>CM027118.1:15383725-16754523 GCA_015476505.1 Urochloa ruziziensis
CCGATTTGGCCATTTTAGCTGCTAATCTGTGCTAATGTTGCTGTCCTGTTGCTGCATAGCAGGGGCCTTGTGCAGCTAGGGTTTCGGATACCACATGCTCAATAAATATAGGATCTTTGATAAAACATGCCCCCTTTCTGTTACTTTCTGCTGATCTTTAGGGAGTAGGTTCTGATTTCTACTGCAATTTTCGACCTAGCTTGGTTCAATTCTTGGTGATTTGTTTGTTGCCGGTTTCTTGTCAAGATTTGGTATTCTTGGTGACTTGTGGTGGGGGATTGGCTAGGATTTGGGTGATTAGGGGCTTGTCTTTCCTGTGTTTGGATGTGCAGTAAGATTTTGGCCCGGTTTGATCTATGGATTCCATTACTTAGCAGTTACAGATATGGTTTTTGTTCTTAGCGATTTGCTCTTAGTACAGAGGTGCGATGCTCTGTGATTTGTGACAGAGTTGACAGGTTTCCTTGGTAGGTTCTACATGCAAAATTACTATCGCCTGATGCCTACAGGGAAAGGATGGTTTTTAGGGTAGATGCCAGTACTTTGTCATCTTGACTTTTAATTTTTTTTTCACTCCTAAACTAGCACATGATAATTAGTTGTTGTTTTATCTATACTCCATATAGTATACAGTATGGCTGGAATGTATAATATATATGCTTGCTTTTGTTGCTACTAAAGAGCGTTCTGCAACTAAATTGAGTCATAGAAATGTTCTCATGTTTTGTTTTAAGTTCGGATCAAGGTAGGGGTAATGAACTAGTAAAAGGTGGCCTCTAGATGTTAGCAGGCACTCAAGCTGTTCAGATGTTTAGTAACTTAGCTCTTCAGAATTTGCAGAGTTTTTCTGACTCCTGTACTCTTAGGATGTCTATGCCTATGTGCTGATATTAAATAGTCCTATCTAATATCATTTTCTAGCATACTATTAAGTTTCTTTTTCTAGATTTACTGCCCCTTTCTTTATAATTTCTTCTTTCACTTCACAACTCTTCTCATTCTCATCACAGTAGTTGAACAACGGCACATGTATTCTCGATCCTTGTAAGCACAGTGCTGTTATTGAGCATATAAGGTCGATTTTATTTCAGCAATTCTTCTTTTTGGTTCCTGTGATGGAATGTTTGGTAATGTGTCATTCCTGTATTCCATTCTATTGCATGAAAATAAGTACAAAATTTTTTCATTACACAGATCAAATTTTGAAGTTAGTTTAAGCAAAGAAAATCTGGCCAGCCATGTGTTTTGTTTCAAACTGGCAAGTGCTGCTGCACCTGTCAAAATGTTGCATATCTGGAATTTTAAAATACAAAAGCTGGTCCTGCATGTAATATTCTTTACTACCTGCTCGAAGAGTAAGAGAATGTAGGGCCCATATCAAAGTTACTTGGATGTACAGGTTTAGTTAGAAATTTGTTCGCAGAGATGGCAGAAGGCCAGAACTCAGGAAAACACTAGTAATGATTCTTAGGCTTCATGCATGTTTTTTTGGGCCATTCCAGCTTTGCATGGTTGGTACAGAAATGTCAGGGGATGTATTTTAAGCCGTTTTTTTTGCTGAAATGGTGGTATATGGGGTGGAATCAAGTGCATTGACTTCTGTGCTGTGTCGCGTCACAAAATGCAGCCTCCCACAATTTCTTACCTGAACAAATAGATTGAGAGGCTTGGTTGAACATTAGATGTACTTGCTATATGCTGGCCATTCTTTTGATGGATATCGTATTACTGACGACTTTGGAAAATAAAACTCTTACAAGTAAAACATTCTTCATTCCTGATGTGATAATTTGTTATTTTTAGTTGCATTCTGCCTGATATAGCTAAATGCTTAGGGTGTCTAGGTGCTTCCTGTCTGAAATCCTGTTACATCGATATGCATGCAAAAGTTTTCATCCTGTTATTCGTTAAGTGGCATACTGTTAACTTTCTGTCTGCTCTCGGCTGATGTAGAAATTTTCTTAAGAGTGATGAGGGTTCCCAATAAATTCGTTTCTCCTGGGGTTTTACTTTGAACTTTGCTGGAATAGAGGCTTAATCCTTTTATTTTTTATATTTGCTTGTATGAATTTTGATTTTACACTTTCATAAGTTACCTTTTCCTGAGGAAATATGGAGAAGTTTTAACATCTTGTGAATTTCATATTATTACAGATAAGTGAACCAGAGCAGTGGGGCCAGTCTTCTGCTAAAAAGAAACCGCTGGTCTATTTCTACGGTACTAAGCAGATGTGAGTTCTATTTTGCTGAACCATTCTCATTTTTATTTGAATTTATGAGTTACTTTTGTATCTTCTTAACATCAGTGTTTTAGAAACATTTAAGTGTTATTAGCTTTTATTGTGCTTTTTTTGTAGTTCTTTCTCAAATATAATCAAGTGATTTTTCTTTGTGAATGGATCAAACCTGATGTATTTATTTGTAATTGCTTTCTTGGGAGATTATGTAATGACAACATTTTATTTGCATATATGTCTTTCTTGAAGTAAATCAAGTTGTCCATGAAGCTAGAATTTAAAGATCAAAACTAATTGGGATAGTTAATGTGGATATTGATGTTTCCAAATTTTATTTCGTTACTGTGATTTGCATGGAAGCTAGTAGTGTTCTTGCTCCATGCTTCGTCTGTATTTTCTTCTTTTTTCTGTGTGTTGGTGGGGGTTCGTGAGTGCTTTCTTCCTAGCTAGGCAGCTGGGGCTAATGGAGCAATGTGGTTTGCTGTACAATTTATGTTGGGTACCTGCATTCTAAACAGGGCTTATAATTATGTCGCTGACTCCCTCTAATTGAATACACTGACTTTGTGTACTATTATTCATTTAAATTATGAAAATGCCCTTGTTAATTGCCACATTGAAGTCCCTGATCCTAAGGTGAAAAGTTCCTTGAGAGAGTTGACTTGGGCTATATGGGAAATGCTGATCAAATCAAGCATTCAAGCTAATTAGTTCTACTTCTACCCTTGGAGATTCCATTTACCATAAGTAGGGGAAAGGAACTGCCTAAGAGTTCACTGTCTTGTGTTGGTTGTTATAAATTAAAGTACTTTACTCCCTCCGGTTTGGTAAAAGAAGTCGTTTTGGACAAGATTTGAGTCAAACATTGGGAATATAAATCGTGAATAACTTTTAAGTCATTGAGTTTGGAAATGTGAAAACTACATGAATAGATTTGTCTTGCAAAATACTTTCATAAAAGTATACATATGTTAGTTTTTAATAAATATTTTTATAAAAATAAGAAGTCAAGTTGTACTTTGAAGACCGTGTCGCTGTCCTAAACGACTTCTTTTACCAAACCGGAGGGAGTATGTGTTTAGGAACCTGGTAAAGTAATAAGTTGCCCGAGTATGGTCCTTGCCGTCTGCTGAGTGCTGAGAACTAACATGTTTAGTTGAAGATGTCCTTTGAACTCATAGTAGTATAAGCCAAGAGCAAAGTTGCTCTTCAAGTAGGTAGGAAATGTTTAAAATGTCTGTGGTAAAGATATTTCCTGTAATGGCCTCATTACTACACAATCATGATAGCGCTTCAGAGGTGGCACTGCTTGGGGCTAGGAATTAAATACATACTAACATGTTTATATGAAGCTATGATTGTGTGGCTTTTGCTCTAGGAAACTCCCAAAGGCAATCATTACTGGTTTTGGGCTTTCGGTCAGCAATATCTGTTTATTATTATTTTTTTTCTCAAAACGAGCATGAGGGCTCTGTGTCATTTCATTGAAGAAGGAATACGCTGTACAGCACCAAACTCACACGCACATAGTAACTATATATATTTTTATATAGGAGAGACCAAGTATGCAGTGTGACAGTATTACTACTCTGTCCATCCAGGTTTGATCAATGTCTAAGCAAAAATGAGAATTCCAGTAACGATCGTCGCTTAAGCTTGCTGCGTCTCGGACGCGGTGCGTGACACTTTGGTTGCACGGGCATGTGCCGTCTCAGCGTCAGCTAGCTGTACCATTCCATTCATAGGCACTAGCATGCAAAATAGATTTAATGCATCACGCAGAGTACTCTCCGCCTTGGTCTCACTGCGCATACGTTAGGCATCGATCAAACCTGGATGGAGGGAGTGCAAACAACCATTGGTATCTTGCTCCATCACTCTCTCTGTCAGCTTTGGTCTATATGCGGTGCACAAAATTTGTAGTATAGAACTAGAATACTAGATTACCTTTGTGAAGAAGTCTACAATTATGTATGACTCTTGCTTCCTTCTGTTGCAGTGCTTTCTGCAATTATCCTGATCTTGAGGCATTCACTGAAGAGAAAAAAAGGTCTCTACTTGCTAAGCGACATGGTAAAGGGGCTGATTTTCTGAGAGCAGTTGATGAAATAGTTGAAGTTTATGATTCTTTAAAGGAGAAAGATAATAATAAGCTTGATTTGGTTGCTGATGAAGTGAAGCCAGATGTAGAAAAGCTTGCTGAAAATAATGGCTGCATGGACACTGAAAATCTGGTCAGTAGCTCCGATAGGCATAGTGATAAAATGATAGAAGATCATTCTATCGCTACCAGGAGTCATGACATGGTTAATTCTGATGGGCCTTCTGTCACTGTAAAGGGTGACGAGCCCTGTGTTGTAAATTCTGCTCCCGATGAGCCTACTGAAAATGTATCCATCCTTGATGAAATGAGGGATATTCCTTTGTGTACTAATTCATTTTCAAATAAGGCAAGGGATGCACAGCCGCAAAATTGCTATACACGTAGTAGGGTTCCTTCGCTGCGAAAGTCAAGGAGTTCAGTGGGTGTTGAATCAAGAAAGGCTCAAGGTTCTGGTAAATTTTGGATCGTCATAAGGATCAAGAGGATGACAAAACTTACTCAGGTTCTGTTTCTATGTCAGATAATGTTTGGTTTCATTCTAGTGCAGGCACATTCAACCAATCTGTAGCTTTGGGGACTATTAGCAGCAACAGAAAGTTCAATCCTTCTGCTAAGGCGGATAGTACCTGTAACAGTGAAGCATCTGAAAATGGAGCTTCAGAGACAGAATTGAAATCAAATGGTACATCAAATCTTCCAATGGATGCTGCGGTAATATTCAAGAGAAAAAGAAATGCAGATAGAAAGCCTGTTCCTCATTATAAAGATTGTACAGCACCAAACAAAGATGAAGAATTGCAGGCTGAGTGCTGTGAAATCCTTCCAGATTCTCCAAATTCGAAAAATGAAGTTAATAAGTCAGATGGAGATGAACACTTGCCACTGGTTAAAAGGGCAAGGGTCCGAATGGGAAGGTCTCAGTTGGAGGATTCACCAACTGATGAGATTGATGTTTCTAATAAGAAGCCAGAACTTGGTATAACTGCAGACCAATGTGATATGCATGGTACACCTGCAATACCAGGCAATGACGACCCAGCTGATCAGGCGTCGGCAATGGTAAATACTGTTTCTAATCCATCATCCAGATTCGATATGCCTATCCTGTCAGGGGAAGTCCGTTCTTCTTGGAAGAGTAAAGAATACCATCCAAAGATTTTGGCATTGGATGTGGAAGCTGCTTTGCCTCCATCAAAACGCCTTCATCGTGCCTTAGAAGCAATGTCTGCTAATGTTGCTGCAACTAACAATAGTATATCTGAAGTGACAGGACAGAGTAATATGGTTATAAATGGTTCTTTGTCGACAGAAAACAACCTTTCTAATGTATCTACAGATGCAGTAGTCACAGTATCTAATAAATCTGGAATAGTTGAAAGCCCTGGACCTTCTTTGGACACACAGTTTGTGCATAGTCCATCTGGCAAATGTACCTCTGAATCAATTTTACATAATAACACTGTTTCTGATTCTGCTTCAATTCCTTCAAAAGCAATCAGCCATGATAATCATGCCATGACAAATGGTGATATTTGTGGAGAAACCCACATGGATAGCAAAGCTGCCAATTGTTCCTTGGTTTGTAATGAACTAGATAATGATGTCTATGGGAAAGCTTCAGCTATTTGTATGAAATCGAATGAGCCTGCTCTTGAGGTTACACAAACCACATCTGTACCTGACCGGTTATCTTCGTCTTTGGAGAAAGGTAGTGAAAATTTGGTGACAATTGATGCCAAAGCGACAAGACCAATTGACTCAGCTGCCTGTAATGTTAACATAATTGACAAGCCAGTTGGACATCCAAACAACAATGTGATCATCAATGCTATGTGCCATGGTGACACTGGTGTAGTGGAATCCGTGAACAATATGGGGGATACGGCAAGCAACTCTTCATTGGCTACTAAATCATCCAGTATACAATCCGATGCGGACACCCGGACATCTGAAGTGTAAGATCTTGATTTTATGCTAATGTTATCATTTATCTCATTATCTGTTTGTTTATTATGATGTATTTTGTACCTACATATCTACCTTTGCTGTTCTATATAATTTTAGTGCTCGTGCCATTTCTACATGTTTCTTTTCTGAAGTTGTGTTACAATGGGCCTTTTGATTTTTTTGCATGATGTTGAAAGTCGATCAGTTTACTGTGGATGTCTATTTTTGGAATTGTATTTGCAAAAATAGGTCTATGTGATGGGTAACCTAGGAGAGTACCATATTCTTCATCATTCTGCTGGCATGCAGTTAGGGACTGTTTTCTACCTCTATGTGGATCTGGTGGTCTATTTGGACACTGCTAATCAATATGCTTATTTTATCTTTATTTTGCTAAATATTTTATTATTGAAAGATGCCATTAGGAGCCAGCTGAGATCAACTTTTGAGACCACAGTTTTGATTATTGTGGAACATGTTTGAAGCATGATAATATCGATTGCTTTAGGTCTAGATTCACTGTTTTGGAACCCTTGTGGTGTTTCGAAGCATGAGGCTTATTTTGTGAGAATGGGTATACATTCAATTATGGTATTTATAAAATAGAAATTCTTCTATGTTACATATTGGATTGCCTTCCACATGTTATTTTTTTCTTCTTCTAAATTTACCCTCTAAGTGTATGCTGTATCTTGACCAGGAAACACTTGATAGGAAAAAATAATTAATCACCACAATTTCCCTATTGGGTGGGTGGTATCAACCTACATGCTTTTGTCACATCATTAAAGCAGAGTCAGGGAGTGGAAATATGACAATTTTTGCACTCTCATTTTAAAAATCGACACTATCATTTCATTGTTGGACAAACATTTTTGAATGGATTGAAGTTACAAACATTTTGGAACGTTGCTTCCAAGAAACTGGACAAATATTGTGAAATGGATGGGCCATGTTTTTTAACCCCCCACTTCAATCAAGCTGTGCAGCAGAAGAATGATGCTCTATGTGAATTCTGAATGCAAGATCCACAATTTGTATGGAGTATTTTTTTTTTTAAATATTGTAGCTTAGGTACATGAACACTCTGTTGTCTTGTTGTTCTGATCTTCCGTTGTACCTTCCACTTCGCTGTTTGGATTTACAATAGAGTCTTCTGAGATGGTATAACTATCCTTGTTGTCCTGCAGGCATACATTCTCATCATCTTTGGCATTGAAAGAACTGAACCACAGAAATCTGAAGGACAAGAGTACTTCCCCAGATTCAATGCCAATGAAAGAACTTATAGCTGTTGCACAAGCTAGAAGGTTCTCTCGATCAACTTCCTTTCCAGATAACTTCCTAAATGCCAAGTATATTCCTGAAACATCAGTAAGTACACCTCCCAAGGAAGGATCACAGAGGCAGTTGTCACCTTCAAATCAGATAACCAGGTCCACCTCAGCAAATGATAATGCTCATTCTAGGAGTCCTTTTGATAGTATTCAACAGAAGAAATTGGCAGGGCATGATGAAGCCAATGCATCACGAAGGTCTTTCAAAGATTACCTTAGTACAATGACGAGAACAAAAGAAAGTATAGCACGTGCGACACGTCTTGCTATTGAGTGTGCTAAATTTGGCATTGCTGGTGAGGTTAGACCATACATGTCCTCTTTTGTTTCTATTGTTCACAGAGAAAGATTGTTTTTGTTGTGACTTAGTTCTCGTTTATGTTTTGTATAACTAGGTTTTTCTTTCTAATTGTCTTTATTTGTTTGCTTATGGATTTATGAAAGTAGTTGCTTTCATTGATACACTGGATTATTGGTTGATTAGTTAGCAAAGCTTTGTTTTCATTCTGTTGATCATTTGATGTTCTGTATTCGAACCGCTAGCTTGAGAAGCAAGCATTTCATTTGCTGTATGCAACTAATCACCAAAGAGAGCAATCTATGATAATTCTCGCTTTCTTAGACAATGGTATGAGAAGTCATACCATAAACTTGAGGATTTGGAAATAACAAGTGACAATCCTTTCAGGCATACCACTTCTGAATTCTAGTTTACTTTGTGAAATTTATTGTAAACATGTATGCCACATTCAGCTTATCACGAGAATCACGTGCATTTTATCCACCAAAAGTGCCATCTATCAACATTTTCTGATACTTTTTTTTTTCCTGATTGTCTAGGCAATTGATATTATCGTTGAACACCTGGAGAAGGAATCAAATTTATATAAGAGAGTGGACCTCTTTTTTCTTGTAGATTCAATAACACAATGCTCTCGCAATCAGAAAGGTAAGCACATAGTCTTCCCAAATTTGGTTCATTATTTTTGTACAATGGTATTTATCCTACCATTACAAATCATGTAGGCGGAGCTGGAGATGTATATCCCTCTCTTATTCAGGCAGTTCTACCTCGAATACTCTATGCTGCAGCGCCTCCTGGAAACTCAGCATGGGAGAATCGAAAGCAATGCCTCAAGGTAAGTGCCTTTGATGGTCTGGTAGAACAGATATCATGTGCAGCACTGCCTTTTCTGTTGTCTCTTACAAGTTCGTCATTTATTTATTAGGTTTTAAAACTTTGGCTTGAAAGGAAAACACTTTCAGAATATATCATCCGCCACCATATTAAGGAAATTGAGACTATCAACGAGGCATCATTTGGAAGTTCTCGCCGTCCTTCAAGAACAGAGAGAGCTCTAAATGACCCTTTGCGTGATAACGAAGGAATGCTTGTTGATGAGTATGGGAGGTATGGTGCTATCCCATTTTTGTGTTCTTAAAATGTAAAATGGTTTGATCTATATGGATTAGGGTGATAGTGTTACATGGTTGTCTTGTTTGTATGTTATTGTGCAGAAAAATAGGTAATTTTGTCCCTCAGCTTTGCTCGGAGGGTCAAGTTGGTCCCTCAACTCTCAGATTGGCCAATCTAGTCCCTAAACTTTTTTTTTGGGTCAAACTGATCCTTATATTAATATGACGCTCCAAACTGATATGAAATTAATGCGAAAAGTCAGTTTTACTCCTGGCTTATTCTCCCTCAATTTCGCATAAATATAAGTTTGTTTCCTTTATTCCTTTCTTTATTTTCACATTTAAACTGAACGGCTAAGTATACCTACACCATCCAGCATCCACAAAGGAGCCGTCGGTTCCATTCCACAACAAACAAAGAGATGGTCACAAGAATCCAAGTTTTGATGATAGGTTAATGTAGAGCAAGCTAAGACTCACCAAGCTTTTGTAGGTTTACTACACGTAATACTAAACTCAACTTACCACACCATATGTATGGGATACATTTTTTTTGTTATGAATAGCACTTGTATTCAATATGGGGGCTCTAGGCCCAAATATATACAGGTACAAGTATTAGGAAATATGCACAAAACCCCTTATACAACGGGGTAATTTACAAGAATACATATACATCTAACACCCCCCCTCAAACTCAGGGTGGATCGAGAACACTGAGTTTGGAGAGATAAAATCTGTGCCGAGCTCCAGTCTGTGCCTTGGTAAATAAATCAGCCAACTGAATCTCTGAAGGCACATACCCAGGAGCAACAATACCATCCTGTACCTGTGCACGTGTATAAAAAGCATCAACACCAACATGCTTACTAAGCTCATGCTTCACCGGATCATGAGCCATGCTGATAGCACCTGTACTGTCAGACAAAAGAGGAGTCGGTATAGAAACAGAAACACCAAAATCCAAGCAACCACCGTAACCAAGTAACCTCTGCTGTCACAAGAGCCATAGCCCACAACTCAGCCTCTGCACTCGAACGAGAAATTGTTGTCTGCTTCTTAGTTTTCCAAGCAATGAGAGAACCTCCAAGAAACACACAAAAGGCAGAAAGAGATCGACGATCAGAGGAATCACTAGCCCAAGTAGCATCACAATATGCCCGGAGCTGTAAAGAGCTAGAGCGGGGAAAGAACAAGCGACGAGATATAGTCCCACGAAGATAACGCAGGACACGAAGCAAGTGAGTATAGTTGAGCTGGGTGGGAGCGGAAACAAACTGACTCAGGATATGCACAGAATGCGAGATATCAGGACGAGTGACACCAAGATAAACAAGACTCCCCACAATATGACGATAACGAGTAGGATCAGTGAGAGGCTCACCGTCAGTGGCACGAAGATGAACATTGAGCTCCATAGGAGTCTCAACGGTCCGATGATCAGTGAGAGCAGCACGATCAAGAAGATCATGAATGTACTTTTCTTGAGACAGATAGAACCCCTCAGGAGTAGAGGAAATCTCAATCCCAAGGAAGTAACGAACAGGACCAAGATCAGACATGAGAAACTGCTCACTGAGACGCGCCTTCACAAAGGCTATATACGCAAAATCATCTCCCGTGATGATCATATCATCAACATAAAGGAGAAGAGTGCGACCACAGAGCGGAAGTGTGTACAAAAAGCGCTGGATCATGATTGCTGGCAGAAAAACCAGCAGTGGTGATCATAGAGGCAAAGCGCTGAAACCAAGCACGGGAAGCCTGCTTAAGACCTTAAAGTGAGCGACGAAGACGACAAACCATACCCTCAGGAACAGAATAACCAGGTGGAGGACGCATATACACCTCCTCATGCAATTCACCATTAAGAAAGGCATTCTTGACATCAAGCCGAGAGTTGGACCACTCACGAACAGAAGCCACGGCAAGAAGAGTGCGAACAGTAGTCATATGAGCAACAGGCGCAAAAGTCTCATCATAGTCACGACCATGCTCCTGCTGAAAACCACGAGCCACCAGACGAGTCTTATAGCGCTCAAGAGAACCATCAGAACGAGTCTTAACCTTATAGACCCACTTACATGTAATAGGATGAACAAGTGCAGGAAGAGAAACAAGATCCCACGTGCCAGTGTGCTCAAGAGCAACAATCTCCTCAGCCATAGCAAGCTGCCATTCCTCATGAAGAATAGCATCACGATAAGAGGTAGGTTCGCAAAGAACCACGGCAGAATAGGCAGAAGGAGAATAAAAATAAGGACGCCGACGAGTAGTACGATCACAACGTCGGAGGAACTGCTCAGGCGAAGAATCCTCTGTGGGAGATGACTCAAGCGAAGAAGATGCCGCATCTGGAGAGGAAGCAACATCAGGAGAGAGAGGCTGAGAGGATGGCTAAACACGTCGAGTATAAAACTGTGTAACTGGTGGCTTCACAGAATAGTCAGGTACCAGGGAAGAAGGACCTGTAGAAAACTCGCGAGGAGAAGGCACCACTGGAGAAGGCTGTGGCGCCGGTGAAGAAGGCACCGCATGAGAAGATGTAGACGGAGGAGGTACATCAGGAGAAGGTGCCAATGGAGGAGGTACTATACGTGTACTGGCAATAGAGGCATCAGGCAAAATAAAAAAGGAGAGTGGGTCAACTAAAGATGCGGAAGAAGTATCCGAAGAAGGACAAGGATAATAAGGACGAGACTCGTCAAAAACAACATCCCGAGAAATCCGCATCCGACGACCAACAGGATCCCAACACCGATATCCCTTATGCTCATCACTATAACCTAGAAAAACACACTCAACAGACTGAGCGGTTAATTTAGTACGCTCACGAGGTGCAAGAAGCACATAGCACACAGCCAAAAAGACGAAGGCTGGAGTAATCAGGCAACTTGCTACATAGACGCTCATAAGGAATCCCTCCACGAAGAGCTGAAGAAGGCTGAATATTAACCAAATAGTTGGCAGTAGAGACAGCCTCAGCCCAAAAATGAGGAGGAACAGAAGAAGCGAGCAAAAGAGCACGAGCAGTCTCAAGAAGGTGACGATGCTTGCGCTCAGCAACACCATTCTAGGCATGAGCACCAGGACAAGAAAATTGAGCAAGAGTGCCATGCTCAGAGAGAACTTGCCGAAGAGCTCCTGAAAGATATTCTCCTGCGGAGTCAGCACGAAAGACACGAATAGAAGTGTCGAAATGAGTGCGAATCATAGCAGTAAAAGTCTTATAGATGGATAAAGCCTCACTACGATGTTTCATAAAGTAAATCCATGTGTGGCGAGAAAAATCATCTATAAAAAGTATATAATATCGATGCCCCCCTTGAGAAACGAAGGGAGCAGAACCCCATACATCTGAATGAACAAGATCAAAAGGACGCTGAGACACTGAATCACTAGAATGGTAGGGAAGCTGAATCTGCTTGCCTAACCGACATCCCTGACACTGATGTAAAGACTCATGACCTGAAACAGACCCTAAAAGACCACGACGAATCATAGTGGACAAGCGGGAGCCACAAATATGACCCAAACGATGATGCCACTGAGCGAATGACGAGGTGGACGATGCAGCAAGAGCAGAGCCAACAAAACTGGCGGACGCAGCGGAAGGAAGATGAAGCCAGTCAAGCTCCCAAAGATGCTGGGAATCACGGCGCCGTGGGCCAGTACCAACGAACTGATCATAGAAGATAAATGAAGGAAACTACACAATACATGACACATGTTTTTACACCAGCATGTTGTCACATTGTACCGCCAGTTTTAAGCGCTAGTTGCACCTTAGAAGATTCTGTTGCACCTTACACAGTGCCTAGATTTTGCATTCAGTAGGAAGGATGGAATTGCGCTCCTAGCTGGGAGTGACTTTTACTGTTTCACCAGCTCGTAGCAACTCACAGTTTTATGTGAAATTGAGGAGTCAATGGTAAAAAGGACTTTTGATCAAATCTCATGCTAGTCTGGAGCTCCACATCAGCACAAGGATGAATTTGATCCAAAATTGAATGTTGAGGGGCTAGATTGGCCAATCAAAAGGTTGAGGGATGAACTTGTCCCTCCGGACAAAGTTGAGGGACCAAAGTGGCTATTTTGCCTTATTGTGCTATAAATACTAATATTTTATTTGCTCGTTTACTAATCATTAGAGAATTGGAGGTATGGGGTCTACCTCTCATGTATTGCAATTGGAGAATTGTTTTAAGTTATATGCTATAGCGTCACATGTTTCCATTTTTTCTATTGTTTGTTGCTTTATGCATGCGAATGCACAGTTAAGACAAGGGCTATATGATTTACTGGCAATAAAATGAGAACATGCACTAAGCTCTTGGTAGGCCTGATTAGGGTGGTTACCCGCACCCTCTCCCTCGCTCCCTCTCTTGTGGGGAAATTTCCACCAGTGTTAAAAATTGTTTGCTGTCCCGTTTTTGCTATGCTATTTCCCTATTTGATGACTCTACATCGGCTAAAAGATGTAACATAACTATCACTGGAAGTAGGGGAGGACTTAGAAAGTTGCTTAAGACTAAACAATCACCAGAGAACACCGTTTTTTTTTAATAACTGATATGGGCCACATATGGTAGAAAAATATGTGATGATGCATTCTAGTACATGCAGTATGAAGCTGCATCTGTTTCATCATGGTGCCAAGGGCCTTTGAAAACCTTATTAGTTTAGCAAATCAGTTATGCACATAGAACATGCAACACCATCTTTTGTTTGGAGAGTAATTTCTTCTATTTTTCTCATGGTTGTGTTTCATTATTTTCAACAGCAATGCTGGTTTTCAGCTACCCAACTTAATTTGCACAAAGGTACTTGAAGAAGAAGAAGATGGAAACTCCTCTGAAGATAAGAGCTTTGAAGCTGTTACACCTGAACATGATGCCCCAGATAATGATCACAATGAAGAATCTCAAATGCCTTTGGAGAAGCATCGCCACATTCTTGAAGAAGTTGATGGTGAGCTTGAGATGGAGGATGTAGCTCCACCATCTGACATTGAAGTTACCACCAAATGCCGACCGGAGCAAAGTGGCACCATTTGCACGGCATCTGAGAAACGCCCTTCAGATGTTGGTCCTCCCCTTCCCGTGGATAGGCCTCCATCACCTCCACCGTTGCCATCATCTCCTCCACCTGTGCCACCACCACCACCTGCCCCCATTCCTCAGAGTGCGCAGATGCAGTCAAAATTACAAATGACATCTGATCCCATTGGGCTGCATCCTTCAAGAGCTACATATGTATGTATATTATGTTCCTATATGCAAGAGATTATGCAGTCCTATATCATGTAATTAACAGGTGTTTTTTCCCTTTTTTTTTCCAGAATGATCAAAGTCAACAACCACATTCTATTTCAGAGCACCCAGGTAGCATGAATCCTTCTGTCGCACCATTGCCACCTCCACCATTTAATAATTCAGGATATGGAGGGCAATCAAATCAGATTCCACCTCCTCCGCCAATGGCGCCACTCAATCCTCCTGGTCCCCATGGCAATTTCCCTGCAGCCCCAGCACCATACCATGGGAATAACTATCATCGGCCTCCAACTACATCAATTTCTAATGAGGGATATCATCTGCAACCACCACCCCCTCCGCCGCCTCCAAATCAATTCCCTCCTGTGCCACCAGAACACCAACAAAGGCCACATCACTGGGGTCATAACTGTCCTCCGTATCCTGAGAGATATCGGTACAATGAACATGATCGAGGTCATCACAGACATGATAGAAGGCATCACGGGCATGACAGACATCATTTTGATGATAGAGGATACCACTATGATGATAGAGGATATCACTACGATGATAGAGGCCAGTACTTTGATGATAGAAGACATCATTTTGATGATCGAGGACATCATTTTGATGAGAGAGCTATTAGGGGGCCAATGCACCATGAGGCTGCTGACAGGGGAAGATATCCTTTTCCTCCAGGTACTCTTCTCTGCATGGTCATGAACCTTCCCTTATTTATCATGGTCTTCATGCTAAAGATATATGTGCCACTGTTGATTATGGTTGTGATATTTGGCATGGTTTTGTAATATTTAGACCTATGTCATTGTTGTGTGAAACTTGTTTTTGTTAATGCCACTATCTGCCAATTCGAGTGGCATGAATTGAACAAGTTTTGCCACAGGAACACGGCAGTGGCATAATGGGAGAACATGGTTATACAGTGGTGACGTGATTCTGAATATCACAAAAGCAATGCCAAATGTTGAAACTGTAGTTCACCACAGTGCCACAAAGGCATTTGCTAGTGCTTTTTCTTGAATGAGCTGTTGTTTGTTGTATAATAATGCATATCGACTGGGTTGATTTGGTTTGATGTTGAGTCATATGCAGGACCTCCTCCGATTCCAGACCATTTTGAAGGTCCGCCAGCCCCAATGCACTATGGGCGGCCATCGGATCCTCCACCAGGGCCTTGTGCAGGCTGGTCTAGGCCCCCTAGGATATCTAACTATTCTCCCTCCAGACATTCTATGGAGCCTCCAGTTTCACATACTGCTGGAGGTACGTTACATGTTGCTTTAATATGTTTCCTGATGCAAGTTGCATCCATTTTTATGAATTTTGGTTTCTGAGGAGTCTGGTTTTCTTGTATTGAATTGCTAATATTTTGCTGTTATGGTAGAAAGTTTTCGGTTAAAAACAGATGTGGGAACACGTGTCAGAGTAACATAATTTTGTTGTTTAGCTTGGCCTATAATACTTTGAAAGTAGCTTTGTATTCCGCTAATTCTAGTTCGTATTAACAAAGAGGCATTTATCATTTGTAAATAGGTTAATGTATCTGTCATATTCAAAAAGAGAGTCTGTTCAGATTCTCCTTGTGATTAAAAATGGAGGATGCTTAATGTATCTGTCATATTGCAGGACATGGTGGCTGGAGACCACGATAACCTTTTGCAAAATAAAATGGTATACTATTTCTTTCATCGGCATTGCCTGATTGACGTAGCTGTTTCTGCTTCATGTGACTGTGACCCTGTTTCTTTCAGGTGCTGATCCTTTTCCCAGTCTGGGTCTGGAAGGCTCAGGTCACTCCACCTCAGGGTGGAGGAATCCGCAATATTCTCCAGGGAGTCGGGAGCATACGCTTCCTTGTACATATGTATCTCAGGATTGCGCTCTGGATGCGGAAGCGTAAGGCTGTTGTATCCTAGGGGTAGGCTGTCCGACCTCACGGAGGAATGAATTTTAGGGTAGGGTGTCTTGTATGAAGCGATTGTAGCCTTAGATTGTATTTGTTAGTGCCGCGGTCTTCAATTTCATCGGGAGGGACTTGATTATTGATGTCTATTTGTGAATTCCTCCTGCCAGGCAACAGTCAGATACTCTGATGACTTACTGAAACTGTTTGATTACAGCGTATATAAGCCAAAGAGTGAATACAAATCGTTTTGCCCTAGCCCTCACACTTGCCGGAGACTGTAGTAGTAGTAGTCCTTCATTTGCTGAACGCCGCCGCGCGCATCTGCTTTTCAAAGCGCAGAAAACAGCATTCGTATGTTCCATCTGGACGGTTCCAGTTTTTATGTTGTCTTATCTTAAGCACAGTTTTGGTGTATGCTTACTTAATTGACTTTTTTTTTCCTCTTTTTGAGAAGCGCACCCTTGATCTTGTACTATTGTAATAAAAAATGTGTTCCATTTATTTATCTACTGGGGTAAGTTGACTTCTAAATGTGCTGTATATGCTGATCCGGGCGCGTTAAGTGATTCCTAGAGTTGACATGCAATGCCAACTTTGACCTATGTAGGTTGTCTGAGCAGACTATAGCAAATCTGTCATTACACAGCCCTAGAATATCAGTATCTACACACTACCAAACCGAGAAACAAGTAGCTACTAACCTCTCACCAGCCGCCACTGCTGCATCCATCCATGTATGTAAACAAGCAAGTTGGCCTGGCTTGATGCATGCCACCGGCATGGAGCACCTAATTCAGACCATGCACCGATGACCCCCGGTCGCTCGCTCCTACTCGTGTAGCTATGCACGAAGCACCACCTATCCAGACCGTGCAGGGGCTGACCCAACTACTACTTGAAATAACGGGCACCTTTTATATATATATATATAAACATAGCGCACGCCGCCAGCGAGCTAGTAGAGAGGCCAGGCCAGGCCACTAACGACGGCACGGCTGAGTAGCAGCAGCCAGGCCAGGCCAGAGATGATGGCGACCCGCGCCGCGGTGCTCGCCGCCGTCGTGCTCCTCCTCCCGTCCCTCCTCGCGCCCTGTCGCCGTCGTCGCGCAGCCGCCCAAGGGCGCCAAGGCGTTCTGCATCAGCCAGTTCGCCATCGCCAGCCAGGCGTGCTCCATCCTCCCGCCGAGCCCGCCCGACGAGCACCACCACGACGAGGACGATGACGACGACGACGATGACGAGCACGAGGACGACGACGAGCACCACGACGGCGACCGCCGCCACCACCGCGACCGCGACCGCCACCATCGCGCGGTCAGCATCTCGGCGCTGATCGCCAGCAGCAACGGCACCCGCGGCGCCGCTGTTGCCCCCGGCGGGAACCGCACCGTCGGCCACCACCACCGCGGCGGCAACCGCACCCGCGGCGGGCACGGCGGGCGCGGCCGGGGGCGCGGCCGCCGCGGACGCCTGCGCGACGGCGAGGACGGCGGCGGCGGCGGCGACGACGCTGACCACCACGACGCCGACGACCCGGACCACGACGATGACCACAAAGATGACGACGAGCACCACGACGACGACGACGACCATCACGAGGACGACGACGACCACCACCACGACGCCGACGACCCCGACCACGACGACGACCACAACGACGACGACGATGACGACGACGACGACGACCACGACGAGGAGCTCCGGGCGTACCGCGACTGCTGCCGGTGGCTCAAGGAGGTGCAGAAGGAGTGCGTGTGCGAGGCGCTGATGCGGCTGCCGCCCTTCCTCGTCAAGCCGCAGCACACGTACGTGGTCAGGGTCGGCAGGACGTGCAGGATCACCTACCGCTGCGGCGGCGTCTAGCGAGCGCCATTCATGGAGCTGCCGCGCGTGCTCGTGGACGGAGTTTGATTAACTGATGGGCGGCGCGTGCGTCGTCCATGTTGCTTTACGATTACGTGTTTGCTCATTTTGTTCACGTAGGTAGGTTAGCACTTGTGGGGTGTGTTGATCTATATCTTTGTGGTCGCAATGTTGGCTGTCCAGTAGTTTTGAAGGATAATGTAGTCCCTGCAAATTTTTCTACTACGTGTTATTATTACCGGCCGTCCGCAAGACACTCCTAATTTATTTACCACCAGCATATATAACATTTGTTGATGCTTTCAAACCGAAATGGTATATTAGAAAATTGAGCGTTGCTCGTTATATTAGAAAAATGATATTCGCTCCGTCCCAAAATACTATGCATTTTAGTTTTTATAAATGCGTAACTTTTACTACGTATCTAGACATAGTATATATCTAGGTGAATATCAAAAGCTATATACCTTAAAAAAGTCAAAAAAATATATATATATATATATATATATATATATATATGTATATGTGTGTATATGTATATGTGTGTGTGTGTGTGTGTATATATATATATATATATATATATATATATATATATATATATATATATATATATATATATGACACACACACAGGAGCCAGGAGCAATGCAAATTATAGGCGCGTAGATGTAACAACCCAACTTTTGGTAATCTAGCTAGGCTGGGCATTTTTGTAAGGTGTTTTGCATTGGATCTTTACAGAATTGTCCGAGTATCCTTATGTTTTTTTTTGAGTTTTGACTAGCTTATTTGATTTTCTTCTTAACGAGAAAATCATGTCATATTTTCTTTTTAATTTAAAGATCCCTTAAAATTGTGGGGCTTCCAGTTCATCTTCAATAAGATGGTTAAAGTATGTATTTTTTTCAGATCACTAGAGCCATTTACCTTACCATTGCAGCTCACCAATCTCCCACTGCGGGCGTCACTCAACATGTTCTTACACAGTTACACTCATCGTATTCAATAATATGGCTGATTCAACATAATTGTAGGGGATCAAGTATGTATGTATGTACGGCTTGCTCCTCCTTCACACCACCATGCATGCTTCTAACATTTTCTTACAACCGAATCAACAATTAGCGAATTCCGACTCAACATTTTCGTTAGACGAATTCAACAGTATTTGTGTATGATTTTGGGATGATTTATATGTATGTGCTCCCTCCAGGCCTCCACCTTAATTTATCTATACATCTACTATAACATTGCTCGGTTCGTTTGGCTTATCATTCTAGCCCAGCGAATTATTCTTCTCACAGAATACTATTGAACCAGCCCAGAAGATTATTTCTCTCTCAGACTTTCCAGCCCAGCCCAGCGAAACGAACATGAATAGTAAACTAATATCTTTTGGAAGATGGATAGAAATTATATGAAAAATGTTCTCTCCCGGTCCGGATGCAAGCCATATTTCATCATCGTACTTCTTCTTCATGGTTTGTTAAGAACGGGCCCACGGAAATCGGCCCGCTAGCTCGAAATAAAAAAAACTAGACCGGATAGGGTGAAGAGCCCTACGGTTTTTCATTAAGCGGAAGAAACCACTCCCGGGTCTAGAAAAATTCCCGAACCCCGGCAAGCCGGCGAGGGGATTTTTCTTGCTCGCCATGCAGACCTTTCCGCCAGCTCGAAATGCACAACGCCCACCATGCACAACGCCCACCATGCAGACCTTTCCGCCAGTTGTGCAAGCCAGAAAAATGGGCACCGGGATAAAAACTCGTACATCTATGACCAGCAGGGACGACCACCTGATCTATCCACTCGGGATAGAAGACGCCGAATCTGTAGATTTGTGATAAGGATCGAGCACTGTTAACAGATGCGTGCGTGTGTGGTCATGTATATGCCTCACCTCACCTCTTTCCTCTCGGGCTTGAAATGGAAGAATTCAAAGGTAGACGACAGTGAGAGTAGGTAACGTGCACGTGTACAAAAGAAGAGGACGGCCGACTTTTGTGGCAGAGTGAGAGATCAGCGAAGGAGGAGGAGAAGCTCGGCGAGAGAATAGCTTGCAATAATGGCGGAAGCAAGAACCATTGGGTCTCTGCCCGTGGCCAACGTGCAGGAGCTCGCAGAGGCTTGCAATAGCAGGGTGGATGACCACCAGATCCCCGAGAGGTACCTCAGCAAGGACCCTAGTGCAGAGGAGGTCGTCGCCGGCGACGACAGCACTCGCGCGATTCCGGTCATCGATCTCGACAAGCTGCTTGATGCCCAGTCATCGGAGGAGGAGTGTGCCAAGCTGGCATCCGCATGCCACCACTGGGGCTTCTTCCAGGTATTATATGCAATCGACCATGCACCTTATTAATTTGCATATGTATTACTAGTAGTATAATTATTGTCGGTAAATACATGTGAACCATGTGAGTTGCAGCTCATAAACCATGGAGTTCCGGATGAGGTGATCGGGAACCTGATGAGAGACGTGGCCGGATTCTTCAAGCAGCCGCTCGAAGACAAGAAGGAATGGTCGCAGCAAGCCGACAGCCTCGAAGGCTACGGCCAGGCCTTCGTCGTGTCTGACGATCAGAAGCTGGACTGGGCAGACATGCTCTACCTCCAGGTCCAGCCCAGCGAGTCCAGGGACATGCGGTTCTGGCCTACTCGCCCTGCATCCTTCAGGTGATTAATATGTACTATCTCCGTTTCAAAATGTAGGACATCTGATTTTTTTAGTTCAAATTTGAGTTCATATTTTTTGTCGAGGTTTTCTTTATTAATAAAAGATGTTTAGAAATGATTTAAATTTGACTATATTTTATAAATTTTTTGAATAAGACGAGCGATCAAACTTGGGATAAAAAAAGTCAAACGAACTACATTTTGAAGCGGATGTGGTAATCAATTTGCACGTGATGAACTATAAATATGCCTTTTCTCATCATTTACAACTTTTTTAAAATCTGAATTGAATCCAGGCGTTCCGTGGATGCATACTCCTCGGAGGCCAGAGAGCTAGCGTATCGGTTGCTGGAGTTCATGGCCAAGGGCGTGGGCGCCGAGCCGGCGTCGCTGCGAGGCGTGTTCGAAGGGCAGGCGCAGGGCATGAGGATGAACTACTACCCGCCGTGCCGGCAGGCGGCTGACCGGGTTCTGGGCCTGTCGCCGCACACCGACCCCAACGGCCTGACGCTGCTGATGCAGACGAGCCACGACGTGCACGGCCTGCAGGTCAAAAGGGACGGCCGGTGGTTCGCCGTGGAGGCTCTCGACGGCGCCTTCGTCGTCAACGTCGGCGACGCGCTTGAGGTAACCTGCATTGATTGTGTGTTGTTTGCCTCCTGTGAATGTGACGTGACTTGATGTTTTTCTCTTTGGTGTTTTGCAGATCCTGAGCAATGGAGTGTTCAGGAGTGTGGAGCACAGGGCCGTGATACACCCGACCAAAGAGCGGATTTCGGTGGCGCTGTTCCACTACCCGTACCAGGATCGGATGCTTGGTCCGCTACCGGAGTTGGTGAAGAAAGGGGACAAGGTGCAGTATGGACCAACGAATTACCAGGATTTCTTGAAGCAATACTTCACTGCAGAGCTTGATGGAAGGAAGCACCTGGAGAGATTTCAGTTGGAGTAGTAGCTACGGCTCTTCCTACCATTGGAGGGAGGTAACCCTCCAACGATAAAAGACAGTTACGATAAAGACACTATACTACTCCCTCCATCCTTTTTAATATATGCGTTGGGTAGCTCAAAAATCAGCTAACCGACGTCATATATTAGAAAAACGGAGGTGGTATTACTATCTGTACTGTCCATGACTGAGACTACATTCGAATAATTCCACCTTGAGCTACATACTCCACACGAGGGTGGTTGCTTATATCTCACAAATTTCCAAAATGATCGAGAGCTTTGTCGTGAGGTCTTCTTCGGTGCTATATACATTACGGCCAGCCAGCCCCACCTATTTTTGCATCGCCTCGGCCTCCCCTTTGACCTAGGGTTCCCTCAGTGCATAAATAGCCTCGATATCCGATGGCACATTGATTCATTCACCAGAGATCGATGAATAGAGGGACACACACCGAAGGGAGCCAACAGCCGCGGCATGTCCTTGAGGTTGCATAGGAAATGGCTTAGGCTAGACCCTAGCCGCCATGGCCGGCCCTGCACGGTGGAGTGTTGGCGCTTTTAAATAGCACGTATTTGGTACCATCTAAATAGAGTTTTTGGACTAATTCTTATCTAACCCGTCACTTGGTACCTGAAATAACCCCGTTTTCACATATGCACATATTTTTAGAGGATTTTGGTTTACTCAGGTTATTTGGCTATTTTGAAGCGAATATGGGCCGAATTCGAGACTGACAACAACATGGCAAAAGATCAAGGTCCATAAGCCCTAAAAAAGCCTAAAGGGACTGAGGCCCGTTTATGCTCTACTTCAACGGGCCAAACTCTAACAAGGCTTAATTGAATATGAGGCTGGAATACTTCGAGATCAAGGCAATTCTAGCTCTTCAAGGAGATATTAAGACCCATTCATATCTTGAACCAAAATGAAGTCCCAGGCTCACATCAGCGGAACATGAACTCGAACACATCAAAGAAGGGGGGGGGGGGGGGGGGGGGGGGGGGGGGGGGGCAAAACGGCCTTAGGCCACGCGGCTAGGACCTCTCTGAGCCACGCGGCATGACCCGTTTTTGGCTCGGATCGACACCCCCTTTCACCAGCTGATAGCCCTCGATGATGGATCCTAGGGTTTATTCAGAAGCATAGCCCTGAAGGCAGACACAACGGATATCAGCAACTATAAATACTCAAGATTATTCAACGGGACAGAGGGGACTGACGAAATTTGACCTAGCCGTCACCGCAAGATGAGGGATAGAGATCAGATGAGTTCACCACGACGACCAACACCGGCGGAGGCCAGCAAGCTTGTGGAAGACCTCAAGTCATTGGCCTAGGGTGCTCCCGTGGCTCCTTGCCGCCATCTTCAGTGACAACATTCCTCATAGTTTCTATCACCCCTTTGTGCATCAATCTCTGTAAGATGATGGATAATGCTTCCGTTCGTCCTTAGGATTGTATGGATCTATGATTTGTACCTCTACATGCACATCATGCCTATCAATGCTTCGTGGTCTATGTCTTTGCAATGCTTCATTTACATGTGTGAGAGCTCTATTCTTGTACAACACATGTTTTTAGTAGGGTTTGTGGTAATCATGGTGATTAGCTTAACTCTACGGATGCTTTGATATAGATGCGTTAGCGAGGCACCGATTACCCTTGTGTAGTGACAGTATGCAGGAGGGAAAAGGTAGAGTGACCACATAACTGCTATGGTGCTAGTGAAGGCAACACTCATTCATGTAGTAGATGCATATTCATATGAACCTAGATTCTAGGGAAGAACACTTATCTATCTTTGTTGCTCTCACGTTTGCACTCTTGTGTCCGCCTTTTGCTATTTAGATTAACCTAGATTAGATTGTCTTTTTACACAACTCATACACCTAGTTTCGTTAGTAAGATTAGTATAAATTAAGTAAGAGCCAACATCCCACTTGTTCTACGGATTGATAAACCTTGGGGGAATACTCTAAGGGAAAAGCTACACACGATTCGTGCACTTGTGATGAATTTTGGTGTGCGTTTGCGCCGCCAACACGGAGCCATGGTGGAGTTCTGAAGCCACGCCGCGATTCATCAAGGCATTTGTACGTTCATGGTGATATTAATCTAACCATTCATCTCTACTTTGATTTACTTCGATGCATGTCTTTATTTACTCATATGTAAAGCTAGCACATGTTCTCAGTAGGATTAGATCTAATCATGATGATTAGTCTATGTCTTACGGATCACCGCGGTAGTGCACGTGAAGCTGGTGATGATTACCATCACATGATGATAGCATGCGGGAGGAAAAAGGCTGAACGATCGTGTAACATTGTGTAGGATCGACGACATATACCATGGGGGTTGTTGCGCGGCCACCAAGAGGAGCTGCGTGCACTTGGTGGGGAGCTGCATGCACTTGGTGGACATTTGAGGTAAAGCTAGGTAACTCTAGGCATTGCATCAATGCACCTTGTAAGGGCGCCCTTGGAAAAATACTCGGAGAGATGACTCTTTATCATGGTGGAAAAGTAGATTGGTTATCACTTTAGCCGGAGTTGCAACTAGAAGACGTTAGGCTAGTGCTACCCTTTGGTCGTGCTACCTCGTGTCGACCAGGTATAATCATATTATTCATCTAATACTCATGTTCACCCTCTTTCATATGCAATCTAGTATGCTTCATGTTAGGATTAGATACGTTTAGCTAGATAGAAAACCCAAGGTAGTTCATTGTCGATCCACAGATTGATAAACTTAAATGATGATCCATGCGCTTGCGGTTCACGAATGGCGCGCTAACTGGCTGCCGACAATTTTCTGTCGTGCACTCGGCAAACATTTTTAAAAAATATAGAAAAACGAGAAAAGCATGACCAGTCGGCCACCGCCGCAACCACCAGGCCGCTGCCGTTGCCCGCACCAGCCCGCCGTCGGAGCTCCCCACCGCTGCCCGCACCAGCCCTATACTCCAACGAGGGTGCGGCCACTGTGCAGGTCTGCAGGAGGATAGTAGGGGCCACATCGTCGCCGTCGCTGACGTAACACAGGAGAATGACGCCGCGCAGGAGCCTAGTTGTCGGCCGCCCGCTGCTGCTCCTAGTCGTGTCCCTCACTGTGTGGGAGGGAGGGGCAGATTATTTTATAGTAAACATGAGGTTTGCCGAGTGCCCCATAACACATTCAATATAGAAACAACTTTGCTAAGTGCCACATTGAGGCGCTGAACAAACTTTTTTTTCTTTTTTCTTCATCTAATTCTTCTTCATAATGTGTGTTTTTAAATTTATTCGGTTGCACTTTGAAAATACCATGTCAAATTCACTCAATAATATGTATTTGATTTTTTACTAATATTATTTCATTATTTTATGCAGTTAGAGCTCAAATTCAATTTATATCAATTAAAATTCTATAATTGCATTTAATAAATTAAAATTATGGAACGGTTCAAAAAAAACCAAAATTTCACATTAAATAATCTATGTTCCCTATTGTCTATATAAAAATTTTGAAGTCAGCTCACAGTTGGACCATTTTGACTCCAAATCTTGTTATAATCCTTCTCAATGCTACGATTCTTCTTGTGATATGCTTCGGTTTGTAAACATACGTGACAAAAGGTGTGAAATATTCTCATTTTTTATTATAGCCTCCACGTGTAATACCATCACATCACGACAAATCTCATGATTTTCAAACTTTATTTGCTTTTCTTACAATTTAAAAATCATTTAGACACACGTTCGTGGTCGTGTTTCCTGAACAAAATGTTCAAAATTTCTTTTCATTTCATGGGTAAGGCCTCAAACTGGGATAAATAATATAGATATCATTTTTCTACTCATTTGATTCTATTATTTGAATCACTTGCGATTCAAATTTGACTTGATTCAACATTAGTTAGATAGAGCAAATAAATACCAAAATGTACCAAATTTTAACATGGAGTACTACATGTTGTATGTGGAGAGTAGGAAAATATTTGAGGTTAGAAGAGGAAAAAATATTTCTTGCCGAGTGGTCCAAAAAAAAAAATCTTCGGCAAACCCACATCTTTACCGAGTATTGAAAAGAAAAGAAAAAAGTCCAAATTACTCTCCTCAAGTATAACCAAAGTGAACCGCCTCAAATTTTCCATTTACATAAGGATTATGAGCTAGTACATAGCTCTAAGCACTCTAAGAGATAACCCTTTCAATGAGCTAGCTCTTAGCACATAGCTCATAATATAAATGACCCCACATGTCATCTACACACAATCTCCAAATGCGTGTATGTGACTTATCTCTTGATTAGGATATAGATCTTCTATCTTTTCTATTAAAATATAAAAAAATATTTTATGAGCTAGCTAAGACTCAACCCTTGGTGGAGACCTAAGGAGTTGGAAACTTAAGTCGCAAGACATGATCCCGAAAATAGGGGAATGACTTCAACACACACCTGTTTCTTTAAATGCATCACTTTATTCCCCATGCTAACGATCTCTCCAGATAATGAATGCACCACGTTTCATCTTTTTCTTGCTGAAAATCACTTGATTTTACAGACGAAAAATCACTTTATTTTACGCGCCAAACAGCACATCAATGCAATAACAGCCAATTTACCTACCTCTTGCTTGCATTATGTGTTAATAACTAAATATCTTGAGGCCAACAACCTCTATTATTTTATACTTCTATATGGTTTGGCTTTGGCAACAGGAGAAACCACATGAAGCACATTCTCTGGAACTCGGCCAGTAGGTTGTCACGTCAAGTAGCGCGGGAGGTTGAGCATAAGTGTCAGAGCAACTAAGGGGAGCTTATGACCATTCGTGGTCAAGAAGCGCCCTCGCTCATTTCCTGTGGTGAGTAGTGATCGAAGACACCGTTGATATGATAGCTCGCGGTGGATGTATCAAATGCGCTTAATGAGAAGGATGTGAACCTTTGAGCGTTCCCTGGAGCAAAAAAACGCATCAAATGCTGCTGATGTTGACGAGCAGCTAACCAGCTGCCTCATCCCAACTGTTTCTTCCATTCTAAAATTGCATAAGGTCGAGTTTGATTTAAGATAAAACTAACAAAATGAATCCATACAAACTAAAAAGCCAATAACCCCATCAAAGTTGTATCTCAAATGAAAGGGATCTTCTGGAATAGCAAAAGTATTGAAGACTTAGCTAAGCATGGTTGTTTAGATGATTTGGTGAAAGCAGAGAAAATAGATTTTATTGCCCTCATGGAAACGAGTCGGGATCATTTCCTAGATGGGGCCATAAAAAAGCTATGCGATGAAAACAATATATTTGGCAGTGCATGGCGCCACACGGTCACTCCGGGGGAATTCTCCTTGGTATTGACCTTACTGTGTATGATATTGGAGCCATTGACGAGGGGACATTTATGTTAAGTTCACAATTCTAAACAAAAATTGATGACTTCAAGTGGTCGTTGTTTGCAATATATGGACCTGCACAACAAGATAAGGAAAGTTTTTTAAAAGAGCTGTCACATCCGGTAGTAAAGAAACACTGGTGGGGATTTCAATATTATGTGTGGGCCTGCCTGAGGATAAGAACAAGAACAATTTTGAAACAAAATGGTCTGATTTATTTAATATGGTCATATAATTGCTAAATCTTAGAGAGATAGAAATGTCGGGCCGCCGATATACCTAGGCGAGGAGCAGGGACGATGCGACCTTTGAGAAACTAGATAGGGTCTTGGTTAGTACAGAATGGGAGCAAATATTTCCCCTCACAACAGTAATGGCTAAGGACAGAAGCAATTCAGATCACACGCCTTTACTTTTAAACACAGGCGCATAGTCTCATAATAGACAACAACCTCTTTTTAAATTTGAATGGGGTTGGTTGATAAGAGATGGCTTCTATGATGTAATTGCTTATAAATAGCAAACTCAAACTAGAGGAACCACTGGTATAGAAAATGGAAAAATAAAATAAGACCTCTCCGACAATTCCTTAGAGGATGGGGCAAACATACAACTGGCTATAATAAAAGGAAAATAATTTTAGCCTAGTGGAAAACAGTAATCAGGATATACCTGAGGTGACTGAAAAAGAGAATAGAATCCTCATAGCTCCATTCATGTAGAAAGAGGTAAAAGATGTGGTGTTCCAAATGGAACATAGTAAAGCCCCGGGCCTAGATGATTTCCTAGCAAAATTTTATCAAGTATGCTGGGATGTCATAAAAAGGGACCTTCTAGTTCTATTAAAGGATTTTTTTTATGAAGATCATCTCCCTCTGTATAGCATCAATTTTGAAGTCTTTACCTTGCTCCCAAAAACAAAATATGTGACAAAATGCAACAATATAGGCCTATTTGCCTACTAAATGTATGATTCAAAATTTTTACCAAGGTCGCTACAAATAGGCTCATGGGTGTAGCTAGCAAGGTGGTTCAACCTTCTCAAATGACAATTATGCCAGGCTGGAACATCACTGAAAGGAGTAGTAATATTGCATGAAATTATCCATGAATTACACACTAAGAAGTTTAATGGGGTAATTATTAAAGGGTAAATTCACTCGGTGCCACAAAAATATACACCACTTCCTTCAGTGCCACAAAATTTTAAAATCTTCTCTCAATGCCATAAAAGTTTTGATCTATGTCCTCAATGCCATTCCGTCAATATTTCCACATATGTGCTATTAAGTGTGACCGGGAAAGACCATATTGCCCTTAGGATCCACCAGTAAGTGCCCCCTCTCTTTCTCCCTCTTTTTTCTCTCGCGTTGACGATGGAGCTTTGGGGGCTCTGCCCCGGCGGCGGCAGCAGCGGCGCGAGGCCTGTGCGAGCTCCCCGCCGGCGACCGTGGCACACGGGCGCGGGCGAGAGCGCCCCCGCCAGGCAGCGACGGCGCGGGGCTTGGGCAAGCTCCCGCCAACGGCCGTGGCTCGCGGGCGCGTGCAAACTTTCCTGTCGGCGGCCGCGGCGTCGCGAGGCCTGGGCGAGCTCCCCTGCCAGCGGCCACTGCGCGCGTGCGCGAGCGAGCTCCCTCGCCGGGCAGCAATGGCGCGGGGCCTGGGCGAGCTCCCTGCTGGCCCACCACCGAAAGACATCTTCCTGCCCGTGAATTGGCTTGCGTTCATTCTGTCCTTGTGGTATCTCCCGTTGACTCATCCATTTCGTCCCGCACATCTCTTTCTTCTCTCAAATCTTGATCTGGGTGCTGATTGGCTTGTCCGGTCGTGGCTCCTACAGTTGCAGATGCAGGCTTGCTTTGAGCAAGAGGCGCATGGGAGCTGTGAGCAAGGACGCGACACCGAAATCGTGAAGAGATGGAAGAGAGAGAAGGGTAGGTGGGCCTGAGGGGTAAGACTAGTCTTTTCCACCCACACTTGACAGCACACAGATGGAAACATTGACGGAATGGTATTGAAGACATAGATCAGAACTTCTATGACACTGAAGGAAGTTTTTAAAATTTTGTGGCACTTGAGGGAAATGATCTAAATTTCTTTGGCACTGAGGGGATTTACCCATTATTAAAATTGACTATGAGAAATCCTATGATAAGGTAAAATGGTCATTTCTCTAACAAACTCTTCGAATGAAAGGGTTTGCCTACAGTGGTGTGTTTGTGTTGAAAGATTTGTCACAAGAGAAAGTGTAGGACATCAAAATTAATAATGGTATTAGGCAATACTTTGAAACATATAAAGACATCAGGCAAGGGGACCCCATGTCGCCTATACTTTTCAATACAGTGGCCGACATGCTCTCTATTTTGACTAAAAGAGCAGAGGATGATGATCAAATCAAAGGGGTCATTCCTCACCTTGTGGATGATGGGTTGTCTATCTTGCAATATGCTGATGATACAATCATGTTCATGGACCATGATTTGGAGTAGGCTAAAATATAAAATTACTACTTTGTGTCTTTGAACAATTATCAGGACTTAAAATAAACTTAGGTCTATCTTGCAATGTGCAGATGGTACAATCCTGTTATGGACCATGATTCAAAGCAGTCTAAAATACGAAATTACTGCTCTATGTCTTTGAATAATTATTAGGACTTAAAATAAACTTTTATAAAAGTGAGATTTTTTTGTTATAGTGAAGCCAAACAGTATGAACAAGAGTATACTACCTTGTCTGCTGCAGTCTAGGATCATATCCATTTACATACTTAGGCATCCCAATGCATCACCGTAAACTCAGTCATGCGGATTGGAGCATATGAGCATATGATTCGCGAGCAGGCGGCTATGAGGGATGATCAGAAGTCTACGTTGCTGGTGGTACAACAGCAGCAGAAACGCAGTGATCATATGTTTGGTTACTTGACTGGGATCGTTGGTTCTGTCTCCAATCAACTGGGACTTCCTCCGCCCGCTCCCTTCTTACTTGAGCCGTCTCCTGTGGAGGAGGTTCCGCCAGCTACACCCACTAGATTTTTGACATGGGTTCCACCAGAGTTGTCCGATGAGCAGCAGGGAACCATCAATGATACGCCCTCTCAGGTTCTGGACATTCAAGGCACCACCAATGATACGCCCTCTCAGGAACCGGCCATCCAATGCACCACCATTGATACGCCCTCTCAGGAACTGGCCAACCAATGCACCACCATTGATACACCCTCTCAGAAACTGGCCAACCAATGCACCACCATTGATACGCCCTCTCAGGAACTGCCCATCCAATGCACCACCAATGATACAGGACTCGATACTGATACTGTTGTTGAGACAGGTACAATAGCCTCCAACGTCCCTGATGCTTTGGTTGAGTCCACTGAGTCCATCTCCATGTCCGAGCTCACTTGCTCTGGACTGAAGGAAACTACAGCGGAAGCGTCGTCTCCATCATGTCCACCCCAGCACCAGGACTAGACTTGACTAGTTGTACGCTTTGTGTTTCAATGTACCGTACATTGTGCCCGATGTTCGAAACTTCAGACGTGTATTTGACTATTAACCTGCAGTATTTAATTTATATTGCTTCGCTTATATTTTTAAATTTTCTGTTGGCGTCTCCTCATCGACCCTGGTCCATCAGGGTCGATCGTGCATTGTGCGACCAGATGATTCGGTTCAACGCAGTTTGCATGGATCCTATGAATTTGTCATTGCATTCATAGTTTTGGAATAGAAACACGGATTACAAACACCATTGTAATATGAGACCGGATGATTCGGTGTGACGCAGTATGCATGGAGCGTATGAATATGTCATTTTTGGCCGTGACGATGTCAAGATTCATCTAGATGGCAGAAAACTGACTGAAGATACACATCACAATCTGATACTTCAAGCATATTTTTATACATCACTACAAACTTAATTAGACATATTACAAACACCATTCTACCAGTACTGCTTTCTAAAGAAAGTTCTGCGACACATGTTTATTGTTGAGCATTAACAAAATGCCGATAAAAATTCACACGCTTGAAGAAAACTTCGCACTCATGGCGAATCCTACACTCCTCGCTGCAAAACGAGACCCACTCCACCCATCCATAGGGTCTGCCGCACCTGCCTCCTACGCAACGAATATCGCCGCGTGCAACTGGCTTTGCCACTGGTACTAAAATATAAGGCACCGGATCACAAACTTGCCGACGGCAGTCCAGACATACCTCGTTCTTCAATGAAAATGGTGTTCCACCTCCGCCGCCCGCCGCCGCATCGTCCTCGATCTTCCTCAGCAGCCGCAACACCTCTTCATCGTCGTCGTCGCCTCCGTTGCGCCGGTATAGGCACATGGCGCGTGCGTAGGCTGCTAGATTATGGCCGTCCTTGGCGGCACGGTCCAGCCTATCGATGGGTGTTGCGGCGCGGCGGCGGCGGCGCGGATGCTGGGGATTAGGTTTTCTTGAAAAAAATCGATCCCCAATCTCGGATGGAATGCAATCTAGAATGCCTCGGAGGCTTCTCTGCGAAGCTAACCTTGAGCGGCGGTCATGGGCGGCAACAGTAACCGGCTCCTCGGTGTGCGCCGACCGGCCGGCCATGAGCGGGCTGGAACAGTTGCAAATTTCGTCAACCTTAAAACGTTCGTCACACAACATTTCGTCTCGTGATCGTATCCATACCAACCGTGCGCCAGCGTGGGCGCTCGCTTTAGTTGCCACGTTGGCGGCTCAAAGGGCCAACAGCTGACACGCAGCAACGGGCCGTGTGAGGCGAAGACGGAGGCCCAGTTCAGGCTCTAATCCGCTCCACGCTGATGGCTCATGCACTTGGCCCATTCGGTTCAATACGGTCAGCCTAGTCCACAGACTTAGGCTGTGTCACTGCCATGTGGGGACCACCTGTCAACTTCATCCCCTTCTTCGCGTCGTCTTCTTCGTGCCACTGGTGAAGGCCGCGGCCGCTGCCGTCTCGTCCGGACGGACTGAGACACCCCCATGTCACGATGCTATATGAAACATGTTGCCTCGCCATCGTATCTCTGGCTCGTCCGAATTCAGATCTATCCGGCCGGGGATAGATCTCCGACGCGCACGCCGCCGTCCGGTACCTTCATGAATCCGGCGGAGCTCGGCCATGGCCCCTCTCCCCGTCTCGACCCACTCCTCAGCTCCTCAGATGCACCAGGAAGCCTGAACCCTAGTAGCTTACCTGGCCCCGTGGGCGCAACTGCGGCGGTGCGGATCTCCGGCCGGTCCGGCGCGCGAGCGGGACCGTCGGAGCGGGCGTGAGCGCCGGCCGGGCCCGGCCGAGGTTGCTGCACGGAGCCTAAATCCTCGTCGCTTGCCTGGATCCGTGGGGTAGTGCGCCGGTGCGGACTTCCGGCCGGGCCGGCGTGCGAGTGGACAGCCGGCCGGAGCGGGCGTGAGCGCCGGACGGGGCCGACCTGGGTTGCTGGTGGATGGCCGGGGAACCAACGCACACGTCCGCAACCAGGTCCCACAACACCGGTGGACCCGGACACGTGGACCGCCAAGTCACGCCTCTCCGGTGGACCCGGAAGACGCGGACCGTCAAACCCATCCGTCCAGTGGACCCCGCGTTGACAGTATGACCCGAAGTGAAAGATGACAAAGAGCATTCGTCACCAATGCTACGGTCGAGGGCTCTTTGCTTCAATGACGACACACCCTTTGCTTCAATGACGAAATTTCCCCTCGCGTCATGGTTGCAAAGGGGCGTTTGACGATCGCCAGAGTTCTATGACGAACCCTAAAATTTCGTCATTGATGTGGTTGCTTCAATGACGAAATTTTGAAACGTCAAGACATTTCGTCATAGAAGCAACATTTTGGCATAGTGGGAGCATTATTGAAGAAAGATTCAAATGTAAACTAAGCACTTGGAAGGGCAAACACCTATCCTATGAGGGCGGACTGGTTTTATTAAATTAGTTCTAAATAGTCTTCACATGTTCTTGGTGTCTTTCTTCGAAATCCCACAGGGTATCCTTAAAGATTGGATTGTTATAGATCCAGATTCTTTTGGCAAGGCAACAATAATAAATGAAAACATCACGTAGACAAATGAGGTATTTTGTGTCGCCCAAAGATTTTTTTTTTGGGGGGGGGGGGGGTTCTAGGAATAACAGATCTTTAAATTAAAAATAAATGCCTTTTCAGCAAAAGGTTATTTAAACTCCTCAATGAAGAAGGTACCAAGCAAACCTTACTCAGAAATAAATATCTGAGCTCAAAGTGTGTGTCTTAGGTTCATATTAAACCTGGGGACTTACATTTTTTTAAGGGTTTATTAAAAGTCAGGGATGATTTTCTGGGATGTGAGACCTTCTAGATAAGAGATGGTTCACTAACCAAAATTTGAGAGGACACTTAGATGTGCTCTAAATCACTTAAAGAGCTATTTCCTAGCCAACCACCAACCATCTCAAGTTAGGGACATTTTTCACCTGGGACCTACATCGACATTGACTGTGTATGGGTATTTGATAAACCAAGGTGTCTTTAATAATAAATTCATACGGAAGCTAAAGATTCCTTTAAAGATAAGATTTTCCTTTGGTATCTTCAACAGGGTGTAATTTTAACAAAGGATAGTTAGTTAGGAGGAACTAGGTTTGAAAGTCAAAAGTGTTGTTTCTATGATTGTAATGAAACAATTAAACATCCCTTTTTATTGTCAACATGCTAAAGATATTTGGAGAGTTGTTCAGATAGCTACTGAGTTAACCCCATCTAGATCAACAACACATATGCTTGGAAATAGGTTAACTCGCATTGCAAAAAAAGAAAAGACAAAAGATTAATCTTTGTTGGGGGGTGGGGGGGGGGGTAGCTCTTATATGAGCTGTATGGTATACACGTAACGATTTGATATTTGAGAAAACAGTTTCAATTCATTATACTAGCTGCGATTTTGGTCCCTATTGCATCGTGCCGACACAATAGAAACCGTCCGTTCAGCAAGCAAACCACGGAAAATCGTCACTTTGGATATATTTGCTAAAAACAGATGGAGAAGTAATAATAGAATTTGCTTTTGAATTTTTCATAATCTTTGTGTACTCGGTTCCCTATTTTTTGTGTTTAGCTTGTTGAAAAAATTTAAAAACTTTATCTGAAAAACCAAACCATAAGCATAATCATGCATTGTACAGAACTATTACTGTAACGTGACACCTCCATTTTGGCTGAACCTACCTATGGCCAGTGGTGTTTCAGCTGGATGTACAAATCTTGGGGCCCTTTGCAGCTGCATATGCCATTTTCCCCATAATTTCTCTGACCACTATGCTCTGTTGAAAATTAATTACTAGAAAAATGGCCGTGAGGTTCTGGTGTAACAGAGAACGACATTATAAATCACCTGAAAAAAGAAAAATGATAAGAGCCGGTATCTGTCTGAACCTGGCCATGACTCATAGAGACATGCGCATGGATGCAAGTATGCAGAATTGAGGCAGTATCTGTCTGTAGCAATTCGATTCATCCAACTTCTATCTAATCAACTAAAAAACCTAACTACCAAAATAAATGAACTAAGCCTACTGCCGACAAAAAAGTTTGAGCTAAACTATTCTACCTGGCTAGTCCGGTATACCCACAAGAACAGGGAAGGCAGGATCCAAATGGGCCCTCTTGCATTCCAGGGATCGGACAGCACCGAACACAATCTTTTGATGGCTGACGGTATGGTGCATGCATGCTCAATGAGAAGCGCCTCACTAATCATTTTGTTTGTGTCGTCTCTAGAGGAAATTAAACATTTCACCTAATAATGGATGCCGTTGAGCGTTGATGTTGGTGTACAGCTTGCCAACTGCCTGATATATGCTTGCTATGCCGTTGAGCGTTATTAAAAGGATCGCCGATCTTCATATGCTTTCCACGTGTGGCAGACTGACAACAATCTCTCTGGCGCCGTGCGCTATAGCGAGAATGGGTGCCCATGGCGCCAGCCTCCTCCCTCCGCCGCCGCCGGCGCTCTCGATACACACTCGCCGCCGGGCCGGGGACATCGGAGACGCGGACGACGACGGCGAGCCCCTGAGCCCCACGGCGCGCATGTTCCACGACTTCTACATCGTCGCCGTCATCGGCCTCGGCACGCCCATCGACTTCGAACCCGCCCGCGCCGGCCTCGAGGTCACCCTCGTGCGCCACCCACGCTTCTCCAGCATCCGAGTACGTCGCGCTGGTTCCTGCCTTTTCAGTAGTCACTCGTAACACGTCTGCAACAAAAGTAATGGCAATGGTCACGAGCAGGTGATGGACGGGCCGGAGCCGCGATGGGTCCGGACGGCGGTGAACCTGGACGACCACATCATCGTGCCGGACCTGGACCGGGCCGCCATCGCGGCCGACCCGGACAGGGCCCTGGAGGACTACGTGGCGTCCCTGTCCACGCTGCCCATGGACCAGTCGCGACCGCTCTGGGAGCTCCACGTCCTCGACTTCCCGACCTCCGAGGCGGCCTCCGCCGCGGTGCTCCGCGTCCACCACGCGCTCGGCGACGGCGCGTCGCTCGTGTCGCTGCTCCTGGCGTGCACGCGCAGCGCCGCCGACCCCAAGGCGCCGCCGGCCATGCCGTCTGCTGCTTCCGCCGCCGCGGCGGCGGCGGCGGCTCAAGCTCCGGGAGCGCGGCGGAGGGCGCGGCCCGTGTACGGCGCGCCGCCAAGGCCGGCGTGGTCGGCGGGCGCCATGGCGTTCGCCGCGTGGGTCGTGTCGTGCGCCGTGCTCGCCTGGCACACCGCCGTGGACGTGGCGCGCTTCGTAGCCATGGCGCTGGGGCTCGTCCGCGACCCGCCGACGCTGTTCGCGGGGGTGAAGGGCGTCGAGTCCAGGCGCAAGCGCTTCGTCATGCGCACGCTCAGCCTCGACGACGTCAAGCTCGTCAAGCACGCGCTCGGCTGCGTACGCAACACCATATATACATATTTTATCCTGCATTCTTTTACACCATGACTCCTCCTAAATGGCTACCACCAAGACCTGCCCCTTGACAGTTTTTCATCTGTTTCCATGGATGCCAGACGGTAAACGACGTGCTAGTTGGAGTGACATCTGCTGCTCTGTCACGGTATTACTTCCGAAAGCTGGGTAAGTGGCGCATTCTAGCTGATACTAAGCTATGAGTGTGCAACATTTTTATTTTCTTTTAGCGGAAACGAGTGTGCAATGTTGTTGGCTGACACTCTCTCCTCAGGTGATGACCATGACACAAACAGAAGAACATGCTTTAGATCTGTCCTTTTCGTCAATCTAAGGCCAACGCCCGGCATACAAGTAAGCCCACAAACATAATATTTCCTTAATTAGAAATTTCGAAATTTACATTATGTCTTAAGCACCTATATATATGTAGTACTCGTTAAAAACTCTATATTGCGCATGCATGCATGCAGCAATTGGCTAGGATGATGGAGTCTGGTAAGCACAACGATTTGAAATGGGGAAATCGACTCGGCTACATTGTGCTTCCATTCGAGATTGTGAAGCACGACGACCCTCTTGACTACGTCCGCGACGCAAAGAAGACTGTGGATAGGAAGAAACATTCCTTCGAAGCCATCGCCACTCATTTGATTGCTGAAACGGTCACCAAACTTTTCGGCATTGAGGTAACCCGGCCATACCCATATCTCAGCCCAACGAATTATTCTACTCGTAGAATACTATTGAATCATTGAATCAGCTCATCCAACAGATTATTCACATCACAGACTTTCGATCCCAGCCAAGCGAAACGAAATGTTTGTTCCAGTGAACCTAACCATCATTGAACAACTAATTGCAGGTATCAACTGGTCTCTTCCACCGTATGATATCGAGTACCACCGTGCTGTTCTCCAACATGATTGGGCCTGCTGAACCAATAGAGTTCTATGGCCACCCGGTTGCCTACATTGCACCAAGCAACTTTGGGCATCCATCGGTAATAGAATATGCTTAAACATTCATTTTTTTCATATTGCAATTGTAATAACGCATAATAATAATGACGACATTTGATTGCATTGTATATATGTACATTGCAGGCGCTGACTATGCATTGGCAAAGTTACATGGATACCATCAAGATCATACTTGCTGTGGACGACGCGCAGTTTCTTGATGCTCACGACCTCCTGGATGATTTTGCCGAATCCCTGGAAAGAATAAGAAACGCAACATTAACAACGTTTAAAGCACAAGTTAAAAGTTGATTAAAAATTGCACTATACCATTCCCAGATGTATCTGCAACACGTACTTCCTGTAAAAATGATACTATGCATGTGTGAGTTAAGATATTCCGTACGTGCAAAGAAAGCCGGAATCCGCATCCTAATAACTCAAAGCAGTTGATCCTAACTGTGATGGGTTGATTCTTTTGATATGGTTAATAAGACCCAGCTTTCTGGAAGCCTGCGAGCTCCATGAAGATATCACAATTGCGGCCGGTGATGTAATAAAACATTTATCTTGGTCCTGTTGCAATAACAGTCAATCAATAAAATTTCTTGTTTATAAATGACATTGACAGACTACTTCTTATTTAATTTTGCTTATTATGTTCAATAATGCGCCTTTGCCACCTTGCGTCAAAGCCTCGGAGGCAAGAGAGCTAGCGTATCGGCTGTAAAACACTTTCTTTGTCCTGTTGCAATGCACCTTTGTTCAATAATGTGATGATGAGTTCATGCATTCCGTAGACGTATACTCCTCGAAGGCCAGAAGGTAGCGTATCGGTGGGCTTGGGCGCCGACCCGGCGTCGCTGCGAGGCGTAGTGTTCCATCCAAGGGCAGACCCAGGGCATGAGGGTCAACTACTACCCGCGCGCCATGCAGGCAGCAGGCCGTGGCCGGGTGCTGGGCCTGACGCCGCACACTGACGCGGGCGGCCTGACGCTGCTGCTGCAGGTCAAGGACGGCAGGCGGTTCGCCGTGCAGGCTCTCGACGCTCGACGGGGCCTTGATCAACGTTGGCGACGTCCTCGACCTCGAGGAACCCCTATTCATGAGACCATGTATTATGTCTACATCATGCACGATGCATGTGAAAAAGTTCCTTGACTACTATCCATCAGACCATCTGTGCTTCTGAGCACTATTGGATAGTCAAGGCTATCACTACTAGAGAAGAATATCGGCTCGAGACGGCAAGTTTATGTATTGGGAGACATGCATTGTGAGAGTGAAAGAATAGAGAAAGTTTATATATTGGGAGTCGTACATTGTGAGAGGGGGCACGAGAATCGATAGAAAAACTTTATGCATTTTGGAGAAACTAAACAAGGCCCAAGTCACCCGTGCCACTTGTAATACGAATGATGAGTTATTCACGACGGAGGATTATTCGTTCCGGTTCATTGACGGACTCAGAACTTTTAAATACAAACTTGGAGTTCATGTATGGAGACAAACTTTACATTAAAAAAGTAAATGTTTCGATAAGATACAACTTTATAGTTGAAAACTTTTCAATTTGACATTATTTAGATGCACATAATTATTATAATAGTAGCATTTTTCGTCCTTATAATATGAATTTTATATTTTATTTGTAAATTCATAAGGTTTTGATAAGGAAAACTTTATACAAGAAGACCTGATTTACAACTTTATTGTTGGAATTTTTTTATTTTAAAATATTTAGATATCCAGATTACGCATATCATTTTAGATCTTTTTTCCGTCCATTTAATTTAAATGTTAATTTATATTTAAAAAATTGTAACTTTTTCATATAGCTTTGGATGGAGATGAGCTTTATATAAAGATTGCATGTTTGATGAAATCTACAACTTTGTATTTGAAAAGTTTTTGATTTGAAGTCATTTAGATGCTCAATCCATAGATCAAAGTTTTATAAAATAAGAACAAATGGAATATAACCCTATCTTATGTGCACGAACGACATCTAGATGAGTTGATAAGCAGGGTTAAACGGCTAGGTACTGCATGTGTGCGTATTTTGCGTGAAACAATGACGACTTGTTGTTGGCGGCGCAAACACACGCCAAGGATCCACCGCAAGCGCACGGATCATTGTAGCTCTTTCCTCAAGAGAGTATTCCCCCAAGGTTTATCAATCCGTGAAACTAAAGATAGAAGATCCAATCTAACTAGCAAAGAAACACTTGAATCAATCTAATCTAATAGAGATCAATCAGAAGAACATCAGAGGTAGCAAGAGAAAGCATAGAGATAACCAAACTAGATCGCCTAGATCATGCAAACGTTATAGTCCTGAGCAAAGTAGTGAATCAAGCAAGATGAGAATCTCATTGAAAGCATATTTATTTAAATCATAGCCTCCGGTCAAACTCCCGAGGATCATCGCCATACACGAGTAACGTCCCGTCACGACGCTCTCTATCTGCGAGATGAATCACAAGGGCACATTCTATGAACGTGTTGAACATCCTTGGTAGATCCGGTATGAGCCCCTAGCCATCACGACTAAAAGAACATCCTGATCGATCTATCTCGATAATAGATCTTAGAACAAACAAACCCAAGAACGAGCAAAATCATAGAGAGAGGCACTTGATCGCTAAGAACAATCGGAAACTCGAATAGACTTCGCTATGAATGACTGAATGTACATCATGATCATCACCATGATCCTACCTTGATCTTGATGAACTAGCTCCAGAACTCCGACGTGGTCTTCCTCGCAGGATTTCCACGTCGATTAGGGCAATCCCTAGACAACTAGCACGACCCCCAACTCTCCGAGAGGTGTCCCTCTAGCTTCTCTGCTCCTCGGCGTCGAACGAAAATGACTTGATGGCTCCCGAATGAAATGGGAGCTATTTATAGCCCTGGGAAACCCTAGGTCAAAGGGGAAGGCGAGGGGCCACAAGAATGGCTTGGGCGGCGCGACCAGGAGGGCCTTGGGCCGCGCAGCCTGGCCTATCCCTAGGCCGCCTCGGCTTCATCTTTTTCTCCAAGCTTCAAGGTCGGTTCTGGAGTGTTCCTCTCTATACGTGTGGGTCCTGGACGTCGTTTACTTCGGGATAAAATTATCTCTTGATGACTTTTCATTTGAACTTGCCTTCATCTCGAAGTATAACTTGATCTTATCTTCATTTGCTTAGTCCTTAAGCAATCTTGGAGTTTGGTAGGCTGGATCTGGGTATGAGTGGGCTTCTAGTCCATGTCCTGAGCGCCCGGGCCCAGTAGGCCTTCTTCACATGGGCTTCCGGCCTTCGCTTTACACTTGTCTAGAATTCAGCCCAAATCCATCTTGATTATCATTTATCTTGTATAAACCAAAATACTCCAAAAATACATGCATATACAAAATGTCCCGGTTATAAGTATGATCGTTAGTTTAGACATTAAACTTATGCAATTATCGAAGTTAAACAGGGGTAAAAGTGTGTCATTTAACAACGCCAACGCTTGTGACCACGAGGGTAGGTCAGCGGTGCCTCTAGGCTTAGATTTTTTTTTCTCTTTTTCTTTGTAAATTTCTGTTTCTACTGTCTTTTTAGATATAGGAAATTAATCTGGCCTTATCATCCACACCTGGATGGTTACAGCCAATAAGAATTACAAAACTAGTCATAGAGCGAACAACCATGCTCATCTTTAAAGCAACACAAAGTTAACACAAACATCTAGACACAAATCCTCAACGACGAACTATGTGACGAACCGGATTTTCGTTAAAGAGAATCCGACTCTTTGTACCCTTGTGATAGTCGCTGGATCAGTAGCTATCACGCAGAACTTATCTCAGCATAATATCATAGTCATACAAAGAATTTAGCTTACAAGAAGAGAATTACATCCATACCAATATGGAACTACGAATGTAGTACAACCCTCAAAGGCTGAGCGACAAGCGGAAATTCTACGTAGCTGTAGCTAAGTCTTCAAGTCTTCATCTTCAATCCACAGGCAACCTTGAGCAAAGCAACGCAACCCTTCTAACACAATCGTACTTGTACACCAAGTCCTAACTTGCAACTCATAAACTATCCCCAAGAAATGGGACAGGTTCACGTCACCATCCGTATGCAAGCTTTGATTGGCCTAAATTCTAACGGGGTGAATGTATATCAAGGAAAGGCTCGGGTTTCCTATACAGCAGCAGCAAAGTATAAAATACCATAATCATCATCCCAACTATGTCACAACACCATGGGCTATTCTGGCGCACAAGACTCCCGTCTCAACATCACCACCGTCTCCTCTCGAGTCAATGGGAAAGCTTTCGACCCTTCCAATCTCAGCGGCAAACGCCAGACCTTACCCTGAACTAGTAGCTCTCATCCCAACCTATAATTTTAGAAGAGGGGGAGATAGAATGTCCCAAGACACTAATCAGAAGAAGCCGGTAAACAGGGGGTGTCCATGACCGAGGACGCGGCTACACGTATAGATTCCAATTTTGCAGAGCGTGTACACCTGGAACCACTCAGGCTGCAGACGGTGGCTGCTGTCTTGAGACACAACCCACAACCATGACTCCCTAATCCGACTAGTACCATCCTGTATTTCCGAACTTGGACCCATTTGGGATCATGAGTCCCTAGCACCACACCGGCGCTGAGAGTCTCAGAAACAAGGGTTGAACGCAGCCAGGCTCCGCACATCCTCGTGAAATGGCAAGCCCAATCCTAACACTACTACTCCGCAGCAATGGTACCAACTAACTAGAGAATGGCTGGGACCCCTCCCATTAGGGTAAGCGGTGCGTACGTAAAAGTCCTGTAACCAGGTCCAACTGACTCGGACTAAGCCAGAGCAAGAAAGTCCCTATCAAATGCGAATCCAACACAGTGGTCCACGAATCAGCACCCATCATAGGTATGGCCGCTCAACGCCTCAAATCCTCACTAGTACCCGCTACGGTACAGGAGGTCTCCAATAGCCTCCTAGCCCCGACCCGAAGGTCGGTTAAAGTCTGCTCCTCCAGCTAGGGGTTCGAAACTCTCCAAGTTTTCTCACCCAAACACTCACGCCAAGAGGTTTAAAACCACCACTATATCCCACACATGCAAGCGTAGCATAGCATATAATATATAGTAGTGTAGTAGGCAATCAAGAAATCAGGATATATGAATAGGCTATCCGCGGCTTATCATCATCTCATCAATACAATAAAGCGCTAGCAATTTTACTTGTACTGCCTAATAGGTAAAAAGTATAAGATGGGCGTGAACCTGGAGTATCGTCCTTCTTCAGCGTAGTCGACGTAAATACAAATACAAATAAACAACGATATCTACTAGCAAATGAATTCCAAATAAGAATCAATTGAGATCCAAATAACACTAAACTCAATGCTATTGTGTTTGTCATGATTTTAGAAAAATACTGAAACTGGTTTCATATTTTTTTGAGCTACGGCTGATTTATTATGATTTTCTATGTTTAAATCCATTTTTAGGATTTATCAATTAATTTAGAAAAGAGAAGAAAACTTAGAACACAAGTTAGAAGCTGAGAAGTGTCAATTGCCGGCTCAGGGTTAAACCTCGAGTTGAGCTGATGAAGGCAGCGGTCCGGGGTTGATGACATCATCACGGACCATGATGATGTCATCTTTGACAAGGTCAAAGTTGAGTAGGTCAAGGGTCAAAGGGTCAAAGTCTTGGTCAACGGGCACCAGGTTATGGTCAAAGGTTAGCGGGTCCCAAATGTCAATATGCGGGTCCCATCGGTCAGGTGGATCTGTGGGTGGGTCTGGCTGTCAGTCAGTGGGTCCCACTAGCGGGCCCACGGTCATACGTGGCATACACAAGTTAGCCACGTGGTGGCAGACTCGGCACTGAGTCAGCGCCACGTGTGGCGCATAGGTGGGTTGGCTTGGCTTGCGTGGCGGTCGTGTGACTAAGATGCGGACGCCACTTGCCTTAGTCTGAGGCGTCGGGCTCGATTTTAGAACCTAACGCAACTGGTTTGACATTTTTTGGAGCTAGGACGGAAAAGGTATGAATTATATAAGGTTTAATCCATTTTAGTTACTAAAAAATGATTTATAAAAAAATAAACCCTTTTCTCAAAACTACAAGGGCTTGGGTGCAAGTTTGCCAAGGTGGAAGGGTCTGGATGCAAAACTGGTAAAGTCCAGGGGCTTATCTACAAAATTACATAGGTGGAAGGACTAATTCACAAATAAAATAAATTTTAGGGGCTTATCTGCAACATCGTAGAGGCTTGGTTGAAAAAGGCCGACGGCGGGCTGGCGTCACTGCTGACGTTTGCAACCGCAGCAGATCCTGGTGCGGTGGCGGTTGTGGGATCTGCGGTGTGGGTCGCGCATGGTCGCGATGCGTGGCGGCCGACAGTTGAAATCGGCCCACAGTGGGTCAAGCCTGCGGTACACATGGACCGGGCGCATGGGATCGGCTGTGGCGTGGGACGATCCAGTGTGGCTGGCCTCGGTGCGGGCGATCCAGTGTGGCTGGCCTCGGTGCGAGCGGTCGTGTGGCTCGGCCTAGGGGTAAGAGGTGCACCTAGGGTGTTCGACGGATTTCCCATAAGGCATCCGTTGCGCACTGGCAAGACCAGTCCGGGTTGTCTAGGGGCTCGCGGCGGCGGTTGGCGAACGTGGGGTTCTGGCAATTCTTGACGGTTGTCCGCTTGATAAAAAAGGGTCGGCCTTTCGGCCCTGGTTTGTCTTGCGCACACGTGCGTTCGAGGATGGCGCGGCAGAACGCGAAGCAGCGGCGCACAGGCACGACGATGGCGAGGCTTGGCTGCGGGTTTAAGGGCGAGCGGCGGTGCTCGACGACAAGGTGCTCCAGCGAGGCTCGGTTAGGGTTAGGCGGAGGTCAAGGCAAGGCCTTTCGGTCTTGGACGCGTGTGTGTGGGGTACAGAGCGGTGGCGTGGAGCTCGGCAACGAGCAAGGCGAGCGAGGCTCCTGCAAAAAGGTGAGCGCGGCGTGAGGGCCGGCTCTAGATAAGGACGGGGCGGCGTCCTGGCTGTACGGCGGCACACACAGGCAAGGCAAAAGGCAGGGGAGAAAGGTGAGGACTTGGATGTCGGGGGCTCACCGGCGGCTCGTGGTGGCGGCTGTCTTGGCGGAGGTGAGGGTGCAACGTAGCTGTACGATGAGCAGCGACAGGGATTAGTACGAGGGCTTCTTGCTCCGGGTGGTGGCGGCATCCCGTGCGGCTCTGGCTTCTGGTCCTCACGGCGTCTGGTGTCGCAGCGACGACACAGGTGGTGAGTGCTCCTCCGCTGCTCCTCCCCTTCTTCCCTTCTTCTCCACTACAGCTCCTTTCCCTCTCCTGGAAATTAGGGTTTTCCCCTTCGGATGGACTGGGCGGCGGCGCTAGGGAAAAGCAGTGGAGGCGGCGGCTGTGGTAGGGATCAGAGGGACCTGGGGATTGGTTTTAAGGGGGCGCAGCTAGGGCTTTCGCGGGTTGGGATCGGGCGGTGGCAGCACGAGATGGTGCGGCGGCAGCGCGAAATATTACAGCGGCGACACAAGAGAGAGCAGCGACGCAGCTCTGTTTCGCGCGAGGGGGAAGGAAAAGCATAGGAGCGTGGCGTGAGGTGGAGGAAAGCTGACAGGCAGGGTCCACGCGCCAGCGAGAGAGAGGACGACGGTGGTTGATGATGGGCCGGGAGAAACTGGACCGTGCGAAAAGGTTTGGGCCAGTCGCGTAGGTGGGCTGGTCCAGCGTGGGATGGTAAGCAGGCCGGGTTAGATGAGCCGTGCAGGTTGGTTAGCGGTCCAGACGGGCTAGGCTGAGTTAAGGCAGGCCGGTTAGAAGTTAGAGGATGGGTTTTAGACTTAGGTTAGCTAGTTTGTTTTTCCTATTTTGATTTGTATTTGAACTTCCAAATCAAATCCAAATAAAATTTGAATAAAACCACATAAATTCAAATCAGTCGATGCAAGATCATGGAATTATTTTATGCACGATTTAATTTACTAGCGGAAAGCAATTAACTTAAATTACAAATACTTCATGTCTCACAACAAAAATTTAAAATTTAGATTATTCATTACAAGTAACAGACTGCGAATTAGCGGGATGTTACAAACTCCATCCAAACTTGTTGAAGATTTCCATCGCTATTATCGATCTCCATCTTCTTGCAACTCTCCTTTAATGCAACTGCGCTTCCTCTTTAGACAGTTGCGACCACCACCTTGTCCTCCCTCTGAAAATTACCTGCAATTTAAGTACACCATTTCTCCTTAGCGAGTTAGGCTTGGTTCTCTTACAAACCACACCATTTCTACTAAGCCACAAAGTCCAGCAAAGAGCCGCAACTCCCCAATCATAATCCAGCTCCAATTGGTATTCTCAATCTCATCGGCTTCGTACTGCCAGAGCACAGATGAGTTTTTCACGTCTAAATGAATATATGAGACGTGCTGCAGTAGTGTATATTTTTGTTGTCTCCTGTGCAGAGTTTGCTATTTGCTAATGTGACCCTTCATTTTGCTGCAGATCGTAGCAACGGGAAATTCACGAGTGTTGAGCTGCTGTTCCACAATTCTTACCAGAATACTGGTGGAAGGTGGCCGCCCTGCGGCAGCGGCACCTGGGGCAGCGGCAGGGGGAAGGGCGCTCTCGGGAAGAAGAATAGGTAGGAGATCTGGGTGAGGAGTGCTGGTGTTTTACTTGGCCGGAAATCTGGGTGACACCGTGAAATTTAATGGTTCTCTGCATCAACAAATCGTCGAGACAAAACGAATTCAGTGGCACACGAGCAATAACTTGTCCTCTGTCAGAAGTCAGATCACCGAGAGTGGAAACGGAATTAGTGTGCTAAGTCAAGAAATTGACACTTTGATAGTAACACGAAGAAGGCTCTCTCCCGCTAGCTTACCTGCCAAGCTAGACACGCTTCCTTCTACCACCGTGCATTCTCGTCCACCGTACGTTGTGTTTTCTTCACGTTCGTCTCGATATGCCTTTAGAATCACCGCACTTGTTCACATCTATTTCCCACCTACAAAAAGAATATTCTTGTCTGTTCATCGAGATCCTCACCTCTATATCTATTTCTCCCGCACTCGTCAACCTTTATCTCAACTCTATATCAACAACCATGCATAGAGGCCCACACGTCAGATTTCAATTTCTTTTTCTCTCCACTCTTCTTGCTCTCTCTCCCCCAACCTCCCCTTCTCTCTCCCCCGTCCGCCTCGTCCAGTCCACCCCCATCCCTTCTCTTTCTCTCCCGGCGGCGCCTGGCCCCGCCCTCTCCTGCGGAGGAGCGGCGCGACGCGTGGGTGCAGGATCTACCCGCCACGTCGAGGATCCGTGCACGGGGGAGACCTCCAGGAGGAGAGTGGCTACGGCGGCCAGCGGTTGCAACAGGCCTGCTCTGGTTTTCCACCGCCGCTCGTTCTAGGCCGGGAAGACGCGCCGCCCGACGCCCTCCCTCATCAGTCTCTCTCTCCCCTTCTCTCTTTCTCTCCTCTCCTCTCCCGCTCGCCTCTCGCTCACTAGCGCTCCCCGCCAGCCCCCAGCGGCGTAGCCCCTGCGGCGGAGCTCGCCCGCTTGGTCGTCCGTGACCCCGGCGATGCCCTGCGACTGAGCTTGGTTGTGCGGCGCCCACGGCGGAGCTTGCCCGGTCGCCCGACGGGGGATCTCGCCCGTGCGGCCGGCCCTTCCTCTGCTCCACTGCCGGCGCCGCATCTCCCCCACCAGCGCGACTTCCCCTCTTTGTCGGCTCCTCCCTGTAGATCTCTGGCAGATCGAGGAGCGGCAACGGCGGTAGCAGCTCCTTCTCCACGGCCGCCATGCCTCCTCCCCTCTTCGCGCCGGCTGCCATGGATAGGGCTCCCTCTATGACCTCTACGTCCGCAGCCAGATCGACCAGTCTGGCGAGCAAGGGCCTCCCACCCCTTCTCTCCCTCTCCGGTGGCCTTGCTACTCTTCGCAGGCGTGGCCGCAGACGCAACAATCGCAGAGGCGAGTGGGGCCCACGTGGGACATAGAAGTCGCCCTTTACACCGCCAAACATAGCGGCGACCGCTTCCTTCAAGTTGCGATACAGATCCCCAGTGCAGCATTCTTGTCACACCCTGAAATTCTCCAATTTTAGGATGTGAATTTAGAGAATAAATAAACAACGATTTCCTCTCAATTTTAAAATTTTTCCAACATTTATTTATTTTACAGGGAATTTAGCATAGAAAGAAAATTAATTGTGTGTGTTTCCAAAAATAAATTAATTGTTCTCTGTGTGTTTCTTTCATGCCGAGTTGCATCTTGGTGTTTCATGAGTGCTAAGATTTCAAAAATACGTTCTTTAAACGTCTAGGTTTTTCCGAGAATTTTCCAGACTTTTCTGGAATTTATTCTCATCTTTTGAGAGCTAAATATATTTAATAGAAGGCTCTAAAATCCTTTTCACGAGCTCCTGATATTTTATTTGGACTCCTCGTGTCCCAATCTATCCCTAGGATTTTTCCTAGAATTTGTGGGAGTTTCTGACTATTTTTTGTGCTTTAAAAACAATTTCTAGATTTCTCTAGAATTGTTTTTGCGTTGGGAAATAAAAATAATAGAAAAGAAGAAACCCTAACGGGCCGAGCCGCCCCGGCCTGACCCGCCAGGGCCCGTCCCGGCCCAGTTCAGCGCCGAGCGCTGCGCCGCCGCCGCCTCCTCCTATAAAGCCGCCGCGCTGAGCCTCCGCGCCCTCCTGTTGCCGCCGCCCTCGCTTCCCCTTCCTGCGCAGCGCCGCCGCCGCCTACAAACGCCGCCGTCGCCGTGGTTACCCCGCCTCCGGAGCATCCCGACGAAGATGGAGGGCACCGCGAGCTTCGCCGAGCCGGGCCGCATCTCCGCCGCCTCTCGCCGTCTCTTCTCCTCCACCGAAGCGCCTCCGAGGAGCTCCGCCGCCGTCCGACCCAAGCCGCCGCCGTCCTCCAAATTCCGGTCGTTTCCGTCGAGCTCCGCCGTATGGAAGTACACCCAGGTGATCCCCTCGACCTCCTCTTCCGTTTTCCCCTGTCCACCGAGCCTCTAACCTCCATGTCCGCCGACAATTTTGTTGTCCAGCGCCGCCGGCCATGGAGCTTCTTGAGGAAGAAGATGACCCTAGGTTTTGTAGTTAGGCCCTTGGACTAATATGTAATTTCCTGGTAAATCTTTGTGTCTTGCCAAATCTAAAGAAAACCCCCTGAACCTATTAGATCCTTTCAATCTAATCCTAGCCTTGATCTTTTGCAGATCTAACCCCGAGATTTATCTTTTCACAGTGACTGTTCACTGAGTCTTTAGGAATCTTATCAGCTAGCCCCTGGAGTCTACGGTTATTTGCGTCAAGGTCCCTGCAGCCTTGTTTTAGGTATAACTTCCACGTTTTAAATCCGTTTCGATCCGTTTTCGTTTCGTTAGACTTGTAATCACTTAAGTTACGCGTTAGTGGTGTTGTTCATAATAGTTATGTTTTTCTAAATTAATTTTACATATTAATTTGATTAATTGCGTATAGGCATATTTTGCAATTAAAATCTATATAGCTCTACAATGCGTGTTTCATAATAAAGTTTAATTTGATTAATGTTTATGGAATTATCTTTTCTGAATAAAATTTAATTAGGCAATATATCGGCTTTACAAATTAAATGTTAATGCGATTAATGCTTAATTTACATGCCTTTTCTAAATAAAATATGATTAGTCTTATACTTCATTTTCTTAAATAAAGTTAATATGACTAATATCTACGTGAATGTGTTTCTAAATGTAATTTGCTTAGTTGAACACATGCAATAAAATTATTCGATTAGATGTTTCCTATACCTTTCTTTTCTAAAGTTAATTGTTTAATTGGTATAATCTGTACACAAACAATTGTAAATAAAATATGGCTAAGTTACTACGGCTTTACAATTACAAATATAATTGGAGTTAATTCTAATATAATTATGTTTTGGTAATTAAAATAAATGAAGCACCTAGCACTTGGTTTGCTAATTAAAATATTTCGATAGTTTATTTATAATCGCGGTTTCGTTTTCAGCGTTGCGTCTTGCGTTTGTAGCAATGAGCTCCTTTGTTTAGAACACTCTTTTAAAAGCTTTTCTTTTTAATGGTGTATTGTTCTTAGTTGCTCTTATTTATTTGCTAGTATGTTTGTCCCAGTTGATTGCTTCGAGTAGAAGTGTTGCTGGTTGGAAGCTTGAAGAGTAAGAGTTCAAGTCAGCAAGAGCAGAAGACAGTAAGAGTAGCTTTTCGCTGGAGAAAGGCAAGTGACCCTAACCATCCTTCTACCTATGCTTTTATAAGAATACTATGCTTTAATCGGAACATGGGAAACCACCCAGGACTTACAGTACAACCGTGAGACTAATGGGCTCTGGTCTTGGCTAATTAATTAGAAACTCTAGCTTGGGATAGTCTTACCTGTACTGGGCAAGAGGGGAAGCGTTGACGGTGTATAGCCCGGCCCTTTTTGGGAGGAAGCCTTTGATAAGGTGTGCCCATTAGAGAGGGTTATGCCTGCTTCGTCTTGGAACCTTAGCGGACTATGACTTGTTAGGGAATCTTTGTAAAGGCCTCGTTGCGTCCCTATGCATTCACACCTCGGTAGTGTGATACGTGCCTAGCTAGCACAGCGTGGTTGGGTTTACGCGACTCATGGTGAAAGTGTACAACCTCTGCAGAGTGTAAAACTGTTATAACAGCCGTGCTCACGGTCACGAGTGGCCTGGACCTCCACATGAGTAATTTACTTGAAGATGATAATAAATCACCTCTGGTTAATCTTTGTGGCCTTGCTGAGTACCAACCATAAGTGTACTCACCCTTGCTAAACCGCTGCTCAGAAAAAGAAGGAGCTTTGGAGTTCTGAAGATGGTGCTAGGCATACGCAACCCCCGGTCGACTGCTTGTGGAGTTGGAGCCTCCGTTTCCAGAATTAAGCTGTGTAATACTCTAATAGTTTTTTTAGTTTATATTGTTTTATTCGTGATATTGTCTCTAATACTCATTTTTGTTTGCCGGATGTGTGAAACTTGATCCTGGCACACATACGGTGCGCACTCGGTTTTGTTTTTCAGAACCGGGTGTGACAATTCTCTCTTGTATCCGCGACCTGTATGTGCTTAGGCCATCCCAACCCTCCTAGTAGGATAATTTTCATAGTATTATTGAGGCTGCCACATAAGCATTTTGGTAACATGGCATGAGAGTTAACGAGAGAAAATGTAGACATAGTTTTTAATGCAAGACATCATGTCTACAGAAGAACTAAGGAAGAGAGAAGAATGATGGGTGAGCAAAGGTGAGAGATGATTGGAGGAGGGTTATTTTTTTATCTATTATAGAAACTATGCATTGGGAATGTAGCATCTATATGTAGTTTCTTGCTCCCTTTTTTCACCTATAGACATCATGGGTTTGGAGATGGCCTTACAAGTCGCGATACAAGCCCCAAGTGCGGGTAGCCAAAGACAACACAAGTGGGTCGTCACTTAGGCGGGCCAGCATTGCATTTATGCGTCAGGGTCATCACCAACCCCCGAGGTCTGAAGGGGAGTACCAATGGCGGAACAAGCAAGAGTCGTTGGGTCTCTCCCGGTGGCTAACGTGCAGGAGCTTGCAGAGGCTTGCAACGCCGGGGTTGACGATGACCAGCAGGTGCCGGAGAGATACCTCAGTAAGGATCCTAGTACCGAGGAGGTCGTCGCCGTCGACGACAGCGCTTGCGTGATTCCGGTCATCGACCTCCACAAGCTGCAGGATCCGCAGACATCGGAGGAGGAGTGCGCCAAGCTGGCATCGGCGTGTCTCAACTGGGGCTTGTTCCAGGTTGGTGCATCGTTCATTATTTGCTCGGTCTGCACGTATATAACCAACCCAGGGAACGAATATACGTGCAGCTCATCAACCATGGAGTTCCGGACGAAGTGACCAGGAACCTGATGAGCGACGTTGTCGAGTTCCTCAAGCAGCCGCTCCAAGCCAAGAAGGAATGCTCACAGCAAGCCGATAGCCTTGAAGGCTACGGCCCGGCGTTCGTCGTGTCCGAGGATCAGAAGCTGGAATGGGCGGACATGCTCTACCTCCAGGTCCATCCAAGTGAGTCGAGGGAGCTGCGGTTCTGGCCTACTCGCCCTGCATCCTTCAGGTGATCCAACGTACCATGCCACAAAAGGGTTCAAAGTCACTACATGAGCTCAAAATCTTTTAAAACTGTCTCTGTATCTCTCTTCCTGCTGACATCGTTTCCAAAATTAACATCTGATCATGAAATCAGGCGTTCTGTAGACGTGTACTCCTTGGAGGGCAGAGAGCTAGCGTATCGGTTGCTGGAGTTCATGGCCAAGGGCGTGGGCGCCGATCCGGCATCGTTGCGAGGCGTGTTCCAAGGGCAGACCCAGGGCATGAGGGTGAACTACTACCCGCCGTGCAGGCAGCAGGCCGACCGGGTGCTGGGCCTGAGGCCGCACACCGATGTGGGCGGGCTGCACGCTGCTGCTGCAGATGAACCACGACGTGCAGGGCCTGCAGGTCAAGAAGGACGGCAAGTGGTTCGCCGTGCAGGCTGTTGACGGCGCCTTAGTCGTCAACGTTGGCGACGTCCTCGAGGTAAATCTTATTCATTGGATCATGTCTGCATCATGCACGATAGATGCATGTGAATAAGTTTCAAACAAAACATTGAAGAATGCTCATCACAGCGCTTCTGTCATCGGACCATTATTTGTGCACTGTTGGATAGTTAAGGCCTATTATACTACTGGAGAAACCGGCCATCATTAATATTAATATCAGCTCATTCGAGCCGGCACGAATAAGTTATCTACGCTGGTTGTAAATTTGTAATAGAGACGACATGAATAATGGATTATTCACATAGGAGGATTATTTGTTCTGATTCGCGAACAGATTAATAAATTCATAAATTCTTATCTTTTACATACAGACTTGGATTGAGACAAGTTTTATATAAAAATTATATGTTTCGATACAACTTTGTTGTTGAAAACTTTCTGATTTGAGATCATTTAGGCGCCAGAAATTGCAATATAACATTTTTCATCCTTCTAATTTGAATTTTATATTTTATTTGAAAATTAATAAGTCAAAATTATATGAAAATTGGTAAGTTTTGACCTTATTTGGGATTTTTAAGTTTAATATCATTGTCTAAATTATATATATAATTTTATGTCTTTTTTACTTATAATTTAAATTTTATGTTGTATTAAAATTCATAATTTTTGTATATGGCATCGAATGGTGACATACTTTATAAAAAGATGGTATGTTAGATGCCTAAATAATAGATCAAATGCTTTAAGCAACAAGAGCAAATGGAACAAAACTTTTTTTTGAATTAATTGATGGAACAAAACTCCATTCTATGCATGTAGAAATGACGTCTAGATGAGTTGGTAAGCATTGTTCATATGAAAATGGAGATCGTGTCTGAAGGTTAGGTACTGCACGCACGCGTATCTGGCGTGAAAGAGCCCATGATCTGTGACCGTGAGGGTGTAGCTCGGGGTGCCTCTAGGTCTAGTAGATTTTTTTTTTTACTTTTTCCTTTGTAAATGCATGTTTTTACTATATGTACCGGTATGATATCAATCGGCATCCTCATTCGCATTGGCTTTGTGCTGCCCATCTGATCACCAACACAGATGAGTTTTTCTCGGTCCTGCACAGATAAGGTGTGCTATAGTAGCATATATTTTTGTTGTCTCATGTGCAGGATTGTTGATGTTACCCACCATTTCGCTGCAGATCGTGAGCAACGGGAGATTCACGAGTGTTGAGCATAGGGCCGTCATACACCCAACTAAAGTGCGAATTTCAGTGGCACTGTTCCACAATCCTTACCAGAATACGGTGGTTAGTCCTCTGCCAGAGTTCATGAAAGGCGATAAGGTGCGTTATAAATCAACGAATTACCAGGATTTCTTGAAGCTATACTTCACAGCAAAACTTGATGGGAGGAAGCACGTAGAGAGATTGAAGTTGGAGCAGTAGTTACATCTGTCGCACCTATTTGGACGAACCATGCATATAGATAAGAAAAAATCATGTCCACGAGTATGACTATCAAGCAAAGAATAATTCTATATATCTTCAACCATATAGCATGGCTGTTCATGATCAAGATTTATGTATGTACTCCCTCCGTTCTGAAATAGAAGACTTCCTAAGATTTTTAGAACATATTCTGGAGGTGCGCAAATATCTCATATATCCTTAGTTAATGATAATACAAGGCAAGTTTTCCAGTTAATAAGAAAAAAATAGTTGGCACGTTTTCAAATGAGTTAATTGAGTGCTAGCTTGCAAAAAAACTCCTAGAATGCCGCATATTTGGAGACAAATTTTAAACCATTAGATGCTTTGTATTTTAGGACGGAGGGAGTATGCATCGCGTTGCATTCCTCCCGAAAATAAAACATCAGTAGTTGGTGAAACAAATGCATGCATGTAATTAATATTTAATACAATACCTCCCGCGATCCTTTTTCTCCAAAACTGTTGCTCTCTTCGTGCAGCCTCGACCTTTCTTCCTTATGCCAGAGGCCAGAGCTGCTTTCTTTTCTGCAGCATGAGCGTTGCTTGGTCGTGGTTGCCTTATACTTTGGAGCCTTTAACTTTGCTTCAAGTGCTGCTTCTCTCTTGGCAGCTATTACATTGTTTCTAACATGTTTCATCTCCAAATACATATGCCACGTAATCCGAATACATGTATATCTATAGAGCTAATTAATGACCGTATCAAGTCGGTCGAGCAGCTTTAGTGGCTAGATTGAAACAAGCCAAAAAAAATATAATGGTTCGTCGCTCTCTGCATCGACAAACCATCGAGACATGCAATAAACTGAAAGAAGTCGATCCAGTGGCACACGAGCAGCCAATTGTCCTCTGTCAGATCACCGAAAGAGGAAACCAAATCAATGTGCAAGCCAAGAAATTGATACTTTTCTTTTTGAAAAACTAGAAATTGATACTTTGTCAGATTACGGAAAGGGGAAAGGAAATCAGTGGACAAGTAAATTAAGCAATTGCTTCCCTTTTTTTTATGGAAACAGGAGGGGTAATCCCCTACTGATTAATTATATTAATAGACGGGCAGCTCCCGAAAGGGTTAAAAAAGGTCATCAAGAAACAAAGAAAGAGACGAAAAAAATCAACAACAAAGAAGCTAAAGGTCGAACAAAAGTTGTAGCCATTGATTCCAAAGAGTCTTGTGATCTTCTTTTGCCCGGTGAACACACAAGGCAAAGACATGAAGGAAGTGACGACGACATCCACCCAGGGATGGCTGAATTCCTCTGAAGATTTGATCATTCATGACCATCCATATGCTCCAACCAGGGTTTTTTTTCCCGACCGGTCCGGCCAAACCGCCGGCCGACGGTAGCGGTTAGCCGGACCGGTTTGACCGGAAACCGGTAGAAACCGGACAAATTTAAAAACCAAATTAAATCCGCAGTTCAACCGGTTTCGAACGGTTAGCCGGCCGGTTTGAGCGGTTAGCCGGCCGGTTTGAGCGGTTAGCCGGCCGGTTTGAACGGTTTGACAAATTTTCGAATTTTAATTAAAAATTTTAAATTTGGTCGGTTTGAGCGGTTAGCCGGCCGGTTTGAGCGGTTAGCCGGCCGGTTTGAACGGTTTGACAAATTTTCGAATTTTAATTCAAATTTAAAATTTTTAAATTTGGCCGGTTTCAAACCGGCCGGTACCGCTACCGGTCCGGACCGGTTTGACCAGTTACCGCGGTATCCGGACCGGTAACGGTCGGGAAAGAAAACCCTGACTCCAACACATGAGGATGATAATTTCCATGAAGAAATGAACATTCAATTGCAGTCTGAAATTATCCAAGATTGTGAGGGGCTCCATCCCATTGTTTATATGTAGATGAAGAAGACAGTGACATCCAGAAGACTCGCTAGCTAGCTGCCAAACTAGACTTCTACCACCGTGCCTTCTCGTCCACCGTTCGTCGTGTTTTCTTCGCGTGTCCCCCCATGCTGTTCGTCTGGATATGCCTTCAGAGTCACCACGTAATAAGACAACAGAAGAGGACCGCTGCTTTGGTGGCCGGACCAGCACTGCATTTATACGTCAGCGTCATCAGCAATCCCGAGCTCTGAAGGGGAACACCAATGGCGGAACAAGCAAGAGTGGTTGGGTCTCTACCGGTGGCTAACGTGCAGGTGCTTGCAGTGGCTTGCAACGCCGGGGTTGACGATGACCAGCAGGTGCCGGAGAGATACCTCAGCAAGGATCCTAGTACCGAGGATGTCGTCGCCGGCGACGACAGAGCTTGCGCGATTCCGGTCATCGACCTCCACAGGCTGCAGGACCCGCAGGCATCGGAGGAGTGCGCCAAGCTGGCATCGGCGTGTCTGAACTGGGGCTTCTTCCAGGTATCGTCCGTTTGCTCTGTCAGCTACACTCAGCTTATAGAAGTTGATTTGAATTTGAATTGTGCAAGCCGTATGGCCAATATCCATGGAACGAATAACATTTTCTCTGTCAGCTCATCAACCATGGACTGCCAGAGGAAGTGATTGGGGACCTGGTGAACGACGTGGTCGAGTTCTTCAAGCAGCCGCTCGAAGACAAGATGGAATGCTCACAGCAGGCTAACAGCCTTGAAGGCTATGGCCAGGCCTTCGTCGTGTCTGACGATCAGAAGCTGGACTGGGCAGACATGCTCTACCTACAGGTCCATCCAAGTGAGTTGAGGGACCAGCGGTTCTGGCCTACTCGCCCTGCATCCTTCAGGTGATCCAACTGTACTACCATGCTTGTCAAAAATGAGTTCGAAGTTACTCCTGTCCATGAGTTCAAATCTTTTTCACCAACCGTAAATATATTTTGTTTTCCTGATGATCTCATTTTTAAAAAAAATCTGATATATGAATTCAGGCATTCTGTGGATGTGTATTCCTCGGAGGCTAGAAAGCTAGCATATCGCCTGCTGGAGTTCATGGCCAGGGGCGTGGGCACCGATCCGATGTCGCTGCGAGGCTTGTTCGAAGGGCAGACCCAGGGGATGAGGGTGAACTACTACCCGCCGTGCCGGAAGGCAGCTGACCGGGTGCTGGGCCTGACGCCGCACACCGATGGGTGCGGCCTGACGCTGCTGCTGCAGACGAGCCACGACGTGCAGGGCCTGCAGGTCAAGAAGGACGGCAAGTGGTTCGCCGTGCAGGCTCTCGAAGGCGCCTTCATCGTCAACGTTGGCGACATCCTCGAGGTAAATGGTATTTCGGTGGAGATAGCCGTCAAAAGTTTTAGTCCTCTCACATCGAATCTCTAAAGAATATAGACTAAGTTCAAAGCTAATTGTATAGATTAAAATTAATTTGCGAGACGAATCTATTAAGCATAATTAGTCCATGATTTGATAATGTGGTGCTACAATAAACATGTGCTAATGATTGGTTTACTAGACCTAATAGATTTGTTTCGCGGATTAGCCAAGGATTCTGTAATTAGTATTATAATTAGTTCATGTTTAATTCTTCTAATAAATATGTGATGTGACATGTACTAAACTTCATGAGATCATGTCTGCATCACCATGATCCATGTTGTCCTTCGTTTCGCTCTGCAGATCATGAGCAATGGGAAATTCACAAGTGTTGAGCACAGGGCCGTGATAAACTCAACCAAAGAGCGAATTTCAGTGGCACTGTTTCACCATCCTTGCCAGAATATGGTGCTTGGTCCTTTGACAGAGTTCATGAAAGGCGATAAGGATCGTTATAGATCAACGAATTACCAGGATTTCTTGAAGCAATACTTCACATCAAAACTTCATGGGAGGAAGCACCTAGAGAGATTGAAGTTGGAGCAGTAGCTACTGTTGTGAAGTAAAATGAAATGGGAATGGATTGGAATGGGATGATCTCATTGACGTGGGGACGGTTTCTTACATACATGGTGAAGGGACATTTGACACTTTGGAGACACCCCTTGGGGAGAAGGTGCCCCTTGGAGGCACCCCCACGTGAGGGGGTTTCCCCTTTCTCTAATGATTAACTAATTACATAATTAACTAATTAATTATATCAATTGATCACTAAATAATTTCTTAACAGCTACCTCTACTGTAGCTTACTATTTGGAGGGACAATAGATAAATAAATATCTTGTCCATGAATATGAGCGCTAGACAAAATTCTGTCTGTCTCATGCAGATGATATTTCTCAGACCCTTCTCCATTTAGTCTTAGAGGTAGCACCTTCTCAATTATAAAATATTTTCATTTCTAAAATTTTAATTTTTAATTTTTTCCCATCTTCTTTCCCAACCCAACCTCACTACAGTTGCCGCCCCGCCCTGCCTCCTCGACCCCACCTAGACCCTAATCTCGCCGGCGTCGCCGTCGGCTCCAGCGCTGTCGTGCCTCCTCCACGGCTGGCACTAACTTCGCGGCCTCCACTCCCCCGCCCGCTGCCGCCGCCCACCAACCACTAAGTCCGACCGTCCTCTCTATCTCCGGTCGCCCCTCCTTGCCGTCAATGGCCTCCACCACCGCCCAAAATGCAGAAACCCTAAATCCTTAACCCCGCCGGCCTTCGCCGCAGCCCGCGGCTGGCGGCGACCCTAGCGCTTCCCCGCTCCGCCCACTCGCAGACACCTGACGCCCACCACCACTATGCTGTTAGATTTTGCTGTGCTACCAAAGAAGTAACTCGAGGGTGCTCAGCAAAAGGAAGAAGAAGAAGGGGGTGCTCCGGTTGAGCCAAAATGGAGATCTCCATTTAGATTTTACGGTTTGGAAAAATTCCTCAGGTTTTATTTTATGGAACAACATATCGGATTGTGTTCTTTTCGACCTCAACACATGGGATTTGCTCTTAGCTTAATCTTCTTTTGATACTACTAGAGCTTAATCTATTGGTGGACTATTTTCCACACCGATACGAACACCCCATGTTTCTTTGTGGGCCAGATGAAGTATCACCAGGTAGCAGATAAATCGGCATGTTAAGCACATTGGCCCACAATCCTAGAGGCCTTTTAAATGGGCCGTTACAACTTTTCTAGCGACTTCGCCGCCACACTAATATTATGAAGGTCTTTTTTACTAGGAAAAAAGTATATGACGATCAGTCGCGCAAGCGCACAAGCGTGCGACCGACATGTCCTGTTGCAGCCCAACGGGAAGGATGTAGGCTGTTATGGCCCACACTCCTTTTTTCATGTTTAGCATCTAAAAAAATGTGATAACATTTTTATTCGGTGTCCGTTTTCGATTCCGTTTGCACCACTACATTTCTTACGATGAGATCTACAAAATGAGACCCATGATGCATATATTTTAAGTATTTTTGATTTACTAGCAACTTATATTGGATATATAGTAGCTACTTATGTATAATTATGTAGCAACTTATGTGTAAATCTCTTTAAAAATTATGTACATAAATTGCTAAAAAATTGTATTGTCATATTTCTTACCTAAAGTTTTTAAATAAGTCGCCATGTTGTCTCTACATGACTTACTACTAGGTATATAATACATAAGTTGTCACACTATCTGCACACATGTTATTACACAATCCTTTACATATATTGGTATATTTGTCTCTATATAAATTTTCAACTAAACAAGTAGATGATAAAATATAAGATTAAAAGTTGCTACATAATCTCTAAATAAATTTGACACATTATCTATACATAAGCTATTACACTATATATATAAAAGTACGTTGTCTCTGTACAAGTTACTAGTACCACTACACATTATTTGTTGATACATTGTCTCTTCACAAGTTACTAATAACAATATGCATAAGTTGCTAATACCACTATACATAAGTTGACAATTCCTAAAATTACTTTGAAACCTATGGAAAGCGGGTCTTGTTTTGTAGATAAAATCATAAGGAACATCATGGTATAAACGGATTTAAAAACGGGCGCTGATCGAAAAAGTTATCAACGTTCTAAAAAAATAGAACAAAGTAAATAATCCTCCCGCATGAATAGCTTCACGTGCCGACAAACATGTCCTGCTCCTCCCTGCTCGCTCTGAGTGTTCCACTCGCATGCATGCAGTTACCTCGGGGGGTCGCGCGATGACCTTCCACGCGACGGGTCGCGCTTTAACCCGGTCCTTTTTACTAGCAGAAGGGCACATGCCTACGGCACGTGTTTAAAAAGATATAGTGTGAGAAAGAGTTTTGACGGCTGACGTACAGGATCCATAGACTCACCTATCGGACCGATGGATCCACAATATTTGACGAAGAACGATTGTCGAAACAAAATTTTGTGGTCCCTTTTAGTATAGACTAGCAAAAGGGCACATATCACAGACACGTGTTTTGAAAAATTAGTAAATTAGTGATGTAGCCAACATGGACTCTTTATATTAATCTATAGCATTCGATCATCACAAAATATGTAGAAGTGATGTACTCAATATGGACTCTTTAGATTAATTAGAGCGTCCGTTCATCCTCATAAAATCCGACGGTGTTGGAGGTGCAAGAGCAACGCGTAAGATTTGATACGAAAATTTCGTCCTCCTAGTACAGATAAAGATCTTCTTCAAAATCTTGTAAAATTAAAGTCAAGGGAAAAGAATATTAATAACCAAGGAAGGTAAAGTTTGAAAAGAGTACATAACTTGATTTACATTTATAAATATTAAATCCCATTTAAATAAAATTTAATCAAGGGAATCCCGTGGATGAACTTGTTTGTTGGTGAATATATATAAACTATTTCCAAATTTCTACACGTTTACTTGTGGGAACTCAAAAAAAACCAACCACCTCCCACGTTACTTTTGTTTGGACGTGTGTCCACGTGATGCGAATCAGTTACACCCATCAGCAAAAAAAAAATTGTCCGCTGCAAAGATTTTTGAAGGAAGCTATATGTTTACTGCGTACCTTCTCATTTTAATGAATTGATATCAACATGCAAACTAAGAAACCTAATACTGCATGGAATATTTGCTGCTACCTCCATTCCAAATTATAGAACGTTTTGGCATTATTAGGTTCATAATCTTTGCTATGCATCTAGATAAACGCTATGTCTAGATTTGTAGCAAAATCTATGAATCTAGAAAAGCCGAAACGACCTATAATTTGAAACAGATAAAGTAGTTAAAAACTTCAGCCTTCTAGGTTGTTCTCCGCGAGCTAGAAGGCTGGCTGAAGTATATGGTAGCTAAATATTTTTGAAGGAATAATATGGCCAGTTAAATACTTCAACCTTCAAGCTCCTCAAGGCATGATATTTTGCAGTTGTACTGGCACAAAGAAGTCCCTTTTCTATGCGGGGTTATCTCATGTTGAAAAAACAATGCCGACGTTATCAATCATTTATTTCAAAGAACAGGTGCCAATTCTCCATTTGTGGGGAGAACATGGCCATCAATATCGCAGTTGAGAAAAGGAGGACATTAATGGCGCTGAAAAGCCCTAGACCTTGGATGTCTCTGTATTAGTTGGCCACAAAGAGATTGAGGGCCTGCTTTTGGTTGCCAAGCCATGTTTTGGTGCCGCCAAAGTCCATGGTGTAAAAAACAACTGCAAAAACGTGTTGGCAGCCAAAAATTAGTAATGAACCAAGCAACAACCTTAATTAATGTGGCTGCCATGCCTTTCGTGACGGAGTATTGCGGCTGGCAACCAAGCACACCCTGAAAGGCCACTTCGAAAGCATGTGGTGGTGGAGCCGGTGAGGCGTGGGGGGTTGAGTGTAAGCTCGTCCACCTAAGCCATTGCATTTTAAGGGGTGTTTAGATGGGTGAAAAGAGAATGAAAAGGTGAAAACTTTTTGCTTTTGGCCGCGTGCATAGAGAGAATAAATAAACTGACACGGTTCTGTTCTCTAGATAAAAACTTTTTGCAAATTTTGGCAGTTACTGTCTTTTCTTTGTCATTCCATTGCGAGTCTACTTGAAACTGATCGAGTGCTCTCTGCTCAGGTTCAAATGCGAGGAGGAGAAGCCATGTGATAAGTTAGTATTGAAGAAATCACCTTTCGTCGATGACGTTAGTAGTGTGGAAACCACTAATTTGTTGGTTCAGCAAAAAGGTAACATGTTTTTTTAGAATTATACAGTACAACGCAAACGCTCACAACACGCACGCACACTCACCTCTATGAATACACGTACGCAAACCCTACCCTATGAGCACCTTCGAAGGACTGAGCACCCGGCAGATCTGGAGATTCCCGAAGTCGCCATTGGCGCCTTGTTGTCGACGGGAACGCCGCTTACCACTTAATACATAACGCCGGTAATTCCTGGAAAATCTCAAGAAAAGGTGCGAGCATCAGGATTTGAACTCTGGTGGGTAGCGTCCCACCGGGACCGGCTACCATTGGACTACAAGCCAATTCGCCAAAACAGTAACATGTCTGATGGTTAACAGAGGCCGCCAAAAGAAATATGTAAACTGAAATAAAAATTTAAACATCACAGTTCTATTGCTATCTTGTTGTGTCTTTCCTTATGTACAGTTGTCATGCTCATGCCTGCGCGTTTCTTAGAGACACATTTCTAGTATAGCCTGCATGAGTCACCGATAAGGGCATCGGAGACGTGTTTCTTGTCCGAACACGTCACCGATAAGGGTCACCGGAGATGCTATTGGCGGCTGTTAGCGCGCCAATTCGTGAACCGCAAACGCACGAATCATGCAGCTTTTCTCTTAGAGTACTCCCCAAGGTTTATCAATCCGTGGAACAAGTGGATCGATGCGCTTAACTAAGCACTAATCAAGTTTATAAAAGCTTCTAGATGTATAGGAATTAATCTAAATAAACTAGAAACACTAGAAGAAAACTTCACATGGGTACCGGTCACCTGACGCGTTAGTACCGGTCAACCCAGCCGGTACTAATTGTTCGACACTAACACGCACGTCATTTAGTACTGTCAGGCTGCCCGGTACTAATGGGTGCAGTTTAGTACCTGTCAGTTTTTACCGACCGGTACTTAAGCTACTTTGAAGGCCAACAGAGTTTTTTCTTTTTCATTTCCTTTTCTTTTCTCATTTTCTTTTCTTTTCTTTTCCCACAGTTTGGTCATCACAAAACCATCCCATTCACAAAATCAGAGCCACATACTTTACCAAAATCATAATAATACATCTTATAGGAATCATTATCACACATTCTAACATCGATTTCACAGAAATTCTACAAAAATCACTGAAAAATAACAAAAACAAATCAGCCAGTGGGAACAACTAAGCCAAGAATGAATGATCTATTGCCAATCCTGGATAGAATTGATAGTAGATTGACAGCCTGCTCCTCTTTATTATCATACTCAGGTAGACTTGAGATGGGGAAATCAGTTATAATACCAACCGCCACATATGCAGCTTGCACTATTAAATTCCCTAGTGGGGTCATTGAGATTATTGACAGATCAATGAAGCAATGTTTATGCAGAGGAAATGATAGAGACAAAAAGGGAGGCAACCTAACAACATGGCCAATGGTTCAAAAACCAAAATCCAAAGGGGGTCTAGGTGTACTAAACCTTAGAGTTCAAAATGATGCCTTGCTAATGAAGCAGCTGCACAAATTTTATACAAAGGCTGATGTCCCATGGGCCGAATTAATTTGGGATAAATACTACAAACAAAAGGTACCACATGGTTCCAGAGAGGTAGGATCATTTTGGTGTAAGGACATCCCGAGATTAAACACCCTGTTCATAGGAATAGCGAGGTGCACCATTGGTGATGGAGCAACTGTCCTATTTTGGGATGATTTATGGTCTGATAATATCCTCTCCATTCAGTTTCCCTGACTCTTCTCTTTTGCAAGAGACCAAAGGATCTCAGTAAAGAAAATCATGGAAGCTAAAGATTTAGCAACAGTCTTCATGTTACCACTATCGCCTCAAGCTCTAGATGAATATCTTATACTTCAGAGTCAACTGCAGTCGGTGCAATATAATGATGGACAGGTTGATCGGTGGAATTTTATCTGGGGAAGCTGCAAATACTCAGCTAGCAAGTTCTACATCCTAGCTTTCAAACATGTCCAGACACCTCCCACCTTCTCATGGCTCTGGAAATCAAAATGCTCACCCAGAATTAAATTTTTTGGATGGCTAATTTTTGTGGATAGACTAAACACCAAATCTATGCTGAGACGACGGAATTATAATGTACAGCCATACAACAATTGTATCATGTGCAGGGATCAGGCCGAGGAGGACATATCCCATTTATTCTTTGGTTGCCCATTTGCAGTGGCGTGCTGACACAAGATTGGCTTTTCAATTTGTTTGAATTTTGTAATCTTGTTTCTTCTTCTTTTGGTCCCTCTGTAAGGGATTGAGATCAAATGCAGTGGCTATAGCCACTGCAACTTAAGCAGTGGACACCGCCGTTGCCGTTTATTTCCACAATGGGTGGCCAGATCTGATCGCTACAGTGTAAAACAGTGCCGTACAGTAATGCTACAGTGTTTTGGTAAACAGTGCTTCAGTGAACAGTGTTTTTATGAACAGTTCCCTGAACTCCCTCGCTGTTCGCTACTGCTTAACGCCACTGCACGGGATCATCATCCGTCTGTAAGTATCTCTGAAGCTAGTAAAAATTCTCCACATTTTTTTAATAGAGCGCTCAGTTTAAATTCAAAAAAACACAAATCCATGGGCTTGCTGGCCAGCGGCGGATCCGCGCTCGTCGGCGCACCACCGTCCGCCCATGGCCTGGGCCCGCGCTCGCCAGCGGCGGACCCCGGCCTGGGCCCGTGCCCCGCCGAGACGGCCTCACGCGCCCGTCGCGCCAAGGCCGGGGTCGCCCTCGCCGCCGCAGCCGCGCGTCCAGGTCGGAGAACGCCCGTGCCGGGACGTCCTCAGGCCGCCGCGCAGGTCCCCGCGCTGGCCGCCGCCACGCCCGCCCGCGAGCCTGGCCCCCACGCTGGCCGCCGCCGGCCGCCTAACACTGCGCCCACCTGCGCGCCGGTGCGACGCTCCCGTCGGCCTAGTCCGCGCGCCGCCGCCGGTCCTGCACAACACACAAGATAGGAGATGAGAAGGGAGAGAAGGAAGAAAAATGAGAGGAGAAAAAAATATAAGGAAGAAGGCTAGAGGGAGGAGATGACGAGTATATACAAGATAGGTGGGATTTAGATTTTTTTTGGGACTCGAGAGTGAAGAGGAGGCTTGTACCGACTGATTATTTTGACTGGTACTAAATCGTCCCAAAAATTCCACCGATACTAAATGGCTCCGCACGGGTTTTGATGTGCACGTTAGTACCGGTTGGATGCTTCAGCTGGTACTAACATGGATGTGCGACACTATTTTTGGGAGCCGGTACTAAATTTTGACATTAGTACCGGTTCTAGGCCGACCGGCTCTAACGTGCGCAGGCCAATGTGAAGTTTTCCCGTAGTGAAACTAATCTAGGTTAAATCAATGAGAGTGGTCGATATAAGAGCAACTCCAACAGTCTAGTTAAAAATGGATGGCTAAAATCTTGATTTAGCTATTATTCTACTAAAAAATTGATCAAATCCAACAGCCTCTGTATGAATAACTAGTGAGGTAAGCTATGTAAATATAGAGAGCGAATGAGGTGGGATGAAGAGCCACTAAATTTGAGGAGTCATATACAAAGTCTGTTGGAAACGTTTTTTGTTTAATGATATCTAAATTCAACTTTACAAAATGATTTGCCTAGTCTCTTGGAGATGCTCTAAGAGCACAAAATATGAAAGACATATGTCCATGGGAGCTAGGGTCACTTTTAGTTGCAAACACCAAGAGAGAATAAACCAATCTAATCTATCAAGATAGAACATGTGAACCAAGCCCAATAGTTTTCCCTCCTGCAAGCTGTCACTAAACAAGGGTAATCGGTTGTTGAACTGAAAGGAACATGCTAAGATGATATGAACTAGGTAATCAGGGACACTATGATGCAAACCCAAAACAGTGCTTGGCCTAAGCGTTAAACATGAAGAACATCATCAAAGATAAACATGATAGATTGATCTCAAACATAGATTCGGCAATTACAACTTAAGATCACCATACAACCCCTGAACATACGAAGGCTTTACCCCATATGGATGTACATGATTATTCTAACCATGGTGGTGAAGGCTTCGACGTAGAGATGATCCTTTTGCTGTCCTCAAAGCTGCAGCATCGCCGGTGTGGCCGCTAGGGTTTCCGGTGCCACTCCTCTCTTGTGGTAATCTCCAATGATGGATCTAGATGCCCCTCCGGTTGCTCTCTGTTTGATCTCCCTTGATGAGGGCATCCTCTGATGTATTTGTAGGCGGCTCTAGAGAATGACAGCCAAGAGGGGAGCTAAGGTTGCGGAATGCTTCGCCTCTAATAAATGGGGGCCCATTTGGGCTTGAGAATAGGCCAGGCCAACCGGCCTGATGGGCCTTGGGCTGGCCGGCCCAACCCCTTTTTGGCTTGGCTTAGCTTCATCTTCCTCATGCCGGGCCTCCTCCTCGGTTCAAGTCCGTGTACACTTTAACTCCACAAAATATGTCATTTTATGTTGCATTTTATGTAAAAACACAATATGCTCCAAAATACAACACATATGTGAAAACGGTGTTATTTCACGTGCCAAGTGGGGGGTTAGTGCATAAATTCATATGAAAATGCCACTTAATTGGCACTAAAAAGGTGTCATTAGCAAAATCGGAGATGTGTTTCATGTCTGCACGGGTAAACAAATATATGAGTGACGTGTTTGTTCAAAACACGTCACCAATGTGATATAGGTGACAGGTTTTCAATCCGCGTCACTAAGTGGAGTGTCTTCTTTGATGTTGGCTTATATATTATTGGTTGGTATGAAGTGACATGTGAAATGACATACACGGTGAGGGGTAAAAAAGAAGAATTTGAAGGACCGAAACGGCGACCAGAGAGGGGGGAGTGAATGGGAGCCGATAAAACTTTCTTTTCCAAATCCGGCTTTCACCCCAAAATCACTTCCGGACTTCGTAACACAATCTTGCCAAGATCACGTAGCAACTGAGATGCTACGCAGCGGAAACACAGAAAGAATCCTCGATCCAAAAACTTGACAAATCTGTCACTGGGTGTATGTACTCGGCACTGCCGGGTTATGTAACATCCGGAAAAATTTACCAAAAACAAATCGCTCGACAAAAATTTATTTCAAGTATTTTCCGTTCAGAGCTCGAAAGTTTTCCTATCAAATCCGCCGTTCCGGCACAATCCCGTGAAGCCCGGCCACTTCTTATCGATTTCCGTGCGCGTGAGCCCGATCGATCCCGTGCACAGCACCGTAAAAATTTTCCCCTTTTTCCTTTTTCTCTTTTCTTTTTCTCTTTTCTTCTCTTTCTTTCTTTTTCTTTTTCCTCTTTCTTCCTCCTCCTTCTTCCTTCTTCCTCCCCCTCCTTCTTACTGCTGCCGCCCGACGCCGCCCCCACCTCCCTCGCTGCCCCGCCGTGCCCCACCTCCACTGGTGCCACAGCGCCAAGCCCCACCGCCACTGCTCCTCGCCAGTGCGCCGCGCCCCCACCTCCCTCGCTGCGCCGCCACGCCGCACGGCACAGCGCCGGCACAGCCGCGCCGGCCAAACCGCCGCCCCCACCGCTGCCGTGCCGCCCACCGCCTCGGCCCCGCCACAGCGCCGCCCTGTGCCGCGCCGCACGCGTACGGCCGCAAGGTGACGCCGCCGTGCCGTCCCGTCGCGGCACACCATCGCCGCGAACCCCGCCGGCCCCAACTCCATGGCCGCCCGGCCAAGTTTCCGCGCCGCCGCCTATAAAAGCCACCAGCTCGCCCCTCGCTCGTCCACCAGCACCAGCACTGCCTCCCCCACCTTTTGAACCACTCCCCGCTCCGAATCTCGCCGCCGCCGCTGCCAATCACCGCCGCCACCAGAACAGCCGCCGCCACCCACTGCCGCCGCGTCGATCCGCCTCCCCGCGCTGTCTCTGCCCAAGGTAAGGGTGGGAATGAGATCCCCTCACCCCCCTCTTCCTTTTCCCCTTGTTCCCGGCCGCCGCCGCGCACCAGGGCGCCGGCGAGCGCCGCCGCCAGGCCGCCGGCCGCCTCCCCTGCTCTGTTCGGGCTGAACAGAGAAGAAGGGCGACTTTGCCCATAACCCCCTCCGTTTTTCCGAAACCACAAAAGAAACCTTCCACCTTTAGACACTTTCCAGAAAACCCCCTGTCGGCCCTGGGTTTTTACAAAGGGACCCTTAACCCTTTATTTTTAATTACAAAAGGGTCCCTATCCATTTTAAATCCACCCTATCTTTTTACAAAATTACGAATGGGTCCTTTCCCTGTTACGATTATTCACAAATAAGCCCTTCCCAGTTATAAATATTTTATTCAAGTCCTTATACCTTTTAAATCCTTGCTAAACCACCCCTAGCTCCCTAAACCACCCCTAAGACATTTGTTTGACGCGTCATTTCATGCGCCAAACTTCACCCGTTTCTCCCCAAATTCGACCATGGCCCCTCCACATATATTCCGGCCGAGCTATACGAAAATCTCCCAAAAATAATCTTTCCATGATTTAATTCCTATTTCCCTTTCCCGAGCTCATTTAAAATCATTTTCCGTTTTTCTTTTCCTTTTATTTTAATGTATGCTTGCTTGTGTGTACCGTAGATCACGGAGTGAACGAGGAGCAGCCCCGCGAGGAGTTCGGAGGACCATACCCCGAGCCGGAGTACGCAGGCGAGTACCGCGAGCCGGAGCCCGAGGACCCGTACCGCGAGCAGGCACTTCCGGACGACTTCGAAGACGGCAAGTTCAATCCCGTCCTTTGATGCATATTTATCCTATGTTTTACAAACACAACCTATTGGCCTGTTTATAAAATGCATTGTTTTATTGCAAGACCCGGTTGGATAGCCACTCCTTGATTGCTATGAATATTCCTTGATCACCTAAGTTATCATTAAATATGACTTGCTCTGTTTGGATGATAGCCATTGCTAGCAACGCTTAGGGCTTGTTACTCTTACCACTATCATATTACAAATACTCATGTGTTTTAAAATAAAGAATGGTGTGAGTATTTAAAAGAAAAGGGTGGCTTTTGGTGAAAATGGTATAATGGTGAAACCGATGGGATGGATGGTGTGTTCTGTGTGAAACACCAAAGTGGTGAGCTCGTGCCTGTGTGGCTGAGCAGGATGTGGAGATATCCATCTTGTCAATGTTTTAAGGACCGAGTTGATTGTCATCTAGCCTGGCCCAATTTAGTGCTACCGCCCTACCGTTGTATGTGGCAACGACTTAGCATAAATCCCACTAGTTGGTCGGTTAGCCAATGGGTGAGCTGAGAGCAATGGGAGAACAAGGAACAGGAGTACGATCTATGTGAGTTACGTCCCGGTCATGCCTCGTTGGGAGGACATGGACCCCTTGGTTGCTTCCATATTGGCTAGTCCGGCATAACTACGGTGTGGTAATGGCTTTGGCAGGTCCGCGCCGGCATTTCGGTGTTCGTGTTGCGGAAACCGTTGGGGTGGGTTAAGTGTACAACCTCTGCAGAGTTAAAATCTATTCGAATAGCCGTATCCACGGTATTGGATGAGTCACGGCTTGGGCCTGAAACTAGTGTTGGGAAATGGTGGGTTCTTTTGGTGTGAGTGTTTTGGAAAGTGTCCGGCAGGTGTGCCGTGAGCTACGGCGGACGGGGAGTCCGGTAGCATAAAATGTGGATCCTTTGTGGAGGATCAACCCACTTGGTATTAAAAACTGCTTTTACGAAAACCTGTTTAAAATAAACCCTTGCATAAAATCTAGCTTTTACGCAAATTAAACCTCAGCCATATCCTTGTTTTATCCCGTGCATGATCTTTAAATCCCCTCCGTGGACGTGGTTGGACTTGTTGAGTACGTTTGTACTCACCCCTATTTTGTTGCAACAGAGGAGGATCCGGACTTTGTCCCTGAAGAGTTCGAGTAGAGGTACGTGTCCGAGAAGCAAAAGCCCGTAGTGATGATGGTCCAAGGATCCACATCGGGGTAGAGGGTGCTCTTCCCCACAAAGATCCTTACGTCGCACCGAAGGGTGCCTCTGGAGTCATACTCCCGGTACATGTACTCCGGTACGTCTGAAACTCCGACGCGCTCCAGGCTGAGTAGCATCAACTTAGGAAGACCCGGTTCTGCAAAGCAGATTCCTTCGTTCCATCCGTCGTCAGCCATCTGGAACAGGACAAAGACTTAAGGTCAGTGTCTGTGCAGGGAAGGCTTAGCTAGGAAAGGCTTCTAGAGTTTTCGGTCCTAATGGTCGCGTCCTACAGCCAACGACGGCTCTGATACCACCTGAAGCGTCCCCACTTAAGTAGAGACTAAATGTGATACAAATATCAGTCCCAGGAGGCTGATACACATTTATTCCACAGATGGTTTTAGCTGAGCTAGAGCTTCTCTTTGAATAATGGATGTACCCAACCTAGTTGTCGAGTCAGAATCTTGTACCTTCATGTTGTACCCTAGCTTCTATGAGAAATAAGTTGTTCACCTTATCCTTATTTTCAGATGGCCGAGGAAGGATGGACCCATGGTGTTTGTCAGGAAGAGCCGGGTTTTCCCCACCTTTTGATCAACTCTCTGGAACGTCTTGGTATCACTGAACGCCCAAGGTACTACAGCAGGGAGTACGAGCATCTTGGCACTCTCCGCTGTAGGGTGATCCTTTCCGTTGCCAGAAGCACCCGCTACCCTGATATTGAGCCATGGAGGGTGACCGCTACGGGGTTTCGACATCAGGATACCTACCCTTTGGCTATCAGGAAGACCCTCCGTTACTTGTGTCGGATCTTTGAAGAACACCTCATCTCCACACCGATGAGACTCTTTCCCCCGGCTGTCAGAACCCCAGTCTGGCAGGACCGTATGAGGAACCTAGAACGCCGTCGCCATCAAGATGACCTGTTGTACCATGTGGTCGCCTATCTCGTATCCTTGGATAAGCTTTTCAATGAGCAAGCTGGGTTTCTAAGGGAACAAATTGGCCGAGCCGAGCAAGCTGAACTCGCAGTAAGAATGTACCAAGTCCGGGTGGCTCAAGCCGAAGCAAGAACCACGGCAGCCATAAGCAGTGAAGCTGTCGCACATGAGAGTCTTAGACAAGCTCAAGACCGGAGTATGCAAGATTGGACCAGAAGCGGAACGCCCGTCCCGGTAGTCGGAGAAGCCCGGATTTTAATTGGGACCCCCATTGCAAGGTGGGGAGGACCTAGTGGAACCACGCCCAACACACCCGGAGGTGCTGGAGAACCAGCGGCACCCACTGAAGAGGGAACCCCTGCACAGCCCCAGGAAAATGGAATCCCAGAGGACGATGAACTACTCATTCCCCTGGAAGAACATTCCGCCCCGGAAGAAGGCTCGCCCCGCGAGTAGATTGCACCCAGGCCCCCAGAGTTGAAGCCGTCCTGGCCCGAAGTTTAGTGTTGCACCCCAGTTGTGTAGTTGTACCCCAGTTGTGTCGTTGTAACCCCGGTCGTGTAGTTCGTGTTTTGGCCTGTCCAAGTGTTGTACTCCCCTTTCCCTTTCTAAGGAATAAAATCGTTTGTGCTTGGTGTTTGCTAGACTCTGTGCTTGTGGGCAGAAGGAGGATTCTGTCTTTCTGTTTTGCGAACTAAATAACTTAAACATCAATAAACTCCAAATCCTAGTCTCTCATTTGTCCTCTAAATCTACAGATGGTCAACACGCGTGGACCCAGGGCTTCCCGGAGCCGAGTCCCGGCTGCTAGCAACAACGTGCAGAGTGCACCCCATGAAGAACACCAGGATGAAGTGAACCAAGAAAGGAGAGAGGAAAGTCAGGCCAGGTCAGAGCAAGCGCCGCTGCCCCGTGCCGCTGACTGGCTGCAGGTGGTGAACAATCAGAACCTGATAATGGAAGCTGTGGTCAAAGCCATCGCAAACCAGAGGCCCCGTGGGCAGGGTATGAATGAGAAACTGTCAGAGTTCCTCAGAACTAAGCCACCTACCTTTGGCGGGTCCACCAATCCACTCGATGCAGATGATTGGCTGAGGGTGATTCAGAGGAAGTTGGAACCACTTCACTGTGAGGATCGTGACAAAGTGCTCCTGGCCACCCATCAACTTGTTGGGAATGCTCTCGCATGGTGGGAAAACTACTGTGCAGCCACCCCTGATGCCACTGTCATTACCTGGAGGGATTTTGTGGATGAGTTCCGCCGCTACCATATCCCCGCAGCCACTACGAAGCGCAAGGCGGATGAGTTCCGGGCACTGCAGCAAGGCAACAAGACTGTGGAAGAGTACACCTATCGGTTCATGGAGTTAGCTCGCTATGCACCCGAAGAGGTGGATAGAGATGAGAAGAAGCAGGAGATGTTCATGAAAGGCCTGGACCCAGAGCTCAGGACTCTGCTGACCCCCCAGATTTATCCTGACTTCAACACACTAATGAACAGGGCTATTCTCACGGAAAAGGCCAAGGCAGACGAGAAGAAAGATCTCAAGCGCAAGTTCCTAGAGAACAAGGCTCGCCAGCAGGATCGCTTCCAGAGGACCAAGAGCTATAACCCTCCACCACCCAGGTCCCAGATGCCGATGCAGTACCGCACTCAGTCTCGAGCCTCAGGCTCACAGGTCACCAATCCCACCTTCAGAAGCCAGTGCCAAAGCTCCACAGAACAGTGCCAGTCAGGCCAGCAACAACAACAGGGCTTGTTTCAACTGCCGTGAGACCGGACATTATGTGGCCAACTGCCCATATGCCAGCAACAAGCCAGCAGCTCCGATGTACTCCAACTCGGTGAACGGGCCGAAGCCAGCTCTGTCAGGTGCCAACCGAGTGCCTGTCCGCAGCAACAACCCCGGCAACAACACCAACAACCAGCAGATGAGGCAGCCCCAGCAGTCCTATGGACGAGCCCGCGTCAACCACATCAACGCGCAGGAGGCCCAAGGAGCTCAGGGCGTAGTACTTGGTGAGTTCTTAGTCAGCTCAGTGCTTGCCACAGTTTTATTTGATTCTGGAGCATCACATTCTTTCATATCATCAAGTTTTGTGGATAAACACAATATACCCACAGTACTACTAAAGTTACCCCTGTTAACCCGAACACCTGGAGCCGACATCAAGTGTCAGCTAGGCTGTTCTAGGGTAAGGATCATTTTAAGTGGGGTAGAGTTTCTAGCTGATTTGGTAGTACTCAAGTCCAAGGGAATAGATGTAATACTTGGAATGGACTGGCTGACCCGGCATGACGGCCTTATAGGATGTGCCGCTAGGACCATACAACTAACCAGCCCCGAAGGAGTCCAAGTAACTTGCCACACCCGGGAAACAGGATCAGACCCGATGGTTTATACTTTGGAGGCCAAAACTTTAGCGGAAGTTCCAGTGGTATGCGAATACCCAGATGTGTTCCCAGAAGAACTCCCCGGAATGCCGCCAGATAGGGACACAGAATTCATTATCGACCTTGTCCCAGGGACATCTCCTATAGCTAAGAGACCATACCGAATGGCCGCGGCAGAACTAGCAGAGTTGAAAGAACAGTTGAGGGAACTTCAAGAAAAAGGGTTCATCAGACCTAGCTCGTCCCCGTGGGGATCACCCGTTCTTTTTGTGAAAAAGAAGGACGGAAGTATGAGGATGTGTGTGGATTATAGGTCCTTAAATGAGGTAACCATCAAGAACAAGTATCCATTACCCAGAATAGATGACCTGTTTGACCAGCTGAAAGGAGCCAAGTACTTCTCCAAGATTGATTTAAGATCGGGATACTATCAGCTTAAAATCAGGGAAAGCGATACCCCCAAGACGGCATTTGTGACAAGGTACGGGCAATACGAGTTTACAGTGATGTCTTTTGGACTGACTAATGCCCCGGCATACTTCATGAACCTCATGAACAAAGTGTTTATGGAAGAATTGGATAAGTTTGTTGTCGTTTTCATTGATGACATACTTATCTATTCCAAGAGTGCCCAAGAGCACGAGCATCACCTGAGAGTGATTTTAGAAAAGCTGAGAGTACACAAGCTGTATGCCAAGTTTAGCAAATGTGAATTTTGGCTTGAGAAGGTAGCCTTCCTTGGCCACATACTAACAGCCGAAGGAGTGGCCGTTGACCCTGAGAAGGTAGAAGCAGTGTCAAACTGGCAGCAACCTACTAATGTGAGCGAGATAAGAAGCTTCTTGGGATTGGCCGGATATTATCGAAGATTTATAAAAGGATTTTCCAAGATAGCAAGACCCATGACCGAGCTGCTCAAGAAAGAAAAGAAGTTCGTCTGGACAGAGTCGTGTGAAAGAAGTTTTCAAGAACTAAAGAAGAGACTGACCTCAGCCCCGATACTGACCTTGCCAGATATTCAGCGGGATTTTGTCATATACTGTGACGCTTCCCGAAATGGGTTAGGTTGTGTACTAATGCAGGATGGCAAGGTAGTAGCATATGCCTCCCGCCAGCTCAAGCCCCATGAGCAGAATTACCCCACCCATGACTTGGAATTAGCAGCAGTGGTTCACGCCCTGAAAATTTGGAGACACTATTTGATTGGAAATAAGTGTGAGATTTACACGGATCACAAGAGCTTGAAGTATATATTCACCCAGCCAGATCTGAATTTAAGACAGAGAAGATGGTTAGAGCTTATCAAGGATTACAATCTGGAAATTCATTACCACCCTGGCAAGGCCAATGTTGCGGCAGATGCCCTAAGTAGAAAGACCTATGCACCCAAGAATGCACATCTACAAGAGGAAATGGCTCGGCTTAATGTGCACATTGTATCTCCTAAGTCTTGCCCGCAGCTAACAGTGCAGCCCACCCTAGAAGAAGATATCAGGAAGGCCCAAGGATCGGACCCAGACTTGGTAAAAATTCGTAACCATACGGGAGAAAATAAAGCCCCAGATTTTAGAGTGGATGCAAAAGGAACCCTATGGTATAAGGATAGAATCTGTGTGCCTAAACAAGGGAATTTCCGGCAGACCATCATGGATGAAGCCCACAACTCACCTTACTCTATTCACCCCGGAGCCACCAAAATGTATATGGATTTGAAGCAGAAATACTGGTGGAATGGGATGAAAGCCGAGATCGCCCAGTTCGTCGCCCAATGCGATATTTGCCAGCGAGTCAAAGCCGAACACCAGAAACCAGCAGGATTATTGCAACCGTTGCCTATCCCGGTTTGGAAATGGGATGAGATTGGTATGGATTTTGTGGTTGGATTGCCCAAGACTAAAAAGGGGAATGACTCTATATGGGTGATAGTGGACCGACTCACCAAAGTGGCCCATTATTTACCCGTACGGACCAACTATGGAGGCAAGAAGTTAGCGAAGCTCTATGTGGAGAACATAGTAAAGCTACACGGAGTACCGAGCAGAATTGTCTCAGACAGAGGGACTCAGTTCACCTCCAAATTCTGGAAAAGTTTGCATAAAGCCATGGGAACTAAGTTAGATTTCAGTTCCGCTTATCACCCACAGACAGACGGCCAGACGGAAAGAGTAAATCAGATTATGGAAGACATGTTACGGGCTTGTGCCCTGACCTATGGGAAGGACTGGGAACGGAGTTTGCCCTATGCAGAATTTTCTTACAACAACAGTTACCAAGCCAGCTTAGGCATGTCGCCGTTTGAAGCTCTCTATGGAAGGAAGTGCAGAACCCCTTTGATGTGGTCAGAAGTAGGGGAGCGTACCTTGGTCGGACCAGACTTTATAAAAGAAGCAGAAGATAAAGTAGCCGAAATCAGGGAGAAGCTAAAGGCTGCTCAGTCCCGTCAGAAAAGTTACTCAGACAAGCACAGAAGGGAATTAAGTTTTGAAGTGGGAGATTATGTTTATCTCAAGGTCTCCCCGATTAGAGGAACTCGCAGATTCCAAATTCAAGGAAAGTTAGCCCCTCGATACATTGGACCATACCAGGTGCTGGAAAAGGTTGGAGCCGTAGCATACCGCATTCAACTCCCCAATGAATTGTCAGACATCCATCCAGTGTTTCATGTTTCACAGCTCAGAAAATGTTTGAGAGTACCCGAAGAAGAACATATACCTGTGGAAACAATAGATTTACAGAAGGACCTCAGATACCAGGAAGTACCCGTCAAAATCTTGGATACCGTAACCAAGCACACAAGGAATTCTACGGTACGGATGTGCCGAGTTCAGTGGAGCAGGCATGGCGAGAAAGAGGCCACATGGGAACGCGAAGATGCGTTGAAGAAAGAATTTCCCCATCTCTTTAAGGATCCAGCCGAATCTCGAGGACGAGATTCATTTTAAGTGGGGTAGGTTTGTAACATCCGGAAAAATTTACCAAAAACAAATCGCTCGACAAAAATTTATTTCAAGTATTTTCCGTTCAGAGCTCGAAAGTTTTCCTATCAAATCCGCCGTTCCGGCACAATCCCGTGAAGCCCGGCCACTTCTTATCGATTTCCGTGCGCGTGAGCCCGATCGATCCCGTGCACAGCACCGTAAAAATTTTCCCCTTTTTCCTTTTTCTCTTTTCTTTTTCTCTTTTCTTTTTCCTCTTTTCTTTTCTTCTCTTTCTTTCTTTTTCTTTTTCCTCTTTCTTCCTCCTCCTTCTTCCTTCTTCCTCCCCCTCCTTCTTCCTGCTGCCGCCCGACGCCGCCCCCACCTCCCTCGCTGCCCCGCCGTGCCCCACCTCCACTGGTGCCACAGCGCCAAGCCCCACCGCCACTGCTCCTCGCCAGTGCGCCGCGCCCCCACCTCCCTCGCTGCGCCGCCGCGCCGCACGGCACAGCCGCGCCGGCCAAACCGCCGCCCCCACCGCTGCCGTGCCGCCCACCGCCTCGGCCCCGCCACAGCGCCGCCCTGTGCCGCGCCGCACGCGTACGGCCGCAAGGCGACGCCGCCGTGCCGTCCCGTCGCGGCACACCATCGCCGCGAACCCCGCCGGCCCCAACTCCATGGCCGCCCGGCCAAGTTTCCGCGCCGCCGCCTATAAAAGCCACCAGCTCGCCCCTCGCTCGTCCACCAGCACCAGCACTGCCTCCCCCACCTTTTGAACCACTCCCCGCTCCGAATCTCGCCGCCGCCGCTGCCAATCACCGCCGCCACCAGAACAGCCGCCACCACCCACTGCCGCCGCGTCGATCCGCCTCCCCGCGCTGTCTCTGCCCAAGGTAAGGGTGGGAATGAGATCCCCTCACCCCCCTCTTCCTTTTCCCCTTGTTCCCGGCCGCCGCCGCGCACCAGGGCGCCGGCGAGCGCCGCCGCCAGGCCGCCGGCCGCCTCCCCTGCTCTGTTCGGGCTGAACAGAGAAGAAGGGCGACTTTGCCCATAACCCCCTCCGTTTTTCCGAAACCACAAAAGAAACCTTCCACCTTTAGACACTTTCCAGAAAACCCCCTGTCGGCCCTGGGTTTTTACAAAGGGACCCTTAACCCTTTATTTTTAATTACAAAAGGGTCCCTATCCATTTTAAATCCACCCTATCTTTTTACAAAATTACGAATGGGTCCTTTCCCAGTTACGATTATTCACAAATAAGCCCTTCCCAGTTATAAATATTTTATTCAAGTCCTTATACCTTTTAAATCCTTGCTAAACCACCCCTAGCTCCCTAAACCACCCCTAAGACATTTGTTTGACGCGTCATTTCATGCGCCAAACTTCACTCGTTTCTCCCCAAATTCGACCATGGCCCCTCCACATATATTCCGGCCGAGCTATACGAAAATCTCCCAAAAATAATCTTTCCATGATTTAATTCCTATTTCCCTTTCCCGAGCTCATTTAAAATCATTTTCCGTTTTTCTTTTCCTTTTATTTTAATGTATGCTTGCTTGTGTGTACCGTAGATCACGGAGTGAACGAGGAGCAGCCCCGCGAGGAGTTCGGAGGACCATACCCCGAGCCGGAGTACGCAGGCGAGTACCGCGAGCCGGAGCCCGAGGACCCATACCGCGAGCAGGCACTTCCGGACGACTTCGAAGACGGCAAGTTCAATCCCGTCCTTTGATGCATATTTATCCTATGTTTTACAAACACAACCTATTGGCCTGTTTATAAAATGCATTGTTTTATTGCAAGACCCGGTTGGATAGCCACTCCTTGATTGCTATGAATATTCCTTGATCACCTAAGTTATCATTAAATATGACTTGCTCTGTTTGGATGATAGCCATTGCTAGCAACGCTTAGGGCTTGTTACTCTTACCACTATCATATTACAAATACTCATGTGTTTTAAAATAAAGAATGGTGTGAGTATTTAAAAGAAAAGGGTGGCTTTTGGTGAAAATGGTATAATGGTGAAACCGATGGGATGGATGGTGTGTTCTGTGTGAAACACCAAAGTGGTGAGCTCGTGCCTGTGTGGCTGAGCAGGATGTGGAGATATCCATCTTGTCAATGTTTTAAGGACCGAGTTGATTGTCATCTAGCCTGGCCCAGTTTAGTGCTACCGCCCTACCGTTGTATGTGGCAACGGCTTAGCATAAATCCCACTAGTTGGTCGGTTAGCCAATGGGTGAGCTGAGAGCAATGGGAGAACAAGGAACAGGAGTACGATCTATGTGAGTTACGTCCCGGTCATGCCTCGTTGGGAGGACATGGACCCCTTGGTTGCTTCCATATTGGCTAGTCCGGCATAACTACGGTGTGGTAATGGCTTTGGCAGGTCCGCGCCGGCATTTCGGTGTTCGTGTTGCGGAAACCGTTGGGGTGGGTTAAGTGTACAACCTCTGCAGAGTTAAAATCTATTCGAATAGCCGTATCCACGGTATTGGATGAGTCACGGCTTGGGCCTGAAACTAGTGTTGGGAAATGGTGGGTTCTTTTGGTGTGAGTGTTTTGGAAAGTGTCCGGCAGGTGTGCCGTGAGCTACGGCGGACGGGGAGTCCGGTAGCATAAAATGTGGATCCTTTGTGGAGGATCAACCCACTTGGTATTAAAAACTGCTTTTACGAAAACCTGTTTAAAATAAACCCTTGCATAAAATCTAGCTTTTACGCAAATTAAACCTCAGCCATATCCTTGTTTTATCCCGTGCATGATCTTTAAATCCCCTCCGTGGACGTGGTTGGACTTGTTGAGTACGTTTGTACTCACCCCTATTTTGTTGCAACAGAGGAGGATCCGGACTTTGTCCCTGAAGAGTTCGAGTAGAGGTCGTGTCCGCACCCGACGTTGCCTATGGTGTGGTTCCTACCAAGATGCTTCCGCTGTTCCTCGTCGAGATAGGGCTAGATCCAGTCATAGTCTATCTCTGGTTATGTATTGTTGTACTTTTGATTTCTATTATCGTTTGTATCGAGTACCGTGCCCCTTTGAGGTCGCACGATGACTGAACCATCTGTGGAATAAATGTGTATCAGCCTCCTGGGACTGATATTTGTATCACATTTAGTCTCTACTTAAGTGGGGACGCTTCAGGTTACCAAACTCGGCACTGCCTAGTACATGCAGCTCTCGAGTGTATGTACTCGGCACTGCCGGGTTTCAAAACTCGGCACTGCCTAGTACATGCAGCCCTCGAGTGTATGTACTCGGCACTGCCGGATTTCAAAACTCGGCACTGCCTAGTACATGCAAACAGCACAGCCCCAAAGTCAACTCGTGGATGGATCTCCCAAACGGCTTGAGCTCTTGAGGCGAGATTCTGGTCAGATGATCTAGACCTCCAGTGGAGTGTTTTCCCAAAAGATCTCGGCCTCTAACTCAGTACAACTCCCGGAAACTCAGATCTCGTGATGAACACCATGACATCAAGTTCATCCCGAAAATCTCAAATCCAAAGCGATTCTCGGCGCTTGGGGGCAAAGGATCACAAGCAAAAGAGGCACAAGGCACTCATACGTGAATCCCCCAAAGAAATCCGAGAGAAAACGCCCTAGAGAGAGAAGAACGAAAATCCCCCAAAAATAGCTCCGAAAATACCCACGAAAATAGAAAAGGGAGAAGGAGCTCGAGAAATCAAATCATGGCACAAAGATGAGCAGCACAAACTCCATCACATAACCATGAATTCACCTATACAAAACTAAGAAAGATTCGAAGTAGTTCTAGGTGGAGAGGATGAAGGGAAGGGAAAAACTAAACAAGCCAAATAAAAGATAACTAGAGAGATAGCAGCCACCAGCCCTGGAAGGGGCTATTAGTAGTCCAAGTGGTGGTGCTCTAAAGACTAAACTACCCCTAAGTGATACATACCCCTCAGGGGCAAATTTGACATTTGATCTTCAGATATTTTCCGGCTCGGGCACCTTCCACTGCAAGCTAGCTTCCCTCCGACGCAAGCCTTGCAGTCACGCCGCGTGTCCTCCGGATCGAAGCTCCTCGACGCCGAGTTTTGGGCCGGCCCAGTCGAGTGCATGTACTCGGCACTGCCGAGTTGTTCAACTCGGCACTGCCTAGTACATACAATCAGCCCAACAGCCCATCTTCGCCACGTCGAGTCCTCGGTCCTTGGTTTTGAGGCCCAAACCAAGGGAAACCGTCCTCCGATGATTTTGTGGCCAAATCACCAAACCCCGCGCGCAAACTTCGGTTGTTAGCCGCTACCTTGCGCCGGCTTCTCGTCCGCGTACGAGCTTCGGTTGTGAGCCGCTACCTCGCACCGGAACCACGTCCCCTTGCTCGTTCTTGCCAGCATGTGAACCGCACTTGATCCACCGGCCACCGGGTCCCTCGAACCAAGCCTACTTGTCTCTCCGCTCCTCGGAGGCCACCATGGCTAAGACCTTTCGCGCCTGTTCTTCACCTGCACCAATGCAACCAAGCCGCATTCTACACCTGCAATACTTGAGCCAAGGGAAACGTCAATCCACACCACGTTGTCAATCACTCATCACACCAGGAAGCGACCATCCACCGGTCCTCGGACACACCGGGTCCTCAGAATTCTTCTTTGGTGCTTCATACCACTCTATACTGGTATTTGAAAAGGACTAATGTAATAGAATCCATCTAAATTAATTGTATACTACTGAAAACTTTATCTGTGATATAGGTATGGTGGAGTAGTATAAGGGTATTATGAGAAAGATTATTTTTATATTTTCATTTCTTTTTCATATTCATTTCATATTATCGATATTTCGTGTTTATAAGATCACGAGCGACGGATGCACGGGAAAAAATCGGCTGCAGGGCGGTTGTGCGGCCTAGGACTTTGGCTGGTTAAAAAATAATAAAATTTGAGTTTAAAATTATCCTTTCCTTTGTACTCTATACCAACATAGGATGGTGTGGAGCACTGAAGAAGACCAATATAGCAATCGATTTAATCTGTGCAGCTTGCTAACCCATAATAACGATATCGATTGAGGATAAAACCGAGCCTTAGAAGAAAATTTGGGGATGAAAACTTCCAAGTAGCTACTAGCTAGTAGCTACCTAGCGTGGAGCTTGCCAACTAACTCATCCTGATCTCTATGCAATAACTAATTCAGTGTTGCCGCTCTATATTATTAATAGGCTCCTGGAGAAGTCCTCAACACCCAAACGTACATCACAATATTTAGTCTCTCGTGCGAGATAGCAAGAATGGGTGGCCATGGTGCCAGCCCCGTCATCGTGCCGCCGCCGCCGCCGCAGCTGTCGATAGACACTCAGTGCCGAGTTGCAGCAAGCGGCAAGGAAGAAGATGAGCCCCTGAGCCCTACAGCACGCATGTTCCACGATTTCTACATCGTCGCCGTCGTCGGGCTTGGCACCGCCGTCGACTTTGACCCTGCTCGGGCCGGCCTCGAGGTCACCCTCGTCAGGCACCCCCGCTTCTGCAGCGTCAGGGTATTGTCGCTTGCTACCTCCATCTGCTCCGTGTTTAATGTCATTTTACAATTTATATGTTATCTTTGTGACCGCACGCCGCCGAAGTTTTTACATATATACGTACATATATATGTGTAACATAACTTTAAAAAGTAAATTATACATAGTACTAGGTACCCTTTTGGCATAAACACATAACACTATAACAGTAATAGCCACTAAAGTAGTAACAAGTTAGGCCTCGTTTTCCCGGCTGGAATGTATATATAGTATGAATTTTGTGATAAATATAACAAAAGGTTAGGACTTATTTCGGGCTAGAAACTAATTTGTACTAATTTACTCATGAAAGATAGAACAAGAGACCGAGATTGATTCCACACCTCTTGACTAGTGGATTCATTCTCGGTCTCTTGTTGTATCTATCGTAAATAAATTAGTTCTTGCCTCAGAATAAATCCTGGCCCCTTATCTTATCTATCATAAATTTTTTATATATTTAGGCTAAGAACCATTCTGGGCCACCAAAACAGCCGAACGGGCCCTTAGGGAACAAAAATTAGTGGCCCAAGTTGACCGCCAATCGTGCACACGATCCCGCGAACACACGCCGAGCAGGCGAGCCCACTGAGATGGTTCCACTGTGTCTACGAGCAGGTGATGGACGGGCCAGAGCCGCGATGGGTCCGCACGACGGTGAACCTGGACGACCACTTCATCGTCCCGGACCTGGACCCCGCCGCCATCTCGGCCGACCCGGACAGGGTTCTGGAGGACTACGTGGCGTCCCTGTCCACGCTCCCGATGGACCAGTCGCGCCCGCTCTGGGAGCTCCACGTCCTCAACTTCCCCACCTCCGAGGCGGCCTCCGCCGCCGTGTTCCGCATCCACCACGCGCTCGGCGACGGCACGTCGCTGGTCTCGCTGCTCCTGGCGTGCACGCGCAGCGCCGGCGACCCCAAGGCCCTGCCGGCCATGCCGCCGGCGGCTCTGGCCACGGGAGCGGGAGGAGCGAAGCGCAAGGGCTTCCCCGTCCACGGCGTCGCGCCGCGGCCGGCGTGGTCGGCGGGAGCCGCGGCGCTCGCCGGGTGGATCGTGTCGTGCGCCCTGCTCGCCTTGCACACCGTCGTGGACGTGGCGCGCTTCGTCGCCATGGCGCTGGGGCTCGTCCACGACCCGCCCACGGTGTTCACGGGGGTGAAGGGCGTCGAGTTCAGGCGCAAGCGCTTCGTCATGCGCACCCTCAGCCTTAGGGACGTCAAGCTCGTCAAGCACGCGCTCGGCTGCGTACGTGGCATAATCTTATGATTAAGACTCTCTTCATTAATTATTTTGTTTGTAGCGAGACGTCCTTTAATTTCTGACGAATTTTAATTTCATCTATTTCCACGCGTACATGCATCATGTCACGACAGACGGTAAATGACGTGCTAGTTGGAGTGACAACTGCTGCTCTATCACGGTATTACTTTAGAAAACTGGGTAAGTGACTGACGACTACTACTCTCCCATGAACCAAGACTCAGCTATAAAATGTGTGTAGTGTTTGCTTACGGACTTACTTCAGGTGACCGTGACGCAAACAAAGGCACATGCTTAAGATCGGTCCTTTTCGTCAATTTAAGGCCAACGCCCGGAATACAAGTAAGCTGACGATGATCGACATACGCATATAATATTTTTCTAACATATTTCATATATGATTATTTTTCTGTATTTATCATAACTTAATTATATTGCCCATGTGAATTTGTGCGTTGAACAGAAATTAGCCAACATGATGGAGTCCGGTAGGCACAATGACTTGAAATGGGGAAATAGACTTGGGTACATCATGCTCCCGTTCGAGATCGCTATGCATGACGACCCTCTTGACTACGTCCGCAATGCGAAGAAGACTGTTGATAGGAAGAAACATTCGCTTGAAGCAATCATTACTCATGCCATCACTGTAACGGTCACCAAACTTTTCGGCATCGAGGTACTACTGCAAGATTCTGTTGGCAAGAGTTCTTTGAATTTATAATGCTTGAGGGGATTTCACTCATCATTGTTGTTTCCTGACAAATAATAAGCGTAAAATAGATGAATCAGCTAGCTACAAACTATCGCCAACCAAGAATCGCTGACTAGTGAATAAAAATACAAGCAATCTCTGTGCCGGTCACTTGCTATGACAACACTCAGAAATTTATGCGAACTGAGCATAGCTCAGCTGTGGTAAACGACGTGCCCGTCGATAGCGAGGCGTCAGTGGTGACCTTGTCAATCTCTAGGATTTGCTAGCTAAGTCTTTCGGGGGTGCTCATAGGGGTAGGATTGCGTACGTGTATTCGTAAGGGCAAGTGTACGTGCGTGTTTGTAACGTCTGCGTCTGTACTGTGTGATTCTAAAAAAACACTCATAAATTGATCATTATATTTTGTCACCTTGCTAATATGTACTCCATCCTGTAATTTGGAATGATGGGAGTATATATATACACTTGATCTGAGGCATGAATCGCAGGTGTCTACTTCTCTCTTCCATCGCATGGTGTCGAGTACCACCGTTCAGTTCTCCAACATGATTGGTCCTACTGAACCAATAGAGTTTTATGGCCATCCGGTCGCCTACATTGCACCCAGCGTCTTTGGGCATCCATCGGTAAGTTCAAATTACTTGAATCTTGCTTCGTACTGTCATTTTATAATACAATTGTAATTTGTAAAAAAAATACATTTGGTTGCTTAATTTACTGCTCTCCTTTTTTTCATTGCATATGTATAGGCACTGACTATACACTGGCAAAGCTATACGGATACTATCAGGACTATCCTTGCGGTGGACGATGCACAATTTCCAGATTCTCACCAGCTCCTGGATGACTTTGCTGAATCCCTGGAATTAATAAGAGATGCAACATCAACATCGTTTAGAGCAGGAGTCAAAGGTTGATTGTTCCAGGTTACACTTGCCATTTGGATTGCTACGGGATGTGTGTGTTTCCTCCCCACTATAATAAAAATGGAACAATATTAGTGAATTATTACTATACGTGAGTTTAATGCACTCCTGTGCATGTAATATAAGTCGAAAAAATTAATCAATAAAGTTTGTTTTTGTGAATTGCTCTGGAACCATTTTTCTTTATTTTTCCCAGTTTACCTTCGTACCTTATTTTATTTTCAACGCAGTTAGAAATCTGCTTATTGTCTCGACCATATACTGTATGTTTTTGAGCATGCTGAGTAGAGGCCAACCATAGGCAGAGCTCACCGGCCACCAACAGCAGCAGCAGGCCCAAACGCGTACCCACCCTGTGAACCTGAGCATCCGGTGCCCAGCTTGATCTGGTTGTCCTCTCTCATGAAGACCGGCCAGCCAATCGACTATAGGCGACGGCCCAACCAGTGCTTCTCTTCGACTGCTCGCTTGGCCATGTGCATACGGCGTTCGGCTCAGATGAGCGCGAAGAAGACTTGTTCCTAGCGACGAGCTTGTGTGCACTAGCTTAATTTGGCATGGCCCTGGCGAGTAGAGCAGGAGGCGGCGTGCCACCAAGGGCATGGCTCCACCACTTTGCAGCGCCAACATGCATCCTACGGCAGATATATGATTACATTTACAGCACTGAGGTTGTGATGTGCCCATGTTTTTGGTTGCGCTTGGAGACGTGTGGTTGCAAATTGCAACCTACTATCGCTCAAACCGGATTAGTACTACAGGATTTTTTCTGTCATTCAGCGCATCTCAGAAATGTCCGGACAAAACGAATGAAGATGAAGACTTCAGGTGACCGTGACGCAAACAAAGGCACATGCTTAAGATCGGCCAATTTAAGGCCAGCACCGGAATACAAGTAAGCTGATGACCACATATATTAACATATTTCATATATTATTTTTCTACATTTGTCAATAATTGTATTATATTATCCATGAATTTCTGTATATTAAACAGAAATTAGCCAAGATGATGGAGGCTGGTAAGCACAATGACTTGAAATAGAGAAATAGATGCTAGGCCAAAAACGATTTCTGGTGACACAGGGTATATTTTCAGTGCTGGCGGACAATATTGGCACCCGCCAGAACAAAATGGATTGTGCCCACCTAGTTAATTGCCTGTCAGCATAGATTGACGAGCCACATAAGCGCTCGCCAGCAAAGATGTGGCAATCTATGCTGGCGGATGGCATTAGGACCCGTCAACAGAGATGTTTTCTACTTTTAAAAAAATGAAAATAATTAAAATAATTTCATACCATACTTCAATACATTCTTAAAATATATTATATAAAGTATTTGATGTATGAAGGCATATAGATATTGGCAGGTGATGGGTTTAAAATCTATTCACCCGTCGTCATCGCCATTGGCCTCAGACTCGCTGCCGATGCTCGGTTGGGTGTGGTGGGGTAGTGTGGTGCGGTGGTGGAGTCCGCGAGGAAAGGAGGGAAGATTTGCATCGTGGATGGAGAGGAAGGGGCATCGGAGATCAAGGGGCCCGACCACCGCGCAAGGAAAGGAATGGAGACGACATGATCGGCAGGGGAAGGTCAGGGTGGGTATGCGCGGGCGGGTAAGCCGAAGGTGGCAGTGTCAAAAAAAAAATCTCTCTCTTTGGTAGAGTCATTTTCTAACGTCGAATTTTACACATACAGGTTTTGGTCCTCCCTCCTCCGACCTTGTCAAGTGGGTCCTGTGTCAGGGGTAGACAGAATTTTTTTAGGTGGAAAGTGTTTTCAATTGTTTTGTATCCTTATAGTATATATAGATAGATATGAAACATAACTTACTGTTAGGTCTAAGTCTAACTTCCATGTATGATTGTAGTATGGGATCTAATGTATTTTTCCTTCTCATGTGGCCTGGGGGTTCCTCATGACCAGATTCGTTTTTCCCCTTCTCACGTGATGAGCAGATGTAACATTTTCCCCCCCCTCTCACGTGAACACGTACTCATGGATTTTGTTAAAAAAACGTGACATGCCGGGTGGTCTAATATGATCTTATCATGATCCAACATGATCATTAGATGTACTTTTTCCCCTTCTCACAATCTCACGTCCGTGAATGTGTGACTCGTGACATATGACATGGATTTGTTTTTTTTAAAAGAAGTACAATCGTGATGAAGGCGTGACAACTTCAGAAAAAAAACATATTGCAGCCATGAGCGTGCGTATAGTCTGTGATGAGGGGAATAGCCAGTTTTTTTTCTTTTTCAATTATCTACTCGTAGGTTCATATTTGTTTGAACTCTTATGTATCGTAGTAAGTTCGCATTCTCGAATATGAATCTTAATTAGTCGTCGTGGAGCCAGCTACAGCTCATGGGCTCTGTTTCTTCTTCCTCCTTTCTTCTTAAAAATGGAGGAGGGGGCGAGGGGCTAAGGGGGGCTCCATTCTTTTTCGGTGGGTAGGAGGGGTGAGCCCCTCCCAACCTACCGCTGGATCCGCCCTTGATCTTAATATTACTATTTAGAGGCTCATTTGAGGCCTCCATATGAAGACGGGTCTTAGTTGGACACTCTAGAAAAATAGAAAAACCTTAGAAATTATCATAAAAAACAAAACAACTAAACAGTAATCTGTCAGCTCCAATCACCATTGCCATTAGATATATTATTTTCAAAAAATACCGACCTCTACCATAATGAAATAGCCTAAAGTCATCCTAAATCTATATTTAAATTATCCCTACAACTGTCATGCAAAATAAACTGAAGTAACCCCCTAACCTTTTATCAAAATTACCCACTTATGGCATTATAAATAATAATTTAAAATAACCCCTAGATTTACATATAAATTACCGCCACTAAGATTGTGAAAAATAACTTATTAACCCCTCAAAATTACATACAAATTACCCACATGTGCTATTACGAAAATAATATGAGGTAGCCCTAAATTTGAATCCAAATCTCTAGACCTATATCTAAAATACCCACCTCTGCCATTGTAAAAAACAATCTAAAGTAAACACATAATCTTCATCTAAATTACCCCTACAACCCATAAAAGTCACTATAAAAAATAACCTAAAATACTATCCTAAATTTATCTCTAAATTACCTAAATAAAATACTTAAATCTTAATCTAATTTCATGTGTCTTCATTGTATAGAAATGTCCAAAAGTAAACTAATATATGATTATAAATTACCTAATTCTAGCATTGTTAATATACAAAATAATAAGTTAAGATATATATGAGCGATGAGGATCAAATTGTAGACTATTTATACATGTTTAGGAGGATGCAAGGAAAAATATGGATTTTCATGTTAAACACAACATATAGACAAACGTCACAAAGTGAAAAAAAAGTTTGAACGTACTGTGGATGAAAAATGTAGAGTAATTACTATAAAAAGACAATTGTAACTGAATGAAGATAAGTACACATTCATATGAGTATTGTGTTAGAATACTAAATACACTAGTGTAGGTAAAAAAATATTATTAGCTATGGGGCTTAAATTTTTAAATAACTTTCTAATACAGTATTGTAGATTAAAATTACTAGCTCACGCGGGAGCATCAATTACATTAGTCCTTGTACTGCACTGCTGGTGCTAGCTGTGCAGCTTGACACCTGTACCCGCGGGTGCTTGTCAAAAAAACAAGTCATTCTAGATGTTTTAGGATAGATTAACAAAAATGTAAAATGACCTTATTGTCTCTATCTTTTAACCAGATTTGGTGCTAACCGACTATTGCATGCCTACATACACATACAAACTTGTCAAATCAGGTAAAGCGACTTGTTTTTTAGACAAATTTTAAATCTCAAAACGACTTGTTTTTGAGACGTTTTGGGACGGATGGAGTATATAATAAGCTCCTGGAGAAGAAGTTTAGCCACACCCAGAAGTCCAGGATATAAAAGTCTCTGGTAGGTGCTATAGCAAGAATGGACGCCTATGGTACTACTAGCCCTGTAGCTCCCCTGCCACCGCCGCCGCCGCCACTCTCGATAGACACTCACTGCCGTGTTGGGGCAAGCGGCGAGGAAGGTGAGCCCATGAGCCCTACAGCACGCATGTTCCACGATTTATATATCGTCTCCGTCGTCGGGCTTGGCGCGGCCATCGACTTCGACCCTGTCCGCGCCGGCCTCGAGGTCACCCTCGCCGGGCACCCTCGCTTCCGCAGCGTCCGAGTATGTCGCACGCTACCTCCATCTGCTCTGTGTCGTTGATATCAATTTAGAATAAAATACACGCGTGCTATATGTTTGTGCAATAATATATGTTTCAGTAGTAATTTGCACATATAGCGCACACGTTTGCGACAAAAGTTGATGTCCTAATAAATAAATCACTGAACGATCGAGCAGGTGCTGGACGGGCCGGGGCCGCCGCGATGGGTCCGGACGACGGTGAACCTGGAGGACCACATCATCGTCCCGGACCTGGACCCCGCCGCCGTCTCGGCCGACCCCGACAGGGCTCTGGAGGACTACGTGGCGTCCCTGTCCACGCTGCCCACCATGGACCAGTCGCGCCCGCTCTGGGAGCTCCACGTCCTCGACTTCCCCACCTCCGAGGCGGCCTCCGCCGTGGTGTTCCGCATCCACCACGCGCTCGGCGACGGCGCGTCGCTCGTCTCCCTCCTCCTGACGTGCACGCGCGGCGCCACCGCCGACCCCAAGGCGCCGTCGGCCCCTGACGACGCGCGGCGCAGGGCGCGGCCCGTGTACAGGCGCCCGCGCGCCGCGGCCGGCGTGGTCGGCGGGTGCCGTGGCGCTCGCGGCGTGGGCCGTGTCGTGCGCCCTGCTCGCCTGGCACACCGTCGTGGACGTGGCGCGCTTCGTCGCCATGGCTCTGGGGCTCGTCTGTGACACGCCCACGGTGTTCACGGGCGTCAAGGGCGTCGAGTTCAGGCGCAAGCGCTTCGTCATGCGCAGCCTCAGCCTTGGGGACGTCAAGCTCGTCAAGAACGCGATCGGCTGCGTACGTGGTGTCTTATCGATACAGGCTCTTTGTTTAATTTGTAGCGAGGCGTCCTTTTTTCTGACAAACTTTTCAGCTGTTTTCACGTACATATATCATGTCACGACAGACGGTAAATGACGTGCTAGTTGGAGTGACAGCTGCTGCTCTATCACGGTATTACTTCAGAAAGCTGGGTAAGTGACGACTACTACTCTCCCATGAACCAAGCTCAGCTATAAAATGTGTGTAGTGTTTGCTTACGGACTTACTTCAGGTGACCGCGACGTAAACAAAGGCACATGCTTAAGATCGGTCCTTTACGTCAATTTAAGGCCAACGCCCGGAATACAAGTAATAAGCTGACGATCGACATACGCATATAATATTTTTCTAACATATTTTATATATGATTATTTTTCTGTATTTGTCATAACTTAATTATATTGCCCATGAATTTATGCGTTGAACAGAAATTAGCCAACATGATGGAGTCCGGTAGGCACAATGACTTGAAATGGGGAAATAGACTTGGGTACATCATGCTCCCGTTCGAGATCGCTATGCATGACGACCCTCTTGACTACGTCCGCAATGCGAAGAAGACTGTTGATAGGAAGAAACATTCGCTTGAAGCAATCATTACTCATGCCATCACTGTAACGGTCACCAAACTTTTCGGCATCGAGGTACTACTGCAAGATTCTGTTGGCAAGAGTTCTTTGAATTTATAATGCTTGAGGGGATTTCACTCATCATTGTTGTTTCCTGACAAATAATAAGCGTAAAATAAGATGAATCAGCTAGCTACAAACTATCGCCAACCAAGAGTCGCTGACTAGTGAATAAAAATACAAGCAATCTCTGTGCCGGTCACTTGCTATGATAACACTCAGAAATTTATGCGAACTGAGCGTAGCTCAGCTGTGGTAAACGACGTGCCTGTCGATAGCGAGGCGGCAGGTGGTGACCTTGTCAATCTCTAGGATTTGCTAGCTAAGTCTTTCGGGGGTGCTCATAGGGGTAGGATTGCGTACGTGTATTCGTAAGGGCAAGTGTACGTGCGTGTTTATAACGTCTGCGTCTGTACTGTGTGATTCTAAAAAAACACTCATAAATTGATCATTATATTTTGTCACCTTGCTAATATGTACTCCACCTGTAATTTGGAATGATGGGAGTATATATATACACTTGATCTGAGGCATGAATCGCAGGTGTCTACTTCTCTCTTCCATCGCATGGTGTCGAGTACCACCGTTCAGTTCTCCAACATGATTGGTCCTACTGAACCAATAGAGTTTTATGGCCATCCGGTCGCCTACATTGCACCCAGCGTCTTTGGGCATCCATCGGTAAGTTCAAATTACTTGAATCTTCCTTCGTACTGTCATTTTATAATACAATTGTAATTTGTAAAAAAAAATACATTTGGTTGCTTAATTTACTGCTCTCCTTTTTTTCATTGCATATGTATAGGCACTGACTATACACTGGCAAAGCTATACGGATACTATCAGGACTATCCTTGCGGTGGACGATGCACAATTTCCAGATTCTCACCAGCTCCTGGATGACTTTGCTGAATCCCTGGAATTAATAAGAGATGCAACATCAACATCGTTTAGAGCAGGAGTCAAAGGTTGATTGTTCCGGTTACACTTGCCATTTGGATTGCTACGGGATGTGTGTGTTTCCTCCCCACTATAATAAAAATGGAACAATATTAGTGAATTATTACTATACGTGAGTTTAATGCACTCCTGTGCATGTAATATAAGTCGAAAAAATTAATCAATAAAGTTTGTTTTTGTGAATTGCTCTGGAACCAATTTTTTCTTTATTTTTTCCCAGTTTACCTTCGTACCTTATTTTATTTTCAACGCAGTTAGAAATCTGCTTATTGTCTCGACCATATACTGTATGTTTTTGAGCATGCTGAGTAGAGGCCAACCATAGACAGAGCTCACCGGCCACCAACAGCAGCAGCAGGCCCAAACGCGTACCCACCCTGTGAACCTGAGCATCTGGTGCCCAGCTTGATCTGGTTGTCCTCTCTCATGAAGACCGGCCAGCCAATCGACTATAGGCGACGGCCCAACCAGTGCTTCTCTTCGACGCTCGCTTGGCCCATGTGCATACGGCGTTCGGCTCAGATGAGCGCGAAGAAGACTTTGTTCCTAGCGACGAGCTTGTGTGCACTAGCTTAATTTGGCATGGCCCGGCGAGTAGAGCAGGAGGCGGCGTGCCACCAAGGGCATGGCTCCACCACTTTGCAGCGCCAACATGCATCCTACGGCAGATGATTGCATACAGCACTGAGGTTGTGATGTGCCCATGTTTTTGGTTGCGCTTGGAGACGTGTGGTTGCAAATTGCAACCTACTATCGCTCAAACCGGATTAGTACTACAGGATTTTTTTCTGTCATTCAGCGCATCTCAGAAATGTCCGGACAAAACGAACGAAGATGAAGACTTCAGGTGACCGTGACGCAAACAAAGGCACATGCTTAAGATCGGCCAATTTAAGGCCAGCACCGGAATACAAGTAAGCTGATGACCACATATATTAACATATTTCATATATTATTTTTCTACATTTGTCAATAATTGTATTATATTATCCATGAATTTCTGTATATTAAACAGAAATTAGCCAAGATGATGGAGGCTGGTAAGCACAATGACTTGAAATAGAGAAATAGATGCTAGGCCAAAAACGATTTCTGGTGACACAGGGTATATTTTCAGTGCTGGCGGACAATATTGGCACCCGCCAGAACAAAATGGATTGTGCCCACCTAGTTAATTGCCTGTCAGCATAGATTGACGAGCCACATAAGCGCTCGCCAGCAAAGATGTGGCAATCTATGCTGGCGGATGGCATTAGGACCCGTCAACAGAGATGTTTTCTACTTTTAAAAAAATGAAAATAATTAAAATAATTTCATACCATACTTCAATGCATTCTTAAAATATGTTAGATAAAGTATTTGATGTATGAAGGCATACAGATATTGGCAGGTGATGGGTTTGAAATCTATTCACCCGTCGTCATCGCCATTGGCCTCAGACTCGCTGCCGATGCTCGGTTGGGTGTGGTGGGGTAGTGTGGTGCGGTGGTGGAGTCCGCGAGGAAAGGAGGGAAGATTTACATCGTGGATGGAGAGGAAGGGGCATCGGAGATCAAGGGGCCCGACCACCACGCAAGGAAAGGAATGGAGACGACATGATCGGCAGGGGAAGGTCAGGGTGGGTATGCGCGGGCGGGTAAGCCGAAGGTGGCAGTGTGAAAAAAAATCTCTCTCTTTGGTAGAGTCATTTTCTAACGTCGAATTTTACACATACAGGTTTTGGTCCTCCCTCCTCCGACCTTGTCAAGTGGGTCCTGTGTCAGGGGTAGACAAAATTTTTTAGGTGGAAAGTGTTTTCAATTGTTTTGTATCCTTATAGTATATATAGATAGATATGAAACATAACTTACTGTTAGGTCTAAGTCTAACTTCCATGTATGATTGTAGTATGGGATCTAATGTATTTTTCCTTCTCATGTGGCCTGGGGGTTCCTCATGACCAGATTCGTTTTTCCCCCTTCTCACGTGATGAGCAGATGTAACATTTTTCCCCCCTCTTACGTGAACACGTACTCATGGATTTTGTTAAAAAAAACGTGACATACCGGGTGGTCTAATATGATCTTATCATGATCCAACATGATCATTAGATGTACTTTTTCCCCTTCTCACAATCTCACGTACGTGAATGTGTGACTCGTGACATATGACATGGATTTGTTTTTTTTAAAAGAAGTACAATCGTGATGAAGGCGTGACAACTTCAGAAAAAAAAACACATTGCAGCCATGAGCGTCCGTATAGTCTGTGATGAGGGGAATAGCCAGTTTTTTTTTCTTTTTCAATTATCTACTCGTAGGTTCATATTTGTTTGAACTCTTATGTATCGTAGTAAGTTCGCATTCTCGAATATGAATCTTAATTAGTCGTCGTGGAGCCAGCTACAGCTCATGGGCTCTGTTTCTTCTTCCTCCTTTCTTCTTAAAAATGGACGAGGGGCTAAGGGGGGCTCCATTCTTTTTCGGTGGGTAGGAGGGGCTTGAGCCCCTCCCAACCTACCGCTGGATCTGCCCTTGATCTTAATATTACTATTTGGAGGCTCATTTGAGGCCTCCATATGAAGACGGATCTTAGTTGGACACTCTAGAAAAATAGAAAAACCTTAGAAATTATCATAAAAACAAAACAACTAAACAGTAATCCGTCAGCTCCAATCATCATAGCCATTAGATATATTATTTCAAAAAAATACCGACCTCTACCATAATCAAATAGCCTAAAGTCATCCTAAATCTATATTTAAATTATCCCTACAACTGTCATGCAAAATAAACTGAAGTAACCCCCTAACCTTTTATCAAAATTACCCACTTATGGCATTATACATAATAATTTAAAATAACCCCTAGATTTACATATAAATTACCACCACTAAGATTGTGAAAAATAACTTATTAACCCCTCAAAATTACATACAAATTACCCACATGTGCTATTACGAAAATAATATGAGGTAGCCCTAAATTTGAATCCAAATCTCTAGACCTATATCTAAAATACCCACCTCTGCCATTGTAAAAAACAATCTAAAGTAAACACATAATCTTCATCTAAATTACCCCTACAACCCATAAAAGTCACTATAAAAAATAACCTAAAATACTATCCTAAATTTATCTCTAAATTACCTAAATAAAATACTTAAATCTTAATCTAATTTCATGTGTCTTCATTGTATAGAAATGTCCAAAAGTAAACTAATATATGATTATAAATTACCTAATTCTAGCATTGTTAATATGCAAAATAATAAGTTAAGATATATATGAGCGATGAGGATCAAATTGTAGACTATTTATACATGTTTAGGAGGATGCAAGGAAAAATATGGATTTTCATCTTAAACACAACATATAGACAAACGTGACAAAGTGAAAAAAAAGTTTGAACGTACTGTGGATGAAAAATGTAGAGTAATTACTATAAAAGGACAATTGTAACTGAATGAAGATAAGTGCACATTCATATGAGTATTGTGTTAGAATACTAAATACACGAGTGTAGGTAAAAAGATATTATTAGCTATGGGGCTTAATTTTTAAATAACTTTCTAATACAGTACTGTAGATTAAAATTACTAGCTCACGCGGGAGCATCAATTACATTAGTCCTTGTACTGCACTGCTGGTGCTTGCTGTGCAGCTTGACACCTGTACCCGCGGGTGCTTGCTTCCAACCCATTATTGTCGCTCTACTCCCTCCGTCCAAAAAAACAAGTCATTCTAGACGTTTTAGGACAGATTAACAAAAATGTAAAATGACCTTGATTGCCTCTATCTTTTAACCAGATTTGGTGCTAACCGACTATTGCATGCCTATATGCGCATGCAAACTTGCCAAATCAGACAAAACGACTTGTTTTTTGGACAAATTTTGAATCTCAAAACGACTTGTTTTTTTGGAACGGATGAGTATATATAAGCTCCTAGAGAAAAAGTTTAGCCACGCCCAGAAGTCCAGGATATAAAAGTCTCTGGTAGGTGCTATAGCAACAATGGACGCCTATGGTACTACTAGCCCTGTAGCTCCCCTGCCACCGCCGCCGCCACTCTCGATAGACACTCACTGCCGTGTTGGGGCAAGCGGCGAGGAAGGTGAGCCCCTGAGCCCTACAGCACGCATGTTCCACGATTTATATATCGTCTCCGTCGTCGGGCTTGGCGCGGCCATCGACTTCGACCCTGTCCGCGCCGGCCTCGAGGTCACCCTCGCCGGGCACCCTCGCTTCCGCAGCGTCCGAGTATGTCGCACGCTACCTCCATCTGCTCTGTGTCGTTGATATCAATTTAGAATAAAATACACGCGTGCTATATGTTTGTGCAATAATATATGTTTCAGTAGTAATTTGCACATATAGCGCACACGTTTGCGACAAAAGTTGATGTCCTAATAAATAAATCACTGAACGATCGAGCAGGTGCTGGACGGGCCGGGGCCGCCGCGATGGGTCCGGACGACGGTGAACCTGGAGGACCACATCATCGTCCCGGACCTGGACCCCGCCGCCGTCTCGGCCGACCCCGACAGGGCTCTGGAGGACTACGTGGCGTCCCTGTCCACGCTGCCCGCCATGGACCAGTCGCGCCCGCTCTGGGAGCTCCACGTCCTCGACTTCCCCACCTCTGAGGCGGCCTCCGCCGTGGTGTTCCGCATCCACCACGCGCTCGGCGACGGCGCGTCGCTCGTCTCCCTCCTCCTGACGTGCACGCGCGGCGCCACCGCCGACCCCAAGGCGCCGTCGGCCCCTGACGCGCGGCGCAGGGCGCGGCCCGTGTACGGCGCCCGCGCGCCGCGGCCGGCGTGGTCGGCGGGTGCCGTGGCGCTCGCGGCGTGGGCCGTGTCGTGCGCCCTGCTCGCCTGGCACACCGTCGTGGACGTGGCGCGCTTCGTCGCCATGGCGCTGGGGCTCGTGCACGACCCGCCCACGGTGTTCACGGGGGTGAAGGGCGTCGAGTTCAGACGCAAGCGCTTCGTCATGCGCACCCTCAGCCTTGGGGACGTCAAGCTCGTCAAGCACGCGCTCGGCTGCGTACGTGGCATAATCTTGTGATCAAGACTCTCTCTTCTTTAATTATTTTGTTTGTAGCGAGACGTCCCTTAATTTCTGACTAATTTTAATTTCATCTATTTCCACTTACGCATCATGTCACGACAGACGGTAAATGACGTGCTAGTTGGAGTGACAACTGCTGCTCTATCACGGTATTACTTTAGAAGACTGGGTAAGAGCAACTCCAACAGCTTATCATTGAGTTGTTTATTCCAACAAACTAACTATTCCTCACTCTCTAACTAGGTTCCCCTTTAAAAATCTACACTCTCCATTCACTCCAACAATATCTCATTTTTAGATGCTCTACTTCTCCAACATCTCGATCTCCTTAGTATTCCCTTCATTTTTAGATGTATGGCGTTTAGGATAATCAAATTTTAAATTGTAAACGCCATATATTTAAAAACCAAGGGTCAGCTATAGAAAGTGTGTGTAGTGTTCGCTTACAGGCATGCACTTACTTCAGGTGACCATGACGCAAATAAAGGCACATGCTTAAGGTCGGTCCTTCTTGTCAATCTAAGGCCAACACCCGGAATACAAGTAAGCTGACGACATATATAATACTTATTTATCAAATTAATTTATACTCCATCTGTTCTTAAATATATGACATTTATAACAATTTCTCATAGCATGCTCTAAACATGGTATATTTAATAAGAATGGAAATAATATATTATTTTTTTCTTACATTAGTTATATTACGTGTGAATTTCTATATTGAGCAGAACTTAGACAAGATGATGGAGTCCGGTAAGCACAATGACTTGAAATGGGGAAATAGACTTGGGTACATCATTCTCCCGTTCGAGATTGCTATGCATGAGGACCCTCTTGACTACATACGAAATGCAAAGAAGACTCTTGATAGAAAGAAACATTCACTGGAAGCAATCATTACTCATGTGATGACAGTAATGATCACCAAACTTTTCGGCATCGAGGTATACATACCACTACAGCTCTACATTCTGTTGCATGAGTATTTTTAATATATAATGGCTGAGGGGATTATTGCACTCATTATTCTTTCCTGATCGATCTAAGAGCATCTCCAAGAGAGCACTTGTATATGGACTTACTTTGGCTAAAAAAAGAAAAAGATTCAAAAAAACCTCCACCCAACAACCCTTCTATCTGCTTTGCTATAAATCGAGGATTGCTATCCTACCGTCCTCGCTTGCTATTTTTGCCCAACGCTCCCCGTTTGCTATAGAGGCCACGTTTTAGCATGTCTCTTGGATTAGGCCATTGAATTATAGGAGATTTCTATTTTTACAAAGGGGTACAATTCTCGTATTTAACAAACAAAATACAAGAGCTCTTGAAGATGCTCTAATAGCTGATGGTACTCAGGAATCGTAGGACTAATTACCAAATATTCCTTACTAATGGATCAAATTAAATACAAGCGATCTCTGTCGGCCAATGCTATAACCACACTCAGAAATTGGTGTACCCTTCTTGTACATCTTGTACATCTCGTACATAATGTACATATAAGTATCTCTGTATCGCTGGGAGGTTTGGCGCCTCCCAGCGACCTAGCCATTGTACCAAATTTTTTTCTTTTTTCTTTTTTTTCATATGAGCACTATTTTAAATTTGCCTCTAAAAAAATAATTAGATCTATGACATTAAAAGAAATTTTTTGCATACCGACACTATAAGTATCTCTATATCGCTGGGAGGTTTGGCGCCCTCCCAACGACCTGGCCATTGTAGCAATTTTTTTCTTTTTTCTTTTTTTACTTTTTTATATGAGCACTATTTTAAATTTGTCTCTTAAAAAATAATTAGATCTATGACATTAAAAAAAATTGCATACCAACACCATTTCGATGTTCTCTCTAGCAAAAATAAGTACATCTATGTTATTAAAACAAAGCGTGACTACCTAGAGCCGATGCATCCTCACTTCCCACGTGGTTCCAGACTTTCATTATTGAGCTTTGTGTACGAGCGTTGTGCATGCTGGTCTTCAAAAGAAATAGGTACATCCATATCGCCAAAAGAAAGTGAAGCGCACTAAGAGTCGGTGTGTCCTCGCTTGCCGCGTTGTTCCAGGCTTCTGGCATTGCGCTATTACGCAATTGGTCAGTCGTCATGTATTAATATTTTGTATTGTTGGTAAATGAAATCATGGCGCCCTTTGCGCATTAGAGAGTCATCATTGCCTCCCCCACGAAGTTGAGAATAGGACACAAACATTGCGCCCCTCAGCTGCTCACCCAATTTCTCCCTCACGTGTCAACTCGCCTTCTCTATCCTCCGCTCAAGCCCCTGCTCGGAGCAGAGGTGGTGCCGCTGCCCTGGAAGGAAGGCATCACCCTTCCTTGTGCTCATCAACTTCACGTGTGAAGTCTACTACAACCGTTTTTGGGAAGATGTGTTTGCTAGACCATAATTCCTTCTCTTTTTTTGAAAAAGGATTACCCTGCTTTTATAGAAAGCAATAACCGTAATTCCTTCTCTTAGGTTGTCCTCTCTGATCTCTTTGTTGTCACCGGCTAGCAGGCCACCAATGTCACAGCGCGTTGTTCCGGTCCTCAATTCCCAGAAACTCTAGCGCAGAGATAGAAGAAGACCCTCATATGTGCACACTTTGTGTCAACACCGCCACACTCTCTATGGTCGAGAACATTTGTCTTTCCACCATCTCAATTTGCTGTGGGGTCATTCCAGAATGAACCATCGCTATCCATGATCGCTACTCTGTGCCTACCTTTTGTGCACATTACCTACTACATTCAGTAGCCTCAGGTTCTTTCATATATGTTGCAGTTGATTACCAAAACTAAATAATATAGAGAATTCAGAACCACCCATAGTAATGACAAGTGTTTATATATATGTAATCCATAACAGGTGCGGCGTTAGCGTGCCATCCTTCCTAGTACACATATCCATCTATCAATACCTTTAATTTTGCCTCATTATTCTAACAATTGTTAGGGTATGGAAATCATGGGTAGCCATAGCATGCCAAATGTAAGTGCTACAATAATGGCCCAGATTCAAGGTTGCATCTAAAGTCACTTCCACTGCTCCATGGGTGGACATCACAGCCGGTTCCAAAAGCGCATCACAGCTGGTTTTGGAGTCGTGGCTGTGATGTAGGCGATGTGATGTCCATTTTATCGCACCCGGTTTTGAACTGGCTGTGATGCCATTTCCTAAAAACCAAAAAAACAAAAGAAAAAAAACAAATCCCAGCACTGCCCGCCAAATCATGCCACCTTGTGCCGCCCAGCCGGCCATTGCCACCATCATCTATCCACCACCCGCACCACCAACCCATGCGCGGGGACCTACGATGATGCTATCACCCGCCACTGAGGGTTGTGCGCCACCGCTGAGAGAGGGAGGAAGAGAGAGGGAGAGAGAGAGCACTCCCCCCCCCCACGCAGTGACCCGGTCACACGGTGCCGTCGCATCTGCTCCTCGCGTCACCACCAGATCTCACTGCAGTCGCCCCTGCCGAATCCCGCCGCTGCAGTTGTGCGACACGCCCAGGCCCGGGATACTCCTTGCACCGTCGTCAAATCCCGTCGTGCCGCCCTACTAGCCGACCGCCTCCGCCACTCCTCCCAGCAGGCCACCTCTGCTTCTCACCCCGCCGCCACTTCTCACTACAGCCATGAGCACGAAGCGAAGGGGGAGGAGAGGACCAACGAGATGGAGCGAGAAGAGGGTGTGGGGGTAGAGAGGGAGAGAAGAAGGTGAGGAGCGGAGGGGGAGAGAAGGACGGACAGGGAGAGTACCCGCCTGTTTCGTGTGGGGGGAGAGAAGGACGGAGAAAGGGAGGGAGAGAAGTGGATAAGGATGCGGAGAGAAGGGAGAGGTGGGGGAGAGGCACCAAATGCGAGTGGATGTGTGTGGGTCCGAAACTGGCTTCACAACTGGTTTGTAATAGAAACTGGCATCACAACCGATTGGATTTTTGTTGGCAGCTCTTAAGAGTACTCCCCCAAGGTTTCGTCAATCCAAGGAACATGTGGAATGCAACGCTTAACTAAGTACTAGTCTAGTTGATCAACTAATGATAAGAGTAAATAATCAACTAATGTAGTCTAGGTTAATGAGAGCGATATAGCGGTGAACACAAGATATAAAAGATATTTGCCCATGGGATCTAGGTCACTTCTAGATGCAATCGCCAAGCATGAAAGAAGTAATCTATACCTATCATGATGGTGGTGTGAACCAAGCTCAACACTTTGCCTCCCGCAAGCTATCACCAAACGAGGGTAGTCGACTATTGAACCAAAGGAACACGAGTGGTTGATACAATCTAGGTAAACAAGAACACGAGCGGTGCAAAACCCATATGATGCCGGATGGACATATAGATGAAATGAACAATCAACCTTGAATATGATAGACAAATCTCACACAAAGGTTCGGTGAATTACAAATCAAGATCTCATTACAACCCCATGGACAAACGAGAGGTTTACCCCCATAATGATGTGCATGGTAGTGCTAATTATGGTGGTGAAGCCTTTGGTGTAGAGATGATCTCATTGATGTCCTTCAACTTACGGCACTGCTGGCATGGCTGCTAGGGTTTCCGGCGTCACTCCCTTCTTGTGGTAGTCTTCAACGATGGATCTAGGTTGCCTCCAAATGCTCTCTCTCCTTGATGTGATTGCCCTCGGGGGTACTTGTAGGCATCTCAGGTGTACGGTGGCTGAGAGAGGAGGTAGGGTTGATGAATGCTTTGCGCTGAAGAATGGGTGGGGTCGGCCGACCTAGTGCGCCTTGGACAGGCCGGCACGGCTCGCCTCCATCTATCTCATGCAAGCCTTCCTCCTCGGTCCTTGCCCATGTATGATTTGGGGTACATACTCCAACCCCTCATTTTTGTCGTATTTCTTGCCAAAACATCGTATGCTCCAAAATACAAGACATATATGAAAACGGGTTATTTCAAGTGCCAAGTGGCGGGTTAGTATATGAATTAGTCCAAAAACTCCACTTAAATGACACTAAAAAGGTTTACTTAACAAGTTCTAAAGATTTTTCACAGATAATAAACTGGTTGTGATGACTTTTCACAGTAAGTTTACCCAAAACCGGTTGTGATGACCCATTTGTGATCTCGGGTTGTAGAGTAGTGTTAGCTAGCCGTATTGTTCCACCAAATAGTATAATCCTGGAGTTATATTGATCATTTTGTCATCTGAGTGATTAATCGCAGGTATCGACTTCTCTCTTCCATCGTGTGGTGTCGAGTACCACTGTGCAGTTCTCCAACATGATCGGCCCTACTGAACCAATAGAGTTCTACGGCCATCCGATCGCCTACATTGCACCTAGTGCCTTTGGGCATCCATCAGTAAGTTCATATTAATTGAATCTTGCTTCGTACTATCATTTTATAATACAATTGTAACGTGCAAAATTATCATTTAATTTTTGATTTGTTGTTCTCTCCTTTTTGTTCTTTAAATATGTGCAGGCGCTTACTATACACTGGCAGAGCTATATGGATACTATCAGGACTATCCTTGCGGTGGATGATGCACAGTTTCCAGATTCTCACCAGCTCTTGGATGACTTTGTTGAATCCCTGGAATTAATAAGAGGTGCAACATCAACATCATTTAGAGCAAAAGTCAAAGACTAATTATTTCAATTACACTTGCCATTTGGATTGCTATGGTCCTATGGGATGTGTCTGCGGTGTCCCAACTCTAACAAAAAAAATAATATTCATGAATTATTACTATCTATTAGTGAGTTTCATGCACTCTTTGTTAGATTTTGTTATTGAACAAACGTCACAAGTTGTAATCTGTTTGATTCAGTTTACCAAGGATTGACTCAAATGCTAGATAAAGATTTAGTTGTACTCTATCTGGAGTTTGTTTTGATTTATACATGAGAGACCACAACTAAGATCAATCTAAGGAAACCCTAACTTGTAAGCCACACATATGTTTTTTCAATGCTCCTATAAACAAAGGTGCGACCCCTCAAGGGGTTCAACACTTCCCAAACTTATTTCATGGTATCAGATCCACCTTCTCTAAATACATCTAGCCATGTCATCCTCTTCCTCCTCATCAATTCCCATCGCCTCCATCTCTGCTCCCATCACTTAAAAGTTGTTCAAGATCAATTGTCTTCTCTAGAAGGCCCAAATCACTATTGTCATATGTGGAGCAAGATTGGAAGGCTATTGTGACAATCTAGGTGTTTAGTTAACTTAATCACCTACTAAACCACTTGTCTTAGGTTAGTTAATTGTACCTTGGCCCCAGCCTAGATTTTGCACTTAAGAAAAGTCCACCCAAAGCCCTTTGAATCTCGGTGAACTTTGGACCTTTGCTGGTTGGCATGACTTGAATTCAAATTTTCTTTTAAGAACTCAAAAATGTGTCAATATGAAAGTTGTTCAATCTTTTTATGGGACACAACTTTGTCAATATGGCCCTGGAAAGTTTTTGAGTGCTTCAGCCCCAAAAATCCAGTCGAAGTCAGCCAAACTCAAAAGTTCACTGCCGGCCGACACCGAAGTTCACCGGTTCTTCTCCTCAGTTTTCCCTCGAATCCATACACTTTTTCATAGGTCAACCTTTGCAAAAGTTGTAGCTGGTAACCTGGGACACAACTTTGCTTTTTGGAGATTTTGAACTTCAGTTCAAAATTTCAGAGAAATTTGGGTTTGAATGGACGCCCGGCATGTGTTCGACGAAATGCCGGCGCTCTCCGGCGCCGCGCGTTCCAGCGCCCGACCGCGCCGCCACGCGGCAGCCGGTCTCTGACGCGGATGCCGAGGCCACGCCCTGCACTTTAACTGCGCCGCGCGCTGTCCCCCGCTGTCCGCCCGGCCAGCGCCGTTTTGTCCCCCGCGCCGTCCCGACCGGACGTGACGTGCGTTCCGCGCACGCCACGTGGCCGCCGTCGACCCGCCGGCGAGCCGCTGCGCCGCTGCCCCGACCAAGACCGGCGACAAGATCGCCGTGGACCCCAGCCGCTCGCCAACCCGCGCAGGAGCCTTCCCGACCGGCCACCGACCCGCTCCGCCCAGCGCCGCCCCGCCGCGACAGGTGCCGCCGACCGGCGTGCCCTGTCCGCCGTGGCTGCCAAGCAGTGCGCCGCCCGAGCCTCCGCGTGGCCGCTTTGCCGCTCCGAGCCGCTGTCCAAACCTCGCCCTCGGCCGCCTATAAAAGCCCCCGCACCCTCTGCACGCGAGACCCCTCCGCCGCTCGCCATTGCCGCCGCCAGGCTGCCGCCGCCGCTCCCCTGCCGTGCGTGCTGTTCCGCTGCCGTCCAACGCCACCAGAGCTCGCCCACGCCCTCGCTCCAGCTTCCCAGAGCCCAGCTGCCCCTCTCCGCCACCGCCGTCGCCGGCATTGGGGGAGACAGAGCCGCCGCCGCGCCGCTCCGCCGCCCGCCGCCGTCGCTCCACCTCCGGCCGAGCTCTCTGCACCAGATCCGCTCGAGGTGAGGCGGTGAGCAACCCTAGCATGTTCTCGTTGAGCCCCGTGGCCCCACATCGCCAGAATCCGGCCAACCCGCCGCCGGCCATGGCCCAGGGACCACATTTGCAAAGCCACAAATCTTTCAGGGGTCTTAGCGCAAGTTTCCAGGGGTTAATCTGTAAATAGATTGTTCAGATCTAGGATTCAAATCCTAAAACTTTAAAAATCGATTAAAAATCGTAGAAAAGTCAGAAAAATGCAAACCCAATTTTGTTGTACTCCTGGTGCTATGCTCTACCTTTCCTAGAAAGCATATATAGGTGTTTTCTGTGTAGATTTTAAATTAAGTTCAAGTCTGTTCAAACTTAAATTTGTGCACAGTTTGAAATCTATTGCCTTGTTTATGCTAGTTTTTGGATATGTTGTAGCTGGTGAAGTATCTAGGCTCCTGTAAAAAGTTGGCACATAGTTGCATAATAAATTTTGTGTTATGATTTATATAAGCTGTCAGCACACATCTGGGTCTATGAATTTTAGTAATTAATCTGTTCAGTAGTTAAATCCCAGATTTTTGCAGTAACTTGTTTACATCATGTTGTATCTTTGGTAGATGTTTGAGCTCAGTTTAGTCCGTTTAGCTTGCTCCTTTAAATCATAACAGTTTAATCTTGGGTAATTAAAACAGCAAGATCCTGTGACATTTTGGAGCTACCCTTTGGTATGTCACCTTGTTTAGGCTAGGATAGGCTCTGGTAAACTTCTAAGGACCTTTTGATGATAGTGTGATTTATTAGGATTTATTCTTGATGTTAGTGTGCAGTTCTTGTTTATTTTGTTGTGATAAATGTATGCATGATCTTGGCCTAATTTTTGGTCAGTAAATCAAGTAAACCACAAAGAGCATGCTGTAATTTTCTCACATTATAATCATGAACCAAACTGCCAGAATAATTTATGGAAGTTTCATTGCTAAAAAGGGGGTTAAATAAGAATAAGTCACTTCTTTGAATTGTTAAATAAACTAAACACATCACACACACACCCTTGCTGTTTTATGGTGAAATCAAAGTTAAATAATATATGTGTACACAATCACCATCAGCAAACCCCAAATACTTTAATGAGTAATTGCAACCTTTGTTAAAGAAAGGGAAGATCAGACAAAATTGTCCAGGTGAATGTGTCACTAAATACACCCCGGGTCCATCATTATGCAACTGTGATGACTCGACATAAGATCATGTTCTTATTTGCATATGCATTCGTGTAGAACAAGCCCTCGCTGACGGAGACTACGAACTGGTCCCCGCTGAAGGAGAAGGCCAAGCTGAAGGCGAAGTGAACGCCGTCCAGGTCGAGCAAGACCCGAACGTTGCTGCCGAGGACTCCCAAGCTAACACTGTGCCCGAAGGCAAGCCCCGGAGCATGTCCCATGTTTTGAATACATGCAACTATGTTTGTTAAGTTTGCTTGTGCATTTACGTTTCAGGAGTTGAATTGAAACCCTAGTTGCATGATCCTAGGTACCTATGCTTTGCAATACTAGTATGATAGGTCGATAGCTGCCATGCTATAAGGACCCGGTAAAAGTAGAGTGATCTCCTGTCACTCGCGAGATATAGAATCAACTGCTTTACTTATGTTGGAATCATAAGGATGACGGGCGGGGATTTTTGGTCATGTAGATGCCCCGTCTGTTTATGAAAAGTTGCTAAGGTCGAAGAGTGACGGCGATGTTGGTTAAGTTTTTGAACGTACTAAGCACTTGTCGATTTTATGAGGTCGGTAAGTTTAGTACCTACATGACTTCAGGGTGCGGACTTTTTCCTGCTCCTTCCGGGAACTTCTTCCCCATGCCTCGAACATGTGGGTACGAGGGGCTTAAGTGTTGGTTCGGCCGGCCTTAGACCTCGTATGCCAGGGGGAGTTTGGTCCTGGACGCGACTGGGGGATTGATGGGAACTACCTGGTAGCGCTAGCATTGGCTGAGTGCGATGATCCGAGTGTTTAGGCCCACCTTGCAAGGTTAAAATCGGTTCGAACTGTCTGTTTCTCGCAGCTAATGAGACTACTTGACCTCTTGCCGCACCGAGTAATGAAAGTGGAACATGATGGAAAGGAACTTGATGCTTGCTTAATTGCTTGCTCCACTTGCTTGGTTAGTACAGGTTGCTTACCTAGAATGGTTAACTTTAACTAGAACTTGATGCTAAAATATTGAAAGTAAGGATCCACTCTTAGTCGCTCTTTGGCAAAACAAACCCACCAGCCAAAAGCCTTGCATGTCTAGAAGTTGGTGATGTAGCTGTCACCCGACGGTTAAGTCTTGCTGAGTATTAGTATACTCAGCCTTGCTTGTTGAATTGTTTTCAGGTAGTGCTCTTGAGGAGATGGTTGCAGGTCTTACCTGGCCAACCACCCTTCCTCCTGGCTGGACTGTCATGTGGGACGAGGATGCTTCCGAGTGATGTCACGACGGCTTCACGTGACGTCATTCCCGTCGAATAAATTAGTTTATTTTCCGCTGCTTTCGAAAACTCTGAATAACCGTTACTTTATGCATTGAACTTGGTTTGTAATAAATTACCTCAAGTGGGACCTATTTAATACTTGTGGATTGTTGTAATCTCTGGGATCCACCTTCGAGTGGGTATTTGTACGACTTGTTTCGATCGAGGTAACTGTTCGTGGTTGCATCGGGCTCGACCCGACAGACTGTCAGATTACTCCGATTTAATTGCGTGACGACCAATGGAAGGTTAGCGCACTTAAGCCGGATTAATTTGAGCGGTTCTGCCACAGCTATCTCGACGACTATGTCATCTCACTGCCGAAGGAGATCAAGGTTGTCCTCCTCGACAACAAGGAAAAACGACCCAATGATGCATATGTAGAATGGGTTGTGCAAGAGCAGCAGTTCCTCAGCCATCTCCTGTCATCACATCTAGTTTAACAATGCATTCATAAATATTTCTTTTGATCTCTTTGATTTTATTTTGACTTTTCTCTTTTAGATCTATTTTTCTTTTCTTTGAAAATCAATCTAATCTAAGGTTTGCTTAACTATGTAAATATCATCTTTTTTAGGTCTTGTATATATATTTTGCTTTCACTAACCCTAGCTGGAGATGGATGGCTACCTCTTCAACAAACTGAAAAATTTAGTGGATGGTCCAGAAAAACTTTACATGCAAAGGAGACGTGAAGCACAAGCATGAAACTCGAAACTCGTAGTAGATTTAAAAGGCAAAGAGGAAGGATCTTCATCCACTTGATCCACAAGCAACACCTATCACCAAGTCCAAAGGGGGTGCCACCATCAAGTACGGAGAAGCCTATGACACCGAAGAACCGCTACGACCTCAACCGGAGCACACAATTCGGGAGCTATGCATTCCCGACATTGGAGATTTTCCCACCCACCACTTGCAAGACATCGGGAGACCCTTCGAGATCAAGATTCTGACTCTACGGATGGTGCCAAACTCGCCCTTCACCGGTAAAGGAGACACCAACCTTCATCTACAAGCATTCATTCAACTTTGTCACACTTTTGACATGGATGGGGTGACTCTAAGATCAAATGAGAGCAAGGCTTTTTCTATTCTCATTGGAAGGGAAGGCATTGCAATGTTTCCACTCTCTTCCGCGAATACGGTGCAACATTGAGAATCCTTGATGAAAGCTAGATCGGTTATCTTTGCATTCTCTCGCTACCTTCGATGTTTAGTAGATTAGATTCAATTCACTCTTCAAGACAAGTGTCTCTATTCTAGTTTAATTGGTTCTTGCATTGTTAGTTTTACGGATTGATAAACCTTGGGGGAGTACTCTATGGAAAGAGCTACACACGATTCGTATGCTTGCAGGTTAACTTGGTGCGCGTAAGTGCCGCCAACAGTGGCACGGAGGTTGTTGAATATAAAGTTTATCTCGACACATGATAAAATAGCGGATGGATTCACCAAGTCCTTGATGACCTAGAAGCTTGAAGAGTTTAAGCACAATCTCAACTTATGTAAGTTGTGACTGAGGAGGGATGTTAGAGTTTATTGTTGAACAAACCTCACGAGTTGTAATTTGTTTGATTTTATTTACCAAGTGTGGGATATAGGTACCCAGGGGCCCCTCACCGACTAGGATGTCAGTCGGCCTGGGCCCACGTCTGACAGCGATGTGGGCCGACCCATGGCCCGACCCACAAGAAGGCCCGAGGCTTGGCGCACAAGATTACGAAGACTTGGCCCGCAAGATAAATCGACTTGTAACCCTAGGTCGTCCGCCCTATATAAGGCGGCCTAGGTCAAACCCATAGACATCGATCGCTCCATACGCTCACCTCCTTCATTGTAATCACCCCCAACTCGCACTTCATTATTCACAAGTCAATACGATTTTGTCCCTAGTCAATGGTCAAAGACTCGAAGCGGGACGTCCCAGTCCGAGTCATGGCAGGACACGCCAACTCTCTGAGCTAAGCGGTCCCCAATGCCACTCGGACTCGGATGAGTCGATCACGACTATGGAGAAGCAAACATCCCTCCCACCCCAATTCCCGTTTGGACTCCGTAATTCGACCCACGCATATTGTGACGCGTTACGGAGCCAGTTCGAGTCCGTCATGGACTCGAAGCGGGACGTCCCAGTCCGAGTCATGGCAGGACACGCGAACTCTCTGAGCCAAGCGGTCCCCAAATGCCACTCGGACTCGGACGAGGAGATACTACAAGACGATGGCGAACACGACCTCGTGATCTACGCCACGACTGAAGGAAGATCAGAGTACCAAAGAGACAGGATCCCACGGGACGTCTACGAGTCCCGCCAGATCTTTGTACTCTTTGGGCCTGAAGCTACTGACGACCTGCCGTTCCAGTACGGCACACCACTGCTGCCAGAAGAGGAAAGCTCTACAGAGCTCATCACCCCAAGCTCCAGCGACTCTGTCGAGCCCAATCGACAAGTCTTCATGGCTGGCGCAGCAGCAGATGGCGACGTCGACAACGACCCACGCTATACTTTTGAGCTAGAAGGAGATATCTCTACAAATGAAGACGCACCCACTGGCGAATCCACTCAAGCGGCCACGGACAGAGAAATCCGGAACAACACGAGGGCTCAGCGCTGCCTAAACGCTCGCAATCGCGTCATGGCTGGGCGCAACCTCGCTCAAGAGTTCGCACGAGTGGCACGCTACGACTCTCCTATAGCTAACGCCATGGAGATTGCCTATCACATCTGCAGTCTGCCAAGAACCCCAGAGACGGCAGCTGCACTCGAAAGGATCAACGACATGATCCGCACTCTCGACAAGGCCATCGCCTCCGCACCATCGCGCAGGGGCCGAGCAGCTCCAAGTGAAGCAGTCGAGAGCAGCGGACGCCGACCTCCCCGCGACAAGAATCGCCCTCCAAACCCCAGCCGACTGGGAGAAGCCAACCGTGCAGAAGGTGCACCCCCACACCGACCAGAAGATGATCGTCAACGAGGCGGACGCACTCATCGCAACGACGCTGCTACATCATCCCACAGGCCGGCACACAGTGTCAACCACGACGCGCGCTCCATCCTTGAATCCAAGAGGCATGATGAAGCCCAGGGATACAGGGAAGAAGACGACGAGTACCCAATGTTCTCCAGAGACATCAGGATGGCGGTTTACCCGCAACCATTCAAACCAGTCGGCTTCGAGAAGTGCGACGGCAAGACCTCCCCTGAGTCGTGGTCGCGCATCTACTCTACGGCTATTGAGTGCGCGGGTGGCAACACTGCCATCAAGTGCAGATACTTCCCAATGACACTCGAGCCCGCGCCACTCACATGGTTTGAAAACCTGCCACGACGCTCCATCGACTCCTGGGGACGCCTGAAGAAGATCTTCGTGTCAAATTTCCAAGGCACATACAGTCGCCCCAAGACTCGACACGACCTCGCCATGTGCAAATAGCACAAAGGAGAAAGCGTGCGCGACTACATGCGTCGCTTCATGAAAATCAAGACTCTGGTGGTGGACGTTTCTAACCGCGACTACATCGACTTGTTCCAGAACGGCATCACCAACAGGTTCTTTGACAGGCAATTTGGCCTGCATCGACCAAGGACTCTGGACGCCCTGCGTGACCAAGTCGAGACGTGGTCCGAGCAAGAAGACCGCGACCTCGAGAAATATGGCCAGCAGGGCTCCCAGAACAACAAGTGCAAGCCAGACGACACAGTCGCAACTCTGGAGACTGGCATGCGAAGCCAAAAGAAGAACTACCCCGGCAAGAGCGACGTTGAGAAGATCATAGACAGGCCGTGCCCAATGCACCCAAAGCATAAGCACACCATGGGCCAGTGTTATGATTTCCAACGTATATACGCTGAGAAGGATCGAGAGAACAAGGCCAAGAAGAAGACGGCAAGGGAACCACTCGATCCTGAAGCCAAGAACAAGGACAGGGCCGACGACGAAGAAGAAGACGACGACGAGGACCAGACGCCCAAGTTCCAGAAGCCCAAGAACGTACTCATGGTATCATGGGGGGCGACTATGGTTTCCCCACTCGGAGGAAGCATAAGCTCGCTCTACGGCACATAATGGCAATTGAGCCAGCCGTCCCCAGATACCTAAAGTACTCGGAGGTTCCAATTACCTTCTCCAGGGCAAATCAGTGGAACAGCTACGATGAACCAGGGCAATTGCCACTCGTCCTGGACCCCACGGTGGCAGGATCACAACTCACCAAGGTGCTTATCAACGGCGGGGCGGGGCTGAACGTGCTATTCTCTGGCACCCTGAAGAGGATGGGACTCGACATTGAAAAAATGTTGACTCCCACCGATTCCCCGTTCTACGGCATTGTCCCTGGTAATGGCAGTCTTCCCCTCGGTCAAGTCACATTACCAGTCACATTTGGCACGCAGGAGAACTACAGGACGGAATACATCAAGTTCGAGTTGGCAGACTTCGAGACTACGTATCAAGCGATCCTCGGACGTTCGGCTTTGGCCAAGTTCATGGCCATACCGCACTATGTCTACCTCGTCCTCAAGATGCCAGGACCCAAAGGCGTCATCTCTATCCGCGGCGACTTGCGACGATCATACAACTGTGACAGAGAGGCTGTGGAGTTTGCGGCTACCACTCAGGTACCCAACGCCATGGCCCAGATCTTCGCAGTGGCTCAGAAACTGAAGCAGACAGAGTATGAGGTCCCCAGCAAGGAGCCCGGACCACACAAGGCGGCTCCCTCTGAAGACGTGGCGACCAAGGACGCACCACTACTGGAAGGAGACCAGTCGAAGACCACCAAGATCGGGGCCGGCTTAACCCCGAAATAGGAAAGCGAGCTCGTCAGGATTCTGCAAGCCAACCGCGACATCTTTGCGTGGAAACCTGCAGATATGCCAGGAGCGCCAAGGAACCTGATCGAGCATAGCCTTAACGTCGATCCCAAAGCTACACCCAGGAGGCAACGGTTGCGACGGATCGCAACCGACAAGCGAGAGGTGATCAAGACGGAGCTGGCAAAACTACTCGCCGCAGGATTCATCAAGGAAGTCTTCCACCCGACTGGTTGGCAAATCCAGTCTTGGTGAGAAAGAAGAACAACAACGAGTGGCGCATGTGCGTCGATTACACTCGAGCAGAAGTTCCGGAGTTCCCTTTGATACTTGTTGATTCAACAAAGTATACATCAGTCAAAATCCGAAGAGTAGATCACATGACTACTTTCCAGGATCCCTGAGTACTTAGATATAACTAAGACTAGGCTGAACACCTATAGAGGCCAGCTAGCCTTATAAAGCAACTACCCGCGAGTGGTAATTTCAAATCTTTGAGTACTTATTTGAAAGTACTACAGAGTCTACTCCACAAGGCGAGTAGTAACTTCAAATCTCTGAGTACTCATTTGAAAGTACTCAGAGTCTACTCGGCAAGAAGAGTAGTGATTTCAAATCTTTGAGTACTTATTTGAAAGTACTACAGAGTCTACTCCACAAGGCGAGTAGTAACTTCAAATCTCTGAGTACTCATTTGAAAGTACTACAGAGTCTACTCCACAAGGTGAGTAGTAACTTCAAATCTCTGAGCACTCATTTGAAAGTACTACAGAGTCTACTCCACAAGGCGAGTAGTAACTTCAAATCTCTGAGTACTCATTTGAAAGTACTCTAGAGTCTACTCCATAAAAGAGTAGTGTTTTCAAATCTCTGATTACTTATTTGAAAGTACTCTAGAGTCTACTCCACAGTATGAGTAGTGATCTTCAAGTACCAGTTATCAAGTGCTTTGAAGTATAACTCGCAAAATGAGTACAACTTGCCGGGGGCTTCCTGAATACACTGCAAGAGTGGTTTGGATGATTTTTCGGGCGCCTCATAATCAATGGAATTCATCAATGTGTGGTCGCCTCAACCCGTTGCAAGTTATCAAGTCAAAGCTCGACTTCAGCTTGTGCCGCGGTACTGCCGCATCGCCAATATGCTTGTGATGAACTCAAACTAGTCGTAATCAACTCTGACTAAGTCCGCTTCATCAACAAACGGCAACAAACAAGCTAAGTTACTTATTTCAATTATTTTTTATTTTTATTCTAACAAGATTGGCCAAGCGCCGAGTACTTTGTTTGGATGACAACTCTTTAGGCCGCACAGCGTGCTATTACATCTTCGCCAGCTTCCAGGCTCAGGGGCTGACGCTAAAATCACAACTCGGTTCGCCATCAGGCTTATCTAGTTGTCTTTCTCCAGCATATTTGAGTCGCCAAGTACCAATGATAAGGCCACGATTACATTGGCACCTGACTCCTGTTTCTGGGGAGATCGCGGCGTGACAAGTCAACCACGACCTCTTCTATTTCGCTACTCTATTGATGGTGGCTATTTCGACTACATACTACTCGATGCATCTCCGCTGGCTCCTATGCTCGGGGGCTGGGTACAAGAAAACCACTCGGATGATGACATCCAAGATGATTCGATGTGACCACTATTTCTGGGTGCAAATTACCACTCGGATGATGATCTCCAAGATGATTTGAAGAACCCTAAAGCTCGCTGGACCCTTGAATTGATCATTCTGAATCGTTTCAAGGCTCGGGGGCTGATAGGCGATATACATCGACTGCTAATTTTATTTTTACTGAAGACTGAAGACTTAAATCAAGACCCTCGGCTTGATTCTCTGATTCAACCCAAGGCTCGGGGGCTACTTGATATCAAGTGCAATTTTTCTAAAATTGCACATTTTAAGAGCAAGATTAAGATTCAAGATTTTGTGGACCCTCAAACTGATTCTTCGATTCAACTTAAGGCCCGGGGGCTACTCCATATGGAGTGCGATTCTTATCGCACACCATATAATATTTTGAAGACTACTGATTTAATCAGAATAAACGGGGCTTAAGCACCTCATGGCCTCGTGACAACCAAGACCTGTGCAAGACTGATCAAGCACTCGAAGAATTCGAAAAAGCACTCGATTGGCTTGACAAGCACTCGGTTGATGATACTCGACGATGAAGCGCTTGGGGGCTTGTTGGAGGTACGACCATGGGCCCACAGGGACGCATGGATTGTCTCTAGACAGAGTCGTATCAGGCGTGAAGAACACGAGTAGAGTACTGCAAGGACTCTTCTCGTTATGGAAACTAGTCGTATGACTTGTAAACTACTCAGATTGCCTTGAAAAGCACTCTCCGAGTAGTAATTGGTTAGGATTCAACTTGAAACCGACCTTGTAACCCTGCCCGCCGTGTATATAAGGCTGGGCAGGGACCCTCTCAAGAACAACCCAAGTCTCTCAACAGAGAAGACGTACAATCAATACCAATCACCACACAGGACGTAGGGTATTACGCCTTCTAAGCGGCCCGAACCTGTCTAAATCCTGAGTCTCTTTGCCTTTGCGTTCCTGATCTCGGCGAAACCCACCTGAAACTCTACTACCTCGGGATACCCCTCGGTAGGATCGACGGTAGAACACCGACAGGCAGAGTCATATAAAGTTAAAAAAATAGGACAAGATCACCATTACTTTCTCCAGTCTTTAAATGATTGTCGATTCAGAGACCAACTAGTCGTCCAGATACTATTTTGACCATAAATTAAAAATATATTAATGTCCAAATAGATTATTTTTTTAAAAAGTCCAAATAGATTATGTTGACACGCATCCTAAACCGCTTGACCGGAGAGGAGGGAGCGAGAAGCAAGGTTTTTTCCCGACCGGCGGGGGCAAACCACCAGCCGGCGGTAGCGACTTACCGCTCTGGTTGGAGCGGTAACTGCCCCCGTCCGGTCGAATTCAAATCTTCGAATTCGACGGCGGTTTGGGCCGGTTAGCCGGTCGGTTTGACCGGTTACCGACCGAAAAAGAAAAAATCCAGAAAATGCAAAAATAATTTTTTTTTTGCATGAGTTATGCACATATTAATGTTAAAAGACCACAGTAAAATAATAATTTACAAATATGCATACAAATACCATACAAATAATATAGTCCATACAAATACCATAGTCCATACTCCATGGTCCATAGAAATATACATGAATAGAAGTTCAATGCATGAATGGGAAGACCCCATTTCAGTCGCCATCTGGTACTCGGTGGTGGACATGACATTCAAGCCTTGCAGTCGAAGCAGGTCAGCCTTGTAGTCTTGCCAAGATTGGCCCGTCCACGCCGCTGTTGTAGACCATTGCTGAACTAACATATATAAAAATGGGGGTCTTTCCATTCGTACACCCATCTCGTGGGGGGCTGCACGTTTATGTCAGCTCTAGGATAGCTATGAGTAGAGTGAGAGCTATCACCGTACGAGGAAGAGGAGTGCTGTGGAGTGTCGTCGTCCCTAGGTCCGAAGCATTTTCCTCTGAGAGGAGGGTGCACCATGGTCTCGATCCTGAGTAGCATGCGTGAATTGATCCTCTCCTGTAATGAAACATATTTTTTAATTAGTACTTCGAATGACAAACATAGCTTCGTATGTACGTGCAATTTATACCTGTGAAAATAATTCGACCGCGTGCATCGGTAGTATAATTAGTAGCAGCACCATCACCACCACCACCACCACCGTCACTGTCATCACCACCACCAGCACCATCATCGTCAGAACCACCACCATCATCCTCTGTAGCGGAGCTACTATCCTGAGACTCCTGATACGGTGGACTATGATCACCCTCCGCATCATCAGTATCGCCGTCGCTGCCCACAGGTTTTTCTTCAAGCACCACCCTTTTTCCTCATTGATGCTTGACGTCACCCTTTTGAGGCCCCTTTCGCTCCTTTCTCTTCCCAAGGTTGCATTTGTGCCTCCTCATCTTCTTCTTGCACCGGATAGTTTCCCTCCGCTGCAGCCTTCTCCCGTCTCAACTTTTCTCGAGCCTGGTCAGCAGTGGCCTTCTTAGCCCTGTCAAGGTCACGCTGAAAGAAGGCTCGAACCTCTGGTGGCACATGCCTGCAATGCAGCACCTCCGTCTCGCGCCCTGCCAAGTGTTGTTTCAATCTTGTTGCGTCACCTCTTCCTTTCTGTGTATGACAGTACTTGCACCTCCATCCGGGATACAGATTCTCACCATGTTCCCACACCACATCTTGACTTCTTACAGACATTGTCTATCTGCACAAATGGACAACAAAATCATAACACTACCATAAATAAAACCTACACGTAAATCACAACTCATATACACAACTAAATTTACCTAAATCAAATGTACCTAAATCACAACTCATATATACACCTACATGTACCTAAATCAAATGTACCTAAATCAAATATACATTGTCACATAACTCATATATACACCTAAAATCCAAAATGCTAAATCATTCTGAATCACAAGTGACAACTCATATATAAACTAAATCACAAGTCACAACTCATATACACATTCATCTCTACACAAATCTGCACAACTCATATACAAATTCATCTCTACATCTAAAGTTGAGATTTTACCAAAAGAAAGCAGACCACCAACCCGGGCCGGCTAGCCGCCGCATAAGACCGGCTTACCGCCCAACGCGAGCGGCTAGCCGGCCTAACCGCGCGGCTACCCGGCCCGTTACTCCATATCCGTAACCGCCCTGGCCGGCCGGTCAAACCGCCCGGCTAACCGGCGACAGGAGGCGGCCAGGAGGCACGCCGGGGCGGACGGCGCCAAGGGCGACGGACAGAGGCAGAGGAGGTCTCGAAAGAGGAGAGGAGGATAGGATAGAGGCAGGGGCAGGGGTGTGGGGTTAAGTGGTTGTAGGACGTGATTGGCCTTAATGGGCCTTAACGGGTCGCGACTGCTTTTTTTCTTTTTTATTAAACTTTGAATTCCCGCAAACTGATGTAAACGAATGAATATTTGAAAAAAAATTACACCATTATATTTGTCGCAGCTTGAAGTATTTTAGAAATTTTTTGAGATTTTTTTAATTCAAATTCATATGTTTTGAGTTTGAACGGTTTAAAACCAACCGGTACCGGTCCGAACCGGTTACACCGGTAACCACGGTTTCCGGACCCGTTCCGGTCGGTAAAACAAAAAAGCTTGGCGAGAAGTGTTGCAACTTTCAAGGAAAAATATCAAGGGAAAGAGAGAGCATCGGCCAACTGTGCGCCGGCAGGCCGGCCCATAGTTCGGGGCTTCGGGCCCCTACACAGTCGACTCGAGACGTCGAGAGACCACAACGCAGCGCCGGCCGTCGCGTGGCTCGGTGGTACGCCTACGCTACGGCCTACGCTTATCCGGCGACGTTACCAACGATGCGAGGCCGAGACAGCTGGGACCTGCCGACCTGGTCCTTAGCGTCCTGCTCTGGCTGGTCTACTAAACCCCGACGCCACCTTGTGCTGCTGAAGAGTCAATCGTGCTCGTGTCTACCCGATCCACCTTGATGAACCTTGAGGTGAGCTCTCTCGCCTTCCTGCGCCCCCTTTTGAGGAAGTCGTGATTTCGATCTCCTCCGTGATTCTGATGCTTCTTGTATTCCTGTTGAATCCGGGGGATTTGTCCTGCGGCTGTCGTAGATCTGTGGGTTATTTGCTGTGGATTCTGATGTAGTTTCCAGCCCATGATTTCTTGATTTCTTCTCTCACGAGCAGCAGGCCGTCCTTCCAATCCATGGCCACAACTCACTGTTCGTTACCTGCTCCCCGTGCTTACCCAATTGAGCACCTTTTCAATTGTTTAGTAGAGCAATGAAGCGACTGCATCATTCTTTGCCCCTTGAGCTGAAAAATGTTGGTTTAATTGATTGATGTGCAATAGAGGTGGAGAAAGAGTAAAGTTTTTTGTTTCTCCCATGTGAATCAGAGTGCTAGCTTTAGGGCTATTCAATCCATTGCCTACTGCTTTGCAGACTTGGAACTGGAGATCTTAGTATTGCTATTGCGGATTTTGATTTTACTGCATCATTATATGTTTTTGCTAATGCCATGATGCTTTCTCTGCCCTGCTACCTTGGGAGTTGGGACTTCAAGAAATTTAACTGGTCATCCAAATTTTCAGGAACTTACTGTATATTTTGTTTTGAAACGACATCTCATTAAAATTGGATATTGACACGTTAGGTGACTTCGAAGATTTGTTGATATATGTAAATGGGCATGCTGGGATATAACTGACTGCTGTCCTATTTTCTTATTCAACAGCTGATTAGGTATAATCTCTTTTAGCCGCAACAAAAAGAAGCTGTGATCATGGCATCACTGAGTGCGGACCTTTTCTATGACATACTCAAGCGTCTTGATGCTGCAGCTCTGGCAAGAGCAGGCTGTGCTTGTGCTGACTTCCGTGCCATATCAAATGGAGAGGATTTATGGGAGAATGCTTGTACATCTCTGTGGCCATCAACGAGACAAGATGATGTTAGGAGCTTGATTGTTTCTGTTGGTGGATTCAGGAAGTTCTATGCTGACTGTTTACCCTTATACTGAACAAGGATGTTCCTGTAGTTCAGACGAATGAAACTAATCCCTTTGCAGAAGAATGGGCCGAGTCTGACTACTACTATGATGACATTGATGAGCTTGAAAACTCCCTGCCTTCAGACTTTGTATCTCTAATCGATGTATGGTACAAAGACTGTCCACTCTACTCCAAGGTCATATGGAGAATTCCCAACTCAGACGGTGCCAATGGATGGTTCTACAACTGCCCATTCCGGATAGACGTGTTCCAGCACTCAGCTGAAAACAACGAGAACAATAATGGAGAGGTATTCCTATCAACCATCAGTGACTTACCGCCGGTGCCGTCAATGGAGCAAGAAAGGAAAGATGGAAAACTTTGGAGGGAGCTGAATGATGGCATAAAGTTGAGCTGGATCATTGTCAACAGAAAGATGAAGCGGGCAGTGAACCTGACAAGTTGGCACCCACTGGGTGGGCAGAGGCACTGGCCAACTGATACTGATTTTGTTCTACGGTTTGGATCTGTCCTTCCTGCAAAGGAGGTTCTGCCGTGCCAGGTAGCTGAATGCATTCTGCTAATGAAATTCCGCATGACAGGCATGGGGAATGAGGAGGCTAACGAACCTTCAACGCTTGCATTGACGGAATTGAGTATGCAGATCGAAGACATGGGCGGTGTTCATCTCAACGGGCGCTGCAGCCTCCTCCTCCTTAAGGAGGCACTGAGCTGCCATCGGAGCAGGAATTACGATGAGGTGCTGGAGTCTTGCAATATATATCTGAAGGCGCAGAGCGAGCTGAAAGAAGAGAAGATACGCAGCGAATGCCGGTTCGACACACTATGCATTGTCAGTGGCATTACAATATTTGCTACTATCTGCACCATGTGCTATAGAAAGTTTGAGAACCTTTGACTTAGTGGCAGAGTTGCTAAATTCTGCATGCATACATCATCCTGTAATACTGTGGTTATCTTCTTTTTTTTCTTTTTTTTCTTTTTTTTTTTTTTTGCGAATGTGATACTGTGGTTATCAGAAATGTTGTAATGTATGCTTGCGAGCTGGTAAAACACAGATGGCTAAATGGCTGGTTCTTAATTCACCTTTAGATCTTTCAGAGGGGGGAAATAATGAAAAATTCCTCCTAGCAAAATTCGGTTACTGCTGCTATACTCAAATTGATTCAAATTGATTCAGTAAAACAACACCAGACCAATAGGAGGTTAACTCTTAACAAAAATATGTTCCATACATCTTGGTTCCAATGCATCATTACCTTTCAAAAATCTCACAAGTAATGCCATTTTCACCAATTTGATAAACAAAAAAAGAAATACGTGCGAAGGCAACACCCAAAATGAGCTCAGAATAATGGAGGGGCCAGGGGTATGACCCATGGACCTATATAACGCGCCCAAACCATGCCCTATACAACTCGCAAAAACATGATGAGAGAGTGCTGCTACTGATCATCCTTGGAACATGGTGAGAATGCTGGACAGGCTGGGCTCTGTGAAAAAAAAAATGTAGGGACTGTGCAACTCTGTAGAATGGAAAGGCTTTATTCCGGGCCAGCCGTGTTCTAGAAAAGATCGGCTTTCTTTTTCTGCAATTCTTGCTTCCACCTTGGTTGCTCATAGAATTCCTCTTTAGCCATACCAAATACGGTCTGGAATTCGTCATCTGATAAATATGTCTGCAGGATCAAAACGAAGTTAGACTTTGAAATAAAAAAACATGAGGGGCAGTAAATGTAGAGACTTCCATCAATTTATAATACATATTCTAATGACAAACTAGCTATGAAGGACATTTTGGCTTGGGTTTTTTTTTCAGAAATGCCCCTAATCATTAATTATAACAGCCATCAATTATAATACCTCATGTCCTTCATAACTAGCAGTAGCAGGCAAAATGCCTAAAATCCTGACTGGTATTTTCTAAACTGTAAGTTTGAGAAATTAGTAACCAGCAGTTAGCCGTGGGAAATAGGACCTTGAAGCAGAGTTCATTATAATTTTTGAAAGCAAAGAAATTCTACTAGCATGTCTTATGGGATGAGGAAACATGATCCAGTAAATAGGAATTTTCAAGTGAAATGACCAAAAGTTTCCTTTTTAGTTATGATAAATACTCTCAGCCCTTTCACAAGGAACTGAGATAACAAAGCAGAACAACATTTCAAAGGATGCAGAAGGTACAAACCTCTCTGCGCTTGTAGTCTATCCCACTAACAGGGTCAGTGGACTTTGATATCAAGCGTTCATAGCTAAAGGTTGTCTGGCCTCCATTTTCATTAGCAGTTTGTTCCTGTGAAACATCAGGCTCTGTTCGAACATCTTCTGGGGCATCAGGCTCTGTTTCTGATTGAGGAGTAGCGGGAGCAAATTCAGCCCTCTCAGCATCTGCAACACTTGAAGGTGTCAACCTTTGCCATCAAGCCAAGGGGGAAAAGAATGTAATTACAGAATTCTCCCGGCTTCATCTACTTTATTGCAGTTTCTCAGCTAATCATGTTCGTTATTCATACGTAAACCGCAAAGAGACACAAATAAGACACTACAACAAATTCTAGATCTCCTTTTGCTCTTCCCCAAAATAAAAAAGGGCACGGCTTTGGACATTGTTAAAAAAATGACCGCGAGAGCTAAACCAATATCCAATATTATAGTTATAGGGGCTACTGGTGACATAGGAATAATATCAGTGGGAGCCTGAGACATGTTTCTAGTTTTATTATCTTCCTTAAAGTGCTAAAACTGCAAATCAAATTTAGTCCTACAAGCCTTACGCTTTTACCTGCTGTTGGGGATGGCCTACTGTGGTGGGGGCTATGAGATCCCTCAGCAGTCAAAACATTGGACAGTGCTGCGACAGCAGCGGCTCTTTGAGACCCTTGGCCTGAATGAGATTGTGGCTGTGTGCTGCTGGATTTCGATGATGGATTAAGGGCAGTGGACAATGCTGCCATTGCTGATGCACGCTGAGTATGTCCACCGTCACCAGAGCTTGTGGGCCTCTCATCCGACTGAAAAAATAAACAGAGTATTGGGTGGTTAGCAGATAAGAAAGTTTGGAAAGGAAATTGTTAGCAATACCTGTTTTCCTTGAGAAGATGGATTCAATGCTGATGAAAGAGCTGCCAGTGCTGATGCCCTTTGAGTTGGCCCACCATCACCTGAGCTCTTAGGTCCACCCTGTAAGCAATTAAAAATGGCATGAATAAGAAAATAGTATGACTCTCTTGGTAATTTGAAAAGGAAACGTGGACTTACCTCTGAACGCACTCCAAAAAGAACTGAAAGTTTTTTCTCAAACGAATTCCCATGTATCTGTTTCAAGGATCAAACCTTTAATGACACAGCATAACAAGTGCAACTAAAGAAAATGTTGGAAGTCCATTTTATTCCCCCAACAAATATTCAAGTAATGATGGTAATGCGAATAAATATCCTTTTGTGTAAGCAGGGGCGGAGCTGGGCCAATTTGACGCCTAGGGCCGCTAGTGGGCCAATTAAGACTAGCTGCACCTATTTCATTGGGCTACACTAGCTACAGTGTGCAAAATACCAACCCATGACTAGGGCCATGGCCCTAGTGTCCCTAGCGGGAGATCCGCCACTGTGTGTAAGTATACAGTTTGTTTCATCTGGACAAAGATATATGTCCTCTACTCTCTTTCTGTTACTTTTCGAATTTGAAATGTCAACAATCAACATAACCCTGCCCAGTCTCTCCAAGCCAAAGAAATTACTTCTTTTGTACAGCATAGATCAACCTAAACGAGTCAAAAGGAAATTAGCACCCAGTATTCATGAGTTCATCTACATCAAGCTGAGCCCAAAGGTACTATTAACTATAAACATGGGAAATCTTTCTGCTTATACAAGTTAAAGTTCCCCTAATCCCCTTAAGTGAAAATGTAAAACAGAATAGAATTGGAAGGGAAAGTTAAATTAAAAAATACAGAAGTAAATATCCTATGCATTTTTATAATAAATAGAATATAATTAGAAGGAAAAGTTAAATTTAAAAATACAGAAGTAAATATCTAAGATCATACCACAGATCGTGTGTTATCCCAGGAAAAGTATGTCCTGAAGAAGCAAGGTTCATTCCCTTCAATGACTTTATAAAGAGGAACATCAGGAGAAATACCTTCAAAGGCCACTGCATGTTCTACGTATTTCTGGGAGGGAAGCAGTCATTGCTAGGAGTTGGACAATAGTTTAAAAAAATGAAAACAGAAGGTTAACACTTGTGTCTGTACCTGGCCAATTTCAAATGCTTTCTGTTTCTCTTTTGTATCCACAGACTGACCCATCCAAACAAAAACCTCGGAGTGTGTATCAAGTATCATTGTGTCTTCTGTCAACAAATCATCTTGTGAAAAATTGAAAACTTCGGTAACCTGCATAAAAGCAATATTTCATAATTTTAACAATCAAGATTGCTGGAACATGATAATTGGATCAAATAAATACAGCAACAAACCTCCAGTTTGCCTGATAAATGGTGAAGATGTTATCGTAATGAAGCCAAAAGGAAAAAAAAAATAGAGTCACTATAGAGTATAACAAACAGAATGTGATGATAGTAATAGGAGAAAATGCGGACATAAGAGTTTGACTACTACCAACCATTCCTAAGAGAGAAGGTGTACAAATGAGGCTCTCTGATACCAATATCAGGTGCAACACTTTTGCTTGTATAACTTTGTTTTCCACCAATAGCAGACCAGAAAGCATGGCTTTCAGTTCCCTCCTTGCAATGTTTGACAGCAACACCAGGCTGTAGGAGTGGGGGTACAGATAATCGTAGTAAGCAATGGTAGCCAGGATAAGGAAATTGTCATGTGTGCCACGACATGTTACCACATGAAATCTGTACAACTTTTCGAGGTGTAACAACGAAAAATGGACACTCGCCCATGACAGCAATTGGGAATAACAATCATTATTAAATATACCATTTATTTCACACATAAGCAGCAGTTTTGTATTATGTAAATACTATCCCTAACTAAAAAGGAAAAAGTTAAGCCACAGAAAATGTTGACCTATGTATCATATCTTAATGCTTCACTGTTCTTTAGCTCATGTATACATGATCTGAACCCTGACCTGGGTGAGTGCATACTCCCTCTGTACCACTATAAGTGCATTTTTAAAGTTTGAAGTGTAAAAGGCATTCATGGCAAATGACAATTTTGCCCCTGTAAAGGTAAGGGACGTGCCACGTTTACAGTGTGGAACTGCTGTCGGAGCGCTGGAAGCCAAGCAGCAGAAGCGAGGCAGCAGACAGCAATGCTTGCCATGAGTAAAAAACAGAACAACCAGTGGAGAAGAAGCTAGAATGTTTGAGGCTCGGACAGAGAGGCCGCTGGGTGCTTCAGTACCTTTTTTACAAGTGGGCCTCATGTTATAATTGTGCATGGCTAGTTTGAACATTGTTGGTCCGATGACCATCTATTGTGCACTTAATTTGGGATGTTTTTAATCCTACAAATGCAGTTAAATTGGGATGGAGGGAGTATTGCACAACCAAATTTTCCGTATATTTGGTAATTTTGCATGGAAACATGAGTTCAACATAGTAGAGCTTTCCATTGATCATTGAGATTTGCTTTGTTCCATACAGGTTCTCCACTGGCTGTTGGCAAAATTTTCCAACAACGAAGAAGAAACACAGAACTTCAAAGAAACTAGAAAAAATATATTCTAATAGGTGGTAAAGAAGAATTTTTTTCTTAGTAACAAGAGAAGTACTACCATCAATCCAAAATTTCTTCATTCAAACTTAAAAAAAATTACCATTGTTATATATCAAATTGTTCAGACTTGTCACACAAAAGCAGTAGATTCACATCCAAGGTATTCTGATATAAAAAAATATATTTTTGATAATGCATATACTTCAAAAATGGCAATATTAAAGTCCTAAACGGCTAAGGGCACATACATTTGAAGAGGATACTATGAAAAATAGGAATATCAAAATTGGTTTCATTGTTCCTTACCTTCAAAAACTCAGCAACTTTGACAGCCCATTGTTGTTGTTCAAAAGAACTTGAGTTGCCAATCCATGCAAACATCAAGTTTTTGGATTGCAAAATGAAACAATCCGTGGAACTCAAGGATGCTGGGACCTAGAACATAAGATAACAATAAGCTCAAGGGAGCAACAGTTTGGATTCTTTGTAGTTCTTTACTGTTAAGGTTTGTAGTAACTATACAATAAGAACGAAGCTGCATGTATGTACTCTTTCCAACTGGGCCAGGAAGAACGTAGCAAAAACAATGAGAAGAATATAGCTATTCCATCAAGTTTTTCAATACTTCAGTAGCAAAAGTGATTGAAGTATATTTGCCCACTTCTAGACCATGCCACAAAGCCTAATAGAAGCTAGGCATGAGGGACAGTGCTGAAATATGATTGCTTACTTTTCCTCATTAGCTTAAGCTTTTAGGATGAATAGGTGAATGAAAGACAATAAAATGTTTAATCTCATTTCAATATCTTTATAAGAACTGGTAGAGGTAATAATACCGCATCAACTTGAAGTGTCTTATTGTTATGAACTGATGTTCCAGAAACTCGAATGAGAGCAACGCCTTCAGCACAATATGTTTCATCCGTCAGACCCTTTTCTTCAACAAAATTCTTGTAACCAGAGCTAATGCCACCCTGCATGATTTTCCAAATATATTTATCTGACAATTTTTAAGTGATGTTACAAATCACTCTTCAGCTATATAGACTGCCCCAGTTAGTTCCTTGCGGAGTAGCACCATTTGTCATTAAAGATGGCAAGGTCACAGTGAGAATCATACCTTAAGAATAACCATTGGCTGGAAAATAGCAACAAATTGCGGTGGCTCTTTTCCTTGATAAATACGACCCTACAATAATAAAAACCAAGAAATGAAACTCTTCCACAGGAAATATTGTTGCATCATCAAATATGAATAGGTACCAGGACAGGTCTTCCTTTCAGAGAATTCCAAAGGGTATTAGCAATTTGAAAAGCCATCTCTTGATCTTCCTATGTCAAATAAAAAAAGGGTTAATTTCATAGTTCAGCATTGTCAAATGAATATTGAGTCCATCATGAACCCTTGTAATAGTATATATAACATATTATTACAATATGTAAAGGATCACCATTAGAGAAATTGTGTAAGAACAAATTATATTTGGACGTGAGAAGAATTCATGAATAGTAGTTTTGTAAAAGGATTAACAAGAAGGCTTCAGTTAACAATGTGATTATGTCTCACAAAATAATAAAAATGCATGCAAAAATAGGGGGAAGATGCAAAGCATGAAAATTGGTTCGCCATATGGAACGATAATTACCCGAATGCTACGTTTCCCAATCCAATAAGTTAAATAGAACTCTTCTTTTTTGTCTCCAGAATGATATGTGTAAAGAACAACATAACAGTCTCCACTGTAGAATTTTCCTAGTTCCTCCTTTGGAAGAGCAGTCTTTGCATTGCCATTAATACACCAAACCTGAAAATATGCAGAGACTGCTCTTATGGTTTCATATCTGTAAATGTGTTACCTACTGCACTAGACAAGAAAATGCAACGTATAAAGCATGAAGCAATCATCTAAACCTCAAGCTTTCCACCAGCCTCTAACAAAGGAGGAACTTCATCATTTACTGGCGCACTACTTTTTGAGATTCCTTTGACATCGACACCTTTCTGCTTCAGTAGCGCTATATAAAACATATATGTTATTAATAACAACAAAATATCAAATATAACATGCCAATAAATAAATATAGTACCTGTAACTTTCCCACGACCTTCATCCGTGCTGGTATTCCCTGCCGTGTTACTCACTGGCCATGACTCAAACTTAGACTTGAATGTATGGGTCTCATAGCCTTGAATCACTTGAGTTATTCTTGTTGTCTTTGGTCTATTTTCTTTAATAACAAATTTCTACAGGAGGTAATTTTTCCGATAAGGATACATTTTTAACAAGGCAGCAAACGAAGAAAGATGGATTTTAGGTTTTTACCTCAACTGACGCACTGGCAGTTTTCCTGTCCTCCACCTGTGTTACCCGACCAACCCACACAAATAGCTCGGCCCCACAGTCAAGTAAAAAGCATTTAGTGTTCTCCAGAATTGATTTTCGTAAGAACAGTGTCTTCTAACTTCAGTTGGCCGTTATTGATACTGCAAGCACAACAATTAACAGTATGCATTAAAACAATTGGATTAATATAAAAATAAGATGAACAACTGAAGAATAGTAAGGCAAATATACACAGGGCCGTCAGACCTAAAGATGAAGTACTAGGCTTTATGAACCAAATAGAGTTTTCAATTATGCTGCACAATTTAGTGCAATATAAAGTTATACAAACATCTGAGGAGACCTATATAAAGTACCCGAAAACTAATAAACTTCTGTACTGAATTGTCATAACGAATTCATTTGTGATCATGAAAAGAACTTCTGTAGAAGTAAGCTGTAAATTCGGTAGAACATAATATATTACTAATTTTGATTCTAACGTCGAAATGTTCATCAGAAGGTAATAACCAGTGACTGCCACCCAGGTACTAAAACTTTAAACAAACCAATTTTCTTTGGGTTTCATATCCATAAGAATGGCCTGGCTTTACTCTGGCTCAACAAACCTATCAATACCCTCCTCCTTTGCATTGCCATGGGAATTATAAAAATGCATTCTCACACTTTCAGTTCACAGAAGTCCTTATACATAATGTTAAATGATTTAAATAATCCCCATCCCAACCATCCAGCCCACCACACTCAGTCCAGTGATCTCTTGGTGCCAACATTCACCGGGAGTTGTCTAAGCAATGCATTAGGCAAAGTCTGGCTCAGATATTCTTTTGTCCTTAAGTGTCACCATTAAAACATGAAAGCATCATAAGAAAAACTCTGTGGTTCTTACGAGTTAGGAGCAACTGTTTCAGGAAGGTAGTATGTGTTGATAATTAAACTCAGAAGACCAACTAATTGTGTGTTGGGTGTGTACTGTTGTACATTTGTTAGTCTTTGTTCTTAATGGAATGACACGTAGCACTACTTCATGTTCAAGAAAGAATAACTAGTTGTGCATTCATAAAATGTGCATACCTGTAAAGCTTCGGTGCCGTAGTTTCAAGAATGACATCGTCATCACTTACAATCTTTTTCCCTATTGGTGCAAAACCACCAAAAATGACCCAGAATTCACCAGAATCTGATTCTGCTTGCAATTTCCCATCATCTATTATTAAGAAAAAAAGGCACAAGTCAAGTATGTGGACTTGCTGAGGTTTTACATGTATGAAATTTATGTGATTCTCATCTCACCAACAATTGCAACAGCACATACTCCATCATGGTATTTCTCCTTTAAATGCTGAATCACTTCCAAAGCTTTGGCTCTTTCTTGAATATTGGAGTTTGCACCATTGAACTGATATATTTTATTTTGAGTATCCAAGATAAAGACATCATCATGGTTCAGTGATGAACGAGAAAAGGGGACCTGAATAAAGAAGCCATTTAGTTAATAAATATCATGAATTGACTTAAATAGTTTATTAAAGAAATATGAAGCAAAGTGGTGGAACACAATGCACCTCTTTAACTCTGATAGCTCTCTTCCCTTTGCAAATGTACAGCCGTATTTCAAACTTGTCCTCTTCTGGCTTTTTAAACCCAGAAGCAAATCCTCCCTCCATGGGTATGATGCATGGCTTAAAGTACGACAGAAATTTATCAGATTCATAGCCTTGTGGCTCCCTGTGCTGTACCGCGCGACCCCCAAGCATGGTGTCAAGCTCGACTGTCTTGATTGCTGCAGTTCCAGCTTCATCCTGCATAATATCAATTCACAAAGTGGGTATGGAATGCCATTTATAACATAGAAATTCTGAGGTGTTACAGAAAACCTACCTGGCTAGAATCTTTTCCAATCCAGAAGTGGATGTCGAAAAGGTAAGCACCTCCTTTATTACAACTCGTCTAAAAAATGGACAGATGCATTAAAATTCTTATGAATATGCCACCAAAAAAGGAAGGGAAAGCAAAATTACCTGAAGGACTATATATGAATCTCCGCAGTAGAATTTACCATAATCTGATTTGGGTAAAGGAACTGGCTTAAAATCTTCGATCCTCCATATTTCTGTTCCTCTGTATTTAAATTAAGGGGCACATATATACAACATAAAGAGGACAGAGAAGTCTTGCGTGGAAAGAAAAAAGAACAGCTAAAATAACCGGCAGCTTGTTATTCAAGACATCTAAGTAAGGATACGGTTTATTGCCAACCCCTTGAAATGCAGGATCAAGCACCAGTTTTGCATTTGACATTGTGCAGAAATCTTGCAGAAGTCACTCGAAGACTACAGAGAGGGCTCCCACCACCAAACAAGTCCACAGAACACTAGAAACTCATGAACTGCAAAAGGTGCATAGATTGAAATTAGACACCATTATTAGGAATCCAGAACTTTTAGATACGTAGTACAAAGTCATGTTTGCAGTACAGAAATCAAAACACACATACTCCTACTATCCGGTTGATCCTTTTTCGGATCTCGTGATTACTACGTATCGTCACGTGTGCTGATCTCGTAGCGTCAGATCAGAAAGCATGCCGCGGCACGTGCGTGTATTGTGGATCAGGCAGTCAACAACTGTATACATCATAGTTTAAGCAAACTAGAAGCACAAGAGATGGAACCTACTCCGAATCGTACAAAATTATATGAAAAGCTAAACTATCACGGCATGCAAACTTCATTGGAAAATGCGACCGTGATAGAACCTTTGCAGCAGAGATCGTGCCACAAAGCGGCCCGAAATGGAGGGAATTGAAACGACAGAGAATCATACGACGTGTCCGTGGGAGCGGTATGTACCTGGGCGAGAGGGAGCGCCGATCGATCGCCGATGAGGCGGCGGGATCGAACGAAGAGGGAATTGGCGAGGAGACGGAGAGGAGGGGGAGGTGGCAGGCGAGGCGACGACGCTAGAGCTGCTGGAGAAGAGAGGAACCGAAAACGGATGGATGGATGGATGGGCGGATGTCTCGCGGCGCCGCGCACTTTGCGCCCCTGCCTGGTTTTAGAATTGCCCCTATTTATATACGCGCCCGGGACGACGGGTGGTCGGTGGGAAGGGGCGGAAGCCGCGGGCGAGCTTTTGTACACTCGTACGCGAGTCGACGCCAAGATGTTTAAACCAAACCCATCGGCTATCGCCAATTGATTCATAATATTTTTTTTAGAAAAGGAATTGATTCATAATATGGGATGATGGGGGTGTGTTCGTGAAGACCCGCACGCTCCCCGCGCAGCTGTGTGCACCGCAGACGCCAGCAGCAGCTAGCGTCCTTGAGATCGTGGTGGACGTATTACCGTACTTACTATGCGCCGGGACACACCACTTTAGGCCTCGTTCGTTTAGCCTGGATGGAGGCCTGGAACCATTCCTGTTGATCAGTGTTAATACAAATTAGCTTATCATTCCAGCTGGAATAGTTTCTGGGACACCATTCCAGAGTAAACGAACAGGCCCTTAGTGAGCTATCGCCAGCATGATCGGCCAGAGGTGACTGTCACGGGGTTCAGCTAGCGCCGCATGCATGGCCAGGCCGGCCGTCAGGGCCCAGCGGTTTCGCATGATCGAAGGCGATAATTGCGAGCTTTTCTGTCGGTCGGTCGGACGGGTCAGGGCAGACGCACCCACCATCAGATTAGCGTTTGCGAGCCGGCATATGGAATCAAGCGGCGTACGGGTTCACGCACGGGTGCCAGCTTTTGATGCCAATCGGCGATCCGGCAGCTGCGGGGTCAGGGAGCGTGTGCGTGCTCCGCACGAGCGCCGCGCGCCCAGCCGCCCATTATTCGTGTGTGTAAGGTCTGTTAATTTACTGGTTAGTGGTTACTCTTTGCGCGATCATGTTCTCTCGTGCCATATATGGGACTCCGATCCAGAGGAAGGTAATGCAGCTCATCGTGTGGGAGAGTTGGTCATGAGCGGCCATACTCAACGTGTGTGCGTTGCCCTTTCCCAGCTCATGGAAACGATTTTGTGAGCAAACTAAAGATGAGTTTATTTGGTTGGATCAAAACTTGTGGGGATCGACATAGTATGATGAATTTGAGTCATAACTCATAAGGCTACTGGAAGTGTTGATAGAGCTATATCTGATTCTGATTCTCCGTGGAAGCTGATTCTCTAATGGACATGATAGTGGCTGGAAATTCTCTTTGACTCTCTAGCATACGCTTTTTAAAATCACTTCACAGAATCAGAAGAATCTATTTTTGCTAGCTCCTAGACTTTTAGTTTATTTCAAATAATCACTTCACAGGATCAACACAGAATCATTTCTTTTTGAAACTGTTTGGCAAAACTCCTGCTAAATTCAACCAAAAATGAGCTCCCGAAACGGGACCTGAACTTCGAGTTTGAAGAACTGAGTTAATTTACGCCTCATTTGGCAAAACTCTACCTCTTTGTTAGATTTGAAGCTTGTAATATAAAATAGAAAGAAGTTCGTTTTTAGCCATCGAACTATCGCCTCGGTTTGGTTTTGACCATTAAACTTCAAAATCAGCTGGAATCTTTAGCCATCCAACTCCTAACACCATTTAGATTTGACCATTGGGTGGTTTTGGTAGGCAGTTTTGGTGTCGTGGACGCCACTTCACGGTGGGACCCACGTGTCAGCACCTCTCTCTCCCTCCTCCTCTCTCTCCTCCCACCCCTGCGCCCTATCCTCTGCTGTCGTCGCCCCCCTCACCCCAATCCGCTCCAACTTTGGCGACGGTGGCGCTAGCTCACGGGCGGAGGCACAAGCAACGCCTGCTCAAGTGAATGGCCCGCAACTGCAGTCACGGCAGCTCTGGAGGACAGATCAAGGAGATTGGGGGGCTCCAACGGCGACCATGGAGGCGGAGGGAGGTAGCGGCCGTGGCGTGGCTAGGCACGGGAGGGAACGGCCCCGTGGGTGGTGGCGCGAAGCTCCTTCATGTGTTGTGCAGGTACGTGTGACTTCGTGGGAGGGGGCTGCGGTGGTTGTCACGCCATCATCGCCACCACAGGCACTGACACGGGCTACGCAATTGTTGGCACGGGCTTCGCCGGCATGCTCTGCCTACCCGCTGAGCCGGCCTCCGCAGGGCGCCGATGGCAAGGAGCAGGAGCCAGGTCCCACGCGCCGCCACAAGCTCCAATCGACGTGCATCGGCAATGGCAAACGGTTGTCGCGGGATTTGAAATCCGCAGCTGCTTGAGGGTCGGCTTCATCTTAGGTTGGATCAGAGGAGTGCGCCGCGATGTGGTAGTCCTTTGGGCGCGACGGATTAGGCGGAGTTGGAGCGTCGACGGCCATGGTGGAGGTTGCGCAGAAAAGGAGAGTAAAGGGAGAGGAGAGAGCGAGGGGGAGAAGAGAGAGGGGAGATGGAGCTGACAAGTGAGTCCCAGCGCCACATGGCGTCCATGGCAGCAAAACCGCTCATCAAAACCATCTGATGGCCAAATATGAACTGTATTGAAAGTTGGATGGCTAAAGATTTCTTGGTTTACAGTTCGATGGCCAAAACCAAACCGAGACGATAGTTTAATGGTTGAAAATAGACTTTTTCCTATAAAATAAAGCGATTTAAGTATCTATCGAAATGAAAATGGCCCACCTAAACATTGTTCGTGTATCTACAGCTCTAGCTCCACAATTAACACGAATTCTATCGAGCTGGAAATCTAGTGTGTTTAAAATAAATCCAATAATTTGCAATACAGGTTCTTGTGTTGGGTATTGACGTGAGTGAAATAACTTTGTCGCTCTACTACTACTGTACCACATGGATGATTGTCACAATTGAAACGGTTTCTCACCCAAAAGATTACCCTCCTATACCTCACAGAGGACCCACAATTCAAAGCAAAATGGTGGCCCCGGACGACCAGGGGTAGACGCGTTTGGTCGTTACCCCCGTTCTTTTGCGCCTCGACGCCATCCCGCCCCCTATTCTTTATCACCTTGGCATTTTTGTATACCCACTGCCTTTCTTTCCTTTTGATCGCGTTCTTTGTATGGTAATGCAATCAAGGCGCCGCTTTTCTTTCCTTTAAATTCGTCTGCCTTCCTTTCCTTTTGATCGCGTTCTTTGTATGGTAATGCAATCAAGCCGCCGCTTTCCTTTACTTTCTATTCGTTGTCTCCTTCCTTTTAATACTTGATTACTTACCATAGTTGTGGGAGTCAATCAGGGAATCGATTACTTACCATAGTCGTGTGCGTCCAGGTTCATCTCCTTAACCCTCCTGCCCCCTATATAAGGCGCCTCTCCTTATTCTCAAAGCACACAATCTCTCCCTTCATTCTCATCATCTATTCAGAGTTCATATTTCTTTGCAAGGGCGTCGGCGTCGAGCGCGGCGCAAGGGTGGCCATGACGCTCGTCGTGTCCAAGCTCGCCAGGTAGAAGCGGAACGTGCTCCGCGTTGTGACGGTGTCCGGTGCCGTCGAGTGCGTGGCGTCGTTGCTCCATGACACCGGCGACGAGGAGAGCAACCTTCTCGGCCTCCCCGTCATCAAAAAGCTGGCTGCGGTGCCGAGTTGCTCATGGATACATGTATCGTGAATATTTTCTTTTATATATGTTGCTGATTGTTTAAGATTTAATTATACAAAAATTTCCTTCTGTTTCTGCCGGAGGCCCAAGCTTTCGATATATGAATATATAATTTTTAATATGAGATGCTATTGAATAATTTTAATATGCGATCTAAAGGCAAACCGAGTGCTTTTCAAGGCAATCCGAGTAGTTTACAAGTCATACGACTAATTTCCATATCGAGAAGAGTCCTTGCAGTAAAAACATTCACGACATCGGTTCCTCTTGAGAGGGTCCCTGCCCAGCCTTATATTCACGGCGGGCAGGGTTACAAGGTTGGTTTCGAGTAGAATCCTAACCAATTACTACTCGGAGAGTGCTTTTCAAGGCAATCCGAGTACTTTACAAGTCATACGACTAATTTCCATATCGAGAAGAGTCCTTGCAGTACTCTACTCTTGTTCTTCACGCCTGGTACGATCCGAGTGCTTTTCAAGGCAATCCGAGTAGTTTACAAGTCATACGACTAATTTCCATATCGAGAAGAGTCCTTGCAGTACTCTACTCTTGTTCTTCACGCCTGGTACGACTCTGTCTTGAGAGAATCCATGTGTCCATGTGGGCCCATGGTCGTACCTCCAACAAGCCCCCAAGCGCTTCATCGTCGAGTATCATCAACCGAGTGCTTGCCAAGCCAATCGAGTGCTTTTTCGAGTTCTTGATCAGTCTTGGACAGGTCTTGGTTGTCACGAGGCCATAAGGTGCTTAAGCCCCGTTTATTCTGATTAAATCAGTAGTCTTCAAAATATTATATGGTGTGCGATAACAATCGCACTCCATATGGAGTAGCCCCCGAGCCTTAAGTTGAATCAAGAATCAGGTTGAGGATCCACAGAATCTTGAATCTTCATCTTGTTCCTGAAATGTGCAATTTTACACGGCCAGCTACGTTTCCTTTTACACGGCCAGCAAAGTTTCCTATCAACGTACTCCTTGCATGAAATACACGGCTAGCAAAGTTTCCTTTGAATTAGCTCCTTGCATGAAATTACACATTTCCACAAAAAACATTCACGACTTCGGTTCCTCTTGAGAGGGTCCCTGCCCAGCCTTATATTCACGGCGGGCAGGGTTACAAGGTTGGTTTCGAGTAGAATCCTAACCAATTACTACTCGGAGAGTGCTTTTCAAGACAATCCGAGTAGTTTACAAGTCATACGACTAATTTTCATATCGAGAAGAGTCCTTGCAGTACTCTACTCTTGTTCTTCACGCCTGTTACGACTCTGTCTGGAGAGAATCCATGTGTCCCTGTGGGCCCATGGTCGTACCTCCAACAAGCCCCCAAGCGCTTCATCGTCGAGTATCATCAACCGAGTGCTTGCCAAGCCAATCGAGTGCTTTTTCGAGTTCTTGATCAGTCTTGGACAGGTCTTGGTTGTCACGAGGCCATGAGGTGCTTAAGCTCCGTTTATTCTGATTAAATCAGTAGTCTTCAAAATATTATATGGTGTGCAATAAGAATCGCACTCCATATGGAGTAGCCCCCGAGCCTTAAGTTGAATCGAAGAATCAGGTTGAGGGTCCACAGAATCTTGAATCTTCATCTTGTTCTTGAAATGTGCAATTTTGGAAAAATTGCACTTGATATCAAGTAGCTCCCGATATCAAGAGGCCCCCGAGCCTTGGGTTGAATCAAAGAATCAAGCCGAGGGTCTTGATTTAAGTCATCAGTCTTCAGAAAAAATGAAATCAGCAGTCGATGTATATTGCCTATCAGCCCCCGAGCCTTGAAACGATTCAGAATGATCAATTCAAGGGTCCAGCGAGCTTTAGGGTTCTTCAAATCATCTTGGAGATCATCATCCGAGTGGTAATTTGCACCCAGAATTAGTAGTCACATCGAATCATCTTGGAGGTCTTCATCCGAGTGGTTTTCTTGTACCCAGCCCCCGAGCATAGGAGCCAGCGGGGATGCATCGAGTAGTATGTAGTCAAAATAGCCACCATCAATAGAGTAGCGAAACAGAGGAGGTCGTGGTTGACTTGTCATGCCGTGATCTCCCCAGAAACAGGAGTCAGGTGCCAATGTAGTCGAAGCCCTATCATTGATACTTGGCGACTCAAATATGCTGGAGAAAGACAACTAGGTAAGCCTGATGGCAAACCGAGTTGTAATTTTAGCGTCAGCCCCCGAGCCTGAAAGCTGGCGAAGATGTAATAGCACGCTGTGCGGCCTAGAAAGTAGTCATCCAAACAAAGTACTCGGCGCTTGGCCAATCTTGTTAGAATAAAATAAAAAATAATTGAAATAAGTAACTTAGCTTGTTTGTTGTCGTTTGTCGATGAAGCAGACTTAGTCAGAGTTGATTCCGACTAGCTTGAGTTCATCACAAGCATATTGGCGATGCGGCAGTACCGCGGCACAAGCTGAAGTCGAGTTTTGACTTGATAACTTGCAACGGGTTGAGGCGACCACACATTGATGAATTCCATTGATCGTGAGGCGCCCGAAAAGTCATCCAAACCACTCTTGCAGTGTATTCAGGAAGCCCCCGGCAAGTTGTACTCATTTGGCGAGTTATATTTCAAAGCACTTGATAACTGATACTTGAAGATCACTACTCATACTGTGGAGTAGACTCTAGAGTACTTTCAAATAAGTACTCAGAGATTTGAAATCACTACTCGCCTTGTGGAGTAGACTCTGTAGTACTTTCAAATAAGTACTCAGAGATTTGAAGTTACTACTCGCCTTGTGGAGTAGACTCTGTAGTACTTTCAAATGAGTACTCAGAGATTTGAAGTTACTACTCGCCTTGTGGAGTAGACTCTGTAGTACTTTCAAAAATAAGTACTCAGAGGTTTGAAGTTACTACTTGCCTTGTGGAGTAGACTCTGTAGTACTTTCAAATAAGTACTCAGAGATTTTGAAATCACTACTCTTATTATGGAGTAGACTCTGTAATACTTTCAAATAAGTACTCATAGATTTTGAAAACACTACTCTTATTATGGAGTAGACTCTGTAGTACTTTCAAATAAGTACTCAAAGGCATCCCTGATAGTTATTCCCCAATGTACTTGTATGATTGCATATTCCACGATTCAAGCCTCCCGAAGCCAAAAGTTATAAAAGAAGTTTTAGAACAAGTCTTCATGTACTTCATATGAGCTGTCCTTTATATTTGAGTGAGTTCGAGCTGAATGGAGAAATAACATACTTTGTTTCTTTTAAAATCAGAGTCTTTAATTCTGTGTTCTTTTTAACACGTGCCTGTGGCACGTGCATCCCTACTAGTGACTAAAACGAGTAGTGCAATGCAATGGTTGTGCACTTGTAATGGTCAATATAGGCCCAATAACCATATACATGTGATAGTTGTTTTTTTTTTTTTTGCAAATTACAATGTATATGCTCACAAATACGCATACATAATCGTCTCTACGAACACACATACTAGTTTCACTAGACATTACCATAACTTTTGCCATGGACTATACTCGGTCATTTGGACATATTTACCTTTAGTCGCACACGATGGCTCTTCTAATAAGCAATCGATAAACTATGTATATGTAGAATGGGAACTTTCGTAATAGATAAGATGGTATATAAAGATTTTATGAGACCTAAAAATAGAATCACTACTTCACGTTTAACTTTGATAGCTCCAGTTGCGCATGATTAGAAAAAAGAAGCGCATGATAGACTTAAAAGTAACACTTGCAACTTAGATGGAGGATCAAACTACTAACCTGCGCATCAAAGCACGCCGCTATATTTAACATGGACAAAACAGATACTCCAAAACGTCATGAATTTTGGGTTTAGTGGGAGCAATAGTAATTTTTTTTATCAGGGAATTCAAGGAAGCCATTTTACCAAAGATGCAACGAAACCATCCAACAAAACGGGATTCTTAAACGGACAGAGAAAACTCCGAATCGGCCGTTAACCCCTCGTCTGCCTTCGTCCAAATGGAAAAAGATTCCAAGTCTTCGATGATAAACACCAACAATTCAGCTGCGTTCGGCGGGCGGTCCAAATCGCCGCCGCTCCGCTCCATCATCCACGCTCGCATTATCCATTGCTTCTGACTAATTAATTCTTCGTGAGACCGTGACGCAATCGCCGCGGATTCTTCAAATCCTGATTGCTCCTGCAAGTTCACAGTTCCACACTGCCTTGTGTGTGCGGAAGTCGGAGCGAGAACCCACCGGCCGGAATTCGCCATGGGAACATCACCGCCTCTTCCTCTTCTTCTCTTCCTTCTACTGCTTGCGATTCTCCCGTCGCCTCCAGCGGCTGGCGGCGGGCGGCACCTCTGCGTGGGGGGCGCTCCGCGGGGCGGCGGGCAGCCGCAGGGCGTCCCCGGCGGAGCAGGAGGCGGCGGCGGCCGGGGTCCTGCGCCGGCTCCTCCCATCCCACGCGCGCAGCTTCAGCTTCCAGATCGACTCCAAGGTTGGAGGATCGTGGTGCTCATACCTTTAGTTTCTCCCTGCTAGTTTCGAGGCGGAATTCGTTGACTCATTTCTGGTCCCATTTTGCTCTCGTCGCTGCAGGGAAGCGTGTGCGGTGAATCAAGCTGCTTCAGGATAAGCAACGCCGTTGACAATCCGGACAATGGCGGCCCGGAGATTCTGTATGTTGCTGTTTGACCACTTGCTTGTTCCACGCAATTGTAGCTTGCTTGTGACGACAATACCGCTCCGTTCCTTGCCATGAACTTTGGACAAGTAGTTTCGAATGGTTCATCTGATAGCTATTCTTCCTGTCTGCATTGATGAGCTTGATATGCAGATACAGTGAAACATGATGACCATCAGTCCTGTTCTACATTTTGCTGTCCTGTGATCATTCACTGTTTACCATCATGTTGGTGCAGTGGTTTGCTTAAAATTCAGAAGTTTATCTTCGAATTTGATCCCTTAATTGGGCATTAGGAATGCATGTAATGCAAGAATCGACAAAGTTGAACTTTGCTCTGGCTCTGTCACGAAGGTTAATGCAATCACCTTGTATGTTTATGGTGTACAGGATCCAGGGAACCACAGGTGTTGAGCTCGTTTCTGGTCTCCACTGGTACTTGAAATACTGGTGTGGCGTGCACATCTCTTGGGACAAGACTGGAGGTGCACAACTAGCGTCAGTCCCTTCCCCCGGGTCTCTGCCACGTGTGGAGGTAGAGGGTGTGAAGATTGAGCGCCCTGTTCCTTGGAATTACTATCAGAATGTTGTCACTTCTAGCTGTGAGTCATGGCTTAGATTTTCTGTTTTCTCATAACCTTATTCTGTTTATTCAAAAGTTATTTGTATCTTCAGTATCAAACTTTGAGTCCCTCATAACAATTAGCTCTCTACTTTTCTGGTGCCTGGAGAGTATACATGCATGATGTGATTTTCCAAATATGATCATTGCCCCTTTTTGTATTGATCAGTACCAATCTACTACTTCCAAACCATTGTATCTGCATCTAGTCTTGTATTCAATCCTACCAATTTATTTAGTTACAAGCCCTAAATATGAAACAAATATTTTAGAAATCTTCACACTTGGATTTCCAACATTTTCTTTTGTCTCTGATAAAATTCATGTAGTGTTTCTATAGACTCTTTCGTTTGGTGGGACTGGAAAAGATGGGAGAAAGAAATTGACTGGATGGCACTTCAAGGAATTAACTTGCCTTTAGCATTTACGGGACAGGAAGCTATTTGGCAAAAGGTTTTTAAGGTATTGTGACAGGCACATCTACAATGCTGAAATATTCTAATTACTGCAACTTGTTTTTAGAAAACACTTTTCCGTTAGTGTTTACACTTTAGAACAGTACAATATTATGAATTATTCAGCATAATTTCAATGATGATGGGGCATATTTTTAAACCTGAGCAAAGTCTGCACCAATGTAAAAAACAGTTCTTTCCAGTATTCACATGGTGTTGTCCAATTGTAGCCCACTAGGCTAATTACGGAAGCAAGGTTGCTTGTCCTTATTAATAGGAAGTGACCATTGAATACAATAAATTTACATTCTGTTCTAGAAAACTAGAAGCCAAATGATCTAATAGAAGAACAGCTCACAAGTTAATGACAACGTCGAAATGATTTAGTTCTGTCTGTGTCAAACTGCTGAGAGTAGGGATAATAGTGCAACAAATTTCTGCGTTTTCTCCTTGCCTTATACAACTATACATCAAATATGTATTAACACCCGAACAATGAAAAATCATTATCAATTTGGTATATCATGTATGTTGAAGGCTTGCACTTGTTACAAAATTAGCATCTCTGATCAATTTGATGAACTCCTGTAGTCATCAAAAACCTAAATGTTTCTTTCTTCTGTTGAGTACTGTCACTGTTTTCCTTTTATTGTTCTTGTCATTTTGAATCTATGCTATGATTTTCAAGTTATATCTAACTTCTCATTAGTATCGGGGCCTTATTTGTTACTGATTGTTATTGCAGACTTTTAATGTCACTGATAGAGATTTAGATGATTTTTTCGGCGGACCAGCTTTCCTTGCTTGGGCCAGAATGGGGAACTTGCATGGGTATGTGAGGACTTTTTTTTTTTTTTGCTAAACTTGGCAAAAGTTGTGAGAATGTGAGATAAACAGTACACTGACTATAAAATGAACAAGGCTATATTCTCTGATATAGGTGTTTGGTACTAGTTCAGATATGATTGTATACCTTATGCTTAAGAAAAAATGAGCTCTTGACAAAAGTATCTATGTCATGGCATCACCACTCTGAAGATGATATCTTTTGGAGGTGTTCATTGTTTGGGGCATTGCTTCAATGAAACTTTGTTCATGTTGCTACATTGTATACAGTTTGCTAAAGATTTCTCTACCTGCTTGTATACTGTTTATATATTCAAGAGATATTCCAAAGAAATCAGGTGTTACCATTCCATGTAACCAATAATTCATCTAACTTCATTATAGCACTGACTAAAACATTGCAGTTGATAAATAAGACCTTTTGTTGATAGGATAATGTGGTGGTACATATTTGTGGGTCTGACACAAAAGTGCAATGAATTCATGTTTTTTTTTTCAATCTCTTAGATGGGGTGGACCACTCTCACAAAATTGGTTGGATCAACAATTGGCACTGCAGAAGAAAATACTATCCCGTATGATTGAGCTTGGGATGGTCCCTGGTATGGTTTTGTTTTACTGTTCTTCAATATTTAACATATGCTGTTACTTTTATGCCACCTATCTTTCAAGTTTCTTACATTTGTAATTCCTCTTATCTTTTTTGTTTTGTGGTGTGTTTATGAAGCTGAAAGATCACTGCACTTTTTACTAGCAATATTCTTTATTAAAATAGAGGGTAAATACCGCTTCAAGATTTGTACTTATGGTGCACTACTATGCTACAGTTCTTCCATCGTTCTCAGGAAATGTTCCAGCTGTGTTCTCAAAATTATTTCCATCTGCAAACATTACCCGGCTTGGTGACTGGTAACATACTTCCTTAAAGAATTTGTACTAATATTATTGGATCTTTGTGTAGCTTAGCCAGTAGTTATGACGATCAAAGCCTAAACTTGTGATTGTGTTCATAATGTCTCTTGAAAAGTAGTACATGACATGTTAGCTTATATATTTTATTGTCTATGTGATATTTTCTGCTTCAGGAATACCGTTGATGCTGATCCTAGGTATTGCTGCACCTATCTTCTTGGTCCTTCTGATGCATTGTTCTTAGAAGTTGGGCAGGCATTTATCAGGCAACAACTAAAAGGTATGTACCTGTCACTTGTTTCCTTGCAACATATTGAACTTGATTTTGTTCTGAAGTTTCTGAACCTAATCAGTTACTAAGAGTGGACTTTGATTTGTGCTTCTATGGCCTTAGTATAGAGACTCATATTTTTCCTTTTATCTTTTTGGATGTATGCAGAATATGGTGATGTAACTAACATCTATAGCTGGTACGGTCTACTAATCTGCTTCTTTGGAATATCTCTTGAATATATTATGCGATTGCTGTGTTCTTTGCATGTTGGGTCGCAAGACTTTGCTATCAGATGCTATTAGTGGGAATGGTTTATCTTTCCTTATAAAAAATAATGTGCATGTAAGGACATTATGACTTGTGGCACAGGAAACTTTTGGTGCAGAACAGTTCAATGTTATAAAATATTCATACAAATTTAGTTTCGTAGCAAGGGATACAGCTTGAATATTGAAACTATGAAGGGAAGATCTCAACAATACATCGATGTGGTTATTCCTAAGTTGTAAATAATGAAGCGATGCTTTAGCCTTGGAATATGTCACAGGAGAAGATCTACTAGGCCAGCTTTTGTGACTTTTCTCGGCCGGGCTCTTACCATGGGGGCAGTCTTTCCCCCCACCGGCCAAGTTTTTTTAATAGGTCCATTTTGAATATTCTATATTTTTAATATAGAATACATGGGGAATTACAATTCTAGACCAAAAGTAGCATGGTGGTAAATTTAACTAATGCATCTTCTTGTTCTTCCCTCAGTTTGTCCTTTAGCTTGCAAATGTGAACTAGTTCTCTTGAGAGAGAAAATGGTTTTTGATTCTTATAAGTATTGATAGAATACACATATCATCTGATTTAAGGTACTAGTAGTGGATAGTTCAAAATTCTTGATTTATTGGTGGTTCATTATGCACTTTACTCATATCTCATTGGTTATGAGCTCAGCACTCCGTTGACAGTCTGTGTTTATATGTCATTTGCTCACTTGGTAATTTTACTTTCTACATCCTGTACATGTTGCATATTTTACAGTTATGGCTTTTAATTTCAGTGACACATTCAATGAGAATACCCCACCCACAAATGAACCAGCATATATTTCATCACTTGGCTCTGCTGTTTATGAAGCAATGTCAAGAGGTAACAAGAATGCAGTGTGGTTAATGCAGGTGTGCTCACACCCTTCTTTTACCTTTGAAATGTAAAATATTTCTACATTTTCTGTTGTCATGGCAGCCATATGTCCTATATATGGCAGTAAATCTAATTAAAAAGGTAAATAAGCGTCATTGGGTGGGAAAATCGGATGTGAAAACGTAAAGAAATATGACATGCTGTCAAACAATGTCCATATGAAGTACTATATATGAAGTATCATTTTTAATGGTGGCTCCTGTCCCAAGTTTGCTAAAAAGAAATTATGCCTTAACACGGTGATGTGGGCAGGGGAATGATTAGCCTTATTAACCGAGGATGATAGGATAACAATGGCAGCGATGAACCTGACTCGCCCTCCGAAGAGGCTCTGAGTTTGTTGGCTCAATCTCTGCTTGCCTAACTGAATATCTAAACCAGCTTATATTCTGCCGGCTGCTAACCAAAAGCTAACAAACTAGGACTGGATAACATCGAGTCCACCTAATGCTAATCCTCCGACTAACAAGCCACGCCTAAACCTCCAGAGCTGTTGGAGCTTGCCTGGTGCGCCACCTGTAGGTGCGCCCAACAAAGGCGTCCACAACACATGGTGTCTGAATATTCTTACATTAAGCTAGAGTTTGTTATCTGTCACCATTTAATGACTGGAAAATTTGAGCAGCATTAAGTGTCCTTCTTGATGCAGGGTTGGTTATTCTATTCAGATGCTGCATTCTGGAAGGAGCCTCAAATGAAAGTAAGCCCCTGTCTTGATTGCAATTGACTTCATTTTGAGTTCTCAAATAGATTTTAATATTTGATGACTCATAGAATAAAGGTTAATGCAGAAGTTTCTCCTTTTACAACCTACATGCAAATTGGTTAACCTGCCTTCCTTTGACTTTCAGGCACTACTTCACTCTGTTCCAATTGGTAAGATGGTAGTTCTTGATTTATTTGCTGATGTCAAGCCGATTTGGAAAATCTCATCTCAATTCTACGGCGTGCCATACATCTGGTATGTCTTCTTTAACGCCCCCACCCAATCCTGTACCATCATTTTTTTTCTCATTTCTATTCTAAAATCCGCATGGAATTCCCCTTTTCCTCAACCATATCCATGTTTATGGATTAATTTTCTCAATCTAGGTGCTTGCTACACAACTTTGGTGGGAATATTGAAATGTATGGCATACTAGATTCAATTGCATCTGGCCCCATTGAGGCCCGTACGAGTTACAATTCAACAATGGTACATACACCCTTTTCTCTAATGGAGCAAGTATCTCATTTTGGGCATTATCATGTGTTGAGTTGAAAATATTTATCATCTGCTGTATCAATCTTGGAGTGAATCAATGTTATTCTGGCATCTGTGTTTGTTATTCTGATTAATTGGTCATTGTCACAATACACATGCAGAGTTTTGAAACTCAGGCATTTTTCTATGATTGCATCTAATGAATACTTATGCAGTTATGTTTGGAACTTGTTCATTTTTAGATTGGTGTTGGTATGTGCATGGAGGGAATAGAGCATAATCCAGTTGTTTATGATCTTACATCCGAAATGGCATTTCGTAATAAGAAGGTTGAAGTTGAGGTAAATTGCACAAATATAAACCTGTCCTTTATGAGTTATGTTTCACTGCACTTTGCATATCTTTGTTTTGGAGTGATTATAGTTGTATGGAGTATGAGGTGCCATTCTATAAAAAGTTTGCACTTTAATAAATCAATGTACCACTACATAAAGTTTTTCTTTGAAGTTCTAAAGATAACCAATCTGGTCAAAATGTAGCTTCTGCCTTCTGCTAATAGTTCTTCCTTTCCCCTCGTTTGATTTTAGCAAGACAAGGGAATTAGTTGAAATTTTCTATAGGGACTACCAAACCTTGACAGGTCACAGGTGCAGTACCAGATAAGGATTACCAAAAATACTACTTTGTAATTTGTGTAGTTTCTTGGTTGACATCCTTCATGCAGTCTTGTTAACATGAGGTGAATGAAGTACACACTCTGCTACAGATCTTATATTTCTCTTTTCTTTCATGAAAAACTCGCTATGGCTTTGTTCAATATTTCTACTTTAGATATCATCTTACATCTGTTAAATTTGACCACATATTTTGCTTTGATAGGTTGATTACCTTCTAACATTTGTCCATAACCTTCCAGGATTGGTTAAAACGTACTCCTATAGACGATATGGTCAAGCAAATACTGAAATAGAGAAAGCTTGGAGATATCTGTATCATACAATATACAATTGCACTGATGGAATTGCGGTGTGATTTCAAACATTCTTCTTTGTTGCAACTATCCAGGGCCTGTCCCTAATGTAACTCTCAAATATGCATGCTAGAAAGCTAGATTAATATGTCCTTCCATATGTTGGTTGCAGGATCATAATAAGGATTACATAGTTGAATTTCCAGACATAAGTCCAAGCTCATTCGGCTCTCAGCTTTCTAAACGAAGGGGTATGTCGATTTCAAGTAACCATAGGAGGTTTTTCCTAAGTGAGGTCTCCGGAAGCCTACCACATCCGCATCTATGGTATTCCACGAAGGAGGCCATCAAAGCCCTTGATCTGTTCCTCAATGCAGGAAATGAATTTTCAAAAAGTCTCACATATAGGTATGATATCTATCCCTCTTTTAAGTCTTGGGGTCAGCTTATTCTTTTTCAGCTGTTGCCGATTCTGTTCCTGCAGTAACAGTAGTCAATAGGTTCCGTGCCCAATTCAGGGTACCAAATTAATGCTCGGTTTTTCATATGTATTTTTTGGTTTAGTGAATAGAGCTAGTCGTGCCACTTAAGCATGATTTTGATTTAATTGAGTATTACTGATGACTTTACCTCAGGTATGACCTTGTCGACCTAACTAGGCAATGTCTATCAAAACTGGCAAATGATGTGTACCTTGATGCGATGCGTTCGTACCAAAAGAAAGATTCGAATGGCTTGAATTCTCACACAAAGAGATTTCTTGAAATCATTGCGGATATTGATACACTACTTGCTGCTGATGATAATTTTCTGCTGGGCCCCTGGTTGGAAAGTGCAAAAGGTCTTGCTGTGACTGAAAGCGAACGCAAGCAGGTATATTCAATGTTCTTAATCTAATACTTGGATCTAAATCCTAAACCCATCCCTTTTATGTTCCTGTTATTGAGGACTGAATTGAAACTCTTTTATCAGTATGAGTGGAATGCCAGAACACAGGTGACGATGTGGTATGACAACACAGAGACCGAGCAGAGTAAATTGCATGACTATGGTAATGCCCAAGTAACAGTTTGTAAGTTGATACCTAGCAGCTGTACCGTTGAACTCTGCATTACTAATCCTGCTCTACCTTGTTAATATTAAATTACCAGCCAATAAGTTCTGGAGCGGGCTGCTGAAGAGCTACTACCTCCCAAGGGCCTCAAAATACTTCGCATGCTTGACAAGGAGCCTGCAAGAGAACCGGAGCTTCCAGCTGGAGGAATGGAGGAAGGACTGGATCTCGTATTCAAACCAGTGGCAGTCTGGGAAGGAGCTGTACGCCGTGAAGGCCACGGGTGACGCTCTGGCGATCTCCAGGTCACTGTACAGAAAATACTTAAGCTAGTCACAGTGCGCAGCTTTTGTGGTGTCTCTGTTTTTATTTTTTTGGGCAATTTGTGGTGTCTTTGTTGCCGGGGGAATAATGCACTGGTGTGAGAAATTGGCCTGAATTCTGTGTGATCCTTTCACTTCAAGTCTTTGGTTCAGAGTGGCTGCAAACATGGTGCGGATGGATTGCGACGTATACTATGCCTGTCACGTTGAATCACGGAGTCACGACTCCGCCAAGTCTCCAACCTTTTCTACTCGTGCGTGGCTCAAAAAAAAAAAAAAACTTTCTACTCGTGCGTCAATTCAATGGCCCAACTCCAAATAGGTCGAACCGTCGAACCTTGACCCCGCGTATCCAATTCCAACTGCGTGCAGAAACCAAGCCGGGCAGACCAACGGCCCGGATCGCTAGCGATGACACAAGCGGACCCCACCAAGAGTTCAAAGCCATCTCCAGCCCAAACGCAGCAACGCTAATCCAGCAGCCTGGTCGGACCCGCACACAAAACCCCCACGGCTCGTAACGGCCGAGTAAACGTAAACCCCTCTCGCTTCCTTCCCTTGGAAGTTTGCGATTTGCTTCTCCACGCCGCAGTCGCCTCACCACCGCCACCGCCGACCACCGCGGCAGCATTGGAGAGGGGTAGAGGCTCCGATGGAGTGTATCAAGTCGGTCCAGCGCGCGGCGCTGGCGGCGCTCCCGCCGGACGGCGCGCCTTACCTGGCGGCGGGCACGGTGGCGGGCGCCGTCGACGCGGACTTCTCCTCCGCCTCCACGGTCGAGCTCTTCGGCCTGGATTTCCGCTCCGACGCCGCCGACCTCCCGCTCCTCGCCTCCGCGCCCGCCCCCGACCGCTTCTACTGCCTCCGCTGGTCCAGGCCGCTCGCGCCGGGGGCGGGCTCCCTCGGCCTCGGCCTCCTCGCCGGGGGGCTCGGGGACGGCACCGTCGCGCTCTGGAACCCGCGCGCCATGATCAGGTAAATGCCGCCGCCCCCAAACGAAAATTCCCGTGAGGTCCGGCTCTGTTACGTACGGATATGTATGACCAGGTTTGTACGGTCGTGTCTGCAGCTCGGAGGGGGAAGGAGCGGACGACGCAATGGTTGCTCGCCTCGAGAAGCACAAGGGGCCGGTGAGCGCTACGGCCCTGTCCATTTGCTGATTCTCATTCTCATGGTGGGGTTGGGGTCATGGGCAGTTTAACGATTTTATGTTGGGGCGTAGGTGCGCGGGCTGGAGTTCAGCGAGTTCAGGCCGCACATGCTCGCGACCGGTGCTGATGACGGGGAGGTGATCGTCTGGGATCTGAAGAACCCTGCTATACCTGCCGTGTGTTGCCAGCTCAAGGTACCCAAAACATTTCTGCCCCCACCCAACTGTACCTTTAGTATCAGCGGTATATATGAATCATGCTTTGCTGTTCTGCCTTTGAGGAATGACACTCTTGTCAGTACGTTCAGTTTTTGGGATCACCGTAAGATGAAATTTACGAGGCTCTGTGAGCTAATGTTGAACCAACCTTTTCTTACCTTAACCCAGAAATTTTGTATTTAGAATATCAACAAGCACAGGTGTTGAACCACCTTCTATCAGTTTGTATAATTTTTCTGTTTTCCGTTTTTCTTTACTCTTTTATTTGTTAAAATTGGCTTATTGCCAACTTAAGTTTGATGATTGCCACTGTTTATGTAGAACACTGGCTCGTTTGCGCAAAGTGAAATCTCTTACATATCCTGGAATCCACAGCATTCTCATATTTTGGCATCCACTTCTTATAATGGGATCACAGGTAAACTATGTTTGTATCTCGTTTGCCTATTTTCAAATTTTCACCATTCACTCTAATTTCTTTTGCTTGTGATGGGTTTTGTAAACTATCAGCTGTGTGGGATATGGATAACAAGAGGCCGGTGATTAAGTAATTTTCCCCGCTGCTTGAATTTATTCTCTAATTGTTATGTTTGTATTTTATTAACTTTATAATCCATTATTATTTATTTTAAACAGCTTATCTGATTCTAATCGGAGGAAATGTTCTGTTTTCCAATGGAATCCAGACATGCCAAGCCAACTAATTGTTGCACCTGAGGAAGGCAATTCTCCTCTGAGAGTAAGTACTTAGCTCTTGTTCTTTTTTATTCATTATAATTGTTTAGTTTATTCATCCAGTATCTTGGACTTTTTGTTGGAACAATCTATGGTTCGATAAGCTAAAAATATTTTTCTTCAGATTGTTATTATTTTGCCAAATGTATCTAGTTTCCTTATACATCTTTTGCCAGCTTTGGGATCTGAGGAGAGCTGTCTCACCAATAAGAGAATTTGTGGGACATACACAAGGTTAGCTATTAATTGCATTCAACTTTTTTGCTCTGCTTTTTTGAGGACTTACATAGTAAAATAACCATTTTCTTCTTCTATTTGTAAGGCGTTATTGGTATGTCTTGGTGCCCCTATGATAGTTCCTTCTTGATTTCTTGTTCAAAAGACAACAGAACAATTTGTTGGGATACTCTTAGTGGAAAGGTATGCTATCTATCAAAGTATCTGAATTCTGTAATGATTTTTTGTTGTGGTAATTATTCTTTTCCCTTACAGATTGTCACAGAGATACCTACAGATTCCAATGGGAACTTTGACCTTCATTGGTACAGGAAAATCCCAGGAGTTGTAGCTGCATCTTCATATGATGGGAAACTTGGCATATATAACTTAGGGGTAAGACCCTCGCTAAATGAAAATAATTGTTTTAAATGTATGTGTATTGCTGGCTGCTTTTTATCCTCAGAGAGAAGGTTTATGGCATCTTAAGCTGTTATGTGCAGATCAGTCCTAGATTGATCATATTGTCGTGCTTGATTTGATTAGTCCATCTTTATTCTTTATCCTTGTGACTGTTCCAGTGTTCCTCATGCATGGTTTTGCAGTTTTCCGGTAGGTATGAGGGAGGGGAAGATGCTCAAAGTGAGTCAGGTAAATATCAATATGCCTCCTACATCAAAAAAGCAAATATGGAGTATTTGGACTCAAATCTGTTTGTTCTTTTTGGTGTCTATTCTCCTACATATTTGTTTTCTAAATTGTGTTGTGATATGTATCTTATCGTTTATACTTAACCCATATTCGTATGCTCCCCTCAGCCACAAAAGAATCCCATTTTGGATATTGACAATGTTCTCAGAGTGCAGCTTTAGTCACCAATATCTATTTTATATATTTATAAAATCTCATATAGCTACCGTGTAGTGAACGTACTTCCCAAGGAAGTTTAACACATACTATGTGTCCAACCTTGATATTGAAAAAAAAAGTTAAGTTTGGAAAGTTTGATATTGGCTGCATGTGTCCCAAAGCAACATTTATGTGAGCTGTGATTATTTCAATGATCAATCTGGTTTGGGCTTACTTGTTCAAGAGAATAAGAAAAAGTTTGTCAATTGTATTGGTCTAAATCTTTGGCATCTCTTGTTCTGTGAAAAACAAAACACAGAACTAGAAGTAACCGCTGCTTTTTGGCGTTTCTTATCAACTATCAAAGATGCTTATTGTTTCTGGGGTTTGATTAATTTATATGCTTTTACAGAAAATTTGGATCATCCTTTTTACTGTATACTTAAAATTTATGAAACATGATTTTGTTTAATGGCCGATACAATTATCTTCAGTTAACACAAGAGTTCAATCTCCAAAGTGGTTGAAATGTCCTGCTGGTGCATCTTTTGGCTTTGGAAGCAAATTTGTTTCTTTCCATCCAACTGCATCTCCCCAAGCTGGGGTGGCAAGTAAATCTGAGGTAAATAAGTTGACCATTGCTTTGCGTATATATTATCTCCACGATCCCACTGTAATGGCATTCATCCTTTTCTCAGGTTCATGTTCATAGTTTGGTGACTGAACAGAGTCTATTAAGCCGGTCGACAGAATTTGAAGCTGATATACAGGATGGGGAGAAGATCTCACTACGTGCTTTGTGTGATAAGAAATCAAAGGGTTCCTTGTATGCTTCTTCTTTGCTCATATGCAGTGCTACTAAACTTACATGACTCACTCATTCTATGCTGCACATTTTTGGGTAGGTCTGAAGAAGAAAGAGAAACATGGGGCTTCCTAAAGGTTTTGCTTGCGGACGAGGGAACAGCAAGGACAAATTTGCTTGCTCATCTTGGCTTCAATGCACTAGAAGAAACAACTAGGGATTCAACCAATGAACTGGGCAAAACTTTGTCGGACATTCTTAATATTGATAATGACCCTTTTACTGGTAGTATGGATGCTCGATTCTTGTTGACAATGACGATGGTTTTGTCAACAATCTTCAGCTTTCTCAGAAAAACCTGTCACGAGAACGAAATTCGACAGAGGGTGAGCAGACACTGCAGGAAACTGTTGAAAAATCTGCGATGTCTGATCCATCAGTAGATGCAAGTATTCAGCGTGCACTGGTAACTGGAGATTACAAAGTAGCAGTTAATCAGTGCATCTCAGCAAATCGTATTGCTGATGCTTTGGTGATTGCCCATGCCGGGGGTTCTACTCTATGGGAAAGCACTTGCAACAATTATATTAGGAACAGTACTTCACCATATCTAAAGGTTTGCCTATAATTTTGGTCTCTTTGTTAAATTTCAGTGGACTTAACTTAAATTCCGCTTGTCATGATTACTTCACTGTTTGCTGTTAGGTTATTCATGCTGTGGTGGCCAATGACCTAATGAGCCTTGTTGGTACATGTCCACTACATTCTTGGAAGGAAACGCTTGCTCTTCTTTGCACAGTAAGTACCTTTGTGCTTGTTTTACCTCCATGTGCACCAAGCAAGAAAGTTTTCCTTCAGTATAAATTACTTGTCTTTCTAGGCTCATACTCATGGAACAAGTAGGGAGTCATTTTCCTTTTTTCCCTTTTTTGAGGGATGGTTAAGGAGGAAATCTACTGTATAGTATCATTGTTGCTACTATTGATTACCAACCCATCTCTCTGACACCACTAAACCAACAATAATCTATGAGGGATGGTACTTCAGTTTTTCATATTGTTATCCAATTGTATAGGATCTCTCTAACATCACTATAATAGGGCTTTTTGTGAGAAAACTTGCCTATAAAAAGGACTGGTGAAAAAAGGTCAAAAACCAACTTTCTGAAACAACATACATTTTGTACTGGTGGGTGTAGTATGTAGCAACTAAGTTAAATATGCTTCTTGCTCTTTTGGAACTATCTCATTGTTTGCTTTGGTTAGTTTCGGTGAAAAGTTTAGTTTAACCTTAGCAGGGCAAGCAAATCTTGTGTTGATTTTGAAAATATGATTATGTAAGAGATGTTGAGCTGCATTATTGTGTCTTGCAAACAACTTCCAGGGCTTATGTCATGGTAAATATTGATGGAATAAAGGGTAGTCCAGCAAGCTCGAAATCACAAATTCTTTTATTAAGATGATTGATGGGCGTTTCCCTTAAAAAAAGAACCATTTAGGGATTACAACAGATGCTCAAAATGCTAACTTCTGGGATGAAGTGATGAACGAAGCTTGCTAAATATGTCATTACAGTGGATTTATTTTTCCAGCGTCGTAAACTATGCCATTGCTTGATCTTTAAGAGAGGAATATGAATTACTTAAACTTACATCTGTTATAAATTTGCCGCAGTATGCCCAGGGGGAAGAATGGACTGTTTTATGTAACACACTTGCATCTAGACTTCTCAGTGTCGGTGATAGACTAGCCGCAAGCCTCTGTTATATGTGTGCTGGGAATATTGACAAAACAGTGGAAATCTGGTCCCACAACTTGAAATCCCATGGTGGTACGATGACGTACATCAATCTTCTTCAGGTGCTTGTTGAAATCACGAATTCATTTTCATTCATCTTATGCTGTGATGCTAGATGCAAACAAACCTAATTGGCATGAATAACTGCAGGATTTGATGGAGAAGATAATTACTCTTGCTCTTGCTACAGGGTGCAAGAGGTTCAGTGCATCAGTTTCTAAACTCGTTGAGAACTATGCTGAACTGCTTGCTGGTCAAGGTCTTCTTAAAACTGCAATGAAATACCTTGAACTTTTAGGATCAGATGAGAACTCAAATGAACTGTCAATGCTGAAGAAGCGTATATCATTTTATAATGGAGGTGGTGCCAAATTACATTACTTAGCATTCTGTGCTTATTATTCTTCACCAGTTTAAAATTATTATGCGTTTCTTGCTAGTTTAATAAGTTTATCTCATTGGTTTTGAATTTACTAAGTGATACAGTTGTTGTTTCTTTTCCTTGCATTCAATTCTCCCAATGATATATTGTATCCTTGTATCTAATACTTTACTAGGAGAGCATGTCATGATCTTCTGTGCACATGAGTTTTTGAGTAGTCAATGCAGTATGCAGATATTCACATTCTTGATCTGCATTTTTTGGAACCGTATCTGTCTCAGTGATTTTTATGTGACATCTGAACTTCTAGTCACTAATATATTTGAATTTACCAATTTAGTTGGATATATGATTGCATTTGAATATTTTTATTATCTTATTTATCAGATTTTTTTTTTCTTCCAGCTAATGGCACAGCCAGTCCTAGGAGTTTGGCTCCATATAGCAGTGATAGCAGTTCTTCCTATCTTGCAAATCCATCAAATCATGATGCCCCATTTCAGCCACCAGGATCCCCTGTCCAATTCCAGAATGGTCCGCCCATGTCTTCGGATGGTAGCAGTGCCCCACCGCCAGGAACTGTCATAAACCAGAAGTTTACACAATTTGTTTCAGCTAATGCAACCAGGTTTATGCCATCAAGTAATCAAAGTTTTGTCCAGAGGCAAGGTGACCCTATGAAGCCTTCAAGCCCAGCACAAAGCCAGCCAGAGTCTGCTGCTGCCCCTCCTGCCCATTCACCAACTGTGCACACAGTTGATTCATCAAATGTACCTGGTATGTTGATTGCAAATAGAAATCTTCTCAGTGTCTACTAGTACAATGCTGCAGTAATAAAGCGCGATTCTGACAAATCTTGGCCACCTGATCAATTTTAGCTTGTTTCATTACTTTTGCTTTAGATCATATGAATTTTGACATGCTCCACAAAGTGTCATTTCTAGTTTATTCATGTATATTATCATACTGTGTCAAGGCAGAATAATATTACTACTTGATAAGAAATTGGATATTTAAGTTATGGAAGAGCAGAATTTGTTATACTAACTGTTGACTTTTGTCTGGTTGTACTTTGCAGCGGAGCTGACACCTGTAATAGCAACACTGACCAGATTGTTTGATGAGACATCCAAAGCAAATCCTTCTAAGAAACGAGAAATTGAAGACAACTCTAGGAAGATTGGGGCATTATTCGAAAAACTGAACAAAAGGGACATCTCCTCAAATGTTTCCTCAAAACTAATTCAGTTGTGCAGCGCTCTTGATAATGGTGATTTTGCAGCTGCGCAGCACCTCCAGGTAATTTCTTGTATCTGGATGTTTTTTAATTATTTAATGAAAAGGCAATAGGGTGTGGTAAAAATTTCGCTACTTTCAGTACATTGACCCATATAGAAAATTTTAATTTTTTACATGAAGAATTAGACCCGTGCCATTTTTTTAAGGGTAGATGTGCCATTTTATGTACATTAGTCAGGCTGGCATTTGCATGACTGTATTCTTCTGTTATACTACGTGTCACCAGTACCTAACGAGCAACTCCCCTAAAATAAACTACTAGTACGGAAATAATGGATGAGCGTTGCTGCATTCTAGAACTGTGTCACTTCTAGTTACCAGATAGTAGTATGCCCTTTTCTCGGAAATGTGTTTTTGTATAGTCGATGATAATGCAGAAGTAACGGTCTTGATTTCGGGAGACACTCTTCGTGGATGTTGGTAGCTAAGACTTGATTGATTAATTCCCTTGCTTTGAATTTTGTTCCGTGTTGCTGCAAATGGTTCAGTGTATATTTTCAGTGTAGTTTTGTTGAGATTGCAATGCTTCCATGTGCCCTGAACAATAAGCGCACCATGCTCAATGGCGTAGCCAAGGGGGGGCTGGCGGGGGCCATGGCCCCCCCTAAGGTTTGAGAAAACATATAGTATACAGTTAATTCTAGTTTATATTTATAGATAAGTACACAAGTTAGTGATCAAATGAATTATAATTGGTTATTTTTTGTGTCTCTGCATACAATAAAATACAGTATTCCATTCAACATTCAACTAAACTTAAAGTGTAAACATCGGCACTCATATATTGTTTTTACATGGCCCCCTCCGTGCTAAAATCCTGGCTACGCCATTGACCATGCTATCACAATCTTCCATTTTCTTTCTAATCTGGGTACCGGCTCTTGTACGAGTGCAGGTGGTCCTTACGACGAGTGACTGGGATGAGTGCTTTATTTGGTTAGCAGCATTGAAGCGGCTGATCAAGGCAAGGCAGAACTCGAAGGCATAAGGCCTTACCTGCGCCTACTATTGTACATACCATGGCCTCTCCCTATCGAATGTGAATGCTGATAGTATTGATCCCTGACCTTGCATAGAAGTTGACGAAATTTAGGAGACTACTTGTTTTTGTTCCCTATTGGACTTGACCAATGTATATGGAGTTGTGGACTGGATGGACACTACTCTGTTCAAGTAGCTAGGGCGGTGACTTGTATTTTGTAGCACTAGCACATGTGCACTTCTTTGTACTTGCACTGAAAGAGATATCGATCAACTAACCAGGAGTCAGGTTCTGATTATATGAACACCAGCAATCGGCTTTTTGATCGTTTGTTGTAAAGCAAATTTTCTTGCCAATCACAAATGACTGTTTTCTTGCCAATAGCTCGAGAAGACGCTGACCTTGCTAAGAGAGTGGGCCTGAAACCCGCTCGGCACGGCCCTAACAGAGAAATCAACGGATGCCAGGGCCCGGCAAACCCAAGGCCGCGGTGGCTGGTGGTACACTGGTACACTGCAATAACTCCACCCGGCAAACGAGAAGAACTCCAGCATGCCACGCCTGACACCTCGCCTAATCCACCCACTCCTCTGCTCCTCCCATAAATCGTTCGCGTTTTCCACGGATCAATCACTCCACCTCCCCCTGACCGCGTCTCCTCTATCCTCCCCGCCTAGCGCCTTCCCTCGGGACCTCCGGCCGCCGCGCCCCGTCCTCGTCATCAGCGGCCCAGCTCTGCCCGGCCCCGTCCCGGCTGCGGGAGAGGAGACCGCCCCCTCGCCGATCCGATCGGGAGCCGGAGGTCAAGGGGGCGAGGCGACATGGCAGCGGTCGGCCGCCGACTCCGATCCCGCCACTGCTGTCCCCGCCGTCTCCACCTGCGCGCACTGGTTTGTGGCCGCCCCCGGTCCTGGCTCCGATTCTCGCCCCCCTCCTTTTGCTCTGCCCTCGCGGCTGCCGGTGTCTTGGCGGGTGCACGTGTGCCGCGTTGTCGGTGATCTGGTCGTGTCTCGTGGCTTGGATCTAGGCTTGGGAGGAGCCCGATTGGATCAGGTGGAGGGGGGATTTTGCGTTGTAGCGAGAGGAACTATTGGTTGGGTTCTGGTCGCATGCCGTGTAGCGTGATCAGATAATTATGTTGGTGTTCCAGGATATGTAGGCTTGCACGTTGCTAGGAACATATATTTGGCTGCGTCCTAAGTGTAGAAATGCATAATTAGATATGCACATATGTTTTGCATTCAATCAAGCAGAAGAAATTGCAAATTGGAATGAAAAGCGACTTGTTTGCTAATTAGCATATGCTTTCTACACAAATTGTAGAATTAAACTTAGATGGAGCGACAATTGTTGCTTGAAGAAATAAACATAAGAGATCACGTTATGTTTTTATCATCATTACCAGGGCACTTTATGCATTTATGTAAGGTTAGGGCAAACTACATTTTACATGTTCATTCCTTTTGGGCTTATTTGTTGATTAGGAATTTAGGATGAATTAGATGTTGAAGAAAGATTCAGTATCTGAGCATACTTGAAATCTCTTGCCATTCTTTCCATAATAGGATTCTGTTCTGTCTTTGATCAGCTATTTTTCATTCTACAGTGCGACCACCTACCATTGCTAGTCAAATTATGCAACTTGTGACTGTTGTCCATTGTTGCTTGATGAGCATTGTGTATCATGCATTTTTGTTGTATTTGTCAAATAGGATGCCATCATCATTTCTTTAGCTTATAAGTTTCATAATCTTTGTGTTCATCAGTCAGCGAGAGATCCATCATCGAACATCGACTTGCATTCTGTACATTGCGCCCGTAACCTCCAAAAGTGCCAGCACTGTGGAGAAATGGTTCCAAGGAAGCTTATGGATGAACATTATGACGAAACCATGCCCCGGTATGTTTGCAACCATCCCAAGTGTGATGCCTTAAGAGTCTTATGACACCATACTGTACTGTTTCTCTTTGTACAGAATTACAGAACATGTTCCCGTTTTAATGTTTGTCGACGTCCACCTCAGAGCTTAGATAATTTTTACTTCTGTTTTAAATATATGAATGTCATGTTTTAAAAAATGGAGGTAGTGGGGGGATCATATGCTTGGTTGAATAATTTTAAGTTAACTGCAGAATGCACAGAACTAGAATCAATGCTATTGTGAAGCACAATTATGTTTTTTTTCCTTATTATTACGGTGATAGTGTGGTACCTTCTTTATACTCCCTCCATCCAGAATTGATATGGCGTATTTGGATCAGAAAAGGTCTTCTGAAGTAGATTTTGACTCTTAATTTCTCTTAAATATCCAATATCATCTAAAAAAAACTTTGATTATAAATACATTGGTGCAAATTTATACACTAAATGTGCTTATAATTTAACTATTGTTGGCGAAGTTTTGTAAAGTTTTGACTTTTAATGGCTGAAATACACACATCATTTCTGGATGGAAGGAGTACTCGAGAACTGTATAGTACATTTTATTTTGTGTTGCCTAGACCAAGTGAAACACTGTTGATATAGTAGGGCTAGAGGAGTAACCTGCATTTTGTTCCCAGGATGATAGAATTTTTCTGGTTTAGTTTGTTTAGTGCATTTCTTTAAATATATCATCTTCTTGCATACAGATGAATTGCACCCTTTGCAAAGAAACAATAGATCGTGAGAGTTGGGAGCTCCTGGGACCTAGGTTTTAGGGTCTACTGGACCTCTGCAGCTTGAGCTGGTTAAAAATGTCAGTAGATTGTACTGAATGACGATTAGCCAGAACAAAATAAGCAGGTTACTTCCCCTTTAGAATGTGATAGAAATTAGACTGGAGTTGCAACGCAATCAATTACCTGAATGCTTGTGCGTTACTGCCTTTGTACTTCCAGACCTTACCTCAGGCTGTGCTAATTTGTTTTTCTAAATACCAGAACCTCAATTTTGGTTCTCCCTTGTTGGATATGGTGTAGTATGTAATATCGTATTTGATCTGTTTAGATTCTATCATATAGGCAGAATACGTTTATGAGTGGAGAATAAAAATTGTATGCAAACTGTATATTTTGAGCTTTTCCTGAACGTTTTGCACATAGCACAGTGCATACACAAAAATTGGAAATGCAGCAGTCTATGTTCTAGAATTGCAAATATGCATCTTGATTGCTTGTGGAAGTCACAGGTTAGCTGTGGAATGACTTTACAGATGGTTTGATGTGCTTCTGTTATATATATTTTTCTGAGTGAATGCTGCTGACAGTATTGGATGACAGTATGGTAAAGTTAATGCCAAGTGTAGTCCATCCATGTAGTCCATCGTGTTACTTTTAACTCAACAACTTGGAGTTTCCGATATTGGTATGTTGTTGTTTACAGAATTAAATGCTTCACCAGGAAGAATTGGTCATGATGTAATTAGGGTGCAAAATAAAGGGTATAGCAAATTTCTGCAGGGCAGTAGGGCACATAGTTAGAAACCATTGTTCATGTCTCTTTTCGTTTTCATACTCACCCCATCATATGGTTGTGCAACTCATGTACAATGGTCAGAAGAGAATGATGTTTTTATGTGTAATTTTTCTTAAACGTTTCTTTTCTGATGGCTTCATAGAAACTTGTTATGGCGTGCTAAGTCGAGAATTTGAACACTCCAGGGATGCTAATATTGAGGTGAGTACGCAGCAGTCCTGCTTGTTCCTGTATGTTCGCATTTCTGTAGTACTATAATGTGTATGCTATGAGTAAAATTGATTATCAAACTGTTGTGTTTCCAGATGCATGAGCTAAGGTCGACTTAGGAATTGCAAAACCCCCTCCCCTCCCCCCCCCCCCCCCCCCCCCCCCACCCCCAAACCCATGGATTTAGAACAATTTCTTTTTGCCACATTTGTAAGCCACACCATTGTTCTTCGCACAATCGCACCACTGGGCCACAGCATGTTGCCTGTAGGTCGGTCTGTTGCGCGCGCAAAATGCAATGGTGTGAAATGAAATCAATACATTTTTAAAACTTCATGTTTTCTGCAATTGACACCAACTTACTGTACCTGGTACCTTGTGCAACTGATTTAATCGTTTTGAATTTGAAAGTACTTTAAAAATAATTCAATCTAACTTGAGTGTGAGACCCGTTTCATGTCAGCTTTGTGGGATGGTAAGACCAATCTGTATCTTAATACTGAACATTTACATCGTAAGTGAGTTCAGATGACTCTTTTCTGGCCAGTGAGCACATAAAGAAAAAAAATGAAGTGCAACACGTTATATCTTATATGCTGCACCTTATATACTTGCTTTACTCTTGCTATTGGCTGGGTAACATTTCATTACATAAAGCTGAAGTACCTTGAGGTGCTAACTGAAACATTCTTTTTGTTCAAACAGTTCCTCCTTCAGTGCGCAGAACAACTGCCTCACAAGATTCCTTTCTTTGCAGTTTTGGTATGCAAATATTTACTCTAAACCTCACAGCATATTGCCTTTTTTTATGTTCTGTTGCCTTTTTGCTAAAATTATGTATGGGACATCATTCTCATTACAATTTTGGCTTGTAATTGTGATCTTAATTCTGCTGTCATGTCCTGAAATAAAGGATGACAACTTATACTAGTATTATAACAAATTCCAGATGGACATTTTGTTCCTTTTGATTTCTTGTAAGCATTAGGGAGTTAATATCTTTATGGAGGTGTTTAGATCACTAACCACATTGACACTAGCATAAATCAGTTCAAGATTCTAGAATGGAGGTTTACGTGATTGTTGAGAGAGGACGGCAAAGATTTCTATAGCGTTGAACTAGCAGGCCTTATCATCCTTTCATGACGTTACCTGCCTTACCTTCTGTATGGTTGCTTGTTAATTAGTCCCTCCGTCCCAATATACAAGACATAACCACTTTTTAATTCAAGTCCCACGATATAAAGTGTGCTCTCTCTAGACGCATGAACATCGATGCAAATAATACTAGTGTTGAGAGAGAATTAAATGTGTTCCTTGGTCTTTGAACCAGAGGTGGTTATGCCTTATATATTGGGACGGAGGGAGTATCTTCTAGCTTCTGTTGGACTTGCAACGCTGACGCCAAATGTATATTTTTTGGGGAAAGCAATGACAAACATATTCTCTTGTCCATCCTCTCCACATGTAATCTGGAACTAGAAAATGTTCCGGGCGGAGTGTGCATTTACATGCAAATATATTAATCTCTGGATGATAACAATATTGATATGTTTCATTGCACACGGCACCATTTATAGTGTGTTCTACTCTATGTTTTGTCGCACGGTTATAGTGCCATTTTCTTAGCATGTTTTCATGAGGGATATTTTGACCGAGCATCAACAAGAAAATTTGATTCCTTCATTTTTCATCTGAGCGAAAATTGATTCTTGCATCTAAGCTTCTGTTCCCTAACCAAGCTGGTCCATAGTTATGGATATGTTTTCACAACACTATTGACATGATATTATCAATATACTACACAAGTAACATCAGAGTTTATTTTTTAGTGCATGATGATTTGTTGTAAGGACAGGATCTATCCACATGATTCATATTTAATCAAGGTAACTCTTTTCTGATTGTACCTTGTTTGATGTCAGATTGGTCTGATAAACTTAGAAAATGAAGACTTCACCAAGGATATTGTAGATACCGCACAGGCCAAACTACAGGTATGCACCCTTATATCCTCGTTACTAGATAGAGAACAGTATTTTTAAGCACCACCCCTTCCTCTTCCTGTTCTGCCAGATACAATTTTAACCTGGATACTTGTCAGTTAATGCGGAGAAAACACTCTTTGGTTCCTCCTTTTAAGATCAGAATAACTTTACTGGTGTCTTGATTGCAGGATGCCTTGCACAATGAAAATCGTGATAGAATTAGGATATTGCTGCGTTTTCTCAGTGGCCTGGTAAGCTAGTTTTGTATGTTTTTTTTGTTTGATTTTGTTGTCTCAATATCCTTAATACTGCCTTTTCTGTATGTCCTTCCTTGCATAGCTTGTATCGTTTTGAATTGGCAATGAATCTGCATGAGTAATTGCTGATTGGCTATTGTTTTATTTATGGGCCTGAAATATGCATTTGATGAGCTGATCATTTAGGACAATGCTGTCTTCTCATTAAATTTTGATTTTGCAGTGTCCTATCGCTTCTCTTGTTCAAGTTGATTTTTTTATTGCGTGGTAGAAATTGTTTTATTGCATGTAGAAATGTTTCCTTATGCTGTAGAAATGTTAACAATAGATCTTATTGTTAACATTTACATAATTTCCTGACTCTTATTGCATGTAGAAATGTTTTCTTATGCTGAGCACCTTATGAATACACATTATGCTCAAAATATAACATTTTTCTTGTTCATTTACACAATTAACTTAACAATAGATCTTATATTTTCTATGTAGATGTGCAGCAAAGTTGTAGTTCCAAATTCAATCATCGAGACATTTGAGACTCTGTTATCATCTGCTGCAACAATATTAGATGAGGAGACTGGAAATCCTTCATGGCAACCATGTGCAGACTTTTATGTTTATTGTATTTTGGCTTCCCTTCCATGGGGTGGTCCAGAATTGTTTGAGGTAAGCTTGATTTGACTGCTACCGTTAGCTGCTTTGTTTGTACCAACAACCTTCATGTGTGATGACTAATGCGAGTAATTTAGCCACACACATTACACAAAGGAGAAGAAAGTTGTATTTTTGTGTGGCACTGACGAGATTAATCTTGAAGTTTGACTATGTCTAGCATTTACATGCAATGTAATTAACAGATCCACCCTCACCCACGCAGTCCACCCCCCTGGATCTGGGATCTTTTAGAGCTGTCTATCATGCACTTTTGAAACTCTTGACTGGTTATGAAGTAGCCTCAGTGTTTTCTACTATCTTCTTGTCTCAATAATAAACCCTATTAGTATTACCAAATTGTGCGATAAGTCCACAAGTTGGTGCTGGAGCATGATTGGAGCACCTCGAATCGACTTTTTGACCAATCTCTGTTAATCAAACATTCATGTTAGCCCGCTCTAGTTGCTGCTAGCACAAGGCCTGTAGAGCAGGGGAAGTCCGATAGCCCAGTAGAGCAATATACATAGAGGCGGGTTCATGGGGAGAATAGAATTGAGGAACTTCCTCATAATTATTTACAAGGAGATTTAACAGCTAGAAAGTCATTGATAACATGTGCTTATGAACTGTTCCATGCAGCAAGTTCCGGATGAGTTCGAGAGAGTTTTGGTTGGAATACAGTCTTACATAAGTATCAGAAGGCATTTTGATGATATTGCTTTCTCTGTCTTTGAGACGGATGAAGGCCACTCTCCAAACAAAAAGGTACTGCTGATCTTGAATGAATGAACTTGAAGCTTGCTTATTTCTTGGCTTACTTAAACTTTTATGCGATATTTAGTTTGGTACTGTCCCTGCAGGATTTCATGGAAGATCTATGGGAGCGCATTCAAGTTCTTTCCCGCAGTGGATGGAAAGTCAAAAGTGGTATGCAAAAGATATCTTTTGCCCTGACTCTGTTTCAGTGGCATTTTATATTTCATCTGCAAACTGATATTTAGTCATTATTCATAATCCATTCAGCTATGAATTTCCCTTGCGCACACAACTATTGAATTTTCCAATATTTTTCTTTTGTCAAATGAGGTTGCATTCTATCCAAAATCTTAAACACGCCTCTGCCCACTTTGCATATGCTTTCCTGTTATGGCTATTGATGGAAATCTAATTACTTCCCTGGCAGTTCCAAAGCCCCACTTATCCTTTGAAGCTCAGCTTGTGGCTGGAAAATCACATCGTCTTTCCCCGATTAGTTGCCCTCCGCCTAATTTTTCTCAGACTTCTTCCGAAATATTCAAAGGACAGGAAAAACATGAAGCTGATCTGAAGTATCCTCAAAGGCTTCGTAGGCTCCATATATTTCCGACAAATAAAGCTGAGGTATGTTTTTGGAAGCACTTTGCATGCTTTGACCGCTATGTTTATGTATGCAATATAAATCGTGCGGTGATTTTGCTCTGAGTGCCGCTTCTATTGCTTGCCAGATGGCTTGCTATGGCTTCAAGTTAATCTTGTACTTTGGTACTAGTTGTCATCCATTCGATACCGAGTTATAAGTTGAATTTTTATTTTAATTCAAGTGACACACATGCGGAAATAAGGTGATAATATAGGATATTTCCCCTATCTCTTCCCTTGGAACCACTATTGCCATCTTGTTAAGGAGTTAAGACATTGCTCTTGGCCTGATGAAACATTTATCCTCTCGATACATAACATCTTGATATTGTATAAGGTAACCAAATCTGCCTTTCCATCAGGGGCATTCAATCAGATGCTGCGGTCTGCGGACATCATATGTTTGCAATTGTACATTTGTGCTTTCGTTTGTGTACACTGTACACTATGTGCTGGTTGCCTGGTTGTCTCACTGGGAACCAATCTATGCGTATTGGCGTTGGCTTCAGCTGTACATCAATAAAACCAAAACTTTTGCCGCTATCCATCTAGTTCATTTGTTGTAACTACATTTTACAATAAGACATTGTAACTATACAACTGCATAAGGAAACTATTCGTTGTGTTTTGCATATCTAATCAGCTATTGTTGTTTTACAGAATATGCAGCCTGTAGATCGTTTTGTTGTTGAAGAATGCATATTGGATGTGCTACTTTTCTTCAATGGCTGGTCAGTTCGTACAACATTTATTTTTCAAATTTGAACTTACTTTATTATATCAGTGTTGTTAATATCTCCATACATATTAGGTCATTAGTAAAAAAAATGTTATTTCAGAGGATATATTGTATCTGCTGTTAAGCGTATCGTTGTAAGAAATATCTGATATCAACTAGTTGTTCGATTTTATTTGTCAGATTCTGTATGAATATGCCTTAGTAGTTTCAATACTGGGTACGTTGTTTCCTTCAATTGAAGATTATCCCTTCCTTCTACCATTATTGGATCTATTTTTTTCCTTGAACAGCGCAGGAGAGCTGTGTGTCTTTGTATTAAGGTAGGAGAAAACCGGCCCAAACAAAGCCTTAAAGGTTAAAACAACAATTACACTCATAATCAGCACCACTATGCAACTCAGCGGAGATTAAGAACACCAGCACAAAAGACACAAAAAGCGTCCTGCGTGGGTGGGTGGGGTTGGGGTTGGTCAGCTGGGTGGTGCACCATCACTGCGCTGATCTACTTCCTTGTCGTCTCAAGGATTAACTGTCACTGCTTGAGATGAGAGGGAGAAAATGCAGCACCTGTCAATGGCATTTTCTAATGGACAGGGTGAATAATTGGTTCAGAAGTTCGACCCAGAGGACCCCAGATGCCCTATATACATTACCTTACATTTCCAGTGTGGTATCCTATCTGTTTGTTTTCTGAGCTGTTTGTTATAACTTGGCTTATGGCTAAGCTAAAGAGAATAATAATATTCTTTAATGCGAAAGGAATTTGATTAACCTGTATTTTGAATGAAATTCCAGGGACATTCATTGATATGTTTATGCTCCTTTATTGAATTAAAGAGCTTCAGCATGGTTACTGATTCCATCTTGGTTATGTTTTTCTTTGAAGGATAGCCGGAAAGAATGTGCGTTTTATCTGGTCAGCCTTCCCGTCTCTTTTCGATATGAGTACCTGATGGCTGAAACCATATTTTCACAGGTAAATTTTTCATTTTAATACTAATAGAATTTAATATCACTTTCTTTGTACCTTATTTCGACGCAAACTGCATTTTTACTCTTTGGTCTGAATTACTTGTTTTTATTTGCGTGCACATAGAACAGCAAAGGATCTATCTCTGCACCATACTTTCAATAAACATTTACTAGAATATTTGACAGGATTTTTGCATTGACAACCTAGGTTGACATATAGTTGCATCTACCATCCCCCTGAAACAGCATCTATTTTTAGATTTGAGCTGCTAGTTAGTACAGAATGAATATCCCACCTTCTTGCAATCGGTGCAAGATCATTTTTGGTTAAACCACAGGGAATTGGTTGGCAAAACTAACACTGCTTCCCTGTGGATTTGTTTGTGCTCAGAGAAATCCTTAATAAAAGATATCAACGTGAAGTAGTTTGTGCTTTTTGGAGACAAGATATTACCACGAAAACAGGTGTGGTCCTTGGCCACTTTCTGACCTGGATCAACTTAGGTTACTAGTTTTGATGTTGAAAGCTTAGTTGCCACAAACTGAATGGTTCTTTAAGCACTTGTCATATTATGTGCTCATAGGTATATGTTCAATTTGTCTTATGCTATGTTGTTTCCTATTGGTACCTTTTGCAGCTACTATTGTTGCCGAATCCACCTTTCAGGCCAATTTATTATACATTGGTTATCATTGATCTTTGCAAGGTATTCCTCTGATGGTTTAATACTCTTTTACAAGTGCATTCATCTTTTTGTATGTTAGAGTTGGAATTAATTTGCATCCAAGTTTGACAGTGCAATCAATTATTTAATTTTACTGAGAAACTAAGCATTTTTATGAATGAGTATCACACTACCTTTCTTTGTAAACACTTGATTGTCCTCTTTTAATATTATTGACATACGATATTCCCATTGCATGATTGCTTACACATCTTGAGATGCATTATAATCAGTAAATAAACTTCACCTTTTAAATGTCATGAAAAGGTTTGAATGCCAATGAGGTCTGCATGTCTAAAAGTAAATCTCATTGGATGCCTTTATTCTTAGCAAAGGTTAAGCCTGCAAACCTGAAATTAATTTGGCACCTGCCTTATGTCCACCAGTGTTTTTTTAATCCTAGTGTCAGTTTCACATCTTTAAAGGATTTTTGGATTGAGCCTCATATTCTAAAGGTTTATTTCAGGCTTTGCCAGGTGCATTCCCTTCAGTTGTGGTAGGAGCTGTGCATGCTCTTTTTGACAGAATTAGTAACATGGACATGGAGTGCCGCACGAGGCTTATCCTATGGTTTTCACACCACTTGTAAGTTGTGATTGCCAGCTTGATTTATTTTCTTATTTGGGATTTCTGCTTTGCGTTGTGTATTATAGTCGTGCTATTTAGCCTAATATATTGCCACATATGCTTCATGAAGTATTTTGTTTATACATCATTCTTAAACATGTTCAAAACCTGAATCCGCCATAATCGCCGCTACAGCTTCATGTAATCATTGCATTGTTGATACAATTCTCTAAGCAAATGGCTGCAGAGGACACATGTTTTCTATCAGACATTTGATCATGTTTTAATATATAATTGTAATGATATTTTTCTACTACAGGTCAAATTTTCAATTCATTTGGCCTTGGCAGGAGTGGTCTTATGTCAAGGACCTCCCAAAGTGGGCTCCACAACGTGTTTTTGTCCAAGAAGTGTTGGAAAGGGAAATCCGCTTGTCCTACTTTGAAAAGATCAAACAGGTTAGTCTTGTTATTCTTTCTTAAGTAAGGATGTTTTTTCTTTTAACACTATGTTTACATTTCATTTCATACCTCTAGCTTTTTTTGCTGATTTTTAATTGGCATCTCACATCGCTTCCTTTACAGAGTATCGAGGATGCTGCTGACTTAGAAGAATTGTTACCCCCAAAATCTGGCCCTAGTTTCAAATTCCTTAGTGATGAAAGCAATGAAAACACCGATGGCCATAAGTTATCCAAGGAACTTGTTGGCATGGTTAGAGGAAAGAAGGGCATACGTGATATTATGTCATGGGTGGAGGAGCATATAATTCCAACATATGGTGCTGAATTTGCCCTCGATGTCGTTAGCCAGACACTTCTTGACATCGGTTCAAAAAGTTTCACCCATCTAATTACTGTTTTGGAGAGATATGGTCAAATAATCTCTAAGCTTTGTCCAAATGAGGAAATGCAGTTACTGTTGATGGATGAAGTCAGTGCTTATTGGAAGAACAGTACCCAGATGACTGCTATAGCTATTGACAGAATGATGGGTTATCGCATGATATCAAATTTGGCTATTGTTAAATGGGTTTTTTCTCCTGCCAATGTGGAGCAATTCCATGTTTCTGATCGCCCATGGGAGGTAAAGCCTCTGTCCTTGCATCTGTGTGTCCAAAAAGTAGTACATATCAACCAAATGAAAACATTGTTTACTGGGGTCAACAAATTGTGATAGAGGACATACATTCAATGGGATTTATGTTTTTTGTGGATACATATTTATCGCAATATGCATTTTCATTGCATTCTTTTAAGCTCTCATGTCTTGTTTGAGTACAATATATTTCTCATTGAGGTTTCCTCCAACAGATTCTCAGAAATGCCGTTAGTAAAACATACAATCGGATCAGTGACCTCCGGAAGGAAATTCAGTCACTCAAGAAGGGTCTTGAAGTTGCTAAAGAGACCGGTGAAAAAGCCATAAAAGAGCTGGAGGAGGCTAAATCAGTACTTGAGATTGTGGAGGGGCAACCTGCACCAGCTGAAAGACCAGGTAGGCTAAGGCGGCTCCAAGCATATGCTGACAAGGCAAAGCAAGAGGAAGTAGCTACAGAAGAATCTTTAGAAGCGAAGGCAGCTCTCCTTGCTCGGGCTCTCGAAGAAAGCAAGGTGCATTATTTGCTTTTATTTTTATCTATACTGTTTCATTTCTCTCTCTGTGTGTCTACCCATGTGCATTTTTCTATTGATATTGCATAATCTTTCAATATTTTGTGGTATTTACTGTGAGTTGACTACTTGACTATTTCACTAACTTACTGTCGTCTGACCTGGTTTGACAGGAATTGCTTAAGTTACTATTTAAGAGGTTTGTTGACGTGCTCACTGAACGTTTGCCAACTGTCTCTGCTAATGGAGAGATTCCTAATCTTCGTGCTGGAGATCAAAATGTAAATTTTGTGGCCCAAGATCTCGAAACAGCAACAATGGAGATAGACAACGAAAATGGAACAGATAAAAATAGGTCAGTCCCATATAAGCTCATGCCACTGTTATCAGCATAACTGCGTCTCTTTTGGCTTGGTACTGTCATCTTACCTGTGTTGCTTTGCTATCTTGCTCATAGATACAATTTTCAGTTAACATGTTGCGAACTTGAAAGTTTAATTTTCCTGGCATTTTGATCTCATGGAATGATTTGCCAGACTTGTCTTAGTAACCCAGATATATAGATTACATTAGTGCCACTTATAAGAATATTATGATCCAAAGTATTGCTGAGACACTTCATTTTTAAATCTAACTTGCTCTGGGCTAACTTGTTTTCCATCTCCACAGTGAACCAAATGGGCAAAATACAAAAAATGGCTACAATGTTGGAGAGCTCGAGCAATGGTGTCTTTGTACACTGGGTTATCTCAAGTCATTTTCCCGCCAATATGCAACTGAGGTTAGTATTGATAAGCCTTTCATACTTTTGTATGGATATCAAGCTGTACCAAATTGTTGTAGAAAATGTTGGACCAACTATTGTCCAGTTTCTTACCTCAAATGGACAGGATAAGGTGTACTAGAGCCAAATATAAAAATCTCACATTACAAAAGGATTACTTAACCAAATTATTTCACTGGCTTGACAAACTTTCAATGGTAGCACTGATCATTTGATGTTCTGCACAGATTTGGTCTCACATAGCAATGTTGGATGACGAGGTCTTCGTTGGGGACATTCACCCTCTTATCCGGAGAGCTGCTTTCTCTGGTTTGTGCAGATTTACCAATGAAGGGTCTCAGCTTTGATTTTTGACCCCCTCCTTTCAAAATTGGTGTAGTTGACCTGTATGAGCATGACACAGCAGACAAATATTAACCTCGTTTCACTAATTAGTTCAACCCCCCCTCCCCACAAGAGCACCTCAACTTATTTTTGTCATGTATTTTTCCTTTAATTTTTTTCAGCTTGTTTATTGAGGAAACCATGAGAGAACTCCAAAACTAGTGGTTATTAGGCAATTATTTTTTTGCTAGCTTTACAAAAGTCGCGTCTGAATATGCAGTTCGTTTGATGTTAGTTCTACGTGAGTGGCCAATACGTTAATGACTGGCAGTAATCATTAGTATGCCCGGTGAACTACTAATAACCATATGATATATGGATCTTGGTGACTATGCGTGGACTCAACTGTTGGACTTCAGGTGCTATTTATGATCCATGGAGTTCTAGTTTGTGCTGACAACTATGGTTGAATCTGCTGGTGCGGGAGTGGTTCTATACTATTGGCGGTTTACAATTGGTTATGATGCCTTCTTATCGGTGAGGCCTGGAAACCATCGAGCGTTCTAACACTCGTATATTCTCATTTGAATCGAGCTATAGCCCGTTCTGCTATAGCCCGTTCTGCTGATGGATAAGTTTGTTAGTTATGCTGGATTTTGTCTGTTTCAATAGTATTATGTGAGAGAGAAGGAGATAAAATAAGCTGAAACAAGCCGGCTGTAGATAAGCCGAAACGAGTCGTTTCCCGGTGAAATCGTTCTCTGTTTAATGGCCAGTACTAACAGCATTTTGCGGGGTTCAGGCAGCCTACAGTGTCACTTGGAGATCCGGCTGGCGGCGTGCCATCGCAGCAACTTTATTATTACGATAATGCTAGGGGCGTTCGATGCGTCAGACGCTGACTCTCAGGCTCCCCTTCGCAGGCCGTAGCCCTGCTGCCACTGCCGTCCGTGTGCAACCTCGCCTGTTGCTAGTCGTCGCGGACGTCGTGCCGCCGTCCACGACACCAGCTGCCCTCTTCTCCACAGCCGGTGGCCCTCTTCCTCTTCTCTCCGGCATCCCTCTCCTCCATGGTCGGCGACGCGAGATCTCCCATGCAAAATGGAGCAAGGTCATCTTCCTCATAGATACAACTCTCCTTCCTCCTATGGCTGGCGGCGTGAGCTCCATCTTCCGCATGGATGACGGCGAGTTCCTCTTCCTGTCACCATGATCAAGGCGACGCAAGCTCCCTCTCTCCCATGGCTGGCGGCAAGAGCTCCTCTCCCTCTTCCTCCATGGTCGGGGTCGGGCCCCTCCTCGCCATGGCCGGGGTCGAGCTCCCCTCCTCCCCATGGCGTGTCAAGACTCATGGTAGTGCAATATAACCTTTTCAATGCTGTAGTTATATGATGGTGACGTTGCAATGGTTTTGTTTCGATATTGCATGAAACATAGCTCCGATGTTGTGACAGCAATTTTTTACTCCCCCGCATCCAGATGTTTCACTATGTTTCGGTAGAACTTTTTCAATGTTGCAGCTGTATGATGTTGATGTTGCAATAGGTTTGTTTCAATGTTGCACAAATTGTACTATATATATAACAATGTTGCATGCAACAGAGTTCCGATGTTACAACGAGAATTTTACTCCCGCACCTAACAGTGTGTTTAAATGATACTGACCGTCCGATTCCACCGGACGTCCAGGGCCAACAATTCCCTTATTATTATTTTTGACACCGCTGCCCTCGATCTTCACGTGTACCATTCGTCGCTAGCGGTGAGCCGGTGAACCTTTGCCTAGGATCTCTTGCGGATGCCCAGCCAAAGCGCCCGTCGCGTACAGGTGCCGGCAGGTCAAGCTGTCGACCTATCGTGCGAGAGAGAGAGAGGGAGGGAGCGTGTTTTCGGGGCCGATGGCCACGCCTTTGGGCTTTTAGGTGCAGCCTTTGGGCTTTTAGGTACGGCAAGCCGGCCTTGTATCGTGGGAAGGAGACTGGCCCAAACATCAGTGATATACTATTTCTTCCTCGCTGTGTGTGAAACTATATTTTTTTTCTCGGAAAAACTAGTAAGGAAAACAATTAGCATTACCTTGCGAATTAAATAGAGAAAAAAAATAGACACTGATCAAGAAGCTTTATTCAGTAACACAGTGCGGGTTCCTCTCAGCTATATAAAAATCATATACAAAGCTACTTACTATCTAATTATATGTAAAAATGAAAAACGTAATATCTAACGAACTAATCCGACGTAGTCGAGCTCCACGGACCCCAGCCAGAGCTGGCCGTCCTTCTCGGCGACGTCACTGAGCGTGACGCCCTTGGCCGCCGTCAACTCCTCCACCTCCACGCCGTTCGCGTTCAGCCGGACGCCCACCAGGTGCTTCACGGGAGCCGCCCCCGCCGGCGTGTCGATCCGCGCCTTCTCCTGGTTGAGCGCCACCCAGTAGCCTCCCCTGGCGTCGCGCCTCACGTTGTCCGGGTACCCCGGCAGGTCCGCCATGAGCTCGTACTGCCCGGCCTTGGCTCCCCTGAGCCAGTACCTGAACGCCTGCGCCGGCACCGTGTGCGCCACCACCACGTGGCTCCTGTCGGCGCTCACCGCCACGCCGTTCGGGTACGGCAAGTCGGCCTTGAGCACGGAGACCCGCTTCGCCCGCGCGTCGTACCTGAGCAGCCGCCCCGTGGCGTCGGCGTTCATCATGATCTCCGTGTTGAACCTGCGCGGGTACGTGGCGCTGCTGTCGGTGAAGTAGACGTCGCCGGTGGCCTGATCCACGTCCAGCCCGTTCACGAAGTGGAACGGCGCGCCGTCGTCGTCGGCCTTGGACGCCAGCACCTCCGCCTCGCCGCCGCCGGGGCCGACCCTCATGAGCCCGTGGTAGGCGTCGGCGATGTAGAGGTCGCCGGTCTTGGCGAAGAACTGCAGGCCCAGCGGGCGGCCGCATATGCTCTCGGTCTCCTCCGACGGCACCACGGACGCCGTGCACAGCGGGATCTTACGGTAGTTGGGGCCGTAAGCGAACGTGGTCCAGCCGACAGCGCTGCCGCCCCACTTGAGGACGCGGCCGTCAGAGACGCCGGCGTAGGGGCCCTGGCCCCGCCGGTCGAAGGCGAGGCTCTCGGCGCCGGTGACGCCGTCGGGCAGCGGGAGGTGGAAGCTCCAGTGCGTGGGCGTCGTCTTGATCGGCTGGGCGGCGCAGAACGGCGAAAACAGGAGCGCGAGGGCGAGGACAAGCCACGCCGCCGCGCTGGTGGTGCGCGCCATGTCGATCGCGTTCTTCGTCTGTTGAGCTAGCTAGCTGAGAGAAGCTTGAGGTTTCGATGGGACGGCAAGGTGGTCGCGCGCGCGCAGTTTTATAGTCCAGGGAGGGCGTCAGACTCGGACGCGGCCCAGCGTCGCAGTCGGTATACGCGTGGCTCGCGTTTTGTTTCCGGCTCCGGCGCGGTGCTTCGTCGGGATCCAGTTCGGCTTGCTTTCTCAGCGAGTCGTGCGAGGTCTCGTGCCCTTGCCTCTAGTTCAAGGATGAGAAGGGACAGCATCAGGAATCCCATTTTCAAGCCTGTTTCCACGCCAGCGCCTGATGCCGTGCGGGCGCTCGGCACGTGCTCGAAAAAAATGCTTGACAAGAGCATGCCTCGTCCCATCGTTACAAAACAAATAAATGGGGATCACCCTATCCTCCAAACAAATACAAAGACTTGATCGTTGTATCCAAAAAATGATGGTCCCGCCCCATACTCCCATCCCACCTTGTTTCTTCTAAACTAAACACACTAGAACAATTAGCTGGCTGATAAAAGTTAAAGCCTTGTTTGGTATAGAACTGTGGGTAACAATTTGTGGTTTCCATTCTAAGAATATAAACTACTTGGTTTCAGGTCTGTACAATGTGCTAAGTTATGGTTGTGGTGATGTGATGAAGAAATAGGATAATCTACTGTGCAAAAGATATCTCTGGGTTTCATGGAGCTCATGGTCAACAGTTCCATAAACTTCTTTCTCAAACCTGAGCACTACAATATATTCAATGGAGCACTGGTTAGTGACCTGAGTATACATGCAATGCAAATAACAGAGTTCATGCACTAATTAATCCAACATTTACAATTCTTGCTTGTACTCTTTTCATTGTACGATTAGTATCCATGGTTTGTGGGTAATGTTCTTCTCCTACCTGGTTCTTGTATCACATGATTTAAAAATCACATAATTTCCTGTTCAAGTCATTGAAGTAATTTTGACTACTTGATTTATAAATTTTAAATCAGGAAGGAAAATTGTTATCAGAAGAATTATACAGATCAAAACTGGGACCCCAAGATAATAATGATCTAACAGAATGTTTGTGGAAAATACCTGCTTGAACTCTCGTCAACAATACTACATGAGGTGAGAGTCTTCTTTAAAAGCACAGCAAATTGTAAGCAAACTCCTCTGATTTGTTCAAGATTATGCAAAGCGTCAGGCACATAAAACTAAAATGAAGAAACACTTAATATTTAAAGTTTGGGCAAATTCCTTCAATGCCATTATGAATTGTAACTTGTTCACTGTGTGCCATTGAGAATACACACTTTTCCTCAATGTCATTGGTTCTATTTTCTCATCCCTTCACTGCCATTGCCGTTAGATGGCTGTGAACTTTGCTGTTATGTGATGCTGAAAAGTCGATTTTGCCCCTCACTCTCTTCCCCACTCGTCCGCGTGTCGGCGCCTTCCCCGCCGCGCCTGCCGCGCTCGCGCGCTGCGCTCCTGCGCCGTCGCCTGCCGAGGCGCCAGGTGCCTCCCCGGCCGCGCCTGCCGCCCTCCACGCCCAAGCGCTGCGACACCTGCTGCCGCGGGGTCGTCCCACGCGCGGTCGCGCCGTCGCCCGCGCGCTAGTCTTCATCTCCGGCGTTGGACGCCGCTCCTCAACTCAGTGCGCGCTGCCCTCGCTCCGTCGCGCCGCGTGGCGCCGGCCTCTGCCCGTCCCCTCCGCAGCGCGCCGCCCTCCTCGCCTCTGCGCGCGCCACCGCTCGTCCCCTCGACCGCGCGCCGCCTCCCCTCGCCTTCGCGCGCACAGCTAACGCGCCGGTCGCCCCCCGTACCCTCCGCGCGCCGCGTGGCGCCGGCCTCCGCCCGTCCCTCCGCAGCGCACCGCCGGTGTGCCGCCCTCCTCGACGTTGCGCGTGCGCCTCCACCGTGCGCCGCCTCCCCTCGCCTTCGCGCGCACAGCCGCTGCGCCGCCCGTCCCCTCCACGCGTGACACCCCTCACCTCCGCGCGCTGGGCAAGCATGCTCGAGGGCGGGCCGGCTCTGTGAAAGCCTGAAAGGTGCTGGAGAAGAAAAGGGTTAGCCACTCCCATGTGGGGCCCATAACGCCACCAGCCCCTATAACAGGCTAAGTCTAACGGCAATGACACTGAAGGTACTGAAAATCAGAACCGATGGCATTGAAGGGAATTGAAGGGAAGTGTGTATTCTCAATGGCACATAAGGAATAGGTTACAATTTACAATGGCATAGGAGGGAATTTGCCTTTAAAGTTTCCTCTGTTCAGATGAAACATACCCATTGAAATATTGGTCCAAGTGGTATCGCATTAACTCATGCTTATACCACCTCAAGAGACACTGCTCATAAATTGGCATAAATAGCCAACAATAATAAGGCCTTGGTGTCACATAATTTGCAGTCTAAAAGCATATACTTTGATATGGACTTGATCTGTTCTGAACAACATCGCACCTTGTCTACAGGTGCAATCTCAATCCCCACACCCCCCCCCCCCCACACACACACACACCCACACCCACACACCCACCATAGCAGATTCAAAGCTCAATACGGAACTGAGTGTCAGGAACTGAAAGTAGATGCTCTTAACTGTATGAAACACCGAATGCCAAAAGGTACATGTGGAGCCCAAACCACAGCGTACATCTGTCTGAGTAAATTCATTTGTTTGCCACTGTGAAAATATACCGAGGTACTCCCTCCGTTCCAAAATAGATGACGTTATGGGATGCGTGCCGGTCAAACTTTCTCAACTTTGACTAGATTTGTAGAAAAAACGTGCAACATTTTGATCTCCAAATAAATTTGTTAAAAAACTAGACTTAAAGATCTTTCCAATGATACTAATTACTTAGCATAAATATTTATATATTTTAATATATAATTGCCGGTACTTTGAAAATGTTGACTTCTCGGGAAGCGAGAATGACATCTATTTTGGAACGGAGGGAGTAGTGAGGTAGCTGCAACCAGCACATGGACCATACTAGATCACAATGTAAATCTAATATGGTGGCATTCTCTGAAATCTGATTTCAGAACACATCAGGTGCTTATTGATTCCATAGAAACCCGAACAAGTCTTGGTAGTTCATTCACATTACTGAAGTTAAGATCCAAGACAGTTTTTACTGAAGAAAGGCCATTGTCCACACTCTCTCTCCTTTCATGACTGCCAGCAGCAGAAGCAATCATGAGCTGTGACTTTCGAGTTGCGTCGAATGCCAAGTTCACATCATTTATCTAAAAAGATAAAAAACAACTAATCAATATATCCAGATATTGTTACTGAATGGTGATGCACTGAAGTGGAATTATGCTAGCTTTGTTTGCTATATGCAAAGTCAGTTGCCATTGATGGTTAATAAATGCAATGTAAGCTAGCTAATTTCAGGTTGCTTGTATACCTCAAACAGTAAGGGGAGATGACAGAATGACCACAAACAAATACACTAACAGAGTTCGTCTTTGATGTCAGTAAGTCTTCAATCATAGATAATTGTGTGCATCTAAAAAAAAGATCCTCAACTTCTCATGTAACAGAGGTTTCTAACTCAAATTGGCATTGCTATTGCTACACTCAAATAGCCACTACAATCAAAATGGGAGCAATCCAGAGTACTGCCGGTGACAACGTCCTTTATGACTCACATGGTTTTATTACCAACCAAAGCTAATGAGAGCTAGATCCATTTCACTATTCCATTGACACTGCAATCATAACTTGGCAATATAAAGAAGATTTGTAAGAGAGCCTTAGAATTCTGGAGAACTGATTGACCCAATCTCAACTAAAAACTTATAGGATCATTATTAGTATACTGATAAGTGCTGCAGTCCCGAGCTACTTATTTATTTTCCACAGATGAGTGTAGTTAGTACCATACTACCATTCTATTATATAAAACAGGTATCATAAAGCACATTTAGTATTACATTGCAATCGATTCTACCTGTGAGAAACAGACCCGGACATTTCACACCTAAGAAGTTACAAGGAAGGTTGCAGCAGCAAATTGGAAATCCATTTCGCAAAAAGCTTCTCATTCAGGGACAGAAATTTCTACCATGTCGAAAGAACCATCAATTTATTGTGGTGGCAGATGATTGGGAAATTAAAAAATGTACTTACATACGCAAGTAATCTCAACAAGTGAGCTTGGGTGTGAACAGCTAGAGGCAAATGGTTGCCAGACACCTGGGGTGCATTGCCACCCTTCGTTGAAGAGTGTTTTGACGATCCATGGCTATTCATGTTATCAATATCTTGGGCAGAAGATGATGGTGATTCACCTATGCAACAGCAACACATTAAATGCAAATGCTGACATAAAAGTCCACAGTGGCACAGAATTGTCATGAAATAACTAAATATAAATAAAACTTTGATATGATGTACCATAAAATCTTCAGGAAAAAGACAATGAAGCAATAGCACAAAACAATAAAAAAACGTGTTGTACTAAATACGAGTAGCACAAATAAAAATGCTTCTATATTTCAAAACATCGTTAGTCTAAGTGGAAGGGCCGTGTCAAGCATCACATACAACCAAAATACCAGAAGACTAACACCGGTCTGTATAAACTATATACTATTCTTGCCGCAATAGCTGAACTTTCATGATTCTACCCAAGTTTAGGGGACTTAAAAAGATCAATTATATGGGGATTTTCTTCAGTCTGATTAGCACAACAACTACAAAGGACATTTGATGAAGCCTTCAAAGAAGCAAATTAGGTTTCCATAAGATTGAACTATTATGCAAATAAGAGCAACAGGTTGTTTGTACATCAAGTACCTGGGGCTATCTGTACAGCTGCCTGCAATTCTTGTCGATCTTTGCTCGCACTAGGGTGTTTGTAGTATGCAGCCTTGAGGTAAGCAACTTCCACACACTTATATGCTAAGGCAGCAGCAGCCATTTTCTTGCACCGTTCATATTCATAAGCACAAAAGCTGGCAAGTAAAAGAACCTCATTTTTAGCATGTGCTCCCTCCATTCCAAATTATAGTTCATTTTGGCGTTTCTAGATACATAGTTTTTGTCATGTATCACACATAGCGTATATCAAGGTGCATAGCAAAAGTGATGCAACTAGAAAAGCCAAAACGACTTATAATTTGGTACGGAGGGAGTAATACACTTGGAGAGTTGGAGAACATCACTATGCAAACATTTGTAGCAGCGAAGTTAGACACAACTTCTCTTGAATACACACCTCAACTATTCATTATGCATTAAATGTTTAATTCAGTTAACATGGATTGGAGTGATGAGTAATCATGGTTGGCCTAGATTGCGGCTCAAAAGAATTCAACAAATTTAATGTCAAATTAACCGTGAGCTGGTATCAAGAAGAAAGTTAAACCAAGTTGGCAATTTTACCTTAACATGGTTCTACTACTCTACTCCATGTTCCAGAACTCATAACCGCAATGAATGAGACCACCAGGTAATAAGAACTACATATCATAAAGAGACTAGTGTGTTTAAGTAGCTTACGTGCATAATTTTGCAGTTTCCGAGTACATCTTCATTGACTGAGCTACATGTCCTGGTCTGGAACTGGAACTGTCAAAGCTAGGAATTTCCAGAAGAAAAGCAACGTGGAGAAACTTTAAAGCTGCCTCAAAGTACAGACCTGTACTTTTAAGTTCTTGACCTTTATTCTGCAGGGAAAAAAATTCAAAGAAATTATCAGGAAAAGTTGATATCATAGGACATTGGTAGATCATAATGATATAAATTTAGCGCAGCAGGGATTAACCACCTTCAAATCATTCGCCTTATGCTTTAGATCTCTGGCTTCCTTGAGAGCGAATGTAACCACACTACCATCCTTCCTCATTGGACTCGTGTCTGAAGGATTAGAAATCGCTTGCTCAGCAGTCCTGTGTTGCACTCCATTTTCAATATTGGACCTTGTTAACTTCGCTTTCATTTTCAACGGATCTGATTTTACTGAAGTAGGACAGATCTTTTCCTTACCTTCTTCCATAGGCAAACTGACAACTTGAGCAACAGGATTCTGACTATCTTGGTTATTAAGGGTAGATTTTTCCTTTTTAAATGACACGCCCAAGGGCCGAAAAGTTCCATTACCTTTCTTACTTTCGTATGTAACAAGACCAGACTCATTCTCATTACTGGTGTCAATTATCTTTTCCTTTTGTCGTAATTCTCCTTGGGCACTTCTGTTCTCCAACAAATCCCTTTGCATGTTCCCTTGACATCTGTTAGGTAGGGTTTCATCAAGATCTTTGTGAGATTTGGAGTTCTTTTCAAAATGATAAGATTTTAACTCAGTGGCACGTTTCCTAGCCATATCTGCTGCAGAAGAGTGGGTACAGTTGTCATCATCCATTAAATCATATGATACTGCAGCACTCACATGGCGTTCCTTGTGCATTGTTTTCACCTCAGTTTGGGGGTTACCATCTCCAGTTCTGTTACTGGAAAATGTTTGTTTCACAGGAACATTCCTTGAGTCATCACATGGCCCAACACCCCATTCCTTATTCCTATTCTTATCACATTCACAATCAACTATGGCAGCCTCAAACTTCTTCTCATCTTTTACTTTGGCTTTTCTCTTCCTATCAAATGAAGAAAATTTGTGATGATATGCATCCCTTTCTTCAAGACCAATGCCCACTTTGCCCACCTTAATTTTCGGTCCACCCTTTTGTGCCAAAATACAAGTTTGTAAATTTTCAAAACTACTATTTTCAGTATACTTTGTGGCTTGTTCTTTGATTACTTCAGTTTTATCTGTTGCCAGGTCATAGCTGCTTATTTGTTCTTTCAATTGAACATTGTCATTTTGTTGAGAAGGCCTAGATATGCATGTATTTCTTGCCTTTCCTTGTGCAAATTGACTCTCACCCTTTACCTTTGTGGTCGAAGCAGGCATGTCTGATATAATCTCTTGGCAGGCAGGCATTTCTGTGTTGACTTCCTTGGTCACAATTACACTAGCATCACCTTTATCTTTTCTAGTCTTTTTCACATGCATCTTTTCCTTACTGCTAAGTTTCATTTTCTTAGCCACATGGCCTATGACAGGTCCAGGGAGAAGAGATGACTGTGAATGTCCTTCAAAAGCTCTAGGTACATTTTCCATGTCCAAATGTGTTTCCCATTTCTTTAGCATCGGAGCAACTTTACCTGTTAACTGCAGCAAATTGCCGTGCAGAGGTGACAACAAAAATCCTCCAGGAACGAGAAAACATGTCATGACCTGAAAGATGAAGCAGAAGAAAACCAAGGATTCTAATTACAGCTTTGGTTTTAATAAGAGCTAAGCAAAAACTTGACCATTAGACAGTGATTCACCTGTAGGATGGTCCGAGGTGATTCATATGGCACCTTGCTGAACACGGGAGATACTCCCCCAAGCCTATCAGGACTCCCTTCTATTGGTGAAGATGAAGAAATATCAAGGCCCAGGCCACTATAGATAGCTGCAGTTTTCATCGGCAGATCGTTATTGGAACAAACTTTGGTCCAAACTTTGACTGAACTTGAATCGCTGCCATTAAATGAAATGTCCAAAGAATCAGAACCTGCAACCTCCTCATCGTTTGTGCTTGAGCATCTTTCCTTCTTAAGTAAATCGCTACTTGAAGGTTCTCCAGAACCGTCATTACGGGAAATGGATTCAATAGCTACCATAAAAGGGTTTCGATCCATTTGCTGCATTAGCAAATCATGACATTACCAATCCACATGAATGTATATTCATCAGAATATATACTACTTATCAGCACAATGAAAATCAATACAAACCTCAGCGGATGGTTGGTAAGGTGATCTTGATGTGCTAATGTTTGCTGCAATGTGAGGGCTTCTGGACTGATGCAACAGGGGAGAACGCTGATATGTGGGTAAAAATGAACCGTACCTACCATATATTGACCCTGTCAAAGATTGTACCCCTGCTTAACATTCCTCTCAAATGCATCAAAAGAAATTAACCAACAACCATGAGCTCTTTACCTAAGTTCTTTGCAGGAACCCCTCCTTCGAAGTCCTTCTGAAAATGTCCTAAAACATGCTGAAGTTTTTTATCCTGGAACCAAATGCAGCACTTCTTAGACAATAGTGTAGTCAATAGTTGAAAACAAAAGAACATAGTCAAAGGTGCAGGTATGCAGCATTATTCAAACTAAAGTTTTTGATGCAGTGAAAATGGAGCATTAACTGGTGAAAAACACAATCATAGTACTAAACATGACAAAGTCTAATCCTAAGCTAATTAAGAAAAAAACTTATTGTTGATAGCTTGATGCAAACTAACACCACCGAGGTCACAAATCGCAATAATGGTACAAGTGCTATGTAGATTTGTCAGGAGGCCTACAAGTCACAACCTATCTCCCCTGATGCATCAATGTCATGATTTACAACTTTTTTTTTCTGGGTTCATGTAGCATCCCTTTTACCGCAAAACGAAGTCAAGTAATGCAAAGCACAAGACCATGGAAACATCCGCCATTCATCTTCTTTGTAAAGATGAAGCTATCAAAGAGCCCGACCAAATTTGTCAGTGAGCCAACATCACATCAACACGCGTCACAATTTTCACCTAAATGGGAGGGAACCTTTCCCCATGGTTCTGGAAGCAAGAAGAGTACTAGGTCGTTGAATAATGCGCATACTTCAGAGCACTCACTGAACCAAAGCAAAAGCGGGCCTGGTGATCAAAGTTCCCGAGCCCCACTGTGCAAAGGAGAAATTTACACCCAATTTGCATGCCTTTCAAGATTTGACACCCTGGCCCACAGGTCAATGACTCACAATGACCCCACACGTGAGTGTGATAGGGGTGTCAAATTTTGAAAGGCATGTGATGTTTTGCAAAACGTCTCTGGCAGAGAATTAGCCATTGGAGCAGCTCACCGAAGCTAATTAGCCCCTCTCGCACCGAATTCGGCAGCACAGGAGGCTGGCACAACCCGCCGCCAGCCGCCGCATTACCGGCGAGCCCGAGAGCGTGAGGAGGCGGACGTCAGCCCGGGGGGCAGGGGAGGGCACTCACGATGTAAGAGAGCGCGACATCGGGGTCGAAGAAGGCCTCGCCGTCGCCGTCGGAGCGGGCCTCCCCCTCCTCCAGCTCCTCTGCGTCGTCCGCCACCCTGATGCCGCCGCAGGACCCCACGCCCTCCCGCCGCGCTCCTCCCAGCGACGGCATCCCGCCGCGACCCGCAGAAGCTGCTGCTGCACCAGCGCGCTCCTGGATCGCCGCCGAATTCAGAGGCGCCAGGCTCCGCCCCCTCTTCACCCCGTCGACGTCTCGAGGTCCGCGCCCTAGCCCCCAGGTGCCCACTACTCGCGACTTCTCTCTGAATTCCTCTGCTCTCTGCTGCCTGTGTCTGCAGTGCAGCGGCCGTGTCGCGTCTCAGTTGGTTGGCTGGCCTGATCGAAGCTGGTCAGCGATTGTTATTGGTCGCGTCTTCTCGCCGCTGGTTATTACTTTTCCCTCTACCTCTACGGCTCGGCTCCGCTGCTGATTTGCGTTGCTTTTTACGGAAGAATAATTTTGGGATGATGCGGTGAAATGGAAATGGAGTTTGCGTCTCCAGGTAGCCGTACGGGGTCATGCCGATCACGTGGCCCCGGGAATGAAGAAAAGGCACGGGGGAACTGGTGAAGTAGATCGCAGGCCTGCGAAGAAGGCGCGGGCCGTACGAGCAAGCCCAGAAACGCTAACCGCCCAGCGCGTGGGATGTGGGAGGCCCACGAGAATTACTAAGCTTTGTTATCCTTTTATTTTGGTCATTTTTTAATGCTCTGGTTATTTGTCTTCGCAGCACTATTATTATTATGTACTATGCAGCATGCATATTTGGCTGCATAAGATATTTACAAAATAATAGGCCTGTCTTAGTGGGAACACGGAAAAAGCAGTATCCTTTCCGTTTTCTTCAAAGTTTCTTGCTAAGGATGCAGGACATATGGTGGAAATTAAAGTTCTCATGTCGTCTTCATAACCTCTCGCACCTTTTTTTGGGATTTTTCAGGATTAACCGGCGTTATGCGTTAAGTGGTAAGCGGCGTTCCGTTGACAACGAGGCACCAATGGTGACTTCGAGAATCTCCAGATCTGAGTACTTCGAGGGTGCTCATAGAGATAGGATTTACGTACATGTGTTCATAGAGGTGAATGTGCGTGCGTGTTGTGAGCGTCTGCGTTGTACTGTGTAATTCTAAAAAAAACATGTGGTCTCTTGCCGAGTTGAGTTGGTAGTGAGGTAAGCAAATTGGAATCTTTATAGGGTTACTGGGTTACCATTACGTGCATGCGCGCGCCTCTTGCTTTACCGTCATCCCGCTCTTACTTGCAATCACCAGTTCAGGTTCAGTAAAGCACGATTTGCCAGGAGCTGGTTGCACAGGCGTATCAAAGATGTACATCCGAGTTTGATCCCACTTGCCCTGCCGAACGAACGTATTGGCAGCATGTACAGGGGTGCTGATAATTTTCAGAGACAGTTGCTTCTTGCTTGGTCTCATCAACAAAATTTAAAAGAAAACAAGAGCGAAACAGTTCGTTGCCTTTTGTTTACATATAAGAAATTTAAATTTAGATATGCCAAAAAAATCAGAGTGGCGCAGCGGAAGGATGGTGGGCCCATAACCCACAGGTCCCAAGATCAAAACTTGGCTTTGATAATTTCTGTTTTCATTTTTTTACCTTATTTTGTTTCCTTTTGCTCTTGCTGATTAATACATAGATGCATGGTGGAATCTGCTTTTCACATCAATGTAGTGATCTCTTTTTTAATCAGGAAGGAGTGCCAAGTGATCTTCTCTAGCAATACACAGTACTCGATCTTACTAATTAAGGAGTGCAGTGATTATCGCCTTATTGGAGTGAGGGAGCTTTTAGCCATGGAGACGACGCTTCCGGATGGGTGTGAGGTAGTAGATCATCGCGCGGCGCGCCATTGCGGCGACAATAAAATTCCCCATACCGTACCAAAAGCATGCAGCAGAGGTCGATGGATATCAACACTGATCCATCCAGTGCGCAATAATCTCATCTCCAACAAAAGCAGTATGCTGATGGATCGACACAGATCAAGATGGAGACGAAAACAATACATGGGCTATAGCTTTATTGATCGGATCGGAGAGACACTGATCGAGACTGAACACAAATGGTACAAGTACACGCGTTCATCCGAGACTTCCAATCATGGACCGTCCGTCAGGTAGCATAACACAAGCTAATAATTAATAAACCAACGGCTACTGATGATGATGATAACATACACGAATTAAAAGGAACTTAATAACACGTATAGTATACGTACGTGCACGTGCACCACAGGAGACATTCATTCGTACACACTCCTACAGATAACCTAGGCTGTCTACTTGTACCGTGGTGCCACGCGATACATATACACACATATATAATAAATAGCTAGGTCTCTCGTACAAGGCAAACAATCGAACGTGAGCAGCAATAGTTAGGTCAGTCGTGCACGTGTGCGCTCCGGATACGTCGATAGATCATCCATCTATCAGACCACCTCCACTGTCCTCGGCTGCGGGATGATCACCGCCGCCGGAGGCGGCAGCGGCAGCGACGGCAGCGGCGGCGCCCTCTCCGCCGGTAGCGGGGGCGGCATGATGTCGACGACGACGGCGTCGTCCTTGTCGGCGCCGTCGGTGCTCGCCGCCTCCTCCCCGTCGGTGTTGTTGTCGAGGGTGACCGCGACGTGGGCCTGATGAGGCTGAGGCACCTGCTGCTGGTGGTGCTCCTTCTCGGCGTCGGCGACGACCTGAATCTCCGACACGGCGCCGTTCTTCTTGGGGTTGCGGTACATGAAGTAGAGCGCCATCTGGGCCAGCCCGAACAGCAGGCCCAGCACGTTGGGCATCTGCACATCAAAGCAAAACGTTTGTTTCGTCATCATCAGTAAAATAATTTGCATATTCTAAAAAAAAACTAATTTGCAATTTTCCCCCCTGAGACGATCAGTTGAGTAAATGCATCTTCATTTGCGCTAGCTAACATCAGTTAGTGCGATCTAGCTGCTAGCAGGCTTTTCAAGAACACATGATTTTAGCCTATAAGCATCTGATTTATAAACTACTCTATCAGCGCGCTGGCCTTTAAGATTGCAAGTACGTTTTGGTTTGCTTTAATTTTGCAAAAGATGGTAGTATGTGCAGTGCGATCTTTTTGTTAGGTTCTGTACACAGAAAACAGCTGGCTCGTGGGTCGTGACACAAGCGCAAACACCTGTACTTCACTAACTGTGATTGTACAGTAAAGTACGTGTATTAAACCAATTAACATCACCTTAAGCTGGCTAGCTATCTACTACCTTTAACCTTTGCAGGCCTGCTTCGAAAGGTTGGGAAAGCTAGCACGAGATGATTGAAAGCGAAAAGAAAAACAAATGCAAAGAGTGTGTGCTTTACCGCGACGAAGAAATCTTTCAGAAGGAGGCCGTAGAAGAACCAGGCGACGGCGCTGATGGTCAGGAAGAAGGAGAGCCAGAAGGGCATGAACTCCACGCTCTTGGTCCGGATCACTTGCCGCTGTTGTTGCAAAAATTTTAACAGGTCGTTTGGTTACTTGATCCAATTAAGTAATTAACTAGTAGCTATAATTATTAATCCGGCCTTAGTGTGTTAGTGCAATAAGTAGTGTATAGCTAGGAAGCTTACGATGATGGCGAGAGGAGCGACGAAGACGGCGAGGGCGAAGGCGGCGCCGACGCCGCCGGCGATGGAGACGCGGCGCTGGCCGTCGACGAAGAACTGCAGGATGGCGACCATGGCGCCGAAGAGCCCCATGTTCATGATGCAGAGCAGCTTCATGGTGGAAACCATGGCGTCCCTGGGCGCGTAGACGAGGTAGATGGCGAGGTAGACGGACTCGACGACGCAGGCGATGGCGTTGATGGAGAGGAGGAGGACGTCCATGCTCAGCAGCGCGTAGTAGAGCCACAGCATTGCGCTCAGCAGCGCCACCACGTACGGCACCGACTGGAACGACTCGGTCGACTTCTTCTTGTAAACACGGTAGAACGTGGGCCTGTTACAATATTAGTGGTCAAGGTGATCAGTAGCACTTAGCTTAATTGGTAATTTAGCAAAAAAAAAAACAATTTACTATACTACTCACACTGGTGCCAGGGTGACCAGGAAGGACAAGATGTTGCCTGCAAAACAGACAAGAAAATGCCATTAGTTCTACTTTGCTAATGATTAGTATCGTTCTCCTGTCATGCATGGTTTTGAGCTTGCATGCATGCATCTCCTAAAAGTATACTGTTGCATGCATGTACTACCATATGATGCATGCATGGTGTGCAAATATACCTAGGATCCCCACAGCAAAGACCAACGGGTGCTGAACGGTAATCATCTTGAAGTTGAAGGGTAGTGATCAACACTAATCTCCCTGCTCCACACAGACAAAAGCTAGCTTATTCAGCACTGCTGCGCCTAAGAGAGAAACAAAGAGATCCCTCTTGGGAGGCTGGCCGGCCGGCAAGCTTGTGCTGCTGCTTCTTGTCTCTACCACATGACACAATGCAAGCTCCCTTCCTGGCAACCCCTCGGTATTTATAGGGCCAGGAAAGGAGCCTCCCGTCACTTAAATACTCCGGTAAATCCGAGGAGAGCGGAGAGTCTCGATGATCACCACTGTGTTATCGGTTGAGCTTTAATTTGCATTGCCTTCCGGCCGCGCGCATACGTGTGGCCGGGCGCACTTGACACCTCGATCCTAATCACATCCTTTTGCCCGGCTTATGTGTCGGTAATCCGCGACATGTCGCACTTAGGAGGCGTCTTAGTTGACACATGGGTATTTACTTGGTTCATTACATGGATACATAGACTACATGTGTCGATCTTCGACGACGCTCTCTCGTTCATGATAACAAGTTGATCCATCTATATATAGCTTCTTGTTGATCAATGCAACATGCATGATCAGGTTTAATTTGCGCTTAGGAATCAATAGTGTAAATCTTTGAGTTGCGCTGCTTATAATTTGAATAGAGATGCATGGACGAGAAGGTGGCGGTAGCATGAGCATTATCAGGGGGGAAAACGTAGAGACACTCTAAATTTTCCAAATTAATTCATCAGAAATTGATAACACGGGGCTGGTCTTTTTGCTAACTCTTTTCCAAATCAGCAATTAGTATAAAGACTGCACCAAATTAGAGTGAAATGAACTGTACCTTGTATTTTGAAACGAGGGTAGCAGCGAAAGTTAGGCTTTGATACACCCAGAAGGCCTATTTGTATAATTTACGTAAGGTAAAAGGTTGCAAGAGTGTTTAAATTTCTTTTGTGAAAAAAGAGTAAAAGACACTACGCACATACTTTATGAGGGAGCTGGAATTCCAATTCTCCATCATTTTATTTGATGGTTACAGAAAAGAGCAGCCTTTTATATTCCCCTTTAACCATCAAACACGCAGTATAGTGTGTGGCAGGCATGGATCCCATCATATATCTGAACTTTGAAGTTCTCATTGGCGATTAATTGGTTCAGAAAGCTGGCGTAGGTTCTAGACAAATAGCTGCTTGGGGGAATGCAGAATCTGGCAAAGTTGTAATCATGCAAGTAAAATAATAATCCGCCCCCTTTTTACCAAGTTAATAAAGCGCTGTGAAAAAAATCCCTACAAGCAACTACCCCTAGTGGCACGGTTACTTTGGACCACCACCACACTACACGGTGATATGGATGCTACGTGCGCGGGAGGCCGGGCCCGGGCGAGTCAAAAGCGCTAGCGCGGTAAGCAAGCGAGCACCCAGCGCGCGGTTACTGCACAGTGCACACACGTCGTTAGGCCGCGACGCGATCAGAACCGTCCACTTTCGCAGCCGCAGACGTGCATGCTGCGTGCCCGGCGAGCTGGCTGGCCAGCTCTAACCCCCGCTTTTCCAGGGTAATTATGTTGCCATGCATCGTGCCCGGCCGTGCGGTAACATTCCGAGTAGTAGCTACCAAACCAAATTTACCTGGGAAAAAAAAGTGATAGTGATGATCGACGGACAGGATGCATGTGTTCCATTTGACCAGCAATTTTGTAACCCCACAGTTTGTCACATCTTAGGTAGTTAACTTTAACCGTTCTTAGTAAGGGTTTGGTCAATTATTTGCCATATTTTGTCTTTTTTTTTCTGAAAACACAACACAGAGATTATCCACATGATTCACAATCGCCCCATAAATCAATGGTTCATTTTCTTGTCAAAGTTTGCCGCCGTAGTGACAGGCATTGTCACACATTTGTAGCAGGCTGTCCAGATAGGCTTTCAATTCGTCTTTGAAAAACTAAAGTGGAGTATAATTTATACTAGTATATGAGATATTTATGAACATGCTAAGGTGTCTGTATAGTGACCTCGGACGCTTTGCATGAGAAGAGGAGGGCATTGGCTGGTCAGATTAATAACCCGTGTTATCGTCATTAGCAACTAAGGTACGTAGCATCGCCATCAATGGAAATAAAATGGAAACCCAGCTCGTCCCGGCCGTAGCTTTCTAGCTTGTCATCAATCTCTTCTCTTTGCCCCATCCAGATGTCAGCAGATCACTGGGATACTAGATCGAGATAGCTAGCTAGAGAGAGCCAGCCTATCCGATGGCTCTGTCAGCAGCGAAAGATACTTCTGTTTCTCTGATCACAGTAGAGATATAAGTTCATCAGACTCTGGTAATACCTATAATAACGTATTATCATAAAGTTATACTCCCTCCATACTTGTAAAAGAAGTCGTTTTGGACAAGTTTTAAGTCAAACATTGGGAATATAAATCATGAATGCCTTTTAAGTTATTGAGTTTTAAAATGTGAAAATCATATGAACATTCTTGAAAAACAATTTTAAAAAAGTATAAATATATCAATTTTTATTAAATATTTTTATTAAAATAAGAAGTCAAAGTTATGCTTTGGAAACCGTGTCTCTGTCCTAAACGACTTCCTTTACGAGTATGGAGGGAATATGTCGTTTTGCATTTTTTTAAATCATAAATTTTGTTGTGCACCTAGATATGTGTTACTATGTATCTAGAAAAGGCTAAACCAAGATACAATTTGGAACGGATGGGCTACAAAGGTATTTTTCACAATGAATCTAGTAACGCAATATTGATTGTCAATCTCTATAATTTTTTTATATAGAAGGCGAAAGCTAAAATACATTGACTCAGGACAATACATAGATGGCCTAATATATTCGTGATTAACTGGAGGATGTTGTGTACATATACATTGATCTCTAGTGTACTACGAAAAAGTTAATTGTCAGGCTAGAGAGCACTAGCAATCTTATATTAGCTATATATCTACAGTTGAAAGTATGAGGCGCATATGCACGTACGGAACCTCTGCTAATAAACATGCATGGACAACGGGAGTAGAGATCAGCAGGCTAATGCTGCACTTGCACCCATCCAATTTTAATTTCAAATTGCATCATCGATTTGCACTAGGGCTCAGTGCATGCGAACAGCATTTCTTAATTATATCTATATAGAAAGGATTGTTCAGTTCTGGGTGGGACATGTGGCAGCAAAAGTGCCGCGCGACTCGTTTCTTGGATGGAAAGGCAAAGATACCGCAGGGATTCGCACGCGAAGGGCTAGTGATCGGCACTGCTGTAGAGTCATGTAATAAACATGGCGATGATGATGGATGGATCAAAATCAAAGTGCTGTTGAAACTATTGGCCATATACTTCCTGGAACTCATTTGCGCCACTAGATGCCCGACAGCAGATCGACCATCGGTGTTTATGAACTAGCTAATGCGACTTTCACTCGGTCTCGAACACAGTTTCTTTTCGTTTATTTAATGTAGGTATAGAGTCAGAAAAAGAAAGGCGGAAAAATAAATTGATAAAGCCATAAAGGACATTGTTCAACAAATACTCCAACAATCCATGATAAGGCATGGACATGCATATGATAAGCATGACTAGCACCTTTAATTTTACCATTTTTGAAAAGTTAACAAGAGAGATACACTAAAATAAAACTCAAACACCACACTCGATCGTTATTGCGGCTGGGCTAGCTGCTGCTGTCATTATGCTGGAGTTAATTATAGACGAATGGAGTGGTGCAACCTGCTTCTTGTTTCAAATTTGCTAATATGAGAAGCAAAGATGACTATTTAATGTAGAATAATAAAAATACATCATATTGTCTAATTTAATTCATAAGAAATACTTCTTGGGTAGAAAAATAATGTGACCATAATAAATCTTGACAGGTGTAGCTGCAACTGCAATTCGCTCCAAAAAAAACTACCTAGCTATACTTTGTTTCAAAAATGGAAAATGCTTAAGTTTTTGTCATGAGTCAAAACATCTCTAACTTTGATCAAATTTATATAAAATACAGTAAAATCTACAAAAAATAATTTTGTATTTTATTAATCCCAACATTAAATATGTCTTGATAGGGTATTTATTGTGGTATGGTAGATGTTAATATATTTTTCTATAAATTTGATCAAATTTAATGAAATTTGACTAACAAGTCACGATAAAACAATGACTTCTTACAGGAGAGATGCTTCCATATGCATTGTAAAAATATTAAGTCATCAAGAGTAATATGTTCCAGGTAGTGCTTACATAATATAAAAAATTAATGGATAGAGTAGTCACTTTTGATGTTTCATGATTAGATAATGCCGGCCTTTCCTCCTAACTGAACAATGGGGATCGATTTGGAGATCTGAGGGGCATAACATGGGTGGGATCTCTCAGCTAAAGAATTGAAGAACATGAAAGTGGAACTAGCTTCGCAAATATATACCACTCTCTGCCCTATGTGTACCGTACGTACTGATCATTGTAAATGCACGAGTTCCTGATGACCTAACTTCCAAATGAGTAGAAGTTCAAACAATATAGGGAAAAATGTACTGGAATTGCACTGAACTTTTTTGCTTGCTATCGAGCGCATGAAACTTTTTACACACACACACACACACACACACACACACACACACACACACACACACACACACACACACACACACACACACACACACACACACACACACACACAATTTCAGTCAGAAGCTTATGTACCAAAATTTGATACAGAGCTAGTAAAAGTAAGTTATTTTTTGGCACGATTTTAAGGACCCTAAAAATTCCTCGTTCACGAGAGCCATTCTGCTGTGGTGAGTGTGGTTTTTTTTAGGGAATGCTGTGGTGAGTAATTAAGCTTATTACACCAGCTTAATTTCTAGTCACGCTATACAGAGGGTACTGTGTGAATTTTACACAAATTCCATAAAAGGTCCAATTTTTAATGTTTCAAAACCACTAGAGCGGGGAAACTTTTGTCGCATACAAACAAACGCTCTGATTGTTTGGCTTATCATCCAGAATCAGCCAGATCAGTCAACTTTTCTCCCTCATCCTATTCAATTAGTTAGAATCACATAATCTACTTAATCTGGTTGCGAAACGAAAAGAGCGAAAGGCGCACACATGAGCGATAGAGAGAAGAAATACACTGACACGGGATGTTTAAATCGAGTGAAAAGATGAAAACTTTTTGCATTGAGCCGCATGCATAGAGAGAAGAAATGAACTGACACGGTTTTCTAGATGAAAACTTTTCATCCTTTCACCGGAAACACAGCCCGCATGAGAAGTGCATGCATGCATGTTGACTTTTGCCTGGATTTGACGATGGTCTCTGGTAATGTTGGACACCAGGCGAAGATTGTTGGATGTGGTTTTGCGCGCATGCCTAACGCTTTTTATCGCTTCTCCACTCGGAATGTACGGGCCCTGCCTTTTGGCATAACAAACGTAAGGTAACATGCAACCTAACCGATAGAGCGATCAAGGTCGCATTGTATACACATGCACACAGTACTTGCGGCTGCCAGCTGCAGGCCCTGCAGTGCTGCGCACCGTGTTGACCACACGTTACAATGGTGTCGCTCTGCCGTTGGCGATCGAGAGCTTTGATATGCAATTCGTGCACTGGCGAGCTACCGGGTTGGGTGTGCCAAATATCGATAGAAACATTATAAGCAGCGGCTCTATGTGGGAACTTTGTATAGTTGCTAATTAACTTGTTCCCGGTCGTCCTTAAAAGGAGGAGGAATCTTGCCGTTCGTTGGTACACCTCTCACCATGTACAACTGTAATATATGTCCATACACAAACACATACTCCCTCCGTCCCTTAAAAGAGTATCGTCGTTGGTGTGCGTGCTAACTCAATTTGTAGAAAATACATACAATATTTATATCTTCAAATAAATTTAGTAAAAAATGGACTAAAAGATCTTTCCAGTTATGCTAATTATGTATCATAGATATTAATCTTTTTTACTATAAAATTAATTAAGTCATTTCTCAGGAAGCGAGAAAGACACTTCTTTATGAACGGAGGGAGTACTACAAATGCTACCACACACCACACTCTTACACGTAAACAATTAAAAACTACGCTGTGCGTTAGAGTTCTTCATGACTACACATGTTAGAAGCTACACTGAAATTATTTTGGGCGAAAGCCTGACACATGTCATTTTTAATTTTATCCTAAGTCCAAGTTTTCTAAATTTGACCCAAATTTGTACAAAGGAAATAAGTGCATTTTTCACCATTAAACTATCATATTGGAGTCTAAATTTGGAGATTGAACTAGAAAACCATATATATTTTTTTAGCAATCAAACTATGCAAACCGGACAGAGTTAGCCCCTCTAGCTCATTTCAAAGGTGATTTTTCCTATACTATTTTCTCAAATAATAAAAATAATATGGTTTAATCTAAAACTTTATAACTGGTCAATTTGAAACCATAAAAAATTATAAACCAGTACATGAAATTTTCTAAAAATTGAAGGACCGAAACGGCGACCAGAGAGGGGGGGAGTGAATGGGAGCCGATAAAACTTTCTTTTCCAAATCCGGCTTTCACCCCAAAAATCACTTCCGGACTTCGTAACACAATCTTGCCAAGATCACGCAGCAACTGAGATGCTACTGACCCTAGGAACAAGAAACATGCAGCGGAAACACAGAAAGAATCATCGATCCAAAAACTTGACAAATCTGTCACTGGGTGTATGTACTCGGCACTGCCGGGTTACCAAACTCGGCACTGCCTAGTACATGCAGCTCTCGAGTGTATGTACTCGGCACTGCCGGGTTTCAAAACTCGGCACTGCCTAGTACATGCAGCCCTCGAGTGTATGTACTCGGCGCTGCCGGATTTCAAAACTCGGCACTGCCTAGTACATGCAAACAGCACAGCCCCAAAAGTCAACTCGAGGATGGATCTCCCAAACGGCTTGAGTTCTTGAGGCGAGATTTTGGTCAGATGATCTAGACCTCCAGTGGAATGTTTTCCCAAAAGATCTCGGCCTCTAACTCAGTACAACTCCCGGAAACTCAGATCTCGTGATGAACACCATGACATCAAGTTCATCCCGAAAATCTCAAATCCAAAGCGATTCTCGGCGCTTGGGGGCAAAGGATCACCAGCAAAAGAGGCACAAGGCACTCATACGTGAATCCCCCAAAGAAATCCGAGAGAAAACGCCCTATAAAGAGAAGAACGAAAATCCCCCAAAAATGGCTCCGAAAATACCTCCGAAAATGGGAAAAAGAAATGGAGCTCGGGAAATCAAATCATGGCACAAAGATGAGCAGCACAAACTCCATCACATAACCATGAATTCACCTATACAAAACTAAGAAAGATTCGAAGTAGTTCTAGGTGAAGAGGATAAAGGGAAGAGGAAAACTAAACAAGCCAAATGAAAGATAACTAGAGAGATTGCAGCCACCAGCCCTGGAAGGGGCTATTAGTAGTCCAAGTGGTTGTGCTCTAAAGACTAAACTACCCCTAAGTGATACATACCCCTCAGGGGCAAATTTGACATTTGATCTTCAGATATTTTCCGGCTCGGGCACCTTCCACTGCAAGCTAGCTTCCCTCCGACGCAAGCCTTGCAGTCACGCCGCGTGTCCTCCGGATCGAAGCTCCTCGACGCCGAGTTTTGGGCCGGCCCAGTCGAGTGCATGTACTCGGCACTGCCGAGTTGTTCAACTCGGCACTGCCTAGTACATACAATCAGCCCAACAGCCCATCTTCGCTACGTCGAGTCCTCGGTCCTTGGTTTTGAGGCCCAAACCAAGGGAAACCGTCCACCGATGATTTTGTGGCCAAATCACCAAACCCCGCGCGCAAACTTCGGTTGTTAGCCGCCACCTTGCGCCGGCTTCTCGTCCGCGTACGAGCTTCGGTTGTGAGCCGCTACCTCACACCGGAACCACGTCCCCTTGCTAGTTCTTGCCAGCATGTGAACCGCACTTGATCCACCGGCCACCGGGTCCCTCGAACCAAGCCTACTTGTCTCTCCGCTCCTCGGAGGCCGCCATGGCTAAGACCTTTCGCGCCTGTTCTTCACCTGCACCAATGCAACCAAGCCGCATTCTACACCTGCAATACTTGAGCCAAGGGAAACGTCAATCCACACCACGTTGTCAATCACTCATCACACCAGGAAGCGACCATCCACCGGTCCTCGGACACACCGGGTCCTCAAAAATATACCACCTATTTGTGCTACATTTAGAAATATTTGTGTCTTATTCCTCCCTACTGCTACTATGTTTTTTCTTGCAACTGCGACTGCTATTTATTTAAAAATTCATTTTGTGCTTTTTTTTACTTTATCTTGATTGTATGATTACATGATGTTTGAGCGCCTGCGAACTGAGCCTAGATCAGCTGGTAAGGTTCCTTGTGGTGGAACTTGCCCACCAGGGTTCAAGTCGTCAACTTAGCGTTGGTGCTCGCATTTTCCTGAATTTATTCCAAGATTTAATCGGCGTTCAGAGGTGCTCATCATGGTGTGGTTGCGTGCGTATATTCATAGGGATAGGGTTGAGTGTGCGCGTGTTTGTGAGCGTCTGTTGTACCGTGTTTCATAAAAAAAATGATGTTTGAGCGCCTACCTTGTTTGAAACTTGTTACCTAGTCGAGCGATCAAAATAAACTAAAGGGCTAGACATGCAATGCCTAAATAGGATCCATATGTGGTGGAGAGTTACATCTACAAGGTTGGTGTCACCTTGGAGATTTGTTGTACTTAGAGTCTGCTACATCCCGTTTGATCTTCTGGTCTAATATAGCACAAAAACAATAATAAAATAAACAACAAGCACGAATATGAGCAATAAAACACTTGCAAAAGGAACAAATAACTCTAAACAGAGCAATACATACAGATTTAAAAGATCAAACCAGCTTTATATTATTTTTACAAATATATAGGTAAAACCATCTCTGAAACCTGATAGAAGGCCAAATTTGTCTAGTTTTCATAGTTTGATGGTCAAAGATGCCTGGTTTTTAAGTTCAATTGTCAAAAACTAAGTTCATGCTATAAAAATACATTAACATCTGTAATATCAAATAAATGCACTATCAAGACACATTTGAGCAGCGATTTTACAAAATTAATTTGATTTTGTAGATGTTAGTATATTTTTGCTACAAAATTAGATAATTTTGGCAAGGACATTTACTAAAATGGCATATACTTGAAATGGATCAGAGTATCATGAGGCTTAGCTGATACACGTAGAACAAAGAGGACTAACGAGTTACATTAGCCCTAGGCGTCTCCGAGAAGAAGCGCGTCTTCACTTCCTCTCGGTTATACTATGATTTTAATTGGTATAGGACATAACTTAGCAACAAAGTTTGCATCAACACACTATAACATTCTGCGACCGAAACGGCATGATTGATGCAAAGCTTTTTCCAAAAGTCTAGGCGGCTCGCGGCGCAGACAGATAATACTCAAGATAGCATAGCCTTTCCAAATCCTATGGCTAGGAAGCTGCTACATGTCGCCTATGGTGCCTGTGTGTTGCGCACCTGTACGTCTACCGAACAACTTACTACTATATTAAGCGATCGGTGGAGGAGGTGACCGTCTACTCGACTCGGCTCTGCTTCTCGAATGTTCTCGCCTTGCGTCCATTCTGCCTTTAGATCGGCTTTCACTGGAAAGGCGACGAAGTCGGAGCTCGGAGGTGTGTCGGAGACGACGACAGGCTATGGCTGCCATATACCAGTGCTGACCGTCTGACCGGCCGGCTTGTTGCTGTCGACGCGACGGCCGGCCGCCGGCGCGCGGCGGCGGCCAGGCCGACGGCGTGCTCTGCTTTCAATTCGCGTGGTGCGGTGCCTGCCGCGATGCGACGCGGCCGAAACCATGTTCTCGATCCGGTGGCATGCATGGTCCTGAGGTGTGATAGAGATGCGCATATATGCAGCTAGCAGCTATAGGTCAAAGTGCTGCAAGGTTTTCGCCTTTTTCGGTGATGTGAAGCTAATAAGTGCGACTGCAGCACAAGGCTGGTCGACTCCTACCACTACCGCCATTACTGTTACCGATGCGTGCTCGCGCATCAACGGCCGGACGCGCTAGGGAAGGAAGATCGGCGTACGCCTGCATCATATGGATCGGTGTACCTGCAATGCAAAATGTGGGTACGCACAACATATGGTACTCTAGAAGCTCCGAGGTGTCCAGCTGATCAATCGAACGATGACGAATATGGATGATGGTGAATCTCCTAGTCATAATAGTTACCACAATGCACTTTATCACCCCCGTAGACCTGTTTTTGAATTTGCGGGAGCAAATTTATGGGATTGTATTTTTTAAAAAAAATCACCTCGCAGATAAAGTCGTAGTTCGGGTTTTTCTATACTAGGAGAAAGTTATTTCTTCTTAATGAAAAATCATGGAGGCAGTCTTACCCTATCGGTAAATACTCTCCGCCTGCTGACAATGGCCTTGAAACACTCTTGTATTAATTTACGCGTTCATCCCATAGATTCCAAACACAAAGTGTAAATACAGATGTCCGAAAAATAGCACACGGGGAAATAAGTAGATCGGGCTAACGAAACAATCTCCAAGATTCCACCAATCAGGCAGGATTGGAGGCCCGGTGGCTTCTGTTGGGCCTTAGCTGGATGGATCAGCATTCGAACTAGAAGAAACTTTTCTCTTTGCTGTTGGAAGGCCCAGCCCAATGTGCTATGTCTATTAATAGAGTTTATATAAGAAAGCACACGCAAAGCTGGAGTAGCTCAGTTGGTTAGAGCGTGTGGCTGTTAACCACAAGGTCGAAGGTTCAAGCCCTTCCTCTAGCGGATTATTACTTTTTTTTTTCAAACACGATTTCCCATTTTTTTTCATATCGTTTTTTTCGCTTAATTCAATATTATTTGGGATAAACGGTGGTTTTGCTGTGATATTTCGTCCAAATATTTCCAACTGATTTTTATTCTTTCTCAAACACGATTGTCCATTTTTCCAGATCGTGATTTTCGCTTAATTCACTATTTTTTGGGCTAAACTGTACGAATTTATCCAAAGATTTCCAACTAAATTCAGCTTACAATTACAGAGAACACTAGCCATGTCCACACACTTTCCAAAGAAATCATCTCCCCTGATCCAAATGCTCTATGCGCTCTGCAAGTTTGCAACCCCACAACCGATACCTCCATTCTCTGCATCCTGATTGATACATACACCACTCAAAACCATTCCATAATCCATCCATTTACACGAATTCCATCGCACTGCTTCGTGCGGCATGAAAAGTTTCCCAACAGATCAAGACCGTGCAATAATCCCCGCACAAAAATCGGGAACAAGTAAAGTAAAGCATCTCACACTCCAACCATCTTTCCTGTATGCTATGCACACGCGAACTCCAGCACGTACTGGACAGGAGCTTTGATCGCTCTCTATCATCATCACTCAGCTCGCGAGTCGCGAGCGAGCTGGAGAGAAAACCGGCGGCGGCGGCGCCCTGTTACCCAGATCACGAGATGGAGTGGCGCCGGCGGCGCTGGAAGAGCACCTTGGCGTCGGCGGTGGCCTTTGCCCCCAGCTGCTGCAGCCCCGGCTCGGCGGCGGGCCGCATCCGGAAGAGCCTGCCGAGGCTTCGCGCGAAGCCCCTGAGGAGGCGGTTCGCGGGGCCCACCCGCACCAGCTCCCGCTTCATGCTGACGTGGTCCTTCTCCAGGTCCGTGAGCCGCATCCGCATCCGCGCCACCTCCAGCTTGAGCTCCCGGTTCTCCCGCCGCACCGACGCGTAGTTGTCACGCGGCGACATGGCGCCGCTGCCCACCCCGCTCCCCGACCGCATGTTCTGCGCCGACGACGCCGACGCCGCCGCCGCCGCGCACCCGAAGAAGAGCGCCGTGTCGTGCCCGCCGCCCATGCTCCCGCCGCCGCCGGCCTGGATCGCGCTCCGGAGACGGAGCTGCTCGAAGTAGAGCACCTGCACGGCCATCTGCACCGGCAGCCTCTCGTTCTGCGCCGCGTGGCTGCACGCGTCCGGCGTCAGGCGCTGGCAGTCGATCGCCTTGCACAGACGGTACCGCTCCGCCTCCTTGATGTTCGGGTGCACCTGCAATGTAATTAACCATGGTCGCTGTTAATTAGCGTGGGAAATGAAATCAAAGGAGATTACATTGAATCCGGGCAGCGTCTTGCGTGCCTTGAGGAAGATGTCGACGGCGCGGTAGAGTCCGTCGGTGACGAGGCGGGCGTGGTCGGGGAGGAGCTCGGCGAGGGAGATGAACTTGGAAGGGAGGATGTTGGAGTCGAGAGCCACCTCGGCGAGGTAGCTGTCGAGCAGCTTGGCGGCCTTCACGAGGAGGCTCTGCTTGGGCGACCTTGGGCTGTCGTCGTAGCAGCAGTCGAACCCGCCGCCGTCCTCCTCGCTGTCGTCGTCGAGGTTGAGGAACACGGCGAACACGCGCGCCACCACGTCCGTGTCGTACAGCCCGTTCTGCTGCTGATGTTGCCCGGCCGCTCCGGCGCCGGCGGCGATGAGGATGTCCTCGAGGATGGCCTGGTCGAGCTGCATGCCGATCCGCTTCTCGAGGTCGGCGCGGCAGATGCTGGACGCCGACACGGCCATGGCCGTCTTGAGGAGCCCCGACAGGAACGCCATCGGCACGGGGCTCCTCTTCGACTGCGCCGGTAGCAAACCCACGATCGCCTCCACCACGGCGCGCTGCCTCTTCACGGCCTCGGCGTCCGCGCACTTGCCGCCGCCGCCGCCGCCGTGCACGTCCCTGGCCATGAGCCCGTGCAGCGAGGTCTGCGCGTAGTTGATGAGGATCCGCGTCACCGTCTCCTGCTTCAGCCCCTTGGCCTTCACCGCCGAGAGAAGCCTCTGGAAGAAGTCGAGCCCGAGCCCCGCCACCGATTTCCCCCACCAGTCTCCCCCGCCGCCCGGCGAGCCGCCGTCGAGCTCCGCCGCGAACGCCGCCGCCGGCCTCAGCTGCCCCTGGTGATGGTGGTGGTGGTGGTCCAGCTTGGCGGAGAGCCCCGAGGCGAGCTGCTCCTTGCACACGTTGGCGGCGATGGCGGCGATGAGCCTGCTCACCAGGTTGGCGTCCTCGGCGGCCGGGAGCAGCGCCTCGCAGCTGCGGAGCACGGCGACGGAGCTCGTGATGCTCGGGAGCACGGCGTCGCGGAGGAAAGACTCGGCGCGGAGCTCCAGGTTCTTGTCGGAGAAGTCCTCCGTCATCTGGAGGTAGTGCGCGGCGCAGCGGAGCGTGGCGACGTTGGCGACCGTGACCTCGACGTGGACGCCGTAGCAGAACTTGGCGGCGAGCTCGAACGCCGGCGCGCCGCCCGGGGTGCCGTGCAGGCTGAGGCGCGCGAGCTTGGCGTCCTTGGACTCGGCGACGAGACGGCGGATCTTGCCGCTCCGGGAGACCAGCGGGAACTGCGCGAACAGCTATGACGCCGGCGTTAGCAGCACATCATCGTTTATGGTGCTATGATGTGCAGACGAGTTGGTTTCTTTCTCGGTGAGGAGGAGCTCTCACCTTGTGGAGGGCGAAGCTGGACGTGCCCACCTCGACGGTGAGGTCGCTGGAGACGTCGGTCGGAGGCCTGCAATGCAAGATCGAATCATAATTTTAGATTGCTAGTATACAACAATGTTGCTCTGACTCTGATCATACTGGATGAAATGCATGTTCAGATGATTCAGTTCAGAACAGAAGCGCGGGATCCGAGGAGGAGCAGAATGAGTTACCACTCATTGGCGTGGCGGCTGATGAGGCTCGTCGGCCGGAACGTCCTCTTCCCGGAGATGCTCTGCTTCAGCTCTGTCACCGTCGCCACGCCCATCTTTCTCTCTCTGTTTTTCTCTCCTCTTCTCTCTCTAATGAAGTAAGCAACCACTGCAAAGGGATGCACGCCTAAATATGTTTACGTGGGCGTCAGGACAGAGGACAGTGCAGCGAGCGCCTTTTTAAGACAGTGGCGAGTGTGTGGTGTGGGAGTGCGTGCAGAAAGCTTAAGGTGAATGAAATCTGATGCCCACGGCCATGGGCGGTTCAAAAGCTTCTTCCTACTACGGCTAGCCATGGCATATAGTAGTAGTTTTGCAGATGGGAGTCATGGAGGTCTGATGATGACGGTGCCGACTGCAAAGCCATTTCTGCAGGGATAGATGAGCCATGAGTTACATTGTTATTAGGAAATGTGAAAGAGGGGACATTGAGCATCATATAGGCTTTTCCCCCCTTGAGATGTTATCATGCTCATAGGCTTTTACATTCTCCTAACGGCCCCTACCTTATGATGCTGGGGCGAGCTGCCGGGAGAAAATTGGGAGAGCTGCAATCATGTGGTTCATGCCAATGTGTTTGGGATAAGATTGCATTGGAAACATGCACTAAGGTGGTGTTGCTGTTGGAGAATAACCGATGACGAATTGCACCAACTGTCAAGAGATTATGTACAAATGTAGTTTAGTTTGGAAGACTGTTTTCTGCACAAGTGATAGCACAACTGCACAGTGCATCAACCTTTATGACACAATTATGAGTGGAGAGACGGCTATATTGGTGTTTGGTGACGCTAAGGTTTAGGGACGAAGTGAGGGGATGGCATGTCGGCATGTCGCAGAGCATAGTCGCGGCACAACACAAGTGTCTAACTATGACACCACTGGTGTCTGTAAGTGTGACGGATGAGTTAGAGAAGATGTGGTGTATGGAGGCATGGAGCTCTATTGCTCTACCGGTTGCATAATAGTCCCTAAAAGGTTAGATATGTTTGTACCATTTTAAGTTCTCAAAATCCTACTATACATTGTTTAAGTACAAAAAATGTGACAATCTGGCACTGTGTTGGTTTCATCTATTGATCAATTAGAAAAGCCAACCTTATTAAGATCAATCACTACAACATTTTAGCTACAATATCTCAGCCACCTCAAGTGTTTCAGGTTTATTTGGAACGAAGTTTTTTTTTTTTAAAAAAAAACACTTGAAACCTAGAGGGCTTATAGAATTGCTATGTAATAAACAGGTTAGTTTTTTTATTAGCCACTTGGCAGACGAGATAGTGCTATTCTGCCAGAATGTCTTTGAAGGCCTTAAGGTTATTTTGACAATAAGAACCTTTACTATTCTAGTGAGTTTTCATATGGCCTACTAATAGGCAGTACTGCTGTGCTCCTGCTAGCTAGGACCATACTCCCTCCGGTTTGGTAAAGGAAGTCGTTTTGAACAAAATTTGAGTCAAACATTGGGAATATGTCGTTGAGTTTGGAAATGTGAAAACTACATGAATAGATTTGTCTTGCAAAATACTTTTATAAAAGTATACATATGTTAGTTTTTAATAAATATCTTTACAAAAATAAGAAGTCAAAGTTGTACTTTGGAGACCGTATCGCTGTCTTAAACGACTTCTTTTACTAAACCGGAGGGAGTATATTATTGTGAATTGTGATGACCCTCTGACTCACATGCTGCCGGCTCTGATCTTGATATGGTTAACTCGTACTAGTACATGGTCTTTCGAAAAGAACTCGTACTAGTACATGGATCCGCATGCCGTATGCTACCAGATCACTGCTATCTCCCTCCTGATTTTAAACCTTTTGCGGGGATCCCTATGCAAACCACCACCTTTTGGATATAATACTGACGAGTTGTGCGATTCTGCCATTATTTTCGTCTAAAAGCCTTGTCTGACTGAATGGGTGCCTTAGCTTGTGAGGTGCATACCATTCATGGAAGTGGCTGTGCGAACCGGGTCTTACACATGTATATCCTTCTCACCATCTCGGCCTGTATAAACGTTGATATGGGTAATTAAATTACCACAGGACATGAAAAACAATTGTGAAGGTCCTACTTCTAATTAATGTTATCTTTTACTTTTTCTCGAGTCAAATTATGACGACACTGTATAAGACATATGCTACATTACCAATAGGAAAAAAAAAAATTCTCCAAACGTAAATAGAATCGCGGTGCCTATTTGGAACATAAATACTCCCTCTGTCGGTGTCCCTCAGCTCCGTTCAAGGATATAAAGTGATTTTTGCTGTGGAAAGTCATCTTTATTTACTTGATCAACACTTAGTCTAGTTATACTAGGTATGTTTAGTGTAAGAGAAAGTTATGCAACTAGATTCTTATTTCAAAATGCTCATCTTATATTGCCTTTGTTGTTGCAAATGGTATATTATATTTTACAAGAGAAAAAATGCCATGGTCATTTATAGTATTCTATAAGGGAACAATTCAACTTCTGCATGAAAAAAGAATAAAAAGAAGTGGCATCTAGAGCATCTCCAATAGTCTCTCTAAAAAATCATTCTCTAAATCATCATTTAAAGAGTCATTTGCATAAAAATCGTTTTGTATATCTTCATGTTTTCCAACAGCTTCTCTATATCTTGCATGCATTCTAGAGAGCTATTCTCTTTTCTATATTTTGCTAGCGAGAAATCCGGAATAGAGAGTGATTATGTTTGAATAACCAAATAGAGAGGCTGTTGGAAGGTAACTTTTTAGTCAAAATCTCTAAAATTAACAATGAAGAAGGATTTAGAGAGTCTCTTGGAGTTGCTCAATGATCGTGGCATTTTCCAGGTAGTCTAAATGGGCCGTTTTCCATTACATCTAATGTGCTAACGAGGTGCTAGTCCTAAAACGTATCCAAGCGAACATCCTTGTTTTTTAGCATGGGCATTTATAGGATGTATAAGAGTCTAAGGGATGCACAAGAAAGGCAAAACATGTACACTAAAAAAAAAAAAGATTCGATCGAAGCCAAAAGAGCAAACGAATGGTCCATGCGTAAGATAAATTATCGATGTTATGTTAAAGAAGGCCACAAAATGGCGATCCGATTTTCCATCACCGGTCACAATGAATCTAGACTCTCCACTGTGTGTGTGAGAGAGAGAGCGAGCGAGAGAGATGGCCTATCACCAGATTTTAAAATCAAGAAAAAAGAATTGTATACTGGTCGATGATTATTGATCTTAGTTTCCTTTTGTGACGAGCGAGATAATTGGCGCATTATTTTATGATTTGTAAAATAAGATTGTTTTCAGTTGTTGCATGTAATGACTAGCTGGATTCCCGTGGACCAGAGCAATGGCGTTCGTGAGAAAGCGAAAAGCTCCATGATGGCGAGTGCTAAGCCAGGGATTTTATTAAGTGCAAAGAGGGATCCAAAAGGAAGGCTTAAGGCAAAAGAGAAGCAGAGGCAGGCTTAGTTAATAGAATTGGCAAAATTAACAAGAGATTAGGTATTATTTGGGAGGCAAATTGCCTGGAAAGCTTAGCAAGCCAGCATGCACTGTATTGGCTCTGCTGCTAAATGTGCATGCCAATCTGATACACACAGTCCAACCTCACCTACCAGTTAGTAATTTATTAACTGCCTAATACTAATAGTATGTGCCTAGCTATTGGTGATTCCATTTCACAGTGTGACTGGACTGGAAAGTGCCTGCCGGAGTCAGACAGGAAATCATTGGGAGGTGGCAAAGTGCAGAAGCATCTTGGTGTTTTTTGACAAAGGACATGGGCAACAGAGATGCTTGCTTTAATCCCCCTATTCGCTCGTGTTCATTTAGTATCTTTTCCTTAAGAAAATTATCCTTTTATCCTAGTCCTAGCTAATCCTATCCTATGATGCATGGAACTACTTGCTCAGTTACCAAACTGGCTAAGCAATGCATAATGCATATTACTAGATGCTAGGTGATCATCAGTAAAGTATAACCATAGGTGACCTTTGTCACAGCAGCCAGATTGCTGCAATCTCAATCTTGATTCTTGATTCCATAGGGATGCATGCACACGCAGATTGCCTAACAAGCTTGTGAATTTAAAACTGCTGCTACTTGCATTCTACGCAAAGATCTCCGCCACACTGAAACCTCTGAACTGACGCTTAACTGTTAGAGCCCAATCTTACAGTACTGAAATCTCTGTAAAGCCTGACAAAATGGACACCCACGTCCCCGCAGCCGTCGGATCAAAAGTGCGGCCCTCGCTAGCGAGCCGATTGCAGCCAGCGACTAACATTTTGTCGGGCTATCCAGCGCGTTTTCAGAACAGAGACAAGCAGACATGTTCCAAGTCTCTCTAAAACTGCTGGAGCGCCGCAACTGACGACAGGCCGGCAGGTACCTGAATTTTGGGAGAAGAGAGACGAAGCCGCCGAAGCGACTGGACACGCCGGAAGCCCGGAGAAGAGAGCCGAGCACACATGACAGAGCAGTGGTTGGATAGCGCCACAGCCCCGGAGACGAGCCAAGGTTCCTTGTCTTTCCACTGCTCATCGATGGGTTGTGGCGCTTGGAATCATTAGGCTGCGTAGGGCGACCAAGTGGCTGGCCTCGTCATGGCCATTGCAGACCAAATAAAAGCCAGCAGCAGCAGCAGCTCATCATCCTTGCTTGGACTCGCAGATCCCAATTTTCAGGACGGTAGAAAGGATACGGTGGTTGCGGTTTTTTCGCCTTTGTCCCAAGTGTTTAAAATGCAGTATGGCGTTACATGATTTGCAGCTTTCCAAGCTCTCGTCACATAGGCGATGGCCGGCGATGCTTACTAATGGGCTCATATACTAGCATTTGCTGCTGGGAAAAGCGAGGTAGCCGGGTCGCTCGTTGGGTGCCTGCGGCTGCGTTGCTTGGCGGAGCAAAAAGGGCCGCGGCATGGAGGAGGAAGGCGCTTTGCTTAGAGCTTGTTTGAGGGGAGAACGTGGTCTGCGCTAGACGCTTTGGGCTTTTGAGCTAAGCTAATCATCATCGCCCCGGCTGTGCCGTGCTGCTGCGCTGTGCTGTGATGTGCTGTGCACATGAATGATTTCAGCTTTTGGCTGCCACTCCGTCCGTCCGTCCATCCGTCCATGGGGGTAGGAGGAGATCGAGGTAGCTATCGAGGTGACATGCTATGGACTCCGACTTCTCTATGGCGGAATACTCCAGAAATCTACAGCAGGTAAGGTAACCGGAGGAGATCATTGGCTGGCGTACTAATGTACACGGCATGACATATCTGGAATGAAAGGAACCGAAGAGTTTTCAACAACAAATTGCTGCTGCCTGGGAAGTCTTCGGCCTAATCAAGGATGATGTGCGGCTACAAGCTGCCTGCGGCACTCCTGAGTTAAAGATTCTTTAGCTTTTCCATGTTATTATTTAATTTTATGTAATATATCGAACTTCCTGTAAGACCGCGTGCTTGCTACCCTCTTGTATGACATACCTGCTGATTTTTTCAAAAGAAAAAAAAAATCTTGCGTGCTAACTTGATTAGCTAGGATCACAAGCGCCTGCTGTTGATTGCCTAGTCCATGCAAGAAGATCAGATGATATAGGGTTAACGTGTGTATTTGTAGGGATGAGTACGCATGCGATGCGAGCATACACAAGCTGTGATTCGAAAACGAAATTTACCGAGATCGCATTGTGGCTGTGGTTAGAGCAACTCCAAGAGAGCTCCCATCCGGCTTGCCAAGCCAAATTTGACAAGTGAGGGAGCTCCAAGAGACTCTCTATTCGACTTTCCATCCTATCCCGCTCCCCAAATTGTTCCAGGGGCTTGCCAAACCTGGCAAGGCATGGGGGCTTGCCAAATTGGTTCCCAAGTGTGGGCTCCATTGGCGGCGGGCACGAGCGCAGGAGGAGAGGGAGGGGCTGACCGGGGAGGAGAGGCGGCGTCGGACGCCGAGTGCGTGCAGGAGGGGCCGGACCTCCTCGTGCCGCCGGGAGAGAGGGGCCAACGCGGGCGAGGCTGGCTCCCTCGCGCGCCCCGCCGCCCGCCTCCTTGCGCGGACGCTGGCCGGGGAGCGAGGGAGGGGCGCGGGCCGCCGCCGCCGCCGGGAGCAAGGAAGAGGCGCGAGACGCCGGCCGGGGAGCGAGGGAGGGGCGCGGGCCGCCACCGCCGGGAGCGAGAGAGGGACGCGGAACGCCGGCTGGGGAGGAGAGTCCGAGGCGATGCCGGACGCGGGCACGGGTAGGAGAGTCCGAGGCGACGCCGGGCGCAGGAGGAGAGGTGGTGGCGGACGGCGGGTGCAGGAGGAGAGGCGGCGACGGACGTCAAGCGCGGCGAGGAGAGATGGTGCTGGGGGTTGGAGGCGGGCGAGAGAGGAGAGGGAGGAAGATGATGCAGAGGGGAAGGCCGGATGGGGAAGAAGGGGAAGGAGCGGATGGCCGGACAGGGTCACGGGGAAGAAGGGGAAAGGAGGGGGGTGACGTGTGGGACCCACACGGCAGTGTGAGGGGAGGGAGAGTTGAAAGTAGCCGTTGGAATTTGGAGAGTGAAAAATGGAGAGTCTGTTGGAGGGATCAACTCAGTATGGAGAGAAATCTTTGTAGAGAGTCGAACAGAGAGTCGAATAGAGAGGGAAAAATGGCAACTCTCTTGGAGTTGCTCCTACTCGCAGCGACGGGAAAATTTCTCTCTCTCTTTTTTTTCTTTTCAAGGGAAATGGGATATGCGCCGGCCCAGGTGGTGAATGGAGCAGTGCTTTCAGCCCATATCGCGCAACGATCGCAGTCTAGGCCACGCACGGCTCAAACACAATTAAGAAGGCAGCACATGCCCATCCCTGTCACACTGACATCTGTCCAGGCCCAACCCCACTCAGATAAACGACCGGCCCAAAACGTGTGTGCACCATCCACCGCTCAGAATTTTTGTACCTTTCGGAAAGATGTTTTCTCTCCCAACCTCTAACGTTTAAAATTCGTGCGAGAAATAACCACCATTGCATCTCCTAACCTTAATCTTCTTTTCTCCCCACCCACCCCTGCATTCCTGCGGTCCACGGCGCCACCGCTGGCCGTCCTCCGCGGCGCTGGCCATCTGCTGCCGGTTACCCGTCGCGTTGATGGTCGTCCGTCGTCGGTCACCCATCGCCGTGCGTTGCCGTCGGACGTCCTCCGCGTCGCTGGGCTTCGGCCGGGCGAGCTGCCCGTGCACCGCCGTCGGCCGTCCTCCGCACCGCTGAGCTTCGGCCGGGCAGGCTGCCCCCGCGCCCATGCGCCGCCGCAGCCGTCCTCCGCACCGCTGGGCTCCGGCCGGGCGCGCTGGCGGGCTGCCCCCACGCCTGTGCGCTGCCGCCGGCCTCACGGTCGGGTGACCCTTGGCCCGGCGCTGCCGCTCCCGGGGCCCCTGGCCTTGCGCGCCTCGCGCTGTCGCAGGGCCACGACCCAGCAGCCACGACGGTAGTGGTGGCACGCCGGCGCCGGAGCCGAAGATGGCCAGATTTGTTTTAAAAAAATTTGAGCTGTACCTTTTTTTCAAAAGATGTTGGGACGAACTTTTCAAAAAAATGTTAGTCAACTTTTTTTTTGAAAAATGTCGGTCAATATATTTTTGGAACAAGTTGAAGTTCAGCTTTTTTAAGTTCAACTTGTTTGTTCAACTTTTTCTTTGAAATATGTTGGTCAACATTTTTTTTGAAAAAGGTTGGTTTAACTTTTTTAAAAAATGTCGGTCTAACTTTTTTTTTAAAAAAATTTGAGGTTCAAGTTTGTCAACATTTTTAGTTCAACATTTTTCCAGTAAAATGTTGAATGCTCAACATTTTAAGAAAAACTTTAGGTCCAACATTTCTAGAAAAGTTGTTGGTTCAGAAAAAAGTTGGTCAACATTTTTATCTAACATTTTTCTAATGAAATGTTGAATGGCCCATCCTAAACTGTATTTTGGTGGGCTTTATATATGAGTTGCTAAAAATCTTCCACAAGTTATATAGGATCATGTGTTACAACCCACTCTCAGCTGGCTATAAGCTTCCTCTCTTCTCTCCTCCAACTTACCAAAAACATGACGTGTCACTTCATTTAGCCCGCCTATATTACCTTGTTATACTTGCTCTAAATATAAAACGTCAAGCCATTTTTCCATACATCAGATTATCAGAGATCCAATGACAATAAATATTCCATCTATTTCCTTATTGAGAGGAAAATTACAATCACACTCACATACATACATGACAACAATATAGTCATATTTACCATGGTCAATATATTATATATATCCCACACAACGCTAACGACATGGCAAGCAATACTTAGAAGAACAATACCCTTTTTATGAAAATGGTGTATATGTGCCAAACTGACAGATTATCTGATGGTGTGTGCCTTGCCGTCTTAATTATTCATAATTGTTGCTGCCGCCTGCCATTACCTGCTTGTTTATTATATTAGAGGGGAATATGATTGACAAATTGGCCGTTCAGGATCTCTTTAAGCTCCTCGCTGTTTGTATAACGATCTCTTTGGTCGTGGAAAATTATCATCAAGCTCATTGCAAAGTTTGTGACTCGTTGCAGAACCGGGAGTAGATCATGGTGTTCAAAGAGCGCTTGATTTAGTGTTTTCCATGCATCTTCAACAAAGGAGCCGATCTTGGCCAAGGCAACCTCACCAGTGACATTGTGCTCCTTCATGTAGCACTGCACAGATGTGGCTACATCCATTTTGTTCCTTCCTCTCTGTAAATGAGATGTAGCTAATTAGTTGAATTGAAAATGACAGCAATCCTGCTTGTGAATATTAAACTAGCTAGCTAGTCGTAGTCACTGTACAATGCTTGCATGACACTTCCATTTTAAGGAAACTAGACATTGGGTAAACAAAAGGTCTTTAGACATAAACATCATTTAAACATGGCATGATCACAGATTAAAGGTTGACAAGCTGGCCATTTATGTATCGTGAACTTTCTAGAATAAACCGTTCTAAGTGAGTGAAGGGACTAATGGACGCAAGTACAAAATCATTTCACAGTTGAGGATGAGTTACTTTTATGACAAACTCTATTGTAGTAGCATCTTGGCTCACCCAACATTTGGAATGCAGTCTCCCTGGATGGAGACACCGCCTCTATGAGGAGAAGACATGGATCACCAATAGTCAAGTTCCCCCCCACCCCAGTTGAATATTTTTTCGCCGCAGAGTCCTTCATAACAATGTCTCAATAGATGTTTTTTTTTCTTCTGATTTGGAAAGAAAAAAACACACCATTTCTCTGTGTTCTATCTATAGTGCATCTCGCCCTAATTTCAAGTTGCTTTATACCCTGTAGATATATTAAGAGCTTTCCTTCTAGTACCCCTTAAAAGTTAAAAACAGCCTTTGGTAAATACCTTAAAATCTGCCATGTCATCCATGAAGCGTGACATCTCTCCACATGCTCTTATGACATCTTTATTGTTACCAATGGCCCACTCAAATACCTCCTTAGTTGCAATATCACCCATGCCTAGAAGCAGCCCAATGCATATCATTTGACCACCTGCTGATATAGTGGATACATTCACATGATCACTGAAGCTTGGTACATAATCATGATGAGACCATTCCGCTTCTTGGAGATAACTTTTGGATATAAGCTGGAACTGATGTGTGCAAAATGGAAATAGTGTTAGTATTTAGTAATGAAAAATTATAGAGGCGTGAAAAACTTGAATCTTGATGAACAAACGAGTTACATCTACTTTATTTTTTTTTCAAACAAAAGGAGCTTACATCTGTTCCCACCTCCTGAATAGTTCCATGTGTTTTAAAGTTTTAAAATAATTAATTGTGTATTTTTCTTTCAAGTTAGGTTTATGTACGACTTTCTATGATTCTTACACACAAGGACATTTTAATCAGCATTAAGATTTCAAGACAAAAAGGGGGATGATACTTATTAACTTACTAGGACATTTTAATCAGCATTAAAAGTTTAAGTCAAAATTTGAAAGTAGAAATACTAAGGTGATTACACGGCAACATTCTTTTGCAAATCATATTATACATGAAAACATGTTCATTTTGTTAAGAGATAACGACACTTAAATGATTGATCCTTCGTGTATATCTACTGTGAGAATTTTGTAGCGTGGTACTCGCAAAAACTAAGTAAGTTGCATGTATGAATGCTATTAGTCATAGAAAATCGATGGAAGACATAAATCTATGGTCCTAATGGACAGTGACGTGGCGTCCAATATAGTGGGTTCCTATATGACGTGGATGACTTGCATGTTGAGAGAAATAGAGTTAATGACTCTTAGTGGGGTGCATCTATATAGGTTATATAGATATAGATTACATACCGCTTTCCTAGCATAAGAAACGCGATATTTCTCATGTGGTTCCAACTCATCCTCAAATTCCTTGAAGTTTGTTATCGCCTTGAGAAAAAATTTCTTCATGTATTCAGGTAGAAGATAAATATAACTCTCATCCCATCTGCATGTATGCATGCCAAGCATTTAGGACACTGATGGTCATGTGGTCTATTATTTTTCATTGTCTAATTGGATGAAGGTTAATCAAAAACTAAACTACGTACCTTTCTATAGCCTTGGTGAGTTTCTGGCTCCCCTCCAAAGTAGCATGATCATCATAAGTGTCATCTAACAAAGATGTTTGCATGAATAATCTGACGAGGATCATCCGTGCACGTGCATACTCTTGCTCATAGTACACACTATAAGCCCAAAAGTAACATTCAACAATCCGATCCCTCACATATTCTAGTCCAATTTCTTTAGAAAGCTCCTTCCACCACCTGGTATAAATTAAGTAGGCATATTTATCAACCTAAGCCAAAAGACCGTGAAGGTGTATCATATTTATCATTCTAGAATGTTGATATCTAAAAAGAATAATAACTACTTCCCCTTTTGAGATACAACCTCCGCAACATTTAAACCTAGTATCTACGAATTTGTTCACAAAGAAATAGTGTGTACGTGAATATTTGTCTTCCATGTTCATTTCATGGTATCAAGAATTCACGTACATGAAATGAACCTCTGAGCAGTGTGCACATATGAAGTTGTAAGGTATAATAATGGTATCAGTCGTATCGAAGCTGTCACGTATACCATGTTTAATATACTTACTGAGAAATTGTCTTGAGTTCCTTTTGGTGAAGATGTTGCAGGAGGTTAAAATCTAGCTTGGCAAGCTCCAATATGGCTGGGTTGTACCTTTCATCTACACTGTACTCTGGGATATAAGATACTGCTTCTACCCTCTTTAAGGTCCTTGGTAAAGGTATTTTAAGGGCACGCTCGACTTGCTCTGCTAAAGGGGATTTGAGACTACTTTGCATCAATTCCAGATGGCGCCTTGCAAATACAAGGGCTTCTTCAAGTGCACCCTCATTGTGATTTAAAAGGTTAGCTGCGTTGTATAAACTTAACAAGCCCTTTGGGTCATTAGTTATGTCATTGACAAACCTCCCATCTTCATGTTTGAACTTGTCGAATTCACCTACACAGTAAACATAAGTTATATTACTGTTGTAAGATGCACTTAAGTATTCATGTCAATCTCATAAGATGTGCCATCGTACCTGCTGAAACCCAAAACCCATGCTGCCTAAGCAAGCGAAAACGAAGGGCAACCTCATGAAGGCTTGAGCTATTGAATTCATCCCTGTGGATGCTGCTTAAGGTGGTGGCAATTTGTGCCTTGAAATGGTGGTCTATTCCCAAATGTTGAAGCACATCTACCAGATCCATTTTCTCCACAGCATTCTTGCAAGCCTCAAACAGACCACTCACTTCCCCTTTCAGTTGATTGACTCTCTCCATCATCCCTTCATCTGAAATCTGCCATTATGGAAGGTGACGTGAGATCTATCACTTCCCAGTTTTGGTACACAATGAGACGAACTAAGGTGTTAGTTTGCAAAGTGTAACCATATCCCCAGTGATAATAATGGAATTAGGCTTAGCTAGGGGATAAATAAAGCAAGTGTAATAAAGATGACACCAATTGGTATGAACACATGCCTGCAGGGGTTCTGGGATGTAACTGATAAAGAAATCACCCCACACACTGGGTTGAACCTTAGGCGCCTTCTTCCAAGATGTGGTCGCGCTTGTATGTGCCATTGGTAGTCTCTGTTGGGTATCCGATTGATGTGTACAACTCCACTAGTAGGATGGTATCCATTTATAGGCAGCCGAGTGTGGCCATATGTCTCTCTCTCTCTCTCTCTCTCTCTCTCTCTCTCTCTCCTCTCTCTCTCTCTCTCTCTCTCTATATATATATATATATATATATATATATATATATACATACCCACACACACACACACACAACCGTGACAATGCAAACCGCGTAGCACTCAAAGGTTTCATGTTTTTCAAGCAAATCTCCTGCATAACAGAGATCAAATTTTCGTGCCCTGCTCGTTTGACATGAAGGCATTGTCTTCATGCTTGGGATTCGAGGAGAAGGGCCTGATGTCTCGCTATTAGACACCAGGACTAGGACGCGCGCATCACCGTTGTTTCCTGCCCGGGCATGCAGGCAAACTTTGGACTGCACATGACAGGGTTTTTCTGCACCGACATGAGTTAATCTCATATATGGGGTCGATGATGAGCGGCAGGATTAGGGGATATGGGTCCACCAAATTTTGGATCATATCCAGATGGATGATTCACGTGCTAATTTCATATGGAGACTTACTGATAGAATTTTAGGAAATGTTGTTTATTTTCTATATAAAGGGGCAATTAAATGTTCAAGCAAAAGTAGGAAGCGTTTCGTATATGGACTCATTCTCGGACGCATGGCCAAGCAAAACTAGAGATTAGGAATATTATATTCACTTTATAGGTGAATCAGGGAGTCTTTTCTTTGTACGGCAAGACCAGACGCCCTATATATTTGGGTTGAGGGGAATCATTAAAAAAATATCTCTCAATAAAAAAGGGCGTACCAGGCCCTCACGTCACGGATCAAGATTTATCGGCTCACTCTTTCACATCTATTTCTACTACTTTGCTGCATATCAATAATAGATTAATAGAGTCTTGTTATTATGATAAAACCGGTAGTTTCTTATTGTGCATGGCTTGAGTTGAAAATTCACTGTGCCTCTAGCGCACATCAGATTTAGATCCATCGGTTAGTGGTGTTTTGATCCTTGGCCTGCTATTGACGTTGTCTCGATTATTTTTGATCGGATCAGTGGGGATGGGGGCTGAGCGGCATTGGCACCGGTTTGTTTCAGTTCCTGACGATCTTTCCGTAAATAGTTTTTCGTATATCCCGAAAGCTGGAAAGCTCTAAAATTAGAAAGCTGAAAAGCTCACGGAAAGAGACTTAGGACTTTTCATTTTTAGATCTTTCCGGCTTTCGCATATGAAAATCTATCGACCCAAAAGTCACCAGAAGCTGAAACAAACAGACACGTAGAATGGGTTGTTGGTGTAGTGAATGATCGGCTCGGGTCGGCACATAGATTTTGTAAACCTTTTGCCTTGCTGCAACGATGTCTCGGTTGGGCCTGATCTGAGTGGTGGTGACGATAGGTTAATTGGCATTGATTGATGAGTTCATTTGCAACGAAGTGCCCCAACTCCCTAATAAAGCTTGTGTGCAGACTCGATACAATATTATTGTATATGTTTATCTTATCAGTTGAATGATCAAATTGACTAGCACGCCTCAAACCTCAAAAAGATTTGGATCCTGCACCGGAGCTAACCGGATCTCCTAGGTCCTCACGTGCGGCACGTGGAAAAGCATCGTCTATCTATTTTTCACACCAACAGATTTTGGCACTCCCGCCGGGACACGAAAGAAGTGATTATCAATCTTATCCGGGTTGATTAGACATGTCTTGACTAATTCACATAAGTTTGGTACCAAATTTATTATAAATGAGGCCCAGAATCAATGAATGGGTTGGAAGGTTGCGATCATATCGGGATTACTGGCTGCTAAAATATAAGAAGTTTGTACGTGAAGGCAGCCACAAGATTAATTCATTGGCCATCTTGTTCGACCACCATCGGTTAATCATCAAGTGAGAAGGCTATAACTGGCATGCATCGGTTATTGGCTCTAGAAGAAATGATTTACACGGTATGTTGGCGGTTTGGCCGATTATTAAATAAATAATGGCAAGACGTCGACTGGATAGCTCATCACATGAGAGTGTTACTTAACATCAACTAATCACGTGATTATAACTAATTAACTATTGGCTGATGGACGATGGAAACATATGCCAGCTGGACAGCTGGTGCCATGCCGATTGGAAGCATTATAATAATAACTAGGTGATTCCCCGCGCGTTGCTGCAGGATTTGAATGAGTTTTTGATAAATTATGAATCACTATGGTTGTTTAGTTGCTTGCAAAAAATAATTACCCTGAGAGCCATATGAGCTATTTCTTGATGAAAATCATAAACTTTAATGTTACTTTTTAATAGATAAGGAAAAACACAATAAGACATACATCTAATGAATAGAAATGTGCACAAATAGCAATTAATGTATCTTAGTTGGGTGTTAATGCATCTTAGTGGGAGGTGATGATGTGGCTTCATGAGAGTTGAGAGAAATCCTTAGCGGGGATCAATTACATAAGTTATATAGATGCAAGTAGCTGAGCATGATACACGCAACGGCAACCTGCTGATGCCGATCGGCGCTAATAAATGGTAAAACGAGTCAGATGCGCACATGTCATAGTTCCTGTGAAACACGTCGTCAACACGGTTGGATCTTCTTTATCTCACGCCTCTCATGGCAAACATACAAGAACAAGTATAAAGTAGATATGAGACAATGTAGATGAACCTTCTCTTTATTTCTCAAATCAGTGTATTACAATGGGGTGCTCCTCCGATATATATATAGTCCGAACTAAGTCTAGAGTTTTGGCAAGTGCCCACAAGCAACCGGACAAGTACTAGAACTTCTAATCCTCCTTTCCTTCTTGATATTCCAGCTATTTTACAACACTCACCCTTGGACGATTACCACAAATGCATATGTCTCATTAAAAACTTCATCCGAAAACATAGTGTGAAAAACGGTTCTTAAGAAAAGAGTAAATATCAACCGCAATTGTGTATTGCACATGTTGCCTCATCAAAAACCTTATGTGAGGAACCTTCAAGTAAAAACTCACAAAGGGGAAAACAATACAACTGTCGGTATTTACTAACATCACTACTAGAATTGTGGTTCCAGCAGTGGTGCCAGGAGATGCCTATGGCAATCTAACAAATGCGAAAGGATACGCAAACACACTGATATACCATCGTAGCACTTCACCCAAGAATATTCTCAAGGGTATCATATTTTCCAAAAGAAGGCAGTCGGTTAAGAATACTGTTGCGATCATAAATATAACAATAGCATGGATATAATCATTTACAAAGGACATGGGTAAGATAATATAGTAAGGGGTAGTGTGACACACATGTGATCATCTCAAGTCTAACTAGGCTAGGAGAAGGACTAAGAGTTAACATCTAGGTTCTTATGTACTTCCTATATACTTCACACATAATCTAATACTATTTACCCAGGTACTCGTGGAGATAACCCATCTCATCACTTACGCATGACGAGGTTATTACTCATTTGTGAACTCCTACAACGATACCCGAATGTGGGGATTTCAAAGGGTCTAATAGGACTGTCACCGTCTGCGGCCTACCCCAGCCAAACCGTAGGGCACACTCATATTCACTCATTGATTTCAAACTGAGCTCCATGCTCACGTTGTTCACAATCCATGCTCACGTTCTTCACAACATGTTGACCATTTTGGACTAATGAGACTATGATCAACATGGCCATAAGAATGACCGGTGAACCCATACCGTGGCATAGATCATGAGAACTATTTGGCATATGAAACCATACTCTAATTGAACTAGAGCAAAGTCTAACATGTATAAGGGCACTAGAGTCTATGCTACCGAAGCAAGGGTATATGACCAACTCATGAGCATATACGCCAAGCAACTTATGAGCACAAGAACACAAGCACAACTCATGCATATCATGACAAACACAAACAATATATGAAGAAGTTATATCATTGAAGTAGATCAAAGTCATCCTAGAACTAGAAGATACAAGATCCATACCCTAGCTCCAAGATCACCTCAAACCTGAATAGAGCTACTCTAGCCTAGCACCACTAAGCCTAGAGCCTAAAGGAAGAGAATGATTGCGCACGTTGTGTGTCTCATTTTGGAGCCCCTCCACTCATATTTATAGGCTCCAAGAGGCAGTCCTCCGAGGAAATATTCGGGGTATCCATGAACAACCGGCCTTCAAGATAGCACCACAAGCCGACACGTGAAAGGTGGGGGATGAGCCGACCTTATGCCGGTTTGGCCGAACCCCAGTGGCTCACCTCGTGGTGTGCTTTTTCAGGGTGCTTTTCATGTAGGCTCTGGGTGTTGCTGCACGTGTCCACACTGAATTGAGGCGGTTTGGGTCTTTTGTCGGCCCTTCAATCCATGTGATGTGTGGGGAGCGCCCGCGTTACGGGACTCCCGAAGCGCCTGCATTAGTCCTGGAGTAATGCTAATGCAAGTAATTTCCGCACAAGGGGCATCAAAACCATCGTCGGTAGTTTTTATTGATAATTTATATCAATGTACAGCTTAAAGTCTGCACAAAGGTTTACAAGCAGGCCTCAAAGCCTCTGCTTTATTTAAAGAGTACAAAACTACCAGTACTATGCAGAGCCTCAGCGTCGTGGCGGAGTTCGTCACCATTCTGGACCTTCGTCGTCTGCTCCGTCTTCGATGAAGTCCTCTGGTATGAAGTGGAAGCAAGGGTGAGCACTCCTGACAGGGGTACTCAGCAAGTCCCAAAGTAATTTAATAGATTTATTAAGTTTGGTCCTGGAGGGGCATAGCATCCCTACCGGTCCCGATCAGTGAACAAAAGTATATCAACCTGCGGTAAGGGAAGTCCGCGGGCCTGGTTCATTTTAGTGATCTAATCGACGGGGACTTTGACCAATTGAAATCTTGCCAGAGTCATGGCTATCCAGATAGATTTGTCGCTCTGCAGAGGTCGTACTTCTCTGTCCCGCATTCGGTCAACCCGTACCGTGTACAAAGGCGGTACTGCCCTACGAGACCCGTTTCCACCAGCGTCTATCTCTAGACAGCCCATCCCTAGCTCTGTCCACGGGTGCTGCTGGGGCCTAAACAGGGATCGCATATACGTCCACAGAAGGACATTAAACCCGGGTATGGATGCATCATATAAATGGGCATGCATCGCCCATGGGCCCTACCAGCCCTGTCACATGCGACCAGTGCCGACCAGTCCCAGCCCTCTGTCTGGGGCTGTCTCCAGCATACCCGTTGCCCACTGTGGCCCCTTGGGACAGTTTACTAAGGCTGGCTAGTGGGGTGTGGATCAAGGCCTCACATAAATAAGCACTCCCGAAGGCTGTGCTTTTTTGGCATGCGGGACTGTACTAGGCAATGGAAAGATTCTCCTGTGAACCGGTCCTTAGTGGCGACCCGAAGTGGCTCTTAGGAAAGAATCCCCTCCTTGGGATCTTCCTTCCACTCCCCGGTCTAAAGTAAAGCAGTGCAATATTGAGTGCCAATTTCCAAGATTAATCATCATCACATGCTTTATAATAAGGTAAGTTTTTCCATAATTATTATTGTTGGTGGAACTTGCCCTGTCCAGCGTCGGGATCGTCCCCTGCTTCCTCTTCGTAGTCCGGGTCTTCGGCGTTGTTTTCGGGGTCAAAGTCTGCGAGTTAGTCACACAGATCAATACACCAATCATTGGTTAAAAGGGTAGTTTTTACTATTAAATAGATTTAATCCTTCTGGGAAGATAAATTATTCTAGGGGTTGTGATTAAGGTTTTTTGGGAAAGAAAGGTATTTCTAGGCTTAGAAATTATTCTTGGATTTTTGGTGAATTTTTTGGAATTTTTGGAAAGCTCTAAGGTGGAAAACTAATTCTTTGTGTGCACTTGGCCGGGTGTGCCTAGCAATTTCCTAGAGGGAGAGAGACAGATAGGCGGGCCAGGGCCCGCGGGGCAGGGTCCCGCGCGCGGTCGCTGTTCCGTGGGCCCGTGGACCACGGCCCGTGAACCAGTGGCCCTTTGGGTCAGTGGTCCACGAGGACCGAGTGCAGGAACGATGGAGAGGGGGAGGTGGCGCCCGCGCTGGTGCGACTGAGCCGCTGGCCTGCAAGCCCGCGGCCAGCGTGGCTGCCGCGTGGCTGCCACGCCAGCGCCGGCGAGGGCAGCGGCGGCGGAGTACGGCGGTGCGCGGCGGCGGAGGCAGGGGCTTGCCGAAATCGGGCGCGCCGGCCATCCTAGGCCACCGGAAGGGCTAGGACTTGGCGTGGGGGCAGAGGGCAGCATGGCGAGGTGGTGGAGTATGATCTGGCACAGCGGCGAAGCATGAGGCGGGGGTTTGAGCTCGCCGGAGCTTGAGCAGCGGGCGGCGCAAAAGGGGAAAGTGCGAGGAGGGGTATACCTGGGCACCTAGGGGCGACGGGAGTGCAACCGGGGCACTTGGGGTGCGCCGGCTTGCTCAGGTGTGGAGAAAGGCGGTTGGAATCAGCCGGCGGTTCACCGGACTGCAGCTGCGCACAGCGGCCGGCGGCGCTCGTGAAGGAGGATAAGAGCAGCGGTGAGACAGCAGCGGCGGAGGCTTACCGGAGTGTGCGGTGGCACGGAGCTGCCGGCGTAGTCTCGGCCAGTCACGAGGCGGCGGAGCAGCTCGCGCTTAGCTGGCGTCGGCGTGCGTGTGTGTGATGTGCGGGGAGCGAGTGAGCGGGGATGAGGGGCCAGGAAGGGTGCGGGGGTCTACTTATAGCCCGATGGCGAGCTCCCGCGGGGCTCCTCCGGCGCTCCCCCGGCCAATCGCGTGTCGAGGAGGTGACCTGAGGCGGCGACACGTGCCCCCGGCGGCGAGCTCTGCGCGGGGCCGCGGAGCGTGGTCGGCGCCGCACTTGTGATGCGGTGGAGTGCGGAGGAGATGACATGCGGTGTGCGCGCTTCCCCAAGCTTGATCCGCGCCGGTGGAGGGAGATCGGGCGGCGACGGCGGAGGTATGGGCGCGGCGGCGGAAGGAAGAAGAAGGGGGAGGAACGGTGACGTCGGCGTGACGTCACCCGGGGATTGGGCCGTGGCCGCGCGAGGGGGGGGGGATCAGACTTCGGGAGGGGGAAGGCGGAACTGGCTGGGCCGCGGGGAAAGGCGGGGAGGAATGGGCCGGCGTGAGGGTTTCGGCCCAGGAGGAGATTTTAACCTTTTCTTTTTCTATTTTCTGTTTTCTTTTCTATTTTGGTTTGAATTTGGATTTGAATTCCTTTTCAAATCCAATTTGAGTTTTTGGCTAGGTCTTAGGGTTAAGGATCACTCTAAAGTTAGAACAACCAAATGCACATGGTTTGTTTTGAAAATAATCTAATGCATTATATTTTCTAGTGCATTGTCCTATTAAAGCAAATCTAGTTTTTATAATATTCTTAAATTCCTTTTTAAATATTTTCTAAATTCTAGGGTGTTACATGATGCACGTGTGGCGACTTCTGATTCGTCAAAGTCTTGTCATTTGGATTCATGAGAGTGGATTCTTCTTTATTTCTGTAGGAAATCACATACAACCAGATATTCTCTAAGGACATGTGGAACTACATTATTCAAAAGAGAAAATGCGTGTAAGAAATTTTAACCCTTCACTTTATTTGAAAATGTTGACGGCTATTTTTGTACTTAATAGCCATCAACAACTCCCCCAAGTTATATATATCCACTTACATGTGCTTAAATGATACATTCAAATACCATATAATACTTGACAACATTATTAATTAAATTAGTTGGGTCCCTATGAAACTTCATTCATATCTTCTAGATTATTGGCGTTCATTTGGGAATTGACTGGTAAGTCATTATTCAACTATACCCTTTAAAGAATTCTTAATTCATTGAGAATAGTATTTCTCTTCTATAAGAAATTCTCTCATGTCGTGAGAGAATTAATTCACGCAAACCTTTTAACTTGATCCCTTATGTGAACCATTTAAAGTTATTTTTATGACTTTATTTCCTTCTAGAAATTTCTCTTCTTGAGATTTTAATATTCATTCAGAAATATTATCCACCTTAGACATTTAATACTTGGTATGAGATTTAATTTCTATTTATTGTGATTATTATTTCTTCGAGGATCCATCTCATGGATCTTCAAAGATCTACAATGTAATTGCATAATATTTCTTTTATTCATTCTTTCATTTGCCAGATAAGTAGCAAGATATTTATTAAAATAATAATATTCATATATACGGTGAGCTTGATTTTATTAATATAATATGCAGTCCATAAACTATACACCTCTAAATCTACAAGACTGTTATTGTCTAGCTTCTTTATTTATTTAGCACATAACACTCATATCATATACTTCAAGTATTTTGGATTTAAACTTCAAGTTTTAAATATGCAATATATAATCAACATGAAATTTCTACTAGAAAAAAATAATTGCTCATTCATTAAAAAATTGCCCATATGCATAAAAAATTTGAACCCATAAACACGAAATAGTTTTCCATATAATGGACTAGTAGATCCATCATCTATTTGTTCGCAAACCCATTTTGATTGAGTCAATCAATTTCTAATTGATTAGATAAAATTACTATTGAGCCGATTTCAAATCGGTTTGCTCCCCCTGATCTCCACTAATTTGATTGGAGATAAATTGATGACTTTTAGTCATATTGTACATCTATATAAAATGCACAAATTGGATTAGTATGCAAGCTGATTGATATTGCGTTGTGATGGCTTCCTGACCATCTCAATAGTGAGAGCTGCTAATTAACAAGAGAAGCTTGAGTATGCATAGCATGCGAGACAATACAATGCAAATAATAGTATTGTGGCTACTAGTCAATGTAAAGCGAAATTTTAGTGTAATACCCACACACAGGGTACTAATTAATGTAGTAACATGCATGTTCTTAAAGTAGTGCAAAAAAACTATTAAATAGTCATTTTAGTGACATAGTGGTATATAGGCCAGTTTGCGCGTAGAGCTAAGCTATGTGTAGAGCTACATGCTTAGTCATTACAATGACCATGGCTACATGCCAATTTGCGTGTTGGTTTGTCCATCAATCTAACAGGATGCAACTCTAAAATGCTTCAATCTTAGGGATATCCCTGCTACACTTTTCAAGTTTATCCACATTCTTTATATGCCTCTAATACCATATTTTTGACCCTTTTTCATATCTAATTGCACTTCAGGTGATTTTATACTTCAAGCATGATCTATGAATCATTTTATCTGTTCCATAAAATTTAATTATACTACTAGTATATAAAAATGTGATACAAAAATTTGCATATTTTGTGTACTATTCAATGTACAATAACATGATATGAGTAAAATAAACTTCAAGCTATAGGGTTTATGTATGCAATACATAATTAAATAATATACAATTTCATGGCTAAATTGAATCTTCTGAGATCAATTGATAAGCCTATATTTTATTAGTTGAAGTGCTTTCTAGAAAATCCAGTTTCCATTCTACCTACATGGCAGTAACATACAATAAAACTGCAACCTTCATGGTTAGTGGAGGCTTTTTTTTTTTGGAAATATCATTTCATATGGTTATCATATAGGCAATTTGAGACAATTATTTACAATGTTCATCATGTAATTATTTTTCTATTCCATGAGATTAAAAATATTACTCCAACTAAAAAAATGTTAAAAGCAAACGTGCACATTATGAGGTGACAAAAACCTATATAGAGGTAAGAAATACCAAATGATTTAAAAGGCCCTTCTAGTTTGGGAAATATTCTTAAACTAATGATACACTTCTAGTATGGAGCAAAAAAAAATTCTCTCTTCATGAATATAACAAGATTCATCATTAATACAAATAATAATGCACCTTTTGTAGAAAATTTTGTTTATTTATGGTTAAGGAGTGAGTATAAAACTTTTTTGTTTCAATGCATCCCCTCATCCTAACATCACTTATGGAATGTACCTTACTTTCCTTCCAATTATATAATTTGTGTATCTTCTAATCGCATAAAATATATATCTTATATTGAGTTCATGCATATTCTTTTTTGAATTGCCTAAATACCTACCTGATAAACAATATGATTTTTTAAAAAACATATAAATTTTGCATAACTTCATATCATTTATAAACTCAAATAGTTGGCGTTCTGCTTAAAAATTTACTGCTACTGTAAAATCATAATGTCACGTTCGAAGAAAAATATTTTGTTTCACATGAATAAAATAACTTTCAAAGTTATATAACATTTCTTCTACAAATTATATATTATAAACTTTAAACCGATAATTGTTTTCAGAAATAATGGACTTCATGTCACGTCCTACGTTGCATACTTCATGTGTTTAAATGCACTTAATAAGTACAAAATTAACTAATATTGGTTAAATCTATTCAATTCATTTCTCATAACTTTTCTAGCAAAATTATTTACCCCGTTCATCGTTGTCAGGATCTGGGCCAAACCATCAATCTAGGCCACCAAAGCGTGCTGCCGCCTGGTGAATTGGTGATGCCAAGCCCGACGAACGCCACCACCTACAGGGCCATCGATGCCCCGAATGAATCTGATAAGCCATTGCTTTCTTCGTCCGATTACACAAATCAATTACTTCGTGGGAACTACTTCCGTATTGCTAACTAGCAATTGATTTATGAATTTATTGATGTGTTGGTTGTTGGATGAGTTTTCTTCCGCCGCTTTCTTTTGCGAGGTATAAATCACGCATAATAATTATAAGTAGAGTTATCTCGTGGAGAGGTTTCACGGCCTCCTGGAGCCTCTCGGCTGTCTGCCCTCTCCTGTCGTACCACGTGTGACTACGCACAAGAAAAAAGTGAAAATGTTACAGCATGGAAGCAGCTTTAGGCCGGACTCATCCATTCGAGGCGCGCCATACGAGGTCGGTTCATGCGTCACACGTACGCAGCGTCCTTGGCCGCGGACCTAAGGATGGAGATGGATGTCTGGACATCCGAAACATCCGTATTCGTATTCGATAAAAACGTAAATATGGATATCCGTATTCGTATTCGATTTTAATATGGATGTCAAATGGATGTATCCGAATTCGATTTCCAACAATTTTCTCTATCCGATTCCACATTCGTATTCGAGAAAAATCCGAAACATTCGGCATTCGACATTCGTATTCGAGAAAAATCCGAAACATTCGACATAAATTAACTTCTCTTTTTAACTAACTATTAATTATAAATGATATAAACTGTTTAATCAATTTAAAAATTATCTACATGATAATTACTAATTATATTGATTATAATATTACTAATGGTATACAAAATAAATTTTAATTAACTTTAAGATGGACAATCATATCAATTTTAACTACTTTAATTTATGTATCTAATTAATAAATTATATTTTACTTACTAATGTACTATTTTCTTATTAAAATATTTTATATATTATGAAAATTATTTATATTTATATTTGTATATTTAATTATTCAAATATATATAACATACATGAGATATATACACATAATTTACTCTTAAAACAATCCATAAAGCGAATTAATACACACTAAGACATTTTCTGTCAAAATCAACTAAACATCCGAATGCGAATCCGAATTCGAACTATTCGTTTTGTATTCGTATTCGATAAGATTCGTATTCGTATCCGAATTCGAATTAAAATGTGGTAAATAGTGGTATCCGAATTCGAATCCATTCGTATTCGATCCGAATCCATCCTTACGCGGACCTGCTTCATCACACCTCGCACGCCATCGCCTTCTGCGCTCCGCATCGTCCTTCCCTGCTAAAATATTCGTCATCGGCTGGTTTAACTCGCTACACGTGCGCTGTTTAGATGTTTCGCGAAATTTTTTTCGAGTATGTTCCCTCACATGCATGACATATTAAATGTAGTCGAAAAAAATAACCCATTATATGGATGGAGTGTACTTCGCGAGACGAATCTAATGAGCCTAGTTAGGTCGTGATTAGATAATAAATTGCTACAGTAAACATGTGCTAATGACGGATTAATTAGACTCATTAGGTTCGTCTTGCGATGAACTGACAGAATCTGTAATTAGTTTTATAATTAGTCTATATTTAATACTTCAAATGTGTGTCCGACATCCTGTAAATTTTTTCGCGAAACCATCTAAACGCGGCCACGGTCATCGCTACTTTCTCCCCGCCGCCGGCACTGCCTACTTGCCGGAGCCGCCGCCTCCCCTTCTTGCTCTTCGCCTTCCCCTGGTGCCGCTGCGGCGCCCACTTCTCTGCCTAGTCGCTGTCGCCTCAGCCTGCTGCCGGCGCCCTTGCCAACGCATCGTCCCCACCGTCGCTGCCTTGCCAAGGCTCCCACCGTCGTAGCGTCCGCAACTCAACAGGTGGAAGGGCAGCGGGAGGGAGCCGTACGCGTTGGCTAGCATGGCAGCTCAGCCCCTGCGGCACACGGTCACCCCGGCTATTGCGACGGTACGACAACGGAACGGATCTTGCTTGTCGGCGCTGGGCCCGACGCAAGTGCAGGGCGACGCAGCACGGCCGCCACCGGCGCCCCATTGCGGGCAGCGACACGCGGTCCCGAGAGAGTGCCGGCAGTCGACGCTCCACGCCTGGCCACCCCCCTTGCTCCGTAATTCTGCTCCCCTGCCAACTCTTCAACGAAGGTGATTCCTAAGTCCTAACCTTATCAACTGATATCCTAGCAAGCACGGGCCTAACCTTTTCTCAAGTATCTACTATCTTGAGGTGTGTTCTTCCGCTTGAGGTCGCGCCTAATTGTTTTTCAGCCCCATTACTTCTTTCTCGTTGTCGGTGATATTATCTCCGGCAGTCTTTCACGGGGTAGCCCACGGAAGTGATTTGTAATGCAAGGAAGATCGCAATGATCGGAAGCAGGATGGTTAAGATGGACAGACACAGGGGTTTATACAGGTTCGGGCCGTCGACTCGACGTAATACCCTACGTCCTGTTTGGGGTGTTGTATTGCGTGTTGAGTTGTTGTCTCTCGAGTTCAGATGTGGTGAGTTAAGTTGTTTTGGAGGGGGTCCCTGCCCGCCTTATATATCGGGGGGCAGGGTTACAAGTCGGTTTGTATCCGATCCTATCTCTAAGAATTCTTTCCTTCTTTATAGTAATTCCTATTCCAACTAGGACTTCTCTTTCCAGATCCTTCTTCCGTGCGCCGACTTGTCCCGCACGTCTTCAGGTCCAGAACGGTGGGCTGGGCCGCCCCCTTTTGGTGGGCTGCCAGGCTTGCTCGTGAGGTACCCGGGTACTATATCCCCCACAGTAGCCCCCGAACACTTCTTGACCGATCGTTGGCTGTAATTGATTCGTCTTTTCTTACATGATCCGAGTGCTCCCAAGTTGTTTAAGATCTCATCCGAGTGATTTCGAAGAAGATCCGAGTGGTTTCGAGGAAGATCTGAGTACATGATCAGACGTTCCTGAAAACAATTCTTCAATTATGGCCATAGTGAGGGGAAGGAGTGCTCTTTTTCACGACGCGACAGCGAAGTGAACACACTTAGCCCCCAAGCTTTGGGAAATTTTAGTATGAAATTGGCTAAAGGTTTTCAACTTTTATCCATCTATATCTTGATCTTCAATGGTGTGCACCTCCAGGTGCACCCATTGGGTGTAGCCCCCGAGCCTTGAGCAGAATAGAATATTCTGGTCGAGGGTCAAAAATAAAATATTATGAATCTCTTTTTGAACTTAATCCACCAATGGTGTGCACCTCCAGGTGCACCCATTGGGTGTAGCCCCCGAGTCTTGATACGACTCGGCATGATCGCGTCAAGACTCTGAAAGCCGTGGATCCTGACTGAATTTTTCAGCCCCCATGCCTTTGGGCATGGATTTCAGATAATCTTTTCCTTCTGGGACTTTTTTGTTTCCCCTTTATAAGGATTCTGTCCTCAAGTTCTTTGAACTCGGCATGACCTCCGAGTCGTGTCCCACGACTCAGCCTGACCATATGGTAAGCCATCTTCTCGCAAGATTTATACTTATCAGCACTTGACCCAGACTTCTGGGCGAATTTAGCGATAGTATCGCATGCCTTACGTAAAAATCAACTGCAATGATGCAATATTAATTGCAAAATCAAGTCTGGCCGTCGACTAATTTTAGCCTCACGACCGAGTGGTTTCTGCCCCTGAACACTAGCTCAGGAACCCACAAATTTGTTAGTGTAACAGAACCGAAAGGTCGTGCTAAATTTCAGCCCATTTGGGCCCACTACTCCCGCAAAGTCCGTTGCTTCCAAACGGTTGCTTTACGGAAGGCGAAATATCACGAGATATCGCGACTCCTTACTGTATCTTTGAATTCAAAGCGACGGGACGTGCCTACGTCGGTTGAATTCCCGAGACACGCATCGCGCCGCGCGCGAGAGGAACGGTTCATTCCATTATAAGCCATCCCCGCCGCAATCTTCTTCCTTTACTCGCCATTTGCCTTCCCAGCGCTCCAGTTCTCCTCCGCGCGCAAGAGCAAACCCTAGATCCACTCCCGCAGCTTTCCTCCTCGATCTTCAGCCCCGCTCGTCGCCATGGCGCCCAAGAGGAAGGAAGCCTCGAAGCGGAAGGAGAGGTCGCCGGGAAGGGTCCGGTCGTCCAAGGCCAAGGCCACCGTCGAAGTCGCCGTGGACCGCGCCGCCGAATGGAGGGAGTCCATCTCCACCACCAGGCGCCTCGAGCAGCACGTCGTCGACGGCATCCTCCCCGACCAGCAAACCGCCGAGTGGCGCGCAGCCGCCGGTGAGTCTTTCCCCACCCCAAATTCCTCTGATTTGGTGGTGTTTGAGTCTTTCTTTCTGCGTGGTTTCGGCGTGCCCGCGCATCCTTTCCTCCGCGGGCTGCTGCACTTCTATGGGATCAGTCTTTGCGCACTGAATCCCAACTCCATTCTTCACATCGCCATCTTCATCAACCTCTGTGAGGCCTATCTTGGGATAGAGCCTCACTTCAATCTTTTTCTTCATCTTTTTCTTCTAAAACCTTATCCCAGAACCGAGTGCCCGCAAGTAGTCGGGGGCGCCGGATTCCAACTCCGCGAGGGTCGAACTCGGGAGTATTTTGACATTCCTTTTCTTACCTCCAACAAGTGGTGGCAGTCCGAGTGGTTTTACGTAGGAAACCACTCGCCTGCCATCTCTCCTGAAATTGATTCTCGTCCTGTTCCCTCCCAATCCTGGACTGCTCTTCCCAAGGAGAGTGAGATGGATCAGGTTCGGGAACTCCTGGGTCTCATAGCCCAGTTGAAGGACAGAGGGTTGTCTGCCGTCGGAGTGGCAGCCAACTTCGTGCTGCGCCGGGTCCAGCCCCTCAAGCAGCGGGCTCATCCGGCGTATGAGTACTACGCCGAGGGGGACAACACGCGTGAAGCCCCCGAGCGTGTTGACAAGGTCCAAGCCGCAGGTCGGCTTAGCAAATTCTTCGCGACTGGAACCTCCCTGAGGACTACTGACTGTCCTCCGGCGTTCAACTTAGGGAATCCACGCCCTGAGGTATTTAGTCAATCTGTTGTTGTTTTTTATTTCAATTCCACCCATTGGGTGTAATCTCAGAACTGAACCCAACTTTTGCAGGGTCGAGCTGCCTTTGTATCTCTCCCTCCTTTGCCTGAGATGCCAAAGGGAGTGGATCAACCGGCTCGGCGCAGGGCCGTTGATGCTGAAGAAGGCAGTCGGGGAAAGTGAGAGTGACCTGCGCGACTCTGATATCACTCTGTCGTCCTCTCCTTCTCCCGACGTGCTGTCTCCGAGTGGTGGGAAGGCTGCCCCTGCCCCGAAGAAGCGGAAGATCTCAACGGGGATCGTGATTGGGGATGCACCAAGCCGCCGCCAACTCCTCATATCTGAGTCGTCTGACTCGGAAGAAGACGAAGCTGGCGGTGCCGAGGCGTCAATCGCGCCCCCAATGATCAGCTCGGAGCAGTCTCCCCTTGCAGTAGCACCTCTGAATGCTGCAAGTCCGAGGGACCTTCCTTCCCCCACTCGGAAAGGAAAGCGCCCGAGAATGCGCTTATCTACTCTGTAAGTATCATTGTCATCTCTTGATTTTTCCTTTATGTTCATCTGTTAGTAATCCATATGTCCTTTATCCTGTAGCACGCCGTCTGAGATCCCCTTTGTGGGTCCTGCGTCTCAGTCGGCCGTTGAGACAGAAACCCCGTCAATCCAAATGCCAGAGGTGCCGATCCACTCGGCTGATCTTCTCAGCGATCAGCCTGTGGGTCCGCCACCAGAGTCGTTGCGAGCACCAACCCCGCCTCCACTGAGTCCTACACCGGCGTTGCCGACCCCACCGCCAGTTCCTCAAGGCAGCCCCCAGACTGCTTCTGTGGTTGAACCGACTGCAGCAGTGGAGGAGCCCCAGACTGCGGCGGTCGAAGTTGCTTCTGCGGTGGACGGCGTTTTGAGTGGTGGTGCTCCCATGACTCCTCTGGAGGAGTTCATGTCACTCCATCTTCGCATGGGCCAGCTAGCCAAGGTATCTCCTGAGCCACTTATCTTGTTGATGTCAAGTACCGAGTGGTACATCGATTCATATTGTCATCTGACTTGTCTCTGCAGGACTTAGCTGCTGATGCCGAGGCAAAAGCCTCGGTTATTCAAGAACTATCTTCTGCAGTCGCTAAGGCCGACTCCTTGTTGGCCCGAGTGACTGAACTCGAAGCTGCTGCGACCCAACGCCAGGCTGAGTTGGAAGAAGCCCAGCGTACCACTCGCGATCTACGCGGAGAGGTAGAGCAGGCTCGGCTCAACGAGGCCCAGGCCGTGCACGAGCTCAGAGGTATGTTATTCCTTGTTAGTTTTTCTGTCAGACGTGAATATATTATCCAGATCTAACTTTCTGTAGATTATCGGTATCGGATTATGTCCCAATTCGCAGAGCTCACTGCCAAGGTGGCTCGGCTGCAAGGCGAGGCTGAGGCGCTGCGCACCGAGAGGATCGCGCTGGAGGACGCTATCCGAGTGGTGGCGGAGGAGATCGAGCCGGAGGCGTCATCGTCTTCGACTTCTGTCCTCGACCGCGTTCGGGCGCTCCCACGCTTCTTCCGGCGACAGCTCTGCTCCATCAGCCAGGCCAGCTGTGGTCATGTCCTGGCGGTGCTCAAGTCGCTATTCCCGGCGTCGGACCTGGAGCCACTCAGCCGCGGATACGCTGCTGGCACCTCCGAAGACGACGTGGGCAGACTGCTCCTTGAGGTCGAGCCTATCGCCAATGTCCTGTCCAAGGATGTTGTTGATGACTCTGATGAAGCGGCCCCGTCTGGTGCTGGTGACCCTGCAGTGTAATGTAGATAGAATATTTGTAGTATCTGATAGAGATAGTACTGTTTGAACAATGTTTAAGTTTTTGATATTGTATATAAGTTTTTATGGGGCTACTACTCCCTTTCTTTCTGCGCTGGCCTTAATTTCTGAGTGGTTGACCTGTTACGGAGTAGATTAGCCTCGTTGGTCTCAGTCTCATGCCGCAGAGTCTTTGTCGTACGTTTAGAGCTTTGACTTGGCGAGTACTTTCCCTCTCGATTTAAAGTTTGTTCCACTCATACTTTATGTGCGTGACGCGAAAGAGGAAATACGAGTAGTAGAAATAGATGAAAGACGGAATCAACTTTATTGATAACTCATTATAAATCTGCCGAGTCGTGGCTGGGGGTGAATACCCTCCAAAATCACTCGGAAAAATAAATCTAAAATAAAAAAGATAAATACATAACTGAATCAGGCGTAGAAAGCGCTGTAAGTGCTCGATGTTCCATGGATTTGGGATGTCTACGCCGTCTTCTGTCATGAGGCGATATGAGCCTGGGCGACTCACTGACTTGATGATGTATGGCCCTTCCCAAGGGGACGCAAGCTTGTGCGCGCCCTTGGTGTCTTGCTTCCTCCTCAGAACCAAATCGCCTGCTTCAAAGGACCTCTGCTTAACTGATCGATCGTGATAACGTCGCAGGACCTGAGCGTAACGCGCGGCTTGGATCTGGGCAGCCAATCTCCTTTCCTCGATGCTGTCGAGGTCTTCAATGCGCGCCACTTGTGCAGTCGTATTCGTCATAGAACTCCACTCGGGGGGAGCCGTATGCGAGGTCCGTTGGTAGGATAGCTTCCGAGCCGTAAACCAGAAAGAACGGGGTTTGCTTCGTGGCACGACTCGGCTGGGTGCGCAGCCCCTAGATTACAGCTGGCAACTCCTTGATCCATCGTCCGTCATGTTGCTTCAGCTGCTTGAATATCCGGGCCCTGAGCGCCTTGATTATTTCGCCATTGGCTCTTTCGACTTGGCCATTGGCCCTTGGGTGCGCCACGGATGCAGGGCATAGCTTGATGCTCCTCTCGCTGCACCAGTCTTTAAACTCCTGCGCCACGAAGTTCATACCATTATCTGTGATGATACGATTTGGGACTCCGAAGCGGTGGGTGATGTCGGTGAAGAACTCGATGGTCTTGGCTGCCGTGTGCTTTCTGACTGGTTTCACCTCAATCCACTTGGTGAACTTGTCAATAGCTACAAGGACATGGTCAAAACCACCAGGAGCCTTCTTGAACGGACCAATCATATCCAAGCACCAACAAGCGAAGGGCCAGGACGCTGGTATGGTTTGCAGCTGTTGTGCGGGTGCATGTATTTGCCTTGCAAAATACTGACACCCTTTGCAACGCCGCACGATGTTTTCTGAGTCTGCTACGGCAGTCGGCCAGTAGAAACCAGACCGGAAAGCTTTACCAACGATGGTTCTAGCCCCGGCGTGATTACCACAGATTCCTTTGTGTATGTCTGTCAAGAGCTCTATACCCTCTGCGCGACTTACGCACTTTTGGAGGATTTGGGAAGCTCCAGATCGACGATACAACTTGTCTCCGATGATGACGTAGCTTTTGCTGCGCCGCACGATTTGTTCGTGGAGCGAGTTTAGATCTTTGTCTTCCGCGACCTTATGCGGGCAATATGCCGCTGTCCAGATAGTCGATGATCTGGGTCCTCCAGTCCAATGCTTCATCTACCACTAATGTGGCTGACTCCGGGGATTCTCCGACTTGTTGCTCCGCGACAGTGCCATCCGGGTTTATCTTGATAGATGGTTTGATAAGATCTTGTATGAAAACTCCGGGTGGGACGCCTTCACGGGTGGACCCCATCTTAGCGAGCTCATCTGCTGCCTTGTTATGGTCGCGCACCACGTGATGGAACTCTAAGCCATAGAATTTCCCTTCCAGCTTCCTGATTTCTTCGCAGTAGGCGTCCATCTTCTCGTTGGTCCTGGACCAATCCTTGTTTACCTGGTTTATGACCAGGGCAGAGTCCCCACGTACCATCAGGCGTTTGATGCCCAAAGATACTGCAATGCGGAGACCGTGCAAGGCTGCTTCGTACTCGGCTGCGTTGTTGGATACTGGGAACATGATTTGAAGGACGTATTTTAATTCCTGTCCACTTGGAGAGATCAGGAGTACGCCTGCGCCGCCTCCTTTTATCTGGAGGGAGCCATCAAAGTACATCTCCCAGTACTCAACTACCTCGTCGTCAGCCGGAGCTTGGTTTTCTGTCCAGTCTGCTACGAAGTCGGCCAAGACCTGAGACTTGATAGCAGTACGTGGAACGAAGGTTATGTGGTGGGCAGCCAATTCTATTGACCACTTGACGATTCGGCCGCTGGCGTCTCGGTTGTGGAGAATTTCCCCTAAAGGATTTTCGCTCACCACCGAGATGGGATGGGCCTCAAAGTAGTGTTTCAGCTTTCTTGCTGAGATGAGAACTCCGTAGAGTAATTTCTGCACATGGGGGTAGCGTACCTTAGATACGGTCAGGACCTCGCTGACGAAGTAGACTGGCCGCTGCACTCCATATGCGTGTCCTTCTTCAGGACGCTCGACCACTAGTACCGTGCTAACCTACTCGGGGAGTAGCAGAGATGTAGAGGTAGAGTTGTTCTCTTGGTTGAGGTGGGACGAGGATGGGCGGGCTCTGCAGGTAATCTTTGAGTTCCTGGAAAGATTGCTTCGCCTCGTCATCCCACACGAACTTGTCCTGCTTCTTGAGCAGTTTGAAAAACGGCAATCCGCGAACGCCGAGTCGTGATATGAAACGACCGAGCGCTGCCATGCATCCAGTAAGCTTCTGCACATCCTTTTGACAGGTTGGTGGTAGCATCTTGGTGATGGCCGTGATCTTCTCGCGATTTGCCTCGATCCCGCGGTTGCTGACCATGAAGCCGAGTAGTTTACCTGAGGGTACTCCGAAGACACACTTTTCCGGGTTAAGCTTCCACCGGAATACGCGCAGGCGTTCGAAGACCTTTGTCAGATTCCCTATCATGTCCTCGGGGTTCATGATCTTGACCACGATGTCGTCGATGTAGGCTTCTACTATGTCTGGGATCAATTGATCCAGACATGCTTGAATCGTCCTCTGATAGGTTGCGCCTGCGTTCTTCAGACCGAAGGCCATTGTGTTATAACAAAAGGCACCGAACGGCGTGATGAACGCGGTCTTTATCTGGTCTTCCAGCTTCAGGCCTATCTGATGATAGCCTGAGTAGCAATCGAGAAAGCAGAGCAGGGCGGAGCCTGCCGTGGAGTCGACGACTTGATCGATGCGGGGGGGGGGGGGAACGAAGGGGTCTTTAGGGCAAGCTTTGTTGAGATCTGTATAATCGACGCACATTCTCCAATCATTATTATTCTTTTTTCTTACAAGAACTGGATTAGCTAACCAGTCGGGGTGGAACACCTCCTGAATAAACCCGGCCGCTAACAGCTTTGTAATCTCTGCCCTAATCGCCTCCTTGCGGTCCTGCGCGAATCGACGAAGCCTCTGCTTGATCGGTTTGGCAGTCGGATTGACCTTCAAGGAGTGCTCGGCAAGTTCCCTTGGGACACCTGGCATATCGGATGGTTTCCACGCGAATATGTCGGCGTTTTCCCTTAGGAATTTGACGAGCACTTCTTCCTATTTGGGGTCTAACTCTGCCCCGATGATGGCCGTCTTCTTCGGGTCATCCAAGTCCAGAGAGATCCTCTTCAGCTCCGTCTCCTTGCTTGGCGCGATGGCTTCTCTTGCTGGCCTCTTGGCGGGGATCTCCAGAGAGTCCTTGTCCACCTCCTGTGATGCAGCCAGTACTTGCTCCATGCGCTTGGACATGTCCAGGGCAGCTGCCGCGTTGAGGGTTTCCTGTTCGCATGTGTATGCGACTCGGATGTCCCCCAAGACGGTAATTACGCCTTTAGGTCCTGGCATCTTGACCTGCAAGTAGACGTAGTGAGGAATCGCCATGAACTTGGCGAGCGCCGGCCTCCCAAGGATGGCGTGGTATGCAGTTTCAAAGTTCGCCACCGTGAACTGCATATGCTCGGTCCGGTAGTTGTTCCGGTCTCCGAAGGTGACGGGCAGTGTGATGTGCCCGAGTGGTTCCGCCCCCTCTCCCGGTATCAAACCGTAGAATGCGGATTGGGGGGGACTCAGGTCGAGAGTAGTCAGGCCGAGCTCCTTCAATGTGTTAGCAAAGAGGATGTTCAGGCCACTGCCACCGTCGACTAGTACCTTGGTGAGCCGAACGTTGCGAATCGTCGGGTCTACTACCAAGGCATGGGACCCGGGCTTCGGTATGAAGTTTGGATGGTCCTCCCGGGTAAAGGTGATCGGAACTTCCGACCACTTGAGGTACTCAGGTACCGGTGGTTCCCTCGCGTGCATGACCTGGCGATGGGTGAGCTTCTGCTGGCGCTTCGACTCGAACTCTGGTCCGCCATAGATCATGCGCACCACTCGGTCGGCTTCCTGGAAGTCGTCGCCGGGCTCGTCGTTTCGCCTGTCGTCTCGCGGGGAACCATCGTTCCTTTTTCTGTATGGAGGGCCTCTGTTGCCCCCAGTGAAGGCTCGCTTGAGCCCGTAGCACTCTCGCGCCGAGTGCTTGTGCTTGTGGTAAGGACATTGCTCATCGAGCATGCGCTGGAAGTCCTCTGGAGTTACCCGGCCTCTGGACCGGTCCAGGGCGGCGACCATATCTCCCTCGCTCTTCTTCTTGCGAGGGTGGCTGTCAGTGCGTCGATGGTCGTCGTGTCGGTCTTCGTCCTCGCGGCGGTCGCGCTTGCGGGTTGTCTTGTTCTCTTCTTCCCAGCGGCTCCTAATCTCGCTGAGTTGTTCCTTTTCCGCGATCTCTGCGTCCGCCCACGTGCTAGCGACCCGGAACATGTCAGTTGACAGTCGCGGGTGGCTTCCGAGTCCATTTGTGAATCAGTCTCCCATCGGAGATGCCGCGCTGGAAAGCCGACATCACCTCCTGATCCGTGACGTCCGTGATGGAGTTGCGCTTCTCTGAAAACCTGCGCACGAAATCGTGCAGGGTCTCGTTCTTGCGCTGCCTGATCTGACCGAGGAGCCGCTTGCTCCCGGGCCTTTCCCAGGTACCGAGATAGTTACCGATAAAGAGTTCGGTAAGCTGCTCCCAGTTGTCGATGGCGTCCTGCGGGAGTCCTGCCAGCCAGTTGCGGCAGTCCTTGGTGAGCATGATGGGAAGGTAATTTGCCATCACGTCCTCGTCGCCGCCGGCCGCTTGCACGGCGGTGTAGTAGATCTGAAGCCATTGAGATGGATCAGATTTCCCGTCGTACTTGTCGATGTCCGACAGCTTGAAGCCTCTGGGCCATGTCACGCTTCTCAAGCGCTCGGTGAACGACTGGAATCCGCCGATCCGACCTCTAGGGCGGGAATCGCTCGGACCCGATCCGTCTGTTGTTCTTGGGGGAGTGCTGTCCCTCCTGCGATCCCGGTCCCTGGGCGGGGAACGGGTCCTCCGATAGTTCCGAGCCCTGGGTGGAGTTCGGTCCCGTCGGTAGGTCCTGCTGCGCGGTGGGGTTCGCTCCCTTGGCGGAGTCGGTCGCCTGGGTGGTGGAAGCGCTCGTCCTCGTGGCGGAGTGCGACCGCCGTTGTTGCCGCGCCTTGGGCTACCGGAGGGGTCAGAGTAGTCTGACTCCGTCGAGTAGCCGCTCCTGTTGGAGTTACGACGGGGATTTCCATGATCCCGATCGTACTCTTCGCGCCGTCGGATTTCCTCACGGTGGCGCTCTTCGGTACTGCTGCGGATGACGTTCCTCGCGTCTCGATCTCTGTTGATCGTGGTGCGGAGGTCTTCATCATGATCCGATCCGCCGCTGGCCCGGTGTCGAGACGGACCGGGCTCAGGAGCGTCCGTGGTTGCTCTCTCCTGCATCTGGTGAACCTGGACGGAGGCGGCCTGCACGAGAGCCCTTACCTTTTCCAGGCCCGGAGTGCTGGGTGGCAGCCGACTGATTTCCTCGTTAATAGTAACGAGGTTCTGGACCGGCGTCTCGTAGACGTCGTATCCGTTGAACTCGAACATGCCGTCGCGCATCAAGTTCCGGGTGCTCCTCCGGTCGTGCCGATCCCGTTGGCGACTGATGATCTTCAGAGTGTGGTTCCTGGAGTCGAGCAGTGCCAGATCCTGACGCGGTGGCTCCGTGCGGTCGTGCGGCTCTGCGAGTCGCCCGACTGGCGTTGCGTCCTCGACGCTGGTCTCTGGCTTCAGTCGTCTCCTCAGCTGGAGTGACCTCATCTTCTGAGACAGGATTAGTTGGCGTTGCTGGCGCCACCATGTAGCAATATGACCCGACTCCTTCTTGCGCGAGGTAGTCTCCCTCGGACTCGGAGAAGTCGGATGTGGGCGTATAACGCTCCAAACTACTCGGAGTCAGTTCTCCGAGTGATTCTAGCAGTTCCGGCTCTGTAGAGGCATCGGACACTGTGTATCCTTCCGGCAGATCGTCCAGGATTGAGGGTCCCAGTAGATCTAACTCGTAGGAGTCGCTCCCAGAGAAGTAATCATCCGTCTGGACGATGTCCTTCATCTTCTGCTTCTGAGCAAGCGCGCAAAAGCCAGGGGTCTGGATAGTAATGACCTCAGGGCTCTGGACGCGTGTTGGTCGAGCGTTGACGCTCTGCGATGACTCAGCGACGCGATTCTCAGGAACCGGATCGGAATCGAGTGATTGTAGATCTGTTCCCGACTGGTCTGGCCTCGCGTTTTGCGATGGACTCAGCGGGGTAAAGCCGGCACGATCTGATGCGATCGGACCGGACTGGGCCGTGATGGCCGAAGTCGGCGCCAGAGAGGAGACCTCCGTGGCGACCGTAGCCTCTGCCGCTTGGGCATCCAAGGCGGCGGTGATGACGTCCCCGAACTGGATCTCGACTTCGTCGACGTCCGGGAGGTTGCAGCTGTCCAAGATCTTGACGCGATCCATCGAGCTTACCAGATTGATCTCGGCGATATCCCCTACCTGGCGCGCCACTGTCGGTGATATTATCTCCGGCAGTCTTCCACGGGGTAGCCCACGGAAGTGATTTGTAATGCAGGGAAGATCGCAAAGATCGGAAGCAGGATGGTTAAGATGGACAGACACAGGGGTTTATACAGGTTCGGGCCGTCGACTCGACGTAATACCCTACGTCCTGTTTGGGGTGTTGTATTGCGTGTTGAGTTTGTCTCTCGAGTTCAGATGTGATGAGTTAAGTTGTTTTGGAGGGGGTCCCTGCCCGCCTTATATATCGGGAGGCAGGGTTACAAGTCGGTTTGTATCCGATCCTATCTCTAAGAATCCTTTCCTTCTTTATAGTAATTCCTATTCCAACTAGGACTTCTCTTTCCAGATCCTTCTTCCGTGCGCCGACTTGTCCCGCACGTCTTCAGGTCCAGAACGGTGGGCTGGGCCGCCCCCTTTTGGTGGGCTGCCAGGCTTGCTCGTGAGGTACCCGGGTACTATATCCCCACACTTGTGCAGACATATATGTACAAAGCTTGCAACTGCTATGAAATCAAAATGGATGGTTTGCTGGGTGTCCAAGCCAACTGCAAAATTATTTATGCCTGATTTACATTGTGAACAAACCATGGCTGAAAACAGATTAGGCTGGTGCTCCCACAATGTAGATTTGGTTTATTCTTCCATTTTATTTTCCCTGCATCAGTTTTTTTTTTTTTTGACGCCTTCCCTGCATCAGTTTGTGCTTACATTCCTATCACTCAATGGCTTGCAGCTGCTATTTATCTTTGAGGTCATTAGGCAAATCAAACAATATACTTCTACCGTGCTACCGTGCTATTCTTTCAGTGGTAGGCGACGTGCCCGTCGATAGCAAGGCGCCAGTGGTGACTTCGTCAATCTCGAGGATCAGCCGGCTCAGTCTCTCGGAGGTGCTCATAGGGGTAGGGTTGCGTGCGTGTGTTCATAGGGTTGAGGGTGCGTGCGTTTCTGAGCGTCTGCGTCTGTACTGTGTTTCGCAAAAAAAAAAAAAAAAAAAAAAAAAAAAAAAGAGGTGTAGCAGCTAGCAGTGGAGCATATACCTCCGGACTATTGAGGCTACGTGACTGGGTTTCTTATATTACTTTGATAGTTTGGTCATGTTTTTGTAATCAGAAGAAGTTGTTGTCGCAGTTTTCCTAGTTGTTTTTTGATAGGCCTTTGTTACAGCGACGGGAAAGGGAAATATTTCTCTCTCCTTTTTTTTTTGGAAACGGGATACGGGGCAATGTCCAGGCCACGGCCCAAACACAATTACTAAGAGGCGGCACAAACCCATCCTGACATCCTCCACACCGACACCCCAGGCCCAACCCACTCAGACGAACGACCGGCCCCAAAACGTGTGTGCATCATCCGCCCGTCCGCCGCGCAGGCGCACGGGCACGGCGGCGGCTGGCCGGAGTCGGGAACGACACAGTCCTGCAGCAGAAGACCGCGGCAGGCCGCAGTAGCATCCCCCTCGCCTTGGCCTCAATAGATATCCACCATCCTTCCACCGAGCCACCGTACATACCTGCTCACTCCCCCTCGCCGTGGTCTCTCCATACCGTTGGCGACGGCGAGACGCTCCTCCGCGCCGCCGACACTGCCGCGGGTTTTGATACCTCCGTGCTGGCGGTGTATCTGCAGTACAGCCCGTGCGTAGCGCAGCGCAGAAGGTATCCCTCGACGGTTTGGGCTGGTCAGACGATTAAAGTCTAAACACTAGCTGATCTGTATCCTGTTCTGTTTCCCCCGCTTGTCTTCTGCACGGGCGCGAGCTCTGTAACTGAGTACGGCGGTCTCGTTCTTTCGAGATGGTCATGAGGCTTGCGCTTGCTTCTGTTTGGCATCAAAGGTTCACGTTGTTGTAACTTGTAAGTGATTCGGTGAAGATGGGCGACTGTCGTACCACCGCTCCACCTTGTGCCTTGCAGCTGTTCGATGAAATGCCTAAGCTAGCGTAGACAACTCATTATGGATGCAATTTCGCCAATACATATGACTGGTGCTGGATGCATTAGCTCTTACCTCTAGCTAGGCCTATTATTCATATTTGTATGATTCTTTCTGCCTGGTTGATTGTAGTGCATTTCAAGAACAAATCGGTCATTCTTTGCAGACTTTGGCATCTGATGTTGGACTCAGTGGATATTTGATGGCCGTGGTTGAATAAATCACCAGGGAGATGCTCTCAAGTAGACTCACTCCCTTCCTTGCCGAGTGTTGTATTTCTAACCTTCGGAAATCCTCGTCAACTTCATCCTTTTCCTCGTTGTCTCAAATACAACCATGGTTATTTATCGGTCTTGGCAACCCTGGTGAGAAGTACCAATCCACCAGGCACAATGTAAGTTGCACACTTAATCTCGTATTTCAAAAATTCTCAGGATCTTGCAATTTATTCTCGGATTTTCTTGCATGCTGTTTTTCTTGTAGGTGGGGTTTGATATGATAGATGCATTTGCACAGTCTCAGGGTATACCACTGACTACACATTACTTCAAAGCACTATTTGGTGAAGGTTTGACTCCAATTATGCACTACAAGGAAGAATGTCACTCCTCGTATTTTGTAATGTATGCTTTTGTTTTTTAGTACGAAGGATGAAGTGAATGTGTTGTCCTCACTACTGATGCAGGTGTGGTTGATGGGGTCCCTGTTCTTCTTGCCAAGCCTCAGACTTATATGAATCTCAGTGGAGAATCTGTAAGCAACACTTCTTGGAGTCTTTCCTAGTTCTCCTGCCCTATACTTTTCTATTGTTGCACAATTTTTTTCTTTCACTCATTTTCTAAGGACTATGTCTTTAATTTGGTTGATGCAACTAAAATACTATTTCAATCGCTACCTCTTGAATTTGAAGTGCCATCGCATAGCATGCAAACATAACCATGCCAGTTCTGTTCAATGATAATATTCTTGATGCATTGTGGCTTTTATTCTGTAGAGATTTCTTTAACCGGACATACAAAATTGTTAACACAATTATTTTTTGATGACTAGTAGTGATCAGTCTCCATTGTTGCTTATTGCAGGTTGGTCCACTTGCTGCATATTATAAACTGCCTCTTAATCGCGTTCTGGTGGTAAGTTTTTATTTCAAACCTCGCTACATTATGCAACAATCTGACTTCTCTGACATGAGTTTCAGGCATATGATGACATGGACTTACCATGCGGAGTTCTCCGTTTACAGCCAAAAGGAGGTTTTGGACGGCACAGTGGGTTGGTATACTTTATTTTTATTTGTCTTGTGAGAGGATCTTCCACCTGACAAAAGTAGTGTGTCTTTTGGAAGGAAAACCATTTTTTCTATGTATAAATGCATATATCAGCGAGTGGCAATTACTTTGTCAGTTAAAAAAAATGTGGCCATCATCTTAGCCCCCTAACCTAGTTTGTCGGCAAGCTTTTAGGAGACAGTTGTCTCATGAACTTTATTCCTCCTCCTCCCTCAAAACCTAAGGCACACACGCATTTCAAGATTTAAACTTTGTAGTCTTTGACCAACGGTTAGTCTAACAATATGAAAATTTTGTGGTACAAAAAGTGGTTACATTGTATTTGTACTTAGAAATACTTCTAGCAATGAAACTTTGTCGCCACAAGTAAATTAGCGGTCGAAATGTAAACTTGAAGACCTTGCCAAGTTAAATCACGGCTTATATTTCGGGACAGAGGGAGTACCTTTTTCTTTGGTGTGGTATTCACTCATGTAGCTTGCTTTCTTGTTTTCCTTTCATTTTTATATTTCATTCTATTTTGCTTGGGGCATCTAATTAGTTCTCTAAAAAGGTTGTCCTTACCTTATAACAGTCTTAATATGTGTGACAGCATACTCCCTGATGTCAAATATTGGAAGTTCTTCTGTTGATGTGAAAAATAAAGCATTAGCTATATGATATCTATTTGATGTGAAAAGATTATCCGTACTTTACAACAGTCTTAATATGTGTGACAGCATACTCCCTAATGTCAAATATTAGAAGTTTTTTTTTGTTGCTGTGAAAAACAAAGCAATATCTATATGATATCTATTTGATGTTGGCCAATAAGAGGCTTATCTGATCTTGACAACAAATATTTACCTTTTTAGTTTACCAGGTTGAAGAGTGTGATATACCACTTTCGCAAGAATCGAGAATTTTGCCGATTAAGGATTGGTAATTTCTACACTTTTGGCACTTATAGTTCATTTACTTTTGCTTGACAAAGAATTCATCTTCACTTATTTAGGAATTGGACGCCCACCTGGCCAGATGGATCCTAAAGCTTTTGTTCTTCAGAAGTTTAATAGGACTGGTCGTGAACGGGTAAACATCTCCTCACAAGTAATTTATAGTTCCGTTGTTGAACACTGCTTGCCACTGTTATTGCACAGTTGCACAGAAGGAAGGGAAATGGCAAACTTGTACTCCAAAACATTGGGTCTGTATTTATCATTGTATTGCGACAATTTATATTCTATTATTTAGATTCTAAAAATATGAAGGATCACCATCTAAGTTCCATACTGGTAAAAGCACAATAAACAGTATCATGAAAAGTTCAATTTTCCTCTTTACTGATTCTTTTTAGAAGTTCAACCATGTTTCTCATTAAAAAAGTATCTAATTCGCTGTCCTGCAACAACCAGAAGCTTATCGTACTTGCATGTTTTGTTTCAACCTAGATTGATTCAGCCGTAAAAGAGGGTGTTGACATTCTGAAGATGGTGGCCACCAAGGGTTTGACAGAGGCTGCAAGATTGTCAAATGCAGATCAGAAGTATAAGCATCTGAGATCAGATGATCTTCAAGATTAAAAAAAATTTAGACTCTTGATGCCCCTCATGCTATACTTCTATTGAATGACTGAACTGAGAATCTAGTACAGCCAAGTGTTCTCCCTGATACTCTCTGCAGCATACATCTCTTTGGTGCTGGATATTGAGTTTTCGATGTTCTCGGTGGTCAATTTCAGTTGGTTCGACAGTTGTTGATGTTGAACTGATGATCCAAGTTAAAAGCTTCTGATTTTTCCTTCAGCAGATGTTCGTTTGAAGAGTTACAGTTAGCTATATAATGCTTTGAATTAGTTTTGTTCATGTTGGGAAAATCAAGTTTCTCATGACCCCACTTATTTCCAATGGGGATTTTTACTAAATTACACAGCTTTATTTGACCGGGCTAAATATTTCTGGAATAGCATTTTCTGAGGACATTGATAAACCAATTTCCTGTTTTGTCTGATGTAATGAAAGTAACATGAATGTGAATGATGCTTATGGCATTCGTTGTCATTTTTCCTTCAGCAGATGTTCAATCGAGCAGATCTATACCATATTCTTTAGCGCTGGTGACTTGTCATATGGCCATATCAAGTTACATGCATGTGGCATTAATCTCGTATGCTGTCAGATAGCTTTATATTATATGTTCTTGCATATGTATGTGCCTATTTGTAATAGAGCCTTGTGGGAGGCCAGAATATCCAACAAGATGAAATTATTTGTATGGCTTGTTTTGCAAAGTGCTATACTCAAAACAATCTGTTTAGGAGAAATCAGTCTAGTTCACCCTACTGTAACTTCTGTGATCAGGAGGAAACTGTAAACCACTTATTTCTCACCACTGAGGAAAATACCCAAACTCCTAAGGAAATGATCCATAGTGGTCAATTGCCAAGTCAAATGTGTCAAGAATATAGGAAATTCAGTTTTCTTGCCGGCTGCCTTCCTAAAGATCATTTTCTTGGTGGTTTGGCCTTTGAAAAACTCAACTTAAAAATTTCTAGAGCGTCAAGGAAATATTCCAACCGTCAAGTTCAAGTTCAAAGTAATGACCGTTCTCCATCTGCAATCTTGATGCTGATGAAGGATAACAATGAATATGCAGGATCTCAAGTGGATGATGAAGCGTAGTAATGGCCATCTTTTGCTGGTTTTTCTTAAATGGTTCAAAGTGATCTGAGGATGTTGTTGCTGTGGTAGCACATTACTCCTTTGGTTTGCAGTGGGCACTCGTGGAATGTGAACCTTTTAAATATAAAACGTCTAGCCATTTTTTCCATACATCAAATTACCAAAGATGCTATGACAATAAATATTCCATCTATAATTTTTCACTTGTTGAGAGGAAAATTACAATCACATTCACATGCAAACATGACAATAGTATAATCATGCTAATTATGCTCAATATCTTATATCTATCCTACACAATGTTAACGACATGGCACGCAATGTTTAGAAGAACAATACCCTTTTTTATGAAAATAGTGCATACGTGCCAAACTGACAGATTATCTGATGACGTGTGCCTTTGCTTTCCTAAATACCCGTAACTGTACGTTGCAGCCATCATCTGCCAGTATATCAGAGGGGAATATGCTTGACGAATTGGCTCGTCAAGATCTCTTTAAGTTCCTTGCTGTTTGTATAACCATCTCTTTGGTCGAGGAAAATTAACATCATGCTCATTGCAAAGTTTGTGACTCGTTGCAGAACCGGAAGTAGAGCATGATGTTCAAAGAGCGCTTGATTTAGTGTTTTCCATGCATCGTCAACAAGGGAACCGATCTTGTCCAAGGCAACCTCGCCAGTGACATTGTGCTCCTTCATGTAGCACTCCACAGATGTGGCTACATCCATTTTGTTCCTTCCTCTCTGTGAATAAGATGTAGCTAATGTTAGTTGATTGAAAATGCCAACAATTTTGCTTGTGAATATTAAACTAATTGCAGTCACTGTACATGCTTGCATGACACTTTCACTTTAAAGAAACCAGCCGTTGGTTGAACAAAAGGTTCTTTTGACATAAACATCATTTAAACATGGCTAGACTTTGCCCCATAACCAACCATGAAATGAACGAAACATATTTCACTTGCACTAATTCCCTGTAATATCTATACGATAGTTTGTGCATGATCATAGATTCAAGGTTGACGTGCTGGCCATTTGGATCGTGAACTTTCTAGAATCAACCTTTCCAGGTGTGGGAATGTTTCTTTGCGGAATAAATTCCCAGACCTGTATGAAATTTGTAATGAGCAAGTTTGCACGATGCAATACTTAGCTCAAAGAAACTGGTGTTTGTCTTTTAGAAGGTGGCTGCATGAGAACAACCAGACACAGCTGAGACGGTTGCGTGACATGTTGGCGGCTGTTGCTCTAGCTAGTGAACCTGATAGACCAAAATGGATATGGGGTGGAAGAGGAAGTTTCTCTGTTAAATCTATATGCTCAAATGTTCCATAAGACCGTAAAGAGACTACCTCGCCCAATAAAAGACAGTGGGAAACAAAGATTCCTCTGAAGATCAAGATCTTCATGTGGCTGTTGCAAAACAATGCCATCCTAACTAAAGACAATCTGGTTAGGAGAAATTGGCAAGGGGATGAAACATGCTTGTTCTGTAATGAAAAGGAAACAGTCGCCCACTTGTTTTTTGACCGCCTCATGGCTAGATATATTTGTAGTATAGTGGCAGTAGTTATTGGGGCCAGTTGTAGGCCTCGCCATCTAGATCAATTCTAGGTTTGGGCAGATGCTTTTCTATCGGGTGGAAGAAAGTTCCATATGGTGGGGCTTTCAGCTGTGTGTTGGGTCATATGGAAGGCAAGAAATGGAGTGTGCTTTGATAATAAAAATGTAAGATCTCCTACAGAGATCGTGGGCTCTGCATTATCGTTCATTTTGTGTTGGGCAGAATTTATAAGGAATCTGTGCTCGTATAGCTTAAGATGGGAAGGGTAAATTAGGCACTTTCTAAAAATCACAATATAACATAGCTAATGGGGCCATGTTGGTGACAGAACTACGGAAGGAATGTGACAAGGAAAAGCTGGAAGGTGCTGCTGAAGCGATCAAGACGGCCTTACATTTCCATCCCAAGGAGGCTACGCCAGAAGACGCGGAAGTGGTGTGCTGTTGTGGAAAAAAGAAGATGTGTGTGGTTTGCAAAGTCTGAAATCAGCAATCTAGCTGATGGAAGAGCTCGTATGCGAGCATTTTGGAGAGCTTAGTCCTGTAGTGATGGTTTTTGTTATAGTATCCGCTGGTTATTAAAAGGTAGTGAGAGGGAGTTAATCTGTAGAAGTTCTGGTGGGATCGTTGGAGAGTTAAACCTAAAACTCTGCAATTTAATGAAATTCGGGCACTGCCCATGTTAGAAAAAAGAGAAGATTTATAGTGCTTGAGGATTTTAGGAGCCATCCATCTGTTCAGATCTAACGGTTAAAAAATGAAAGGTACCAGTTACAAGGAACCCGAGTGGTGGGCCGGTACATATAATTCGTGGGTCAGGAACTGTTTTTAAGAAATAAGTCAAAGGGCATATTGGTATTTTTATATTTGGGTGTTTGGCCGGATGATCACTGAATCGAATGGATCGGCTTGAGAGTCCAATTCACTAGAGACGACGACGGTCTTTTCAATCCGACGCCGGCGGCGCATCCCTGGTTGGCACATCTCCTAGACCTGGGTGACTCCCGCATCACCCTCGTTGCCAGCGCCGCCGATACTTGACTATGTCGCTTGCCATGGCGGCTCCCTCTCTACGTACCAGTAGGGTAGTACAATACTACCATATGCCTCTGGCTGATCACCCTGATAAAATGCATTGCCCTCTGATTAGTGATTACTAGCTTCCGCCTGCTGCATTCACTGACAACCTACAAATCTTTAATCATGGGGTTGATGGATGCACTAGGCACTTCGGCAGTAGCCGAAGAAGGTGCTGGTGGGTTCAGGGAAGCGGTGGCGGAGGGAACTGTCGCAGCTCCGTGACTTCGATTTGTTTGGCGTGGCGAGGAAACAGAATAGGCAAAAGCCCAATGAACCTGGTCAATTACGAAATTACCCCTTTTTAAGAAAATATTTGACAGGAGAGGAACCTCTGGTTCCCCTCAAGCACCGTAACAAGCCTCTAGAAAAAAATGTGAGTTAAGTGACCAATGGATGCAAGTACAAGATCATTTCACAATTGAGGTGAGTTACTTCCATGACGAACTCTATTGTAAGTAGCGATCTCGGTTCACTCTCCTTCATTAAATATTTTATCATGGCGAAGCTCTTCATAATGTTTTAATAGATGTTTTTTTTCTATTTCTGAAAGAAAAAAAAACACCACTTTTCTGTTTGTGCCTATAGGGCATCTTGCCCTAATTTCAAGTTGCTTTATACCCGTAGGTTAAGAGCTTCCTTCTAGTACCCTTAAAAGTTAAAACACATTTTGGTAAATACCTTAAAATCTGCCATGTCATCCATGAAGCGAGACACCTCTCCACATGCTCTGATAGCATCAGTGCTACCAATGGCCCACTCAAATACCTCCTTGGTTGCAATATCACCCATGCCTACAAGCAGCCCAACACACATCACTTGACCACCTGCTGATACGGTCGATACATTCACATGATCATTGAAGCTTGGCATGTAATCCTCATGGGACCATTCTGCTTCTTGGAGATAACTTTTGGATATAAACTGGAACTGGATGTGCATAAAAAGGAAATAGTGTTAGTATTTGATGATGAAGGGTCATAGAGGTGTTCTTTCAAGATAGGTTTATGTAAGACTTTTTATGATTCTTACATTAGATACACAAGGATATTTTTATCACCATTAAAATTTCAAAAAGGGAAGACAAAGAGTATAGGTCATCAGCTAAAAAGGGATAGTTATTACATACCGCTTTCCTAGCATAAGCAATGCGGTACTTCTCATGTGGTTCCAACTCATCCTCAAATTCCTTGAAGTTTCTTATCACATTGTGAAAGAATTTCTTCATGTATTCAGGTAGAAGATAAGTACCACCCTCGTCCCATCTGCATGTATGCATGCCCAAGCATTTAGGACACCGATGGTCAAGTGGTCTATTTTTCACATTCTTTTTCATTGTCAAATTAATTACTTCAAACCATTATATTCTTATAGATGTTTTGTTCTTTAGGTGAAGTTTAAGCAAAAACTAATAAACTACCTTTCTATCGCCTTGGTGAGCTCCCGGCTCTCCTCCAAAGTAGCATGATCATCGTAAGTGTCATCTAATAAAGATGTTAGCACGAATAACCTAACAAGGATCATCCGTGCACGTGCATACTCTTGCTCATAGTACACACTATAAGCCCAAAAGTAACATTCAACGATCCGATCTCTCACATATTCTAGTCCAAGGTCTTTAGAAAGATCCTTCCACCACCTGGTATAAATTAAGTAGGCACATTTATCAATCTGATCCAAAAGACAGTGAAGGTATCATATATCCATATTTATCAATCTAGAATGTTGACTGCCTTAAAAAAATAATAACAAATTCTCCTTTTGAGACACAACTACTTCAACATTTAAATCCATGTTATCTTCATATTTTCTTGCAAGTTTATTTCATGTTATCACGAATATCACTATACAGTTTACACATATTAAATATGAAAGGTATAATAATGGTACCAATCATGTCGAAGCAGTCACTTACAACCATGTTTATAATATACTTACTGAGAAACTGTCTTGAGTTCCTTTTGGTGAAGATGCTGCAGGAGGTTAAAATCTAGCTTGGCAAGTTCCAATATAGCTGGATTGTGACTTTGGTCCACACTGTACTCTGGGATGTAAGATACTGCTTCTACCCTCTTTAAGGTCCTTGGTAATGGTATTTTAAGGGCACGCTCAACTTGCTCTGCTAAAGGGGATTTGAGACTACTGTGCATCAATTCCAGATGGCGCCTTGCAAATAGAAGGGCTTCTTCAAGTGAACCCTCGTTGTGAGTTAAAAGGTTAGCTGCGTAGTATAAACTTAACAAGCCCTTTGGGTCATTAGTTATGTCATTGATAAAGCTCCCATCTTCATGTTTGAACTTATCGAATTCACCTGCACAGTAAGCATAGTTTATATTATTGTTGTAAGAAGTACTTAAGTATTCATGTCAATGACATAAGATGTGCTACCGTACCTGCTGAAGCCCAAAACCCATGCTGCCTAAGCAAGCGAAAACGAAAGGCAACCTCATGAAGGCTTGAGCTATTGAATTTATCCCCGTGGATGCTGCTTAAGGTGGTGGCTATCTGTTCCTTGAAATGGTGATCTATTCCCAAACGTTGAAGCACATCTACCAGGTCCATTTTTTCCACAACATTCTTGCAAGCCTCAAATAGACCACTCACTTCTCCTTTCAGTTGATTGACTCTCTCTCTCATCTTTTCATCCGAAATCTGTCATTATGGAAGGAGACGTGAGATCACTTCCCGATTTTGGTACACAATGAGACAAACTAATTAAGGTGTAAGTTGTGCATTTTGTTTCGGCAACTCATGTTTACTTACATAACATAGTTGTAGAAATATTGTTGCAAAGAAATAGGAAGAACACATATTATTATGTTTTTTTCTCAAAAAGAAAAGAAAAGAAAATCCCGACACTGAAGCAGTTAGTCAATATTATGGAAAACAATAGAAATAGCTCTATGACTGGAATCAAAAGTGCTAAAATGGGCATGCATTTCCAGCATCGTTTTTTTTACATGAACGCATTTCCTGCACGGTCCCCTGTTGGATGTCACTATGCATGCAATTCCAGTTAGGGAAAGCTAATCTAGAGATGATACTAAATTGAAGCGAACACATGCCTGCAGGGGCTCCGGGATGTAATTGATAAAGAAATCACCCCACACACTGGGGTGAACCTCAGGCGCTGTCTTCCATGACGATGTGGCCGTGCTGCTTGTAGGTGCCATTGCTAGCTTATGCATCTGTTGTGTGTGTCCGATGTGTACAAATAGAGACTAGTAGCATGGTATCCATATATAGGCAGCCGCCAGCCGGGTGTGTCTATACAATACAAGTATACAACCGCCGTGGCAATGCAAACCGCGTAGCACACAAAGGTTTCACGTTTTTCAGGCAAACGTCGTGCATAGCAAAGGTGGAATTGGCGCTCTGTTCGTAGGCGCCATTGCTAGCTTTATGCTTGTGTGATTAAGGGCCCCGCGATGTCTCCCTATCAGACACCAGGACCAGGACCAGGACGCACACACCGCGTGGGCAAATTTTGGACTGCGCGTGACAGGGTCCACCAAATTTCGGATCATATACAGATGGATGATTCACGTGGTAGAATTATAGTGAAAAAAGTTTATTCTGCTATATAAAAAGGATAATTAAAATGTTCATGAATTGGCTGTTTCAGAATTCAGAGTTTTATTAGGTTGGTGTTTAGGAGGTCTGAAATATGCAAACGCTGAAACAAGAATACGGCCCATCCCCTAAGACAAGGCCCAATACGGCCCAGTAACGCTTCGTGCCCCTGCGGGCTGCGGGAGAAGCTGGCGCGGCGGGCGGCGGCCTCGTCGTTCGTCGCCGGTGTGCCCTGACTCGCGACGAAAGGAAGAAGGGCCGGAGCCCGGAAACACCTTTGTCTGGTAAATGCTTTGCCCTTCTCTCTTCGCTGACTTCGATTTGGGGACGGCTTTGTTCGCGGCGTATGATTTCGGTGTAGCAGATTGAACCAGCCGACTATTTGCAGTTTGCACTAAACGCTAAGGATTTGAGGATCAAATCCACCTCATCCAGCGCGCCCTCACAGTTGGATATTCCGTAACACTATGGCCCTCTATCCATTTCCCCCGTCGCCAGAAGGTTCAGAAAATCCACGCCGATACGAATTTAGCTAAAATGTGCAGCCCGGTATGCGTGTTTTTACCCTAAATGGCTAAATGTCTAGATTGTGGAGATGATAGTCATGTTCTTGGTGCTCATTATATATGCATTGGAGTTGGAGGTAGGGAAGAAATGTGCCGTATCATCTTCAACAAAAGATGAGGTATCTGGCTAGGAATGAGGAAAACCCAGAAGAATAGTTTAATCACGCGAGTAAAGCGTTAAGCTGTATTCTTAATACTCTGTGTAACATTCATAATACAAACTGCTTATTTAGATGCTTTACTAGTACATGTTCACCCAAGAATTAATCCAGTGTCCCGATACATCTTTTCATTTGTGTGGGGGCACACAGCTGGTTCTTCAGGCTGTGAATAGAATTAGCAGAAGGCTGTTATCTAGAGCAGGGCAGGCTTGAGAAACAAGCGCTTGATGACCCCCTTGAGCCCGTCACAAAATGTGAATACATCCTTCTTATCACCGTACATTAACGGCATGCTGACAGTTATGTCGACAACTCGTTGCACTGCTGGAAGTAGTTCATTATGCTCAAAGCGTGCTCTGTTTATAGTCTTCCATGCATCTTCAACTAGGGAATCTATCTTGGCACAGGCAACGTCGCTCGTGACGCCATGCTCACTGATGTAGCATTCCACCGAGCTGGCCACATCATTTTTGTTCTTTCCACGCTGTGGAGAAGGCATCCATTACTATGTAAAATAATAAAAGGACAAACGTCTATCAATTTGTAACTGTGAGAACATGCATAGTTCATACCTTAAACGAAGCAAGGTCATTCATGAAACGTGTCACCTCTGCGAAAGCCTGCACAGCATCAGTGCAACAGCTTGCCCACTCAAGTGCCTCCTTGGTTGCAACATCATCTCCCATGCCAACTAGTAACCCAACAGAAGCGAATGGAGCACCTGAGCACACAGTAGATACCTTCACTTGATCTTTAAATCTTGGCTTGTAACCACTATGGCACCATTCGGCTTCTTGGAGATAATTACTTGATAATACTTGAAACTGAAAGCGAAATAAAGCAGAAGTATATATAAGCTTTCCAAGGAAACAATCTACAACTTTGATGAAGAGAGTTTGATATATATGAGGATACAGTATGAATGCAGATCTTATAGATGCACTGTTCTAGTACTGCCTATAGAAGAGTGGATTTTGTACCTCTACCAGAAATAACTGGTACATCATATATGTTGATAGTGATTCATGTATAATTATTACCTCATATTGACATATATAGTTCTATACTTAAACATAGGGCGATTCATATGGCATACATATCCAGTATACGTTCAGTTGGCTCCTATAATCATTTGGAAAAACTTCAAATAATTCAAATAAGATTTTGACACAAACTTTGAAGACCAAGCTCACTGATGTTTTGTGGAAAATCACATTCTTGAAAAAAGGAAAAAAAAAGATGGTAGTATTGTACCGCTTTTCTACTAAAAGCAACTCTGTACTTCTCATTTGGCTTCAACTCGTCCTCAAACTCCTTAAAGATGTTCATCAGCTTGAGGTAGAGCTTCTTCATGTAATCTGGTAGAAGAGAAGTAGCGCTCTCTTCCCATCTGCAGGAAAATTAACAAGTTACACCTTTGAGTGCAAATGTTATATGAGCTGATGCTTTACTCTCTAAAATTAATAAGATTGCTGGAACACTCCAACCTTTGTATAGCTTCATTGAATTTTCGACACTCCTCCAATGTAGCACGGACATCATAAGTGTCGTCTGTCAGGATTATTACTGCGATTAACTTGGCAAGGATCATCCTTGCCCTTGAGTATTCTTTCTCATAGTATGCTGTATAGGACCACAGGTAGCACTCAACCACACGATCCCGTGAGTAGGTCAGTCCCTCTTCGTTGTAAAGATCTTTCCACCATCTGAGATTAACTTAGAATATTGTTAGTGTGTTCCGTATAAAGAACTGTAGGTTCGTTGTATGAGAAGAATGTTTTGAGAAATGTTGTTTTAAGGTTTTCGGATAATAATAGAAAGGTTTTTCAGATAACCCGTCCGTTTCTGGAGTAGCAGGTAAGCTAAACATCATTGGAGTTTAGAAGTACTATGTTGTAGGTATGTTAAGCTATCAAGTAACTTCTGCTTGGGAGCTTCTCCCATAAAATTGCATAATTACACTATATTCAATTAGTTTATGCATGCTATAATCTCTTTCCAGTTTATGCTTATGATATGGCATCTTATCAAATCCATACAAAAAAATATATTTTGGGAGATCAGTAGATCATAACGGAAGCTCAATAGGACACATTTTGAAACTATACTGTGCGAACTCTTTTGATGGACGAGGCTAAGCCTATCATGTTTAAAGTTTGACACTGCTTAGAGGTTTCAATGGCCAAAGATTGAGGCTCATACTTGTCTATTAAGGCCCGCAAATCGTTAAATAATTCTCCTCTCTTTTCATGATGCAGATAGCCAGATAGTGATTATACCTAGAAAGAGCCTTGAGCTCCTTCAAGTGGAGACGTTGCAGAAGGTCAAAATCCAGCTTGGCAAACTCCAGAAGGGAAGAGTTATGTGTCGGCTCTGCTTTGTACTCTGAGATATAATGTAGAGCTTCAACTCTTCTTAAGGTCCGTGACAGTGGTAGGTGAAGGGCTCGGTTCACTTGCTGGGCCAATGGGTATTCAAGGTTATTTCTCATGGATTCAAGATGTTGCCTTGCAAATAAGATAGCCTCTTCAAGCTCTGCCTCTCCGTGAGTGAAAAGGTAAGCTGCATTATACAAACTTAGTAGTCCCCTTGCGTCATTAGTTAGGTCAACATCAAAGTTCCTATTTTCATCTTTGAACCTGTTGAATTCATCTGCAAGATCGAACAATCATATTATATGCAAGTCATGAATCTTATTAGCATTGGGTGATCCTGTCTCTGCATTTATATTCTATTGTTGCAGGCAAGATTTCTATGCTGTGAATTGCTATGCATTTTTTTGAACTGTTATATTATTGTCTGATAAAATTCCATATATAAAATTGCAGAGAATCTTTTTTTTTTGAACGAAAAAATTGCAGAGAATCAAGAAGCATATATCAGGAGCTCTTGCTTTTCATTGTGTACCTGGAGATACCCAAAACCCTTGCTGCCTCAGTAGGCGGAATCGAAGGGCAACTTCATAGAGACAAGTGCTGTTGAATTCAGTACCATGGATGCTACTTAAGACGGCGAGAATCTGTTTGTTGAAATGATGGTCTATACTCAGATGTTGGAGTGTGTCCACTAGCTTAAGTTGCTCAGCTATAGTTGTGCAAGCTTCAAACATCCCACTTATTTTCTCTTTTAGTTGGTTCGCCCTCTCTGTCATCCATTCCTCCGACTTCTACATCCATAGAGAAATATCATTGTTTAGGATCATATAAGGAAAGCTTATCTAGGTATGCATTTGGTTACATGTTGAAAAAAGAAAACAGTGATATAGTATACTAATGTTGTCAGCCATGGAAATGGAAACCGGCTGCACGGACCAAATGCGCCTGCACGAATTGGCCCCCTCCAGCAGGACCAGCCGGCTGAGCGGCACCGGTGGCGGCATTCCAACCATCGGGGGGAGGAGGAAAGAAGAGGAAAGGATGAATTGGATCACGGTAAGGCGGAATGCGTGGACAGCGGCCAGCCCCCACTTCATCTCATCTGCCGACACTCAAACATCCTTTGTGAATGAAGATACGGCCATTGAACCCCATGTTACTCTAATGGTAAGTGCCCATTCAGTCACGAACTAGGAGATTGATTTAGTCTCATCACCACTATATTAGACACATAACGGTCTGATAATTTGGTGTGGTTAATATGGCAGCAATGCAGTTCTGCGCGATTGGAGAAAAATGCACATACCTGTTTTACTGAAAAGTGGTTAGATCACTTATGCCGTGTAATTTTGTAATAAAAATGGACTTCTGCTAGAACACCCAAACCCATCAATCAAGCGTGCCTACAATTCAGTCTTCCTCAAACATTTTCTGGAATTTTATTTGCAGGCATACCTACGAATATAGGGTGATCATCATGTCTAGTTTGCCAAGTGGTTAGGAGAAAAACTAAGCCAAGGTGAGGCACTTCAGAAGCGCATCCAAACAGTATATATAGTATACCAAAGAGAAAAAAAAAAACCCTAGGAATCAAAGTAAAACTCATATCTAAAATAAAACTGGAAGAAACATAAACCGGCTGGAAACATAGCATCTTTTTTGTACATATAATAGCTGTAAAATACTCATAACCATGCCTGCAATGGTTCTGGGCTGTAGTTGATGAAGAAATCACCCCATACTGTAGGATGGAAATCAGATGCCCTCTCAGGACCATTAGCATTACAAGATCCCATGTCTATGTCTGTGTACAGTATATATCCACTACTTGAGCTCAGGATGCAGTACGCTCTTGGAAAAAGTGCAACAATGCATGGCTTTATAGGCGGCCTGGACTACTGGCGGCTCCATCAGTAACTGCATGTCCTAGTCTCAAAAGCGGAATCTTAACCTTCTAGTCAATCTTCTTATTATGAGATGCAACTTTTTATTTCTAGTCAAATTCTACCTTACAGACCATGCAGTCCAACACTCAAGACAAGAGAGGAATTAATTTAATTTTGGGCAGGGTTGCATACGAGTTACTCCGTACTGCACGGATTAATAAATGACGGCTGCTTGGATTTCAAAGGTGCCAGAAGCAGAAAGGGCATCTCTAGCCATGCTCCCTGGCTTAGATTTTGTTCGTTATTACATTGTTAACTTCGCACCTTGCCGGCCGGGGTTCGAACCCCGTAGGGACGAATTTGCGGCTGTAAGTGACGCACACATCTCGCTTGTCCCACTTCGAAACACAGGTCTAAAGCCAACACAGTCTCGCATGAGCTGCGATGCTGTTGTGCATAGATAGAGCAGGGGGTTCGATGATTTTTCTCGACCTGCGTGAAAATATCTTCTTTTTTAACAAAATGTCCAAGGACTCCTCCTCCACGGGTCGAATTTTTCTTTTAAAGTTGTCTATATGTTTGAATAGATGCTGCTGGATCTATACCATGTGTTTCTTGTGCTGGGCTGCCAAGCTTTATAATCTAAGCCAGGCTAGTCCAATCTTGGCTTGTGCAATCACCCAATGTTTGATTGGTCTGCTACAGCCTACAGATAAGCTTGTGCTACCAGCTCGCATCTGATTGGGGGGGGTGGGGGGGCGTCTTCCTTCTCATCCATCCACCTCTGAACCAAGCCGTCGAATCTGGAGTTCTGGACCACCACAGCGTCCTGCATCGCCAAGCCCGACGAGCGGCACCACCTATAGAGGCCCACCGATGCCTGTACTTATGAATCTGATAAGCCATTGCTTTCTTCGTCCGGTTACACAAATCAATTACTTCGTGGGAACTACTTCCGTGTTGCTAACTATCAATAGATTTATGAATTTACTGCTGTGTTGGTCTATTGGATGAGTTTTCTTCCTCCGCTTTCTTTAGCGAGGTATAAATAACGGTCTAATGGTAAGTGCCCATTCAGTCACGAACTAGCTAGGAGACTGATTTAGTCCTATCACCGCTATATTAGACACATAACGGTCTGATAATTTGGCGTGTGTAATGTTGCAGCAATGCAGTTCTGCGATTGGAGAAAAATGCACGTACCTGTTTTACTGAAAAGTGGTTAGATCACTTATGCCGTGTAATTTTGTAATAAAAATGGACTTCTGCTAGAACACCCAATTACCCATCAATCAAGCGTGCCTACAATTCAGTTTTCCTCAAACATTTTCTGGAATTTTATTTGTGGGCATGCCTACGAATATAGGGTGATCATCATGTCTAGTTTGCCAAGTGGTTAGGAGAAAAACTAAGCCAAGGTGAGGCACTTCAGAAGCGCATCCAAACAGTATATATAGTATACCAAAGAGAAAAAAAAACCCTAGGAATCAAAGTAAAACTCATATCTAAAATAAAACTGGAAGAAACATAAACCGGCTGGAAACATAGCATCTTTTTTGTACATATAATAGCTGTAAAATACTCATAACCATGCCTGCAATGGTTCTGGGCTGTAGTTGATGAAGAAATCACCCCATACTGTAGGATGGAAATCAGATGCCCTCTCAGGACCATTAGCATTACAAGATCCCATGTCTATGTCGTCTGTGTATCCGCTACTTGTGCTCAGGATGCAGCGCTTGGAAATAGTGCAACAATGCATGGCTTTATATAGGCGACCTGGACTGCTGGCGGCTCCATCTGCATGCCCTAGTCTGAAAAGCGGAATCTTAACCTTCTAGTCAATCTTCTCATTATTCAAAAAGATGCGTGCACGGATTAATTAATAACTGGCGGCTGCTAAGTGTTGGATTTCAAAGGTGCCAGAAGCAGAAAGGGCATCTCTTGCCATGCTTGCCGTTGTTGTATGTGCCGCCACCCAACTGCTGTTTTCTTTCTTTGCGGCCGGCACTGCTCCTGATGATTGAGCCGACGAAGCAACAGTGGGTGTGAACTCAGTCTAGCCGACGAAGCACACCGACTGAAAGGGAAATAGTGGGAAAAAACGCTGCTCACATTCAGTCAGCTCAGCTGACATGTACGGTGTTTCATTGATGAAGGAACCCTTTTGCTATCTAGTACACCCGAACGACGGAAAATGCAAAGATGAGATGAGAGAGATAATTTGCTCGAGACTGCAAGTCTTATTAGGCGAGTGAGAAAATAACTCTGCATGGAAAAAGATCTCTTTTTTAGAAATAATAACGTAACGTATACATACTTCCACGAAAATTGTTGCTGCTCAATGCGAGTAGTATAATAAACAAAGACCATATGCGTTACAGTGTCATTTTCTTTTGTGTGGATCAACCATGAGGGGTCGAACAGGACTGAAGCTTCCTCCCTGACAGATTGATAGCAATGGTGCTCGTACTTAAAAGAAAACAATGGTGCTGACTGAGTTAGTGGGAAACACTATTCACATATATTCAGTCAGTCTTCAAAATCCTGACGGCGGCGTGTGGTAGACTGGTAGGTACGTATTACGCACGTTTTGTTGAAAACCAAACATACATGAAAAAGGAAAGATCCACAACCAAGTCATTCACTCAATTCAAAGGCACAGTAGAATGAACTTAGCCGCCGGCCGCGCGTCGAAAGCCGCCCTCCCTAGCCGTCGCTGTGGCAGCCACGAGGGGGCGACCAGGACTGAAGCTTCCTCCCTGACAGATTGATAGCAATGGTGCTCGTACTTAAAAGTAAACAATATGGTGCTCGGTTTCTGATGGATGTGGGTTCTTTGCGTTGATTGGGAGAGTCCGACCGCCTCAGCATGCATGACAACATCGATCAGTCAGCGGCCACGAATAATCGAGCAGTAATTGCTGAAAAAGATTGTTTCAGTGATGTCATTGTCCGTTAGGAAACAGTTCCTCTATCTATGCCTAAAGAGAAGCTACGAGCCGTGTGGCACTCAACTTGTTGGTCCACCAAGTTTGAAATGTTAGTATGAGATGCCTAGGTCGGACTTCCGGCCGATTTGTGCTCTTAGTTTTTTTTAAATTACATATTACAACGCATTACAACGCAGAAGCTCACAACACTTGTCCCTATAAACACACGCATGCAAACCCTATCCCTATGAGCACATTCGAATGACTGAGCACCCGACAGCTGGAGATTCATGAAGTCACCATTGACGCTCGTTGTCGATGAGAACGTCGCTTACCACTTGACGCATAACGCCGACAAATCCTGAAAAAATCCATGAAAAGGTGCGATCACCGTGCTCTTAGTCCAAAAATTGAAATTGTCACTTCTTTAGTCATACGAGAATACAGTCATTGGCCGCAAGAAATTAGAGCGCCGGAAAAACCTATGGCGTTCTACTCCTATGGTCACATGACATGACATGACGCGTGCGGCCTTTTTTTTTTCTTTTTCATCGCTCTCTGCACTTGCTTTTTTTTTTTTTTGAGAAAAAACTCTCCGCACTTACTTGCAGGCATTATCTTCACTGTTGGGCCAATCTCCCTGCTGCCCACCTTGCAGCCTGCTAACGGCCTGGTTGATCTTCCGCGTCCGCCGTTTGGTCTTGGGCTGCTATTTACATCCGGAAAAAGTCCTTTTCACCTCCTTGAAGTATAAAGCACACAAAAGCGCCAGTCTCTCGACTCTTCCCGTCGCTTCCCTAGTACAGTTGAGAGCAGGCGACCGGAAGGCGATCTCGATCCGGCGCCGATTTCTTCTGTTCCCCTTCCTCCCTGGTGGCCGGGATGGCGCCGACGAGGATGGAGAACGGGGATTCAGGCTGTTGGTGTACATATTTCTATCTAATATAGGTAGATCGAGTCTGGGCAGCGATTGCAACGTGGAATTTTAAATATCCCGGTTTCTCAAAAAAAAAACCTCCTTGAAGTATAAAGCGAATTTGAGTTTTTTCCACGAACACAATACCAGGCATCGGCAACCAACCCTCAACTTTATGAACGGGTTATTTTTCCTTCCTTCATCCGATACTGCTATGGTTTTCATCCAACGTGGAGGTGGTTTTTACACGTATGTACTTGTCTTTTTTACACACGGCCATGAATCCTACATGTCAGCCTGTGTTATCTTGTTCCTCTTCTCTTTTCCTTTGGGCATTTCTACAAGCACCTTGCCGCCGACGGCAGCCACCGTGCAAGGCTTCATTGGATCACTGTGTGCGCCCGCCAATCTCCCCCGTTCTCAGCCACATCGCCTCGTCCGCCTATGCTCTGCACACCTGCTCCGCCTCCCTCGACGAGTTCCACAACCTGCGCGCCCACCTCGCCACATTTCCACTTCCCGCACCGCCACTCGCGTGGCTCCACCCCGTCACCGGCGCGGGGAACGAACCACGCACCCGCCAAGTCGTAGTGCAAGAGGTAGATAGAACCTTTTCCTTTGCATCCTTCGTGTGCATTCAATATTTCCTTCCCAGTTTTATTCACATGGCACATACATGATGTATTAAATATAGTTAAAAATTCACATTTCACTGCTTACCTGTAAACTGCGAGATGAATCTTTTGAACCTAATTAGTTCGTGATTAGACAATAAAATTGCTGATGGCGGAGGCTCGGGCAACGACAAGGCATGTGTCATTGCTGACGGCGGATCACTCCTGGATGTGCAAATTGGTGTCTCATATATGGACACCGATTTTCTTTAATTGAATAATTAAGCACTAATTTGTAGAATAGTACTATTAATTAAAAAAATTTCTGTTTATCTACCGCCAAAATTGTTGGAAAAATCGACAACACTTTTTTGAGATCAACACTTTTGTCCATTAGATAATTCTTTGAGATTTCTGTTAGTGTGATCTATTATGTCTTTATTGTGTTATAACTTTTTGAATGCTTTGTTGAATATAATACAAAGCAGGTACCAACAATAAGAATGTTTTTTTTCTCTTCTTGATCATATTTGAGCCTAAACTTTTAGGCACCTTCCTTTTTTTTGTTGTATCCTTTTGGATTGTTTTCTTTTATATGCTTATCTTTACGTGTGGCCAATTTATTCTGGCTTCCTTATATTTATAATAGATGTACGGCATTTCCATCATGTATTTCATCTCAGGGGACAAGCCAAAACTCATATTTTATTTGTTAAGGGGGCAAAAAAAATTTAGTGCAAATTTCACTGCCATGCCCCTCTCTCTGTATGTCCACACATTAATTTGAACCCTTTGGTTGTAACCCATGAAGTCCAAATGTATGTTCTCTATTTTTAGTTGAACTACTAATATGACTTCACTTTTTATGCTGGTTGCAATTTGTTTTGAATTTTTCATGAGTAGTGCATTCAATGACTTCATATTAGTAGTTTGTGTTTCGGGCCACTATGACTATTGTTACAAATTAAGAAATCTAGCAATTGTTTCGTCATTTCCGTGACAATCACATGATGGCATCTCAATTATTAAGACTGGCACGGACTTAATAATTACTAGTCAGGTTGGCGCGCTTTGCGCGCCCGTTAAAATCATCATCTGACGGTGTTTAAAATAGTATTATGTTGATGTATCAAATCAAATTAAAATTCAAATCAAAGGTAATTGTAAATCGGCTCATGTTAAAGATCATAACTAAAAGATTAAGAATAGAAAATACTGAAAAAGGAAAATTTGTTGATATGTTTAAAAAATAAAGCAAATGATAAAATAATGTTGAGTAAATTTAGGATTTTATCTAAGCGAATGTTTAAATGTTGAAACAAAATTCGAAGTCAAATTGCTTATATTTAAATTCAAATTTAGACATAATTTGTTACGGTGTATAATAGATTCGTTGCTTAGATGTTTATTGTATGTATTTTTTAGAAAAAAATAGATTTATTTATATTACATTAAATTAGATCGTGTTTTTGATAATACTTTTGAGCATATATTTGAAGTTATGATTATTTGGAGGGGTAAAGAAATTAGTGTTTGAAAAGGGATAAAAAATGAAAAGTAAGAAAGGGGAGAAGGGTAATGGTGAAAGGAAAAAATAAATTAAAAAAATAATAAAATAAGTGGGTCCCATGTGAACAGTACTGTGGGCCCCACGTATACAGTACCTAGGGCCCACGTGGGGCCACAGCGCATGAGAACGCGCGAAGTCCAGGCACTATATGTTATAGATGCATGCCATTCATATGACTATATGGGGCTCAGTGAGTCTCTGTACAGCAAGCACACAATAATTCAGGCATGCATTTTATGGGTTCCACCAAATTACCTGAAACCTGCATTAACAAAAAAAAGCTACTATATATGAAGCCAGTATTAGTCTTCTATGCAGTGCTTACATTACAATCTATAAATGTCTGAAAGAACCACAGAGCAAAATGGAACAAATATTTCCTTTGCTCTGAAAAAAGCAACAGCTTATATATATGCATGACTAGCCTGAACTGCGTTAATAAATCTGCACACTATCGTCTGCAATGACAACATCGACGGAGTGTCTGGACATAACAATGTTGCTGGCAAGATTCATTTGGAGTTGCTCAACACTTCGCCTCAGGACGATTCTGCAGGTGCTCCAGTCGTCAGCCGCAATGTTAAACCCCATGTAGGTCAAGTGGTCAGAAGCACTCCAGAACAGTACAAAAACACTCCTGAGAGGGAAAAAAACAGCATGTTAAGCTAGGCAGCAACAAATTGAAGCTGTCAGTTCCGACTGAAAACAAGTGCCCACCTGCAGCAGTTTGGATCTTCACCGCTGCCATCGCAGACTTGAAAGGTTGTGTTGCCATCAACATCATGTTCCCACACCTAATGCATGTAAAATGTTGGATGCATTGCTAAGATGTGTATGTTTTGAGTTAGGAAACACTCCAGAATTCAGTTCAGGCTAAAGATTCAAGCCAAAATAGAATATAGTACTGGTTCTTCAAACAAGCTCAACATAATGGTAACTTAATCCGCTCAAGAACAAAGAATGACAATTTACTTAATCGAAATTCACTAAAGAACCAAGAGACTAGTATCTGCCATTACATACTAGGAGGATGCTCACATCATTCCGGAAGCAACCAGTGTTCACTATGCTACCAAGCACATGAAGAAAAAAGCAATCAAGTTCAACATTTTAGTTTAATACAAACAGATAAGGCGCAACAATGAGAAAATTTGGACAAACGTTTAGTGCTCAGCACGGTGCACTTGCTAGGTTTGTGCAGGGGCATACCTCTCTGGGGAAGTGCCGGTACGTCAGTTGTGGGAGGAAGAAGAAATAAGGGGGTAAATGAGGAACAATATCATGTTCATGTGTCATTCTGATTGTGTTTGGCACATATTTGGCAAAGTAGGAGGCAAAAGCAGCATTGCCAACACGTGGTTGACCAAAAGTCATCAGATGAACATTGTCACTTCCAAAGCTGATCTGTAAATGAAAGAGGCATTTCAGAGATCATGAAAAGAAATATGTCCACCGACAGTAATCCCTTGTGCAGTAAAGATGGAACCGTATGCCAAGAAATATATGTTTAGTATTTGGAGGTCACTTACAGCAAGATCGAGTGCACAAAAAGAAGCGATTGCTCCTCCCATCGAGTGCCCTGTAACAATTATGTCACTGTCTCCATGTAACCTCCTTGCCTTGCGAACAGCTTTCGTGATGACTGGACGTAAAAGTGTATTATTGTAAGAAGAGTAAAACCCAGTGTGGACCTTTAAACAGAGCAGAAATCTCATTAGGAAAGAAATGATGAAAATTAAGAAGAGTTGTAATGTCAAAAAAGAAGTATAATCATATCAAATGGTTAATGGCACAAACCTTGGCATTGGGCATGTTTGGATAATCAAGATTAACCTGCTTCCATATCATGTCCTTAATCCAATTCTGTATGCTGATCACGAAATTTAAGAAATGGGACATCATGAGATTGCAGCTCCAAGAATGTTTTTTTTTTAAAGAAGATCAGTTGAAGTTTGGCAATAATTTCAGAACCTATTCTCTTGAGTTCCCCTTATTGCAACAATGATAGCATTGAGGTTGTGATCAACACCAACAAATGCCTGCCATATTGGATGGTCAATCACCAGATTTTATTTTTATTTCAATGAAATTGACTGAAAAAAATACTCAGAACAAGAAAATGGAAAGGTAGTATGGGGACCTGCAAGCAATTCTGGACATCAACAATTATACATTTCACCTCAAATCCCTGTTTTGTATAAATGGGCACACAATAAAGTAAGTGAAAAGCACATCTTAGATGTCATTAAACTGAAACAGATTACATTAAACTAAGCACCATACTCCTAGATATCATACTCGAGTCAAGTCATTGCATCTTGAGCATGTCCATGTATATAGAGCCGTTAGGTTTGTCATATATACCTGTATAACAGGGGAAACAATAGATGTCTCTTTATGAGAATATAAAAATAAATTACTAAATTTAAATGGATGAGAATAAGTCAAAAAGAAAAGGCGTTGCTGACTCTTAGGGCATGCAAGGTAAAAGATGGTGGGAAATTATATAAAAACCTGGTACATATGACAGGTTCAACTAAAACGAAGGGGGTGAAATAACTTACAGCTGAAGCATATTCCACAATAGCTTTGGCCAGAGTATAGTTGAAAACAAAACCCTGCCCATCGTTCCTGACATCGGGTTCTGTGATAATCATCAGAGCACTTGGTTTACACAAGGCATCGATAGTAAGAAACCCAAATTAAACCCTTACTTATCATTAACAAACACTACCAAGACACTGATGAGTGATGATTAAGAATGCACAGTTACTTACTTGTGTTGGGCTCAGTATAACCGACAGAAGAAGAGGGGGAATGGAAGCCCCAATCTGGGAACAAGAACAGCTAATCAGAGCCAGTTTCGATGGGGTTCCGCAGGAATTCCACTCGCGCGAAATCGAATCGAAGTACCTCTCCTTGCTCCCCCAGCAGGAGCGATCGATAGCAGCAAGAGCACCACCACAAACGCCGCCGCCGCTTTGACGACGCGTCTCCTCCTATCCATGAGGCCCGGCTACAAGCCTACAAGAACACCGTGAGAGACGCAACGGAAGGCGCCCGTCGGGTTCTGCAACTTGGGCTCGCCGGCGGGAGCACGCTCCAGCGCGATCCAGAAAAACCAAACCGCAGGAGCAAGAAGGCCTGTTGGAACAAGAAAAATGGGAAGAGCAGAAACGAGGGCGTGAAGAAAGGTTAATGAATACTATACCGAGGTAGAGGAAGGGAAATCGAAACGGGAAATACACATCCGCGCCATTGGACGGGAAATCGAAACGAGTCGTTGCCCAGTTTGTGAGCAGGGGGGACAACAGCGACAGGGGAGGACGCAACGGTCGCTGTGGCGCTGTCAGAGCCTGCCACGGCGCCATGTCCATGTGAGACCGGGACAGGCTCTGGCTGAATCGAGAGACGAGAGGAAAAGAAGGGGAAGCCGACGGGAAATGTACTCCACCGTTCTCGGGCTGCAGCAGTAGGACTATTTGAATGGGTCGCGACGGCCCGCGTAAGCTTTGGGCGCGACCGCGTAAGCTTTGGGCCGAAGGCCTACCGTAACGTTGCATTAAGAAGAAGCGCCTACAGTATTGTTGCTAATTGTTTACGGTCTATTCTAGTTTCTCTATATACTATTTCCACCATATGCCTGTTCCTAGAAATACTGCTCTTTGTGGACTCTTTTTTTTTCGAATTACACACAACGGAGACACTCACCAATGCATACACGCAAACTATATCTTTATGAGCATCTTCGAAGACTACCGGCACATCCTCAAGGTTGACAAAGCATAACATCGTTAAACCTTGTAAAATTTGCTCGCATGGGGATTGAAGTCGTTGAACCCAGGACTTCAGGTACTACTGAGGCTTTTACCAGAAGACTACACATGCCTTCCGCTACTCTTTATGGACTCTAGAGATGGTTATTGCAAAATTCTAATTAAGAGCATATTCAAGAGACATTTTATATCTTTTCTAACTTATAAACTTACAGGAATAGAGATTTGGGTGAAAAAACACCCTCCAACAGTTCAACTAGATATCCAAATATAGATATCTTCTATTCCGTATTTCTCACTAGCCAAAGATGGACAACAAGGATAACTCTCTAGATTGCGCACAAGATAAGAAAAGTTGTTGGAGAGTATAAATATATAGAAAATGATTTTTACTCAATGACTATCCAAATGATGGTTTAGAGAGTAGATTTTAGAAAGGCTTTTGAAGATGCTCTCAGAAATTACAGCTTTTCCTTTTTTTCAAAAAAAGATAAAGAATCTAACACATCTATGCTAGGCTAGACAATTTTATTTTAAAGGTTGATCGCCATTCTTTTTTCTCTTGAATTTGTACTCGTATTAGCTATTAAAATTATTTTTATAACCTAACTAGTTTGAATATCTTGGCCTTTAAAAAATATTCTCAATCTCTGTTGACTCAATTTAAATATCTGCAGCTATCTAATACAATATGGGTTGATAAGAAGTATGGCTCGTTATAAATGTTGCATGTGAAGTCAATTTCAGAGCTTGTTAAAGCACTACATATATATAACAGTGTGATATAGCCCTCGTCGTAGTGCCCTCTATCGGGCACAAATTAATTGAGGAACAGGCAATGGTTCTTTTTACCTTTTTTTGCCAAATATAATAGTACAGACGTAGACTGTGACGCGTATACTCACATCTATAAAAACATGAGTGTTAACTCTTCTTCTTCCTCCTCTTCTTTTTTGAGCTGATGGGGATTGATTCTTAGTGAGTACTGAATAGTGAATACATACATCCTTGTTAACCATCCAAGGCCAATGCATTTGACTAAATAATATGCATTTCCAATAAAAGTACATCTCAGACCACTATTTCCAATCCCTTGGAAAATAGTTTTCTATCCAAAATTGGTATCATAAAACCTTCTTGTGTGGTACAAATGCGTCATGAGTTGGACGCTCATTCTGCGTGTTATATAGTAATTAAGACGAAATGCCGCAGTTCATCTTGGACTGGAATAGAATACATTGAAGCTATAATAGTACTGTGTGTATCTTCGCTGATGACGGATGAATCAACAATAATAATCTGGCGATGGGTGGCTACGGGAGGACAGGGGGAGCGACTCTGCAGGTGTTGTGCGACTGGCAGTGGCAGCACTTGTGGCCCGGGACGCCGGAGAAGACCTGCGTCGTGTCCCTGCAGTCGTTGCACACGATCCATCCCTGCACCAGTCCGCTATAAGTGTCTGAACCTGGTTGCTAAATGACCTGAATTCTGTAGGTACTCACCTTTCCCATGTAGAAGTAGCTTTCTTCCATCTGCATTCAGTATTCAGACAAACAGACTATTAATATTGTTCAGATTGATGTATTTCAACGTTTGCCACGTGTATTTGGAGTTCTTGGCTATGATTCTTTGATCTTTATGATTAAATATAGTTTTGTCCATGCTCCATACATGATTTCAACCATAGTGTTTTCAGAAATAACTCTCTGTGCAGTGTGCAGTCAGAGTAGTGCTAAAGAACCTCTGTGAGAGAAATTGCCAATTGGGTACCTCTGCATCCAGGGCCCTCAAGAACTTGTCCATGTCAAAGATAGACGTCGAGCATATGGGACAGGAGAACCTACAGTGATAGCGACATAGCGTTATCCAAGGGAAAACACAAAGCTCACAAGAAAGAGATGGCGCCAGTAAAGCGGCATGGGCTCTTACTTGTCGTGCTTCAACATCTCGTGGAAGCACTGCAAGTGCATCGTGTGCCCACACCGGAGCACAGACGCCTCCCTCAACGAATCAAACAGGTACTGCCTTGCAATAACAGTGTCGTTTTGACGCGATCAGCAGGATCCCATTTCAGCGAGAGCATGAACAGCTGCAGCAGGCAGAAGAACACACACCTCGTAGCAGATGGGGCAGTTGTTCCTCATCGAGTTCTCGATGCAGCAGTGCTTGTCGCGAAGGGTAGTCGAGTAGCAAGATCCTGATGGCAGAAACACAAGAATCAGATTAAATTTCGTTTAAAAAAAAGAATCAGATTAAATCGTGGAAGTTGAGGATTGGAGCATCAAAAAGGGGTTTACTTTGGACACTTGAGTCAGAAGATGAGAGATGCAGAAGAATGCTTACCGCACTTCTGGCAGTGGAAAAAGTTTTCCGTCCCTCCAACTCTGTTGAAATTTTCAGTCAGCTCGGTAACTTCGAAATTGGAAATATTGTTTCACAGCTTACAAGTAAATAGCATTCTCATTATTTTTTTAAGGCCACTAGCATTCTCATCATCACTTTCAAGAATTGCACTTTACACAATGGTTCAGATCCCTATGTGCAAAGGGGAGACACACCACACACCTGCAGATGCCGCAGTCATTGCAATGATACAGCTCCTTGTCAACCTACACAGCACCAGCATCCCATCAAACAACACCAGATCAGCCGAAATTATCTAGCAATGGTGGCGAGTCAGGAAAAAAAAAAAGACATCTCACATCATCGTCGAAGAACTTGCACGTCCTGCAGAAGTACTCCCCCATGCAAACTCCGCAGTTGCAGCACACCTGCGCAACCTGAAAACAGACGGAAAAATAGCAAAAAAAAAAAAAAAGAAACGCCTGAATTCACAGAGAAACTTCTTGGTATGCCGTTGCGACGCTGGCACAACACGGATCCAATCTCACATGCCATTGAGAGAGACACCCCAGTGGCATACGAGTAACACGAGTTCGTGCCTGACTGAGAACAGAATACTAACCGGCTGCTCGGTGTCACAAACAAGGCAGATGACCTGCAAGGCGAGAACAAGTCAACCCAGAAGAAGCAAGGGTAGCATCGGGAGTACTAGCGTATTGTGCATAGTTAAAGAAGTTGCACCGATTGGACGGCGTGCCTGTCCAGCTCGTGCCCGTCTTTCTGCGCCCAACCCAATCCAATCCAATGACGCGGACCGAGAGCAAGAAGAGCATGAAAAGAAGAAAGGGAGAGAAAAAAAGAAAAAAAAGAAAACAGAGCAAGAAGCGTCAGCGCGTCAGGCGTTGCTCGTGGTGGATGCAGATGAGGATGAGCAGAGGAGAAGGGGAGAGCGGTGGCACCGTGGACTCGTTGTGGCAATGGCGGCAGTGGAAGACGTCGCCGCAGCAGGGCGCGCGGATCCGGCACCTCCTCCGGTAGTGCTTGCACCTGCTCGCGCGCGCGCCAACAAGAAGCAGAAGTTTGTGAGTTCGAGAGCGGCAGAGACGGAGAAAGACAGCAGAGAGCACGTACCCGAAGCCCATCCTGGCGAACCCGCGGCGCGCCTCGGCGTCGTGCTCCATGGGGAGGGAGGGCGAGGCGGCGGCGTGGAGATCTGGGGAGGAGCAGAGCAGCAGAGCGGGTCGCGTCGGGAGGAGGAGGACTGGAGGAGGAGGCTTCCGCTGCTTGCGCAGGTGGTGGGCCGTGGTGGTGGCGGAGTTTTTTATACTCCCGCTAAAAGCTGAGGGATTTCCAGGTTGCCTGAAAACGGCAAGAGGTGGTGGAAGTGAAATGGTGGCCGCGGATTGGGTCGCTCGCCGCCGTGGGCAGTGAGTAGTGGTTCGGTGGCCGGCCGTAAAAGGAAGGGCAAATTCCTTAGTTGCCATTGGAGAATTGAAGTTCTCCCCTATATGCCATTGAAAATATGGAGTTCCCTTCATTGCCATTGTTTCAATTTTACATTCCCCTCTGTGCCATTGCCGTGACTATGCTGTTACTGGGCTGTTAAAGGAAGGGGTGAAAAGACCAAAATACCCCTAGGTATTGTTTGAGCATATTTGTGACCTCTCATCAGCACCATGCCATTGCACTCAAGGACAGTAATCAATATATAATTATTGGTATAATAAATTACCCATTCATAACAAACCATTCACAAATATGTGACAGTAATTAAAATATCATTGCAACCAACAAGTTCGGTTCATACAAGCTATTGATGTCCAAACATGCATCATCGCAACCAACCGGTTATGTCCATACAACCACATGGTACTAGCTAGCAGCAACAACCATCATCTTGCAGCCATACAAAATAGAGCTCCCAACAAAATAACAGAACATAGACTTGGTTTCACAACTTGCAAACAACCATACAAAATATCACCCATCAACTTGCATGCAACTAGGCATTCAAATCTGGAAGTGCAAGCTTTCTTTTGCTTCTCGTATGTGAGGCAGGGCTATGCTTCTGAGGGGTGGTCTTGCTTCTGGTACTCATTGCTGGACTATCATGTGGCACTGAAACTTGGTTCTTCTTCTTCTTCCCTGTTGTCTTTGCCTTCCTTGTTATCTTTGCCTTCCCTTTAGCTTTCTTCTCTTTTGTAGGCTTGGAGGTAGCAAGTGGTGGTGTCTGTTCATGTGTAGGGTACTCAATTGAAAGTAGCTCTAGTTGATTAGAGCCACTTCTAGACCTGTTAGATAGATTTATGCATAAGGACAGATTCTAATTATGATATAATAAAAATATTGTGGAATTATTGAATATTTCACAAGTACCTAAGAGAGTGTCCAGAACCAAAGCTAGCTGAAACACCAGAACCTAAGCTAGCTGTAACACTTTGGCTGCCATACAAAATTGTAATAAGAATTTATCAAATTATTCAATGATTAAACCAGAATATAACAGATCATAAGTGTACAGATGTATACCTAGGAGGAAATTGCATTGTTTTTTGTGTTATAGGTACAATGCTGCTCTCACGTGATGTTTGCACACTTTTCTTCTTTTTCTTTGGTGGTCCTCTATACACAACAGTGAAATAATGTGATAAAGAAGCAATAGTAATACATGATAGCAATAATAAATAAATATTGTAATGCTTACTTTTCAGCTAGAAGAGCTGCTGTGTCATCAGGATCGCCATCTTTGCAATTATACCATCGATGGCCATATCCCTTGCAAACTCTACACTGATGTTTACCTCTCGGCCTTGTGCTGCCACTAGCCTCAGTACACCCTTTGAACCTTTGATTATGTCTCCTACCAGCTGTAGATTTTAGGAGTGGTGGATGCATGAAAAACCATGGTCAGATTGTGGCCATTGTGACTTGTCAGGCATGGCAGGGATTAGAGCCTCATATGCAGCTTTGAATTTCTCAACCGAGTAATACATATCAACATATTTCTCTAATGGTTCTCTAAGAAATGTGATAAATGCTATGGCATGTTTACAAGGAATGCCTGTGACTTGAAATTTTCTGCAAGAACAAGTCCTTTCTTCTAGGTTGACAACATGCCTATAGCCACTACCACCTTTCACAGAAACCTCTCCAAGAGTATCCCCACTTCGCTGTACATCCATGTCCAAATTCCTACTTTGCTCCCTCAAATCCTTGATGACGTGTGACAATATGATCCCATTCATCTTGTCTGATATGTCCCTTCTAATGTCACACTTATCCATAATAAGTCGCCTGAGTGTGTCCATCAAGTCATCCAGATTTAACCCTTACCAGCATACACCCTCTTGTATGGCACCTCTACCTTATGCTTGTCCTTTAACCTCCGCTGTAATTCTATAGGTCTCACACTTGAATCCTCCATCAGCCAATCCTTTACTTGTTCACAAATCCAAAACTTGGTTGCATTCTTCACAATCTTGCTTCTTCTTGCACTTGAACAAGTATGCGGCCGTGGGTTCTTCTTCACCTAGACATACAAGCAACAATTGTCAAATGTAGAAAAACAAAACAAAAAAAAAATATATCAGCAACAAGAATTAAATTTGACAATAATAACTAATTACCTTTATTGTTACACCGTCCTTATATGTAGAAGCATGTATCCTCCATCTACAGCCTTCTTCTGCCTTCCTCGAACAGTAAGCCCTCAATCTCTCTGGATCACTTTTTTCAGTGTTATACTCAAATTCATTCTTGATGGCATGTTGAGAAAGTGACAACTTAAATTGTTGGATATTGGGATACAGGCTGCCTACAGTCATTGGAGGGTCATCTCGGTCATATATTACATTTGGCATAGGTGGCTCAGGATCTTTCCCAATCAAGCCATCCTCTTCCTCATACTCCACGTCAGATTCAGATTCTGATTCAGATTCAGATTCACTTTGCTCACCCACATCATCACCACCCACATGTGTATTAGGAGCAGCTAAGTACAATGCTTCATCATCAACTCCCACATGTTCATTGTGTGGCTCAGGATTTGCAAGGATACCATCATCATCATCAGATTCATCATCAGATTCATCATCAACTCCCACAACATTAGGGTTAACTGGTTGTTGGCTAGCTGTTGGCTCACTATGTTGGTTGGATAGAGGTTCAGTTGATTGGCTTGTTGTGGGCTTACTATGTTGGCTGGTGCAAGGCTGGGTTGATTGGCTTGCTGCAGCAAGAGATGAACAAGCAATAGATGGGGTGGAAGGGATATCCAGCCCCTCTGAAACTTTTGGAGGGCAACACTCAGGGACAGGCACATCTGAGGGTTCAGTGTATGTGATGGCCATGTGCACTCGCTTGCTATCAACATGTTTGCTAAACATTTCAAGCAAATCCTGGTCTGTTTTCACTTGTGAGAAGCATTTTTGGACCACATCATAATAGAAAACATGCACTACTTCCTTATATCCATGAGGGCACTGATTAACAATTTCTCCAACAAGGTCCTTGAAATTGTACACATTAGAATCAACAGGATTGCTCAGTCTATAGCATGAAATATCCTTCCTACACTTTTTGGGATTGCATTTGAGATGGATTTCTAGCAGATAACTACTCTTAGGGTCCATCCTGTAAATGAAGGACCATCAAAACTAGTTGTTTTGCTCCAGTTCAGACTATATGAGGATGTAAACTATGAAGAAAGTGAAGAACTCACCCTGCAGGAATCCAATCGAAGTTCTTTCCTTGTTGCTCCATCCTAGCCGCACGAGCAAGACGGCGGTGCTCGGCCGGCCGTCGGGTGCCCCGCCAGCTTGGTCCTCGTCGCCCTCGGGAGGGGAGCGCGACCCCTCTGGCGCAGCTCGGCGCCGCGCTCGTGGCCCGCGCGGGGCGCGCCGCTCGCTTCCCCCGCCGCGGCACTCGACGCCCGCGCGAGGGGCGCGCGACCCCTCTGGCGCAGCTCGGCGCCGCGCTCGTGGCCCACGCGGGGCGCGTGGCTCGCGTCTCCCGCCGCGGCACTCGACGCCCGCGCTCGTGGCCCACGCGGGGCGCGCGGCTCGCGTCCCCCGCCACGGCACTCGGCGCCGCGCTCGTGGCCCACGCGGGGCGCGCGGCTCGCCCCCCGCCGCGGCACTCGACGCCGGCGCCTGGGACGTGCTCCAACCGCACCCCTCGACGACGCCTGCTCCTCCTTCACCGGCGCAGCCGCGAGAATCGGCCGGCGAGACGTCGGATCTAGGGTTGGCGCCGTGACGGGTCGGCTGTCGGGTGGAGGCGACGATAACGCGAACGGGCGTCTGGCTCGTACGGTGCTCGTTCTGGATAGAATAGGGAGGGGTAAAAACGTCCGAGGAGTGAAATATTTTGCCCAGTTAACACCGTTAACATTGATTAACTGACGGTAATGGCAATTAGGGGATAAAAAAATTACAACGATGGCATTGAGGGGAACTCCATATTTTCAATGGCATGTAGGGGAGAACTTCAATTCTCCAATGGCAACTAAGGAATTTGCCCTAAAAGGAAAGCTTCCGCTTCCTCTTCTTGTTTATTTATGCTACCGCGGCTACTCTAGTAGGGTCTTCGTTTCTGGGGCTCTTGTTCAGTTGTTCTGGTTGGCCGCCCGGCAAGAAGCCTTTAATGCCATGCCATGCTTGCAGTACCAGTGCTTGCAGTGGTGACGGTCTCCCTGAGGGACAGGGGGCTCAGAGCTAGGTAACCGGCCAGGCGGCCAGGCCCAGAGAGAGAATCAATCTAGAACTGCCCCCATTTCCTTTCTTTATCTTATCACCAAGATCCATTCCCATTCCAATTTCTTTCCATTTTTGGGTTCAGAGAGGGAGAGGGAGGCGTGCCGGCAAATCAAAGCACCCTCCTCTTCCTCTCCCCTGACTCTGCTGCCGCTCGCGTCATCATCCCACAGCGAGAATCTCCTGCTGCTTCAGCTCGGCAGCTTTTACATACACCAACCAATTCACGCAAAAAAAAAAAAAAAAATAAAGGAAAGAAAAGAAAACAAATGCCTCCTGAATCAGAATCATGGCTACGCAAGAGCGGCTTCACCGGAAAGCCCCCGATCGATCCCCGTGCTTATCCGCGTTACCTGACCAAGAACCAATCATCCGGTGGCCAGATCTCGCAAATCTAGATTCTAAAAGCCGATGGTTAGTCCGCTCCAATCCAAGCCGAACTGACGCCAGTTTCTTTGTTGCTGTGCTGGTACCCAATCACCTTTCGGTGGATCGGGACTGACATTTTTTTTAAATTTTATTTTATTCTTGAGAAAGAGATCGGGACTGACTTGCAAGTGATCAGGTGGTGACTGGTGAGCAGGATGGACTACTTGTTAATGGTTTTCTCTAGCGTGATAAAATAAAAAGTATTCGCGAGGATAAGAGGTGTGCATGTTGCTTCAGGGACCCGGCTCGGCTGGCGTGAGGGGCATTCATTTGACTTGATGCTTCCTCCATACCGTACCTGCACGACGCTGCTAGCAGCTGCCCGTGCCGTGCCCGTGTACAGGAAGGGGATTCCTGTCGCTCACTGCCACTGGGTGTCTCGACTTCGGGCGTGTTAAGAAGTGCCACCCAACCGTAAACTTGCCGCTGATTCAACGGGGGTGGACAGAGCTCGTGCTTCTAGCTAGGACTAGGAGCCAATAGGTAGACTGATTCAAGGTATTGGAAGTTGGGATCAGGGGCAAATGTGGCTCCAGCAAGGCGGCTCGGGCATGGGTACTTTCGTCAGGTCATCTTGCCTGCGATTTCTTAAACCTATTTAGTCATTCATTCGTAAGCAGAGCACACAGCAGCCTGTTTGAATTGTGGTATTATCTTTCTCTCTCACCGTTACACAAGTCTAACTATTTTATTTTAATGCGAATTTTTTTTTATGTATATCAAAGCAAGATTTCATTCATGCAGCTGTTTCCCTTGAAGTCTAGTGCGTTTCCTGCACTCCGCACTCCCCTGCACGTCAGCAACATGCAGCTTGCAAGCAGGCACAGATGCCAACCAAACAGACAAAAGGCGCTCGTCGAGACATCCCATGTGCATATAATCTCATAGCCATCCTGTTTAACTAATGGTAATTTGACAAAAGTGAAAAAATAAATGAGCAACATTGCGGTGAACTTTTGGCGTCTTGGAGTCCATGCACAAGCCTAGCAAAACTTAATACCACACCTCTCTATGTTCAATCAAAACTATCAAGAAAAAAAAAACAACGTAACTTCCATCACCAAGACACGCAAAGGAAAAAAAAACAAGTACAGATTGCCGTAGGATAATCAGAAAGCTTCTCCACCATGGGTCAATGATCAGATAACCATCCTAGTTTCTCGCAAAGGAGAGGGATAATCATCAGCGGCATTTTCTTTTTAAAATAAATAAGTTCTACACTTGTCGCTCATTACACACAAGATGGGCCGACAGATGTGAAATTCAGCGCATGAGGTTAATCCTTCCGCGTTCTCCATACCCTGTGGGTGCAAGCAGCCAACACCAAACCGTTCCGAAAACTTCTCATGAAGACTAAGTCTGTATTCCGGACCACCTCTAAAACACAAACTGCTTTATATGCATTGCGCCACCTTCTGATACAAATCCTGTGGCCAATTCCGGCTCATGTTGTTTGCTACTAGGTTTGCAATCTGTGAAATTAGAAATGAAAAATGCATCAGAAAGTGAGGGACACATTTAGCAAGATGTCGATTTAATGCCAAGTGCATCAGCAAAAGAAAATTTTTAAACATGCATAGTTTACACCGTTTTTATTAAAAAAAGAATAGTTATAATTAAGTTTGGTACTTAATTATTTTCAAATAATAAAAAAAAGAGCATCTATGACAAGAGTAAGGATCAGGCAGTGCCATGCATGGAACAAATTTTGACAAACGCCTCTTTTTTGGATGGTGGTGGTGGGGAGGACATGTGACATCAGGGGACACTAGGATGTTGCTATGAGCTAAGCAGGTGTCAGAATGGGCATGAAGAGGTTAGCCTATTTCACCACATTTTCTAATCCTAGGCTCCTAGCTGGAGTGCCTACATGTCTGTGACCCTAGTTTGCTGATAAACGAATGGAACACAAGAAATACCTTGGATTTGACAGCACGCAATGTCCCGTCAGTATCCCTAACATTGTCAATGCAATTCAGAGCAACCTTCAAGAGATCTGGTATGCAAACTTGAACATGGGGTGATAAATTCCTGAAAATATCGACAGTCACGTTTGGAGACTGAGGGTCCAAATGAAGGAAGGGGAGCCTGATGGTTTCCCTCAAAGCATCTACGGTCTGTCCCGCTCGAGCTAGCCTATAAATATGGAGAATAGCTTCAAGCTGTCTCAGTACAGTTTGTTGCTCAGAAATGAGATCCTTATCTTGAACGCTGCAAGCAAGTTTCCACAAGACAAATTAAAACAGATTCGAACAGGACAAGAACCAGCCACTCCCTGTGCTAGGATATAGGAGAGGAAATAACCTGGCTTCAGAAGAATATCTAGCTGTCTCCAAAATCTCACTGCCAGAATGGATTAGTGCTGTAGCGCGACTCTCACCATCTAACATATTGCGTGCCATGGCACAGACAGCATCGGATAGGCATTTGTTTATTATCTGAAGTGCCATGGCAAAAGATCCTACCCTTTTATGAATTTCCACCGCCTGTCATGTGAAGATGAACAAAAATTGAATTAATGCATATCAGTACAACACAGAAAATATGTTGTATCCAATGGTGACTCTTTGCACAGACCAATTTCCACGAAAGGGCAAAAAATAGTAATCAAAAGTAGAGTGCAGAAATTGGGCACATCATATTCAATCCGCTAATTTAGTCTTGTAGCTCAATAATACTTTAGCAGCATAACAGTGCGTGCATGCAAGAAATTAGAAAATAAATAACTTTAGACATGTTACTGATACCGAGAGTTGATTGGCCATGTCTCCTGCACAGCAACATTCAAGCAAAATTAACTAGGATTATACACATGCCACTCTACAGCAGGGCAATGGTGGAACTGATGAGTAGGTAGGACAAATCAGATGGTGTTCCATAAGAAACTGAGGATCATTTTGGGATTCACATGTGGCTATTTGGAATGTGGTCTGTAACAAGAATCTTTAAGTCATAAGATCTTACTTTCAAGGCTCCAAAAAAGATGTTTTACATGATTAAATACAATAGCAGAAAAGGAGTATGTGCTTTCGAAAAGCTGCTACTATGCAGAGCAGCACCTAAGGTTGATTCTTCCAATCAATAATAAGCAGGCAGGCAAAAGATTACAGAAGAAATATAATCATACCATAAATACATAGCACTAATCTAAAGAACAATAAAGATGAACCAGTCCTGTTGCCTTCTCCATATGTTATTTTCAAAGTGAGGATGCAAAATTAATTTAAAAGTAAAGAACAAAAAATGAGAACCCTTAAGTTCGATAAATAAATTTACTTACTTTGTCATAGAGCCCTGCCTCTTGACACCGATGGGCTGCTTCAAGTAAAAATTGCTGCCTGCTTCTCCAATCCATCATATACTTCTTTAGTTCCCCTTCTTCCCCCATTCCACTTGGACCTAGCAGAAGTTGTATACCACCATCCCTTAGTAATATCTCCGTCAGGAGTTGTTTCAACATCAAACTTCGTTGTCGCTGCTGATCAGCATTCCCTTGACCAATCCATGACACCTCTCCTCCACCCATCGCGGCGGCAGCTTGCGCATAATACTCCAAGGCTAAATCAATATTGCCATTACGCAAGTAAATAGAGCCATACTGTCGAATTATGCTGGCAGCCTCAGCACAAGCATCCATGACACCTATTTTCTGGCCTGATCCAACACCATCAGGGAAAACACCATGATCAGCCAAAGCAATTGAAATATGCACAGCGTCAACATGGTATCCATCCTCTCCAACTTCTTTAGACAGATAAAGAATTGCTGGGAGTAATTGGATGCTTAAGAACAGAACATAGGGATAGATTAAGGGATCTTTTCCACTCTTCGTATAATATGACGGCTCAAATTTGTTCAAGTAACTTTGCAGATCATCCAGTGTATAAGGCACCAAGCCTTCATTCAAAACATTAGAAGAAGATGCATTGTTGTATTCCCGGAGAGCTGACAACTTAAACCACAAGAAATCCTCTATAGTATTAAAAAGTGTCGGCAGATCTTTTAGCAGCCTGTCAATTTGCCGTCGACAACCACAGATTATGGCATACAGCAGCAGTTTCTTTCTGTCATAACCAGGACGCCCTGGTCGATCACCCATTCTGAGCATTTTATCACATTCCTCAGAAGCTGCCAGAGCAGTCTCTTGCGATACAGCACCATTAGTAGAAATCCAGTCTGCAAGCTGTGGAAGAATACATTTATCAATAAGTCCCCTATCACAAAGAAGGACCCATCTTCTTAATGAGATGACACGCAGCTCTCCTGCTCGCTCGGAAAAAAGAACGAACAAGGATCCATCACGAATTCATGATTATAGAAAGTTTACCAGTGGGGCGAAGTTGTGGGCAGCACGAGATGATAGGGCAACTTGTCTTGCTTCATCATAATACCCAGTTCTCAAGCAGAAATAAATCTGCAAAGATGGCAAAAAGTGAAGCTTCAAATCAAAAAAAAGGAACACAATAGTTTAAAGTACATGGATTCGCAATTGAAGAATTAATTCAAGTTCAACAAAAGCGCAAGCCAATTTTTTAGCGGCAGTCCTCTAGGTGAGCCTACAAGGTTGGAAGTAAGATCATACCCAAGATGCACCCTCTATTATAAACAAGAACTCACACTTAGATGCAGACTGCAATAAGTCTAGAAATAATCCATTGACTATTGTTGCTGTTTACATTATGCTGCTGTTGCAGCTAAACTAACCAATATAAGTGTGGGCTTCAACATGCAACTAAATGATGGGGATTTGATGTTAACTACAAAGTTCTTTCAATGTTATAAGTGTGCAAAAAAAAAACATACCTGCTGCCAAGTTGTGTCCACTGGAGGCTGTCTGCGTAGATCAGTTGCATCGAAGTCTAGCACACCTTGATCCCGCAGCCGTACCTGTCAGATCAAAATGATAAATAATGCATTGGAGTGCAAATTAAGAAACAGCAACAGTGCAGAATATATCAAACTCAGAAACCAACCCGCAGGAATGCCCGAATCTTCTGAAGATTGCCAACAGATCCACCAAGAGCAGCCTAAATCAACAAATCAGAGCATGATTAATTATCAGGTGATGCAACTGGAGAAGCATTTGCATGAATAGAGAACAGAAAGGAAATCCAAGATTGGAAAACATGAGAACATATGGTAAAATGTAAATCACTATAAGAACTAATTGTAGTGGAGACTTCATGGTTTAGATGTAGAAAGGTGAACAGACAAAACTTGAAGCGATTCGCGATGTCAGTAAGGCACTAAGAGAGTGAATTGTCTTACTTCTGCGCATATGACAACCACCAAGTGATATGCTCATGCTCACAGAACTTATCACCAAAAACTGTACTCCGGTTCATAGTTTTTTGCTATGCATATCTATGTATAACAAAAGTTATGAACCTAGAAATGCCAAAACGACCTATAATTTGGAATGGGAGTAGTAAAGAAATTCCCAGAAATAGCAATATTTCACAAGCTGAGTAGGTCATGCCAGGATCCATAATTTATAACTAACCACCGAGTAAAAAAATGTCCCCCAGATATGCACTGAGTATGTGTGTTTGTGTGCCAATTTTATTTTGTATAAGAAAATCAAAATAGTAGAGCAGGATACCACGATTAGTGAGAGCAAACAGAACAAATATCATGATTGCTTACAGATATGCACCAAAATCATCACTACAAACCTTACATAACTGCTTTTGAACAGCATACTCGTCTTCCATAAGGAAACAAGCTCGTGAAGAAAGTAATCAGAATAAATAGTAATACTTACGAGAGCTGGATGGCTGTTGATGGTCTCAAGTATGTACTTTTCATGACCCCACTCGAGATGGTGTCTTGCACCTATCACTAGTGACATTTTTCTTGAAACATTTCGACGAGTTGACCCTTCCCCAACTAATGCCTGAATTAGATAACAGGAATACCAAATTCAATTAACAACGGAATAAGGAACACGACACAAGGTGGATGATGCCAGTGCACAATACTGTTCATCTTCCAATAATGTATTGAAACATAAGTTGATATGAACAAAAATGGTTTAAATTAACCAAGTCAACAATGTTACCTGAATTAGATGCCACATTTTCTGCATCGTCACTGATTTTGTGCCAACAGCATCAACAGATAATGACTCATAAGCAGCCCTGAAAGCCGTAGCAGGCTAAGCAAAAATGCATCAATAAGCAGAAGTGGAATTAAGATGTTGCACAAAATATAAGAGAGGAACTTGAGCTACTAATCCAAATTTGATAAATTGGAGAATAGATTGTACATGCCTGGTATTCTAATCTAGAAACTCATTGTGTCTGATAACATCTTTAATCTAACATAGATATAAAAGGAACTTACATTAAAAGGTAGACTGCGTCCTCTAGCATCATTGAGGTCCCTCACAACCCCAGCATAAATTGAAGATTTATTTTCAATAATAGTCTTGTTAGGTATAGGCATGACCCCAGCAGAGGGCAAGCCTGATGAACCATGAGGACTCGAAGTTGATGGTGGCATCAGAGCAGGGCGAGCCAATCCACTGGTTGAGATATCAGTGTTTCTCTTGGGTAATGTAGAAAGCCGGCTTAGACTCTGCAAAAAGTCTCTCTTCTCTTTCTGCCAGTCATCCTACAGCAGACATATGATACAGTTATAAAACTCAGTGGCACCAACAAGAAGTTCAAAGTTAAATGACCAATGAGCAATGGGGGAAAATGATGTCAGAATGTTGATTCCCTGAACAGTGAGAATGAACCATTACTTAAAAGAAATCAGATTACAAAACCATAATAAACAAGGACGTTGCCACAAAGGTCCAGTAAAAGCTGTCCAAACACAAATAAAATTCAGATCATAAAGAAACTTGAACAACTAATGGAACATACGCTAATGCTGATCAAGGAAAGGATTATCTAGAAGGCATTAGGGCAGCTACTAGCCCTGGTAAAAACATGAATAGAACTCAATAGAAGGAAGAAGCAAACCAACCTCAAGAACTTGTATCATGTAGTTGTTAAAACTCCTTAGGTTGTCCTTTTGAGCTTCTTGGATGGATGAAACTATGGCCACTTCATGAAGCTGAAAACATATATTATGTTTATACTCCATGACACTCAGGTGGCTGTAAACTAAGAGGGGCATTTAAGTGTTCACCTGCTGCAGGTACTCCTCAACAGAGGTTGCTTCAGATGGAAAAACATCCTCAAATGTTGTCTGCAAACATCAAATTTACACAATAAGATTTACACACATTAGCAGTCCAGCAAGTGAAATGCCACGGAATCACAAATGGGAACCGCTGAAAACGGTACTAGGGTAAGTTGTTCTTTCAGATCAATTAGGCAACTGTTTGGCAGAATTTGCCTCATCAAGCGCATGTACATTAAGGTTAAACACTTAAACTGGAATCAAAATGATGTGGAGTAAACCATAATCTGTATGATAAGGATAAAAGTTGAATATTCATGCTGTGATAACACAAGGGAATATGTGATGTGCAGTATCAAACTAACACAAGGGAATATGTGATGTGCAGTATCAAACTAGTCCATTATCTGTATGTTTCGCAAACAAACAACATCACACTTCAGGATACTAGATAGCAGCTTCGTGATGCCTAATGCTATATAAATTCCACCCACTATTCTGCTTCCAACAGACATATCTCTTAAACCACCTCACGATGTCAAAAAACCAAATCAACAGCTGGGTTTTTTTTAATCACTACATTAAACTTGACATATCAGTGTATAACACAGGCCCCCAAATGCACTATTCCCAGCTCAGACAAGTCCATCCATTACCTTGAGTTCGAATGACTTGAGGTCCCTTGCAAGCTGCTCCGCATTGATCCCCTCGCGTGCCAGCAACCTGCAGAAGTACAGCCGAAACCCTAAGTCACCAGAAGAAATTCAGAAGCGGCACTTGCTTGCAATTCAGACGAAACAGGCACATAGAGGCTCTCCAGGGTAACCAAGTGGGCTCCGGAGATCTACCTACCTGGTGGCGGAGAGCGACTGAGACGGCGCCTCGGCGCGGATGGTCTTGGCCTTGAGCTTGGTGGAGAGCGCCTCGAGCTGGTCCAGGTTCCTCTGCGCGAGCCGGAAACGAACCCATCAGAGGTTGAGGCAAACACGTGTGACCTACGCCGGCCGCGAGCGAGAGAGAGAAAGCGGCGCGGGAGGAGACGGGGCACATCGTCGGGGAGCGCACCTGAAGGGCAGGGAAGTGCGGGGTGGGCGCGGCCTGCTCGAGGAGCTTGGTGGAGGAGTGGAGGAGCCCCGTCCACCCGCCCATCTCCGTGTCGCCCCCGCCTCCGCCGCCGCTACCGCCGACGCCGGCCATCGCCGCCGGGGGGAGGAGGGTTTCGCTAGTGGTTTCGGGGGCGGAGCCTTCCGGCGCGGCGCTGGAGCTGTGGGGTTTTGGAGTGCGGGGGTGGGGGAAGGGGAGGGGAGAAGCGGTGGAAGCGTTCTAGTGAAATGGTTGCTGGGCTGGGCTCACGCGCCTCCTCTTTCTTTTTCTTCGGACCAGAGATTTGTTGGATTGTTGGGCTCGGCCGTAAAGCCCATTTCAGCTCAGTCATGGGATGTCAAGCTCGTATAAAAACGAAAAAAAAAAAACATTGACGCAACGCAATTGCTCACACCGTCACACGGCTTCAAAAACAACGCAATTGCACACGCCCGCAGGATTGGAACCGAGCTGAAATTTTTTGCACATTTCAAATGCGATCGAAGTTCTCGGTACTGGTTGGTTGGTGGTATTTTAGAGTTGGTAGCCTGCTATTTGGATGAGCTCATGACCCATTTGCTATTTTGGTATTTTTTTTCTCCAAAAAAGCCCTGACATATATAGCAGTATCCATTGGAGCGCAACCTTTACAGTGTCACCGTATATATTTCAGTTAAGTAGGTTTTACAGACCAAAAGCAGAACCAGTTGTAGCCGAGTCAAAGTTCTATAACTCCACATCACCATTTAACAAGCTATACTTAAGCTGATGTCATCTCAAGATCAATCGACATATTTAATTTCAAATTTAATCTCCCAAGCTACATTAGGATATTCAAACAAACTCCACATAATGAATATCAAATTCAATCTCCCAAGATACAGCACAAATGGGACACTTGCGAATCGCAATGTGGGGTAGTTCATCAATCCATCAAATCCTTCACTGAAACTACCGGTCGAAAATTTCCATTGAATTGATGGGAACCGATGATTATATAAGGTAAAAGAGTGTTACAGTGTATTTGGGTGTACCAAAATGCTAGAGATCTAAAGCTTCCACTCAAATGAATCTAACATCAAATGCAGCTGCTTCATGTGCAGGAAAGAGAACCTAATGTGCAGAAGTACCTACTTCAACTCCCTTCCCAGCCTATACAACGATGTCGGAAAAAAAATTATCATGACAAGTAACCAACAAACTAATTATCGTTGCATGCCTTGTTTTGCAAAACTGCGTGCAGGTGCCACCACGGAGTGGTTCTCCATATTGAAGTCTCTTTACCTATGAATATCGATCCTTAGGATCTTACCGAGCACGGGCAGTGGCTGGTTGCTTCGATGAGCGCCCTGACTTGTGCTTCCGCTTTTGATTCGCCACCGCAGTAGGATCAGCCAATGGCCCAGACCAAGTAGGCACAGCTCCTTTCTCAGTAAGTGAACACAGTGCTGAAGGAAGACGGGTCTGGGGGTTCGTACAATGGGTCCATATGATTTGAAGAATCCAAAGGGACACCAACCGCGCCATCTTGATGTGGGGGAGGGAACTTTTCGCTCTTACTTTTAGCATTTGCATGGGTGATGAACCTTCTTTTCTGTAAAAAGAAAAGGAATGAGCACAAGTCAGCAATATTGCACATTAAGTTTTAGCATAGTATGGGCCGCCTTTTTGGACCATGGCTGATAAAAAGCAGATGTAGGATATAGTTTACAAATGTAGAGTTTATGTGAAAGGGCTGATACTGAGCAAGTGATTGCAACACCTCAGAATATTGAACAACTCTATCCAAAGCTTATATTATTAACCTCTGGAGAAACCAGGCTATAGAAACAAATTGTACCAGAAGTAGTTCATTCAACGTACATCAATATTTACTTGAAGTTCAGCATTCGCCTCTGGAGCTGGAACTGCCTTAGGTCGATCACGCGTCCTTGTCTTCTTGGATCCATCACCATTAGCTCTCCCACCAGCAGCTCTTAAACTGTTGATCATGGTGGATAAGTGAGGTAGCATCATAGTAGTGTCAGAAGTACTCAACTAACTGACACAAGACCATGAACAGGGAGATGGGTCAAGGATAGTGCTAGGATATTTGGCTAGTTGCAGATATGAGGACATGTAATGAGTGAAAACTCGAGTCAGATAAATGAAATGGCAGTTGTCCTTTGACTCAATTATGAGGTCTACCAAACACACTCAACGAGTTACCAGAAATCCAGGAGTTTTTGCACTGCTGCTCTTAGCGCAATTATGCCACTTAAATTTTGACTGCAGTTAGTACTTAAAGTTAACTAGCTCAGCTTTTAGTGCACACATTTAACAGCTGAAAGGAGGACAAAACGCCATTTACATTTACTCAATCATGATGGCCCCTCCATCCCCTTATGATAGGACTATTTGATCTTGGCTCAAATACCAAGGGAAAGAGTACTTATCTCTCATTAAACATGTCATCACAAAATTTTAATGAAAACTCCTCGGTGCCAACGACATTAACACCATGATCCACATTAAAAATCGTTTCAACCAATCTCATTTCCTCCCTCCATTCTTCTTTTTCCGTGCATGCAAGTGGTGGAGTAATTAGGAGTGAGACTAAACATTGTTGTGCATCGGACCCGAGGCAACGGCCAAATAGTCCTATCATATAGGGATTTTTAAGATTTGAAAATAGTCCCATCATAAGGGGATGGAGGGAGTACTACTGTACAACTTTTGTTTTTAATACTAACAACTTGTTTTGACTAGTGAGTAGCTGGAACACTTTCAGACGTAGTTCCAAATATCTAATGCCTAATGCTGTGTTTGTTTGTTTCAGCCACTAGAGAAAGCTAGTGGCCACAAAACCTTCTGATAATGTGCACTCATGTCTCTCTTTTTTTTCTGTTGATAATAAGCACTCTCAAAGCACGGGACCCTACACTAATATTACACTCAGGAATTCCAAATACAAAAGATATCTTACATGAACAATTAAAAATATCGAACATGCAAATATGCATATTTTTTAGGTTAGTGAGGCAAGTGGATGAAAAGGCTGTGGTTTCAGATTACAAGAAAAATCAAAGAAAAAAAGGCTGCACTGGTTCATAAAAGGTAATTGGATCTAGCTCATTTATGATTTGTGTGTGTAGTACTGTTACCCCACAACCACACATGCAGGCTGCAGTTGCTATGCTCATTGCGTGCACTTGTACATCAACAAAATTGTGTTTTTTCTACAGTCTCCATTGAATGGACGTAAGTGATAAGTCTATGACACTGTAGATCATCATAAAAACTGAAACAAGTGTCAAGGTGACAAACCGTCTGGCTTCTTCGTCTCTTCGTTTCGCATCTATTTCTTTGCTTGGAGGGTATTTTGGGAGACTCGATGGTTCACATGCAAAAGGTTCAGTTGTAAAGAACTGCATGCATAGAAAGTTAACAGAAGGCATTAATACACTATGCCAAAAAAAATGCTACAAAAACCTAATGTGCTACAAGATTGGAAATCTGTATTGCCATCATATCACGTGCTAGAAACCCCTGCTACCTATGCTACCCTAGATTCATGTGGGATTATGGTATTTCTGGAATTAACCATGTGATACTTTAGTCCCAATGGAATCATGAGAAAACTGAGAATCATAGTCTGAGTTTCCTAATGTTGCACAAAGAATTGGTTGAGTTGTTTTGGGATATGCGATACAAAGTCAGCACATTTACAGTGGCAACTGATGCCGGCAAGTTCAAATATTGGGCCTAAATTTAGACCAACTAATACCGTTATGCCAGCAAAAGAAATATTATTATTAAATTGTTAAAAAATAAAATATTATGCTTGTGAAAGTTAGTAATGACTTTAGCACAATAGACAATTTTAAATGTTCTGTGCCAATAAATAGGGACAGCCCGATAGGAACTTACATCACTTCTTAATGCAGCTGTCGCTGTTAACCGATCAGCTGGATCAATTGCAAGTAGTGTCTCAATCAACTGCAATGCTGATTGCGGAAAATCTTTAAATGTCTCCCTTATTCGCCTTTTGTATGGCTGCTGAGGCTTAAATATTGTCGCGTGAGGCAGCTTCGACTTTTTCCAATATTCTTCTGTTGGGGAGCCGCATAACTTAAAAATTTTATGCAGCTGTTCCACCTAAAAGGGGCAGACATGACTAGATGAGTGAAACATGGAAGATAAATGCAGTTGTATTTTCATCAGGTTGGATGGTATGGACAACAATAAGTGCACAAACAGTGTAACAGGTCATAATTGAGTAATTGACTCAAGAACGCTGAACCCAACCGCAAATGAAAGGGAAATTCTCAAAACAAAAGGGATAGAAAGCATCGGAAATGAATGTTGAAACATGTGGCAATAGAATCAGACTTTCAGGCAGATTAAGGTGTTCACGCGATACATTGCTGGGCAAAAAATTTCTATGCTGGCATGATTCAGTTAGAGCAGCTAGTTACAGAGAAGAAACTAAAAAATACAAAATGATTAAAAAAAAGAAATCTTCCTCTTGTGATTTCTTCTGAGTCCTAACACGATACTATTATGAACAAGGGTGTTTTCAGTTTTCACATGGGTCAGGAACAAGAAGCAAATATATGCTCTAACCAACTCACTGCAGCCCCAAAATCAGTGGTGCCAGAACAGGCAAAATCAAATTGGAAAACATAATAGAAACCTATAACAGAACTACACTCAGTCCTTAGCTGAGGCCTAGATTAGCTGGAATTCAACCAAATGTAAGGTTTGTCTAATTGATATATTGAATAGCTAAGCATATTATGCTAACCTCTGTTCGTCCTGGCATGATTGGCCTCCCAGCCAGCAACTCAGCCAGGATACACCCTGCACTCCACAGGTCCACACCCACCCCGTAATCTGTCGCACCTAGAAGCAGCTCCGGCGGCCGGTACCATAGGGTCACCACCCGGCTCGTCATCGGCTGCTTACGGTCTGGGTCAAAGAATGACGCCAGGCCAAAATCTGCAATCTTCAGCATGCCATTGTTGTCCAAAAGCAGATTCGAGCCCTTGATATCGCGGTGCAGCACCCCTCGGTCGTGGCAGTGCTCCAGACCCGACAGCAACTGATGCACATAGCACTTAACCTACATTACATTCATACACTGTGAGTGTGTGAAGCCAATGGCACCAAAGGATGCAATGCGGTGAAATGGTGCGGGGATCTCGGAGTCGGAGCTGACCTGTGGCTCAGTGAACTTGATGTCCGGGCTGGCGGCGAGGCCGGCGAGGTCGTGCTCCATGTACTCGAATACAAGGTAGAGGCTGCATGACATGCGGGAGGTGACGAGGCCGTCGAGCTTGACGACGTTGGGGTGGTCGAGGCGGCGGAGGATGAGGATCTCGCGGGCCATGAAGCGGACGCTCTCGGGCTCGAGGTTGTCGAAGCGCACCTTCTTGAGCGCCACGATCTTGCCGCTCACCGTGTCGCGCGCCTTGTACACGTTGCTGTACGTGCCCTGCCCGATCTGCCCGGCGCATCCCATAAAAGATGCAAGCACTCGTCAGTTCCTCTACTTACGCCAATGGCGGCCGCCGGACGCCACGAAACGGGCGGTGGGGAATGAATGGGAGAGCGGGGGACGAAGCGAGCACGCGTACCTTATCGATCTTCTCGAAGGAGTCGGCGCGGCGCGGGGTCCAGCCATCGATGGCCTCGCCGGCAACAGCGGAGAGCCACGCGGGCCAGCCGGCGGCGACCTGCTCCCCGCGCGCCCTGTTCGCGAAGCTCCCGCCGCCAGGGGCGGGGCGCGACGAGCGGGAGCGCCTCTCCCGCCGCGCCGGCTTCTCCGCGGGCGCCGCCAGCTGCTCCGGCTTCCCAGCAGCGGCGGCGGCGGCGGCCTCCTGCGGCGGCGCGGGGGGCTCGGGCGGCTGCGGCGGCGGGCGGTCGGGGCTGGGCGCGGAGGGGCGGCCGTGGACGCAGCCCATGAGGGATTGTTGGTCACCGGCGGCGGCGGCGGCGCATGGGGGTGGGGACTAGGGGGGGAGTGAAGTGGAGCGGGCGCGCGTGGAGGACCGCACCGGGGGGAGAGGAGGGATGGAGGGGGGACCGAGCTGGCTTTGCTTTGCTGTGCTCCGGAGGAGGGTTTGACTCCACACAGCCGATGGGTCTCGCTCTGGTTTGTCTCGGTGCCCGAGTATCATGTCACGCATGGATGTGGATGTGCTCATGCCATGTGACGGTGATAGAGCCATACGGAGGAGGAGGGTGGCGTCAAAACGTGAGCACACTTTTTTTGCCTGCAATGGAAGGAACACCTTTTACCCAAATTTTACTTAAAAATGGCTTGTTGATTTTGCTTTTTGGTTAGACTTTGATTTGGTGGCATATTTTTGTGCGTTTTCTGCATGGCTTTATCTGGTCTTTGCTGGACTTTTCATTCTCCGTTTTTATTCCAAGCTTTTTTTCGAAAGAAAGCATGTTTTATTTCATTAGGATAAGAATGTGATAAATAATTACTCTATTCATTATTTAAAAAATAATTATTTATAGTATGATTATAGAGAAGAGGTTTTTAATATGGTCTGGTAATACCAAATAGTAACGCTAATAATACTAGGTAGCTAAAAGTATAAATACTAAAAAGCAATGAAGAAAGCGGGGGGGGGGGGGGGGGGGGGGGGGGGGGGGGGATAGCCTGTTTAAAAGGCATAATGGAATGATGTTAGAAAGAGCATACTAAATTTACCATTTTTATATTCAATGGCTTGTCCCCATTATCATTATACACAACTATTTTTTAGGTTGAGTAATAAAAATGGCGCACGGGAGGAAAGGTGTTGGTTCTAGATCCACATATCTTTAAGTTAAGAGAAAATACATGAGATTGCCATCCAAACTTACTGTAACAGAAAACAATATCGTCCAAAAAAGTGGAATGTTTAGGGTCACTGACGCAATGAGACTTTGAATTAGTATAAGGATGGTGGATTTGGCACACAAATAATACATGAGATTGCCAACCAAACTCATGGTGGATTTGGCAGTAACAAAAAACACCAAAAATGTGAGGATTAGTTCTTTGTCATGTGCGAGCACAAATAAGTAGAATCAGACCGGCTCATGGTCATGGGAGAACAAGCCTACCATAGAGAGGCCCTGTTTAGATGTTTCGCGAAATTTTTTTCGAGTACGTTCCCTCACATGCATGGCATATTAAATGTAGTCAAAAAAATAACCCATTATATGGATGGAGTGTACTTCGCGAGACGAATCTAATGAGCCTAGTTAGGTCGTGATTAGACAATAAATTGCTACAGTAACATGTGCTAATGACGGATTAATTAGGCTCATTAGGTTCGTCTTGCGATTTACTGACATAATCTGTAATTAGTCTATATTTAATACTTCAAAGTTCAAATGTGTGCCCAACATACTCGAAAAAAATTTTACGTTTCATCTAACAGGGCCAGAGGCTTCCCAAGAGGCCACGATGCCCCTGCGTTTGCTTGCAAAGGGTAATCGCTTGGGCTGCTCGGCACAACCCATTGCTTGCCTTGCCATAGCTGTCAGCTGAGCGGAGCGGATCGTTTCTTTGACTTTGACGATGAGCATATGTCCCCCTCCTTTTTGGGTCTTGACGCGAACCACGAGCGCCCATCTGACTGTTCGTTTGTTGCTGTCACCAGATCTTTGCTTTCCCGCGGACAGCAGCAGCTGATGCAAAACCTTTTTCGGACCAACTGCCTCTGTACTGCACCAGAAAAAGGCGCACTTGCTGAACTGGTCCTTGAGTACGGAGCAGGGATTCCTTGCGAAATTAAATCTCAAAAGAGTGTACCGGTACATGCACGAATTATTCACCTAATGCTCCTCGACACGACACTGGTCGAATCTATACGCTCTTTTCGTTTGGTAAGACTGAGCTGAAAAGTCTATTGATTTTGACCAATTCTGGACTGATTTAATAGTGTTCTGCAGGACTGATAAGCCAAACGAACGAAACATATAATGGCTCACTTTTATTTGGTCGTTGATTCGAATCGACGGCACGTTGGAGTTTAGGTAACACTAGGAGGTTTCCTGCAAATGTTTGTTCAGCGCAGTGTAATGGCCGAGTCCGTAATGGTGTAGTTCATGGTTGATTCGAAATTTCGAATAGCAGACGGTGAAGCTCCCGTCACATAGCTTCACAGGATTTTACAACACATGCAACACCGTTGCTTCGCATGGATGGAACAGTTCCAGTCTTCCACGATTACCAAGTAACATAATTATTGTCAAAGCTGGGGACCCAAGGCAAGCTGCGAATACAGCTTAAACAGTTCCAGTCTTCCACGATTACCAGGTAATAGAAAACATGCAATCCTTCAGCGTACCACCAACATTTCCAGATATGATGGTGGGCGAACGCCTCTGTAGAAGCCCATTCAGCATCAAGCATGAAGGATCTCTCAGCTGCCTAGATACCAATCACGGTTCATAAAGGACGAACAATCAATGGTAATTTAAGATACTAAGGCAGCAAAATTTAAATTTCATCAATCGTCCAGATGTTGTAAGTACTTGAAGGCAAGCCGGGTTCCAAAAAGAACTAATCTCAACATGGTTACTAGCCTGTAACATCCATTCTACAGAACAGCGAGTCGCCAACATGGCTCTCCCTTCTCCACTGCCTGACTCACTCATCATCAGCGTGCTTTTTCTTCTTTTTCTTCTTATCTTTCTTGCCGGACTCCTCAGTTTGCATTGCAACATCCTCGCCATCCGCATCAGATTTCTTCTTTTTCTTCTTCTTCTCACCTTCTACAGCGGCCACAACAGGCTCCTCGCTCTCCTTAGACTTCTTTTTCTTTTTCTTCTCACCATCAGCATCAGCCGCAGGAGTCTCCTCAGTTTCCTTGGACTTCTTCTTCTTCTTTTTCTTCCTCTCCTGGTCACCATCCTCCTGGATTGCTTCTGCTGCAGGCTCTGTTGACGGTGCAGTCTCCTCCTCATGATGCTTCCTCTTCTTTGAAGCCAATTCTGACTTCTTTGGTGTTTCTTCAGCTGATTGTCCTAGTACAACATCAGCGGCAGGGTTGTATGTCTAAAATAAAAGCAAACAATCAGTTAAAATGGGCTCATATCAGTAAAATCAAAAGAACTCAAAAGGTTTCTCATAATATTTTTCAAGGAAACACTGCTTACCTTAGCAGGAGTAATTAAAGCCCCAGCACCCTTCTTCCGGTCCTTTTCATACACTTCTATCTTGGGCTTTCCCTTTGTGGAACCAGCAGATCTCCCAAATTCTTTATTCTCAAGAACTTGAAGCCGTGTCTCAAGCTGTTCAATTGTCACTTATGTCAGAAGACAATCAATTCGTGTTATAAAAAGTTAAATTGTTTTGGCAGTGCAGATACCTTGAGTCGACTCTCAGTGCCAATTGAGTTGTCCTCACCATCACCAAGGGCATCATAACGGATGGCAAGAGCAGTTTTCGCAGCAAGAGAACGAGAGATCTTTCCCTTGTGCTTTTGAGATGCCTTGCCAATTAAGGATGCATGGTAGATGAGGCCGTATTTAGGTGTAGAATGCTTTGTCTTTAGAGCTCTGAATAATGCCTGTACAGAAATACAATCTTCAGTTGCTTAGGAGAAACCAAATTCTAGCAGACAACATAAAGCAATGATCTCAATTCATGCCATCTGATGTCACTACCAATTAGGATATAAACAAAAAGAAATGGGTACTACTTCATGTGTCTCTCTTGCGTGTTGCCACATATATAGAAGAGCAGGATCACACTCAGGAAAAAGAACAAAAAAGTGAAAAACTATTTTCAAAATGATCCATAAATTGTACGCACCTTCTCTGCACCAAGTATCTGAATTGTGCTACCAGGCTGCTTAGCTAAATTTAGCAAGCTACCACCGTGCGCAATAAGGCGAGCACCAACTAATTCACCCACAAGTGCGGTCAGATTTGGTGCAATAGTGTTCATCCTGCTTTTTAAATAGTCAAACAGCTGGGCCCTGTACTCGGAAAGAGCCAACACCTGATCACATAGCTCTCTGATATTTAACAGGTCAAGGTCACTAACTTCTGTCCCCATGGATATTACTGCTGCCTCCTTTATCTGTGCTTCTACCTCTTCATCTGACAGTATCTGCAAACAACAGAGCTGTTACTAAGCAGTTTCCTTCATAGGCATGTAAATAACATATAGAAATGTCAACAATTCACCTCAGAGAAATCAAGGTTGACTGCATTAGTTCTGTTGCCCATCATCTTCACAACTTTTGCATACTGTATATTATCTGTGACTATTTTAGTGAGCTCTGGAAAGTGCCAACCATACCATTCACGAACCCTCATGGCATAAGTGTTAAGCTCTTTGTCAAGATCATCCAATAAGCCAATGGCCTGAATGATCATGGTATCAACCTGTGGAACGACAAAAATAGTGGTCATCTCACACAAGTCAAAATGGGTAATTCAGAAACACAAACCGTAACTAGCCAACACACAAGATGTTATATATATGAATTTTGCAAAGATAAATTAGACATATTGCAGGACCAAAGGGCAAAAAATGAGTAAAGTGTACAGATACAGTATCGGAGCTGAATAAATGTTTTTGTGAAGCTCATGGGGACCATAAAAAAACAGAAATTGAGCACATATAAATAGCAATGTTATCAGACTGACCTTCTCGGGGCTGAACTTCAACTTGTACCTAGACAGGCTGTGGGACAGTCCCAAGCTCATCGGACCAAGTTCTTGTGCACCCAACCCAGTTATAAGCTCAGTGAGCTGATTTCTCAATCCTCTCATCAACTCCATCACAGCAGTATTGTGAAGGCAGTCAATTTTCTGCAAAGAGTGCAACAATACTGTAAGAAGGGCCAGTCATTCTACAGACAAATAAAAAACCAAGCAAGACCACTGACCAGCTTTTCCTTTATAGCATTGCCAAGCTTAGAATCAGCAACAGCTAATGTTTCACCCTCACAGTGCTTCTGCAAGAACTTGCGCAGACCCTTGCTAGGCTTGCTATCAATAATTAGGGTCGCAGCGGAGAGAGCATCAGATGTATTCTCAAACTTGTTGAAAGCCTTCAGCTCAACCACCTACATGAAGTTCATTGTTCCTAGTGAGAAAAAAACTGGATGTACAAAAGAAAAGAATATAACTAGGAGACAATATCATAATTATCATAAAAGCTGAAATATTCTACATTTGAAAAGAACCAGTTTTATGCTGGTAGGAGCACAGACAATACAATCTTCTGGGGCATCACCCGTTATGGTCACATAACATGTATGATGTATCAGCAAGAAATAGCTCCTTGAGTAAAAAAAAGCAGGAAAACATTCTCCAGTCACTTTGTGTTGCGTCTTAAAGTTGATATGTTCAAAAAAACTTATAGGAAACATCTGGAACATATTCAGCTATTTGCTCATATTTGTAATGGCGAAATCAACAGTGCTCCGCCAGGGTAAAAGTGTTACATTGACATCATTAGTTCAAAAAGACATGCACAGAATGACATATCCTGCGCTAGGACTTCGTAAAAGCAAAACTCGCTTGCCCTTTGAAGGCTAACAGAATCACTAACCCTCCTCGCCGAGTCAGATGTCGTGAACTCCTTCCATAGATCCTACAAGCACAAACACAGGACATAGCACTGTTAGTTCAACATAATCAAGCGCGAAGCAGAACAAATTTGGCAAACCCTACCAAAACCAGACTTAGAAATTGAAGCAGCGGCCACTCACCTCGACCTTGTCGAGCTTCCCCTCGTCGAGCACCTTGAAGAGGGCAAACCCCGCTGGGGTCTCGAACAGCACCAACATCTCGGTAGCACTCGATTAACTCCGCTGAAACAAATCGAACAAGCCCCACGCCCTTAACCTGCATCGAACACACGACCACGGAACAAAATCAAACCGAGGAACGCACGCGTGAACCAAATCGAGCTGTGGGGAAGTTAGAATCCGTCGAACCTGGGGAGATTCGGTGGTGGAGCGGGCGAGGCAAAGAAAGGTTTCGCCTGCGGCGGCCGGCGAGTCGGGAAGGGGCGAGTGGGGAAAAGGAGAGGTAGCCGCCGCAAGGGTTTTAGCGCTAGGGCTTGGAGTTGGAGAAATTTATACTGGGAAGGAGGGAGGGGCTTGGTGTCCCATCTCACCGTTGGTTCAGCGGGACCGGGGTGCTCGGCCGTTGGATGGACTGTCTGGGGTTTTAGGTCGTGGTTGGAGTTAACGAGACTGTGTGTTCTGTCAACGTTTTGCATTACAGCAACTTGGGTTTAAAAAATTAACAAGGTTAAAAGGAATGATAACTTTCACACAATTCAACTTTCAAATCATAGTCAAAATCCCTGGTTGGCTTGTTGCTTTACGGGAGGATTTTAAAAATTATAACAAGGTTAAAATGAGTAATAACTCTCACAAAATTTCAACTTTAAAATCTCTAGTTGGTTGGCTTGTTGCTTTACAGAGTTTCACTTGGAATCTCAACTCAAAACATATGACTCACACGGCCACATGACAGATTTTACATCCATAAATTGTTGCGAGATCGAAGTTTTTTTTTTCTTCGAGGCCACTTGTGAGATTAAGGTTATGGAAGTTTTTTTTGTGGGTAGGTTACGGAAGTGTTATTGTGTTGATTATACATTTTGATAAGGTTGATTAGTGTAGAATTAATTAATTGTTGTTATTATTATTATATTATGACAAATTAACACTTACGAGTATTTGTAAGTGCTTATTGGCATAAAGCTAACCATTATTGTTTTAAATCTTTTGAACTAAATTATTGTTTTAATAGGTTTAATATATATTAGTCAGCTATTCATATCCCATTCTATTTTTTTAAAAAAGCTAGCCTCTCTTATCCATCCAACCAAATAGACAACTTTTATATGAATCATAGTTACTATAAATTCTTGTATACCTTGCACATTACACTGGATGGTTGATTTTAAAATTGACAAAGTCACCATAAGCACTCCATCGTGAATGGACATGTCGTCTATCAAACTTCCGCATGAAAGAATGGATAGACATTCGTGTTGAGTCAGAGACTCGAATCCGATCAAATCGAATAGTATAAGAGACATAACTGAAATCATACAGCTTGGATGGTCCCTAAAATGTGAGAACACAACTTGGCTGTGTGTAAATTTAGCGGGGAAGAGTTGAACTTTGAGCTTCCCGTCAAGGTGTCAAGAAGCAAGCACGCACGGCTGGATTTTGGGCTACGGCCCACGCGTGCAGGCCATCATCACGCCCAATTACGACATTCCCCCTGGGCCAAGGCCCGCCGGAAAGGAGAAAGGAGAGCCGTTCAGGGGCGCAAACCGCAAGCATCACTGCTGACGTCAACTCACCCCGCCACGTCACCGAGCTCTCCCGCTCCCGCAGGTTCCTGCTTCCGAGCTGTCCCATCGCCACCAACGGCCGCATCTCCCGCCCGGATCTTCCCTCCGGACAGGTGCGCCTCCCCCTGACCCTCTCTTCCCCGGTCCCGTCCCTGTCGAACCATGGCGAAGCTGCTGCCTGCGCCTTTTGTCCTTGCCTCCCATCCCTTCCCCTCCCGGGCAACGCAACGCCCCCATCTCCTCCCCCGAAAGCGACCACCCCCGCCGTCGCTCCTCCGCCCTCGCCCGACCGGCCAACTGGCGGACGGACCCCGCCTCCCCTGCGCAAAAAGAAAAAAAAAGAAGGGAGCTTTGCTCGCAGCGCCCGTGCGGGTTCACCCACCGGTCACGTACACCCGATGCGGTGGGAGATCACGGGACACCTGTCCCGCGCCGACGGGCGACGGGCGACGGCTCCGCGGGGCGCTTCGCGCCTTCGCGGGGAGTCCCCCGAGCAGACAAGTAGCAGTGCGCAACAGCACAGGGTCTGAGGGGAGGCCTCTTGCTCTGCCCCGTCGTCGTCGTCGTCGTCCCCTTGGCACTTCCCTTTCCCATCCGTCCCTTTCCAGCATTTACGGCGCTCACGTTTGTCGCTCCAGTCCACTGTCCGGGGTAGGCATCCTTTCTTCTTCTTATCCCCCAAGCAAAGCCGGTCAGGGGGAGCAAACAAAGGGAAGCGAAACAGGGCCCGTCTCTCCCTGCACGACCGCTTCTCATCCTCTTGCTCCAGACTCCAGTGAGCTGCGCCTGACATCGCAAGTGTCCGAGTCCAGCTACCACCGTCGGGATGGGTGAGGAGGACCATCGGAAGCAGATGGCGGGTTCGGAGCCGCGAGACCAAGAGCTGGAGCGGCGGCCAGGGGAGGAGCACGAGGGGGAGGCCAAGAAAGCCGCGCCCGGCGAGACGGAGCTCGGCGGCGGCGCGGGCGCGGAGGCGGCGAGCTGCGACTACTGCGGCGGCGCGGCGGCGGCGGTGTACTGCCGCGCGGACTCGGCGAGGCTCTGCCTGCCGTGCGACCGCCACGTGCACGGCGCCAACGGGGTGTGCTCCCGCCACGCGCGGGCCCCGCTCTGCGCCGACTGCCGCGCCGCCGCCGCCGTCTTCCGCCGCGCCGCCTCCGCGGCCTTGTTCCTCTGCTCCAACTGCGACTTCGGGAGGCACCGGGACGGCTGCGGCGGAGGCGAGCCGGCGCTCCACGACCGCTGCGCCGTGCAGCCTTACTCCGGGTGCCCCCCGGCGACAGAGCTCGCCGCGATCCTCGGGGTGCCCCTCTTTGACAAGCCGGCAGCCGAGGACGGTGGGGGTTGGTGGGACATCTGGGAGGAGCCGCAGGTGCTCAGCTTGGAGGATCTGATCGTGCCCACCACTCCCTGCCATGGCTTCCAGCCTCTCCTCACGCCATCATCTCCCAAGGTACTGACTGCTCTCACAGTTACATAAATAAATAAATTGAATTTGTCTAATCCTGCTTCGATTTTGTATGATCTGAAATCTGAATCCTAAATTGGTTATTCTCTGCAGAAGAACCGGGGCATCTCGGCGGACGAAAAGATGAACAAGGAGATCCTCCGGCAGCTGGGTGAGCTTGCAGAGTCAGATGGAGGAGTCCAGGCAGCAGTAGGTCATGAGGAGGCAGAGCAAGCTGCAGATCAGTTGCCTTCATGGGCACCACCACCTCAGTATACCACTGGACATGGCAATTTTGGAGCAGAGAACAACCATGAGGTTGCAACCATGCCGACTCCTGGTTTTGAGGTTTGATCCTTGGACTAGAATTTCTATATTATGAGTTATGAGTATGACTGATTTTTCACTGCAATTGTTCCACTGAGAAGGCATTGAGCTACAGCATCATCCCAAAACTTATACCAAGACGCATTTGCATTTGAATGCCAGAAAGCATAAATGACATATTCGACATCATGTATGCTTAAAACATTCTCTCCATTAAGTCATACATATCTCGGTGAGGGATATATTCTGAAAGTGCACAAGTGTCATAATTTTATTGTGCATCTCTTGGGAGCAAGGGAGTACTGTGGTCAAGAATATCTGTGATGCCCCATGCTATTTGCAAACTCTGGATAAAATTGGCACTTAAATTCTATGAAAAATCCCGTTGTTCACAGAACATGTTATTTCTTATCATTCAATAACTAAATCCAGTAAACATTTCGCCATATTAGCAATAAAAAACTTATGACAGGGCAGGATAGGATCTGAAGCAATTTCATTATGAATTGCAGAAACAATACAGTACATATTCTGCACCATATGTGATATGCCTAACACACTTTCCATTGAATGATAACTATCTTGAAGAGGGATATATTCTTAAGTTCGTACTGTTAACAACCTCAACACAACTATTGGAGTCACAAAGAAGCCATTGTAGTTAAGAATCTGACAAATTCGATTTCGATAGCCAGGATAAACAACGACAAAAGCTGCTAATGATATATTGTGGTTCTGCTGCTCCCCTTTTCTCTTTTCTGGCTATACCATCAAACGATTCGTTACCGAACCTGAACAATAATCTGACGCTGCCATAGTAGATACTAGATAGTAAACTACTACTGCTACATGCTTAGCACATTGGTCAGCAAAAAGTAGAGTAGGTATAGTTCTGCATTGCAACAGCTAGCAACTCTGGAAAAACATAAACTACTGCACTTGTTCTTATTGCTCATTCTTTTGTACACAATGGTCGCTTATTTTGGACATCAATTAACAAGTTGGTTTTGTATGTCTTGCAGAATGGCAGTTGGAACAACGGCGATTATGTCCTAAGTGATGCGTGCAAGGTTGAGCTCTCATATGATCAGGCTCCTGTCAGCTCAGCTGAAGCGTGCTTGTCATCATTTGTTCCGATGTCAGAAATCTGCCCCAGCATGAGCAATGGTAGCAGTATGGAGGAGAACCACCAGGCTAATCCTGGCCTTGACACGCCTATGCAAGGTTTCCCCAAAAGAACCGGCTTTGATGTTGTGCCCTGCCCTGATCGGGGCTCGGTCATCTCGCGCTATAAGGAGAAGAGGAAGACGAGAAGGTGAGATATGCTTGTTTTTTCCCTGACGTTTTCTTGGTAAAAGGCTACTTTGTAGTTGTGTATCTTCTCATTTACATAACTATGTTGCAACGGAACTCTTGCAGATTTGACAGGCAGGTTCGGTATGAATCACGCAAAGTTCGTGCTGATGGCAGGCTCAGGATCAAGGGGCGTTTTGCAAAGGCGAACCAGACATAAACCTAAAGGAGAAAACAGATTAGGAGTGAAGATATACAAAAATGTGCCAGAGTTTTGTTTGCCTTCAGTTCCATAGCTGATAGCTCATAGCGTCATATACAGTTCAAATGATGTATGTATATTATTGTCATCATCATGTGGCTACACTTCTTTGAGGAGAGATCCATCCATCCCCTGTAGATAGTCCTACACCTACGAACTCGTTGATTTTGCCATGCTGGATATATTATGCACACGAAAGAATAGTATCATTATGTTTGTTTTGGTATGGTTATTGCACAAATTGTATTTCCAGTGCAAAAGCTTCCTTTTAAGAGGAATAGGAGCGATGAACAGTGTAAAAGTGCAACAACTCAAAATGAGAAGATTTTAACATGATGATTCAAGAAAAGCTGTAACACGGGATGTTGGAATCTTTTAAGATGAATAATTCATTTCCTGTGGTGTGGATTCCTTTGGACAATTTAACATTGGTCGAATTCTGTTTTCAGTGTTTGCTGTTAAGAAACAGTGAAAAGATTTCATCTCCTAACTAGGAAAAGATTTGAGATGGCAAAATTTCTCTTCCTTCAACTTCAGAGTAGACAATGCACTGACTATGGTACAATCAAATCGCAGGTTGTGTTTGCATCACCAGCAAGTCAAAAACCTCACCTCTCTACATTGTCGTGTCGGCCCAGAATTTACAATCTCATTGCCCCTGGAAACCGGCAATTAAAAAGGCCTAGAAGATCGTTTGCTCGCCGAGCTCCTGCCCAGCCATCCCTTCCCTTATCACTCTTTCGAAGAACTGCTCGAGCGTGTCGTTGCCGTAGCTGGGCGTCTTCTCGTCGCTGTACTCCCCGGTCTCCGGGTCCAGCAACAGCATGCTCTCCGAGGCATAATACCTCCCAATCTTGCCGAACTCGGCAGCGTCCTCCAGCCCCGGGAACAGCTTGGCCAATCCATCGAGCACCCAGATGACGCCGTCCATGATCTGGATCGGCACCTTGATGAACTTGGGCTCGCGCCCGAGCAGTCGGAACAGCATCTCCCCCTGCTCCAGCGGCGTGAGCGCCTTCCCCGGCCCGCCGATGGGCAGCACCTTGTTGACCTTGTCCTCGTCGTAGATGCAGTCGGCGATGAACTTGGCGAGGTCCTCCTCGCTGATGGGCTTGCAGGCGCAGAGCTTGCCGTCGCCGAACATCACGTACGGCTGGCCGTTCTTGACGATGTCTACCTGTCCGCCGAGGCTCTTGAAGAAGGCCGTGGGGCGGACGACGCTGTAGGTGAAGGCGGGGTCCCGCGCGGCCTCGGCGGCGAGCTCCTCCTCGAACTTGAGCTTGGCGCGCTGGAACTCGAGGAGCGGCTTCTGGACGCAGATGGCGGAGAGGAGCACGAAGTGGGAGGCCCCCAGGCCCCGCGCGGCCTGGAGCGTGTGCAGCGTGGCGCGGTAGTCGACGCGCCACGAGTCCTGCACCCCGCCGCCGCGGCTGGCGAGGCAGCAGACGGCGGCGTGGACGGGCCCGTGGGGGGTGAGGTCGGCGAGCAGGGCGGCCGGGTCGGTGACGTCGGAGAAAACGACCTGGGCCGGGGCCAGGTCCGCAACGACGTCCTCGGGGGAGTTGCGGCCGCGGATGCCGCTCCGGGGGCGCGCCACGGCGAGCACGCGGTGGCCACGGCGGAGTAGCTCCCGGACCACGTAGCGGCCGATGTAGCCCGTAGCGCCCGTCACGAGGACCGTGGTATCGGACGCCGGCAGCGCGCGGAAGGGCTGCGCCGCCGGGGCCGGCGCGGTCGCCGAGGAAGCGAGGAGCGGGCCCCGGCCGCGGCGCCGAGCGGTGGCGGTTGTTTTGGGGAAGGAGAGGAAGCGGGGAGTGGGGAGGGTGGTAGATGTAGTGCTGGAGCTGCTGGTGGTGGTTGGGAGGCGGGAGGATAGGAGGAGGGCGGCCATGGCTGTGGCCGCGGAGGTGTTCGCCGAAATGCTGGAGCCCGGAGCGCGGGCGTGGACGGGGCGGCGGCGGCCGATTGACTGGGAGGGGAGGTGTCGAGTGCGAGGAGGTGGGCAGCACCGTTTGTGGCGGTGGCGGGGTTGGGGGATTCCGGTGGTGCGATTCTGGCCTAGGACACGGCGAGGAGAGGAGAGCAAGCAGGCAGGAGATGGGTGGATCGCATCACATCACTCCGTGATCTTTTTCGTCCAGACTCCAGAGCAGCACAGCTGCTGCACAGGAGAAGAACTTGTGACGCTGGGCTCAAATCCTTTCCAGCCCATTAATCCAAGTTCCCACACGGAGACGCCGCAAAAGAATGCGACCCATCAGGGCCCAGTGTCTGGGCATTGAAATTTTCCTCGACCCATGGGCTTACCACCAGCCACCATAAAGCCTAGCCCATAGAGCCCAGCATCTAGAAGCTTAAGAACGCAGTACCCTCCTCTTCTGTCTGAAGAAATAAACCCTAGCGTCCGCGAAAGAAAGGAACCCGCCGCCGGCGGCGGTTTCTTCCACGTCTTCGCCTCCTGCCGCTTCTTCTTTGGATCTTCGTCTCTGAGTTTCTTCCGTGGATTTCGATCCTTTTCGCACCGCCAGGGAACCGTTCCCTACCGATGCGTTTCTTTCTCCTGTTTATCGGCCTCCATCTTTTGCTCGATTGGATTTATTTCGGTTTGTTCTCCTTGCATGGAATCCATGAAATCCTCGCATGATGCGCGAATGGTTGCTGTTCTAGTGGTTAATCTTGCAAGGAATCGTCCGGTTTTTGGTGGATCTGGCTATATTTTCTCTAGAAAAGAAGAGGTTTCTGGGTAAGTTGTTTTCCGTGCAGGTTGCTGATTGAGTCGATTGTATGCATTGCTTTTTTTTTTGTAAGTATTCTGTTCGTTTGGCAGGATTGGGCTGAAAATTCTATTGATTTTGGCTGATTCAATAGTGGTTTGTGAGGGAAAAAATCTGCCGGTGATGACAGCGTATGGCATGAGCCTCGGTAACTATTTTGCGCTTCGGGTAATCTGTTACCCGGGTTGCCGATGGCGAAGATTAATGTGCCAAAATGCTAATCTGAGGACAAACTTGCTCTGCACTATTTTAATACGAAATCCTTTTAATTTCCGAAATACAGTATTCATTTTGCCTCGTCTCTTCCTATAAATCTCCTATTGATCACATCGAAGAATTGATCCGGATTTCTCCATGCCGCATCATCCATCATCTAATTTATGGATCGTTCTACCATAACGAATCTGCAATGGCCGTGTTCCCCAATAACCATTGAACGGTCGAAGTGACAATTACTGAATAGTGACGTTAAAAACCTTTTCTTATCGAACCATCAACATAAAATTGCAGAGCGTTGCTCAAAGTCAAAATATAAATAGATCTTTTACCGGCCTTTTGTTTGATCATTCACTCGCACTTGCATCTTACAAAATCCATATTTTCCGTTTTTCTCTTTTAAATATATAATATATTCCTCCCAAAAACATTAACAAGAGTAACTCCGTCCAAAAAGAATGATGTTTAGTATTTTTTTAGACAGATTAAAATAAGTAAAAGGGATGAATGTACCTTCGTTTTGTAAAAAAAGACGTTTAGTACATAATTACGGTAGCCAAGATGGAGTTAGTTATGGAGTATTTCCCTCATTAAATAAATATACGAGGGCATTCCAATTGAGAAATTATGATAGCCCAGCTGGCTTGTGCACCGAAGTGTGGCTCATGTGCGCTCGGGTTTGACTTCAGGCAGCCGCGAATTTCTTCTGGTTCCTTCATTTATGCGAGGGCAAAGGAGTCCAAAATCACGATGGCGTGTCGATACAAGGTAGGATGTCAGTTTTTTCGGAAAGGCCCAAGACGTCCGTTTTTACGGAATGGAGGGAGTATATGTTATAGAAAATTTGGTTTCCATATGATTAAGCATGCACGAGTTTAATATACCATATTATTCTTACATGGGGTTTGAATCCTAAAAAAATATTCTTTTGGACACCTTGTCCTATAAAAAGTGTAATTATAACATTTGAAAATAGTCTCATAAAGAGAGATCGGATCTTAACTACGTTTCTAATTAAGTGGTCAGATTTAATCTGCATATCAAAACTAACTCAATATGACAAATAAATGAGGGCATAAAAGTTTTTTGTGCTATCAAATCTGTTTCCAGAAAAGTTAGAATTGTACTAGGAGGGAGTGCAAACTTGAGGACGTCCCTTGAAGTTACACAAATGAGTTCTTTTTGTAAAATATAAAATAGTATTCATGTCAAACAATAAAAGTAATATATTAATTGTGACATTTCTAAATAAAGATATATAATTAAAGTAATTCATGTAATAACTTTGCTCTAAACATTAAAAGGTACACTCAACAAAATCAAATTTCCTCTTTCAAGCTAGGCTTCTATAAATGGTGTCAAGCATTCAAAAACTTTTACAAATGGCATTGACCATATAAGCTAAGTCCATCAACACCGATAATATATTGATGGACTTAATGTAAGATAGGCCGGTTGCCATTGCTTAAACCAACATTAGATATTAGGGGGCTATATACACTTAAAAGGATTTTGAATTAGCCGGTGGAAAAAGTACAAATTACTCCCCTCAAGTATAAACAAAGTCCGGATAACCCCTTAAAGTATGTTTTGGTTCAATTTACCCCTTAAATTATGGCATTTGGTTTAACTTACCCCTTAATATAATTTGTCTTTTTTTTCTCCATGTACAAGTGGAATTTTGAGTTCAAATTTTGCGAGATGATAATAGATATCATAGCACATATTAAAAAAACATGTCATGAAATTTTTATCATTATTTTTATATGGTAGGATATTTGATAATAACTTAATCATTGACGTACAAGATTATGTAAATAATAATGGCAAAAAATTTAGAATATATTTTTTTGACATTCATTATGATGTCAACTACCATCCTGTAAATTTTGAACTCAAAATTCCACTTACGTATGGAGAAACAAAAAGGAAAAAATCATATTAGGGGATAATTTAAACTATATGTAACAATTTAGGGGTAAACTAAACCAAAACATACTTTAGAGCGTTATTCGGACTTTGCCTACACTTAAAGGGAGTAATTTGGACTTTTTTCTTAGCTGGTCAACCAATAATGTTAGTGGACCTTTGCCCCCTTCCCGTAAAAAACGGTCATCACTGATAGATGTTTGGGACTAGAAACATATTATAGAGAATAAGAAACTTGAAAAAATAGAAATACAAACATGATGTCTACTAGCTCAACTATTTTGAAGCTCACGTAAGTGTTTCTTTTTTAAAAAGCAATACCGTTTGGACACCCCTTCTAAACCTTAGTCCATGTCACATCATATGTTTGGACACTAATTAGAAACATCAGAGATAGATTAATTACAAAACTATTTATACAGATTGAGACTAATTGGTGACACGAATGTATTAAATCTAGGACTAATAAATTCCTTTTTTGCAAATTAGTCACGACTTATGCAATTAGTTTTATAATTAATTCATATTTAGTCCTTTTAATTGACCTTTAAACGTCTGATGTGACCCGAACTAGACCCAAGGATCCAAACATACCCGTGACGCGTTTTCTCTGCTTTTAAGACTACAAAGTATTTCTCGTGTTGGCACACTATTTCATAGCGCCACTCAAATCTCGCTATATGGTCTGCTCTTATGTCAACAAGCTCCTCTCTTCTTCCTTTTGCGTTGTGTAAGTGAATCGCATCTCGTTTTGAGTCTACCGACTTGAAATCATACACCTCTCTATTTTCGACAACTCGTGAATGTAGTTTTGGGTTATGTTATTTGTGCAAGTATTTAATCAACAGGGTCATCATGGACCTGCTCTTAACATCTATGGAGTATATGAAGGCCATCTTTATTCGCTCACCATCACAGGTTAGCTCTCGTAAGAAGCTTAAATTAGTATTTTTTTTATTACTCCCCCTTGCTCTTTTTATATCTTTTTCAAGATCCGATCCTTACATCATAGCTTAGACGTATGTTTGTTTCTTTCAAACCATTCTTGATCTTAATTTCTCAAATTAAGTTATTTTGTTATATTTATGTTTCAAGTTCAATTTTTGTTAGGAAAAAAAGTTGTAACCGTTTGTTACCAGCTAAGCAATTTCGTTGTTCTTGCTCTGGTATCCATTTTGAATAACATTTAATATCATAGAATAGCAGTTGCTCTCTCAGGATCCAAACTCCAAAGCCTCAGCTCTTTCGAATTTCGAATCAAAACTACGTGACCGTGGAAGTGGAACCCATATTATTAGTGAATGAAGCCAAACGCCGACGGACGTATTTCTCCACTCCTACCACGCGATCGCCCCCACGTCTGCACAAAACCAGTCGTGCCGGCCATTGCAACATGTGCCATCCATACCTCGTCAGATCGGTTGGTGGATCGATGACCACACTGGTGGCCACAAGCCCACAAGCACACCAACCTGGCAACCTCGCATGGTATGGCGCCGAAAGCCGTCACCGTTACGAATCGCCACGGAGGCCCGGGAGACGCATCCGAAATCCAAATCCGTGCTCGGCGCCGCCGTGAACCGTCGGCCATGAAACGCGCTGCGGCTCGGCGCCGCCCACAGGCCCACAGCCACGACGTTCCACGCCGCCGAGTCAGCTACACACCTCCCTGCCTCCCTCCTGCCACACGCCAACCGGCCGTATGGCAGCGCGGGCCCCGCACGTCAGCCACCGACACCGCCCAAGCCACAATCCCCGCCGGCGTCTGCGTGGCGTGGCGCCTCCGCGTCCATCTTATCCACAAGTTCACCCGCAGTCCCCAAAATGATTGAAATGACGGAAACGCCCCCGCGCCGTCCCCACTCGCCGAGGACAAAGTGTTGGATCAACCTGGCCCCACTCGTCATTTCGAACGACAGGCCCACCCGTCACCGAGGCGATCAAACTGGGCGGCGCGGTAAGATAGAACGGGCAGGTCCCACCGGCCAGTGACATGGTAAAGGCGAGCGGCGCAGGAAAATCTGGCGCGATAAAACCCGAGCAGCACCTGACACCTTGCATTATTGCGGCCGCGGGCTCCTCCTGCCACGTGGCTGGCCCCTCTGCTCCTCACCCATAAATACGCGCGCGAAAAAATGGAGGTGAAAAATCACTAGCACAACCGAGCAAACACACACCAAGCAATCAAGCATCCGAGGAAAGTGCAAAGCGCAGCATCCCGATCAGCTGACGTGGGGAACAGCAGCAGCTAGCAACCCATGGAGGCACTGCTGATGCAGCGTGCAGTGACGGCGGCGTTGCAGGCGGCGAGGTGGGGGTGCGTGGGGGAGGCGGCAGTGGCCGGCGCCGGCCAGCAGCCAGCCGGCGTTGTCCGGCTCGGCCCGGCGCGGCGTGCAGCCGGCGGGGCCGTTCGTGCTAGCAGGCTTGCCCCCGTGCGGGCGCACGTCGCCGGAGAGCGGAGCAAGGAGGCCGCCGGCGAGGTTGCGGCGGCTGCGGCGGAGGAGGAGGAGGAAGACGCGGTGAGGCTGTTCGTGGGCCTCCCGGCGGACGTGGTGGTGTCCGACGGCCGCGGGGTGAGCCGCCCGCGGGCCGTCTCGGCGGCGCTGCGCGCGCTGAAGCTGCTCGGCGTCGACGGCGTGGAGCTGCCGGTGTCGTGGGCCGCCGTGCAGCCCGGCGGCTCCGGGGCCTGGTTCGAGTGGGCCGGGTACCGCGCCGTCGCCGCCATGGTCCGCGACGCGGGGCTCGACCTCCGCGTCTCGCTCGTCACCGACGGCGACGCGCTCCCCGAGTGGGTCGCCGACGCTGCGGCCGCCGACCCGGACATCCTCTTCACTGACCGCTCGGGGCACCGCCGTGAGGGGTGCCTCTCCTTCGCCGTCGATGAGCTCCCCGTGCTTGTTGGGAAGTCACCCCTCGAGGCTTACGAGGCCTCTTCCGAAGCTTCGCCGACGAGTTCAAGGACTTGTTCGGGTCAACCATCACGGTATGAGCACAACATATTTCTTCGTCTTCTTTCCAATTTTTGTGCTCAAATGTAAAGGTTATAAAAGGCTCTTCTCTGACTTGTTTTCTTGGTTCGTAATAACAGGATGTCACCGTGAGCCTGGGACCCAACGGCGAGCTCCGGTACCCGTCGTACCCGCCGGGGAGCAACGAAGGCGACGGCTACTCCGGCGTGGGCGAGTTCCAGTGCTACGACAAGTACACGCTGGCCCGGCTGAAGCGCCACGCCGAGTCTTCCGGGGAGCCGCTCTGGGGCCTGTCAGGCCCGCACGACGGGCCGCGCTACGAGGAGTCGTCGGAGTCCTCTGCCTTCTTCAGGGAGCCGGGGGGCTCGTCGAACACCGCGTACGGCGAGTTCTTCCTGTCCTGGTACGCCGGCGAGCTCCTGGCGCACGGCGACCGCGTCCTCGCCGCGGCGTCGAGGGCGTTCGCCGGCGCGCCCGTGGAGCTCTCCGCCAGGGTGCCGCTCCTGCGGGGGTCCTCGGCGGCGGAGGCCGCCACCGCGGGGCTCCACGGAGGGTACGGCCCGGTGGCGGAGATGCTCGCGCGGCACGGGTGCACGGCGATCGCGTCCGGCGTGGACGCCGCCGCGGCGGCGGCGGCGGCGGCCCTGGCGCGGGTCAAGGCCGCCTGCGATGAGCGCGGCGCGCGCCTCGCCGCGGAGAGCGCGCCGCTCGCCGTGGCGCGCGACGGCGCGGGCGGCACGGGCGCCTGGCTGTCGGCCCGGCGCACACGGCCGCGCCAGTTCACGTACCAGCGGATGGGCGCGGAGTTCTTCGCGCCGGGACACTGGCCACTGTTCGTGCAGTTCGTGCGCGCGCTGGAGTGCCCCGAGGAGGCCCACGAGGACGACCTACCGGCCGGCGGCGAGACGCTCACCGTGCCGTCGGCGTCCGCCCCCGCCGTGCCGGACGGTGCCAGGGCAGTGCAGACGGTGTGAATCGACACGGCATTATCGCAGTTTTTTCGTTGTACATATGCAGTACTCCTATAGCACTACTGCAATACTAGTGGTATTAGTATAGTGCTCCATTTTAGTGCGATTAAAGCAGTGAATTTTTGCTGCGATGAGATTAGCTTGATCGTTAGCATCAAGGGAGAACCAATAGCAGGAGTGTATGCGTATCACTATATTGTACTCCATCTGTATATCTTTTCGTCGTGTCTAAAAATGTGTATCTTTGCGAAGGCTACTAAATTTACGTAGTACCCCCTCCGTCTCAGAAAGAATGCACTTCTCGCTTCCCGAAAAATTACAGAATCTTATGTTTGACCAATTATAAATAAAAAGTATAAATATTTATTATATGAAATATATATCATTCGATTTGTTTCTAAATGTAGTTTTTTAACAAATTTATTTAGAGCCATAAATATGAATATAATTCGCTAGAAATTAACATGAATCACTTTAACTGGCACGCATCCCAGACATGCATTCTTTCTAGGACGGAGGAAGTATTTCATTCATGATCGTGTTGATAACCATGTGATGTTACCTCAAGAACGAAGATGAGACATTTGCTGTCCTATGATTTTGCGATGCCATTTGTACGTACGAACACCAGGGTTTATTCAGTTCCTTCTCCGAACCTTGCCTTGTATCAATGCTATAATTTTTATATGTTATCACTTGTATCAATGAACTGCACAAGTCGCAAAATGATAACATGCCACCCAAAACAGATCAAACAGCTCACCGTCTGGATCCTTAAAGAACTTGTTTCTGAAATCTCCCGCATTCTAAGAACTTGTTTCTGAAATGCCTAGTGACCCTTAGTTCTGAAATCCCTAGTGACACTTAGTTTTCACAACCCACATTCTAAGAACTTGTTTCTGAAATCTCTAGTGACCCTAGTTTTTCACAACCCACATTCTACAAGCTTGTTTCTAAAATCTCTAGCCGAAATAAACAGTGCCACCTCGGCGCACCAGAAGACGAAGGACGATTGACGCACAATGCAATGCAGATTGAATGGTGAAGATTTTCAACTGAACATCTGAAAATGCGCATTGAACAATGGAAATTGTCGACTGAACAAAACGTTTTCAGACTGTTATCGTTTACTTTTTTCAGATAACAATTAACAAGCTGTTAGCGTATTGGATTGCATGATGAACTTGTCCAGAAAACGGCATTTTGACCAAACATTAAACTGAAGAACTTGTACTGCATATTGTATCTGTATCACTGGAAGCCTCCAATTCCCAGTTTCTCACAAACTCATCAAGTCACCGATGACAACACAAGCACACTAAACTTTGACTTGCCAACACCGGCAAAGAATGCACATTTCGAAATTAGGAAGAGAAATAAACTAGGGCATAACAAGCCGGAAACAACTAGGCATAGCTATCTACGCACAAACTCATAATCATCTTGAACTTTTTCTGGAGACCCTCCTGCTTCCGCAGCAAGCATGAATCATGTATGCAGCCCTGCTTTTCACCATCCATCTGCCATCGTTGTCCGGCACCTGCAGGAAGATGAGGCCGAAAGCTTTGTTAGTAAAGGTTACAAAGAGCAAATGTTTGATTGCCCAAGCAAACCTGCGCCTAACAACCTTTTTCTGGCTTCTGAAGGAATAAAAGGAATCATTACATGCGAACCTACTTCAACAAACAGCCTAGTAGAATCCCTAGAATAATAGATGCTCAAAAGTGGTAATGATGGACAACTTGGTCTCCGAAATTGGAAACTGCATGTTGAATAGATTTTCATTGATGACTCAACTGATGTCTAATGAAGATCATTAGAAACTCAAGGGACAAATGATACGGTAAGCCTCTACTTTTAAATCAAAATTATCAGCATATAAAAGTCGAACAGGATAGGGGCAGACCCAAGAAGGTCAGATATCCCTAACAGCAAAGAGTGGATGATTGGTCAAGGTTCACTATCACTATCCTAATGCCCAGAGAGTTGTGTTGTTATGACTTATGAGACCGATTTGGTCAAGGCTCACTATCACTATCCACAATACATTGTTACATACCTATGGCAAGTGAGTAGGAGCACTGGCATAGCAAGGACAACATAGACAGAGAATCAGAGATAATCACCTTGCCTCATTCGCAGGCTATTTTGGTATCGAAACTGCTTAGACAAATTGCAAAAGCTTGAAATGCTGATATTGGATAACGGTAGTCCATGGTGAATAAGTCCTTTCCAATCTTTCCAAACTGGAGAATCACCTTGTCATTCTCCTGGTTACCTGATCCGTTGTCATCCGAAGCCACCAGCTGAAAGTTTTTCACTGAGGCAACAGTGACCCGGCCACGGAAATTCAGGCACCAACACTGCAGTTGTTCATGCCACCTAGGAGACTTATTCTTCAGTACCAGCCTCTCTTCCTTCTGAGTGGATGATTGTGAAGTTGTGTCTATCCGAGCTGATTTAGATCTGAAGAATGGAATTGATGGGAAAGAGTCAAGGCTGCTTAGAGGAAATTCAATCTGTGTTGGAGCTTTCCCTCCTTCCTCAACAGCTGATGCAGGAATAGAATCCATAACACAGTTCATCCTTCTTGGACCTCTGTAACAAGCAACCATCAGGACAGTTAACATATTACCAATTCATGTGTAATACATTTAGTTCACTTATCAAAGAAGGTGCTATGGCTCTTGTATAGTCTTTTAACCATGAAATGAAAACTAGTATATAATTAGCTCCTACCATGCTACACGCATCACTTTAATCAGTGAGGCCATCAACACACAAATGGAGTTGCAATTATCATCACCAAATTCTTTGCACCCCAGATTCACATATAATGATTTTGTTCCTAGTCATGTGTAGTGTAAGCAACTATGTTTACCAGAACAACATCCAGATTAAATTTGTTGCAATAAGACTACCAATGTCCATACCTGGATCCCAAAACATTCAGCTCATATGAAATATGTGAAACAGGATAATTCCCAGCAGGAATTCTGGGGGAGACCTGATTCAAACCAATCACACGTGCAGAGCGACTCTTTGAGACCACAGCTCCATCGTATGGTGGATGAGCATCATAGACAGTGAACTTTGTTCCAAGAAAGTTTGATCTGTTCAAAAAGAGACTTTGTTAGTTTACCTTTTAGCTATATTGTGCTCAATGAAAAATAATTCAGGCAATTTAGTCTGAACACTTATAGTATATCTGTATCTAGCAGCAAAATGGATGGATGTTTTTTAATCGTCTTCACTAGCATGAGTGTTGAAGCAAAGTGTGTATTATTTTATATAACATTTAAGAACAGTTGACAATAAGGGCGCACAAAATATAGCAAAAGAAAACAGGTAGCAGTAGTACTTTTTTAAGCATTTATTCCTGCGTCTTGGATGTGACAAAAAGAAAACAAGAAAACAACGCAACTGATACTTAAACAACCTGTAGTATAACTAAAGGGCATTGCTTATGCATATCATATTGACAAAAAGGAAAACAATGCAGTTGAGACTTAAACAACCTGTAGTATAACTAAAGGGCATTGCTTATGTGTATCGTATTAAAAGCTAGCACAAATTAGAGGTTTGAGTATTCCAACATCATGTCTCAAAATCTGACCTTAGCTTGCCAATATAAGTGCTGCTTCCCTTTGACATATCAATCTTATCAAGAGAAATTAGATAGTCAGTACATGTAGGCTTCCGGCACTTGCGTGCAGCAAGTAGAAACTTTCCATCATCTGTCAATGCTGCAAGAGAATATTTCCACACTCAGTAAAACAATCCCACTCTTTGCGGATATGTCTCTAGTCTAGATGGTTTGTCCAACCAAAGGAGGATGGATAAAAAATCACACCTTCTGTCAGTCCAATGTACAGATAGTATGTCTGAGTAGTCCGGTTCCTCCTGATGAAACATTTAAGAGTGCCATCCCTTGGGCCAGGCTGAGAGTCATGGAGATAACAGGAAAAGAATTATTAAGTCGGAATAATTTGTCTTCAAACGTTAATTGTAAGCAGATTCGTTCTTAATGAAATGAAAAAAAATACAATGCATTTACTAAGGTTTTTTCATGCCAAACTTATCAAAGATGGCAGTAACAGGGAAACAGTCATCGGGTATAATTTAATCATGGCTGATTTCTCACATGTCTTTGATACATAACTTGTTATGACCAGGTTTGTTTTCTCAACAACCCTCCTTAATCCCAAAACACAGAATTCATATAGCTATGGTTATCTAACCATCCAATGTTAGAAGCTTCTCAATGTTAGATGATTCAAAATTCAATATGATTCACTGACTGCTCCTGTGAAAGAGATGGTCCATTCCTTAAGAGTGCAGTAACAGCCATCCGAAAAACATAAGCAATGATTCAACAAAGGCATGATGCCGTACTCATGAAGCTCAAGCAATGATCCAACAAAGGCATGATGCAGCAGTCATGAATCGCATTTCTTAACCCCTTGACCAAACTAATTCACGCAATTGTTGACCAGAAGAAGGCACAACCTAATGAGTAGCCACAGAACATTGATCCTTCAGCATATTTGCGGTCATTCAGATATCAAAATTATACCTCAGCTGCCAAAATTTGACATTCTATGTTATAATTGAGCGTCTCAGAGGACCATAAAAGGCTCTCGGTCCTAACTTCCTAAGCTCTAGGATGATATTGGAACGAAATGCACAAGCAAAATAGTAGCAGCAGTAATTAACATCTAGCACGGCCAAAGAGGATGATCAAAGACGGGCAGACCTGTTTGAGAGAGATGGGGAACGTGAGCTTCCCTGACACCTCCGGGACGCGCACGGCCTCCTTCATGATGCCCCTCCAGGTCCGGCAGACGCCGGCGCATGACACAACGTCCTTGCGCGCCGGCCACCAGCTCTCCGACGCCTCGATCCTCACCAGCACCTCCCGCAGGAGCTCGGGCGGCAGCTGCGCCCAGCAGCTCTGATCCATGGCCTCCGACGGCTCCGCGGTCGCCGCCCGTGACGCGTTCCCGGACCGGTGAGACCGGGAGCGCAGGGTGTGCCGCGAGATGCTGCCGAACTCGTCCCTCATATCCTGAATCAGACTCCTGAAAGACATCCTTCTTCTCCTACACTGTCCCTCGACAAATCAGCTCCAAGAATCCGTATGTGGGCGCACCAAGAATCTCCCGCTACCTGACGCCACCAAATCTCACATCTATGAGCAGCAATAATGGTAAATATAGTCGCATGCATGTCATCAGCGTTCCGAATATATCTCCAGAAAGAAAGAAAAGTGGGATGAATCGTGTAACAAGATTCACAACAAACAGAGTAGCAACCAACCTGAGTTTATGGTGCCTTCAGTGTGCTGACCTAATGGTGTTGCCCATCAAGGAATCCTTCTATGTAAACCCAGCAAGGTACCGATTTCAGCTGGTGCCAGGCTCAATTCCTCGCCGTAGCCTGCAACAAGCAAGAATCACCAGGCACCGGAATCCAGCTCAATAGGCAAGTATTAGCTGGAGCAAGAGGCACCCAAATTCAACTTGCCAAGAAACCGCCGGCAGGAAGAAACCACGCACACCACCTTCCCTCCAGTTGGCTTAAATAAAGCCCCGAATTGACCTCCAAATAATTGCGAGGAGATTCTTATTCTTGGTTTGTGGAGGAGGAGGAGGACCAAGAATTCCAACAAAAAGGAAAACAGAGGAGTCACCTTTTGCAGATTGGAATGAGGGTAGGTGCCTGGAATTTTTAGGTGGTGTAGTATAGTAACAGGTGGGGAAACGAAACCGCAATCTGTTTATCAATGGGAAAATGGAATTGGGAAGCAGATGGATTAGGGTTCCTCCTCCGGCTGCTGGCTTTGTCTGGGTCTGGATGGCTGAAAATGATGGGTGGGCATCCATATACTACCAACCGACCCATCCATACAGCTAGCTCCCTCTCGTTTACAGATGGCAACGGGTAAAATCCGACTTCGCAGATACGCACCCGCGAGCAAAAACTCATGCCCGCGCCGGCGCCCGCTATCCACCACGGGCAACAAACGACGCCCGTGCCCGCTATCCGCGGGCATCGCGTGCCCGCGGGCACTCCGTGCGCCCGAGCAAAGCCAACCAGAGGGCGCCGAGCCGCCGACGAGGGCCGGCCGGCGCGGCGGCGACTCGAGCGGGCCGACGACGAGAGGGGCCGGCGCGGCGGCGGCTCGAGCGGGCCGGCGACGAGGGCGGCCGACCCGGCGGCGTCTCGAGCGTATCGGCGACGTGGGCATCCGACAGCGGGGCAACTTGAGAGGCTGGACGAGCAGGCGGGAGAGGCGAGCAACAGTTCTGGATCGAGAGGGCAGAGGCTGGACTGCTGGAGTGAGGGCGGCGGCGCTGGAGATCGAGGCTCGAGGGGAGGGATGAGCAGCGCTGGAGTCTCGATCCGAAAAAGAATCGGGGTCAACGGGGGTGGCCTCGAGGGGCCGGTTTGTGGGAGGAAATGAGGGGTGAGTGGGTGTTGGAAGGGTCCACATGTAAGCAATCTTGCGGGTCTAGAGAATTTGCGGGTGCGGATACCATTTTTACAGATCCGTTAACAAATATCCGTTGGGTTTAGATTCATGCCCGCGCCGGGGACAAACCTAGATCCAAATCCGTGCCCATCGGGTTTGGAACCCACGGGCACGCGGATATTTCGTGCCCGTTGCCATCAGTCTCGTTCACATCCATTAATCAATTTATCATTAACACACTAATGAATGTGTGTATGCATGAGTGCAGTTGATTGCCCTTGCCTAAAAGTAAGGGGAATTAGGAGCAAGGACAAATAAATTAATATTTTGTCACGCATGACCCGCTGTCCCATGTCATTGTCAAACTCATCGGAGACCTTTGTCAGCAAGGCCAGGGAATGATTCATCCTCATCACCAATCTGGAGTGCTTGACACATGACTGTTCTCCCCTGATAGCAAAGTGGGATTTCTTTCAAAAAAAAAGGAAAAAAAAACAGCAGAGTGTGGTTCAAGCACAAGAAAGGGAGATTGATTTCTCTGGGCACCCGCTGTCAGTTGGGCAGTGTGAGGGAAGTGTTGTTGTCATGGTGCACCAACTGTGTACCTGCATGCAGTGCTGTTTCTGTTTACAGCATGAAATTCTTGTCTGGCCAGGATTGTGAGGTGAAACGTTGCTGTCAGTCACCATGCATCGCTTGCACCTGGTGGATTGATAGGACGGGGAAGTTATCTCTTATCTTATTATTATATGATATTGTCAGGTGAAATTGCAATGGGTTTATGTCTCCCTAACGCTTGTTTTTTAGGCTTTCACCATTTGCTGGTGGTGCTTCATTCAGCGGCCGGCACCAAACAGCGGGGAGTGGGAGGAGCATCATGCGTCCTCACAAGTGTTGGGCGTTGTGGCTAACACCACTCCAAGAAACATGTAGCGCCAGTCGTTCCCTTAATCTCTATTTCTCTAAAAGGCCGTCAGTGGTATGATTGCCTGTAATGACAATTTGGACCACGAGACAAATTTTATTTTCTGTTTCTCCCCCTCAATTGCTCTGCAACAACCAAGGTCAAAAAAGGACCTTGTTATTAAAGACTGGCAGTTGATCGAAAAAGAAAAGTAAGATAACTACTGTCCCTTTCTTGATCATTGACAAATCAGAAGCCGTGCGAGATAACCCAAAGTCTTACGCACGGTCTCGTCCAGCTGAATATGAAAATCGACATAAACCAAGAGGCGCCAGAGAGTTTTTCTTTGATGATATTTGCCGAATTCAGACAGGGACACGTGAGTGTTGCGGGACGAGGGGAGAAACACACGGCAGGGCCACTGCAGGTACGGTACAAGAAGGACCGGCAGCGACAGGCGGCCAACGCTGTCTTGTCCGGCCTGCGATTGCGGGCGCCGCCGGTGAGGACCATGGCAGTATGGCACGCAGCACTGTCGAGTCCAATGGCCGCCATCCGTGCGCCGATTACAGCTAGGACGGACCGACACGGCTGCACGCGTCAAGAAGAGTTTTTTTTTTTTTTGAAGTCATATTAGACTGGTCATGTTTGTTTACTAAGCAGATTATATAAGCCAGCTTACATGAGCTAATTATATAATTCAAATTATTATAAGATGGAGAGAAATAAGCTGTAGAGGTGTTTGGCAATCAAGGTTATTGAAGGTCTATATTATTTGGTTGGAATGTTTACTCTATAAAATGTTCATGTTGGTCTCTACTTCGACAACTGTAATAGCATTTGCGGGTATTTTGTTAAAATGGTACGGGTAACATGGTAGAAGATAAAAAAAATCTGAAATAAGCGTGGCAGTGATAATCTGAGGTAGATTATATAATAATCTAGATTATAATATGTAGTGTTTGTTGCTCATATTAGATCATATATAAGCTATATTATACAATTTAGCGGGTGAATAGTCCAAAACAAATAGAGCCAGGCTGCTGCGAGTGTCCGGTGAAAGAAAAGAGCAGGGGGATACATGGATACAGGCATACAGCAACTGGTCATAGTAGCAGGAAGAGTCAGGTGAGAACGTTGGGAGAAAGAGGAAGGGGCCAATATTTTTTTTTTAAAATAAAGAAGGGGCATATCTGTTTTGCACCTCTGTTGCTGCCTGCTGACCCGTGACACGACACTGCAGTCCCGGCAAATGGATACTGTAGACATGTGTATCAGATCAAGATCATAACTGTTTTGCTCTACGAGAGGAGAGGAAGAGAGAGCTGGAGCATGTTGGCATCCAGATAGGCCCGCCAGGCAGTAGCTAGGGGCGTGTTTAGTTCCCTATCAATTTTTTTCTACCCAGCGTATTAAAGGGAATCTTACATGTATGAAGTAAAAAGAACTCATTACATGGATGGGTGTATTTCGCGAGACGAATCTAATGAGCCTACTTAATCTATGATTTGCAACAGTGATGCTACAGAAATCATCCGCTAATCATGATTTAATTACATTTTAATTATCCGTCATCAGACTCGTCTCGCGATTTCCTAGCTAGATCTGTAGTTTGTTTATTAATAGTTTACGTTTACTACTATTAAATGATATATTTCTTTTGAAGCGACATTCCCATTAAAAGTTTTACAGCCACCCAAAAATACGCGCTGCAGGCCGCGTCGGGCAACCGTCTCGGTGTATAGCGCTTCGACGGTGACGTGGTGGCGACGTGGGCGCCCGATGGCCCGCTTGTCCGCGTCAGGGCCGAATATTTATGTACACGCACGCGTATGGTCGTCGTCGTTCGCCACGGAAAATTTTCCTTTTCGACGAGATATGCAAAAGGCACGGAATGTTTGCTTTTTCTTCAAGCAATTTTGCTAATTTACATCATAAGTAGTGATACATCGCTGGTGGGATTGGAGAGCATCCGGAGCTCCATGCTCTGTTGCATGCCACGTTGCGCTGCCGGCCAATCGCCACCGTCCGCGCTGCCATCCAGCCGTCACTTGCCACGTGTTACTTTTTTTAACTGTTGATAAATAAAATCGTGGTACCTCTTGCACATTATCGCGGACCGCTTAGAGCACAATTAATGTGATATAAGTAGTCTATTATATCGCGGGGAGGTTTGGTGCCCTCCCCGCGCTTCCGTGTCCCCATTTTCTTCTCTTTTTTTCTTTTTTTTTACTTTTCAACTCCACTTTAGCCCGACAAAAAAAAAGCTGAGAGAATATAACTGTGAGAATTATTGGTGGCCTCCCAACCTAGCAATTTTAAACTTCTTTCTTTTTTTTCTTTGCATACAAGTGTTATTTCGATTTTATCTCAACAAAAAGGGATTGGAGAGCATCCGGAGCTCCATGCTCTGTTGCATGCCACGTTGCGCTGCCGGCCAATCGCCACCGTCCGCGCTGCCATCCAGCCGTCACTTGCCACGTGTTACTTTTTTTAACTGTTGATAAATAAAATCGTGGTACCTCTTGCACATTATCGCGACCGCTTAGAGCACAATTAATGTGATATAAGTAGTCTATTATATCGCGGGGAGGTTTGGTGCCCTCCCCGCGCTTCCGTGTCCCCATTTTCTTCTCTTTTTTTTCTTTTTTTTACTTTTCAACTCCACTTTAGCCCGACAAAAAAAAGCTGAGAGAATATAACTGTGAGAATTATTGGTGGCCTCCCAACCTAGCAATTTTAAACTTCTTTCTTTTTTTTCTTTGCATACAAGTGTTATTTCGATTTTATCTCAACAAAAAATACGTACATTTATGTCAGTAAAAGAAAGTATGCTCACATAAAATCGGTGCATCCTCATTTGCCGCATGGTTTCACACTTCCAACGTTGCGCTTTGCATATGAGCGTCACACATGCTGGTATCTTCACATTGTATTCAGAAGAAATAGGTACATCCATGTCGCTGAAAGAAAGCAAGGCCACTGAGAGTCGGTGCATTCTCGCTTGCCACATTGTTCAAAAAGGAATATTGCACATATACGTATACGTGAAAGGTTATAAGTGTATCTATATCACACACATATACGTATACGTGAAAGGTTATAACTGTATCTATATCACGCAAGAATTTGCTGCTCTCCCAGCACTTCCGTATGAGCCTCGCCTTTTTTTTCCTTTTGCAATAAACGGATATCTCAACTAACCTGGTATCCCTTCCTGAAAAAATCGAGCCCACCGCCACCGCAGGCACTAATGCCGTTGTGTTGTGGCCTCCGGGCATCTCGCCTTGCATCGCATGCCTATTGAAATGGGGCCCACGCACCATTCTTGCTTGCGAAAAAATCGGCCACTAGCACCACATTGGCCGGCCCGTCGCTACAGTTGGCTTCGGCAGATCACGCCTCTAGGTAGTTGCCTCACGATATTATTTCCTACTGCTACCTACCCATATTGTCTATTTCGTTTAGTATGTGTATGTTGCTTTTTAGTGCTTTTAGTAATTAGCAAAATTAAGAAATATAAAAAATCTACAACCATTCAGGATACCAAGAGTGATTATAAACGTAATCGGTATCAGGCGCGGCGTTAGCGCGCCGTTATTCCTAGTACTACTTGAACTGGCAGCGCTACCTTTCTTCCTTTTTTCTGAAAAAAGACCTGCATTGCTCTTTCAAAGAATCAAAGGTGTAGCATCATGGCATTAGCTTTTCCGAGCTAGAGGGTCTTTAAGAACTCACTCAAGCATTATCGGTCACCAGTTGGGAGATTCCTCCTCCACTATCCTCGCTCTCTCTTTTTTTTCTTTTTTTAATTCCTAACCTGTGTTTCATCTGGAATAGATCATGTACCATTGGAACGCGGGAGGATGAGCGCATATGGTTTTTTTTTAAACGAACAGATAGGAGAACTACCGATTATATTAAAAAGAATAATCAACGTCCAGGCCATCGTAACAAACACCAACGCCAACGGCCAGTTGGATTGAGACATAAACACGGCACCATGACTCCACCCAAACTCGACTCAACATCCACTCGGATTAGGACATCGACACGGCTCAACTCAACTCCACACAAAAAACTCACCACAACCTAGGATAAAGCCGCCCAGTAGCCCTTATCGCAAGCGTCGTCGTCATCGACGATGTCCCACGCGCAAACCAGTCGCTGCCATGCAGGACTGACCGCCGCAGTCCGCTGCAAATCAAGAAGCCACCACGACTCCTCCACCATGTCGTCGTCATCTTTGGTTGCGCACGCTCCATGTGCAGGCACAAAGCCTCACATGGCATCATCTGGTTGACCTTGTGTTTATGTGTAATGAAAAGGTAATGCATAGCGGACGATCGAGTACCTCAGTGGTAGCCGTGGCGCTCGTGTTCGATCCATGGTTGGGATGAGCGATGTTGGTGTCACACAGGGACCGAGCTTTGCTCTTTAGTGCGTCTAAGACTTCTCGGCAACATATCTGTGTTGAGCACGCGGTCGGTGTATTAGGTGTCTGTTTAAGTTCTCCATATTCTCTTGTTTAGTTGGTAGAAAAATCGGTTGATTTTCGCTACGAGGGAGAAAAGTTAGCTGATTCAATACTATTGTGTAAAAAGAAAAATTAAAGTCAGCTGATTTTGAGTAATTCTATCTGACAAGCGAAACAAACCGTACAAGAGACTATCCGGAGCTCGAGAAACGCGCGTGTGAGGGGACGAGCATCGGGCAGTGTTTAGTAGGCGATGTTTAGTTGCCCATGTAAAAATTTTTCCGCCCATCACATCAAAGAGAATCTTACATGCATGAAGTACTAAATGTAGACGAAAAAAATAATTAGGAATGGCAACGGGTCGGGTTCGGATCGGGTGGAGTGTCTGGGCACCCAAAACCGAAACCCGAACTTAAAACCCGAAACCGCCCCGAACACCGATTCGGGTGAAAATCCTTCCCCGAAACCGAAACCCGCGGATACCCGAAACCCGATTGGATACCCAAAACTTGTTTTGTATGGCAAAATATTAAGAATGATGATGACTTTTTATAAACATATGCATGATATATAACATATTCACATGTATAAACAAGAGGCAACAAATAGTAAATAATTGCATGAGTCAACTTAGAGTATTACATAATTAAACAAGTTATTATTAGCATATTATTTTTTAAAGATATTATTAGTATATTATAAAACATGAGTTTTAATTCCTAATGATTGATTTCGGTTATCCATTGGGTATCCACGGGTGAAAAACCAAACCCGAAACCGAACCCGATAGGTTTCGGGGCCCCGAACCCGAAAACCGTGGGTGAGAAATTCAAACCAAAACCAAACCCGCAAGACCCGAAACCCGCGGATATCCGACCCGAAACCGCTCCATTGCCATCCTTAAAAATAATCCATTACATGGATGGGGTGTATGTCGCGAGACGAGTCTAACGAGCCTACTTAACCCACGATTTTGCAACTGTAATGCTACAGTAACAGCCCGCTAATTATTAATTAATTACCCTCTAATTACCCGTCATTACATTTGTCTCGCGATTTGCTGGCTAGATCTGTAGTTAGTTTTACCAATAGTTTACTACTCTGAATAGTAAATTTCCTTTGATGTGACATAAAAAAATTTTCCTATCCCATCTAAACACGGCCTAGCGACGACTGAAGCGCTAGCGAGCTTGTATCGGTAGTTCGGTACTGTTCAGCGATTAAAAACCTAATTAAGCCGACGAAATCGTCGATCCATGGAGGCGCGATGAGCCACCTTATGATGGAAGGCCATCAACGATCCGAACAGGGTGTCTCACTCGCGCGGGTGCGTTTGGTAAAGAAGAAAAGAGAAAAGAAAAACTGCTGGTGCACAACTGGGCTGGTTCTGTTATATGGGCCTGAAGACGAAGGCCGGTCGTATTGGCCTATTGGGGGCCTGCTCTAATAAAAATGGCCCCATTTCAGTAAAATCTCCCCGGCTATCAATCAAAAAACAAAAGAAAGAAAATTACAGTGAAGCTCTAGTTCCCTCCAATCCCCATACGAAATGGCCGGGCCCGAACTTCAAACAAGTCCTTCACGTGCAGTTTCACCTTCTCTAGTAAGCACATATAATGTCGTTAACATGCATCCGAACACATAACGAGCCACAACATCCGAACTCGGCAACCAAACTACAGGCCTACAGCATCGCTAATTACCACTTTACCTGTCGCCCATCCCTCCATCGGTTCACGCGCCTCTCCGATCTTCTCTTTCTAACCTTAACAACCTATACACACTCCTAAAGGCAGTCCCAACCCTTTAACTAGGATAGTTTCCATATCATTAATTAGATTGCAACATATGGAGTAAGACTTTTAGTTTAGGTGGCACTGTATTAAAGTAGAGAGAGGAAGAAATCGGGTCTTGCATGAGACCCAATGTCTACACGAGAACCTATACACTAGACACTACCAAACTTTGCATTGAGGGGGTGATGGTTTTTTCACGATAGATAAAGAGTAAATATGATTGGTAAAGAGGGGAGATGATGCATTTATTAACGATCCACATTAAGAAATCATGCGTTGTGGAGTGTAGTTTTTATACTGATTTTTTACTTATGTGGCAACATAGAAACTACCCATAGACACTATGGGTTGGACTGCCCTAAAACCTTAACTCTTTTGGTTGAAAACTTTAACTCAGCTGTTAAAAAATGCCATTTATTTTTCACATATTAACTGTTAATTACTTTCGAACATATAGATAGGTCTGGTTGCACTTGCACCCTTGTGATTTCTACAATTTTGCCTACGAGCTCTTGCGTGCATGCCTGGCTGTTAGGCCGAGCAAATTGATGGCTTGGCCATCCAAGCGCTCAATTTTTTCAGCCTGAGATCCATATAGTTGCCTGGGCATACCTGCTTGGCTCATAGTCTTATCCAAACAAGCCCATAGTTTACTTAGAATAATTGATAAGAAATATAGTGATGTTTTTAGTATTCTAGCTAACTAGTAATATTTTCGAAAAAGTACCAGTCAAATTAAGAATCCTAAAAGTCAAAATCCCCAAGTATTTGTAAGGAGGTTAGTAGCATCAAAAACTAAAAGTAAAGAAGCTGACAAAAGAAATGGAATTTTATAATTATAAGATTTATAGCGCTCCTGCAAAATTAACATCAAATTTATGGGTGAGAGCCAGCAATGGCAGAATAAATTTTTAGTCCGGCAAAGGAGTAAGAGCAACTCCAACAGTCTAGATATAATCCTAGCTATATTTAGAGTTTTACAAGGACTCTAAAAAGATAGACAACCTCCTAAAAGGTGGGGTAAACCAACAGATTCTCTAAAACTGGATTATCTATATTCAAATAACCCTTTTTCCCTTTTTTTCCTCCGATCTTTTTTCTCCTCCGATCCTTTTATTTCTTCTTGTACGTCCGACGCCTCAAAGGCTGATGCCACTGCCACGATTGCTTGACGCCGCTGCCGCCGTAACCTGGCTGGACGCCAGAGTTATACTCCATTGAATGAATATTCGAGACCATGATACATTTGTTTATGCATTCAGAATTTATTTGTGTGAACTGTGAGCTTATATGTGTGAGATATGAATTTATTTTCATTTTGTATGAGCTGTGAACTTCTATTCATGTTCAATGATACAATTGTTGCTGTGAACTTATTTTTCATTCTGTGAGCTATGAACTTACGCCAAATCGAGCCTCGCCACAGTAGGATCAAAATCACAGAATCAACACATCCACTTCACATATGTGTGCGCAAAATCTGAACTGAACAAATAAGATTGCTTTATGACCGACAAATCTGAACTGAACAAATAAGACTGGTGGACTGATTCATCACAGAAAATAAGACTGATTCATGATCGACAAAGCTAGACAAGGAAACCGTTTCATGACCGACAAAGCTAGACAAAGGTAGACTTAACTGAACTGACTGATGAATTTTGAATTAAACTGTTTCATGACCAACAAAGCTAGACTTAACTAAACTATTTCATACAAGATCATGAAAGATAGCAGAGCAAGTTAGCTAGCTGATTCGCCGTATCTCTGTACTATCGAATCTGAACGCAACAATGCGTGCTAGCTAGCTGATTCACCCGGCCATGGAAGCTTGTGGGAGGAACCACCCGACGGCGCATCAATCCGACACCGGATTGATCAACTCTCCCTCCTGGCGATGAGCCTCCCGATCGACTCTTCCTGCCGCAAACTTAGAAAAGGGAAGACTTGGCGGCGGCGTTGAACGGGGACACGGCGGCCAGTACATGGCAAGCGAGCCCCGGACCACGGCGAGGACGACAGGGCGCGGGAGCAGCGCGACGACGGCGAGGACAGCAGGGCACGGGAGCGGCACGACGACGGCGAGGACGACGCGGACGTGGAGGGCGCGGCAAGGGCGCAGCCGCGAGGGCGGAAGGGCGAGCGGGAGGAGAAAAAGGCGTGGGAGGAGCGAGATGGCGAGGAGGACGGGCTCGGCAAAGATTCCGAGCGACTTCGACAGGATGGCAAGCTGGATAGACTAGCGAGGAAGAAGGCAACTCTGTTGGATTGCTGCTTGACCGCCGTTTTGTTTTTTTACCGAGCCAAAGCTGTTTAACGAGGCTCTGTTGGAGTTGCAGCCAGTCGTTGCGGAATAGCAACGCAACTTGACTGCTCTCGCGGTCCGGCTGCGCTGCGCCTACAAATCCCTCCCCACGCGCCCATCCTCCTCCTCACCCCAGCCTCCAACTACCCCCGTCCAGCAGCCCAACCCCGCCTGGGAACATTCGAGAAGCGCAAGATTCCAAGCCCGTCGCGTTCCTATCCCTCCTCCTTCCTCACCGCGGGGGTCGCCTGAGGTATTGTTGACCAAAACCCCACGATTCTTGGGGTTTCGATCGGTTCACTGTGCTGTTGCTTCGGTAATATACTCTGGTCTCCGATTCCGCCGGAGCAGTAGCAGACTAGCAGTTGGATCTCAGATCGGCGGTGTGGTTCCTATTTCAATTTGGCGGTTTCCGCTTTCTGCTTCCGTTAGCTTCTGATTGATCGTCGAGTCAGATCTTACATGTTACGGGTCGATCTTTGTCGTCCGATCGATCTCATCTAGATGTCACAAGCGGGTCTCGATTTTCGTCACTTGTTTGGTAATTTGTTCACAGGACTAAGCGCTAGATTGGTGTAGTTCCCATGTTGGCATGGTGCAGCTTGTTGTTTGTCTTTCGATGCATCGTCACGCGCTCATGCTGTTGAGGGTGGGGAAATTATTTCAATTTACATATTCAGTTCGTGTGCTGGCACAACGCCGTTATCACTTTGGAGGCATGAGTACATGTGTAGGCTACATACTTGGAAATATGGTTTATGTGATTGTCTGATTGATGCAACTGCTGTGGAGGTGTTAGTTGTAGATTCTTTTTTTTTTCCGTTTGTAGTTTGGATGAGCGGATCATCAAAAAGCCTTCAGTTTTACCCCTGACCTGCTGACACTAAATAGATGACCTAGAGTTTGAGAGTACCTGATGAAAGAATTATAAGATATTCAAAGGTACTGTCATTGTGATTTGTATCGAGAGAAGCAGTGGGTCTGAGTCATGCAAATAATCTTCCACACAAGTTTAGATGTCATGGCATCATGGTTTCAGTCTGCTGTTAGCATTAGCTACTTGGAGTACGTTTATAATCACATAAATTTGGATAGTTCTATGCTGTTATGATTTGTCAGTCGGTACTACGGTGGAGGACAGTATATTTGGGAATGATTGATGACCATGGTGACCAGCCAAAACCTCCTTCATGATTTTTTTTAAGTTCTGTTATCAGAATCTGATGTTGTGTACTACTCCACCCGTTCATGCGATGTGTGATTCTCCTAGAGTTTTTCTTCTATATGTGCAACAAGTCATATGCTTTCTTGGCTTGAATGAGCATGCTGATCTGTGTGGTTTCTAGTAAGTGGAAATATGCATTTTGCAACATGGTGCATCATAGACCCTCTTGGTTTACATGGTTTGAAAGCTAGAGTAGACAATTATACCATGCATTTGTCTTGATACCACAAATGTAGTCATAATTAATGTCTGCTGTTTAAAAAAAATTCGACCTGCGGGGGGTAAGACAGCCCCCGAGCATTTTTGCTAAGAGAAGACCTTCTCACGCAGGCTGAGAAAACCCCCGAACCTCTGCCCCATCCTTACACAGGGTCCGTAACCCTTTGTGAGACAACCACTGGGCTAGCGACCGCTGCAACTACCCCATGTAGGAGTGGCCCAGACCAACCACAGTTACGACCTGGGCCGGACCTATGGCCTGTGCTTTGGCGTGGTGTACAGACGAGAGGATTTTTTTAACCTCAGCCTAAAATTCGCTCCCACGGGGAGTCAAACCCAGGACCTGAGGAGTGCTACTCAGACCATCTAACCAGTAGCATATTCAATCTCCAATAATATGGTGTGTATTCTATATATATTAGGGGTAGCCTCTAAAATGTATTGACGTACCTCACTGCTTGCTCTTGTGTATGTTCGGACTACTTTTACCTGTCTGATACACCCTTTTACTTGTGGAGTTGTTTGCAGATCACATTAACAATGGTGAAGGCTGTTGTTGTGCTTGGTAGCAGTGAGGGTGTCAAGGGCACCATCTACTTCACCCAAGAGGGAGATGGTAAGTCATCACACATTCTATTATCCGTTCCATTCTCTTGAACTGTAGCCTTCACCTTGTTGATACTAATGGCTTGATCTATCATTAGGCCCCACCACTGTCACTGGAAGTGTCTCTGGCCTCAAGCCTGGCCTCCATGGGTTCCATGTGCATGCACTTGGTGACACCACAAATGGTTGCATGTCAACTGGTATTTATTCCTCTCCTACTTTGGCTTTGCTCATGTGATCAGGATGTGTGTTTAGACTGCTGAATTGTCTACTTATTGGTGAACTTATTTCATAATTCAGGACCGCATTACAATCCTGCGAGCAAGGAGCATGGAGCTCCAGAAGATGACAACCGCCATGCTGGTGATCTTGGAAATGTGACAGCGGGAGCAGATGGTAAAGATCTCTTGCTCCTCTTTGTCCTCATCTGTTACATACCAATGTACTCGTAGCGGATACTTGGCTGCTTGCATTGAGGAAACTGAGTTACTTCTGTGATCCTGTAGATGTAATCTGCAACTCCATTCACAATTTCACATGTTACATACTCCGTATAATACAATGTACTATTCTTGTCACTGAGTGTGTTTCTCTGTTGTCAGGTGTTGCTAACATCAATGTTACCGACAGCCAGGTAATCAGGCATTTCTTCAGCATATGCCATTGTGATTCCTTTCACCTAGTCTTCTCCTTACCTCTAACATCGGTGATGTTTTTTTTTTCCAGATCCCACTGACTGGCCCAAACTCAATCATTGGCAGAGCTGTTGTTGTTCATGCTGACCCTGATGATCTTGGAAAGGGTAATGCTGCTACTTAATGTTTACACTTGTGCCTTTGTGTGTAGATGGTACGTTTTGTGCTAAGCCTGTCTACTGGCATAGTGGTTCTTAATTCAGGTAGACCTAGGAACAGTCACTATAAATTTCTATTTATAGATGTAGGTGTGGCTATGCTTCTACTGTCCAGTGATTCCCTTGACCTTGAAACCCCAGTGCTTTTGGCATTTCCGTGCCAGGAAGGATTTTGACTTCAAATAAGTTGAAGTAGGTTATAGTGTTTTGGCTGTCCTGTGATCTATTAACCTTGTCTAGAGTTTCTGTATATTAAGCTTGTAAAACCTTGCTTGTGGTATGATACTTGTTACTGATAGGTCCATTTGTTCCTTTAAGCATGTTGTTTGTGCACTTTGTCAGATTGTTTCAGCTTATCTTCAATTTCAAAAATGACGCCTCATTTTGTGGGCTTTATTCAGTGCCATTAAATTGACTCTAAAGATTGTTGGTTTTGTGTGTTCAGGTGGGCACGAGCTGAGCAAGAGCACTGGAAATGCTGGTGGCCGTATTGCCTGTGGTATGTTCACTGGTTCCCCAGCTCCATTCCTTCCTCCAGCATCCTGTTATTTATAACAGTGCGTACCAAATGCTTCCTGTTTTACTCCATGGATTTCTCATCGCGTTGTACTATCATTTTCAGGGATCATTGGACTCCAGGGCTGAAACTGAAACCGATCGCTGGACTTGAGTGCCCAAAGTGTGGTCTTCTGCCGTCGCCACCAGACCGGTCTGAACGTCCTTGGATGTGATGTGAAATAAGAGCGCCTGATCTATGATCGGTGTAGTAGTTAGTTGTTGTTCGCTCTTGTAGCACCTGCTGATGAACTGAACTTGTGTTGGTATCGCTGTTTCGCCTGGACTTATGTTTACATGTTGCTTTTGAGAACGTCCGGCCGATATGTGAAATAAGAGGGCACTTTGCAACACGTTTTTGGTGGGTTGATTGCTGTCTTGCTGTTTTTGTCTTGTTGATATGCATCATGGAGGTGGTCCGTGCCAGTGGCGGCACCGGGGCTTGCGCTGCTGTGCGTTCGTTTGCCGCGGTACCCATGGTTCCCTCTTTCCTGCTGCCTGCGCCTTTGGCATCTGCTTGCAGTTGCAGCTCTGCTCAGCGCCGGGCGTGTTCGGTTTCGCTCAGTAGGTACGCGGCTCGTCGCTGCAGCCTGCAGAGTGACGGACATGACATGGGACGGTATGTGAATGTCCAACCGTAGAGCTCGGTGGCGAGATTTACATTGCAGCAACGCTTTTCTTAAAAAAACGCGGAACGATCGAAATCGGGACAGCACGATAGGCTGGTGCATAAATAATTATTTTTAAAAAAAATATAAAAGGAACGAATCAAACTAAATGGAAAAAAGGGGCATTCCGAGAATCGAACTCGGGACCTCTCGCACCCAAAGCGAGAATCATACCACTAGACCAAATGCCCTGTTCGATGCTACCCTTTGCCTTAAATTTATATAAATACTTTTAAACACATCTATCCACTCCCCTGCCGTTCGACGTGTCCGTGTTTGCCGGCTAACCGCATCCCCGGAGGCCCGGACCAAAAGAATGGTTGTAATTATTTCCGCCTTTTTCATGACAACCATTGCGACATGCATTCATCCGTCTGGCGTCCACCTGTCCTTCAGTCGTCGTGAAAAATCCATGGCCGCCGTCGCGCCATCACCGCGAAGAGAGCCAGATCCACATCAGATCGATGCCCTTACAAAGACCAGTAGACCGCCCCCATCGTACGCAGATCACGCTCGACCGCGCCACACCCGTGCCACAAGGTCACAAACAGGTACAGACGCACAGTACAGTCCCTAATCCCTACAACAGCAGCTGCCAGGAAGACAGCAGACAACACGACGACGCGAAACGTCAAGGGTCCCAAGCCCCATGCCAGGCCCTTGTATTTAGAAAGGAACGCACGCGGCCCTCGCGCTCGTGCCAGTGGCCTTCTTGCTTCTAGAAGGCCTATCGATCGGGCGCCGCCGTGTGATGCAAATGCAATGCAATGCAACCAGTCAGCGTCGCTCCTCTCCCTCGCACGTCGAACGAAGCTGCGTTTCCCTCGCCGTCGCTTGCTTATCCGCCTGACGATGCCAAGCGTGTTTCCTTTGCCAAATACTCCGTATGTTCACTGCACCCATCGAGATCGAGGGATGCCAATTTAGAACACGCATGTGTATTACATCAACGTAGCTGATGGAAATTAAAAGACAACTAATTTGACTGAGAAAGTGAGAAGTGCCATTTACATTCCATTTTCTACCGTGGCACTTATAGGAAAATGACAAATTGGCTGTGGAGTTCATTTGCTTCGATTAAAAAAAAAAGTTCATTTGCATTTCATCTTTGGGGTGACTCTAGTTTTTTTTTAAAAAAAAATGAAAGATATGCTAGTAGATCTTATAGGGAGAAAATAATGACAAAGAGTCAAAACTTAACTTGAAGGAAAAAGTTTAAATTACTCCCCTCAAGTATAAGCAAAGTTTCGATAACCTCACTAAAGTACGTTTTGGTTCAATTTACGCACTAAACTATGCTATTTGGTTCAAATAAGCCCCCTAATACGATTTGTCTTTTTTTTCTCCATACATAAGTGCAACATTGAGTTCAAATTTTATAGGGTGGTAGTTGACATCACAATGTATATCAATAAAATATATTATATTTTTTTAAATAATTATATTTAACATTATTTTGTATCTCAATGGTTAATTTATTATCAAATATCCTACCATATGAAATGATGATAAAAAGTCATGATGTATTTTTTAACATGTGTTATGATATCTATTATCATCTCGCAAAATTTGAATTCAAAATTCCACTTGTACATGAAGAAACAAAAAGGACAATTGTATTAAGGGATAAGTTCAACCAAATGTCATAGTTTAGCAGGTAAATTGAACCAAAACATACTTTAATGGGTTATGCGGACTTTACGTATACTTGAGGGGAGTAATTTGGACTTTTTTCTAACTTGGACTCATAGTTACCTCTATAAATACATGCACCATGTATCTCATTGTTGACGCATGTTATCCATCACTAAAAATACAAACACGAACACGCATGCTACCTTAGTTTGCACTATAGATAATCTAACCAGACTTACACCCGGTTTGCAGAAGTTCTTCTCTATTCTTTGTTGTGATCATATCAAGTAATAGAATCAAGGATGATAATCCGCTTTGGCACTCCAAGTTAGCAAGTTCTGTTTGTCCGTTTTCCAACCACAACGAGCTTGTTCTGGCTTATTCTATCTTTTTCTCCCTCACATAATACTATTTAAACAACCAAAATCAACCACAACCAGCGAACTTATCTATCAGCGGAACATGCTAGAATCTCAGTGGAAACTATATCCTGGGAACAGAAAGACATAACAAGCCTAAGGCTGTCCGCACCAATAAAACTCTACCACCAACCTTTAAAAGGAATATTCTGTCCTGGTCAGCGAGATTCTCTACTCTATATTCATTTCTTTCGCACCCGTCAACCTTTATATCTCACACTCTATACCAACTACCACATATTTTATTCAACCACCTCTTCCCTCTCCCCACATTTTCTTTTTCTTTCTTTTTCTCCTTATCTTCTCCATTCTTCCACCCGTCGGCCACTCCTTCCTCTCTCCTTTCTTCCACCCGCCGACCGCTCCTTCCTCTCCCTCACTCTCTCTCCATCTCTCTCGAGACGGAGGCGGCGGAGTAGTCGAGGAGGCAGGCGTCCGGCCGGCGCGAGGCTCCTCGTCTTCCTCGCCATCCTCTCTCCGGCGGTGGTGGCACGCAGGCTCGTGGCGGAGGTCGACGAGGAGGTGCGGTGGAGATCCAGCTCGGGCGACGGCGTGGAGCTCGGTCTGCGTCATGGAGGAGCTCCGCCGGCCCAAATCGAAGGCGGAGGAGAAGGGGCGAGTCGGAGGTCGCTGCCGCTCCACCCGCGCGAGGTGGCGCTCCGGCCCCACGCCGGTCGTCCCCGGCGCTCCGCCCGCACGCCGCCGCTCCGCCCACGCCGGTCGTCCCCGGCGCCGGCCGCCGCTCTCCCTTCCTCGATTTCTCCCCCACTTCTCCTTCTTCGGCGGCCGGCAGGCGAAGCTCTCGCGGCGGCGACCGGAGGAGGAGGAGGAGGAGCAGCGGCCGTCGAATCGAGCTCCATCGAGCAGAGGAGGGGGCCGGCCTCCTCCTTCCCGCGCTGCGCAGAGGAGCTCCGCGTCGTCGAGATCCGCCGACGCCTACTGTCTTCCTCGCGGGCGGCACAGAGGAGTAGTAGAGCGCGAGGAGGAGAAGGGCGCGGAGGAGCAGAGCACGAGGAGGAGCATGGGCGGAGCCGGAGCTCGGCGGCAGCGGAGCAGGCGCTGCTCCGGTAGAGGGCGCGGCGGCGGCGCTCCTTCGGCGGCCCCTCCTCTCCAGCGGCGCGCGCGGAGGCCGGCCTCGCCGGCGGCATACCTCGAGGCCGACGACGAGCGGAGGAGCCGGCACGACCTGGAGCTCGGGCCTCCTCTTCCCGTCCTCGCGTCGGGCGCCGGCGGCGTGCATGGACGGCGGCCTCCTCACCGCCGCGTCGCTGTCTCCCCCCACTCTCTCTCTCCGGCAGTTGGGAGGGCGCTCGGTGAGCGGGCCTGCGTCAACGTGGCGCGTGCAGTTCCACTTCTACAGACTCTGGGAATACCGATCGGGCGATGGAACTGGGAGATAGCGATCCTCTCCCAGTACCCCGCTGCAGGGGAAAAACGGGAAACGAGCTCTGTAAAGCGCCAGGGTGGCACTTACCGCGCGGGGTCGCGTACCCACTGCGGACAGCCTAAGAGACAAAGAAACTTGAGACGACGTCTGGCTAGTCATCAAGGCATGAAATTAAATTAAGCTTGTGCTTGTGCACTCACGGGCACCAAATTGCCATGTCATCACAAGGTTCAACCAATCAGCCATAGGCTGATAGGCAATTAGGCTTCACGCTCAACCGTGCACTCGTGGGCTCGTGGCGCAAAACCGCAGCAAGTGCTGCCACTAGAAACAGCAGGTGTAGTATGCGGAGACACTGAAATCTGAAGACAGACACCAAAGGCACGGCAGGCACAACGACACGATGTCGCGCGACCATATGGAGCACTCACGTTAACAATATAATGATGTCCCACCCCGTTCTTCTCTAATCTCCAGCTCTCCTTCTAGAAGAACGCTCATGCGCTTCTAGAAGAAGGAGGTGTCGGATCAATCCGGTCGGCGGCCACATATGCACCGCGCGGCTGAGCCCGCCGGTCGGCGTCAGCGGCGTGCCAGCAGGGCAGCAGTTTCTTCCGCGCCGTACGTAATGGTAATGCTTATCCATCTAATGATGCCAAGTGTGCTGTCAGCGTTGCGAATTGGCTTGTAGTCCAATGGTAGGACGGTCCAGTGGGACGCTATCCACCAGGGTTCAAATCCTGGTGCTCGCACCTTTTCCTGGATTTATTCCAGGATTTAACCGGTGCTATTCTTTCAGTGGTAGGCGACGTGCCCGTCGATAGCGAGGCGCCAGTGGTGACTTCGTCAATCTCGAGGATCAGCCGGCTCAGTCTCTCGGAGGTGCTCATAGGGGTAGGGTTGCGTGCGTGTGTTCATAGGGTTGAGTGTGCGTGCGTTTGTGAGCGTCTGCGTCTGTACTGTGTTTCGAAAAAATAAAGTGTGCTGTCAGTGTTACATCGGTGAGTGCCCAACCCATAATTGGAACACGTATATGATCCGGTGGGCCCACATCAGAGGCCAACGGTGCAAGTAGCAAGTAGTTCCATTTTTGTTTTAGTACTCCTAGTTTAGCTTTGGATATTTTGGGGAGAGCTCGCACGAATTTGTTATTAAAGTAAGAACAATGGTAATAAGAACTTTAAAGAAACGAACAATGGTAAAAAGTTCCACGTATCTTCCTTCGGCCTTAAAGAAAGTTACATAAAAAAATCGAAGTACAGAGGTAAATAAAAAGATGTACTTTCTTTTCAATATACTACTATATAAGACATTTGGCCAAAACTACTTAATAATGTTTGGCGTTTTACAATTATCGATGTACCATTTACCATAGCTATACTGTCTAATTAATGCATGAGGTTATGTAAGTACTACTTTCTAAGATATTATACTGCACATTATGTTTTCAAACTAAATATTTTAAAAGATGTTAATGGTAAAAATTTTAAGAGAGAGAGAGCGAGAGTAGTTTTAGAATTTCTAAGAAGATAAAATTGTCCAAATTCATTTGCATGGGAGCACCAGGTCAAATGAATTTGCAAGTAACCAAATAAAATCGCCGTGACAGCTTGCAGACGCCAATAGATGGGATGCATGGGCATTTTTGACCATTTGTGGCTCAAAGCACCCCCAGGAACTCCAAAAATATTCTGGGATAATGAACGAGTATCTACAGAATCCATGTAAATTCATAAACTCTATAGAAAAGTTATCCCCTCGTGCTTGATTTTTTTTTTCCCAAATCCTTCTGGTTGTGAGCCCTCCTATTATTGCACACTACTAAAATTATCACCAGTTTTTTTCCAATCCTTTTGGTTGTGAGCCCCTCTATTATTGTGCATTATTAAAATTATCACCGATGACGTACTCCCTACGTTCGAAATTGTAAGTCTTTTTAATTTTTTTAGTATACAGAATATTTCCTGTGTCTTTAGAATTTAGACATAATACATACCGAATCCATATAGCAAAATTCATATATTTAGAAAAGTCAAAAATACTTGCAATGAAGGGAATGGTAATTAGTACTCCTACAGCAGCTACCACTCACTAGGACTAGGAGTAGCTAAGTACAGCCTGCATGAGTGCAAAACCAAGCAAGACAAAAGCCATCGATATGCTAGATATATATAGCAGCCAGGAATAATGGACTGCTTGCTTCGCAAATCCGGCAAAACGAGATCATTTTTAGCCCTCCTCCGCACGTCGACGCGTCGGCGCGTCGCCATCGGCCGTCGCGGCGACAGCCCCTTTTGCTGTCCTCCTCCTCCCTCGCCAAACTATCTTGTTGAATTGCCTGCTTGCCTGCTCCGCGCGCTCCGTATATATTTCCACGCTCTCTTCAAAACGGGAGCGGAACCGAAAGCCGGAACTCATCTTGCCAGATTACTTGTCACCCCTCCGGTCCCGGTTATTAGCTTCATTCTCCGAGCAAGCCTCTGATCGATGGCCGCCGTGCAGCCGCACGCAGCATCGCGCCGGCATCCGCCGCCGCCACCGTCGCAGGCGCCGGCCGCGCGGCTCCCCTGCAAGAGGAGCCGCGCCGACGCCGTCGTCGCCCACGGCAGGAAGCAGCAGGAGAGAGTGGCGGAGTCGTGCTGCCCGTCGTCGGAGCAGGATCGGGAGCTGGAGCTCGTGCTGATCGACGACGACAGCGGAGACGAGGACGGCGGCTGCGGCAGCTTCGTCGGCGGCGGCGGCGGGGGACAGGACGACGAGGAGGATGCCGAGGAGAGCGGGAGCGTCGTCGCCTGGTGGCGCCATCAGGAGAGCAGCAGCACCAGCCTCCGCTGCTCCCTCTGGTCGAGCCAGAGCAGAGCGGCCGAGCGCGAACAACCAGGCGGCGCCGGCGGCGAGCGCGACGATGAGGAGGATCCGAAGGTGGCGGCGGCCAGGCGGCAGGAGGAGGATCGCAAGTTCTGGGAGGCGTGCCTGGCGTCGGGCTACCCCTGATGGAGAGGAGCTCCGCCACGGGCGCCAGCCAGACCAGATAGGATCAACCGGTGGCCACGACATCTTCAGTTAGCGTGCAAATGCAATCTCGTGAATGAAACCAAGATGCTCAGACGACAGCTGCATAGGAACTAACCTCCCTGCTCATGCTGTTCATACGTCGTGTGCAGTTGCAAGTTTGCAAACTGCACTAACAGGCCTAGCTTATTGATTCTTTCATTCAGAAAGTGTAACAGCGTGTACACTCTGTATGTCTGTACCTACTTCTTTTCTAGTTGATTCTTCACTTTGGGTCTCTTTTTCTATTCTTGGTGCCAGACAGCAGGGGCCAAAAAAAAGAATCAAGATGAACACCACACGTGTGGCTAAAATATTGTGCCTAACATTCTTGTCACTCGGAGGAATTTTGCTGCCCTATATACCAACTGTTTCTAGAACCCCAGCGGAGAAAAGTACACCTTGTGCATTTGTTAACAAGCGTTCAGTCCAACCGAAAGCAAAGCACAGTGCCGAGTGGCTTGTGCTCTTCAAAAGGAATTTTAGTAGCTGCTTTTCTTCCTCTCGCAGGGGGCAATCAAATCGCTTTTAGCGATGTTCATGCACCTCCTGCCTCTAACGCGGAGGCCGGAGACCAAGGATCAAGTGACCATTTTGATGTCGGTCACCGGCCGGGGGAGGGCTTAGATGCGTCGCTCTCAGTTGGAGACACTGTCCAATTCATCCCCTACCCTAACAACTTGAATGATATGAACTGGCAACTAGAAAATCTGTGGTCTGATCCAATAGCAAGGTCCTAGATAGTCAAAGAAGCAGCAGTGCCCCCACCAACAAATGAGCATCGCGGAAGATTACCGCGAACCAAACCCGAACTTAGATCATGCTGACAGGATAAATGAAGTCGTATAATTGTTTTCAGAGTCACATGAAAGGATCTGACAGCTAATTAAAATTCCATATCTGGAGAGATTCGGCGGAGCCGACATGCACTCTTGCCCTTTATTTTTTTCTATGTTTATCAAGAAGTGTCATTGTTATCCAAATTTTGTGATGGTTTTGTATGATGGCTTACCAATTCAGCTGGGCCTCGTCGCCTTTAGATAAGTTCTCTGCATTTTCCCTCTTGCCCCCTTCCTTGTTCGTTCCTGGAAATGGAGCCCCACTACCTGCAACAGTGTCAATGACAGTTGCTTGGATGACTTAGTCAACCAATACTAAGGTCAGGTTGTCACAAGCACACCTGTAAAGCTAAAGCAACACATTGTGGGTAGATTTCAACCGATTGTCACACCACATTTGGAATCCAAGAAAGGAGGCACATTGCACTATATGTTAGCCCAACTTGATCCTGACTAAAAGCACTTAGCCCATGCCATTATCCTAGACAAAGTCTTGTACCTGAAAGGGAAATATAGGCTGCATCACGTCATCAACGGAGGCATGGAGCGTCAATCCAGCTTTAATAATGAAGTGCACCACTGGGAAAGATATCTAGTAAACACAACAAATACCTGCAGTGCCACAATAGCTTCAAGAGCTGCAGAGATCAATGACTTCTAAGTACAGTACAATTTGGATAAATACTTACCATGATTTGGATGGCTTTTGAGGAAATGCAGCTGACATCTCAGTTATTCCATTAATTACATCAGTCTTCTGCTTCTATTTGAAGGATCCCAGGTTTCAGCAAATCTTCAAAGATTCTAACACTGATAGGTAACCTTTCAGATGAAGAATAAGATGAGAAAAGCATATAGCAAATCAGTACAGAGTTTAGTCACATTAATTTATGTTACTGTTCAAGTTAAGGAACATAAAATCATGTATGGGTGAAGGCAAATCAGAAATATTGAAGGCAGTACCATGCAAAGTACAGAACATGATATGATGACCCATCAACATTAATTCTGCAATAATTTTTCTCTTTGAAGAATTCTGCAATAAATTAAGTGATGAATGATATCCACCTGTTTAGTTTCTACTGCCCCCGGGCAAATCTCAGCTGCAGAACAATCTAATGCTCCATAAGACATAGGTGCCTTATTCATTAAACATAAAGATTTCAGAATATTGATAGCCCTTTTTAAGGTCCGTTCCCTCTCAAACTTGTATTTACAATTTTACAACACATAACACAGCAAAACTGGATCAATAACATGAGACCCCTTTGTGTTCTAAACATAGAAGACCTCAATCCTGCACAACAATTCTCGGCGAAAAACACAAAAATCTTTATTTGATCTGCGCATGATTGTACAAAGCAACATAAGGGATGCAAGACAACTAAGGGCCCGCCATCATTACGGCTTTGACCACATGTACACCCCTCTGCTGCGTTATACACGTATTTACATCCATTAAGTGATCACCAAAGACAACCATCCAGAGTTTTTTATGCTGAGGATCATTTGAAAAATGGTGATCCAAGCTGCCGCATGAACTTCACGCCTGGGTGAGAAATATCCCGTTTCCATCTCTACAATAGGGGCCAGAATAGAAGCGACGCAATGACCCACCAGTGAGACGATGACCTCAGCACAAATGCTGCATCATGTTATTGAAGACGTGTTAGACAGCAACCACCAGATGGATAAGTTTTGAATAAGAAATAAAGACCAGATAATATCGACAGAAGGAAACAAATTCAAAGATACAGATTGCAACTATTCAAAAAGATTTCTGATCTGTCAATAAAGCACACAACAAAGTCCCGATACTTCACTTTCATATGTACCCTTCAGTTATTATGAAAGACAGTGAGAGCTGGTTGCTCTCTAGCGAAGCTATTGCAACTGTTCATTTTTTTCTGCTCTCTGTCAGGAAAGAACACAGCAAAGTCTCAATGCTTCACTTTCATATGTTCCTTCTGTTATTTAGGGGGTCGGAGCAGAGAGATTGTTTCCCCTAGGTAGTCAGCAGCCCAGTTAACAATTAGAAATTACAGTTCATTTTAGCTTTGTTCTAAGCCAAGCATCACACAGCTTGTATAAAACAAAATTAGCTAGTAGCCTAGCACTCAAATCATTTCTATATGACCAGGTATTCAAGTAGCAGTTAGCTCTTTAAGTTCTAGTGTCTAGAACATCAGAAGTCACAGAAGTAACAGATTTCGGTTTCAAAAGTAGCCGTTAATTACTGTCACCGGTCCTTATTGTCCCTTCAGGTTGCATTCAGAAGACAGCAGTATACAAATAACTGTAACACATACTCTGTTTATAATCCCCATCAACATATCACTATATCAGGAACTCGCATTTCCCACTGGCCCATTTCAAAATCCACACAAATATTAATGTCTGTTTCACTGTGACTCAGCATAAGTGTAAAATCAACATAATATCAATATCCATTTCACTATTACTCCACATAAGTGCTATGTTTTCTATAAATTTTTATGCCAGTTTCTTAGTAAGTAAACTGGTACTGATAAATGAAAAAAACTGCATGGCGACGACCAGTATACTGTTCTTGGGATCAACTGTCAAGCTGCATGCATAACCCATAGGGATTTTTTTTATATATAAAGGAAACTTACGATTCCCCAACGAATAATCAAAATTCAAAGCAACTAATAAATATTTTTTATAATATTAAATAGACATGTAACCTACTCAACAGTCCCAAACATTTGAACCAAGTGTATTATTAAAATCTAAAGCTTGTGGAAGAAAAAAATAGTAAGTTTCACTTTGGGTTATTTTTCATATGATTTTGTCAACACTCAACATATCATCATTAGACACTGCCCAAGGCCAACTATTATCAACACAAGTAAAGATTTGTTTAATTGGAGTACATATAAAGTGAGTAAAGTCAGTATTAGTATTTCTAGATCGATGATGCAAGCAATTCTTGTTGTAAGTTGTAACTTAAAGAAAAATGCATCTCGACAAATATTTTTCCTCAAATAGACATAATCTAAAAGACATAATGGAAATTCAGTAGAAGAATTACTCACAGATAGATGCTGCAGGTGATATCGATGAGAACTTGTTGGGAGGCTTCAAGGTTCTCATACTGGGTGGCATTGCAGGAAAAACAACAGCAGGAAGTGGAGATGGCGAAATCCTTGGATGATATGATGGTGGATCTACATATGGGCCTGAAGCTTCATGACTTTCTGGAGAAGCTCCAGGCACGATATGGTGTAACAGAGGACCCCTGATGGGAGACGAATGGTGCTTAGCAGTGCTATGTTCTTTCTTGCGTGTACATGTAGAACCACAGCTCAGAAAAGTAGGTGCACCGTGAACACGAGCAGGAGCAGGAGCAGGAGCTAAATGCTGTAAACTCTGATGACTATGGTCGTTGTAGTGGTGATGCTGATGGTGGATGTGGTGGTGATGGTGATGGTGATGGTGGTGGTGGTGGTGGTGATCATGACTGTGATCCTGGTTGACTGAGGGAGGTTGATTATAAGATTGAGGAGCTGGAGTTGGGGAATGAGCGTTGCCTGAGTTGTTCAGCGAATGCTGAAGGTAGGATGACAGACTAATCTGCTTAACTCGTCCAAACACAGTATGGTTCAAACCCAAGTTTCCTGAAGAAGAATTTCTTAATGTTTGGGCTAGTTGTTTTAATCTTTGCAAGGATGGTGGTTTGTTATCTGCCCCTACAGCAAGAAGAACAGACGATTGAACAATGGTAGGGGGTGAAACTGTTGAACCATACAGATTTGTCAATGTAACATATAGGATCTGCATTTCAGAAGGGAAAGAGTTACTCAGGAATAAAAGAAGCATTTGTAATAAAGTACAAATACAAAATAAAACCATGAACAAAAGAAAGTTTGAAAGCAGTAAGCACAATATGTAACAATTGGTGATTGAATGGGCTTTTAACTCATAAAAGATCAATACAATGCAGGATTAGTGGATACGTATATATTATCTTTCAACTAGCAAGAAACATGCTTTTCATCAAGTTTATATCTTCTAGCAGTAATCAACAAGCACATAAATTTACTAGTGACAACTGAAACATTAATGACAAGGCAACTTCTTTCGTTCACTCGAGTGAGCTAGACTTGAATGCCTTAGTGCCAAACAGTAAAAAGTAAACTCACATCCATGAGCTGTTTTCTTTTTGTCATTTTGTGGTTACACTAGATCCAGATATGTACAGCTAAGACATGTTAAAATTTGGTAGAGCTTCACCGCCTGTGACCGGAAGGTCCAGGGTTCAAGCCCCAGCCTCTACACATTTATGTGTGGGAAAGGCTGTGCGCTAAACAACTTGCCCCCAGACCCCCGCATAGTGCGGGAGCCTACGGCACTGGGTACGCCCTTTTTTTTTATGATTCATTTAATTGTTGTGACCGACTGTGTAATGACTCAAATATTGAGTTTCTGCTCTTTAATGCACCACATCCGAGCATAGCAGTAATATGAGTCAAAGCAATCATTCCAATAAAACTGATTTGGGATGACTGACTTTAATGGAAATATTTCTCCAGCATCCACGATATGAGAACTGGTTCATCAGCAATGCTTTAAACAAATGAATTAGAACTTGAGTAGCACAAACCTCATGTTGATTAAGAAATAACCCAGATTTCATCTGGGCCTTCAATTCACTCAGTTTGTCTTGTACCACGTCAATGGGAAAGTTCAATGAAAAATTAAATAATCCATCAGGCTTCTGAGGAACAAAAGCAGTTTGTGGAGGTATAATCGTTATGCCACCAGGAAACCTCAGGATCTCAAAAGAAGAAGAATTCCCAAACAGAGATGATGTCAAATGGAGGATCGACTGCTGTATAACCAAGGACACCAAAGATGAGCGCAGTATGCTTAGCTCTGTTGGTGACAAGGTGAAATTACTAGGATAGGGCAAAACTCCAAAAGTCACAGTAGTCCAGTTTGATTCACCAGTTGGTTCCAAGGAAAGTACAGACACCTGGAGTAACAGAAGAGAAAATAAATAGACTGACTCATGAACAATCGCAATCGATGATAAGTGAAGTAAACCTACCGCAGAATTGTTGATGCCAATCTCTTCAAAAATATCGTACTCAAGTTTTGATTTATTTCCACTAAGCTCAGAAATCATTCTTTGCAGCCTGAAGCTTGCAACCACATCAGCTGTAAGTAAAATACAATAAAAACATAAGAAAATTGGAACAAAAAAAATGCTGCATTGAAGGAAACGTGATGCAAGTAGCATCAGACCATCCAAACAAAGCCTAACATGTAAAAAAAAATGAGAACTAGGTACAGGGTAAGCACACAACACCCCCCCCCCCCCCCCCCACACACAAAAAAAAAAGCCGCAGCTGCTAGCCTATAGGGTACTCGTGGTGATGTAGGGTAAATTTAAGAGATCGGAATATTATCATGCACTACAATTGCCAGCCACAAAACATTTGGAGTTTGAACAAGTGGATTTGAATTGTTCAGATTACATTTGTGACTTTTGTCAGGTACGAACATCAATATTCATGGCAAAAATCCTGGATAACAATTTGCGAATGCAGTTTATCAAATCTTGCTATATATAACTAGAGCTAACCATTCTAAAAGATATTTCTGGCAAATAGTCAATTAGTTTATTATCTAACCAGCTTCCTACCTCCATCAGCTCATCATGAATTTCAGAGTCTACAAAGTTATTCAAATAGGAATCAGCACGAACTGCAGGTCAGGTCAGCAAACCAACAATCCCAGCAGGCCAACCATAATTTTGGCAGAAACCCGTCAGACAATGGTTTCACAGTCAACACAAGCATGAAATAGTGCTATAACCTCGAGTAATCAAAACGCACCCCTCACTTCTCAATCAAACACACCATATTGACTACCTACTGTCGGCATCAACAGGGTTCCTGGATGCAGGGGCAACGCCATGTTGTGGTTGGGTGGTGCCCTGGCACAAGGCAAGAATTAAGATTTGCCTTTGAATAGTTCATTTTTACCACATAAGTGCTCAGAAAATTGGCATGCTTCTACATGTTTGCTAATTTTGTGGGCCACCATGGATTTTATGTTAGCTTTGCCCCTGCCTAGGTGGCTACTGGCTAGCTCAACCTGTTGAAGCACGAACCCAGCAAATGACCACACACGGTATCCCCTAATGCAACAACATGCACAATTCACTCAAAAGGGAAGCCAAAGGCGTGTCAAATTCACCAAAGCGCTGCTAAACAATGCAGTCTGATGAGCACAGCCCAATTCAAGACAAAATTGCAGACCATCAAGCTCAGCACTTACAAGCTTAACTCACTGTAACACCAATGGAAACCCCCAATTGAGCACGCCTAACCACAGGAATCAACCTGCATTCTGCATCACACAGCCCAACGGCTCCATCCTACTACAGCCTCACCAAACACGAAAACGAATGAACAAGCACCAAGCACCATCAAACGCACACCCAAGCAACGCACGCCACTCACCTCCGTCCCAGGGGTCCGCGCGCGCCTCCTCGCCCCTCCGCCGCCGCGCGGCGAACGGCGGCAGCCAGAAAAGCGCCGACAGCACGACGGCGGCGCCGAGCAGGACCGCCGCCGCGCAGCGCCACCACCCGCGCCACCCGCGCCCCTCCTCCCCAGGCGCTACCTCGCCGCCGCCTCCTTCCCCTCCTCCTCCTCCAGCCGAGTCTGGCGGGTCCCCCGCCGCCTTCCCCATCGCCCAGCAGATCCGCTCACCGCGCCACCGCCGCCGCCATTCGCAAAGCCGAGCCAACAAACGGCTAGGGTTTGCTCCCGCTCTGCTCTGGCTCCGCGCGCTCCTCCAATGGGGGAGAGGGAGAAGGGATGGATGGGGGTGTATGCGTGAGTGAGCGAGCGAGAGAAAAGACAGCGAGGAGGCGGAGGCACTACCGCCGAAGCGCAGCGGCAGCGAGCGAGTGCTCGAGTACACTGCCGCGAGTTAAAATCCCGGAGCGGATTGCACAGCTACGCGCCAGTACTTAAGCTAGTTTCCATGACCGGTGGGCCTCCAAGAAACATGGGCCCGCGCGTCGGTGATGGAAACTGGGAGGAGACGGGGTGGCGGGGGAGGGAGAGTAGAGTGCCCGGACGGAGAGGCCAGGAGCCAGGTTGGTGGGAACGTGACGGGGGTTGATGACGACAACGGGGGACGGGTGGCGCCCGGGCGTTGAAAGCTGTTGACCTGTGCCGCGCGGCGCGGGTTGTGTGGACGGGGGAGCCGCGGCGACCGCGCATGAATGCGCTCACGTGCGCGGTTTCATCCTCCTCAGCCTCGCGGCGTCCTCCCTCCAATCCTCCGTAGCTCCGTGCAGCCGTGCTGATGCGGTTTCCCTTTCCCCTCTGCTCTGCGTAAAACATCCATGATATGTCGATCTCTAACTGTCCCAAAAACATTAGGCCCTGTTTGATTCTGATTCTTATCGAATTTTTAAGCTCAATTTTAGAGAATCTAAAAGTGTGATGATTCCATGAATCTATAATCGAGACTCTAGTTGAATTCTCGATTCTAGATTGTAAATTTTTAAGGTCATCTGTCTTTTGAATTTCTCAAAATCGAGCCTTCAAAATCAGCAAGAAGCTGAATCAAATAGGGCCCTAGCATGTTTAATTTAATCAAACCAATAGCCCGGTAGTATATAGGTAGATAAAACGGGAGAATTATATCGTAGGACGAAACTATCTGATAATGGTAGAGGTACGAAACTTGATTTATACCCATACATAGCGAGCATACATTCCTATCTAGACAACTTTCTCCTCCTACTTGTTACTTGCCGTCATCGCGCCATACACCGTCATCGCGCCACACGGCTACCTGTCACCATCATGCCCGTCATTGTTCAAGGATCCTTTCCTCTATAACCATGAGCTTCCCATCTAACTAACCGATTCTAAAGCCTCAAACCCAAACTCTAGGGCAGCTAGGACTGGCGGAAATAGTTGCCATGGTATGAGCACGATGAATGGGGAGGGGGAAGGCGGAGGTGACGAGCCGCATTACACCTTCAAGCAATGGGATGGAATTTGTCACCATTTTTTATATAAAGGTTTTTATCGTTGAAACGACATATAACGATCTACCGTGGCAGTGGCTAGGAGCGGTAGTGTTCTAGTAGATTTAGCGACCATATAGATAGCTTTCTGGATGCACGATGCACTGCGCGTCTTCACTACATGCGCTGACACAACCGTGGCAACTAGTAAGCATCTATTTATAGGAGCACACTTGATTTTGCACTGGTGGCAGTGGCTGAACGCATTTATTTATTGTACGTGCGCGGTCTATCAGTTATGATTAGGATGTGGCACTCGGACGTACATGGAGAACAAATTGTGGTTTCTGTCATGTCAATAGACTGATGCAAGTGTCCGTGGACAACTATACATTACTACTATCATCTTAGAATCTGACTTGGCCTCTTGCAGGAGGTGACCTCTTGGCACGGACACACCGTTCTCGGAAGATAACATGAACCGGGGCATGCATGTTCGTACGTTCGCAAGGACTAAATATGTAGCTAATCAAACATTGTGCAACAAAATCCCTAAAACTTTGTCATCTTTCAATTTTAACATGTTGTCGAATACCAATATATCTCCGCCAACCAATCAATAATATGCATGGATGGCATAAAAAAACAATACATTGGTCCACAACATTTCACGTGGAAAATTCTAAAAACAACCTATAGGATATCCCCAACCTCAATCACAAATTTACAATTTACTAATCCTAACAAAAACTCTTGATGTATGAATTTATAACTCCTAGAAAAACCTATAATATATAAATACGTTGATGTATAATTTTTGAATTTAATTATGGCTCTTGATGTATGATTTCCCTATCCCATATGATATTTTTCTTGGTGCATAAATCCATTAAAAATGTAAATACAAATGTTAAGGTCATTGTTTCCGGAACCTCCACTGGTCAGTAGCGCACGGATCCGTCTATCACGTTCAGCCCCCATGTGAGGCGGATATTTGTACAACCTTTAAGAGCTTGTTTGGAAACTAGTGTAATTGAGAGATTAGAGTGAAACTTAGTTCATTTTAAGATCATTTCTCTTTATTTTACAATAATCTTCTTGTATCCAAACGAGCCCTAAGTGGTTTGTAAAATCCAAACAATTGGAGGTGTTTATTGTGACCCAACCTGATTAAATATGCAAACGCCCCTTCCCCAACCCCCATTGCGCGAGTCTGCTCTAGGGTTTTTGCCAAAGCCGCCGCCGCCGCCGCCTCCTCTCTTCCACAGCATCTCCTCCCACCCACCACCAAGATGACTGCGCAGACCGCCGAGGAGCTCGCCGCCCAGATCGAGCAGCAGAAGCTCGAGGAGCAGAAGAACGAGGTGAGATTTCTCACACCCTCCCCTCCCTAATGGTACAAATCCGAAGTGGAATCAGCGTCTCGTAGGCTGGGGATGCTCTGATCCAGTAGATCTGCGAGCCTGAGGTAGATTGGTTTTCGTATATTGTTCTTGTTGGATCATGTTAACTAGCATATTTTCTAGAATTATTAGGGCAGGTGGAAATGGTTGGCGCGGCTAGTCTTCGACTATTTGCGTGCGTTTGCGGTTTATTGTTCATTTGCGCGAAGCCGCCTGATCCTTTTAATCTCACTTGTTTGTATGATTTGATTTGCCATTAATTTTCGAGATTCTTCTGTGCATCGTCTATTCTGATTTGTACGGCACACCTGAAGACCTGTTTTGAATTTCGTGGACAGGCAGAGGAGGTTGTGGTTGAGGATGAGGAGGATGACGATGAGGACGACGACGATGATGACAAGGATGATGATGAGGGTAAGTTATTTCGACCATCTTGATATATGCTTCATTCGTTCTGAAGTTAATTGCCATCATCTCAATCTCCAGGTTTATGTAAAGTACTCTTTTGTCTTTTGTCTCATTCTGTAAATTGTTTGCAGTTCCGATGGTTTTCGTATTAAAATTAGTTAGGGCAAATCAATGGCACACAGGTTCCTTTTTTTGTTGTAAAGCATTGTACATGTTAGAGCATGGAGGCTTTATGGTTTGGGGCATTGTATAGTCACAACTCACAAGTGTCATGAACTCAAATGATATTTAGAGTGTTAAACGTAGTTGATTGTGAACTGAGTTTCTCTATTTTCTGGTGCACGTGTACACTGCCCAAGGTTGCCAGTTATTGGCATTTGCACAACTCTGAAGGGCTGGAGTAGATTATGCGAAGTTTGATGCTTACGTTACTATATTTATTTACAGTGTTAATGGAGTTAATTGATTGTGAACTGAATTTCCCTATTTCTGATGCACTGAATGCAATTCTAAGGTTGCTGGTTATTGGCATTATGTTTACGTTACTAGTTGCTGGTTATTGGCATTATGCTTACGTTACTATGTTTACTGCTTACGATACTAGTTGCTGGTTATTGCTTGTTATTGTTGTTTACTTACTATGTTCAGCTTGCAGTGAATACGTAGCTAATTAATATTTCTGTTGTTACTGATTATGTTTGCCATAGCATCTGTATCAACTACTTGTCAATCATATCCTTAAAAGATAAACTGCTATTCTACCATGCATAATTGGACACCATGCATAGAAGGCAAGTAAACTATGTTGCTTGGTACTCTCACTTGTTGATGATCCGTGCAGAAGCCTGTGTAGGCAAAACAAATTATCATGGATTTTATTTTTCCTATTGCCCCCTGTACGACGGTACCCTACTCAGAAGCCGCTGACTATTTTGTTCCGTTTGGCTTGTCATGTTTAGGGCAAGAGGGTGATGCCAGCGGCAAATCAAAGCAAAGCAGGAGTGAGAAGAAGAGCCGCAAGGCCATGCTGAAGCTTGGCATGAAGCCCATCACTGGTGTCAGCCGTGTCACTGTTAAGAAAAGCAAGAACGTGAGTTCCCCGCTGCCAATCCCACTCACACCAGTTGACTTATGTTTCTGGTTGGCTGTCTAACAAGCTGCTTTTGCAGATACTATTTGTCATCTCCAAGCCAGATGTGTTCAAGAGCCCGAACTCAGACACCTATGTCATCTTCGGTGAGGCCAAGATCGAGGACCTCAGCTCCCAGCTGCAGACCCAGGCTGCGGAACAGTTCAAGGCCCCTGACTTGAGCCAGATGATCTCAAAGCCTGAGACATCTGGCCTTGGCCAGGAGGACAATGAGGAGGAGGTCGACGAGACCGGTGTCGAGCCCAAGGACATTGAGCTGGTGATGACCCAGGCATCCGTCTCGAGGCCCAAGGCTGTGAAGGCCCTCAAGGCTGCGGATGGGGACATTGTCACTGCCATTATGGAGCTGACAAATTAGAGTGCTATTTTTGCTGCGGTCAAACCTTTTGTTTTCCCCTCTTGAGTGTTCTGCAGCTTGAGCGCCATCTGTGAACCATAATGCTTGGATAATTTTATCATGCTTGCTTGCACTTTGGTCAAGGTCACTGCTACATGGTTCCATCTTTGCTGGCTTGCTTACAGCATCAGTTCATGGCTTATGCTGTTTCTTTGGCAGTGATATTTCAGCCATGCCTAGGCTTTGTTGCATTTCTTTTTGCCTTTATTGCTGTGATGCTCTGCCTCAGGAGAACTGCTGGGTGAGATCTGAGACGGTTTCTGTTCATTGCGAATTGAAAGTTTTATTTTCCCAGTCTTATGCTAGATTGCTGTGATAAACTAGAAGTGTTGCCTACAGTGGGCCTACAACGTCTGGTTGAGGTCCCTACAACGGCCTACAGTGGGCCTACAACGTCTGGTTGAGGTCCCTACAACGGCCTACAGCGGGCCTCGATGCGCTCCATACGAAAATCGCAGATCGGGTACTCTGGCGTATGCAAAGATGGTAGGTTACTGCGGTAGGGCTCCCTACGTTCACATGCCGTTCCCAGGGACACACGGGCTGCGTCCTGCAGCAAGCCAGCAACCAAAAGAACCGCTCGTGGTCACCGGAGTCCACTGGGATGACACCAAAGCAGCGAAGCTTCGGAGGAATGCGAGGACAAGGACCTTGGTACAAACCAGCGACGGATCAGAATTCAGGTGCAGGACAAGGACATCACACACATGACACATGGCATCGATACTACTCCGTACGTGAACTGCCCACGGTTCAAAATTCAGGGCTGCCTCGCACCACTACGCCACCACGTGGTAGCGAAAGTCCACACTTGGCGATAAGCTCTTGCGAGACCGTGAGAAGATTGCAGGCTGGTATAATAATCTACTCTTGCACTATACGGGATATGATCCTTAAAAAAGAAGCACCAGTACGTTCGCGAAAAAAAAAAGAAACATCAGTTAGCGCAGGCGCGCAGCTGACAGTAATTTACCGGTCGCCCCATCTGACGAGCATCTTAGCTGAATATCTCTATCCAGCGAGACCTGCTGTGTTTAGTTCGAAAAAAGGTGAAAAGTTTTTGAGTTAGGTTGCATGCACAGAGAGAAAAATAAACCGACACGGTTTTCCGGTGGAAACCCGGTGTACATGAAATGAATTCGAATGATGTCACGCAGGACAATACCGGGTCAAGTTCATCAGTGCTTTTATTTCAGATGCTGCACGCATCATTGATCAGCTACCAGTTTTCGAATGAGACCCCATCACAGAAGTTCATCAGTGCTTTTAAGTCAGAAGGGTCATAATCAAACGCATGTTTGATACAATTTTAAGCGCACTGCAAGTAGCTCAGTATAAAAATCGCCACCAAACGCTCAATTCAACATAAACAACAACAAAACTTCATGTCATTGGCAGAATAGTATAACTCTCAGGACGTTAGCATACACTAGTTAGGTAGCATGCCGTGAAAAACAAAACAACTAAATAGGAGAGCTAGATAAACAGTAGCCGGCAGATGAACCATCCAAAGAGCATTGACTCAAATGTAACCACGTGCTAGTGCGTATTTTTTCAAGTCAATTATGTCCAGTTTTTTCCCCTCATAGGACAAATCTTTAAAAAATGAAAGCACAATAATCTAGCCAAGATGTGCTAGAGAGCATGGCATAGACTGTGAAGCATTTGTAGTGCTTGTGAATAATTAGCAGGACATGTATTCTACAAACTACAGCCAGATAGTAGAACATGGGTAATCATAGCTGTAGCCCCTTCTAAAAAGGAGTTGGGCAGCCATTAGGCTTATAATTGCTTGCAAACTCAGAAGTAAACAAAATCAAGTAGCTATTATATCGTGGTAAAGTAATATACTTGAAAGGAGAAACATTATGTGGCGATCATAACAAGCCATACAGTACAGATTGAGTACTAAGATCCCACACATTAAAGCTCATTAGGCCAGTGTATTGACTAAAGCAGTATTGTGAACTCAAGCGAGATTACCAGACTAATCTAGCGAGAACTTGACGAGCGGAAAGGCCACAGGAACGAGAACGGGTTCCTTCTCCGACGCCCATTGGTTCTCCCACTGCTGCTTGAACTACTTGAGCTCTGGCTTTGGTTGGTTGATCTTGTGCGTGAGCAGCTAGCTCCAGTAGTAGAACCCTGTGTTGGAAGCTCATAACGGCAAACAGGGCAGGAATTATGCTGCTCTAGCCAAGGAACTATGCAATCAGAGTGGTACATATGCTTGCATGGCATCTCTCTTGCTTCTGATCCCAACTCAAACTTCTCCTTACATACAGGGCAGTGTGAATCTCCAGTGAGATGCCTCTGAGTGATCTTAACAGTGGGCATAGCATCAATTGAGGACTGTGCAGCAGGGGGCGGTCCACGACGATCATTCTGGGTCAACTGCTCAATGAGATCATCCAATCCAGGCCCAACAAAGTAGTCTGCAATGTTTGCCCTCCTCATGCCAACGCCACGCCGTCCATTTATGAACACATCAATACCATTATCCTCGGTGAGATGACCAGGGAGCTGACCACGGAAGAGCAACCATGGCCCTGAGCCAAACTCCATCTCCAGGTCTGAAAAGATGTTTGGCCTTCCCCTGACATCAACCTCCCTGTTCGTCCCAGACATACCATGCCGCATCACAGCAGAGATTGCCTCCATGATCCCAAACCTTGGGTCGCGATGGAAATCAGGATCCATTCCAACGAAGTGGCTCATGAGAGCATCAACATCATCCATTTCAGCCACAAACCCAGAATCACAGTAAGGACACACCATCTCCCGGCCACGAGGCCTTACCCGCTGTCGGCATTGGTAACACCAGTATGATTGTCTGCCAGCTGACATCTCTTCCAGTTAATGCACCGCCTCGTGAAAATTCAAAGGTGACTCTGAATCTCCTTGGCACTGCAAAGGTGACAAGATTTCAAGATCTAAGCACAAAGTTAAACCGGATGAATAAGCATATTAAATTTCAAACAACTTACATGATCCAACTAGACAATGTACACAAACTTTCACAAAGATCCAATAAAACCAAGTCAATAAGAAACTATGATCAGAACCATGCAACATACAAGACTGAAGAGACTTATTTGAATACCCAAGAATTTCAAAAAAAAAAAGCAGATATAATAATTCGCCTTACAATGAACAGAACGTTAACACACAATTATGAAGTCAATTACGAAGTTTCGTGCAACTCTTCCTAATGAGTCAATCAAGTAAACTCTTAACCTGTCTTATGAAGACTAGGATGCGAATACCAAGGATCCAAACTATAAAACTTGGCTTCAACCTAGTTTCCAAACAAACTCGTGCCTCTAATCGAACTAGTTTTTCTTGAGTTGGAGGCAACGATAAACGAGGGGTGAGGCGAGACAGTTTATTCCAAACACGAATAGGTTTCTTTTGATTCGGTTCTAGAATACGTGCGCTCGATGTGTTCCAAATACAGTGACAACCTGGAAAAATCAAAGTACAGAAACGGCATTTTTATGGAAAGAAACCGCGCCTATCACCTCAATTGGGCACCTAGAGTGTTCTACGGTGCGGCGCCCACTGAGATCGGTGGATCGATCTTGCGCGCTGAAGAACACTACCCAGAAGACCCAGCACACCACATACAAAGACGGGGTCGGATCTTTAGGGCACCACGTGGCACACGAACCCCGCAGCAGACAGAGAGGGGCGGAGGAAATGCGCGGATCCGGCTTGGGCACCAGACCGACTCTCCCAACAAGAGTATCCGTCCGATGAAAAAGCTCGGATTACTCACCGACGGACGAAGGAACGGTCGAGCCCCTGCCTACCGCCCAATCCGCGACGGAGGATCGGCGCCGCTGCCACCACTACCAGTACCAGAGTGGGGAGGGGAAGAGAGGAGGCGGGGAGGTGGCCGCAGCGAGCCACCAGGAATTTCCGCCACGAACAGGCAGGGGGGAGCGGAATGATGGAAAGGGAGGAAGCACGGGGGCCGCCAGAGACCGCGATGTACACCCGGCTTGACTCCGCCGGGGCCCACCACCCCGCCCGCCATCCTTCAGTGCCGCAGTCGCTGTCTCCCGCGTGGGGTCCACATGGCAGCGGCTGCCTTTCATGGTGGGTCCGACGGGTAAGCGGAAGGAACGCATCGATGCGATGCTCCCTCGGGTTCCGAGCCCGGGCCGCGCCCCTCCCCTCTCCTCGCTTTCCGTGAGATGCTTCCGCTAGTGGCCGGGGCCCGGGCTTGCGGGCAGGGCGTGTGGTGGCCGACATGTGGACCCGGCCAAGGTATGGAGCCCATTCGTCGGCGTCAGGGTCTCAGGGACGGTGTGGGCCGGGTGGAGCTGGAAAATGCTTGGCGTAGGGCCCACGTTACATGTCCCGCGCAGGCCACGCGATACGAGGCTGGATCGACCGTCGGTGGGAGGAACGGACGGTCGGATGGGGGTGTCACGTCACGTGGTGCTGCGTCATGGTGTCGGGGTTGGTAATGATAAGGTTCCCTCGTGCTGGTAGGACGCGCTAATTCTCGTGGCGCAGGACACGGTTCGGTCGCTTCCATGTGGGCCTTGCTAAAGCAAAGGCAGCACAAAAGCTACTGATCACTACTGCTAAAACTTAAAAACTCAATGTTTGTCATTCTGAAGATACTACAGCTATAAACTTTTAAAATTACATGAAACATTTAGATTAGAAATTTAATATATGCTATCTTGCAAAGAGCTATTATAATATTGCAAATTTATTAGATTTATAGGTACTAGTATGTCTTAATAGAAAATGTGGTCAAGGTCACACTCCAAAGATAACAAAAGACAAAATACTTGAGTTACACTTTATTCGGCAAAGTGCATGGATTGAAAATACATTCTTCTATCTACTTCTACTACTAATAAAAAGAAGTATTAGGAGAACCGTGTACGGGTTACACCGCGGTGTTCACAGCCCTCCGACGCCCGTTTTGCGATACCCGCCCCCCTCCGGTTTTTCCCTCTCCCACGATCCGTTTTCCTCTCCCCACGATCCCAAGTGCCCAAGCCCAACCTCCCCAACTCAAAAGAAACCTGATCCCCTACTTGCTACTTCCCCGTTTCTCCCACCAACGCATCGCATCGCCTCCTCTCCCATTGTCGCTGCTCGCCCATGCCTCTTCCGAGCTCGCCGTTTTGAGATGCGTCCACCACGGCCTCGTCGCCAGCGGGCCGCCGCCGCCTCGGCCCTCTGCCGTGCTGGGTCATCCTCCAGACACGCCACACTGATCGTCGCCGACAGACGTCGCACGCCTCCCCCTCCTCATCTCCGTGCCGCTCAGCTCCGTTCGCAGCCGCCAGAGTCGTCGCACACACCTCCTTCTCCTCCTTCCTCTCGTCACGCAAATTGAGTCATCACCGGCATGTCGCTCATAACCCGCGGTGACGGCATTGTCTCGATGACACACTCCAGCGCGCGACGTAAGTGACCTTGATCTGGTCGGCCGCCCGCTCGTCGCCAGCGCCGGGACGGAGGTGCTGGTGACACGGGCCGTCGGCTGCTGGAGTGGTAGACTAGTAGGAACCCTTTGACGTACCTCGGCCTCCATGGGATTGGGTTTCAGGCGGACCAGCACTGACAACTCCATACTCCGGTAGTTCCTGGGATACAGTCATCTTCATACATGCCTTCCGGTAATTCTCGCACATACACTAGATCCGCTCGTGTCCTATTGCCTGTTCTATGTTCTGTTTAGGTTTGGCTAGAACACAGATAATAACACAAGACTCGATATGTTCAGATAGGGTGACCATACAAGAACAACACCAGCAACATTGTCATCATGTTGTGCAAGGTAATGTGTGCTAACCTGCACTTGAATTGCATGCAAACGACTCATCAAGTTCTCAGGAGTGTGACATGCTTCGCTTTCTCCACTTGTATATGACGTACACTGTCAATATGATATTATGTGTTAATCATGCAGGCTTGATGATCGATCCCTAGCTAGATTTGGAGCTACATACTTGCAGATTGAAAGTGATGCAATGCAGGAACTTAGTGGGTATGCAGGGGTGTTTTTGGTTTGGAAGTCATTTGACCCATGACATTTTCTCCATCCTCTGTATGATCCGTGCTACTGTTATTGATCAATTGTTCACTAGAGGACACATATATTTGATGACTACACGCTACAGAATTTGGATTAATATTAAGTGCTAAGTTTGCATTGTAACAGTAGAATTTTCATGACAATAAAATGCTCCTGATACAGTTCCATGCATGCATCATACGAAGAAAACTCTTTCTATTGGGTATTCAGTTATCTAGAGTAGTACAAACCTCTACCTATTGGGCATCATGTACTCAGTAAAATTTTATGGCCTTTTTGTGTTCAGTTACCAAGTCAATTTAGTTAGTTAAGCTTCATGTTACCACTAGAAAGCATTAGTGACATATATGGATGGGCAAGGATGGGTTAGGTGCCGATTATCTGAAGCTAGCACAAGATACATGGAAGAATCAGATGTTCCAGTTCTTATGGGCAAAGGCTGGATGATTGTGTGCACATCTGCATTCAGTTAGCTTTGGATTCTTTTACTGTACCTTGCTAATATAATATAATCTGGTCCATTTAAGTCACCTGCTCAAGGTCGGTGAGCCTTGCAATATGGCCTTGGAGCCTTAATAGGCTTTTGTCATATTTTTGCATACATTTTCAGAAACAATGAGCTAAGCCTTTGACTGCTTCAGCCTTGCAATATGGCGTTGGACCTAACGGTTTGGTCTGCAGTGTTTAGGGTACATATTGGATATTTAGTTCACGCCTTTCATTTTCTTTGTAAGGATTTTCTTTGTGGGAGGTCCTCGAAACCACTGAGCTCAATAGTGAGCCAAATTTTCTTTTAGTATTAATTTTTCTTTTACCATTGATTTCATTCGAGAGTCTTTCTTTTTTCTACACCCAGTACCATATCTGAGTCAGCAGAACTAAAGGAAAGTCCAAGGAGATGATTATAAAGATTATACTGAAAGTAAATGTCATTATCCTCAAGTGAAAATTCGTACCTGTCCAGAATAGTTTTACAGAAATGTCCCTCAAGCCTCAAGGTGAGGACCATTAACATGAGGTATGCATTAGATCCACCAGAGAGAGTGTACCAAACTCTCAACACAGAGCATGGACCAATTAGTTTTACAGGAAATGGTGCCTACAATAAGGTTAGCTCAAATTGTGCTCTTGCTTGACAGGGACGTGAAGTAAATCCTCATGATTGAAATAAACTAATATTTGTGGCCAATTAGTCTATTTATGTAGAGAACTAAACTTAATATAGTTCATGACTTTTTTTTCGGTGGTGACAATATGGAAAAAGTACAAATTAGTTCAAGGTGGTGACACAGTTTCAGAAATTAAAGTTTCTTCCTTCAGAAGATGAGGTTAGAGTGACTCATAGTGAAATAAGTTTTTATTTTCCGTAGCAAGCACGGGCATTGACCTAGTAAGGTTTAAAAGTAAGGTTTAAAAGAAAGATTCGGTATCCACAAAATATCATTATGTCTTTTAGGTTCGCATGCTAAGAACATGTACTCTGCAATTATTGAATTCCCATATTCCAAACGAAGCTCGGACGCGGCATTCCCTAACCAAAAGAATGTTTACTCACGGTCTTAGTGCATCAATTTCCAAATCAAATACACATGGCAAATGTGCTTGTTAGAGCATCTTCAAGAGCTCTTATATTTTGTTTGTTAAATATGAGAATTGTATTTGTTTGTAAAAATAGAAATCCTCCCTAATTCAATGGCCTAATCCAAGAGACATGCTAAAACGTGGCCGCTATAGCAAACAAGCAACGTTGGGCAAAAATAGCAAGCGAGGACTGTTGGATAACAATCCTTGATTTATAGCAAAGCAGATAAAAGAGTTGTTGGATGGAGGTTTTATTAATCCTTTTCTTTTTTAAGCTAAAGGAAGTCTATATACAAGATCTTTTGGAGATGCTCTTACAAACTTACAATTACAAGCCACGAGGCCATGGCTCACAGACTCACAATAACACATTTCCTTTTCCAGTTCACAAACGGTAATGCTTGGCTCCGAACGTCCGACGTGTGTCGGACGGTTCGCCCACCCCCACGCTCTCCACGGGCCCCCCACGTGTAGTACTGCCTCCGTCTCCCCTCTCTCCCCGTTGAATCTTATCCATCTACATTTTCTCCGCCTCTTTCACACACTCGATGAGCCGCAGCCCTGCTGCCGACGCCGGCGCGCCCTGCCTCACTCGTGCTCGCCTGTCACCGCCGACGCAGCGCCGCCGTTCACGCCGCCAGCATCGCGCAGGATCCCTCAAGAACGGCGGCACGCTCCTCCTCCTCTCCCATGGCCGGCGGTGGCCCACCCATGTCTCTGCCGCGTGGCGAGCTCCACCGCTGACCGTGGGGGAGCGGCGGTTCGCGCCCATGGCGTCGTTGCCGCCGAGATCCGCCGTCGGTCGTGGGGAGTGCCGGCCCGCGCCGTCGGCGAGCTCCGCTGCTGGTCGTGGGGGAGCGGCGGCCGCGCCATGGTTCTCGTTAGTGGTTCCCTAGGCGGCGAGCTCCTGGTCGCCATCCTCTTCCTCCTTCGTCCATCTGTGCAGTTCTACTATGTTTTGCTAAGGTTTGATGCATGTTGCGAGTGTATGTTTCGCATGTTTCATATGTTTTAGAAAAATGTTGCAACTGTTTTATGCGGATGTTGCAAAAGTAGATCTGGATGTTGCGAATGTTGCATATGTTTTCACACGCATGTTGCAAGTGTTTTATGTGGATGTTGCATTTGTATCTAGAGGTTTTGACTAGATCGTGTGCGACTGATTGTTGAGAACGACACTGTGTTTCACTATATTTCAGTAGATTTTTTTTGAATGTTGGAGTTGCATGATAGTGATGTTGCAATATGTTTGTTTCAATGTTGCAAAATCGAACGATGAATTAAGGATGTTGCATGCAACATTGCACGATGTTGCGGCGGGAATTTTTACTCCCAAACCCAGATGTTTCACTGTGTTTCAGTATATAATTTATACATATTGCAAACATGTATTCCCAATGTTGCAAATATGTATTTTCAATGTTGCAACGACCGTTCGATGGAAAAAATTCCATCGGACGTCCGGGCGCCAGCAATTCCCTTTCACAAAACAATTAACAAATCACCATATGTTGCTTCCTATAAAAGATGAAGCTAGAGCAACATCTTTTTTTTGTATGGGATGACTTGCACTGATTCGCATTTGTCACGGTGTTAAAGGACATGTAAAGCATGACACATGTCATGTACTCCCTCCGTCCCAAAATATGTGCACTCAGAGAGTTCAAATGTGCAGAATAATATGAGTGAGAAATCACATTTATGTCACTATAAAGTTGTAATTATTGTACCTCGAGAAGAGAGAAAGTAGAAAAAAGACAAACAGAGTTGGTTTGTGCTTATATATAAATGTGCCCTTATTTTGAGATCAAATTTGAACTCTTGCATTTATTAGGGGGACGGAGGGAGTATGATATTAGTCCTCGCTAAGAATCTTCTTCTTCTTTTTTTTTTTTTTTTTTTTTTTTTTTTTTTTTTTTTTTTTGCGAGACAGACCGTTTTAACTGCTGAAAACAAAAGTATCAGAATGGCTGAAGCGGTTACTCCAATTCGCTTCCAATTCTAAACTACTCCAGGTCCCACCTTCCCAGTCTCCCAGGAGCTCCAGATCGAAGCCCCCGCACCGAACTTTCCAGCCGGAGCCAGGCAGCAGCCATGGACCGCCGCGGCGAGGCCAGCCACCGGAGCTGGAGCTCCTCCCGCGGCCGAGGCTGGCGAGGACGCGGACGCGGTGGCGGTGGCGGCGGCGGCGGCGGCCGCCCCTTCCCACCACCTCCTTCCTCTACCGCATCCTCCACGGCGGTCAACCCCACCCCGGCCGTTACCATCGACGACGCTGCGCCGATCATCGGCACCTGCCCCGACATGTGCCCAGGTAACACCCTCCGTGCTCACGTATGCGTTAGCCGCCTGTCAGGCGAAGGCGATGGCAGCAGCCGGGTCGATGTTCCTGCAGCGCCAACGCGCACCACCTGTTCGACGAAATCACGCTAGTAGAGCGATCCAGTTTGATCGTTCATGTGGCGCTTAAGCTCATGGCTGTCGTGGTCTCCGTTGCAGCGAGGGAACGAGCGTTGAGGGAGAGGCTGAGGGACCTGGCCGTGCTTGAGCGAGTGGGCGGCGACCCCACACGCACGTCTCCTTCCCTCGCCGTCAAGAAGGTGAGCCGTCCCTTTTGTGATTGGCCCTGCGTTTGTGTGTGAGGTTTTTGCTTCTTTGCTGGTCCTTTTGCCTGTATGTGCTTGACTGCTTGTAGTCTTCTCCCAATTCAAATGGCCTGACTAGGTTGGCCTGGCCCTTCCATGTGGTAGTTAGGTTAGTGCACGATCTCTGTGGATTTATGTCCTTGGATGCATATGTTCACGCAACTGTTCATGTACTTTTGCTTACAGGGAGATCGTCGCGTGTGCTGGAACTGGCAAACTCTTTGTCTTAGTTGTGTTTTGCGAATTATTGTTACATATGCCACCGATGTCAGCACCTGCCTTCATGTGCATTCTTTATGTTGAATCGTTTCCAGGATAGAATGAAGCTGGGTTGTTATTATTGATGAGGATGTATTGCAGATGTTGGCACTGCATTTTAGTTAGACCAGCATTTCCTTTTGCCTGGGGTTCCCTCCTTTTCTAGTAATCAGATTAGAGACAATCCGGTGTTCCTGAATGGCTATAATGGAAGGTCGGCAAGGAGTTAGGAATGGGCTTAATAACTTGTAAAATAATTCCTCTATACTTAATTTGACATCACATTAGCAGAGAAAGAAACAAGTTTGTGAGAGTAGATGGTGGTAAACCAGTAGAGCCTTTCTGTAGAAGCCTAGGAGACCATCTTTAGACAAACAGAGCTTTTATCTCCTCAAATTATGATAAAACTATATAATCCCTTGTCATACATCCTTGTGGTCTTTACTAACTGCTGAAATTATAAAAGGTAAGTAGCAATATGGACATTGCAAGAGTTAGTCTTACCTGTGTTGATCCAAATCTGAGTTTCTGATGTCACAATGAATTGTGTCAAATGACACGTGCCACTAATGATGGCCAGAAATCATAAATCTTGCTGATGTATTCTACTTTGGTAAAATGGTCCCGTTTATGAATCTCATGGTATATCTGATCTATCAACTGAAAAATATTGGTTCAGGCAGCCTTTTGCTTTTCTGTTTGTCTGAACGACTGCATGGACTTTGCATATTTGTAAAAAAATAAATAAATTACCAACGAGTATTCTGCGGATTCATTTTCTTTTTCTGACCCCTGGTTTCATGCTAGTTCTGCAGAACTATATCTTCCACAAATGTAATGGCATCAGATATACGTCCTCTGCCGGTTTTGCGAGAAACAATGGATTATCTTTTGCATTTACTGGATTCTTCAGAGCATCCATTTGAGACAATCCATGATTTCATATTTGATAGGACAAGGTCTATAAGGCAAGACCTCAGTATGCAGAATATAGTGAATGATCAAGCAGTTCAAATATATGAGGATGTGGTATATTTCCATCTCCTGAACTCCCTTTTATCGCTTCAACCATGTTTTATAATTCTATGTTGTCTTGTTCGTCTTGAAGCTTCAATTTTAACACTGAACTTTCAATAGAGTTTACTCTGATGACCCTTGAAGCTAAGTTTTGGGAGTTCAGATGGCAGTTTTGATTCAAAAACCATATTTCATTCAGTTTAAGTTAGATTTTCTGTACTCTGCAAAACAATCTTAATTTCCTTTTTATTTTCTTGAATGAATGCTGCTGTTTTTTTACAATGTTGGCCAAATATTCACTCTATGCACATGATATCAAGCAGGATAACTAGAATCTAGATATGCTCAAATGGTTGTTTAGGTTTCGTTTTGTTTCCAATTCTGGATAGAAATTATGTTTTTTTCTTTCTGAACTATTGTTTAATGGGTGATAATTTCTGTCAGGCATTTGCCATCAGTTTTTGACTCACTTTGGTGGACTTCTCTTTAAAAAGAATATTGGCCTGTTATTTGTTATATTTCTGCATACTTTATTTTCCCTGCTCTAGAAATATCATTGCTTCCAGTGTAAACTTATATTAAAGTATTCCTTTACAGCTTTATCTAATACTTGCCTGCTTCCCAGGTAACATTTCATATTAGGTCCCATCAAAGACTTGCTAGGTCTTGCCAGGATTCAGATGTATCTTCATTGTGTTTCCTAAACATGGAGCAGCTAACAAAATGCCTGCTTTCACTGTTTGAGATGTATCACGTAATCCATGAGAGTGATTCCCACAGCAAAAGAGAGGCCGAATATTATTCCTTCTATGTGCTTCTACATTTAGGCTGCAAGATACCCAAAATGGTAAATTTGTCACCATTATTATTGCTTCCATTCCATATTCAAACTTGTTCTATTTACCTATTCAAGTGATTTGTGCTTTACCTTACTCCATCTAATAAATACTACATACCTGACTTTCTACTTATCTTCAGGTAGATTCACTCTCTTTGTGGTATAGCCAATTAGCTACTCAAGTTAGACAGTCAAAGGAAATGATATTTGCGAGAAATTTATTAAGGTAACTTCTATATATATTGCTTGCCAATGTGAACCTTCGTTTTTGTGCGTGCTCCTATTTCTATTCTCATAATTGAGTCCAAAACCTATGGCATCATTTTGGCTTTCCGTCTGTGCATCCAGTTGTGTGATTTAGTCATAAGTATGTAGTTGGTTCTTAGCTGACTGCTTTCATGCTGAGCCATATCTTTTTGAATCTTTACATAATTGTACGTATTTATTGTAGATGCTACCAGCTAGGAAACTTCAAGCGTTTCTTTTGCATGATAGAAGCTGAAGCAACCGATCTTCAGTTGTGCCTTGTAGAACCATTTCTCAATGAGGTGAGTCCAGATGAAATGGCAAGGTTGGCATTTTCAGCTGAAGTTGTATCCTTATCCTTTTAGCCTTGTTTTTAACAAACCTATTTGTTCCCATTGAAATGCCTTTTAACTTTTAGCCTACATAATACTGGAAATATGATTGATTTCGTGGCAAAAATGGTTTCACGTTATTTCGATTGTCAATTATACTTTTAGTTGTGTTTTGATCCTTCCATATTAAAAAGTAAAACCATCTGGAGTTTGTCTTTCTGGTACCAGCGATGTTATTGTTTTCCAGTTCTATATTAAAACTAGTACCGTTATGTTACTGATTATTTTGTGTTTGGGTGTCAACTTCAATCTCTCCCACTTTACTGCTGAAGGTTCGGGTTAGAGCCTTAATGTACTTTAACCATAGTGGCTACAAACTCCAACACCATCCTTTGGAACATCTGTCAGGAATCCTGATGATCGAGGTAATCTTACAGTAAGTTAGAACCTATGAATTGCGCTGCTGTTTGGCTTTTGGTAATATCTGAAGCTTATTGGCAATCATTTAGGTGTCGGAACTAGAAACTCTTTGCGGAATATGTGGACTTGAAATCAGGACAAGTGAAGGTATGAAAGCTTTTATGCCTAAACAGACAAGCTTCAGCCTACCGACATCCATGCCAAGTAATGGCATTTACATCTCAAGGGAGGCTGAAAGATGAAAAGAGCATTGTAATTCAGGTTCAATGGATTATAGAATGTGTACCAAGAAATTACTTGTCACGTGTGTTACATGTAAAATGTTTCTCGATGTTCCCCGCACAAATACTTATTACTGTTACAAAAAAAAAGTCTGAATGATATTGTTTACGACTTCTGCTATAATTTTGAGACTCTCCATGCTACTTGCTTGCCCCTTTTAGCTTCACACACAGAACATGAGTCGTGGGGTTCGCCGCATGGGCGAAGATGTCTGGATTGGGATTTCGGTCTGAGCATGAGATGCAATAGTTAACAGTTTTGGGCCCGTCTTTGGTAATTTAGCTCGTGTGAGAACCTTTTTTTTTTTTTGGGGGGGGGGGGGGGGGGGGGGGGCAACGTTGAGTTGCAGAGAAAAGAGTACCCGCTAAAAGTGTACACGTTAAATTGTTGTGCAAATATCTGTGCTTCGTTCGTAAGTTGGTCGTAACAGTGTCAAACGAGCAAAGAGTTTACCAGGACTGGCAACGAGAAACAGTCGCAAAAAGGATTGTGCTAATAATTGCAAACAACAAATGACGGGCAGCATTGAATATCCAACGATGGCAAAGTAAACAAAGTAAAACCCAATCTTTGAGCCGGTGACTGGTATGCATGTACCAAGAAGGGAACCACCTTTTTTGACAACTGAATGAACCTTTCAGAAACAAAAAGCAATGCCACAATTGGCATAACGCAACAGAAATGTAGACAGATCAGTGACGTAATTTACATCCTATCATCTCTGATATATGATCGAGATCCATTGATCCAAGAAGTTTCATCACACTGTTAGCAAGGTTAACCAAAGCCTCTCTTCACAGTTCACCATGAGTCTGTTTGAGCTTGCCAAGGACAACCACACATCTAGCTACAAAGGCTTTAACTTGCTGCTGTTTTGACCCTTCCTCGTTTCAACCCAATAACGCAAGCCTTCCAGTTCCATTTCTGCAGCGAATAAATTACAATGAAAATATTCAAACACGTCATCAGGTGACAATGACAGTTCTGTGAAGACAAGGTATAGAAGGGCCACGGCAACCATATGTGCAACAACACAGCAAAAAAGAGGTTTAACACAGATTTGTCGTTGAGTCAACATCAATTAAGAGATGGGAATATGCAAAAAGAATTCAACGAGACAAAGGCACAACAATGCTAAAGCTCGCAGAGGCTAACCTTTTTGTGCTTCCCTGCTGACTTTGAACCTTTACCGTCTGCCTCATGATCTGCTTTTCCACCCAAGGCACTGAATGGAATCTCCAACATATCTTCGATCTAACATAAAATCAATTTTAGTGAGGAAATCCATGAGGAATTTAAAAATGTGTATGGTGGTCCCATGGTTCATATTGTTATTTCCTTATGCACATTAGTAAGGAGTTCCACGGGCAATAAACATAAAGGTACCATACCAGTTTCTTTGAGCTAGGGGGGGGGGGGGGGGGGGGGGGGGGGCAATATTCAGCGAAGTCACTATACCTTAGTATTTTGATTCTCCTTCCCGGCCTCCAGGATAACATTTTTCACCGGCTCCTCAGAACAGAACTTGACGTCAGATTCACCAGATATCACTTTTTCAGCAGCATTGTCCCTGGTAGTAGAGCACAATAGTACATTACACTTCGTCCGGTCACAAATATAGGTTTATTAGTACATTGACACTATCTCCGATCTTAAACTATATGTGTAAAAACAGATTCAGTATAGAATGCATATAATGACAGTTCAAATATCTATGCAATAAGAATATGTTACTAGATCATACCCTGTAGGCTCTTCCGCAGCAGAACGTTCCTGACATATGGATAGCATGGCTGTCAATGTACGATCCCGAATTAAGTCGTTCATCAAATCATCACCTCGATCGCTCTTACACTTTTTCCTCAGCAATTCACACATCAACTTAGCCTCTTTTGTGATACCCTAGAAGTTATTTTGCAAGCAATACCAAGATGTTATTAAAAAGTAAAGAGTTAATACTGAAAAATTAACTAGGTTGCAGTTTCTTTCGCTAGAGGTTCATGTACCATCATGGCAGCAGCAGGCGCAACATATTCAGGATGTTTGGATGTCATAAAGCTTAAGGCACACTGCCGGATCTTATTGCTGACAACAATGTAGGCAGCGGCCACACTGGTCCCAGCAATCAGCCACTCAACCATCAGCTCAGCCTCCTTGGTGATACACTTCAAAATTCAAATGAAGCCACACTTTTCACATTAGGCACAAGGCAGTTAATCAATGTACATCACCAATAAACCCATGAACATATTTCCAAATTAACTAATTAAGGACCCGGCTTGCGTCGGTTTGGCAGAGACACACCTTTAAAGCGATGGCAGCAGCTGGAAATTCGCTTTCCATCACATTAGTCATTTGACGCGCGCAATTGACAATCTTGTCACTCAGCAGGCTGACCTCGATCTCATCACTGAATTCTTTGGCCCGACTCTCCCATTGATGCTTAAGATGGCTCTCCATCTTGATACACTTGAAACCACCGTTTGGAATTTGCGCAAATACATAAACAAATAATTAGGCAAAAGATCAAGCTGCTACTTACTAGAAACTAATTAACTAAGCATGCGAATAATGTGTACATCGAGTCAGGATTCAGGAAGCTACCGAATCAGCCAGAGATGCCAGGCCACTCCCGTTACGATCTCCATGGAGATTGTTGGAATTACCAGCAGCAGTATTGTGAAGGTAATAGTCCATGAGGTACTTCTTGTACAGTGTCAAAGGATACGACGAATGGTAAGGCAATATCGTGTCCCATCCCCATGCTCTCTCGAAAAGATCTGGTGGGATAATAATAACTAGTTAAAACTTAAAAACAACTATAATTTCCAATGCAAGGGATAGGCGAAGCCGAGATCAGAGACCTACGTACCTGTGTGATCAAGGATCTCGAAGGGAGGAAGTGGTTTCGTGTAGCCATGCTTCCTGGCCTGTTCCCCGCGTTCCGCCCACACGGCCATCCTCTCCCTAGCAGTCCTTTGCATCCTGGCCACACGGTCAAGATCGCCTCGATCTCCTTCCCGCTCGGCGGCACTTTCGCCGGCCTCCGTCACGTCGTCGTCCTCGTCTCCCCCGATGGCACTGCGTTTGGTCGATGGGCACCGGAGTCCCCACTGTGTTGGAAGACATGTCAGAATATTTTTTACGAGTTTGATTAGGAAGGGAGTTAGAGTTGTATTTACCAATAGTCCAATTATATAATATAAAGTTCGTATCAAAGTGTACTTTCGTAAGAGAGGCGGCACGTTGTCGTGACTTTAAGAGAAATGTGAGCGATCGAATCGCGGAGCTATTCTGTTTCTCAATTCAATGCTAGCTTCAACATGCTGTTTTACTTTGCATAGTTCATATGAAAGAGTATCCACTGAAAGCATACACACATATGCCATGCCACAGTAGAAGATACTCTCGTTTCAGTTTTCTTATAAGAAGCCATGGCATAGTCGCATTTAGCAATCGAAAACCAAACTAAGGCTCTAATACCGGGTACGATCAGCACACATCAAATGATCCCAAACCACACATGGCATGGCAAGAAGGGTTTAACCCTGATACTAGCTGACGGATCACGAGTACATTAACCTCTTCAACAAACAAAAATTCCATGCAGTCTATACTAGATCCCATGCCCTCATCTGGGAACCAAAACCACATAGAGAAGATAGGATTTGAGCAGGGTTTAATCAGATTCTGCATGAACCACAACCTAGATGTTTATCTCTGTTTTCAACAAATACTCGAATCCATTACCATACAATAAGTAAACTACTCATCATCCTCAGCCTTGGCCTTCTTCTTCTTTTTCTTCTTCCCTTCAGTGGCTGTCTTTGGTTCAGCATCCTCTGAAACTTCACGGCTCTTCTTCTTCTTCTTCTTGGGAGTTTCGTTAACTTCAGCATCACCATTGGCGACGCCATTCTCCTGCTCCTGGGTCTCCTCCTCTAGCTTATGCTTCTTTTTCTTCTTCTTCTTCTCGGTTCCCGGCTCAGCTTCGCCATCAGCAGCGTTGGACGGCTTATCCAGGTCCATTGCATCACCATCAGCCTCAGTTTTGGACTTCTTTTTCTTGCTTTTCTTGGCAGATGCATCAGTCTTCTCATTATCTGCATACGTTGAAGGACAGTATAAACATAATTGAAGATAGGGTGTCTGTTCCTGTGGAAACTACAATTTAAAGAGCTTGCAGTCCTGATATATTGAAGGAATTAGCCTATGCTTACCATCATCATCAACTGAGGTTTCATTGACCATACTGTCAATAGCAGCTTTCATCACATCAAGATTTTTACGAGGAGCAACACCCTTATCATAGAATTCAAGTCTCTCCTCAACTTGCTCACGCAGCTTTTGGCCGAAGACGGAGGTACTTGCCTCTGGAGTCAGATATACAGTGTAAAACAATCAAGAGGGGTGCCTTCAGAATAAGAATACTGAGCATAAAAGAGTCCAGTCACTGAAACTAACCTGAGTAGCAATCAATGCGTGATGCAATCGAGCATTTGTTTGCCAGGTAACGAGCCATTCTGCCCTTGTTCTTGGTTGTAGCACGGCCAATGAAGGAGGAGTGGAATATCAGACCATACTTTGGTGTGTTCCCTCGAGTTTTCAGTGCTCTGGCAGACAATATAGAGAAGCATTATATTGTTGTGACTGTGTGCCAAAGTTTATTTATATGATAATGTATAAAAACATCATTTCCAAAGTTAAATTATAATTAGAGAGACACTAGGAAAATCATAATAAGATGTAAACTGCAGCAACCTGAAAAGTGCCTTCTCAGCACCAAGTATTTGGAGAGTGGAGGCAGGACACTTGGCAAGATTTGAAAGACTGCCAGCATGAGAGATTAGACGAGCTCCAACAACTTCACCAATCAATGATGTCAAATTCGGTGCAATATCATTCATCTTAGTCACAAGATATTCATAAAGGTTTTTACGGTATTCAGACAGATTCATAACCCTTTGGGCAAATTGCTGGACATTAATCAAATCAACTGGCGACAGATCCTGGCCTGAAAACAAACAAGCAAACCATAAGCCAATTTACTATGACCACGATAGACAAAACTAAAACTAAGGCATATCACATTACCCATTGAGGCCTTCGCTGCTTCAACAATTTCTTTAGCCTTTTCCATATCACCAACTATATCCTCCAAAGCACTAAGATCTTTCTCCGCCAAATCAGATTTGTTCACGATAAATTTAGCAAGCTTGGCATATATGTAATTGTCATTGACAATCTTGACAAGCTCAGGGAAGTGCCACCCGAACCATTCCCTGCAGTTTTTAAGCAAGCAATCAATAAACAAATTAACACCATAACACCCAAAGTAACCAGAACTGAGCAGATACAAATATGCAGTGACTCCACACAACAGCCTACATCAGACAGTTATCATCAAGAAACTAAAGAAAAAAATGTGCATACCTGACTCTCATGGAAAAGGAGTTGATGTCCTTGTCAAGAGTATCCAGCAGAAAGATAGCCTGAATCACCATGTTGTCAACACGATTCACATTGAACTTCACCTTGGCCCTACTGTAGCTATGCCCCAGGCCGAGTTGGGCTTTCTCCAAGTCCGACTTCTACAATCAACCACAGAAAACTTTTACTTAAGCACAACCATGCGTCCAGCTTTACCACAAATACAGGCCTATATAAGCTAAAGCAGGCAAAGGTTCAACACTTGTGTAACTCAGAGCCACAACTAAATCTCATATTGCCCACTAAACCCGTGCGAATTTATGGGGAAAAGCACCTTGAGCTCCTTGATGAAGCGGTCGAAGTGGAGGCGGACGCCCCGGAGCAGCTCCTGGACGAACTCGTTGCTCTGGCAGGGGATACCGGTGACCTCGGCGATGTGGGAGCCGATCTTTGGCTCGACGACGCCAAGGCTGTACTTGGCCTTCTTCCCCTCCTTGGGCTTGGGCAGGTTCAGCTCCAGGAAGCTCCTCAGCTCATCGGTCATGATCCCTGCGCAAAAATACGGACAACCCCCGCGTCAAAACGCAGGTATCTCGCAGCCATGCTGCATCATTAGGTGGGGGAGAGGAGCGGACCTTCGGAGACGGCGTTGCACTGGTTGAGCGCGTCCATGGCGGAGGAGAAGGGGGTGAAGGCGGTGAGCTTGACGGCCTTGCCGAAGCGGTCGAGGTCCAGGACGGAGGAGCGCACGGCCTCCACGCTCTGGCCGATCTCATCGATGCCGTACGCGTGGAAGAGCCCGTAGCCGGAGGACGACTCGAAGAGCAGGTACAGCGCCATCTCGCCGGCGGATGGCGGCGGCGGCGGCTGCTCCTGTTGGGTTTGGGGCGGCGGAGGGGTTAGGGTTTTAGGAGGACAATGGAGACAACGTGGGCGCGGGGGCAGATTTATGGGCTCAGGCTGGGCTCCTGTGGGCCGTCGGATTACCTTTTGCCTTCTCACCCTCCTCTAATTTCTTATTTCTCCATTCGTGGATTAGTTACTACTAGTTCTGCACTACTACTACTAGTCTACTACTTTGGTCTAAGGGGGGCATTTCTCACTTTTGACCTGTACTAACAACAACTTTAAAAGAACATAATCAAATAAATCTTCCTCGCGCTTGTTTGTACATGAAAGTTTTTCAAGTTCCACAACTTAGGTATTTATGATTTTTTTAGGGCCTTATGATTTATGTGCTATCAAGGTCCTTTTTTTAGCGGATTCTACTTCAAGGTCCATTTATTTTAGAGGATTCTACTTCAAGGTCCTAAACAGAGCACACTATGCTTCGAGAATGACCACGTCCACGTCTCTCATTCTACTCAACGCTGGAGAAAGACAATGGGATGAAAAAGATTGGCGCGGTGTTTTGCATTTAGGAGATGCAAGCCGACTCCAAAAGCTTGGCCTCGTGTGGACTGTGGACAGACATGCCGTGGGAGAAGCGTGGTACACATCGGCGTCGTCGGACGGTGGTGGCCGGACGAGCACAATGTGCGTGCGAATGCGATAGGGAGAAAGCTCCCGGGCTGGCATAGCACAACGCAGTTACACATATTCTTTACAAAATTGACTAGTTGCAAATTAAGCATATAAAATAGAGTGTTTCTCAATTGCGGTATAAATACAGTATCATGACAAAATACTGCAAGAATTTTTTTTAAAAAAATTGTCTGCAAGAAAGAAAATACTACAGCTCAGGTGGACCGTAGGAAAATACATCTCACATCTCAGTACTTGTCCGCTACGGTTCCGTCGCGCGAGTAATGGGCCAACAAGCCAACAGGCTGCGTACACTTTCTCTCCACAAGGTTCAGCCCACAAAAGGCCCATTTGCCTCACGCGCAGCACGTGCGACGCACGCGCCCTCCACCCGCTGCCATCCGTCTGCTCTCAAAACCCTAGCTTCCCCCCACCTCGTCGCCTCCTCTCTCCCACCGCCTCCTTCGAGGCTTCGACTCTCTTTCCCACCGCCACCGGACTCCCTCGCGAAACCCACACGAGAATCAAGAAGGAGGACATGGCGAAGAAGAAGGAGAAGGCGGTGAACGTGTCCGGCAAGCCGCGGCACTCGAACGACGTAAACCGCCCCAATGACAAGAAGGGCGCGGGCGGCGGCGCCGGCGGCGGGGCCCGGTCCGCGGCGACCGTCCGGCGGCTCCAGATGTACAAGACGCGGCCCAAGAGGGACCGCTCCGGGAAGGTGCTTAGGAACGAGTTCCAGTCCAAGGAGCTCCCCAACACCCGCATCGAGCCCGACCGCCGGTGGTTCGGTGAGCGAATCGCCCCAAGCCCAACCCGACCCATCTCTGTGCATATACGGCTTTCGATTGGCCTCTATATAAGTTTAGCTTATGCATCAACTAAGCTGTCAAATGCTGTTCTGTGGCTCCAGGATGATCCTCTCTAGCAATCGTTACCTGTTCCTGTGTTTGCCACACGTGAATTCGATTGATGGATGCTGATTGCTTGTACCTATCTCATGTTGATCTGGTTCTTGGTAATTGCAGGCAATACCCGGGTTGTGGGCCAGCCACAGCTTGAAATGTTTCGGGAGGAACTCAAGAATCGTCTTTCTGACAACTTCAGTGTCATCCTGAAAGAACGGAAGCTACCGCTATCACTCCTGCAGGATCATCAAAAGGTGCTACTCTTGTGTATATCATTATCATCTGTCATGGTGATCATCCTGTTTTAATGTTGGTGAAAGGGGCAAAAATAGCATGCATGTAACTTTTTGATGCAACTGGTGTCAATATTGTTCCCTTTCTAGTTGATTGAGGTGTTGTCTCAGTTGGATGTTTTTAATAAAATGGAAACATGTAGCTTTACATCCTGCCCACTGTAAATTACCCTACTTGATGCAGAGCTGTTCTTATGTAAGTTTGCTTGTCTTGATGCAGCAAGCGAGAGCGCATTTGCTTGATGTTGAGCCTTTTGAGCATGCTTTTGGGCCAAAGGGCAAGAGGAAACGCCCAAAACTAACTGCTCTAGACTATGAATCTTTGCTGAAGAAAGTTGATGACTCCCAAGGTGAGTAATGTCTGGATTTAGTTTGCTGCTTCTAAATAATTAGAAATTGAAAGTAGTGCATGTCACTTTAGAATAGAGCAATTTGATTGGTCCCGTGTAACCGTTTAAGTTGACTCCACTTTTGTTCAGATGCTCTGTAATTGCTCTAGTAGAACATGCAGTTTTGAAGTCTTTTGAATAGTTAACATGATCATTTCTCATATCCTTGGTTGGTGAATTTTCTGTTTTAGTTACGTGAATATGCATGTTTTTTTATCTTCAGATGCATTTGAGCAAAAGTATGCTTCCTCAAAGTTGCCAAGGGAGGAAGAAGAAGATGGCTTACGGGATCTAGTGAGGCATACGATGTTTGAGAAGGGACAGAGCAAAAGAATCTGGGGTGAACTGTACAAAGTTATTGATTCTTCAGATGTTGTTGTGCAGGTTAGTACATAGCTCATTTGTCCATATGATATGAAAATTACTCTGTGAACTCAACCAAAGGTGTGCTAATTTTTTATTTTTTATTTTTGTATTCTTTTACCCTGCAGGTGTTGGATGCTAGGGATCCAATGGGTACTCGATGCTACCATCTAGAGAAACATCTGAAGGAGAATTGCAAACACAAACACTTGGTGTTCTTACTAAATAAGGTATCAATTTTAGCTCTGCATCTTATCGTTGTACAAAAGCTTTGTCACTTTCCTGTTTGATATCTGATGGCATATTGATTGTTTGTTTTTTCATTTAGTGTGATCTAATCCCTGCTTGGGCTACAAAAGGATGGTTAAGGACCCTGTCAAAGGACTATCCCACCCTAGCATTCCATGCTAGCATCAACAAGTCATTTGGCAAAGTAAGTTTCCATTTTGCAGGATCTTCTTCAGTGTATCATCTATGTTCTATATTATTTAATGACACCTTAAATTTCTGAACACATCCAGGGATCTCTTTTGTCCGTGTTGAGGCAGTTTGCTCGTTTGAAGAGTGACAAACAAGCTATATCTGTTGGATTTGTTGGGTACCCCAATGTTGGGAAGTCATCAGTCATTAACACGTTACGGTCGAAGAGTGTAATTCTCTCCTCTCCATGCTTTCAAGATGTCGTTTTCTGGTGATCTTTCAGGTTATTCTGATGATTGTAATATGCCTGCAGGTTTGCAAGGTCGCACCCATTCCTGGAGAGACAAAGGTGTGGCAGTACATCACTCTGACTAAAAAGATCTTCTTGATCGATTGTCCTGGTGTGGTGTATCAAAATAATGATTCAGAAACTGATATAGTTCTAAAGGGTGTGGTATGTTTCTTCAGCTTTGCACATATAATCTTTTTTGGTTGGATTGGTGAAAAAAATTATTTCAAGCATCTATTCCCCTCTGTAATTTCTGTTGTGCATAGAACAAATATGGTTTTTTGGTGTTGTTGCCCTTATTTTGAAGTGCCATTGTGATTTTGCCCTCATTTTTTCAACTTTGTGATTTTGCCCTCCATAATTCACTTGTCAATGCGATTTTGCCCTTGGTCTTTGTGCATTTGCCCCTGTTTTTACCATTGACTAGGGGTAAAATCGCATTGACTTGTGAATAATAGAAGGCAAAATCATAAAGTTAAAAAAATGAGGGCAAAATTACAATTACACTTAAAAGTAAGGGTAAGAACACAAATGCCCCAACAAATATCTAAGGGTGTAACCTCCAACAATGACTTGTCAGTTAGTTTTGCTTACGTGGTGAAGAGAATAAATGGAGAGAGATAAAAGCTAACTGCTTACGTTATTCAAAATTAGCATACAAATCCACATGGGTAGTCAGACTATAACGGCATTTCAATTCACATGCAGCATTTAACTACCCATGTGGATTTTTATGCTAATTTTGAATAACGTGTAGCTAGGCCATTGGGTATCTATGCTAAATGGTGTGGAACATAGCTAGCAAGCTATCTTACTGTTGGAGACTTTGTTCAGCATTAGTTGGGACTCTATGCTTTTTAAGGAGAACAGTGTTGATATGTCCTATTGCATATTCTTGTATGCATTTGTATGTCAACCATCTTAGAAATACTGATTTGCATCCCTTCATCAATACGTTGGAGACTTAGTTAGTCATACTCTTTCTAATTTATGTACTTGTCACAAGGTACGAGTGACAAATTTGGCGGATGCTGCTGAGCACATTGGTGAAGTTTTGAGGCGCGTTAAAAAGGAGCATCTGCAAAGAGCGTACAAAATTCAAGATTGGTATGTTTTTTCAAGAACGTTATAATTTAGTACTCCATATTTTTCCCGGTTGCATCTTTCACGTTGATAAGAACACGCTACGGATTATTTATACACTGTGCTCCCTGATGAAGAAATACACTAACAGTCTTTTCAGCATATTCATATGCATAGATACTGATTTTTAGAGTTTGCTACAATTATAAAATCTATGGCACGGTCTTATGCTGAATTTTATCTGTTCTCTGCAGGACTGATGATAACGATTTCCTTGTCCAGCTGTGCAGGACTAGTGGAAAACTTCTCAAGGTATTGCTTGCGTTCGTAACATGTTATGAGTCTTGCTATTTCTACCGAGTGTTTCTCCTGGCTAATTTGTAGGGAAACTAATATTTGCTATGTACTTATAGTTTCTTAGTAGTACGTGTATTTTATTTACAATGCGGCTAGCAATGATATTGTTTACTCTGATGATTATGCTTTTGGCTCTCAGGGTGGGGAGCCTGACCTGACAACGGCAGCCAAGATGGTTCTTCATGACTGGCAGAGGGGTAAAATTCCCTTTTTCGTACCCCCTCCTCAGCAGAGTGACGATGGTGCATCTGAAAGTGCTGAGCCTGTTGAGAAAACCGAAGAGGACGGAGTAAGCAGTGACAGGAAGGCTGCTGCCATGAAAGCCATTGCAGGAATAATTTCGTCGCAGCAGAACATGAATGTACCCTGCCATAAGGAACATGATGGAAATAATGAAGACATTGAAAGTGAAGATAACGAAGACATCGAGCTTGCAGAGCAATCAGAGTAATCTTGGGTGTAGATGTGGATTCAAGTTGATACGTCAGGGCTGAGTGTGTAGCTACTTAACCTCATTATCACTGTGGTGCCAGAGAGGGTTTCATTCATGTTGGTTCAGCTGCTACAATGGATGGCGATTTGCTTAACGACTTGTCTACCTTTTTTGTAACTTTATTGTAATAGGGCAAGTAGATCAGTTTTTCTAGTTACCGATCGCAATGTTTATCTGTACAACAAATATGCCCCCATACAGTTACATATCTTGCTTAAAATCTACTGAGGTCATCCTTTTTTAAATAATACCGTTTTCCATTCTGAACGTTTCTTGTGACTTCATGGCCTCCTTCCAAATCAGCTTGGATTTTGACTAATCATCTTTGAAAGGGATTCTCAGCGGCAATGTGTTTTGGGCAATGCTTGGTGTAGGGTATGCCTTTGAAGCCCTTTTTTAGACTCGTGCCCATACATCAGCCTAGTTTTTCATAGAACAGGGGAACAAGCGACTTATGCTTTTTTCCTTGACTGATGATAAAAAGAATATAAATTGTTCTGCTTCCGGTTCATAAGCTTCCACGTCATACCCTTTCAATAACTTAGGATAAGCTGTTCGAATGTATATGCAGAAATAAGTTTTCGACCTGGAATAAATCCTGGCCTTCTATTATATCTATCATGAATTTCTTAGTATCCTGGAACCAGTCGGGAACGTTTCCCACACAACCGAACAAGGCCTTAGTGGAACGTGATACAAACAATTATAAAATAGCATCACGTTACCTTAGGTTGTAATTGTATGCCAATTACTGCTTTGGTTATGTCCTTGTGCCACACTCCTTAGAAATAATGTACCCTTTATATCATCATTGAAGAAAAGAGCATGGTAGTGATGCAATCTAGCCGTGAATTTGTGATAATTACAAAAATAAGAACTTTGTGTTGTTTATACGCTAAATACTAGACGTGGATCTGAGATTACTCAATTATGTCGAGTTGGTATTGAGTGAAAACAAATCAGCTAGTTTAGCTATTGACTAATTAAACTTATGACTCAATTTGGTTCTAAACTTATGCTAAATGCTACATGTTGTCAATTTTGGTTCTAAACTTTTTCTATAAAGTAAGAAGACTTTAGTCTAACAGTTGAAATAAATACTTTCCATGAATATGCAATCCAAACCAAGACATATATGCATGCTAAAAACATTCAAGCACTTATTTAGATTTATTAACATTATCTAATCACTATTCAACCAATTGGCTTAAAGCTAAGGACATTCATAAACAATTATCTAAATGCCTTAGTGGAACATGCTACAAACAATTATAAAATAGCACCACGTTACCTTAGGTTGTAATTGTATGCCAATCACTGCTTTGGTTATGTCCTTGTGCCACCCTACTTAGAAATAATGTACCCTTTATATCACCATTGAAGAAAAGAGCATGGTAGTGATGCAATCTAGCTGTGAATTTGTGATAATTACAAAAATAAGAACTTTGTGTTGTTTTATACGCTAAATGGTGACTTTAAGTAGGAAAGTCAAGCATTTTTTAAGATAAATTGATGGCCTTGAAAAAAATAATACTAGAACATGAAAATAACTAATCTGTAACAATCATCTTTACTTACACCTCAAACTATGTTGAGAGAAAGTGGCGCATTAGAGGACCACTAAGCTTTTCATGCAAATAACAAGCTTAAAAAGTATCACATGAAACTAAGTGCATCTATGCATGTTCAAAGAAATCAAATGAAACATATTAGGCTAGTCCCAATCCATTATACCATATCACATTCTCCAAAGCTGCCATGTCACATAATACTATGGACGATACAACTATCCCAATGCATAATACAATGGCACATATTTTTAGGACTTCTAAAATCAATAATATTGTATGTTGTGCGACTATGACAATGGGCCCACACGCTTCTCAATAATAGGATACCGTGCCATAGCTATATCTTCGTAGAGATACAACTTGATGAAGTATCGTATTAATTAGCATGCCACATCATCATATTTGCCTACGTGGCAGGGTAATTAATTTTATGATACTACCACTAGGATTAGCCTTATAAAACATAAATTGGTGACTAGATGTAAGAAAGGGACGCGATAGGAAAAGAAAACATGCATGTCCTGTAGATGAGAAAAATCACTAACAAATGGAAAATAACCTAGCTATAAGAGTAATCTATACTTATATCCGACATCAAGAGTAAATCCGCGACTCACTTGAGACAGTGCTATAAGACTTTAAAATCCGAACACCGAGGCATGTAGTAAAAGAACCAAACAACAAGACCCTGCCCATTTGTTGCTTGGGAAGGCGAGGCTTTCGATAGGCGATAAATCCAAAGACGGTACAAGTTGAGAGAAAATGGATTAGAGAGAGGAATCAAAATTCAAGATAGGAAGTGTAATTGTTCACATTTTATTGTCAATCAACTAAACTAAAGAATATATGATGTTTGGTAAAACACCATGTTTGGTCCTCGCTAGAAGACACCGTGCCACAAATGTGAGGGGCAAAATAAGAGCTGCATTTTTATCTAGAAATAGGATTGCTACGACACTTTTTGGCACGGCGGATGTGTGGCTCATATCAAATGACGAGTTACCGTGCTAGGGTCAGGCTTGGTAGATTCGTCAAGATCCGAACACACACTAAAAAATATTATATTTCCTCCGTTTCAAATTATAAGTCGTTTTGGCTTTTCTAGGTTCATATATTTTGCTATGAATCTAGACATAGCGTTTATCTAGGTGCATAACAAATATGATGAACCTAGAAAAACCAAAATGACCTTATAATTTGGAACGGAAGTAGTATTTGTCATGCCCTTTTCTCCAATGTATACAAATTCTAATACTAAATCATACTGATTTTTGTTTTATAAAACATGTATGTAAACAATCACTGTATACTCTCACATATTCACATATAGAATGCATACATGCCGCCCTATTTGATTGAGCATGTCTGATTAGATTAGACGGCGCATTTTGAAATAGATTAAGTTATCATCTGGATCCACTTCTGGATTTCGTTTTAAAGAAAAAAATTCATTCGCTCGAAACGCTCGGAAGGGACAAACAAAATTAAAACGAGAAGAAAACCAAGGCCGTGCCCCCAAAATCCAAGAGCTACTAGTGCTCTAGTGGGCGCACGTTGGGCGAGCGAGCGGAGCGGAAACCCCAAGCCCCTTCCCGTTTCGCTTTCCCTGCTCCCCCTCTCTTCTCCTCTCTCTCCGCCTCACGGCCAAGCCAAAGCCATGCCTCCTTCTACTACTTCCCCCACCACGTCACAACAACGCCTCCACCCCACCCCACCGCCTCCGTCCCCCTCCGCCTCCTTCCCCTTCCGCCCCACGAACCCTAACCCTAATCCCGTCGCCGCCCACGCTGCGGGACCGACCCGGCCGCCGACGACGCCGCGCCTCCGGCGTCCTCTTCGGGCTCCCCGTTCTTCCTCCCCGGCTCCCCTCCTCGCGCGGCGCGCGGGGGCGCTAGGGTTTTCGTAATGGACCCGCGCCGCGCCCCCCCGCGCGGCGGGGGCGCCAACGGTGGCGGCGGCGCCAACGGTGGCGGCGGCGGCGGCGGGCTCTCCTACTCCACGCTATTCAACCTCGAGGTAGCTGCTTTGCTCGCTGTGTGGTGTTTCTCTGCGCGTTAGGGGTTGCGTTGGATTGACGCGCTGCGTGGTGGATGCAATTGGCGGGCTGCTGAGCTCGTTGTCGCTCGGTTTTGGGTTAATTCTCGTCTGGAGGGCTACTTACTTTTGTGCCCTTTTTTTGGGTGTAATTTAGTGGTCATTGTGCGCTGGAGACCCATTTTTAGTTCGGGTGTTGCGGGGCTGGGTTGAATTGGATTAATGCGTGCTGTTTGGCGATGCTGTGCCAATGTTTTGTAGTGACTGACTCAATGTTACTGTTTAATTGGTTTGGATTATAGCAATCGATTGCTGCGTTGCTATTGGCCAGGCTAAGTTAGTTGGTAATGTACTTGTTTATCTGTAATGTAAGCATGGGTATTAGTGCATTAAGGATTCACAAGTCGGATCATTGGGAAAGAGTGAAGGCTTGATATGTGAGAGCAGGATTGCCAAGAGATGTTTCAAACCAAAAGGTTCATGATCAATCTGGTGTGCTTATCATCTTGTTTAACTTATGTCAACTGTCTTTGTTTGTGCACGGTCATCATTTTTGTCAAAATTTGTGGTGTATTTTTAGTACAATTGCTCACCGAAGCCATTGGTCTTAATGTAGTAATGTTTTGGTTTGCAGACACTTTATGGGTTGTTTGGATCTATCCATGCTCTTTTGCTACGCATTGGCATTGTGTGATTGTGGTTTTCTTAGTTTTGCAGCGTGTCAATTATCACTTTTGGCTATTGCTATTCTTGCATTCTCTAAACTCATTGCTCACACCAACTAGTTTTGCTTTGTGTTTCGTTCTTCTAAGCATTTGCAATCATGCGTGGTAAACATTTTTTTGCCACATACATGTCTTCTGATAGTTTGTTGTTTCATTCCATCTTCTACTTATGATTTGTCTCTCCTAAGGAAATTTCGGGCTGTCATGCCAGAGTTGTTTAGTCCTTTGCATTTTGTGCTATTGATCCATCATTTTATTTGCTCATGTAGTTTTATTGTTCCATATCTATTTATTTGATCTGTGTAGGCTCTTTAAACATTTTAGCGTCAGGTGGTGTGGAATTTCATATAGTAACACTGCCATTCTCTTATTTTTTTGAACTTTGTGAGGCAGACATGTCTTGTCTACTCATATGTCTTTCTGGCTTGTTTATATCTTACCAATGCCATTCTGATGACGGGTTGTACTGAAAATGCTGTTGCAGCCTTTGCTGAACTTCAGGGTTCCTGTACCAGAAGATCTTGCTCGCTATGGGCATAGCAGCCCAAATGGGAGTGCAAGCAGCGAAGGTTGGCCACCTTTATCTTTACTTTTTGACCTTATTTTGATGTATTCTGTTTAAGAGTTGTTGCGAACTATAGCTCATTGTTGAAATCCATTGTGTGGCTTCGGTAGTTCTGTTACATATTTGCCATGCTTCTACGTGCATCATCTTTCTTATTCAACTTCTCCTTTTTAGGTCAAGTATCCTTAATGGATCAGTACAACGGTATAAATGATGCTTCCCATGGCTTACATCGGAAGCGAAAGAGACATCTTGATGGTGCTAGTGATGATGAGGCAGATGCATATAGTAACCGAATAACAGAGGAGCACTACCGTACAATGCTCAGTGAACATGTCCAGAAGTACAGGAGGTCAAAGTTCAAGGAGGGTGCTTTTGGTTCTGATCCTCCTCGTGTGGCAAGCCCCCAAATAAAAGACAAAAATGGTGGTAAAAAAACTATGAAGCACAGAAGTGATTTCATGAATGTTGCAACATTGGATGAAGTAGAAGCCTCACATGAGTACAGTGGGATAGAATGTATTAAAACCTATGGTGGTTTTAATAAGTTTGCCGCATCCCTTGATTCCACCTATTTAGATATGGGGGATAATATACGCTACTTAGTTCCGGAGGGTTATGATAAGTTAGCGTCATCCCTTAATCTTCCTGTTTCTTCTGATATACGTGTTGAGGAACACTTCTTGAAGGGCATGCTAGATTTGCGCACCCTAGCAGCAATGCTTGGTACTGACCAAAAGTTTGACGCGTCCAATCGTGGTGGACTATCTGAACCTCTGCCACAGTTTGAATCTCTTCAGGAAAGGTTAAAGGTGCAGAAATTTTCTCTTCAAGTTACCGAGGACCCCTTTGCAATTCCGGAAGGAGCGGCTGGGAGGATACGGAGGTCTATTATATCAGAAGCTGGCAATTTGCAGGTTCATTATGTTAAAGTATTGGAAAAAGGAGATACATATGAGGTTGGTCTTATGCTCTTAGCTGTTTATTTTAGTTGCACTTTCGTATATTCTGTATTTAGCAACCATGGTGATACCATGAATGCAGATTATTGAGCGTAGCTTACCAAAGAAGCAAATAGTAAAGAAGGAACCTTATGTAATCATGAAAGAAGAGGCAGAAAAGACTTGCAAATTATGGCAGTCTCTTGCTACCAAAAGCATCCCAAAACATCACAGGTATTTCAATGGTTTGATGAAGAAACGGCAAGTAGATGCGAAGCGCTTCTCTGATAGTTGCCAACGGGAGGTATTGCACCAATGCATGTTTTTGACTGTACTGTTCATTTTTTATGCTCTCTTGTTTACAATCTTGTTGCATGCATGTCTGAAATGTCCAGGTAAAGTACAAAGTAAGCCGGTCACTGAAACTGATGAGATGTGCTGCAATACGTACAAGGAAGCTGGCTAGGGATATGCTGATATTTTGGAAAAGAGTAGACAAAGAGCAGGTTTTCTTTTATTCCTTACCCTTGCTAAAACTTTTTTTACTTTCTCAATTCTTTTTACTATCTGTTCTTTATTTGCATCAAGTGCAATATATATTCTCTCTCCCTCTCCCTCTGGTTGTTTTCCCTTTAGCTGTCTTAAAAAAAAGTCACCTTTGGATTATGACACATGTTTTTCCCAATATTATCAGTATGAGTTAAGGAAAAAAGAAGAAAGAGAAGCTGCTGAAGCTTTGAAGCGTGAGGAGGAGCTACGTGAAGCCAAAAGACAGCAACAGAGGCTAAACTTTCTGCTTTCACAAACAGAGCTTTATAGTCATTTCATGCAAAACAAGGCTGGTGCCTCAGCACCGCCTGATGAGGAAGATGTCCCTGATGAAGATGAGGAAGCAGATCCTGAGGAGGCTCAGTTAAAGCGAGAGGCCTTGAGAGCAGCTCAGCATGCCGTCTCTCAACAAAAGATGAAGACAAATGCATTTGATAGTGAAATTGTGAAGATTCGTCAAACTTCTGAGTCTGGTCTTCCAACTGATGATTCTTCTAGCATGGACCCGAGCAAGATTGATTTATTACACCCGTAAGTTCTGCTAAAAAATGTTTTAATATTGTAAATAATGAATGAGTTCTCTAGAACTGATTGCTTTGGTACTATCTTATTTTTAGTTCAACAATGCCTGAGAAGTCATCTGTGCAGACACCAGAGTTGTTTAAGGGTGTATTAAAAGAGTATCAGTTAAAGGGCTTACAGTGGCTGGTTAATTGTTATGAACAGGTAAATTGTTAAAAACTGATACATTTTGACTGTTTGGTATGATTGTGTTTGGTTCACTTAAAAATTTGGGATCATTGCAGGGGTTGAATGGCATTCTTGCTGATGAGATGGGTCTTGGCAAAACTGTTCAGGCTATGGCATTCCTGTCTCATTTGGCTGAGGTTGGTGAATTTGTTTTTGAACCTGAAAATTAGTGTCATTCAAGTCTCAAACAAAATAGTGAGGATCTGGATGTGAAATATCCTTCATGCTCCTAATCAATTTGTTTAGTTGGTTTCGATAACCAAGCTGCTTATGGATTCCCGGAGCAATTTAACTGTACATGTATGTGCTTAATGTGTGGTACCCACCTAAGCTTGTCCAGCTTCTAATGATTATTAGTGTGGGACCCACCTAAGCTTGTCTAAAACCTACAAATGCACTCTTTTGCGGGACAAAATTTGAACTCTTAAAGAACACTTATTTTGGGATGGGGGAATGTAATTTAACACCGAACTGTAGCCCACTAACCGTTTGCTTGGGACATTTTCATGCAGGACAAAAATATATGGGGCCCCTTTCTAGTGGTGGCTCCTGCATCTGTTGTGAATAATTGGGCTGAGGAGTTGATTAGATTCTGCCCTGACCTAAAGATACTTCCTTATTGGGGCCCAGAGAGGATAGTTCTCCGGAAGAATATCAACCCCAAGCGTCTTTATCGCAGGTATGTTACTGGCTAGGGCACAAACTTATGCTGGTGTTTCTTTTCCTCAAAAGGTGCATAACATGAATGTCTAATCATGTGACCTTTTCTCTCCTACAGAGATGCTAGCTTCCACATTCTTATTACAAACTATCAGATACTTGTGAACGAAGAGAAGCTATTGAGACGAGTTAAGTGGCAATACATGGTACTCGATGAGGCCCAAGCTATAAAAAGTTCAAGCAGGTGACTCACGTTTTCTTATTCAAAAAAATCCTTGAATTCATGCCAACCTTCATTGATTTATTCTTGAAGTGTCCTATATACCTCCTTTGCTTGACATATTGCGTCACTCTGCTGCAGCCAGCGTTGGAAGACATTGCTGAGCTTTAACTGTAGAAATCGTTTACTGCTCACTGGGACACCGATACAGAATAATATGGCTGAGTTATGGGCACTTCTTCATTTCATCATGCCCACTCTATTTGACAGCCATGAACAATTCAACGAGTGGTTCTCAAAGGGGTACCTCTCTTTGCTGTAGTTCTACCTTTATTTTGTCCATCCTTAGACTTGCTGACTGTATTTTTGGCTTGCCAGTATTGAGGGTCATGCTGAGCATGGGGGAGCTTTGAATGAACATCAGCTTAGTCGACTGGTAAGACATAGTCATACTGTTTATATTGTTCTTATTGAGTATTTTCGGGGGTTTGTACAATTTCTTATCCTTCTAGATTATAATTACACTTCTCCATTTCTACAGCATGCTATTTTGAAGCCCTTTATGCTGCGCCGGGTTAAGATTGATGTCATCGCTGAAATGACCAAAAAGAAAGAAGAAATTGTTCACTGCAAATTGAGTTCTCGTCAGCAAGTCTTCTATCAAGCCATAAAAAATAAGATCTCTCTTAATGAGCTGCTTGACGGAAGTCGTGGCAATCTAAATGATAAGAAGTTACTTAGCCTGATGAATATTGTCATGCAGCTACGGAAGGTAGTATATATTTATAACACTTTTCTTACTTTGATCATGTGGAACATAATTTATAAGAACCCACTGTCCAAAAGTAGTTCCTGCACTATTGTAAAGTTTGCTAAATTTGGCTATTTGTTCTGTTTGTAACTGGATGTTCTTTCACATCAAGGTCTGCAATCACCCGGAGCTGTTTGAGCGCAATGAGGGAAGTTCTTCCTTTTACTTTGCTGATATCCCAAACTCACTTCTCTCTCCCCCATTTGGGGAATTACAAGATGTATATTATGCTGGCAAGAGGAACCCTGTAACGTTTGAGGTATAGTTTCTGTTATCTTTGCATTTGTTTTTATTGTGCATGGTTCCCACATATATTTCTCCATGAGCACAAACAATATGCTAATATCTTTAATAATCGTCTCAGATTCCAAAGTTAGTTTATGAAGGAATCATCTGCAACATGGAATTTTCTGGATACGGCTGTGGATTTCGGAGTGGATATTTGAACAGGCTGTTTAATATATTTTTGCCCAGCAATATCCATTGTTCAGCCATTCCGGAAACTAATTCATCAGACATGTCTGTTCTATCATCTGGTTCATTTGGCTTTACGCGTTTATCAAATCTGTCCCCAGTTGAAGCTTCCTTCTTGGCCACTTCTTCATTGTTTGAGAGACTAGCATTTTTAGCAGTGCAAATGAATAGGAACTACACTGATGAAATTATGGATGCATTCATTGATTCAGAAGGTCCAAATATCCAGTCCAGTCAGAATGATGGCTCAAGAATTCGTGCAGCTGTTCGGTTGTTGCTTTCTTCTACAAAGACCAAGCCCAGTTTGTTTAGAACAAAGATTGGAACTGGCCCAGGTGATTGCCCATATGAAGCACTGGTGCTTTCTCATCATGATAGGCTTGCCTCGAACATAAGGCTTCTTCGTTCAGCATATGCTTTTATTCCGCCAGCTAGAGCACCACCTGTGAGTCCATTTGTCTTATCCATGTTGATTTCTTTTGGATAGTGCATTGCATGAGGTCAACAGTGTGTGATCATCTCCGAGCACATTTTAGCTCTAATGTTAAAAGTTTGTAGGCATTATTATTGAATCTATCTGTTTTATCAAGTATTGCAAGTGTTCATTAACACCCCTCCCCTCTCCCTTTCTCCAGATAAATGTTTGGTGTGCCGATAGAAATTTTGCCTTCAAGTTCACAGATGAGATGCATGATCCTTGGGCCAAGAAACTGTTCCTGGGATTTGCTCGTACTTCTGAGTTCAATGGTCCTAGACGACCAGCTGGTCTTCATCCTTTGATACAAGAACTACATACTGAGTTGCCCATCCTTGAGCCGATGCTGCAGCTACCCTATAGGATATTTGGGTCTTCTCCGCCGATGAGTAATTTTGATCCAGCTAAAATGCTCACTGTAAGTTTACATCGCTTCTATCATGTTATTCCTCATGTTGTTGTTTACGTTTATTTCTTCACTTGCATAATTTATCAACCTTTTAGGGCCCTGGATATTCAGTTCAATTCCATTAGTTAAATTTGAATAAAACATTGTTTTTAGAATAAACCCCTCACCCAAAGTTCCAAATGGTGCCTTTTGAACTGCTTAGAGCTTAGAAGAGCTCAAATATGTCTTTGAACAGTATGACTTGATTGTTAGACCATTTGGAGTAAGCTCCTTAACATAAATGTTAAATCATTTCAGTATCTTTTGCACTTCCTTCAGTAATTTTGGTATCTTGTTGCTAATATGGAGTGCTTGATGACAGGATTCTGGGAAGCTCCACACCTTAGATATGCTATTACGGCGCCTTCGAGCTGAAGGTCATCGTGTGCTCCTTTTTGCTCAGATGACTAAAATGTTGGACATCCTTGAGGTATTGCTTGTTTCTTTATGCATTCCAATTCTTGTTGAAGTATAACTCTTTGGACAAAATCGCAGATAGAATTCCAAAGTAGTTCAGTTGAATAAATTGAACCAGAACTAATATCTTGGTACATTTAATTGATAGTTAGTCATGCGTATTGCATTTTTGGGATCAGTTCCATGTTTGCATAGGACTAACAGAAATTAGTGTCTGCAACCTTTAAGGAAAATTGACATGAAACACTCTGCTCTATGAAGAAATTGGTACCATGATTTGTAAACTAGCCAGCAGTTGTTATTATGTACCTTACCTAAAGTTATCATGGTCACTATGTTGAGCTTGAGGTATTTTGTATTATTTGAGTAGATCCGTCCTCAACTTGTGACAAGATTTAAATTAACGCCTTCCTTTTGGGATGCATACCGCAATGCAGTGAACAACCAAATATTTTGTGTTATTGACAGGTGGTTTGAATTTAAGTATTGAGAGCCGATTGTTGTGAATAATGCTACATGTTTACTATATAATGTGTGTACTTACTACTTCCTCCGTTCAAATTATAGGTCGTTTTGGGTTTTCTACGTACATAGATTTTGCTATGAATCTAGACATGACGTTTTATCTAGATGCATAACAAAGATTAAGAAGCTAGAAAAGCCAAAACGACATATAATTTGGAACGGAGGTAGTACATGTTTGTACTCTCAATATGTAGTTTAACACATACATTTTGCAAAATCTACTAAGACTACAGGTATATCTGGGAGAACTGTAAAAACAAACTTGTTAGGGAAAAATTCATATACATTTTGTAGCTAATAAAGATTACATAGCCATGGGGACCCTAATGATGTTTAGAAGTATGGTTGCTGTTTTCGTTTCCACTATCTCTAATATTAACATTTTGAAGTCGGCTAACTGAAAATAGACTTCTGAAATGTCTAAACATTTCAGCAAAGTTGAAAACCCTACCAGCAAAATGAAGTGTCTGTCCGTTATTTGTGAAGAATGTACTTTTGAGTTTGGTACACCAAAATTTTCATCTGATTATGATAATTATATGTTCTTTTTCAGGATTACATGAATTTTAGAAAATTCAAGTACTTCAGACTTGATGGGTCTTCTGCAATCTCGGACCGTCGTGACATGGTCCGAGATTTCCAGAATAGGTAAGCATATTAATGGTTAGGAAGTTGAACTGCTGCAATATGATGATATAACTTTGTTGAAACATAGCCTTAACCAATGTTTTCTTCTTTGTAGGAATGATGTATTTGTTTTCTTATTAAGCACAAGAGCTGGCGGGCTTGGTATTAATTTGACCGCTGCTGATACAGTTATTTTTTATGAAATTGACTGGAATCCAACACAAGACCAGCAGGCAATGGATAGAACACACAGACTTGGTCAGACAAAAGAGGTAACGAAAACTTAAGTTGCTGCTAACTTTATTTCCTTTGACTTTCTTTAGGACCCTTTTACTATGAAAAACATTTTGAAGTTGGCTAACTTTGGGATAGAGGTTTTTATCAAACCCCCATGATTTAATTCCCCAGAGCAATCATCCTAAACAAAATCATCTTAGCTTGTTTGGAAGAGGGGGTCTGCTCTAGAAAGTTTTACAAATCAACTGGTAACATGGAAGCCGTCTGTTGGTGGTACCTGGCAAACTGTTGACTGTGGTCATTTGTGTTCTTGACTGTTTCTGGAACCAAATTTCCCTGTTGTTTGTGGGAATACATTTTATAATAGCTCAGTTCCTCACATTTTCTTTGAAACATGGAATTTTAGGTAACTGTGTATAGACTTATATGCAAAGATACTATTGAGGAGAAAATATTGCAAAGAGCAAAGCAGAAAAATGCAGTGCAAGAGTTGGTCATGAAGGGGAAACATGTCCAGGACGATCATTTGATGAGACAAGAGGATGTTGTTTCATTACTTCTCGACGACACACAGATTGCACATAAGTTGAAAGAAATATCCATGCAGGTAACTTTACAGTACTATTTCTCCTTTTGTTGGTCACTTATTTTGCCAGGTCTGTATTGGAACTTGTAGTGATTGCTATGATATGCACATAGTTCACATAATGGAGTAACATTTTTATGGTACTGATATGTAGAGATACATGCCAACACTCATGTAGTGTAGTGGTAAGCTCCCCAGTTGAGGGAGACACCAACCAGGGTTCAAATCCTGGTGCAGCAAAAAAAATCCCCTTGTTGGCAACCCGAAAAATAGTGGCAGGGCGCCAGCGTGTGGCACCTATGGTTGGTTTGGGCCCTCCTACCAGGGGGTAGTTGCAGCGGTCGCCAGCCCAGTTGGTCGTGGTCGGCCCAGGTTACGGTGCGGTTCTATAGGGTAAGCCGGGGTTCGGGGGTTTTCTCGGCCGGATTGGCTGAGATTTCTTCTTAGTACAACGCCATGGGGGGCGGTCTTTCCCCCGCCAGTCGAGTTTTATATATTATATATATATATATGTGTGTGTGTGGAGATACATATCAGCAAGTATTGGAACACTTCTGACTTTTCTGATCATTGTCTCTAATGCTTAATGACACCTTCGCAATTAGTGGTGGGGAACTTATATTAATTGTGTTTGAGCAATTCAGTTCTGTGCCTTTATAGTCAGTGATTAGGTACATTATTGCAAGTATACTTCTTTACTGTGTCCTGTATTGTTCAATTGTCCCAAAATTTACTGTTACTGCTGGTAGGCTCGGGTCTGAATATTATATGACAGCTCTACGCCTCTACCTGTCTGTTAGTTATTTAGTGAGTATCATTGCATCAACGGGAAAGTCTTGTGAGAATAATGTTTTTTACCTCTCTATTTACCCTTTAGGCTAAGGATCGGCAAAAGAAAAGAAGAGCAAAGGGCATCAAGGTTGACAAAGAAGGAGATTTAACACTACAGGACTTGGATGATGCTACTGCAGAAACTGCAGATCAAGATAACACAACCAACAAAAAGGTACTTCATATACGTCTGAACAGTAATTATTCTTTTTCGATCTGCATACCACCTACAGTCTCCTGAACATTCTTCATTTGTTCATATACACATGATGTACACAGTAATTCAATATGCAAGCTTGACATTCAAACTTAGTGTAAATGAATAACAATTTCTATGGTTTGAAAATTTATATGGGGTTTTGTTTTGGGCTATGTTGGTTGAACTTGACTTGCACCATATGATATTATAAGATTGTTGTATTTGTGCAATATATGTATGCAAATTGAGAGCTCTAAACTGAAATACTTTGGCTTGAGAAATCTCTGGTACTTGAATTTCTTATATTTGCCTTCATGAGCTTGCATCTGATGTCATATTGGGCTGGCTTTGCTTGCAATCCAAACCTACGGTTCTATTCGAAACTCTGCTTATAACATTTTGTATTGGTCACTGAGAGGGCCAAGGAACTGTCCTCAAATTAGGCTTCATATTTTTCTTTGCCACCTTGTTTATTCACCACTTAGATTATTATTATTTGCTTGATCTTGTGTCGTATAAGCCCTTTTAACTCATTTAAGTGTTTATTGAAATATTTCTAGAAAAAGAGCTCACACAAGAAACACCCGAAGACACATGATAACGACAATGTGGACAAGAATGGAGAGGCTCCTACAGGAGGTGATCTTACGGGGAGTGGTCACACAGAAAATGAACAGATTGCTGAACCAAGGCCTAAAAGATCAAAAAGGCTGATGAAGGGCATGGGTGATGATACAGAACCAGCTGTTGCTTCTGCTGATCATGAAAAACAAGCAGATGAAGTGGAAAATCACACAGGCCATGATTATGTTGATACTGAAGAGGTGCAAGACGGCACTCCAGCTTGATCCACCGACTCAGAAGATGAGATGCTAAATAGCAGGATGGAGAATAATTTATTATACTGAGCTTGGGCGTGCTGATCTGGAGTCTTTAGTGGTCAAAAGTAATTTAACCGCACATCTCCGATAATGAAATCAGCCAGGCAATAAGCTCACGAAGGTTACCTTTTAAAGGCAGAGGGGTTGCCCTCCAGTGGTTAGCATGCAGTATTCATTGTGCTGGCTGTGACCATCATGTACATAAGCATGAAGAGATGATCCACCGGCCAGCACATATAGAAATAATTCTGTAAAGAGCGTAGCTATCTGTACTGATCATAGTTTTGGTGTTGATAACTAAAGAAAAGGAACACGGCTGGAAACAGCTGGACGTGTCTGATCATTTCTGACCGTGTAGTAATGAGGACGTGTCTGATCATTTCTGACCGTGTAGTAATGAGGTTAACTTTATCTGTAACGAATGGATATTTGTATCTGAAAGGACGAAGCTAATGACCTAATGTAGCATCGTGTACGTTTTTGTCGAGCAGACAGTAGTATGCATGTGCGTCTATCTGGCAAAAATGGCGATTTCGAGCATACGTTCTATGTTTGTGCATTTGCTGTCAAACGCCCACGCTACCTCTTACCTTACTAACCGCCCCAAATAAATTCATTAGCCTTAACTTTGTAACATCCAAAAATATGGTATGCAGCAACACCAGGAAATTTCTGCAAGATGTAAAACGCAGTTCACAACAAGACGTGCATCCACCTATCCAAGTCCCCCATTGCAACATTGGAGGGAAAAAAAATCCTATAACACCATATTACAACACGAATCACCGGGCTTTTGACTTGCTCCATCCTCCACACAGACTCGTGGATTCAATCACATCTTCCTTAAATTTGCCACCTCCACCATGAATCACGGGGCTTTGCTTGCTCCTCCACCTCGGTGGCGGACTTCTACCTCGGGCAACACAAGCTCACTCAGCCCCTCGTAACTTTTCATGAAAATGTCACGTCAAAACAATTTTATATGTGTGAAGTATTAAAGATAGACGGAAAAATCAATCCATTACATAAATGGAGTGTATGTCTCGAGACGATTTAATAAGTCTATTTAATCCATGATTTGCATAAAAAATGATACAACACGCAAATTATTGATTAATTGCCCTCTAATTGTCCGTCAATAGATTCGTCTCGTGATTTCCTAGCTAAATATGTAATTTGTTTTATTACTCCGTAGTAGTCTACGTTTACTACTCCTAAATGTTACAAATTTTTTTATGTGACATTTCCATGAAAAATTTCAACCATCTAAACACCCCCTCACCACATCTAAATCGGAGGACCTTGCCAGTATTTTTTTGAAAAAGTTGCCAGTATACGCTGGCGTGACGGGGAAGCCTAGGCGTTGCCTCTCCGTAGATAGAGGGACTTGACATTTTGAGGACGGGATGGTACCATGGATGAATCTAATCTCCTCCTCTTCATGTCTCCAATACGTACTATGTCACTATATTTGCTTATGTGTGGCATATCATTTATGGAGAATGAAATTTGCATTGAGAATGGTGTAAGTTATGATTTGACCTAATTCAATCTTTACTCTCCAAATATTGACAATTAATATCCCATATATCATATTGTATGTAAACACAACTTGACATTATATATGAAAATGCTTTTGATATCAAATTTGTATGGTAAATAAACAAGTTCTTGAACTTGAGTATTGGTTAAAGACAAATATTTACATCTTAAGTGCAGGCCTTACATTTTTGATATAGGAGTACTTGAGAAGACATCTCAACAAACATTCTAATAGTTGCTCCATCCATCCCAAAAACAAGTTTCAAAATTCATTTAAAAAACAAGCAATTATACTTAATTTGGCATATGTGCATGCCGTCATACAATAATCATTAACACCAAATACGGCTAGTAAAAATCCCCTCCGTCCGAAAAAATGATGTTCTAGAAGATTAAGGGTGAATGGAAAAAATGCATGCACCCTTAGTTGATTTGTATATAGAAAGTGGAGGAGATATGTTTTCATTTAATCATGCATGCACGAGATTAACGCTCCGATTACGCATTCATGAGATTTGAATCATAGAAAATCATTCTTTTAGGGATAAATTTGAATATTAGAACATCATTCTTTTTAGACGGAGATAGTAAAAGCAATCAAAGTCATTTTACCTCTTAATGTGTTATAGAAAATTTCTTGGACGTTTTTTTTGGACACGGATGGAGCAATGAAATATGAAAACGAGCGAACAAATCTTAGTTCAATATGCTTATGGCTTCCGTTGTTGAGAATCATTGTGCTTGTTGTAAATTTTGGATATTTTTTAAATTCGAAATTGAACGTTTTTTTTTTTTTTTTTTTATTTTTTTTTTTTTTTGCTTGCACTCACCAGTCACCACAATAAACATCAGGGACGAATTTTCCACTCCTGTGGTCACTTGGTCCTTTTTATCTTGGATGGAGACGTGGTCAACTGAACATCGAGGGCTAGTTCGCAGGGAGAAAATTTCAGGGAAGGAAACCTTTTTTTTAATAGAAGGCAGGAGCACTGCCGCATCATATAAGAAGAAGAAGCAGTTATACATAACACGCCGAAGCGAACGCCGCCACCACACAAACAATGCACGCAGACAACGTACACAAACACAACACTACACCGCCACAAACTGGGAGAGGAGCGAAGAGAAGCCACCCGCGATCTGCGCCGTTGTCACCAACGTTGTGCCACGCCAAATGTCGCGGCCCGCTGCAAGCCTGAGCGGCACTCGAACTCCACCACCATGAGGCTATCCCCCTCAAGCCGCACACACGATCGTCGATCCCCCTGTCCCAGTGGAGCTTCAGCAGAACACTCCCGTTGTAGTGCCGATGAAAGTCACTGATCCTGGCCACTCTGCGTGGAGGCCTGGCCTCTCCCACCGCCTCGCACTCCTCTGCCAAGGACTCAGATATCTGAAACCACTATGAGAGCAACACCTCCACCCATCTATCGCCGGAGTCACCACGGTCCCATGCGCGCCAACTCAAGACCTCCAGCACCCATGGGCCCTCAGCACCTTCCTGCCAGCACGGACCAAGCGCACCTCCCCTCTCGCCGCGCACGAGCAACACCACCAACCACCACCACTGTCAAGCCATGTCGGGTCTCCAAATGCGACGCCTCCAAGGAGGGCACGACGCCAACGGCGCCGCCGTCACACGTCTATAAACTGGACAAGGTTTTCACCACAGAGGTCCCCGTGCAGTAGGACACGGTGCATCGCAATGGTACCCCCAGCAGGGAGAACGATGCCACAAGGGCGCCGCCACCATCGCCACCGACAAGACCGTTGGTGAAAGCTTTCACTCCACTCAACACCATGCCTGTCGCACACACTTGGACAAGACAGTAGCCCGTCCTTCCTCTCCTCTGCAAGGCCTACTGAAAGAGTCCGGCACAGCTCGAAGCACAACCACATCGCCACCAGCAAGCATCCGCCAACCCCCACCCCCACCGCCAAGGCGACACTAGACCAATAATGCCAACAAAGGAAAGAAGAACACCACCTTCTCAACGCAGCACCCGTCGCTTGTGCGCAGCACACCCCCGACCCCACCATCTCCGGGCCGCCAAGGGCCAGATCCGGTAGGGTCGGCGGTCCCCCGGTTGCCCCACGGCCCAGGCCAAGGTCGGCCACAAGCCACAGCCACCAGCCGGCCTGCCCGCACGGGAGGCAAGCCGGGCGTCCAGGTCATGGCCCCTGCCGGCGCCATGCACCGGCCAGGGCCACCTCGCCCGCGCTCACACCAGCTTCTGCAGCCGCCAGCGCTGTTAGCGCCGGCTGCCTCCGCCGCCGGTGCCGTCCTCGCCGGCCGCCACCGCCGCCGGTGCCGTCCTCGCCGGCCGCCACCGCCGCTCCTTCAAAACGCCGGCCGCCGCCCGTCCACGCACAGCCCCCCCCGCGTTGCGGCCAGATCCGGCCAGGGCGCCGCCGGCGACGAAGCTCCATGGCAGCCGAGGCGGCTGCACCCGCCCCCAGCCGTCGGAGAGGGGAGAAAAGGCCCCGCCGCCGCCTTCACTGCCGGCTGCGCGGGTCTCCGGCAGCCAGCTCGGGCGGCGGCGAGGTGGGAGAGGGGAGAAACGGTGGTCCGACAGCTAGGGTTAGGGAGGGGCCGTTCGGTCGCCCTTGCGGTGGCGATGCGAGCGGCGAGGTTCTGCAGTTCTGCTGTTGCTGGTACCTTGGTCACTAACTGCAACAACAATAAAGATCCATGGAAGGAAACCCTCGAGGGGGATTTTTTTGACATATCGTTTCCCTGGCCGCTAATCTCCAACAGGGTCTGCAGCGGCGGCGGCGGGGTAGGAGAATGCAGCGGAGACGAGGTCCTGCGACGGCGGAGGCGATCCGTGGAAGCGTCGAGTCGAGCGAGACGCCCAGCGCCGCCCGACGTTTGGAGGTTGGGACAGTTTTTTTTTTTTTGAATTAAAGGTTGGGCCAGTTTCTGCGTGGGAAATGGGCTATACCAGGCCGAGAAGAAGGCTTGCAAGTTGCAAAGGGCGCTGGTTGGTGTGGCCCGTGGGCATTCTCCGCGCGGCCTACCTCCGCGAGGAACAGTTACCCTTGACCGCTGATTTATTTATTTAGCCCCTTTCTTTTCACTTTTCGAGATCTCACTTTTTACCCTGCCTGCTTCCGCCACCGCCGCGTCGCCCAGCCTAGGCCCTCGCGGATCTCCCCTGTTCGAACGGGGGAGCACAGATCTCTCGCCGCCGTTTTGTCGATCACTGGTTCGTGACGCATTTAGACCCCTTAGGCTCCAATCTTCAAGGCTCCATGCGTCCATTGGCAAGGATCTTTATCTCTAAACTTGAATCCATTGGCAGGTTGGCGTACCCGGTAGGGAGATGGCGAAGAGGAAGAACAGGAGGCGGAAAAGAAACCCGGCGGTCAACTTCACCGACGACATCATCGTGGAGATCCTGTCGCGGCTGCCCGTCAAATCGCTCTGCCGCTGCAACTGCGTCTCGAGTCGATGGCGCGATCTCATCTCCCACCCCGATCACCGCAAGAGGCTCCCCCAGACCCTCGCCGGCTTATTCTACGTCACCGAGAACCAAGGGCGGTTCCCCCAACAAGCTCTTCACTTCACCAATATCTGGGACTGGGAGAGACGCCGCCCGATTCCTCCTCCTCTAATCTGCCCCTCTTTATCCTTCATACCCGGCCACGAGGACATTAGCATAGTGAACTCCTGCAATGGCCTTCTTCTCTGCCGTCGCCCCGAGAGCACTTCCTTTGACACGTTCGGCTACGTAGTGTGCAATCCAGCTACTGAGAGTTGGGTTGCCTTGCCAGGCTCAAGCTCCGGTGGCGAGTTGCGCGCTGCCTGGTTGGGTTTTGATCCTGCTGTTTCCTCACACTTCCATGTCTTTGAGTTTGTGGACAAGTACCATGGGTATGGGGCAGTGACAGGGGTGGAGATCTACTCGTCCCAAACTGGGGTATGGAGTTACAAGGAAACAAAATGGTATTCTGGTGTTACCATAACGGGTGATGAAAGTAGTGTGTTTTACAATGGTCTTCTGCATCTTGTCGTTGCTCAGTTCGCGATAGTGGCTGTTGACTTGGAGGGGGAGACATGGTGGATGGTCGCTTCACCGGAAGATGTGAATCCTATGTTTGATTGGGATCCTGGTTTTGTTGGTCGATACCAAGGCCGCTTGTGCTATATAAATCAGAGTGCTTATGCAAGTCACTTGTCAATCTGGGTTCTTGAGGACTATGCTACAGAGGAGTGGACACTGAAGCATCGCGTCAGCATTCAACGGCTGACTGAAAAGATAATTACTCCACCATCAAACTACAATATCATCACAGTTCATCCAGATTGCAATTGGATTCTCTATGCTGCTGGCTGGGACGAAACTCTAATGGCATATAATGTTGATCGTGAGGAAGTGCATGTCATCCGAAATCTTGGGTCAGACTCTATAGTGTCTTCATATAATCCATATATTCCGCTGTACTCAGGATCATTGACAGATGGGCAGTGATAGCGTGACTTCGGTACTTTGCAGTTCCTTTCCACATCTGTTGCCCTAAAATGGTATTTGGAACTGTACAAGAGCTGGATAATTGCTGAAGAGCAGTAGTTTGGGTGAATTTATTTGAGCTTGGTGGTAGTTCTTATTTACACCTGGGCTTTTTCCAAGATAATTTTTTTATCCAATTATGGTTTTCTAGTATGGAAATATTGTAAGTATTTCCGTGGGCTACTTATTCAGTGAATTTAATAACACTGCTTATTCCATTTAGTGATATTTGTTGATGATGTCTTTTGCGCATTTGGAGAATTCTAACTATAACTGCTTATTCAGTGAATTTAGCCTCTACTTATTTATTGTACGGCTTGCTATGAGTTCAAGAGTTCAATTTACTATCACGTTTTGTGTTCATGGAGGGGCATCTTATATGTCAGAATGTTTGCTCATAGCCTCATTCCTAGATCAGTAAACTCATTTAAAACAATGTTTCTTTATCTTATTTGTGTATCCAAACCCTAAAGTTATTTTATTAGATGAGACTATATCGTTTATTATGTGTGAAGCTATTTATTTTCTCTCTGTAGCATATATATCAAAATATCCTAGATAAACAGATGGGAGAAACAATTAATATGGTTTTGTATGAAAAAGAATCTATATCACATCAGTAGCTGATATTATCTTGAATTATATTATTATATTATTTTTAACATTTTCAGATGGTCATCAATAAATTTATGTCCATTTGAATACTTTTTGGGTAGTTCTAAAACACATTGATGTACTTCTAATGCCTTAGGTTGAATTTTGATGTAGTGAAATGTAAGAACCTCAATGATTATCCAATGTCAATTCATTTAGGAACACCATATTTTATATCTTGCCGTGTTTCCTGGATATTTTATCCCAAGTCCCACTTGTAATATACAACAATAAAGTTAATAGAAGATCCTTACACCATATTTAATGAGATTGTGCTGCGCTAGGAAAGGAAATGCACAAACGCAGGTAGGGCCTATCGATCCTTGCCACTTCTGTGAGATTTTGCCTTCCTCTTGAAGCCATGTCTTCCTAGGGCTATAAAAGAGCACCCCTCACACCCGAATACAGCACACGCACACACAACACACACACACACTTTCCCTCCTTTTATTATCATCATGTTCTAGTATTTCTCCCCGAGATTTTGTGTGCACAGAGAGGACGATAGAGCAAGCTTCCAAAACTCAACCTTCTTGCAATTGCACCGGAGTGGATGTGAATCAGGTTTTAGGGAGCACTTAGTACTACAAAAGGTTGCACAACTTCCCCTACACCACCAACCAATTTGTAGGAAACATCATATGGCTTTCAAGTTTCGATCCGGCTTCAATGAATGATCTTTTATCCCTTCTGTAAGGGATTTTCATGTTATATGCAGCACTATTCATATGTATATGGGATATAGACGCATGTTGTTTTGATGCTAAAATTGTTGTTGCGCATCTAATGTGAGTAGTACTTTGCTTCTCTACTTTGTTTATGTTAATCATAAATTACTTAGTGTTTTTTTAGATTAAGTTATAAATCTGATTCCAACATTCACATGTTGAAGTAATAGGCAATTGTTGTACTACAATTTTTCATGGGTACAATAGATCATTCATTTTAATTCAGGTCAAAGCATACCTGCACAGCACAATATAGACATTTTATGGTATGTGCTGCTTGGTTTGCTAGATGCTGCACAAAGCAACACGTGAAAAATTATCGCATTTTGTGATGCATAATATCCGAGGCAACAAATTGTGTAAATAGTCATTTTTCCAATTTTCTCATAAGATCCATTTTCCTTTTTATTTCATATTGGCCAACATACAATGCAAATAAAAGGCACACGATACAAGAAAAACCCTACAAAACTTCTAAAGATATTATAAAAATATCAAAAGCCTAGCTCAATTTAGAACTCCGCATGCTCGTATAGAAATCCATGCATGTTTGCTTACAAGTTAATGCATAGGAAACACGTTGTTTTTACAGCAAGAAAACGTGCAAGAGATCAGCAAAAACACCTGAACGAGGATGCAGAGTTAAACCACATGCCTATCTGCTCTATAAATAACATCGTCGCTTTACCCCCCTTTTATCTCTCCACAGACCACAGCAGCTGAAAGGCCTCTCTTCCTCCCACGAGGTAGCTAGCTCCACCAGCGCTCAAAGCTCGCTCTCCACATTGATCTGTCAAGCTCGCAATGGCCAACAGCTACCGCACAAGCATGCATGACGAGCTCGACGACATCCGCAGGCTGCTGCCACGGGAGATTCTCGAGGACATCGGCATCGTCGTCGACGCCTGCTGAGCAGCAGCCCCTCGACGTCGTCGACGTCCTCGCCGCGCACCTTGCTAGTGTCCTCGGTGGCTCCCCAAAGAAAGCATCCTACCATCACCACCCACAGGCGAATGTTGAGCACGGGTTGCGCGGCGGCATGGGTGCCCTTGCCAGCAAGGTCGGTGCGCCGGGCGTGGCCGCGCCGCCGTTCTTGCCGTCGCCGCCGCCGCCCGTGCCGTGGCATGTCATGGAGGGCTTGAGGAGGAACACCATGGCTTTACACCCTGCAGCCACCGTGCCGGGTTTCGCCGCAGCAGCCAGGCCGCCGCTCCTCGCCGGCGGAGCGCGGCCGAGGTCGGCGGCGGCGGCGGCGTGCCGCGGCGTTGGCACCGGCGTCTTCTTGCCGCGCCGCCGCACTGAGGTCGTTCGCCGCACGACGGCCAAGGCACCAGCAAGGTTGCCGCCGAGCAACGGCGACCATGCCCGTATGGTTCAGCAGCGCGTGCAGCAGCAGGCGGCCATGGTGATCGTGAGGTCGCAGCAGGAAATGCGAGCAGTGGCTGCCCATATGGAGCGGAGGTGTTATCTTGGCGTCCGTCCGCATGCTCAGCTCGCGCTGCCACAGGAATGGACTTACTAAACACGAAGCGGGCAATGAGAATTTTTCATGGCACGCAACTCAAATGCAGAGAACTAGCTTTGAAGCCATGACTTGCACCAAGCAAATGCAGCGCTCAAATAATTGCTGGTTCGGTTATTGTTTACGTTGTGACAAAATGCATGAGAGCTACTTTGCTAGAAATAGAATAGATTAATATGGTTCTTGTTCATGTAAATGCGAGGTGATCGAAGTGGAATAACTGGTATCTTGTTACTAAACCCTATGCCAAACGCAGGGCCAACGATTTGACGTAGTCTGTGTAACACCTCATACTTCAGCAAAGCAAATTAAAAGCAGATGGCAATAAAAGTAAAGGACAGCGAATACAGGTGCAAAGTAATAGTACTTGCAAAGCATGACACTTCAGCAATGGCCAGCTCGATGATGTATATAGTCGTTATCGCTCTACCGTTCAGAAGTGCTTCGTTGGCATCTCCATACAAGAAAACGAAAGTCTCTGGATCAAACGTCTTATTTAGTGCTTACACTTTCATAGTAGCAGAAAACGTTCCAGAAAGGGCAGCGGCAACAGTAAAATGCTGAAATGGTCACAACTGTGATCATCATTACTCTTTTTTCATAGAAACATTGAAGAATAAAGAAGGCAAGGCAATTCCACTAATCATTTCGCTTGCGGGTGTGAGGCAATGAAGTCAACTGCAACTTTGACAGAGTCGATTTTGTCAGCTTCATTGTCAGGTATCTCGAATCCGAATTCCTCTTCCAGGGCCATGACAACCTCCACTGCATCCAAACTGTCTAGGCCAAGATCGTTCTTGAAGTGGGCATCTGGTGTCACCTAGAAATCATTAGAAATAAACTGACTCAGGATTTGGCATCAACCATTTAAGCTTGCATATAAAAATGGTAGCTAAACACTCAATGTCTCAATAGTGTCTACTTATTGGAGCTTACAAATGAGTGAAACAAAATAAATGGGCATCAGATGCCGAATCAAGGTGGGAACTCGCTAGCTAGCAGCTCAAAAACTGAACCCAAGCAGTTCGGTTTTTTTTTTCTGTGCATATATGTATTGCGCCATCACGCATCATTACAAGCGGCAAACTAGATTGCTGACAGAACAAGTTTAGCACTATTATGAAAGGTTCTCAGTTCTCACTGATCCTTGCCAACTCCCATGTAGTCATCATACATATAAAACCAACTTATAAACATACAATTTCTGAACTATAGTGTTCACCCAAAAATTGCCCTCACTGCTAACTGCTCAATTTATGTGAACACTGTGTGCTGATAATAATATTCATAACCCAGAAGTATCAGCTAAGGCAATTCAACAATGATTCATGTGGATCAGCAGAAGAACCCTTTCAGATCCAGAATTAACAGTTTCAGACAATTCAATGACGAATCACATGGATCAGCAGAACAGTTTGCAGCCCACACGTGTGCTGACCATTTTACTTAAAAAGTTACGGAAAAATTCTTAAAAATACAATAGATCAATGAAAGCTCACTACTAATTTTCAATCAGATATTACAAATCCATTTTGCAAGGCACTCTTCGATGCATCTGAAAACATGAAATGCGTGCTTTAAATCCCAAAATACAAATAAATTTCTGAAATAGAGAAGATTTCAGGGAAAAAACATGAAAAAAAATGCAGGTTTCAAATTCCAAAATAAAAATAAATTCCTCAAAAAGGAAAGATGGCAGACAAACTAGTTTAGCCCCTACTTACTAGCACTCCACAAAATCAGCTAAAAGGAATTAAGGAAAGCAAAAAAAAAAGGAACACAAAACCAAGAGTTCCTAAATATAGCTTACCTGATAGGATTTCACCCTACTATGCACACAAAACACATGTACAAGGCACAAAAGATAAATGCAGATGCAAGATAGAAAACCCCAAAATAGAAACAGCAGGAAAGCAATAAAATCATGTCAAAATTGTGGCTAACTTCAGGTATTTATTCCTCAATTTCCCCTCCATCCACTCGCACTCAAAAGTCAAAACATCCCCATTGCCCTTAGCTACCAATACCATACCTAAACCTATTGCATCAACATCCAACAAGTGCTTGAATCCCTGTTCTGAATGGCTGACAACCACACAATGGAGCTCAATGAAGTTCACCGGTGGCTTCCACGAGAGATCCTTCAGGATATTGGCATTGTGAAAGCTGATAAGCTCGACCTCACTATTGTTGAGGAGCTTGCCTCTCGTCTTGTCAGAGTCCTTGGCAGCACCAGGGAGAGATGCCAGTGTCATTATCTCCATTATGCCTGGGCACACAACACCTACGAACACCAACACCCCCCACAGCCACAGGTCTATCAGCTGGACAGACTGGTTCACTTCACCAACGACAATGCCAATGCACAGACAATGAAAACATGGTCACATTTGGGAAATGGTAGAATAATGGACGGAACCATTAATCTGCCAAGATTTGCTCAGGAAAAGCAGCAAGTAGTTGATACTGTTTTTCCGTCAGCAAAGCAGAGCAACAGAGGAACTGGAGTTTTCCTGCCACGCACAGAGGCATACAGCCACATGACTGGGCAGGCTAAAACTCCAAGGACTAGTAGCGTAGATCTGAAGCCACATTACAATAGGCAGCAATGCAAACAGGCTAGAGCTCCAAGGACTAGTAGCGTAGATCTGAAGCCACGTTACAAAAGGCAGCAATGCCAACAAAAGCAACAGCAGCAATTCCATATCCATGCCCGTGCATTGGCCATAGAACATGAGCAGCAGGAACGCAAGATGAAGGAAGCAAATTCTGCATCTCATGATTGCTCCGATGAGCTCGGCCTCCCTCACAAATGGATTTATGATGCATACACATGAACTACACCAGTGCAGGAATAAACCGATGATGACACATTTTGTAACAAGTAGCTGCTATAAGATTATTAAATAGTCACCGCCTGTATGTATAGTAAGCTGGAAAAATAAGATTGTGTCCTCACTTCTGTGCTATTCCTTATATGCATGTAAATGCAGGCTTCAGTTTTTACATAAGCGTGGCACAAATTTGACTGCTAATATCTGTTACATTATATGGAAAAGGCTATAAATACAGTATAACAAAATAATGTAACTATTACTATTAAAGTCCTGACATTCATGTCTTCACCCTAGCTAGAGTACCAGCAAATATCAATATGCAATGCAATATTGCAGCCTGATATGATTTAAATGTTTGATTTCTCTTGTGTTCTGCTCATCGAATAGTGAGATCTATCCTAGTTGTAGTCAAAACCTAGTTTTGATTCCGGCTGCCTTAACTTTATAAGCCAGCAAAGTTCAAGAAAATAAGGGAAGATTATGTCCAAAATTGGACCAATTAACTGATCCATAGCCACTAAGGCAACTAACATAATGCCTAATCCGGCTTTATTTGAGTATGTAAAAAACACCAGGTTTGGCAGACATTTGTGTTTGTTTAGGATTCCTCATGAGGTCTCTTTGCAACTATCCAAGTATCCATTCTTGCTGAACAAAAGAATGTTAGTAGTAATCCACTTGATACGCCAAGAAAAAATCTTGACCCAAAAACGTCTAAAAATGAAAAGGTAAAAGAATAAACAAAAATATATAGGAAACAACCTTTTGGACTAATACTTGTTTTCTCTCCCTAAAAAGCGTGTTGTTTCTGGTCAAAAAAATGTGTTGTTTAATTTGTAGCCGTTGCTCAATTTATGTACAAATAGAAACAATTATCCTAAGTATTAATATATTCACTTACTTTAGCATTACAGCTTCACACAGAACACAGAATCAAAAGGTTAGCGAGGTTAATTTTACCAACTATCCATTCGAATCAGCAGAAACAACTTGAAGCCTTGAACGCAGGAACACAAGTAACAACACCACACTCCTTCTCTATTAATTAATACAAATTCGGCAGTCCTTGCGGGTTTTCGTTTAAAAAAAAAAGTAACAACGCCACAACTTTCAGCTTTTTAGACCCACAGCTGAAACGATTAATCCAACTTCCCCACATAGAAATGTCTATCATTACTGCACACTGCGCATAGATCGAGCCACCCAGCTGAGGTTGCGTTTCCCCCAGCATTCACTCGTGGGAGAAGCAATAACTCCTCGCCCAGATAAATTCAAGGAAAATGCTAAACAGAAGGACACAATCAGCGTCTAGGTTGTCGGTTTGGTCCTACTGAGCAACTCTCGTTCCCCAGACTTCCAGTTAGTCACGGATAGGGAGAGGGTGACACAAGTGTATATACCTTGGAGGGGTCGTTAATCTTCTGGAAGTTCCTGACAACCTTGATGATGCGGTCGGTGACCTCGCTCTTGTCCAGGAACGACCCCTTAGCCTCCTCCGATGACATCCACCGCCGCCCCCACAGGGCCTCCTGCAGCGCGGCCGCCGGCCTGAAGGACGCCGCTGACGACGGGGCCGCCGCCAAGCGGAGGTGCCTCAGGATCAGGCTCCTCGCCGCCGCCATTCGGAGGATATACGGTGGTTCTGTAGCCTAAGGAGGGGAGCGGAGGCGGCGAGGCGCTGCGGCTGCGCTGTAATTGCGGCGGCGGCGGCGGCGGCGAGCGGAGGAGGAGGTGGTAGCTGCGGCTGCGGAGCGAAGGTGTGGGTGGGGGAGACGAGAGAGAGCGGTGGGTTTTAGGCCCTCTAGGCCGTATGCGTAGATGGGCCTGTTTATTCTTGGGCCAGCTCTTCGCGCAATTTTGCTGTTCTCTCTTTTATTTTCTTGATTGGATTTTTGATTGAGTTGTCTTTCACGCTATTTTCTTTCAAAGCATGTGCGTGATTTTTTTTTTGAAATATTGTGGTTGAATTTGATTTTTTTTTCAGCTTACACGTTTTTTTAAACTATACACACACATACGCTTACACAAGAAACGACCGAAGTCACACGGCCACTCGTTATCGACTATCGAGGGACACATCGCTTATCAAAGCGGTCGTAGGGAGCACAAGCGCCTACATCAACCATTTTCAAGATATTTCAGAGTTTTAAAAATGTCTCACCATGCAATTTTATTGGGTCTAGATCTTTGCCTTTTGCTCTCCATGGTCTAGCTACAAAGGCCGACAGCGTCGAAGGGAAAAGGACATGAAGCAGCATATAGTTGATTAGAAACACAAAAGTTGATTTAAACACTGTACGTAGATGTGCGAGTGGGTTGATCTGAGACTTTGAGACCCATTCCACTCAATTGATGGGTTGTTTTCCTACCAAATCCATGATCAATTTGCAAAGCACTGAATTGCTAGCTGATGGGGCCAGCAGAGCAATCATGGACATGAGCCCATGATGCAGAGGATAACATCAAGCTTTATTGATCTATCCACTGGGGCCAGGTGGCCAACAAGGTGGGCCACCCTTCGGACGCTAATCATGGAGGGCGGATCCTTCCATGGATTGATTAGACGGCGAGTTGCGACCCGCCCGGCCGGAATGAGATCCTCTGCAGTTACTGCACCTGCAGTTGAGTTACTGACATATGGGCCCTGGTCCGCTCGGACCCACGTGTCATTGACTCAACTGCAGAGACTCAACTGCAGAGGAACCTCCTCCCCCGGCCGGCCGTGGCGATTCGCCTGTCGCGTCGGGGTCGGCCTCCATGCGCGAGTCGTTTGCTTTTGCGTTTCTTGGGTCGTCACTCGACACGGCCAAATGTAGGCAAATAATAAACTCGATCAATTTGTGATCAATTTCTTTACTTGCTCGATCAATATCTTGTCGGTGCTTTCGGCCAGCCTGCAGGGTCGTTGCGTTTGCACGTTTACCAGATGCCGGTCAATTTCTGATCAATTTCTTTACCATGTGTACAGCATGCTTCAAATGCGACGCTGCTTTCCTATTTTCTTTTGTGCGCATTGAGGATTCTGAACCCCAACTCAGAAAGAATTCAACTGAAGAACGGGATGTAGTTTAAAGTCCTCTCAGGGAAGACAAATCAGGAGTGGAAATCACGCGCTTCAAAATTCAATCCCAAGTTCTTTTTACACGAGTTCAGGCCTAAGTCGACAACACGAGAGAGATGCTGCTGTGATCGAAACACCGACGCGCACGGAAGCTGCCTTGAGGCGACGACACGTTTTCCATCCGGCCCAGCAGCAGCAACGAAGGCCCGCTCTCGGTCGCTGCCTGCGCGTGCCGACCTCCTATAAACTGAGTCCTCGCCGAGTCCACTGGCAAGCACAAGCTCTCCTTTCACTAGCCGCCCCAGCCCGCCCCCAGATATTTCGCTTTCGTTCCCCTTCCCGTCCGTTGCCGTCTCGCCGGCGGATCCACCCACCCAGGAAGCCAAAGGTGAGCGCCGGGGACGAACGATCCCTCCCTCCTACTCCTAGCTCTCCGATCTGCAGGTCTCGCGCGTCGTGTTCGTGCATAGATCGCCATCTGTGACGATCCTTGTCGTTCTAGATCTGCGGGTTACCTTTCTCCCGTAGGGGTTGGGGGTCCTTCGAACCGGAAATCCCGCAGAGAAAGCTCGACGCGCTTGCTCTTGATTTCTAGCTGCGGTTCCGGGCGTTTCGCTCGCAGTGATTTGATCTGGATCTGGTTTGTTCTGGTGTGTGCGCAGGAGGTGTGAACCATGAGCGCCGTGGCGGTCTCCTCGTCGCTGAACCCGGACGCGCCGCTCTTCATCCCGGCGGCGCTGCTGCAGGTGGAGGACTTCTCGCCGCAGTGGTGGGACCTCGTCACCACCACCGCCTGGTTCCGCGACCACTGGTCCAGGGAGCACACCCAGCTCGACGAGATGGCCGAGGAGCTTGACGCTGCCGGCCTCCTGCCCGACGACGACGAGGACCTCTTCTACGTTGACCACGCCCCCGCCGCCGTCGAGGAGTCTGCGCCCGCCGCCAACCTCAAGACAGGTACGGATCTCTCTATTGCGGTTTCCTTCGATTTCGAGAGATTGATGACTCGCATCGAGCTTACCTGCGTACCCCGCGTGTTACCTTCTCTGTGCAGACGAGGTGCTCAAGGCGCTGAACCTGACATCCCCGAAGGGCGGCGACGCGGCGCGCGGGTTCTGGGAGAAGCCCAGGCACGCCGAGAAGCCGACCAAGTACGCCGGGAGCCCCAAGGGCAGCAGCGCCCCCCGCGTGATCCACCAGCCCCGCTAGGTTCGTCGTCCTGATGATGGGGAAATCGAGCGAGGCTGCTGTGCCCTCTTGCAGCGTTTGCTCCTGCCCCTGGCTGCTGCCGTTGCGGTTTGGTCTGGTCTTTCAGAGTCTAGTAGTATTGGAAGTAGTTATGAAGTGTCCTTTTGTATAGCAACCAAGTAAAAAAATGACCAAAAAAGAGAACAAAATGCAGCTGCTGTTGCTTACTGCTGCTCTCTCTTAAGTTGTGTTAAGTTCAGTCTTAAGTTTGTCTAGAGAACCCCTAAGAAATGGAAGAGGGTGAAGGTGGAGTCCATGTTCCCATACTCTCCAGTGTAGGATGCACTCCTGTAAATGTTTGATGTGCAATGGCAGGCAGTCTAATGTTACAAATAGCCCTTTCTCTGTTTCTTCTTGTTGCTCCTCTGTCAGTCTTCACTCTTCAGTGTGTTTACTGTGTTGGATGATGATATCATACGCTTGAACTTATCTGGAAGCAAACTGATAATGGAGAGCCTTTGACCTGAAAAAATGGCGATCAAGGCAGATGTGCGCACACTCTTCAGTCGTTCAGTATCTGGCAATGTGTTTTTTGGTCTTTTGGTGTCGTTTCAAAGTTTCTTGGAAGCTACTGCTTAGATAGTCCTTGACTGATTCATATGCTTGTCATTGTTCATGGAACCGTCAAAGGGCAAACAATATTCATACGCTACTCATGCAGTCATGTTTTATCACCGTGGAAGCCGTTGTAGATGAGGACATTAGTTATGTTTGCGTGCCAGTGACCAAGTGTGCCAAGTCAGTGGATGAGTGGAGCAAGAGGTTTAACGTTACCTTGACTTTCTTGACGTCTGCATCAGTTCAGCGTTCAACACTCTAATAAACTTCCAAACAAACAAGAGGTCAGGCACTTCGTCAGATATCACCTGCCTTGCACCTGCATCAACCCTTCCAAACAAACAAGAGATCAGGTCAGGCACTCCTCATATATCACCTGCCTTGCAGCTTCGTCCAGCCGGGTACAGAAGGCAGATTAACGACATGGCAGAAGGCATATTAATGCATTTTTTTTATTTCTGTCATCCTACGAAGATGATGGAAACTGCTGTTTGATGCTTCTAAGGCATGAAAAGGTGAACCGTGCCAGGTCTGCAGGCTTTGTTGATGTTTTGTCTTGAAGAAAACGGGACATAGCCTTGTTTAGTTGCAAAACGAAATCTTTTTACCCATCACATCAAAAAGAATCTTAGATGTATGGAGTATTAAATGTAGACAAAAAAGGTAAAAAATTACATAGATAGACTGGAAATCGCGAGACGAATCTAATGGGCTACTTAATCCATAATTTGCAATAGTAATACTACAGTAATCATCTGCTAATTATGAATTAATTACCCTCTAATTACCGTCGTTAGATTCGTCTCGAGATTTCCAACCTATCCATATAACTTTCCACCTTTTTTGTCTACATTTACTACTCCTAAATCGGTAAAATCAAAACCCGAAATCTTTTCACCAAAATCTTTTCGGGAACTAAACACGGCCATAGGCATTGCTGAAACTGTCATATGAACATCTGCACACCGGCAACTTACAAATTAATGAACAGAAAATAACATGATCGTTTTTCGGCACAAGACTTCTTCACAACTCGCTCTCATTGTAGCTTTTCACTTCTTTTTTTCCTTTAGATTTCGAATGCTAACCACAGTGAAATGACATCAACAAGCTAAAACATGACAATCATGAAAAACTATAGTTGAAAGTATTTTTCCTTATAAAGTTGCTACATGGATATTTTGGTTTGCTTCAAATCTACATGAAGTTTTAGATACATCAGGGTAGTCCCAACCCAAATACTAATCGGTGGTTTACATACTATTTTTTTTGAAGCCTCTCATGTGAGTACAAATGTAGCATCGGTTCGAACAAGCACACACGCTCCATTCTACACGTGCACGCCATACTTACCCTACTCATACAGCCAATTTTACATCTACACATATACAAAGATCATGTCCTTCTAAAAATCACCAAATTTCTCGCTGCTCCATAGGCGACGGCGCGCGTCGTGTTTCTTTTGTGGTTCGATGCGAGAGTGGTTGCAGAAATTATTTTGGGGCTAGCTCCGGTGAGAGACGTAGGGCGATTCCTGGGAATCGACCCCGCGTTGGCTGCCTGACCACCATGAGAACAAGTATGTTGGGGACAGGCTTTTTTTTGAGAATTACATAGTACAACGCAGGCGCTCGCAACACGCACGCGCACTCACCCTTATGAACACACGTACGCAAACCTACCCCTATGAGCACTTTCGAAGGACTGAGCACCCAGTAAATATGGAGATTCCCGAAGTCACCATCGGCGCCTCGTTGTCGACGGGAACGTCGCTTACCACTTGATGCATAACGCCAGTAAATCCCGAAAAAGCACAATAAAAGGTGCGAGCACCAGGATTTGAACCCTGGTGGATAGCATCCTACTGGATCGTCCTACCAGTGAACTACAAGTCAATTCGCTTTTGGGGAGAAGAATCGAACCCGCGGCCTGACCACTATCAGAACAAAGCCACTTAAAGCTAACTAGCTAAGGCTCGGTCTCCTGATAGTTTCTATATTTGTCATGTCATCCAATGCATAGTTTCTTCAAATTTCATTATCATCCAATCTTTTCTCTTCTCCCTCCTTTTCTCACCTAGATATATGCTGTCTGATTTTTTAAACGAAAAGTAACAAAGTTTGATGTTTTTTTTGGAAAGCCAGGTTGCGTAATTTCATCTACCACAAAAGGTACTTGTGCAATAAGAATATTTTGTGAGGGTGTACGCGCAATTTGATGGCAAGCGATCACGCGGGCTGCACGTGATCTCCGACTCTCCGTAACCTAGCTGCCTTCCCTCCTCTTCCTCAAGACCGCAAGGCGGCGGCGGCTGTTCGGCGCGGTTCCTTCTTCCCCGTGTGTGTGTGGGAGAGAAAAGAGCTGTGTAGCCATGGCGTGGGAGGAGGAGGCCGTGGAAGAGGAGGAATACGGGGAGGAGATGGCGGCGTCGGAGTCGGAGGCGGAGGATGTTGTGGTGGGGCAGATGCCGACGGTGATGGTGCCGAAGCACATCAACAAGCGTGCCCTCAAGAACAAGGCGCTCTCCGTCACCCTCGACAAGAAAGCCCTCAAGTGCGGCTTTCTACTTCGACAACTCACCAATCACCATTCACTATCCGAGCACCCGCCATTTATCTGACGGATGTTGGTTTTGCAGGGATTTCGTTACTGGGTTCCACAAGAGGAAGAAGAAGAGAAGAAAGGAAGCACAGAAGGTTTTGCAGGAGAAAGAGAGGAAGAAGAGAATCGAGGCGCGCAAGAGGGTGAGAAATTTGCGCACACAGATTTTCCCCCCTTTTCTGCAATGTTATGGTTTTGGGGTTCTTGCTCGGTGAAAGGCAATGCTCCCAGAGAATCGTGACTGGCCATGGAATTTCACCTGCAATCACTTATATAGATTTTAGGATTCTTGTAGGTGAAGATTTTTTTTCTTCTTTAGACGCGTGTGATTATTTCATTTAGACCAGTACATCACATTATGCAGCATGAGCCCAACATCAACAAAAATTTAAGAGAAAAATTGTAAGACTGAAAGGTGATAGGGTGTGCTTCACAAGTGAAGTAGACAGTTTCATGAAGCCCACAACACTGGTAAATAGTAATTGATAGACATCACAAGTGAAGTAGCTACCATGTATACGGCAATTCACTTGGTCTTTTCTATTATGTGGGAATACCTCAGTTTTTGCCCAAATAAGATTTCAGTACCACTCTGAATGAGTTTAATATTATTTTCAGTCAGCTTGTGTCGTGTTACCTGTGTCACAATGGTAACATAAACTAGACTTCCAGTCCAGGTTAGTGATAACCTGTTGATTTTGCTCAGCTATATCATTTTGTTTCAGAGAAAACAAGAGAAAGAGATCGCTCTATATGGTAGAGTACTGTCATCGGATGATGCTGGATTAGAAAATGAAGATATTGTCGATGATGGTGAGGATATAGAAAATGATGAACCTTTGTCTGGTGAGTACATGAGCTAAAATTATGGCAGTTACTACCATGTTACAGCATTGAGAAATTTGAGATGTTTCTGAAAATCAGCTTGTAAAGTTTTCTGACAATTGAACTTTTTCTAGAAATTAAAACTTATGAAGATGATGCGACTAGAATCACTGTGACCACTAGCGAAATTACTCCTGAAGACGATGACATTGAACCGAGAACTGTTGGCTCCGTGTCGGCGAGCTACACCAACAAGAATCCTAGTTCGGTGGTCAAGAAGAACTCCAGCTTAGGTGTGAAGAAGAAGCCGCAGAAGAGAACATTCAAGAACAAGAGCAAGGCGAAAAAGGGTGACAAGAAGCGAGGCGCGGTAAAGGGTAAAAGGAAGGGCAAAGGGCGGAAGTAGTATTTTCGGTCTGTAGAGAAGAACCCTTATGGTGTCTGGGCTGTGTGCTCACATAAGACATAACTTGATCAGCACTTGTTCGTTGATCATCCATGGCTGATATGCTAAGCTGCGAGTTGTGCTGCTAAAGGGTTGCATTGTGCTGCTGAGGGAGGGGGTTGAGTTGTGCTTCATGTCTGCTGCCAATCTCAAGATCCATGAATACTGATCCTAGTTGAGATATTTTAGTGACAGTTTTTGGCCCATTTGTTTTCTGAGCCAAATGCTGATTTGCCCCTATCTCCTAAACAGTATACTGCAGACATGGGTGCCAATGTGTTCTAGTGCTTTTCAAGATTAACTAGCAAGTGTGTTTTAAATGACGTGGCCGTTAGCTGCCAATGGCATAAAATGGGTGCTTAGGGCAGTCCCAATCCATAGTGTCTATGGGTAGTTTCCATCTTACCACATAAGAAAGAAACTAGTTTAGAAACTATACTCCTCAACCCATGATTTCTTAGTGTGGATCCTTAATAAATTCATCATCTCTCCTCTCTACCAATCATATTTATTCTTTATCTATCATGAAGAAACCATCACCCCCTCAATGCAAAGTTTGGTGGTGTCTGGTACATAGGATCTCGTGTAGACACTAAGTCTCATGCACGACCTAGTTTATTCCTCTCTCTATTCTCTTTCTTATTTAATACGGTGTCACATAGCTAGAAACTATCCTAGTTGGAGGGTTGGGACTGCCTGTTAAATGAGGTGGTCGGCTACATCGATCGTACTCCCTTCGTTCTGAAAACAAGACATCCTAGTATTCAAATTTTGTTCTCAAATATAAGACATTTTAGAAGTTTTTGGCAAGTACTCAATCAACTCAATTAAAAACTTGCCAAATATTTCCCTTTCTAACGGAAAAACTTGTCTTGTATTACCATTTACTAAGGTATATGAGACATTAGCCTACCTCCCTAATCTGTCCTAAAAATCCTAGGCCTTGTATTTCAGGACGGAGGGAGTAAAAGTGGTAGACATGACCTTCACACAAGCAATGGCACCTTTTTTTCAATTCACGCGATAAGCAATGACACTTGCCTGAAAAGAACATATCCTAGGCACACTACTGTACTGTCTATTTGCCTTGTGATACGGAGTACTTGATCTCAAATCGATCGTACTATGGTGGACGGCCAACTGGCGAGGGAGGAAGAACTGAAGAAGAAAGGGCCTCGGCGCGCTGGTGCTATGCCGGTGGTGGTGGCCCGTGGCCGTGCCGGCAATGTTTTTTTTAAGGAATTTTGACTCGGACGTGCGTAACCGCCGCGCCACTCCCTTCCTCCCCTCCCCCCCTCTTCCCCTCCGGAAATGGCGCGCCACCTCTTCTCCACTCCGCCCCCCGCATCCACCCTCTCCTCTCTCCATTACTCCGCTCAGCGATCCGCACCATCTCCGCTCCGCCCCGCGACTCCCCCGACCAATCCGTTCCCGCACGTCGTACGTCGTGCCGCGATTCCTCACGCCGTCGCCGCGACCACGCGATCTGGAAGGAAGGAAGGAAGGGTGGGTTTGGTGCGGCGATGACGGAGCGCCGGTGACCAAGGAGGGGTAGCGACGATGATGCTTGGTTTGGTGCAGCTGCTGGTGGGGTTTGTCGTGGCCTGGGAGGCCGTCGAGCTCGTCCTCCGCCACGGCCTCCTCCTCTCCGTCTTCAAGCTCGCCGTCCTCGCCGCCCTCGCCGCCGCAGCAGGATGCATTGCCGTCATGTACGTGCGTTCCCCCCCTCTCTCTTCCTCCCCGTTCAATGTAGCCCTCACCGACCGAATTCGTTCGTCATTCTACGCTGCTGTACGTTGCCGGATGGGCGCGATCGGCTAACGATTTCTGTGTTGCAATTGCAAACCCAATTGCAGCCTCCTCGCCAGGGCGGTGGCCTGGGTGCTCCGACGCGCGGCCAAGCTTTCCGTCGGGTGCCGCTCCTACGGCCTCAATTATCTGCGGGACATCACAATTGCATCCCCAAAGGTATCTAGGGGCTGCGGGCCTGTCTGTCCATGCCAATGTCAATGCCAATCCTGACATATTATTGCATCGCATTTCAGGGCGCTGTTGAGTCTATTTGTATTGGTGAAATCAAACTTGGCCTGCGGAAACCGCTCACCCAGCTGGGATTTACCATACTAACTCATGGGCCAATTCTGCAACTGCAAATCTCTGATCTGGACGTTGTGCTCAGGCAACCTGTGAAATCCGCAAACAAGAAGAAACCTAGCCCTCGCAAACCGTCCCCGACCTCATCCGCCAAAGCAAAAGGAAAATCCAAAGGACAAGCGAAATGGAGAATAATAACAAGCGTTGCCAGTCTATTGTCATTATCCATAGTGGAGCTGAGGCTGAAGGTACTGCCATCTATCGGATACTAAACTCTATCAACCATGGTTGCATATGCTGATGATTCTAGTTGATTATCTTGCGTGCTGTATTCTGGTTATTTTAGTTGTATTTTAAGTCAGTAAAATGAGCTATGTAACTGCAAACATCGCTAGACTGCTAGTGCTGTAAATAACTCCTATTTCCTTCTTAATGAAACAGCACAAAGCTCTCCTGCGTACTATTGAAAAAGGAAATATGGTATATTAACGAACACTGGCCAGTCATTCTGTAAACATTTTTTCTCTGTTATTATTAGCAGATGCTGGAAGCAAACAAGTTGAATTAGTTTGTTTCTCAAGCAACATATTCTCATCAGAGGTTTAGTTGCCCAGTTTTGTGCTAGCAGGAGATGTCTGCTCTGGTTCTGGTTCTGGTTCAGCCTTGGTATATATTATGTATGATATAGCCATATCCAAATAGTTAAAGAATAACCTTCACCTATTTTTGTTTTGTTGTTAGAAGCTTAGCTACGCAGGTTAAACAATCTTTGGATTTATTTGACAACAAGTCTTCCATATGCATCAATTTACATGCCTTTTCTGTCCTCTTTCTTGCTTTTGTTTGCAATCTATGGAATTTTTTTTTTTAGAACGCAAGGGTTATGTGTGAGTCACAGTGACTTTAACACGTTCTCTGTCTTGTTTTGTTTGCGTTGATAACTTGGTTTTTAATAACTGCAGGCTCCAAAAGCTGCTCTTGGCATCAAGGACCTTAAGATCGATATATCCAAAACTGGAGGATTGGATCCAGTTCTGAATGTTCATATTAATATAATACCTATATTTATACAAGCATTGGAGTCGGACAGCATTGGCAACAACACTTCAGTGTTTAGTAAATTGGATTGGTGGGTTAGTGGACAATATTGTTCCGCCATGGACACTTCTGACTGTAGCTCATTCCTGTTTGAGGACATATCACTCTCCTGTGACCTTCATCAGAGGTAATATCCAATTGAATGCTTTGCAAACATCACCAGATTAGTAAACAAGGAAAGAATGAACAATAAGAACTATTTTTGACAATGCTGTTTAGGGATAAAGGAATTAGAGTCAAGAATTTGGACTTGATCCTTGGTCCAATTGTTGTGAATTTGGAAGAGAAATTACTCACAAAGAAGAAGCAGTCTTCATCTACTGTTACTGACCAAAAGGATGAACCTTCTGTGGATAATAAGTTGGCTCCCAGATCTGAAGGAGGCAAACTTGCATCACTAAATAAGAAGATAAGTCTGTTTCCTGAAAAGGTTGTATGAACTCCCTAGAGTACACCTGATGTTTCTCTTTTTAGCTATCGACTAGCCTTTTACCCATCTTCATGCATAATTCATTTTTCAGCTTATTTATGCTTTCTTATATCTTCAACAATAGCCATCTTCGTTCCTATTCCCCATGAATTGCAGTGATATTGCTTAGTCAAAGCAAAACTATTCCTGATGTATGCACAGCCAGGGCAGTATGAATTTTCCTTTATATGTAGGAACCATTGAATAATCTTCATTTCCACTAGTGATGGTATCTCACATTAGAGGCCACAAGTTCTCATTGTTGAGTGTGCAATATTATATGACTACAGAAATGTCAAAAAGAAAAAAAAAGTTGTGGAGGTGAAATCAAGTATCATGAATATCATACATAATCAACTCTAAACTTTATTTTGCCAGCAGATCTAACCCAGGTATTAGGGAATTTAACTTTCCCTGTGGTACACTTCAAAACTTAGTCGGACAGCATATCTCATTGTCTAGATTTGCCATTTTAAATTGTTACCGTGAACTTTTAACATAATTTGACTGTTGGATTACTATTCACTAAAATGTAGTTTTATTTGGAAGGTTAGCTTCAACATGTCCAAATTGGATCTGAAGTTTTTGCCAAAAGATCATGGCCTCTCAGTTAACAATGAAATTGGCAGCATATCTTTGAGATGTACAAGGTTACAACCACAACATGGCTTTGGAGAGAACACAACACATCTTCGGTTGGAAACTGATGTAACGGATATTCATGTATGTTTCTATTTTCTGTAGGAAATATAACTTTCTCAGTTTTGATCAGTTCAATATGATTGTTTTATTTAGGATTGAATATGAACTTTTTTGAAATTATTGTTTCTAAATACCAGCTTCTAATGGATGGCGCCACCTCAGTATTAGAGGTTGCAAAAGTTTCAACAGTAGTTTCAGCTAACATTCCCACTCAGGTCAGTTTGACTAAATCTTTATTAAATCAAATTCTCTACTATTTTGATCCTTTGGTTTTCCTTGGAGAATTTTGTGGGCCTCCATCTACCTTCTTTTATTATCTGTAGTTTGCTGTTTTTTTTTGGAGAAAATACTTCTGCTACACATAGATAAGACTTCCTTTCAATACACAGTTTTGATTTGACTTGATCCAAGTGGTAAAAATGGTTAGATCTAAGAACTGCTGATTCCACAAAGGGGATCTTCCAAAACCATAAGATGTAGCAATGCCCACTTTGTGTTGTTTGTTTTTCAGTGTTGCATAGTGATCGTCAATATAGAGTAAAGGAGTGTGTCTGGATTGGGCAAATCTCTTCATCTACTCTGAAAATTTCCCATGTATAGCTGGCAGAATTCTGTGTAATTCTATTTAGGATTTTGTTTGCCGTGCAATTGAGTTTGTACATTGTTTACCATGCAACTGGGACGTAAAGAAGCATGTATAATATTTGACCAGCTAAATGATATTACACCATGTCTCTGTCTGCATTTACGTCATGGTGTGCCAGTATTATTCGTTGCAATAAGTTGATGAACTAACGCTTCATTTCTGGGCGCAGTCTATGTCATAAAGAATTATCCCCTTTTGTGTGAGAGCATCCTTCTGGTTTTCTTACCCTATGCTTCCCATTTCTGCTTCTTTATCTGTAATGCCCTATATGGTCTCCTTTTTTTTTATAGTGAAACATCCTTTGCACGTCTTTTATGGTTTATAATTTCTTTTGGAGCTGATTGAATGTGCTGATGCATTTTTTTCCCTCAGCCAGCATTGCCAGTTCAAGCTGAAGTAGATGTCAAGATTAGTGGGTTCCAATGTAACCTCATTATAAGCAGAATTAAGCCACTGATTAGAATAAACTCAGATAAGAAGAAGCCTCTTGTTCTCCATGAGAGTCCTCAACAAGAGAAGGCACCCAAAGAAAAATTAGCATTGGCTTGGGCATGTACACTGTCAGTTCCTGACTTGACTCTTGTACTTCACAGTCTTGATGATGTGCCACTTTACCATGTAAGTATTAAGTAACTTATGAACACTGTGCTGTATTGTTCTGTTCTAGTTGGACTTTTAGTTGCATGCATTGCATTATTCATGTATCAGATTTTAATAGTGCATGTTCTATTTATACTCATCTTCATACCAAAACAATCATGTTTAGTATCCACATGCTAAACACTATAGAGAGATCGATTGACTGGTTTGAAGGGATAAATGACACTCATGGAGAGAGTGCTTGATAGGTGAGGACGGGAACCCAACTGTGAAAGAGATAGGGCTGTGTTACTAGTTCATGCTTATTCTATTATTGTTTGTACAATAGGCCTCCTTTTACAGAGGGTTCTCATTTACATTATAGATAAGACAATCTAATGAAAACCTTCCTAACGAACAGATTACTTTCCACCCTATGCAACATAACTTGATAACCTGCTGGAGCTGCTGGGATTCAGGCCCTAGCAGCTATGGCTACTCCCTGCTGGTGAACCCCCTGATGGGCTGGAATGGCTGCTCATTTAGTTTCAATAATACTTGAGACACACAACAAGAGTGAATGAATGTTTCAAAGTGATTTTCAAATTGCTCCGCTTACATTGATTTGAGCCCTATTTACATGAACTAGTAAATGAATTTACAACGTTTCAAAGGGCATGATAATAGATTTGCAATTTACTTGGTGTTAGTAGATTATGGTTTTCTTAAATCAGAAATTGCTTGTGCTAATAATGGGTACCTTTCCAAGTCACTCACCCTATTACGACTACTCACCAGGCTCCTTTATGAGATTTTTGTTTATGCTTGGTAGTGCAGGAAGATTAGTACCAAGGGGTTTTGTAGTTATCATGTTTAAATACAGTAGGGGCATATCCTTCAAAACAGAAAATATCATGTTTAGATGATTCGAGACCTTTCAGTGTGTCCAAATTATAGTGACATGGATAATTATTACATTGCCATTCTTTAATTTAATGCTAATCTCACTCTGTAAGTACTGGATAATGCAGTGTCTTTTTCAATCAACTAGCGTTTCTGCAAGTAAGTTGGTAGACCAAGGAACTCAATTGCATGCCAAGCTTGGTGAATTGAAATTGCTTTTTGCTGGCAAACGCCTACAGTCGATGAATGAAAGCATCTCAGGCACCTTACTGCAAATTAGCCATTCAACTCTTGATCTGGAACAAAAGGACCCCGGCAAAGATAATGGTGAAGACCATTCTAAATCCTCCATCTCTGTTAAGATATCTGAAATCAGAATGTACTTATGTTTTTACTATCTTGAGTCACTTTGTGCCAATGCAATGTCCTACAAAGTGTTTCTGAAAAGCATTTTGCCTCCTAAGAAACGATCTGTCCAGGAGAATGCTCCTCAAAAGTCTAGCAAGAAAGCTAAAGGAGCACAGCTTCTCAAAATCAATGTTGCACAGTGCTTTATTATGTATGATGGTGATATGAGGCTGGAAGATATGACTATAGCTGATCCAAAGCGTGTAAATTTTGGTTCTCAGGGTGGTCGTGTTGTTATCATCAATGAAGATAATGGTTCCCCAAGGATGGCCTATGTAAATTCTACTAGCCTTCCGGATCATAAGAATGTTCACTTCTCCACATCTCTAGAGATTTATCAGTTTTGTGTGTCTTTGAACAAGGCAAAGCACTCCATGCAGGTTGAACTTGAGAACTTCAGGGTGACACATAAAGAGGACCAGCTTGACAATAAACCTGTAGAGGAGACCAAGCTGTTTGATGTGCGTAAAGCAAAGTTTGTCCAGCGGTCTGGTGGGCAAAATGATGTTGCAGCCTGCTCTCTCATCAATGTGACTGACATTGCAATCAGGTATGAGCCTGATCCCTATCTGGAACTCCTTGAAGTGGCCACACGACTTAAATCTGTTCTGCATAGGATAAAACTCCAGAATTCTGTTACTGAGGTGAAAGATGATACGTTAAGCATGGATATCCCAGCAAAAAAGGAAGACCATGGCCAGCAAGAAAAGGCACAAAGGAAGCGAGAATCAGTTATTGCCCTCGATCTGGAATCGTTGAAAATTTCAGGTGAATTTGCTGATGGGGTTGAAGCAATGGTTCAAGTAGGATCCATATTTTCTGAGAATGCAAAGATAGGTGTTTTGGTCGAGGGACTAGTAGTCAGTTTTTGTGGTGCATGGTTATTCAAAAGCAGTCGCATGCAGTTATCTCGTATCCCGGTTTCTGTTTCTGATAGCCATCCTGATAAGAAGTTACAATCTGCAGCTGTATGCGATTGGGTTATTCAATGCCGTGATGCTAATATTTGCTTGCCATTTAGGTTGCAACTAAGAGCTATTGATGATGCTGTGGAAGACACATTGCGGGCCTTCAAACTTATTTCTGCAGCAAAAACATCTGTTTTATTCCCTGAGAAGAAATCTAGTAGCAGCAGTAGCAGCAAAAAGAGCAAATCCAAATCAATGTCATTTCGGTATGTGCGGATCATCGTGCGTGACCTGATAGCAGAAATTGAGGAAGAGCCCATGCAAGGATGGCTTGATGAGCATATCAGTTTAATGAAGAATGTATTTTGTGATTCTACAGTTAGGTTGAATCTACTTGATGAGCTTGCTTCAGGCAAAAATAAGGATTCCCCCAAGGCAAAGCTGGATACTTCTGCTTCTGAGAAAAGCAATGATTGCCCTGAAGCTGATGCAGATGTATCTGGTGCACACTCCATTGAAAAACTCAGAGAAGAGATACACAGACAGGCATTTAAGTCATATTACCAAGCATGTCAGAAATTGCCAATCTCAGAAGGGTCAGGTGCATGTTCAAGTGGCTTCCAGTCAGGATTCAAGATGAGTACTCGTAGAGCATCAGTTATGTCAGTATGTGCAAAAGATGTTGATGTGAGCCTATCAAAGATTGATGGAGGTGATGAAGGGATGATTAGTTTTATTAAATCTGTAGATCCAGTTTGTGCCAAAAATGATATCCCGTTTTCCCGTTTGTATGGTAGCAATTTTACTTTGAAAACTAGATCCTTATCTGCATATTTGAGAGATTACGCATTTCCACTCTTCTCTGGAACCTCTGGTAAATGTGATGGACGCCTTGTGCTGGGTCAGCAGGTTAGTGTTCCTGCTGTTCACTTAATCCAATGATGAAACATTTTTAGAACACTGAACTGTTTTCAGTTAGGAAATACCATTAGACTGGTTAACTAACCTTTTACCCTCAGAAAAGATACCGGCTTCATCTAAGTGCATGTGATTTTAGTTTCTCCCTTCTGTATGAGGACATCATTAGTATTTCCTACAAAATGATAATATCTACAGCATTTTGTAGAATTATTTATGCTAATCAAGCATCATTTTGCACTGATTTTTTTTTCTCCTGGTGGCAGGCAACCTGTTTTCAGCCGCAGGTTCGACAGGATGTCTATGTTGGCAAATGGTGGAAAGTAAATCTGCTCCGCTCTGCAACTGGCTATACCCCACCAATGAAAACATATTGTGACGTACCATTGCATTTTAAAAAAGGGGAAGTGTCATTTGGAGTTGGCTATGAGCCAGTTTTCGCTGATATAAGCTATGCTTTTACATGTGCACTCCGAAGGGCGAATTTAGCTAAGAGGTGGTTCTTTGAGCGTCCTGAACCCCCTAGAAGAGAGCGCAGCTTACCCTGGTGGGATGATATGAGAAACTATATTCATGGCGAATTTAAATTGAGTTTTACTGAGACAGAGTGGCACCTCCCAGCTTCGACAAACCCTTATGAAAAGATGGATCAAATGCTAATCACGTCTGATTATATGGAAATATGTTATGTGGATGGTTATGTCAGTCTGTCTTCGAAGTACTTAAAGGTGTACATAACTAGCTTAGAGAGTCTAGCAAAGAAGACAAGTTTAGAAATCCCACATCATCCAGCTATACCTTTCCTCGAAACCCCCTCCTTTTTCATGGACATTTCAATACAGTGGGGATGTGATTCAGGTAACCCTATGGATCATTTTATATTTGCTCTTCCTGCTGAGGGAAAACCGAGGGATAAAGTTTTTGATCCATTCCGCTCAACTTCTCTGTCACTGAAGTGGAGTTTTTCACTTAAGCCTTCAACGATTGAACCCACAGACCATCAACGAAAGAGTGATGTGTATGCAAATGATTCTCCGACTGTGAATGTAGGGCCTCATGATTTGGTCTGGCTAGTGAGGTGGTGGAACTTGCTTTTTCTTCCTCCCCACAAATTAAGATTGTTTTCCAGGTTTCCACGTTTTGGAGTTCCTAGATTTATACGGTCTGGAAACCTCCCACTCGATAGAGTTATGACCGAACAGTGCATTCGTTTTGATGCAATTTTATTGAAGATTAACAACATGCCTCTACAGCCAGACGATCCTGCTAAGGGTTTGACACTACACTTCACTAAGTTTAGGATTGAAATAGCTTTCAGCCGTGGGAAGCAGATATTTACCTTTGATTGCAAGCGTGAACCTCTTGATCTTGTCTACCAGGGCATAGATCTGCACTTGGTGAAAGTATTTCTTAACAGAATTCCTGAACCATCAACTTCTAAGGATTCCAAGGTAGAAAATAAGAGTACAAAAGATAGAGATAGTCCTGGTAGTGACAAGGGCAAAAAGAAAAGTAGTTCTACTGAGAAAAGCCGGGATGATGGATTTTTTCTGCATTCTGATTATTTCACTATACGGAAACAAAGTCCCAAGGCTGATGCTGCTAGTTTATCAGCATGGCAGGAGGATGGCAGGAAAAAATCTGAAATGCCATTAATCAAATCCGAGTTTGATGGGGGTGACGAAAGTGATCATGATCAATCAGGTAGTGATGATGAGGGATTCAATGTTGTGGTGGCCGATAGTTGCCAGAGAGTTTTTGTCCATGGACTAAAAATTCTATGGAATTTAGAAAACCGAGCTGCTATCCTCGCCTGGGTTGGTAGTTTAACTCAAGCATTTCAGCCTCCAAAACCATCTCCTTCTCGGCAATACACTCAGAGAAAGATTCTTGAGACGAAAAAGTTAATCAAAGAAGCTGAGATGTCAAAAGATGGAGCTCCCAACTCTGTGTCAGCATCACAACCTTCAGAACCTCAACAGATCAAGAGCTCAGAGTCACCACCTTCCAGTGGGTCCAGCAAATCAGATCTGACATCAAGTAGTGAAACTGGTATGTTGAATAGCATCATTCATTTTTCCTAGTTGTTGACATTATTGCAATCAACGAGTACTAAGGTGGTACTCCCTCCATCCTTTAATATATGGCATTGGCTAGCTCAAAAATGAGCTAACCAACGTCATGTATTAGCAAAAGGAGGTAGTATTTGTTTGTTAAAAAATTAGTCTCATTCTTGCTGTACTATTTAGTTTTCAGAAATTTGCTAAACATAAACAAAAGAGCAAGTGAAATCAAATTTTTTACTTATCTATTATCTGGTGTAGGACTTAAGCCTTCGAAGAATAGTGATGCTGAAGAGGAAGGTACAAGACATTTCATGGTTAATATTGTGCAACCTCAGTTCAATTTGCATTCAGAAGAAGCAAATGTGAGTAAATTGTCACTGCACTTCTTTGCTAAATTATATATTTGAAATTGTATTTGGCATCTTGACTAATGTTAGCTTGTTCATTCAATGTATAAACTTCTGCTTTTTTTTTTTACTGAAGTCATAATTGTGTCACATTATGCCACTGCAAAACTCCTCTGGGGGACCAGAAACCAACTGGCTGGTTTGCTAAAGCAAGTCCTGGTACAAATTGGATTCAAAATGGCTGTCACTCTGTTTTTGCCAGTTCTGACTGGATTCATATTTTTGAACTCAAAATTTGAAATTAAGTAGATTTGATACCCTGAAGTCTTACACAAAGTAGTTGATGTAACTAAATATTATTCATTTGAATGAACTTTTAAACTTCACAACTCTTTGATGACTGAGTGGATTATAGAAATATCAAGATGGCAAGTGGAGCACTATGCGAAAGCTCATAAATTTAGCTTGAAGCTTGCTTTTGTTATTTATTTGTTGGCTATTGTTCCTTTCATATTCATTTATTTAAATTGAAGTCTTAGGAGTGCTGCTGCAATTACTTACTAGATATCTGCTCTACATCAGGGTAGGTTTTTGCTAGCTGCTGGTAGTGGGCGGGTCATGGTTCGTTCATTTCATTCAATTGTGCAAGTTGGTCAAGAAATGTTTGAGAAAGCAATTGATTCCAGCAATGCTGCCACTGGTGGGGCTGGGCCAGAAATGACCTGGTCACGTGTGGAGCTCTCTGTCATGTTGGAGCATGTTCAGGCTCATGTTGCGCCCACCGATGTTGATCCAGGTGCTGGAATTCAGTGGCTACCAAAAATACACCGTAGATCATCAGAAGTTAAACGAACTGGTGCTTTGCTTGAAAGGGTATTTATGCCATGCCAAATGTATCTCCGCTACACACGGCACAAGGGAGGAACCCCTGAACTAAAGGTCTATTCTCTTGTCATGATTTCATTTTTTCTTTACACCTTTTTCTGAGCATATTTTTCAACAATTAGGGGTTTCCATCAACTATTTTTATGTATGCAGGTTAAGCCACTGAAAGAGTTAGCATTTAACTCACCAGATATAACCGCTGGTATGACATCCCGTCAATTTCAAGTTATGATGGATGTATTGACTAATCTTCTCTTTGCAAGAACTCCAAGGTACATTATCTATCTTGTATCTACTACCTCTAGTCATCAATACTTGATGTTTCAGACAGGATTGGAGAAATTACGGAAGGGTGAGGTGTACATGTTTGTTCCAGTTAACTGCTTTGTCTACTTACCTCTTCCTGAGAAATCATTCGCCCATTGCAGCCAGTGATGTCACTGAGTCATTGCAGGCTCTAGTTTAATTAGGGATATAAACGGTAACAAATGCTTTATTTCACCCAAAGGGGTTTCCTTGAACTTTTTTAAACTGCCCCGAGCGACATAAATTATAGAGTGGAGATAGTAATGCATTAGATTTTCAGCAATATAATCCAGAGCCAATTTTGTGGCTCCTGTTTACTAGTCGCAAAGAATGATAAACCGTTTTATCTCCGTTCCAAAATGTTCACATTGCCAGTTTTGTGGCTTCATTACCAAGCAATACCACAAGATAACTTTGTTTATTCCTGAAAAATTGTTTTAGTTTGCGTTCACCAGGCACATTTGTATCTCATTTTTATTTGCTTTGCATATTCAAAGTTTCAAACTAATAAATTACTCAGAAAACCGAAGAGTAATCTAAGCTATCCCCTGGACAATGATGATGACGACATTGAAGAAGCATCTGACGCAGTTGTACCTGATGGGGTTGAGGAGGTAGAATTAGCAAAGATCGGTGTTGAAGTAAAAGAAAGAGCACGGAAGCTACTGCTTGATGATATCCGAGCTTTGTCTACTGGTGCTGAATCATCTCATGATCAAAGTTCATCACCAAAGGCTAACGACTCCACATGGATTGTTACTGGTTCAAGGTTAATGCTGGTATGTTCAAAAGTGCCATGCTTATGTCCATATTCGGGTCACATTAGTAAAAAAATACTTTTGTGTCCACTAATTGTATTCTTCACTAAACTTCATTTAGTACTTCATACCTAAATTAATACATGATCTAGTTCAAATTATCATAAACTTATTGATATTCCCTCATTATGTAATTTAGATCTAACCATCATGGCTAACATCCTTTGCTAGGTCAAACAACTGAAGAAAGGGCTTGTCAATGTCCGGGGTGGTAGGAAAGAGGCATATTCTACGCTAAGAATTGCTATGCAGAAAGCTGCACAGTTGAGGTTGATGGAAAAGGAAAAGAACAAAAGCCCTTCATTTGCCATGAGAGTTTCAACGAGGATAAACAAGGTTGTCTGGAGCATGTTAGCAGATGGAAAATCCTTTGCTGAAGCAGAGATAAATGATATGGTAAACTTTGATTTCTTTCCAGCCAAATGCATTCTTGTCTGTCATATCTGATAGGACCAGGAGTACTATGTTAAGATTGTGCTTGAGAATGATGATCATTATAGTTCCTGTAGAAAACTAACTCTCCATCCAATATCTTGCACTGATTTTCCAATTGATATATAGATCTTTGATTTCGACCGGGACTACAAAGATATTGGCATTGCACAGTTGACAACCAAGTTGTTTGTCCTCAAAAATGGACTTGCTAATGCAAAATCAGATACTGTTCTGGCACCATGGAACCCACCTTCTGAATGGGGCAAGTAAGCATCTATCCTCTTGTGTGGTGTACATGATTTTGTATGGTGCACGTGGCTATTTCAAATGACAGTAGTAGTGTAAAGTACAGGAATGCCATTAAAACGAAAGGGCATGCTACTCCTAAAGTACTGTTTAAAGGAACACACTAACCATAAACCACTATGGGCTTGTTTGGAAGAGGGGATTGTCTAGTTGGGAACTTTCGTAAGGATTTGGACATACTCCCTCCTTTTCCCAAACAAAGCTCTAAGTGAGGTTGCTACAATTTTCTTTCTCTTTCTCGAACGTGCTGGAGAAGGAGAATCTGTGTATCATTGCAGAGAAGGAGAAATAGTGTTAATGGGTTACATCTGCTTATGCAGTTCTTGTACATTCATGCTTTTTTTGGATTTGAACTACTAACAACGAACAATTTTCTTTCTATTTGCGTTTACTCATTTATATGCTCATTAGACCTGTGTTAGTTTACTATGTCAATCTTCTTCCCTGGTAATCATGGTTTCTGACTCATTTTAAATGCAGGAATGCAATGCTTCGTGTTAATGCCCGGCAGGGTGCTCCAACTGGTGGAAATTCAGTTATCGAGAGTTTGTTAGTAAGTTCAGTTGGATTGCTAGTTTAGAACCAACTTTCCTGACTTATTTTTAATATTTAATTGAACTTCTAATATTTTAGTTTAGAACCAACTTTCCTGCCATTGCTAGTTTTATTTAACAACAGTTATCAAGTATACTAAAGAAATATAGATTGTAATATACAAATAAGTAATGAATGTTGCAACTGCGCACTGACTCCTGACTCGTATTTTTTTCCCCGATGTACACTAGATGGATGTCAATAATAGTGCCTCCTTTCTTTTTACCCTTGTAACTGCAGGTAGACATCTATCCACTGAAAATTTATTTGACTGAAGCAATGTACAGAATGATGTGGGGATATTTCTTCCCTGGAGACGAACAGCAACCGCAAAAGCGTCAGGTTAGATCATTTCATGTTCTTTGATGTTCTCAATGTTATTATGCTTTCCTCTTTGATCCTTATCTTTCTTTTCCTTGTACAGGAGCTTTTCAAGGTCTCCACTACAGCAGGAACAAGACGAAAGAAAAGCACTTCTGTTGTGGAGACAAACAGTCCCAATAACCAGTCATCAAAAGAAACCACATTTACACAGAAGCCTGAACTTCGAAGGACATCTTCATTTGACAGAACATGGGAGGAAACAGTTGCTGAGTCTGTAGCTAATGAACTTGTTTCACAAATGCAGGATAAGAAAATTGTGGATACTAATGAGGTGAAGCAAACCAGACCTCAAAAGCTGATGGACTTCCATAATATAAAGATAAGCCAGGTTGTCATCAACTTCTCCGAATGCAGGTTTATTTGTATAAAAACCTGGTATTGAAGTACATGCCATGATAAAACAATAGTCAGTTTTATTAAATATTCCTTTTAATTGTATACGCTCTCTATTTTGCCCGATGAATAACAGTTTAACTTTTGGTATGCTAGGTTGAATTACTTCTCACATATGAAGGATTGCCGTTTGCTGTTAGTGATGTAAGGCTACTTATGGATACCTTTCATCGTGAAGAATTTACTGGAACATGGGCAAGATTGTTTTCCCGAGTAAAGAAACATATTGTATGGGGAGTATTGAAGTCCGTTACTGGCATGCAGGCAAGTATATTTGATTTGCTTATAACTTTTGAAGTCAGAAAAGCACTTTGAATTCCGAATGGTTCATCTGTCAAAATAGAAAATAATGTAAAGACACATGTGAATGTGTGTGTATAATTCAATGCCATAATGTTATTGTTATTTAGATAACTTTTCATAAGGAGATTCTATATGGAAATAATCAACTAGCGAGAAACATTTTTACATTTTCAGCTAATTTGACTTAGAGATCACTTATTCCTCTTCTACAGGGCAAAAAGTTTAAAGCAAAGTCTACTAGCCAAAAAGAGCCATCTGCTGCTTTAATCAGTGCCACTGATTTTAATTTAAGTGACAGTGACGGTGATGATGCTGGCAATTCTGATCAACTTCCAGCATTTCTAAAAAAGCCTAGTGATGGAGCTGGTGATGGATTTGCAACCTCTGTTAAGGGTTTGTTCAATTCCCAAAAGAAGAAAGCGAAGGCCTTTGTCCTTAAGACAATGAAAGGAGAGGCCGAGCATGATTTCCATGGTGAACGGAGCGAGAATGAAATTGAGTTCTCTCCATTTGCTCGGCAGTTGACTATAACCAAAACGAAGAAGCTCATACGGCGGCACACAAAGAAGTTGAACAAGTCTAAGGTTCACAAAAATGCAGGTGAGCTATTAAATATTGATTTGCTGACTTAATATGTCCACATTATATGCAATGCAGTGATGCACCAAAATATACAGGACTCCGGGTTAGGGTTCTGATAGCTGGAAAATGAAAAAGCTTCCATGTTCCTCACCCTTGTTTGGATGGACAAAGAATTTTTTATTGATCATTCTGTTTTGTCACGTCTAAAATCTGTGAATCTTTATTGCATCTGTTGGTATACGATGTTAACAAAATTTCACATCCTCACTGCAAGCAAGCACTATAATGTATGGATTAACACATGACTGAACGAACTGGAGTATCTCTGGCGCAATCATCATTAAATCGCGTGTTGGTTTCTTCAGGTACTGAGCAAGAGGTGCTGCCACCGCGTGCTCCTGCTGGATACAACAGTGACTCCTCCGACTCATCATCAGCGGAGACAAGCCCAAAAGATTAGAAAGTGTCGTGGGCAAAAGGTTGGCTCCGAGAGCGCTTGGATTGGAAGAGTTAAAACGCCTCCAGCTTACTGAGCCCTGAAGCGAGTTGCAATTAGGTTACAGCTTCCGATTTTGACCGACTCATCAGTACGATTACGATCTTCGTGATGGTTTGTAGTCATTCGAATGGTTTGTAGTCATCCGAATAGATGTAGATAGTGTTTCAGCATTTGCTCTCCATCATATGGGGCTTTGGAATAACCTGTTAGTGACGCTGAGTGCTCCGCAGGGAACAGTTGTCATTACCATGAGTTGAGGGTAGTGTCAGAGTAACTTTCTCGATCTTGCAGTATCCAAAGAACATTCACTGCGATAGCAAATCTCGTCTTTTACTATATACTGTATATTAATATATGTACGTGAGTTCCCTATAATTATCATCCCCTATAAAACCTCATAACCAATTTCTGCAAAGAAAATTCTTCTGGAGGTCTGTCGTCATCTGGATAGATTTTTCATGGGTTTGACAGGGAAGGAAGCGCAGTACGCATGTTTACGGCACGACCAACAATTGTACATATCTTGTGGCGCGTTTCTAGTATCTCTCAATCCTTGGAAACAAGTAACTGAAGGGTCGCCTGACCACTGCTCACGCAGTCACGCACCGCCCACGCACTTCTCTTAGTCCTGATAAAGTGCTGCATGTACTGCCACTACATACAAGGAGACAGGACGCGTATAACCTTTGATTCGTCAGTCAGCACACCACTACACAATGCAAAGTAGTAGTAGCAGATACTGATATTGACAGCACTTTCATGTGAAAAAATGTAAAAGATAAGCATGCAGCAAAACCAAGAGGGCTACATGATCTTAATCGAAAGGACATGTGGGATGAGGGATTTGCAAAATTATGATTAGCATGCATGGGAGGGGGATTTGCAAAAGTATGATCAGCATGCATGGGAGGGGTACTTTTGCAAATCCCCCCTCCCACCTCTCCCTACGCGCTCTTCTTAGATAAGATCATGTGGCCTAAATTTGAGTTCTGATAGTTCTTAGAATTGAGTTCTCATAGGATATTCATGCCCTTTACGGGCGGCTGGATTAATTCGCGTCTTCCTGATCGACGGTTGGGATTGTCAGTGTGTGACGGCGGATATTGCACACCCTGACGAACCAGTACGTCCATAGCATAGCATGGGTTGAATTGCTCGTATCGTATTATGTCTAGCCGAACATCCCTAGTTAGTAAGGATGCAAGTGGGTTGTGTTTGGGTCAACCAGTGACTGACCCGATCTACCCATTACCAACATTTTTGGGTTTTGGATTGCACTGGCCCAATAGACTAAAGAAACCAGTTAACCCAAAAATGTCCAGAAGATAGTTCGATGTTAACTGCTGTCGCTGCGATCGCGTTGGTCAGCGACGGGATCGACTCGTGCTCGGGCATGCTTGGCTGCCTCCGCCGCTGGTGACGGAACGGCGGCGGCTTGCATGGACTACGTTCATGTCCTAGTTGGCGCTGCTTTCCCGCGTGAACCGGAAGAACCTGGCCCGCGACGCAAGGCCAGCGATGATGGAGCGAGGCGCCGCCGCCGCACCAACCGGAGGAGCTCGGGATGAAACCACCCCGATTGGGTTACCCGAACGACCCAGGTCAATTTGGCACTGTTAGACACCAAATTTTTACGGGTCGGCCCAATGGGTATTTACACCATGCTACAAAGTTTTGGGTATTGGGTCATTGGGTCAACCCAATAAAATCTGCATCCTGACTAGTTAGCCAAAGCTAAAAGAATTTTGTTTTTGATAAAACTAACGCACCTTATTTTAACGCATGTCTCTGTCAGGCTTCATGAGTCAGGGGCCTGTTGTTTCGCGAAATTTTTTTCGAGTATGTTCCCTCACACGCATGGCATATTAAATTTAGTCGAAAAAATAACCCATTATATGGATGAAGTGTACTTCGCGAGACGAATCTAATGAGCCTAGTTAGATCATGATTAGACAATAAATTGCTACAGTAAACATGTGCTAATGACGGATTAATTAGACTCATTAGGTTCGCCTTGCAATTTACTGACAGAATCTGTAATTAGTTTTGTAATTCGTCTATATTTAATGTTTCAAATGTGTGCCCGACATACTCGAAAAAAATTTCGCGTTCCCTCTGAACATCTAAACGGCCCAGGTCAGGACAGACACGGCTTTTTCTTCGTCGACACCTATGATCAGGTAATTTTACGGCCTTTGTTTTCTCCGAGGGAATGAAGGCTTCACGCAATCTATACTATAAAGGAAGAGAGAATTGATTTAAATTTTACCCAACTGAAATATACCCACCCCTCACAAAACACCTCTCTAGCCCCATCCGTCGGAATTAAAGTTTAGACCAGGGGGATGTCAAACCACCCGGGGGGAGTTTTAGCCGTGGTTGCTTCCCCGCAGCGCATATTTTCGCACCTTGTTTTGCACCCATACCCGAGGGCCCATGGAGTTGTAATGGCTGCCTAACTTCACGCATGGGTGGTTAATTCCACAAATGTTGCCTTCCTTCCTTGGCGTGTATAACCGACGGGGCCACAGTGTCATCACAAGAATCTGCATCCCCTTCCTTAATTCCAGCAAACCATTGATCGGCATCCCTTCATTGTTTTAGCCACCAATCAAATATCTCATTCCTTATATTGCTCTTGCTTATTTCATGCCCACGTCCATGCAATCACGCCTATACAATCATGCCAATCATGATAAGAAAATATAAGGAAGAAGTCATTCAATATGATTAACACCACCACTGATCGACAATCAAACATATCATTCAATTCCTTTTATTGCTCTCCCAGCTAATCACGGCCACGAAGGTTTCCTTTTAGAATTGCAACACCATAGTCGGGATACGAGTTCAATTTTGCCTTTCCTAATGTGTTCACACAAGAGGTCGGTGATGTGGCCATCCTTGATCGCGCTTGTACATGGCAACATTATGAGCGTAATTGACGCTTTCTTTCCTCCATTACGTGTGTATAAAGTGCCCTCATTGCATCCCTTCACACCATTGCTTTCCTCCCTCCATCTAGGCGATTGCACCTACGTCCATACTGTCGGTTCTCATTTTGCCTCTTGAGGGCTCGCCGAACAAGCTGCCAGCTAGCCGCGCCCGTCACTGATCCAAGATGCTCATCTCCGGCGTCGGAGTTTGCTAATAACTTCAACACGCCACCGCGCAGCAGCAGGTCGTCTACCCCTACATGTTCCACTTCTCCATCATGTATGAAACGACTTCGTCACGTGGCCGTCAACTCCAGTTAGACAAGGCCGTGATTTCCAATTGCATTAGCTCTATAATCTCTCTCCGGTCATAATCTGGTTGTATGTGTTTTATATAATCTTTGCCAGGACGACCACAGTAGAGGAGGAGCAACAGATTGAGATGCAGGCATATGCAAGTGTGGTTTTCTCGTCTGAGGAGATATGTTCATATGAGAAGAAAAATGAAGGCCAATGTATAGACTCTATATCCCAGCTCCTACATCTTCGTGCCTTGCTATAGAAAGAACTATGACAAATCAATTCATATGCGCAACATAATCAGGTTGGCACAGTTTTATTTATTTGTTGCTCTTTACTTGGATGCGTGCAAGACTAGATTCTAAGATTATTTTTTCTAGCTTCCACCATTATTCTGACAATTGTAGAATAATGTATGGCTTGATTCTGCTTCTTTTGTCAACACTCATATGCTAGCTGATTTTAGCTTGTCTTGAGCTGTTGACGAGTACTATCAAGAATAACACGTCTTGAAATTATGTAGTTCATGATGTGAAGCATTGCAGCTATATCAGACCGGCAGCTACAAGCTACTATGACTCCGGCGACAACATAAAGTTTGACCTCTCCATGTCGTTGACGGTCACGATGCTGGTGTGGGGCGGCGGGGCGCCGTCGAGTACGCGCGTCTGCTTGCGGCGGGGGCGAGCTCCAGCACGCACCGGCCGCCATCCGCTAGGGAGGCTTCTGCGTGACCCGGGCGCACGCCAACGTCCGCTAGGGCGGTGACTACCCGGCCTGGGTGCATGCCGCTATCGATATGTGCAGGTCGGTGACGGCTTCTTGGACCACTTCTGCTGGTAGCAGCCCGAGGACATGGACACGCCCCGGACGGCATGCAGCGCGACGTCACCGCCATGATGACTGCCATTGCGTTCCGGCGGCCAGTGCGATGCTCCTCAGGCATGCCGATCGAGCAGGTAACAATAGGAACATACCATGCATGCATGCTACAATGTTAAAACATGTTGCAACAAATTACCGATATTGTAATGTTTTATTGTCATCGTCTACATGCAGTTGTTCCGTTTCTCCACCATGGCCTCTACCATGACAGCGTGGCGGGGGCTGCAAAATTGTATCAGCGGCGACGAGGGAGGTATACTTTACTCCTTCAAAGTGCCATGGCGGGATATCTACCAAAAATTGATCGAAATTGTCATGAAAATGATCGATATCTCGCAGTGGAATGAATGATGTTCTTGTTGGGATCACAAATGGGGCAGGACGAGCTGATTGGGGCAGTCTGGCTCTTCAAGTCTTATCACCACCGACAGTGCAGACTTCAAGGCCTTCATCTCTTCGGTGACAGCAACACGGCGGGGTGCACTTACCGCTGTCATGGGACAAGAAGTTCGTCGGCGCCCAGTATACTTGGTCACCAAGGCAAGTGATCGAGCATGGTGGCCTGTATGAGATCGAGCCACGAGGAGGTTGTCTCGTGGAGATAGGTTTTAGGTAAGCTCGAAGTCAACACTGGCATTAGAAGTGTTGTGCCGGTTGTTAAGCGCGCACCAACATCACTTTTAACGTTTAATTTGTACTATTTATTTGTTTCAAATTTATTATGCATAATAATCATTTTAAAACCACGTCAGTTTTTAGTTTCTCTTTTTTAATTAATATAAATATATGTATGTTATTAAGCGGTAAGTTAATGCTCCAACGAGAGATGATGAGGGAGTGAGAGAGAGCATGCAAATATGAGATGAAGGTCTACCTACTAACAGTTTTAATTAGTTGAACTTCCTATGGTTTATGGAGTAGGAGAGGATATGACAATATTTCTTCCGGCAGGTGATGGATAATAGGAACTGAAAGACACATTGAAGTATTGTTCAATTGATATAAAATGCTATAACTGATATATATATGCATGTACTTCCTCCGTTCAGGTCTTCAAATGCTGCAGTTGCTTTTTCAGCTGTATGTCAAGTCTGCCCTTTTTTTGTTCTCACATGTTCATCCAGGAAGTTCTGGCTTTAGATAGAAGAAGATGAGGATTACATTTCTAAAACATCAGATAATATTGTAACTAGAGAATTATATGAGCTAATAACGTTGTATTCAGATATTATTCTCAATTTGCTACATACCCATTTCAAAGTTCCGAATACTGTTGTATACTTGTATAGCCCGACTGTATGAACATGCTCCGGGCAGCCTAACGATATGACTGGCTACTTTGAACTGCGTGTTGCAGTAATTATACTTTTTTTAAAAGGACAGTAGTTATCTTCTGTTTTTTCATGACAATATATTTTTTTCTAAAAAAAGTACTATCTCCGTTCCAAATTATAAGTCGTTTTGGGTTTTTTTAGATTTATAGATTTTGCTATGAATCTGACATAGCATTTATCTAGATTCATAACAAAGATTATGAACCTAGAGAAGTCAAAACGACCTATAATTTGGAACGAAGGTAGTAGTAATTATGAAATTTTATTCCTATGTCCCCTCAATATGAAAGAAATATTTTTAAAATACGTCCTTATAGTATTACCTAAATGTACTACTACTTCGTTTAAGTGGAAAATTACTATTTACTAAAATTTTCATGGCTACAAAATTTTTATTTACTAGGTTTTCTAAAACTTTTAATATAAATATAAAATTATTGTTGACCAAATTTTTTAAAACACGTGCCTGCGGCACGTGTCTCCCTACTAGTAACCTTATTACAGCTGCCCAAAATCGTAACTTGAGTCCTGACACCATTATTTGTCCGTTCGTCCGGCATGTCTGCCCGCCTCGCCGTCGCCGTCGCCATCTCGCTTGGCGCCGCCATGGCAGCCGATCAGGCAGAAATATCATACCGCGAGTGTTCGGGCAACTACGCCGACGGCAGCCAGTACGCGAACAACCTCGCCGACCTCCTCTCCGCGCTGCCCCGCCGCGCGGCGTCGTCCTCTAGCACCGCCGGCTGGTTCGGCACCGGCACCGCCGGCACGGCGTCGGGCCTCGTCATGTGCTACGCCGACTGCGACGCGGCGCGGTGCCACGACTTCCTCCAGAAGGCCGCCGATCCCGCTCCCGGCGGCGGCGGCCTCACGGCGATCTGCCCGCACAGCCGGAACGCGAGCCTCCTCGAGTGCTCCTCCGACGGGTGCCTGCGCGTCCTCCGGTACGCGGACGCGCCGTTCCTCGGCGCCGCCGACACCACCGCCGCCTTCTCCTGGCAGTCGAGCGGCGATTCCGACCCGATCCCCGCCGCGGACGTGGCCGGCATGAGCGCGGCGCGGTTGCGGCTGCTGAGCCTCCTCGCGGAGAAGGCCGCCGGCCACGGCCAGGACCAGCCGCCGCCGCGGCTCGCGACGGGGAGCCAGGCGTACGCGGCGGCGGGTGCGGGAGGTGGCTCGGCGCCGTCGCAGGGGGTGGTGTACGGCCTGGCGCAGTGCACCGGAGACCTGGCGGCCAGCGAGTGCGCACGGTGCCTCGCGTACCTTCTGGCCGTGGCGTCCGGGGACGACGGCATGGGAAACGCCACGCGCGGCTCCGTCAGGGGGTTCAGCTGCTACCTGAGGTACCAGGTGAACGAACCGATCGACATCGGCAGCTCGGCTGCGCCGTCCCCACAGCCTACAGCAGATCAATCAGGTCTCGCTACCCATATATTCTTTTCTGTAAATTTCAGGCAAAAAAAATACTTCTGAATGTTTGCGTGCATACAGATGATATTCTTTTGTGCATTGATCGTCAGGGCCGGCTGCAGCTCCTTGGACCGGCAGTACGATGACGACGCGGATCGCCGGGCTAGCCGCGGCTGCCAGCTGCGTCGTACTCTTGGCTTTTGGTGTTTAATCCCGTTGCGTTTTCTAACGTGTCGCAGTTTTGTTGTGAAGGTCGTCGTGTGCTTGTATGGAGATTAATAGATAATGGACGTGTCACAGCGCTGTGAACTTCGTGTGTGTTACAATCAGGGTTCGTAATTTTTCGATGAAATTTCACCAGAACCTTGTGAATTTCGTGTATATCGTCCGGGAACATAAAATGTAAATTTCTGCTAATTAAGTTAGGGTTCGTGCTGTACAACTTGCCAGGAGCATTCAGTAGGTGATAACTAGAAGCTTGCCAGTTTTGGACATCTGTTTAATATGCTGAACTAACCTAGGAGCCAAATAAACATGGATATTATATTGTGAACATGGAAGATTTTTTTTATTGATATTATATTGTGATCATATTTTGTGATATTATTGACAACATAGATTTGATGCGGGCTGGGGCTTTCCGGGCAGCACGTCGACATGGATGATGGGGCGTGGGATAGAGAGGTCCAGGTCCCATACAAATCGCACTGGTGCGGCCCCAAGAAGTTGCCGCTCCCTCCCCTCCGCCGCTGCCGATTTCCATCCCCAGAAGAACAAAACCCACAGTCCCGCATCGAAAATTCGAAATTGGGATTGAATCGAACTCATCGACGGGGTTTATGCGGCTCCCCTCCATTCCCCCGTTGCCGATGCTTTCCATTCCCCCAAACCCCGCCCTGCCTTAGATCAGAGCGGATCGAAACACGGGCGGTGCTTCTGGATGGGCTCGATCACCCGCGACCCGCTGCAGAACCATTGGGTCCAGGAGGTGGAGGAAGAGGAAGTTGAGGAAGAAATTGAAAGTTCCGCCGCCATGGATGCCCTGTTCAGGGCCAGTGAGGCCAAGCGGCGAAAAAATGCTAGGGAGTGGATGGCGGTTTGGGCTAAACGTGGGGAAGTGGCCAAGGAGCACGGCTACAGTCCGACACCACCGCCGATACAGATACTCGACCACCCAGGTACGGTGTGCTTCGCGCCCGCCTGCGTCTAGCTGTTCCTCCTCCATTTGAATTGGAGTAGTTAACTACTCAGTCCACCACTAGTGAATAGTGATGCGATCTCGATGCAATTAAAATGTTATTCTTCCTTCTAGTTTCGGTTTTCTTCTTACCTAGGCTAGGAGGGATTAGTTGTCGCTTCCGATCGTATATCAGTATATTGATCTCTCGCTGTCCCGTGTAGATCTTGTTGAGAGAGCATGGGGATGGGATACCATACTTCCATACAGTATGGTGCATCCTTTGTCCAAATACAAGAAATACCTCCAAGATTATTACAACCACAACGAAAAGGAAACCAATGCTGGTGATTTCGGTCTCAATGGAGATGATCATGTGAATGGCCTGGCAGCTCTGGCCCACTCGGTAGCTTCCTGCCTGACGCCTTACTATCCTGTTCAGCTTCTATATTCTTAGCTTATATTCTTCTAATTACTTTATAACAATTTGCCAAATGGTGTTTTTCAAGTGTACCAAGATGGAGGACCATCTTATGTTTCTGTGGGACCGCTGTGCTTGGGACCTTACTACTGATGAGATGGAAATCAAGTTGACAAGTGAAAGGATCACCAAGCGCGCTCGTGAAATGATTAATGCTCTGGAGTCTGACTTTCCTGCTGCTGCTATTTCCTTCAAGGTGTGTCTCGATCCCTGACTCTAGCATACTAAGCAAACTCCTTAATTTGGAGATGTGTTCAGCAACGATGTGTGTAAATTGACTCTCTTGTGTCATTCGAAAACCATGGTAATTTCAAGTGTATCACCAAGGAGGCTGAGCTGATGTACCAGTGGATGATCTCTGGGAATGCTACAGGACACCTCCTCAATTGCTATAAGCAATGAAATCAGGCAGTGTGCCTTAAGCTTTATGACCTACAGGAAACATGAATATATTCCTGCTGCTGCTGCCATGATGGTACGTGTCTTGAGTACATCAAAACAAACTGTCGCCTACTTAATCTTCAGTATTAATACTTTGATGCTTATGATTGGTTTTGTGTTGCTTGCAATATAACTTTTAGGGGATCATGAAAGAGGCAAAGTTGATGTGTGAGTTGATGAGGAAAGAATATAATGAGGACACGAATGAGAAAATGTTGAACAGCTTTTGTGTCCGGGATTGTACCTTGTCACTTATGTTGGACATATGTGATGAATGTTCTGCTGTGGGAGTGCCTACTAGGTATGACCTAGTAACATATTATTCCACGCAGTTTTTTTATTTTATCATTATATGCATTACAGGTATTCCACACAAAGTTGGTTTTCATTGGTGCAACGCGTAGTGATGTGTTTTTGTGCTATTCTATCACCAGGGGCATCATTCCTGCTAATTTGAATTTCAGTGAATCTGATGGCATGGGCTTTGAGAATGTCGACAAGGTGGAAGGGAAGGAGATAAACAAACATAAGGTATGTTAGAGATTGGGCGGCTAGCTCAAATAAGTTGGTACCTTTATACACTGCTCATGGAACTCCTTACTAATATGCATTGAATTAGGATGAATCCAATGGCAAGAACTCCAAGAAGCAACTAGCAAGAAACAACCTAGAAGAAAGGGATAGAATTAATGAAAATAAGGTATAGTCTGTGCTGAATATTGGGTGGCTAGCTCAAATAAATTGGTACCTTTATGTTCTGCTCATGAAACTCCTGACTAATATGCATTGAGTTGTGGTGAATCCAATGACAAAGAAAACCAAGGAGGATCTAGCAAGGAACAACTTGGAGAAAAGGAACAAGGTGAAGCTAGATACCATGGCATCTTTTGTACTTACTGTGGAACTTGATATACTGGCTTGCATTGAGTTATGATGCATCTGACAAGGTATTTTTTGAAGGATGGTACAGAAAGACAAGACAACCGTGATGGAAGGAATGGTATGGATAATGGGACCAATGGAAACATTCCAAAGAAGGTAGACATTTCAAAGAAAATTGTACCACCAGGCTAAATTTGCTAACGAGTTTATGTTTGGAATTGCTCACTAACACTAACTTTATTTTAGCTGGTAGATATGCTGAAAACTCGGTAGAGTCCCTTGGGTGAAAAAGCAGACGAGATGGAAGACTTGGAGAACAAAAAGGTATGTCTTTGCAAGCTTGAGAGTCACCCTACTCCTTTTCTCCCTCTCCCTATCTCCCCCGATACATGGTTTTCACAGATCTCTATTACCTGCTGCCATGGTTTAATGTTTTTGTTCTAATTTATTTTCCGAAACAGTGGAAGGCAAGATGCTTTAGTTGGCCGAAACCAGGAGGAAGGGTCAATGGCGCAGCAGGATCCAATGGCCTGTAGAAAGCTAGCTCGTACAAAGTAGTTCTTAAAAAAGGCTCCTACAAAGCTCTTGGCTACGCACTGTTGCTTATCATTTATTGTCTGCATGGATTAGTATCATCCTTTTGCAGCGTGGTGATTTGGTATTTAGTACGTATCAGTTTGGTGTTTTCTCAGTCCCTTTTGTTGGTTATGTGATAGTCAAGAATGAAGTAGACAGTATCTTCTGGTTTACTGTATGCCTAACAGTTATTTCCTTGTAGCCTTGGTTTTTAGGAGTACCTTACAAAATGCTTACTGAATACTTGTTGGCCGTGTTTTGCACTACTTCCATTTCATCGCAACGTACTCCAGAAAAGAACAAGTTGCTGCGCACGAGCTTCTCGATCGCTCAACCTAGATTAATAGAACCGGGCATAAGCCCCGAAGCTGCTGGATCAGTAAGCCAAAATTTGCTTTGGCAAAACCAAATTTTGGCCTTCGCCAAATGGGAGCACAGACTGCTTGTGCTGGGCGGGGCCAAATTAAATTTGGCCTGCCGCCTGGTGTCGAGAACCAAACGCGCTCAAAACTGTTCTACATTTCTGTCCCGTGATTCCAATTGTGGCACAGTTTCTGAAAGGTCTATTGAGTTGTCAAATTAAGGTGGTTGCCTTCTTGCTAGTTGCTACATGTATACCAGTCACCTGCTTAACAAAAAACCAGAGATTGGTTTTACTTTGTTAGCACTTGTGATCCTTGGGTATTCGAGGTATAATAAATTCCACAAACTGGTGATTACCCACTAGTAGATCGATTGATTGCAAAGAAAATAAGAGAAGATCATGGCATGGCTGCCCCAAACCAACAAGGCAACAAAACCATGAGCGGCATTGCCCTTTATCTAATGTATAATGGCACTAAACCCCTTGCTCTAGTGTCGCACTGCACTACCTGCAGCTCTGATTGGATCGCGCACACGCACGACACGATGCCCGCACCAGGAGGGTGATCGTGCCAACCAACACGATGCACTACTACCACTCCAGAGCTTCGATCGAATCCACGGCGCGGCGCGCGTGTACTAGCATCAGGTGGAGGCCGAGCACGCAGCACCACCAGCGCCGCCCGTCCGCCGGAGTGGAGGGGCCGAGGGGGGACACTCGGGACAGTGCACGCCTTTCGCTCCAGCCCCGCGCGCACGCGCGCGAGAGAGACGCGCCAACCGTTGCCGCGCGCCGCCGAGCCGGCCGCCGATCGAACCTATTTAAGCACACGCGTGCGGGTCGTCGTCGACGCCGCCCCGGCACCGATTTAATTTTCTCAGGGATAATGGCGGCGAAGCAGGCGCACGCCCTGGCGCCGCCGATGAGCGCGGCCGCCGTGGCCGCAATGAGCGTGTGCGTGGCCGTCGTGTGGCTGGCAGCGGTAGCGCCGGTGAGCGGCGGCGGCGGCGCTCCCGTCGTGGGGATGCCGCTGCTGATGGCGGCTCGTGGCGGCGGCGGGAGGGTGGAGGATGAGGCGGCGCTGGAGATGGACTCGGAGGCGCACCGGAGGGTGGTGCTGGCGCTGCAGCAGGGCCAACAGTCAGCAAGCCACAAGGCGCTCAACCGAGAGAAGCCTTGGTGCGATCGCACTTGCCCGGTCAAACCAGGTGACCCGTACGTGCCGGACCCATCGCGGCTGTTTGAAGATTTACCAGTGCCGGGCGCAACCTCCACGCTGTCCGATTAGGTTTGGCGCTCACACGCCAAAGAACTTGCGTACAAACAACTGGTCTTAAAACACAGTGAGCTGAGAAACAATAAAAGCAGTGTCGTCCGGCAATTAAAGTGGATGGTCTCGCACGTCGTAATTGCTGTAGTTTCTTTTCTTTCTTCTTTTTATGTACCATCACCCCCGTGCTCTCAATCATCTGGGACGACGTTTACGTCTGTTGTTGATTTAATTCGCTGCTTCTTTCTTGAGCGGTCATGTGCCTTCTGCTTTCCTTGCCAGAAAGATGCCACGGCTTACTTTATGTTAATATATAATTATATGGTATTTACTTTTTTTCACTAAACTTTTCAAATATAATTGAATCTGCTCATGAGTTACAATTGATCGAGGAAAAGGTCTAGATAGCCCCCTAATCTATTGTAGGTGGAACACTTCACCCCCAAACTATAAAACCGGATATCTAACCCCCTAGACTTTACGAAACCGTTTACATAACTCCCTCACCTGGTTTTGCATAGCAGTTTTGGCCATGTGGCGTGTTGAGCTGTACAGAGATGGTGATGTGGAGTAGGTTACACGCGGGCCAACCTAGTAAGTGGGTAAATTTCGGCCTCCTTTGGGACAGCTCCGTCTCGAGCAGCTTCAGCTCAATGCTACAGTGTTCGGGACTGTGCAACACTGTTTTCTGCTGTAGCGTGGAGCCGGAACGGACCCCGAAGTGCTACAGCCAACTGCGCAAGTAAAGGAGCCGGCGGAGCTGAAAAAAGTGGCTTCCCCAGTTTAGCTCCCGCTCCGATCTACAGTGCGCTACAGGAATCTCACGGAGCTGATATAAGGAGGAGCGGTGCCAAACGAGGCCTTCTTATCTCCTCTTTTCTTCTCTGTTCTCTCCATATCTATCTTCTTCTCTCCCCGTCTCCCATGGCCGCACGCCTCGGCCTGCCTGTGCAATGCCCCGCGGCTAGGACCCATAGGCATCCGCTGCAGATAGCAGCGCCCCCTGCACATACATCTCCGCCGCTCGGCATGGCCTGCCACGGCCTTTGGTGGGCGTGCGCGTTTGAGTCGGTAAATTGCCCCTGCTCCGGAGGCAATGGCCGCGGTCCCATGAAGGACCTGCGAGCTAAAGCTGGCGGTGGCTCTGCTTGTCGTGATGGTGGCTTGGCGTAACTCCAAAGTGCAGAAGCAAGGCTTGCGTCCTGTGTTGCTCTTTCACTTGGTGGGGAAAATTTCAGGACGGAGGCCCCAATTGATTTGGGGGGAAATTCAAAGGGAGGTGGAAGCGTCAATTGACTTGAGCAAGGAGAGTGGAAGCTAGTAGTGATTGCCAATTGGAGAAGCAAGATGGGAAATTTGAGATGTTCCTGGTGGTTGTGCTACCGTCCGTGATGCTCTGTTCGAAGGACCGGAAAGGAGATGGCATGGAGCCATAAGCCAACGTACTCCTTCCTCTCCCTTGCTCGTGTAGGTGCTCATGCTCCCGGCCCTCCTCCTTGCCTCCTGCCACAATAAGCTCCTCTGTCGCCGCTGCTGCTTATGAGCTGCTCGATGAAATGCTGCTTCCGCGTACAGAGCAAGCCAACGGGAATCGCAGATACTGGACCAGCGAGCTGCCGTTGCAGCCACTCCTTTCCTCCAGCTAATCCCCCGTGCCCGCACTCGACATCGCAGGACGCAGCCCCTAGCCCTTTCATGCCGTCGCCGCTGGTCTCGGCATGCTCCCAACTCGGTCAGCGCCAGCTCCTCCGACCGTTGATGAGAAGTCCTCCCCCGCACTTCTCTCGCTCCCTGCTCCTCCATCACGGCGGAATCGAGCGGCGGGGACGACCTGCACCGCTAGAATCGAGCAGCGGGAAGAGGAAGAGGGGAGGGTGTCTGTGTGGCTGACATGAGGGCCAACGCCACGTTGTCATCCACCTCAGCAGTTGCTGTGGCAAAACCACCTCTAATACCACCCTGGGGTGTTACTTAAATGGTTTTAGAAACTTTAGGTGTGGGATATCTGGTTTCGTAGTTTGAGGGTAAAGTGATATACTCTCTATTTCAGGGGGTTATGTAGACTTATTTCTACTCATCTTTTTTTTTTCTGCAAAGATGACGCACTATAATACTCCGTACAAGGATGGCGCTCCTACATATATATGTTATCGTGACTTTTTTTTTTTTTTGCGAAAGGTATCATGTCATCTATACGACTATAACTTTAAAAATAGCGCTGCTGGTTTATGAATGAATAGTTTTTTTATAAAAAAATGCATAAACCGTCCACAGTTGATATTTGTTGTCTATTAACAACTCGGCAAACAAGACGTCCAATTACAAAAATAGCCTTTATAAAAATACAAAAAAAACGTTGAAGTTGATTTGAAAAAAAAGAAAGAAAGAGGCCGCTGCCGCTGCGGCGCTGCCGCCTCAAGCCTCATCCGTCGTCCTCCCTTCCCCACGCACCCGGGTTCCACCTCCGTCTCCATCGCCGCCATCACTGCTTCCCACCTTCAAAACCCTAACCCTAAACCCCTCCTCGCGCGAGCTCTCTCCCATGGAGAATCCCAGGCCGCAGCCCCCGGCGCCCACCCCTCCGATGGCTCCACTCCCCGTCCCAATCCACCCGCCCATCGCCCCCATCCCCGTCCCTCCGCCCCGCGCGCCCATCCCCGCCGCCGCCTCCATGGCCTCCACCTCCGCCTCTGCGGCCGGGGCCGGGGGCGGCGACGAGCTCGAGTATGAGGTCTCCGACGACCACCGCGCCGCGCGGGAGCGCCACGAGCGCGCGGTTCAGGAGCTTCTCCAGCGCCGCCGCGCGTACGCCATGGCCGTGCCCACCAACGACTCCGCCGTGCGGGCCCGCCTCCGCCGCCTCGGCGAGCCCATCACGCTCTTCGGGGAGCGGGAGATGGAGCGCCGCGACCGCCTGCGCACCCTCATGGTCAGGCTCGAGGCCGACGGCCAGATGGACCGCCTCCTCCGGGCGCAGGAAGACGACCAGGCCGCGCGCGCCGGCGAGGAGGAGGAGGAGGAGGAGCAGATCCAGTACCCCTTCTTCACCGAGGGCACACAAGAGCTGCTCAATGCGCGCGTCGACATCGCGAAATACTCACTGCCCCGCGCCAAGGCCAGGATCGAGAGGGCTAAGCGCCGTCACGAGGATCCCGATGAGGACCCGGAGGCGGAGGCCGACCTTGTCGTGAAGCAGGCTGGGGAGTTTGTGCTCGAGTGCAGCGAGATTGGAGATGATCGCCCTCTCACCGGCTGCTCCTTCTCTCGGGATGCATCACTGCTTGCCACAAGGTACTTCCTCTTAATCTAAAATTTAGATGTGGCTTTGTTCTTGTATTTCTCATAGTGTGAGCCTCATAGGGACGGATGCATAAAACTGTTGCTTATTGCTCGTACTTGATTTTGTAGTGATACTCTTAAAATTGTTGCAATAAGTGTAGCAAAACTGTTGGATTTTGATTCAAACCAGTTGAGGAAATTTCTGTTGGGCAACAACAACAACAACAACATAGCCTTTAGTCCCAAGCAAGTTGAGGAAATTTCTGTTGGGCAATGATAGAAAATAATCTGCTGCATTTTGTTAGATATCCATGTTTCTTCAATTGTACTTTCTTATGTGGATTGCACTTGTGCAGTTCAGCTTGGACACACTCATGATGACTGTTTCATGGTGAACCAACTTTTACTAAATTAGTTCAGACATACCATTTGAAAACTCGCTTTTGGCATTAATCAAGTGCTGTATTTAATGTTTGAAATCTGTGGCTAAGGATCCAGGACTAGATTTTTTTTCTCTCGACTTGAATGCAGATTATCCGAATAATTACTCCTGTTTCTGGTGGGTTGAAACAGGGCTGGATCCAGTTCGAAGTATCCTACCCTGTCCTGCCCACCATTGGTAGAACTAAAGCTGAAACTATTACTTAACATTATCTGAATGATAGCATTGAGGATATCGTGAGTGATATTTCTTGTGTTTTTAGTCGCAATTAGTTAGTGGTGCACATGCACAGTAAATAAGTTTATTAACTGAAGTTTTCGGTCAAAAAAAGTTTATTAATTGAAGTTAAAAGGCTCACTGTACTGATATTTTTCGTTGCTGATGTCACATGCGATTGGTTGTTTATTTCTTCTCACATTGGCTACCATCTCTTTACCTTTGTTTTGAACCTTAATACAGAAGATTATGTTCTTGTACTCTTGCTTCTTTTTCAGGAAATAACCCTTTGCTTCTCCGCATTCTGTAGTTCTTGGAATGGATTAATCAAAGTATGGAGCATGCCACAAATAACTAAAGTGGCAACCCTGAAAGGCCATACAGAACGTGCAACTGATGTTGCCTTTTCTCCAGCTGATGACTGCTTAGCGACAGCTTCAGCTGATAAAAGTGCAAAATTATGGAAACCAGATGGATCACTTCTCATGTCCTTTGATGGTCACCTTGATCGACTTGCTCGTGTTGCTTTTCACCCATCTGGAAAGTACCTTGGTACAGCTAGCTTTGACAAGACTTGGAGATTGTGGGACATCAATACTGGAAAGGAACTGCTGCTTCAAGAGGGGCACAGCAGAAGTGTTTATGGAATTAGCTTTCACCCAGATGGTTCTTTGGCGGGATCTTGCAGTCTTGATGCATATGCTCGGGTGTGGGATCTGAGATCAGGAAGATTGTTCTTCACCCTTAAGGGGCATGTAAAACCTGTAAGTTCATGTTTTGTTTTAGCATCGAACTTTAGAAGTATGTTTCCAGTATTTCCAATGAGATAATACATATTTTGTTGTGCAGTTTTGTTAAGGGGCTCTTGTTATGCTCTAATTTTATTTTCTATTTCAGGTCCTAGGAATGAGCTTCTCTCCAAATGGTTATCTGGTAGCAACTGGAAGTGAAGACAACTTCTGCCGAATCTGGGATTTGAGGAAAAAGGAAATGTTATATTCTATACCAGCTCATAAGAGTCTTATATCACAGGTGAAGTTTGAACCCCAAGAAGGGTATTATTTAGCAACTTCTTCGTATGACACCAAAGCAGCTGTAAGTTTGACACGTCACTTATTTAACTTTATTTCTTTCTTCCATTACTACCCAATTGATCTCTCATATATTTCATATTTTCCAGCTGTGGTCAGCTCGGGATTTCAAGCCAATCAAAAGTTTGGTGGGCCACGAGTCGAAGGTTACTAGTTTGGATATTAGTGGAGGTAAGATATTAGCTTATGCTTTTCTCTATCCTTGTTGTGTAAATAGCATTTGTTCTGAATTCCTTTTTAGGAGTAACCAATTCAATCTGGTTTTATTGAAAACAAAGTGGCTATTCAATTGTGTGGAGGAAAAACATAACTACCGCGGTGCACTTTTAGAACCTTTCTTTTTACCTTAGATTAACATTATTAATTAGCATTGGTAATGTGAGCGGCTATGCTTTTGTATAGTGTTCAACTAGGATAGTCTCTATTTTGTAATTAGTTTGAGCTGTGAAAAGCACCACCATTGAAACTTATTAGAATTTACATTTAGGATCTTAAGTAATCATTACTTTATTGTGCCCTGCTTTGTTCTTTTGACTTCTGTTCTTCTGTAATTCCTTTCGGGGATATGTGCCCCTTCCGCTGGACTTTTGTCCTCGGGAAATGTGCACCATACACTCTGTATGTTAGGTGACATTTGTAGGTTAATGATCCTGTTGGGTTGTCTCGTATGTGATGTTCTTGTGAAATTCCTACATTTGTCAACATGTTCAACTTCTAATTGACCATGTTTGTGTGGATTATGCAGATGGACAACAGATTGTGACTGTGGCGCATGATCGTACAATAAAGATTTGGTCATGCAGAAGCAGCACTCAGGATAATGCGATGGAACTGGATTGAAACATGACTTCATTGCGTTCGCACTATTCTGTTTGCCAGCTAGAAAAATCTCTTCTCCTTTTTTGCTGATCTGCTGCTCAAATTAATTGTTCTTGCATAGCACATCGCTGTTTTGTAGCATGTATAAACCCTTAGCTTGAGAAATATGTTGGGTAATGCAAACTTTGAGGATATGCCTTGTCATATACTAACTTCAACGGGAATATAACAAGACAATTGTTCGCCGAAACTTTAGTGCCATTTGCTGGGCGAGTCTCTTTTGCTTTACTGTTTAGTGAACGGTTAAAAGTTTTAAGTTTCTGTATGAAATTTCAGAAATTGGATGCATTTGAATTTGGAGTTCCGCTAGTTGGACATATTCACCATTTGGTTGATTTGTGGATGTTTGAAAAAATGAATGGAAAGTACGAAGTTTTAGTTGAAAACATTCCAGTCTCGAGTGAGCCGTTTTAAAGTACGAAGTTTTAGTTGAAAACATTCACGAGTATGTTTGACCACCATTTGAATATGCTCGCTCTGTAATTCTCCTGTGGTTTTCGTGGGCTGGATATGTTTCCAAATAACATTGGAGTCGAAACTGTGCAAGGACAATGTAAAGTCTAAGGTTTGGCACAGCTCCGCGAGCAGCCGCGCCAAACGCCCCAAGTAGCTCCGCTCCGGGGTTGGAGCGCCGCAAAACGCGCTCTCTAGACCGATTTTGGGGAGGCAGGAGCCGAAAAAACCCTCTCCCCGTGGCTTCGCCTCCTCGTTCCCACCCTTGCCCTCGGGTGGGATCACGAGGCGTGGCGCCGGCAGGCGCGAGGCCGGGCCGGAGCACGGCGAGGTCTAGCCGGAGCTCGACGGCGACGCAGAGGGGAGGGGCGAAGACGGGCCGGCGGCGTGACGAGGTCCAGCCAGAGCTCAGGCAGCGACGTGGAGGGGAGAGGCTGGGACGGGCCAGCGGGCGGCGACGCAGAGGGGAGAGGCGGAGACGGCCTGCGACGCTCGGGCGACACGGGAATGGATAAGGCTGAGGGATGGACGAAACAAATAACGGTAACGCTGGGAGTCGGGCGTCCGATGCGTCGGACACCGACTCCCCAGGATTACGCCTCGCGCGTCCCTCCGCACCAGCAGGTGGCGGCTGCTGCTGGCCGTAGCCGCGCTGCTGTTGGCCGCCTGTTGCTTCGCCGCCTGTTGCTGGCCGTCGTCACCGTCGCGCCGCCGTTCGACACCAGGAGCCCTCTTCCTCACAGCCGATGGCCCTGTTCCTCTCCCCACGGCCTGCCGCAGCTCACCTCCATCTCCTCCCATGGCCGGCGACGCGAGATCTCCCATGAAAAACGAAGCGAGGTCATCTTCCTCATGGAGACAGCGAGCTCCTCTCCCTCTTACCCATGGCCGGCGGCGTGAGCTCCGTCTCTCCATGGATGGCGGCGAGATCCTCTTCCTCTCACCATGGTCAAGGCGGCACGAGCTCCCTCCCCCCATGGCTGGCGGCAAGAGCTGCTCTCCCTCTCCCTCATGGCCGGGTTGAGCTCCCCCTCGCCATGGATGGGGTCGAGCTCCCCCCTCGCCATGGCCGGGGTCGAGCTTTCCTCGTCCCCATGGCGCGGCGAGACCCATGGTGTTGCAGTAGAACTTTTTCAATGTTGCAGATATATGATAGTGATGTTGCAATAGCTTTGTTTCGATGTTGCATGAAACATAGCTCGGATGTTGCGACAAGAATTTTTTACTCCCCCGCATCCATATGGTTAACTATGTTTCAGTAGGATCTTTTCAATGTTGCAGTTGCATGATAGTGATGTTGCAATAGCCTTGTTTCAATGTTGCACAAATTGAACGATGAATTAACGATGTTGCATGCAACAGAGCTCTGATGTTGCGACGGGAATTTTACTACCCGCATCCAGCTGTTTCACTGTGTTTCATTATATAATTTCTGATGTTGCACACATGTATTTCTAATGTTGCAAAGACATATTTTCGATGTTGCAACGATCGTCCGGGCGCCAGCAACTCCCAACAAATAAAAAAAGAAAGGAAAAAATAGAAGGAAAAAGAAAAAATAATAAAAATGAAAACAATAAGGGTATTATGGACATTTCACCATCTCTATCCATCGGAGAAGCTTTTTTGCCAAACGTTTTTTCAACCATACCAGCCGAAGCTGAAAAAAGCTGCTCCACTGACAGTCGGAGCTAGAGTCGTTTGAGCCGGAGCAAAGGCGCCCTAATTGTAGTAGTATGATACATGTCTCTCCATAAACATACTAGAGTACAAATTGCAACTGACTGAAAAACCACGACATAGTACGAGTGGCACGGATGACACTATTTCTTCCACTCCTGTGACGCACATACACAACTAGCTTGGCATGCCATGCGCATCTAGCATCCGATAGCTCATTTCCCAACTGAGCTTAGGCCTTGAGATTGCTCCGATTAAGGATGCGGCAAACCACGCACTTCTTCCAAGCTCCAACCAGGGCCACAGATCCTTTTGGTCAGACCAATAGTCATCCAACCATGAAGAAATCCATCTGCTACCAACATCACAAAAGCCGTTTCACAGAAGCAGATGGACACAAAAGAGCATCAACCATCACAGATTCATCCCATACCATATGCATGACAGGATAAAGAGCACAGTCATAGCATTGGCAAGCTTCTCCAATTCACAGCATCTTATCTCCAGATCTTTACTTCGGTTTAGGCGCACCATAACTTCCTTGAGCTGCAGACAATCCCAGTGCATGTGCAAACATTCTTCTAGCTGCTCCAGTCTGCTCTTTCTTCAAGCTCTCAGCAGTTGCAGCTCTACTATTAGCGGTGCGGCACCTTTGGCTGGATGCAGTTTGGTGTGTATTCCTACTGGCTGAGTTTGGCTTACCATTTCGAATGTCACTTTCTTCTCTGTTATCTGGTGCAACTGGGTAATAGTTGTTCCTTCTACGTGTCGGAATATTTGGCCCATTCTGCAGCTGTTTTCCTCTCCCTTCTGTCGAGGCAATTGTCTGTGTGGGATTTTGAACTTTTTGACCAAGTGCATGTGCTATCATCCGCTGAGCAACGACAGGAACCTGCCTACATTTCACATATGATCTATCATTTCCCTTGGCATCATCCCCAGAGAAAATTCGCTCACGAGCAGCTCGATAAGCAGCTTCCCTCTCCTTCAGTGATACTGCTGGAAAAACCGCTGACTGCTTCAGAGGCTTCAAATTTGAATCTGAAAGATATGGGCTGGTTACTCTTTTCCTTTTCAAAACTCATATCCTCTTATGTCAAAATTATGTTGAGATCCATGCAAATAAAATATACCAAATTCCTATTTATAACCAGAAGACTTTTGGCCGAAAGGTAGAGTTCATGCCCTGTATACCTGTAGTGTCTTTCAGATGCGAGCTTTTAACAGAAGTATCTTCTTGGACAACATCTACCTTCCAAGACTTTTGGGAAACTGCTTGAAGAATCACAACTCGTTACACGGGAGCGAATGCATGAAACCTTACACTGTTATTTCTAAAATAGAGTTCAACCAGTTTTTAACATCTCAAGTTGCCATATATTGCTCATAAACATTGCAGGTTGCAAGTGAAATAAATTTCATTATGGCCAGGTGGAAGTCACTTCCTACTGTCATGATTGTCTACATTCAACAGCTCTTTAATAGGTGTGGTACAACTGTTGGTAAGTCGAAATACCAGATGCACATGATACAGCAGATCAAAATACCTCTTTATAAATGTGCCTATATATTTTAAACAAAGAGTGACTCACCTGCATCATTTCTGGTTAGCACAACAGATGTGAAATCTTCACTGTCTTCACAGTTGTCAAACTTCCATAACATATCACTAACAAGGACGGGTGGGCTGCAACGAACAAGATAACTAATTCAACCTAAAAGAACAATTGCTAAGGATTTGCTCCATCAATGATACACACGAGAGTTTTCTAGATAAAGATAATATATAAAGAAAAAAGAAAGCGATGACAAAAGAAAGGCAATTCCAACACAATGAAAGCAACACACAATATGCTAAGGTTACAAGCTGCACTTGAATTGACTCATGGTACCCGACACATAGATCCAAGTGACAAACAGTTTAATTTAGCTCCCATGCTCTGAGGAACAGAATGAGATAAAGATACTGTAAACCATGGAAGTGATCATGTTGGACCTCTAGCCTAGTGGTTCTACAGGCTTGGATTCGAATCCTCAATGGAGAGAATTTATGGGGGTGGAGTTAAAAAAATCCCCTCGCCGGCAAAAGCCACTGTTCGGGGGTTTTCTCAACCAACCTGTGGTCGAGGTTATCTTCTACCTCTCACACAATGCCTCCGGGGAGGTCTTCCCTCGACGGGTTGATTTTTTTTTAATTAATAAATTCAAATAGGCCATCTTACTACACATGGACTATAGCTATACAATTAGAAAGTGTGGCTCTTGCATTCATCCAAGCATCAAGTGCTGGCAGAAAGATCTTCGAAATATAATAATGGTGTGGTACAATAGTGATTGTAATTTAATGTTGGAATATGGTCTAGTAAACACAAAAGGAAATGTATAAATATGTTAGACAGCAGGTCAAGAATACATCACTATAAGATAGAGATTCGCAAGCAAAGCTTGGCAGCATACATGGTTGTTTCAGGGCAGCGCTGGAGGACCAAGTGCCGATCCTCACCTTCACCAACCGATTCATGAGCGAACCTACGCACAAGCAGGCAAAATTAGCTGTTGCAGAACAGTCAATAATGCTCTCAACATCACCAGGATTAAGCTAGCAGGCAGCAGTACCCATAGATTTCAGCAAGGCGATGCAAGAGAAGGCGGTGGTAGGCCCCGGCGGGCTGGAGCTCTATGGTATCCGCCGCATCCTCCTCCTCTCCACGGTGACCGTCGTCATCGTTGCCGCAGCGCAGCTGCTGGAGGAGGGCGATGAGGGCCTCCTCGGTGGAGAGGATAAGGTGCTTGCTGTACAGATTGTCCTTGACGAGCGAGGCCAGCTCCTCGACCATGGCGAACTGGGTGGCGGCCATCTGGGTTCCGACTGGATTGGATTTGATTGCTTATGGAAGCGGCGAGCCAATTCAATCCGCCGAGAACCTAAGGGCGGATTGGCTACTGAGGAAACCCTAGCCTAACCCCGCCGCAACTGCGATTTGTGAAGGGATGGGAAGCAATCGGTGTAGGGGAATCGAGATTGGCGAAGGGATAGGAGGGAAACCCTGGGCTGAAGCAAAGCAGCAACTAGCTAGGTCATGGACGCCGTGGAGGAGAGGAAGCGAGGGTTCCCGAGGATTAAGCAACGGTAGTGTAGGCCATGGGTATCCGTACATGCGGCGGAATCGGAGCCCGGAAGACGGAGACGAATTGGAATTGGGATTCTGGTTCTGGTTCTGGTGGCGTTCGGTGCAGGGGCGGAGACGCGCAAAGGCGGGGACCGGGGTCTCTGACTTTTTGTTTGTTTTTGTTGCTTCTACGGAGTGTCTATCTAGCCTTTCACGGTTTAAATTTGATTCTAATTTTTTATATCTGTCAAAAATATTTTAAAATGTGAGCATAATGATATCAATCTTTTTGGCACGTAGCATTCTTATCCAACCTTCTTGTCGACCAAAAACTTTTTTGCAGATATTATTTAGAGGAACGTATTGGCTCTGACAGTGGACCAAATTGTAGCAAAGTGAGTATGATGAGAAATCCTTCATCTCAGCTTGTCAGACTTTGGAGACAGCAGCCCTGCGTTTCTTCAATTTATGAGACGACAGCCCTGCGTTTCTTCAATTTAAATGGATAGTCCTCTAGTTTACGAATTGATTTTTGAGTGTTATTTGTCTTTTCTCAAACTTTCGAGTGTAGCAGGACGCCTGTAATAATATTGGACTGATCCTCTTCTCCAAAGAGGTTGAAGCCGGAACCTTATTCCATTATTAAAATAAAATGAACATCTCCAAGAGAGTAGATCAACAGACCTCTAATGAACTAATTTTGCCAAACGACATTTCTTTGTGGTTTGATCAACAATACCCTTTTTGAATGGAAAGTTGGACCAGTTGAGTGTTGGATGTGAATTAAAAGCTTGGAACTGAAGTTATTTAGAGGGTGCTTGGATCCAAGGGACTAAAATTAGTCGGACTAAAATTAGTCTCTTTGAGAGGCTAAAGTTCCAAGCACCCCTGACTAAAGAGGGACTAAAACTAGTCTTGAGACTAAAACTCTTTAGTCAGGGAACCCTTACTAAAATGTGGATTAGTCCTCTCTCTCCTCATTTAACTCCTCTCATTTAAAACAGATCATCCCCTCCTATTCGCTGGCGCGTATGGGAATGCGACCTGGGTCGTAGAGGATCAGGGGAGAGGGAGGATAATAAATGCTCATTTAGTCTCATTAGTATTTGGATCCAAGCATGGGTGAGACTAGCAAGTTTTAGTCCCCTGCTTTTAGTCATGGGACTAAAACGTATCCAAGCACCCTCTTAGGATGCCTTCACCTGTAATGACCAATGGTACTCGATAGAATAGACGAGGAATTGAGGACTGAAAGTAGCAACTTTCTTTTTCCTGACTGGACGAATCGGCAATTTCTTTCTTTTTTAGTCACGAATCAGCATTTTCAAATCACCAGCCTACCTTATACTAGTACCTGTGTTGAATCTCGATGGTCCATGTAGATGTAGGCCCGCGCGGCCACTCGCACGAACCAGCAGCTACTCCGCCGCCCACCTCCCACACCACACACAACGCGACGGGACGGGAGGATTACCAAATTCGCGGCGGCGGCGGCGGCGGAGCCCCTGAATGCGCCGCGCGTGCCGGCGGAGGGGCTGCCGGAATGGGAGAGAGCAGGTTCGGTGCTGCGCGCTGCTGAGGTACGTCGTGCGAGGGAGAACGAGGGATGGATTGGGGGCGCACCGAGGGTCTGTACGGTTGCTGCCTCTGAATTGCCCGATTCCCTGCCAATCGGTTTACCTGGTACGTGCATTTCTTCTTGCTTCCTCACAGCAAAGAAATAATGAAATGCTGTTGCACAGAATTCGGCTGGCAAGGCTGAGTTTTTTCTTTGTCGGCACATTTAGGCTTCCTTCAGCTGAGATTATTTTGCAAAGTTAATTGATTTCTTTGGATGTCCACCATAGGGATCACCCATTTTTCACACATTATTCCCTGCAATTTCATCTCATCTTTTGAGAGGAAAAAATCTGTTGGGTGCTAAAATTCAGTACATTATTATTTTTTTCAAACCAATTCAGTACATAGTAAGGTGATTAGTTAGAGATGTTGCCAAACGTTAACCGCAACGAAATATAGCCATACATCCTCACAAGTTCACCCGAACACTAGAGTAGCACTAACCCAAAAACCTTGACAGGACCAATCTGATCATACAGCACCCCTATACCAAAGAAAACACTAAAGCCAATCACAAAGCTAGCCTTGTGGACGGCCTGTCTGGTGGAGAGAATTGAGGCTGGATGTGCTTCTGCTGGACGACAAGGACGAGCCAAGATAAAGCCACATAGCTTTGGGTTCCCATCAAAACTAGAATTTGAAAATGTGCTAAACTGGCCTCCACTTGGAATTGGTCCTTCTAGGTTATTGTTAGAAATATTCAACTCAGATAGGAAATTTAAGCCATTCAATGCGGCAGGTATTGAACCTGTGAGATGATTGTTAGACAAGTCAAGCACTATAAGGTTTGTGAGGTTGCAGACCGACTGGGGGATACCCTCAGATAAGTTATTGAAACTCAAGTCAAGTGAAGCAAGGGCTCCCAGCTGACCAATATTTGGGGGGATTATACCAGTGAGGTCATTATTGCTCAGATTTAAAAGTCGAGGGAGAGAATTGAACGAGCGATATTGATATTCTGGTGACAGATAAACTGGTAGTTCAAAGTACTTTGTATCCAAAAAATCCAGTGTCTTCAGCATGGGCATCTCCATCAATGTTGCGGGAATTTCCCCTGTAAGGCTGTTGTTTGAAATGTCTAAATTGTACAGGGATTGTAGGCTGTTGATCCAAGATGGTATTGGACCAGTGAGTCGATTGTTCCCTAACAACAACATCTTCAAGTTTGTGAGCTTTGATAACCAAACTGGTAGCTTTCCAGACAAAGAACAGTTTTGTATGCCCAGAACTTGTATATTCTCAAAACCATCCATGGTTTCATCTTGTGGCATGACCTCATGCCTGAAATTCAACCCAATTAGCAGGACCTTGAGGTTCCTGGAGCTCTTGAGGATGTGAAGAGTATTGGTGATATTTATAAAATTGTTGTCAGTAAGTGATAGGAAGGTGAGGGACTTCAAATTTTCAATTCTCTTGGACAACTGACCGTGAAACTTGTTTACAGATAACCGCAGCGCAGTTAAATTGCTGCACGAGTAGATGCTCTCTGGAATTGTACCAGTGAAATTGTTGCCATAAAGGTCTAAAGTTTTTAGATTGGATATGGTGGAGAAGTTGATGTTGGTAAGCTCTCCTTGGAAGTTGTTCCTCCTGAGGCTGATGGTTGTGAGACTTGTGCACCTGCTCAGAGATGTTGGTACCTCTCCTGACATGTTATTGTGTTCCAGGTGAAGCTCCTCGAGTTTCTTCAGCTGCCCTATAGAATCTGGAATCTTGCCACTGAGCCCATTCATTGATAAATCCAGGAAAACAAGGTTTTTGAGCTTAACTATATGTGCAGCATCAAGTGTTCCTTCCAACCCATTGGTAGAGAGGGAGAGATATTCTAATGAGGTAGCATCAAAGAGTTCATCCGGGAGAATCCCAGTTATCTTGTTGTATCCAGCCTTGAACACTCTAAGCCCGGAACATTTTCCTAAGCCTGGGGGGACATGGCCACTGAATTGGTTGTAGCTAAGGCCAAGGAAAGCTAACGATGGTGCGCTGATGCAGAAAGATGATGGCATCCGTCCAGTGAAACTGTTGTTGCTCGCACTGAGAGCAATCAGGTTCGTGGTCTCCTTCCATGTGGTTGATGGAAAAGATCCAGTAAAGAAATTACTTGAGATGTTCAGTACCTGCAGCGGGCGTCTGGGGACTGACGATGGCAGCTCTAGCAAACCACCACCAAGGTGATTGAAGCTGACGTCGAGGGAAACCATGCTGCTGGAGAACATCAGAACCACTGGGAGGCTGCCGCTGAGAGAGTACTGGACAGGTTGAGGCGCAGCATGCTCTCGAGTCTCGAGGCTGCCAAGGGACGGCGAGATGTGCCCTTCCAGGCTTCTGGATGACAGAGAGACCTCGGTGACCTCCCTGTTTGCGTTGCAGGTGATGCCCTCCCATGTGCAGCAGTCCGTGCCGTTCCTCCACGACAGCCGCCAGGCCGCGGTCCTGTGAGAGCCCGGTGAGGAACATCAGCAGGGTACTCTTCTCGTGGTCTGAGCATGACCTGGACAAGGAGAACAGCAGCACAAGAGCAAGGACAAATGACGGCATGGCCAACCTGCTACCATGGTTCTTGCACAATGAATGGGTTTCAATTGGCTGCATCTTCATTGTCATAAAAGGCTATGATGAATTGCTAAGCTTCAATAGGCATGTACTGTCATATGGAGGTACAGAGACACTTTCGGAAGGCATGTATTGTTTGGACTTGTCCTAGAGCAAGTACACGTTGAAGAAGATAACCTCTTATCAGATAGATGTTTTCTTGACCTGATGCGTTTACATTTTCATGAATGTGACACAAGGTTTCTATAGGAGAAACCACATCTCAACTAGGTCTGACTTCAAATGAGAAACCGTATCTGTGTCACCTGGAGTTGTTGAGCTTCTTCTGGATCAATGTCACCTACAGTAAACTAATTTAAAAGTTTAAAGACATAAATCCTCACTGATTTTTTTTACCTTCAGGATCCTGTGTACATGAGAATCCAAAAGGTTTGACCTCGGGTGCATATTTTGTTTCTCTTTTGTTGCCTCAAAGGCTTATCTTAGGGGCTATCAGAATGTTTATGAACTTCAAGGAAATGTTTCTTGAACTAGGCTGAGAGCATGTTACAGGCCAGCTACACGTCAGCTGACTACATCTATTAGTCTCAGGGTTGACACTTGACCCTGTCTGTGCTCTTTGTTGTTTTTGTTTAAATTTTTCATTGTAGAGGGAGACAGGGACGCATTCTTATTTAGTCTACATTACTTTTTATTTAAAATTCTTTTATTGGCAACATATAATTACTGCATCACTAACAGTACAATAGCAGATACTAGTGATTCCTTGCTAGATAATTAGGTTGATGGAAAACAACCTCACATGGTTTCATGTAAGATCTGATTAAAACATGGGAACTTAATAGAAACAATTCAATTTCAATAGTATTAAAAAACATTCCAATTTTCAAACATGGAATTACATTCTGAATGTAAATAGGCTCAAATAGTTAGCTCAAGGGGTGGTAGCAAGAGCAATTAATGAGCTCTTCCTTGTGTTCTAATTTCTAAACATCAACGGCAAAGGCAAATTGCTCCTTTCAACCACAAGCTGCAAAGTGCTAAAAATAGATTCTGCTCTTAGTTAGACCCAACCAGTAAGCAAATCAGCAGCATCCAGCATCTCATCATCAATCCAGGTGTGCTATTTCAATATCACAATCTCTCAATGTACGTTTTTTGCTGCTGGTCTTCATCGAACAGTTCATATAAACAAACCTTTCTCCAGGAGCGCAGCTGCGCAGGTACCAAAAGTACTGTCACCCATCGTCAGCTTAGGTGTTCCGGTCACTTGGCTGAAGATGCTGCAGCAGCACAGAAGATTCATGGGGGGACTGTGAAAGGGAAAAATGATGCAAAGCTAAGGAGAGAATTCATCACTGAACCTTCAGGCTGCTTGCCACTTCTATCAGTTGGATCCAGATTGCTAGAACACCATGTATACATGACATACTTCCGCACCTGTTAGCAACAAAAACTGCTGCTTTATTATTTGATAAGGAAGGTGAACAGTTGGAAAGTGGCCATAATTGGACCAAGTCATTCTTCACCTTATCCCAGTTTCGTCGAGCGCGCCTTTTGCTCAGAATGTTCAGCATTCTGGTATCCTCATCACGGAGCTTCTTTATCCTGCCTTCGCACTGAAAAATCATTGTGTTAACTACGCAAGCAGAGCATAATTTCCACTATGATAAACATACAGTATTGGTTATTCCTTTGTTTCCATGCCACAAAGAAGTTTTCTGTGCATAATACTAAACGCTAATATGAGAGAACATGAGGGAGCCAAATAAAAATATAAGGAGTGCATAATACTAAACGCTACTTTATTGGCAACAAATGGAACATTTTAGAGAAAGTTTCACAGAAAACAAAGAAATGATTTGTGAAGACTTACTTGAGCCATGAGGCAGAGACAAATTGCCACACTGAAGGCATAAAGGCCACCAATACTCGCAAGTATGCTAACTGCATAAAACCACCACCATTAGATACTAGAAATGTAAAATTCACATAAAGCCCATGGCTTCATGCTCACCTGGGCCTACCACACTCTCATTGCTGATCTCCACAATGTAGTCGGAAAGATAACTTATGTAGAGCGTAGTATTCACCACTCCATCCCTGGGGTTCTGCAGGGACGCATTCAGGCTGCCAATATCCGTAAATGCTGACCCTTGCTTGAAGTCCTGAACCAGTGGCTGCAAGATCCTTAGGTTGCCAAGATTGTTGTACATCTGAGGACACAACTGAATCTTCAGAACATTGGAGTCCTGTCCCCTAAAAGTCCTCAGCTTGTCATCATCGGCATAACCGTCAGAGTTCACTGTGCCGCTCACAAAGCTCACGTGCTTGTCGTTGCCGTGCTGCCTCGCGATCAGGTTGAACTGGAAGCCGACGGCTGTGGCCGGTTGCCCCGGCAGGTCGACAAACTGCCAGGACACGTAATGGTCTCTCGGAGGCATCCGGCAGCCATTGCACTTGAGCGTAATGGATGGCCCCTGGGTCGTGTTTGCGCAGCTGTAGGTGAACATAGTTGGCAGTGGCACCACCCTGAACTCCATGTATCCTGGTGTCCCCATTGTGAACGTTGAAGGCGCTACCGCTTGAGCACAGGACATGCTAGAGATAGTTGTGATATGGAACTCAAGATCGTTCACAAATGACAGAAGGTCTGGAGCGTTGGCTGGCTTGACGCGATGCATCTCAATGCTGTGTCTTTTGATGGCTTGATACAGGAGCCTGTGATAACCGACAATAAGTTAGCAGATGGTAACTAATAGAAGCAAGCAGAGCAGCTGATTAATTCCAGTAAAAAGGTCTATGGGCAGCACTCACACAGTTAATAATCCCGTGAAGATGATCAAGCTAGCCATTGAGCACGTGCCTCCCAACTCGGTTTTCCTTTTCCTTAGTACTTGCTGATCCCCCTGAATGTATTCAGGAGCCAAATCAATGTAACTTTCAGGATAAACGTTTTCAGTTTCCAGAGAGAGAATGGACATCAATTAGTTGGGGAAAAATGTATGATCCATGATAAGTGCTGGTAATCTGTTCCAGCAGGTCTACAAGGGTGTTTGTGCATTCAAATTCGGCTGAGAATATTGCAATTACATGTAATTCACTATGTGGTCAGAAAGGGACAGCAGGGTGATATATTTGTGTAGTACATAGGAAAATGGAGATGCAAAAATGACCTAGCAAGGAAATTTTTCAAGAAAAACAAATACTGAAGCCGTGTTGTGAAAGATAAAAGATGCAAGTTGGAAGTTTCAGTTAACTTAGGACTAGGGAGAGGAATCCAAAACGCGGTGGCCCAAGCCAGGGAAGCTGTTCCGCATTGATCAAACTAAATTCACTTGTTCAATGGCTGGTGGCATTTAAATTCAAGTTTTATGGTAGAATGGTTCCATAAACCCTCAACAAAGAGAAGCATATCCATAATTTATTGCAACTTATAATGAGAAAAGGTGGCAATAATTGCAACTAGTCAACTAGTGAAGACAAGTGGCTTCATAACATTTGCAAAATTTGAAACAACATAACTTACTCCAGATAAAATATGAAAGGCCCCATTCGAAATGTGGGGGTGGAAATCATTCAATTCCTAAGCGCATTAAAATGTTTCTTGGCAAAATTCTACAGAATTTCCCATGTAGCTCGTGTGCCAGGAATTGCAAAGAGGAGGGGGGCAAGGAAGCAAGAAGAATGGGGAACGGACCGCCCAGTGGCTGTTGTCGAAGAGGCAATCGAAGCGGCTGATCCAGTACCGGGCCCGGAACAGCCTCTTCTCCCCGCTGGGGTCCCGGCCGGCGAACCTGGCGACGGCGCAGAAGGCGAGCCAGGAGAGGAGAGAGGCGACCGCCACCTCGAGGAGCACGGCCTGGGACTGGTTGAGGCGGCGGACGACGTCGATGGAGAGCACCGGCGCCAGGAAGTAGAGGCTCTGGTTCCGCGGCGCGCCCGCGGCGCCCACCTGCCAGTCCCCCCACCCGCCGCCGGGCAACGGGGCGCAGCTCCCCGTGCCGTTGCCGCCGCTGAGGCTGTAGTAGTACCCGGGGTCGCACGCGCAGAGCGTCGCGTTGTACGCGAACATGCGCGCCGCCGCGCAGGACGCCATGGCCGATCGGTCGCTTCCTCCCCCGGTAGCAGACCACCAGCTACCGAGAAGCTGCTGCGCTCAGCAGCAGAGGGAAGAAGAATCCACTACCCAGCAGCAGCAGCGGCTTCTTCAGGGCAGCTTTAATTTGCTTGCTTGCTTGCTTACTCAACCCAACAAGAGGAGAGGAGTTGCCAAGTTGTGTAAAATCTTGTTATTTTATTTCAAAAAAAATCTTGTTATTATATAAGTCTACTCTCCATTTCTCAGATCAGACACATGCAACTATAACAGTCATTCCAAGCTCCCACTTAGTTTACCATTTTTTCCCCGTTGAAAAACGAGCTTTATTTTCCTTTTCTTGCGAATATCATGTGCAGAAAAAGGGAGATCCAGAGCAAACAAAACGTGTGGGTTGGATCCCTCATCCCTGGATTGCTGGATGTCGCTGTCAGTCAAGTTACCCAAGGCGCGGCGGGACGGTGAAAGACCTCTCCAGTGCGTGTGCCAGCTGAACATTCAAACCTGAGCACACCCGTGGACCACCCTCTCCAACGTGTGGTGGTTGTGGGAGGATGGGACAAGGCAGGCAGACGCAACCACGCAGGTACAGCTACACCTGGATGCGTGGGGAAAGGCTTCACCAGGTCAGCCGTCAACTTGCTAATCAGATCAAGTCTTAGCTCTTAAGCATTCACGTCTTAAACTATGTCAGGCTCCCATGGCGATTTTGGGTCTCTCTTCTGCTCGGTTCCTGTGATGAGCAGTGATACTGGAGTTGATCGTTGCAGCATTCAAAGTTCAGAACCAGAGTCACGACTGATGACTGATGAAGGAACGAAAAACATCAGCAACTGCCCGGTCCCTGGAGTTCATCTGCTCAACCGCAACAGACTGGCCACCAACCGCATCCACGTGCTGTCAAATGCTTGAATTTGAACCAGTACACGACTATCCATTAAAAATAGCAAGGCAGGCAGATTGAGATCGACGTCAACTTCAACGCGATTTGCATTTTATTTGTACTCGACTAAGCTCTTAGTTCCGAAACGAAATCTTTTGACACATCATCATATCGAAGGAGGATCTTAGATGCATGAAGTATTAAATGTAGACGAAAAAGGTGAAAAGTTACATGGATAGGCTATAAATCACGAGACGAATCTAATGAGCCTACTTAATCCATGATTTGCAATAGTAATGCTACAGTAACCATCCGCTAATTATGAATTAATTACCCTATAATTACCATCGTTAGATTGTCTCGAGATTTCTAACCTATCCATATAACTTTCCACCTTTTTCGTCTACAATTACTACTCCTAAATTAATAAAATCATAACCCGAAATCTTTTCACCAAAATTTTCATCAAAAAGTTTTCGGAAACTAAACACGGCCTAAGTAAAAACATAGTGGTCTTTAATTAATTATTAACCGTTCAAATTACATACAGAACAATCAAATCGCCTGCCAACACCAAAGTGCATTATTTACCTGCACCTTGTCGACGGAAAAAAAAAATCTTACCCCACCTCTGCATCTCCCACTTTTGGGAGTTGCATTCAGGTCACTCAACCCTCCTAACCAAATCAACAATCGAACTCTCAAAAACATCATGCAGAATGGCTCCCTCAAAACTAGCAATTTCCCCCCGGTGTATCATACCCCCCCAATAATTGATAAACTTAAGGTGTGGACTGGGTCATTGCAACCATATATTGAAGAATGCCAACAAAAATAGGAGAGAAAACGTGTTCCTCCACTGGGCAACCGGTGAAGCTTCTGAATACATGAATCTATGCGATTGCTCTCTGCAGAGAAGAAAAAAAAACAACACCAAGAGCTATGTAAGAGCCGGTAGGAATAGGTAAAACTTGTGCTTGTGGCGCAAACGTGATAAAATGCTCTAAGTCACAGGAAGCTCACTTTTGTAGGCTTGAGAGTGCACCACAGAAAATTGCATTGTCAGGAAGAGTGCTGCTGTTGTCCTCCGGGTTAACCACATTGATGTACACTTCTTGCCCCAAGTACCAGGTGTCCAGATTCTGCACACGCAAATTCCATATGCCTGCATTGTCCAGAAACACAAGAATAGCTGTCCAAGCCCCAGGGAATACCTGCAATCAAGTAGACAAAGTCCCAATCAAAGGCATGCCAAGCTAAAGGTTGTACAATACTGATGAATGATGCCTCACAAAGCAAATTTACAGAGTTAAACTATTTATAGATTACAGAGGTTTATCATGCCTGACACCTAGATTCATCCTAAACACACAGAAAACAGCAATCACATGTAGCTGCCTAAAACTGGTTATGGTTTATCATCAGAATTTACAGCTTGGCACTTTCTGTAAACGTATGAGGTCCCTATATCACAGAAGTTGCTTAAACAAGGGAACTAATAGTTATGTAAAACCATTAAAAAAAAAAACTTGACCTCAGGAGGGAGACCACCCCCGGGCTTTGTCTTAAGAAGCGGTACCAGGGTTCGAACAATTATCTAAAATCATATCTATACTTATTTGAAATAACATGAAATAAGATGCCAGAGAATTTACTCTGACCACTACAGGATTTCTTCAGCCAAAACTATGCAGATAATTTAGCTGCTACCTGACACTCCAACTAATATTGAAACTACAGCTAATAATTGACCTGTTGCAAGTTGTGTTTTATGCCATTAATGTTTAAGTAGGTTTATTGATCATACTGCAACTAATGTGATGATTAACTTGGACATCCATAAAGACAAGTTTCGGCACCTGAATTGTAGAGCGTGCAACACCATCCCATTTGTTATAGGTGCCACGACTGTTTTCTGTCCACAATCCGTAGTCCATCCTGAGAACAAACAACCATGAGGAATCAAAGCAGATCTGGATAAAGAAGAAGGGAGTGTGGCTTCTGCATTACCCAACAACAAAGAATGCATAGCCATCCAAGTGGTAACTCTGCACGGTTGTGGCATTGTTTTGGAATATAATCTCCATGAAGCCCTTATAGGTGCCATTTATTATAGACGTGTCGACTTTTGGTAGCCGGTTCATGGGATGGTTAGGAAAATCTAATTTGTAGACTCCTGGCACATTGAATAGTTGTGCAAGTACCAAAGGAGTTGATGGAGCAATGTAAGAAATCTCATTCAGAGTAGAACGCAGCTTCCCATCGATGACCTCAGGTGGTCTACTCTGCAATAGATACACATCTGTCACGGTAATATCACCATAATGGAATGAACCCTGCGGATTGGGCCGAGCACCACTAGCTGTAACGTTCCATCTGAAACAGCACAACAGTTGGAGAATACATCGTGTGAACAAATCCATTTACAAAGTCGTGAGTAGGAAAATGCAGAATCTACTGCTGAAGTACCTGATGGATCTTGCTTGGTTTATAGAGAACCCCGTGTCATACTGATCATTCGGAGGATCTGGAAGAGGGCCAGAGGCTGGACCCTGGGAGTTGGAGTAATGGAGAATAGCGACACCAGTCAACTTGTCAACAACGGCAGCATCAACAAAGCGAGCGCTTGCAACCACGTAGTAATCAGTGCTGGCATTCTGATCCATGGTGACCAAGAAAGAGTATGACTGGCCAACATGGATGTCCAAGTTGGTGTAATTCTGCTGCGAGGTGTAGGAGCCTTCAGTTTCCACAAGGAGCAGGTTATGGTTCTGAATCCTGAAGTTGAGGCTTGTGGAAACACCAACATTGTGTACCCGAAACCTGTAAGTTTTCCCTGAAATGACAATCAAGATGATACTAACAATTGATTCCATCCCCACTCCATCCATCTAGTCTAGCAAACAGAAATTCAAATGCCAATGCAAACCTGGTTCGACATTGATCCGCTCGTAGACGATCCCTGGTGGAACCAAAGACTCATTGTACTGGTAGGGTCCCAATCCATTGATGAGCACGCCATCTGGGGCGCCCAGCAAGGTGCCACCATCGAGCGCTCTCCTGAGCTCCTTGTGCCCACGGTTATACCAATCACCAATAAAGAGCGTGATGTCCCCGTCGGGGAACCCGAAGGGGATGGGTATGACGTCAGCGGTTGTTGATGATGATGCCACCGTACCCGCCGGCGGCGCGGTGCAGCGGCGTGGAGGGGAAGTAGAAGAAGCTCCCCACCTGGTCCTTCACCTGGAACGTGTAGGTCCAGTTCCACCCGGCGGGGATGGCGCAGTTGGTGCCCAGCACGCCGTCCTGCCACGCGCTCTTGCGCTGCTGCACGCCGTTCCAGGTGAGCAGCAGCGGCTCGTCCAGCGCGTTGCGGACGTTCACCACCACGTTCCAGTTGGTCGTCACGTTCAGCGCCGGCCCCGGGAACTGCCCGTTGATGCCAATCACCTGGTGCGCCATTGCCGGTGTCAGCGTCGATGGCCACTGCTGCGAGGGGAGGGGGAGAGAAATAGAGAGGGAAGGACGGATGGAACCTTCTGCTTGACGCCGAGCGGCTGCGCGGAGACGTAGGAGACCTCCCAGTCGTAGTAGGCGTAGGGGTCCCCGGCCCGCGCCGGCGCCGGCGACGCGGCCAGCAGAAGGAGCAAGAGCAGCAGCGGCATTAGCGGCCGGAACTCGGTCAGTCCCGGCGGCGCCGTCTACCCCGCCCCCGGGATTCGAATTCGAATCGCGGGCGGCGAGCCGCACCGGAGCTCGACCTCGAATCCGGCGGCCGATCGGAACCGAATCGATCCCAAAAGCGGAACCCAACCCGGAGGAAACTGAGCCTACACGCACACGCCGGTGAAGCGGGGATCGAGGAGAGGAATGGCGCCGGCGGGGAGAGGAGCGAGGCGGAGGGGGGAGTGGAGTGGAGTGGAGAAGGGAAGGAAAGCAGCAGCGGCGACAGAGGTGTGGGGGAGGCGGCGGAAAAGAAGCCGGCTTCTCCGCTCCACTCTGGAAAGAACGGCCGGCTTCTCCTTTCGCTTTGAGCGAGCAGCGCTAAGCCCAACGGTCTGGTCTGGCAGACAACGGATCGCGGGCCAACTTTGCTAGAGTCCAGCCCACCACCATCCTGGCGCCTTGTGCGCAAATACCTGGAACTGGAAGTGCTCTGCTCTCGGTCTTTAAAATACCAAGTATATCGTGTCGTTATTATGGAGGTATTTTAAAAGTATAGTGTTGTTTTCTATGGACACCGACACAGTTTGTAAAGTTGCTAGTAGTTTATTATGGTAAGTGCACCATATAAATACGGAGTATGTATGTTGGGATCAGGAATCCCAGACATCAAGGAGATGAGAGTGAACGAGGGAGAAACAAGTCACATAGAGGAGAGCAAATGAACCAAAAGGCCAAGAGTCCCCTCCTCCAAGCCCTTGGGCTCTATTTATAGGGAGGAGGAGGTGGCTGTTTATGTTTATTCCATTGGTGGGTTCTATTTACAAATCCCTCTTATCAGTGACGCCACAGGATGCCACAAACGAGTCCCTATAGCATCTAATTTGGCCCCCTTTTACACATGGAATGTGCCTGCAAGGCGCATCCCCAACAATGTACATAACCACGTAACAGTGTTGTTCTCCAAAAAGTAGTTCTCCTCTTATCAGTGATTGCTTTCTTAAAAAAATCCATTCGAACTTTAAAAACTTTCACAGTAAATATATATTTTAGGATATTTTGTTCGAAAACATGAAAAATTGTTTTAAAATTTGTTTTTATAAGTTATTTTTACATGATCACATATTTATTAGATATTACAAAATATATTTTAATACGAAACAGGGGGTCAAGAGGACAAACCCTCGACCGTGTCATATCATGCGACAAAAAAAGACACTATTTTGTGAGCATAGGAAACAAGTTTGGTTAGTTTAAGACATGCTTGTTAAACCTCGTTTGGATATCGGTTCAGCTAAATCCCTCCGTTTTTTAATGTTTGTATATGTTTTTTTTTAAACGAACATGTTTGTAAGCTCAATGAAAAGTAAGCTGTTTTCCTTCGCCTATCAATCGAGATAGATTCAGTGAGCTCAGTGAAAAAGTCCAAATCACTGGATTGCCGGACGACTCCACCAAAAAAACATGCACTTGCATCTTTTCAAAAAAAAAAAAAAAAAAAAAAAAAAAAAAAAAAAAAACCTTGCCCTCGGTACACTGTCTGGCACACTCAGATGTCAGATCGATCTCAGAGAGAGAGTGTAGGCTTGAGAATTGAGATCAAGGATGTGTATACCAATTGGCGATGAGTAGCGTATATACATGCACCAGTTCCACCTAAAACTTAAGTTGATCTTGTTCAATTATGATCGTGTGTTTCCCTTTTCATGAAAAGTTTTCTACCCTACAAAACCGTGTCAGTTTATTTCTATCTTTGTGCACGTTTACAGGAGTAGCTATGTCTCTCTCTGTGGGTACTTTCATCTCTTATGAAATTGTGTTTGACTGTTGACTACCCCTTTAGGACCCTATTGCGACTCCAACATGCTGGCTGGCCAATTGGCCTACCATTGTCGAGCAGAAGTCCACCTACCTCCTGCTGTGTGCTGCATTACAGCATCTCCAGCAATAGCCCCTACTTCAGGCCCCTACTTTATTGAGTAGGGGCTGATCCTAACTTTCTGGGGCTTGATTTTTACGTTCAACTCCAGCAACAGCCCCTACATCTAAGCCCCTACTCTGCTATGACATGTGAGACCTATTTGTCAGTGTAACAAATTTTTCCCGTTTTATGTTTTCCCCATGAGTTGCCTGACGCAGCTGAATCAAAGCACCACCTCGAGAGAGTTCGAGACACACCGAAGACAATTATCCTTGTCAATTATTCAAGTACTGTAGCAATTTCTGCCTTCAATCTCTATCTATTCTCTCCGTCAATCATCAATCTTTCTTCACATGTACATCCACCACGAAGTTGCATCTCCGTCTCGCGTGTCTCTGCTCCCTCCGCCGGCAAGCAAGAAGCAGCAGCATGCGACCCTCTCTCCTTTGCCCCTCGGAAGGAGACGCAACGCGAGTGGTCAGAGCAGGCACATAGCACAGGAGCTCAAGCACGGCGAGCGCCTGGAGCTCTGGAAGCGGCGACATCACTCCTTCAGTGCCGCCCTTCTTCCCGTGCCGGATCTGGCCGAATCAAGCTTCGATTTGAGCTCATGACGGCGCGGAAGAGAGGTGGCGGTGCACGGAGCCCGATCTCCGGGTGGAACGGGGAGACGGATCCCCGGGCAGCCGCGCGGAGGAGGCAGCGTCAGACAACACTGCTCTCTCGCCCCCGCCCTACTCCATCGCGCCGGACACGGCGGAATCGATTGACGGCGTGGTCAACTCGAGTGGCGCCGTGGAGGACTAGATGTGGCACGGCAGGCCCGGGTGGCAGTGCAACGACCTCGTGCGGCGGGGGTGGGGAGCCCGCTCGGCAGCGGCGGGGGTGATTTGGCCGCAGCAGGCGGCGGCTCTGGCGTAGATGAAGGAGAGCCGGCGTTGGGCAGGAAGATTTCGCAGCGCGTGGGGAAGAGAACGACTGCAACAACCGAGTAGGGGCCTCCCCAGAGACCCGCAGGAGATGGGGCTGGTGGAGGGGATTTGGGGGCCTCCCTAGAGTAGGGACCCAAGTTAGGGCTTTGCTGGAGCTGATTTTTTGCCATTCAGTCCCTACTTTTTGAGTAGGGGCTTGAATAGGGGCCTTACTGGAGATACTCTTAGCGCCCTGGCGACCATACACGGCACAAGCCACTGGTTGTTCCAGGTGGTGGAGCAGGGCCAGATGGAAGTCTCCGACCTTGACGTCCATGTCGTAGGGCATGTCTATAGGCGGTGCGAAAGGCGGCAACAAGCAGTGCCTAAGGACATAGGCAACTGTGCTCATGGGCCGCCGCCATCAGCACTGCCTCTATCGAATCTACCGTTGCCGCCACCGCTGATCAGGGGGACAGGGGCGGATCCAACGCCCCCCCACACCGCGTTCAGGCGCGGTCCGCACTGTCGCTCTCCCACCTTTCTGCGCCTACTCCGATTCCCCATCCGTGCCACTGCTCCTCTGCCTGCGCCGTCGTCCCTCCACTCCCCACCCATGCTGATGCTCCCTCGGCCGACCCAAGCATCTGTCTCGCGTCACACATCACCACTTGCCTACTACTCCCTCCGTTCCAAAATAGATGTCATTCTCGCTTCCCGAGAAGTCAACATTTTCAAAATACCGGCAATTATATATTAAAATATATAAATATTTATGCTAAGTAATTAGTATCATTGGAAAGATCTTTAAGTCTAGTTTTTAACAAATTTATTTGGAGATGAAAATGTTGCACATTTTCTTTTACAAATCTAGTCAAAGTTGAGAAAGTTTGACCGGCACGCATCCCATAACATCATCTATTTTGGAACGGAGGGAGTAGACGGCTAGACCTGTCACGTAATCATCTCCGTATCGGACTCGCAAGTCAACTTCTGGAAAGTTAACCAGTCAACCAGGCCCCTGACCCTCTATGGCCCTGTTTAGATGTTTCGCGAAATTTTTTTCGAGTATGTTCCCTCACATACATGACATATTAAATGTAGTCGAAAAAATATTCCATTATATGGATGGAGTGTACTTCGCGAGACGAATCTAATGAGCCTAGTTAGGTCGTGATTAGACAATAAATTGCTACAGTAAACATGTGCTAATGACAGATTAATTAGACTCATTAGGTTTGTCTTGCGATTTACTGACAGAATCTGTAATTAGTTTATTATTAGTCTATATTTAATACTTTAAATGTGTGCCCGATATACTCGGAAAAAAATTTATCTCGTCCATCTCGTCCGTCCGTGCATCCCCTGACGAGCCCTGCGATCGATCGAGTCATCGCACACACCACGCCATGGCGTCTGACCGCGTCCTCCTCTCGCGAGACGACACGACGATCTCCACGGTCGAGATCTCCCGCGCCACGGCCGCCCCCGACGCGGCGGCCACCGCCAGTTTCCGGATCGTCGTCGTCCAGTGCTACCGCGCAGTAGGCGTGCCGGGGGATCCCAACGAGGACGACGCCGACACGACGGAGGACGTGGCGTGCCGCGTCCCCGTCGACGAGCTGATCAAGGACGAATGCGAAGGCGAAGGCGCGGCGGCGGTCGGCCGCGCGTTCGAGGCGCTGGTGTCCAGGCTCGACCACCCGACGCTGATCCCGGCCGTCGCGCCGGAGGCCAAGAAGGCGGCGGCGCACGTCCGGGCGATGTGCGCCGAGCGGGAGGTCATCGGCGGTGACCTCGCCGGCGCCGAGTTCCGCCTCCGCCTCGTGTTCGTGGACAGGCTCGAGGAGGAGTCCGAGACGGACTCGGAGGAGGACGAGGAGGAGGAGGTCGGGAGCGACCTGGAGCTCGACGACGAGTGCTGGGAGCGCGGCATGTCGGAGTCGGACGGCGGCGGCGACACGCCGTGCGAGCACGGCCAGTTCATCGCCGCCAGCGACGGCGACGGCGAGTTCCAGTCGGGCGGCGGCGGCGCGTGGCGGTACGAGCACGAGAACTGCGATGCCGCCCTCAGCGACGACGACGAAGACGGCGGCGGCCAGTTCACGGCGCGGCCGTTCGGCGGCGCCATGGCGAGGGATGGCGGGCCGAGCGACGGGACGCTGCTGCTGTCGGGGTTCGAGGCGCGCGCCGACGGGCCCGAGGTGGGGGACCAGCACGAGCTGACGCCCCGCGACGTCCGCCGCCTGGTGCGCCTCGCGTTCGGCGGCGGCGACGTGGAGGGCGACGAGGCGTACCAGCGGGCGCTGGCCAGCGGCGGCGGCGAGCCCGTGTCGCCGGCCACGCGCGCCGCGATGCTCGAACAGGCGCTGCGATCCGCGGGGCCGCGGGCGCCGCCGGCAAAGGCGGCTAGCGGGATGCCTCCGGGCCGGATGCGCACCGGATTCTAGTGGTGGCGCGTGCCGCAGAACCGGCGGCGGTCTTCTTCTGGATGTCTTCAGATTCAGAACCGGCCGCCAGCTTTGTAATGGTTTTATTTGAATCTGCTTTTACTGAACTTGTTTCAGTTTTTTTTTTAGAGAGAAGGTTTCGACTGATGTTGTACAAGCTACAGTATGTTATCAATAAACAATGATTTCGATCAGGATGCTTTTGATAAGCTTTTACATTTACATTCAAAGAACCGTGCGCATCAGTCATCTCAAAGAGAATTCCCATCAGTGCATTCTTTGTTGGTGCAACAAACGAATAATGTTTTTCTTTCATTAAACAAGAAATCTTTAGATCAAAACTGTTCTGCATCGTGTCGGCGTCGTGCTCGTTGGTGCAACAAACGAATGCCAAACCGACTGCTGTGTTTCTTCGTCCCCCTCTACGATTCCTTTCACTCATGCAACAGGCACCTAAGTGCAAGCCTAGAAAAAAAACCGGACCGGACCAGTGGTCCGACCGGAAAAACCGTGAACCGGTGACCGGACTGGTTCGGTTCAGTTAAAAGACCGGTCATGCAATTGAACCGGTTGAACCGGCCGGTTTTATGTCGAACCGGCCGGTTTTGTGTTGAACCAGTGAACCAGTGACCGGTTGAACCGGTGGTTTTTTTATCAAACCAGTGAACCAATGATTAGTTTGATGTTTAGGTAAGAAAACATATATATTTCTCATACAAACCATAAGATGTAAATATTTTACTAATAAATAATGAACCACTGGTTGGACCGGCAAACCATTGAACCAGTAGCCTGACCGGTTCGATCTCCGGTCCGGTTTTTTGTTCTATGAGTGCAAGTTGATACTTGCTACACATTAAGTAACTCTATAACGGCGGGAGGATTGGCGCCCTCCCGCGCGCCCTGACACCTTTTTTTATTTTTTATTTTTTTCCTTTCCAAATCAACTGTGTGACGACTGTAGACTGTCGATTCGTTGCATAGTATGTTGATTTTTCTACAACATACTTCTTTCGTTACGGTATGTCTGTTTTTCCTCACGTGAGCTTCACGTCTGATGGTACCTCAGTATTATCTTCAAAAGAAATACATGCATCCATACCGGTAAAAAATGTGTCCAACTAGAGTCGGTGCGTCGTTGCCACGTGATTCCAACGTTGCGCTGTCAGACAATTTCTCGGTCCTCGCATGTTACAATTGTGAATTGTTGTCAAATGAAATTGTGGTGCCCGTTATGCGTTAGAGCCGTTGTTGTCTCCCCACGATGTTTAGAACATGATACGAATATTGTGCTCCTCGGCTGCTCGCCCAATCTCTCGCATCACGTGTCAACTCGCCTCCTCTATCCCTTCTCTCGAGCCTCAGTTTGGATCAGAGGTAGTGCCGCTGCCTCAGAGGGAGATACCGTGCACCCCGGGCTCACTGGCCTCACTGAAACCTACGATCACTGTTTCTTCTAAGATGAGTTCGTCGAACCATTCCTACCCCTGATTTCTCTCCTATCTCTTTGTTATTCGTCGGCTAGAAAGCCAGCAACGTCACTTCGCGCCGCTCCTGTCTTTAGTTCGCACCGCCTCTGACGCCGTAATGGTAGAAGGCCTCTTAAGTGCACAGTCTATGTCAACACGACCATGCTCTTCATGGTCAAGAACATCTGCCTTACTATCATCGAGTTTGCTTACGAGCCATGCCAGTATAATACCATCACTATCCATGATCTTTTAAAAAAAAACTCATCTGGCGCAGCGTTAGCGTGCCCCTACCTAGTGGATACAAATAGAGGGGTTCAACTTGTCTACTAAAAAAACAGAAATATTTCGATCGTTCCGAGCTATGTGTTCTCGTTTTGTCAGCAAGATTAAAAAAGCTTCATCTGGTTGGAACAGGATCTTACAGATTTCTCCGGTCTTATTTGCGGGTACAATATCACTTGAAAGAGATTCCTGCGAAATTTTCACTTCCCAAACCAGCCGACACCAGAATGTGACCACTCAAGCCGTGATTAGTGAGAATTGAGAATACGCTCGAGTCAAACATTTGTCCCCAAAAAAGAGCTCTTCTACAGTGCTCCATACTACTACTTGATAGTATGGGGTATAGACCCTCTAATTAGATAGGTAATTTAGTAATTAGCCGCTAATCTAATCCATTTGTTTCCGACTCCAGCAGTCCAGCCGCACGCGGCCTCCTCTCCCCTGGTTTTCTCTCGAGAGCTTTTCGCCGCCGCCGCCCGCCGCCGCTCCCGAACTCCCAGCCGCACGCCGCCTCCCCTCCCTTTGCCGAGCCTCTCCAGGTCGCCGCCACCTCCTCTCCCCATTCTCAGGCACACCTCCTCCTCTCCGTCGTGGCCCTGCCCGGCTGCCGGGGCGACTCGTCCCCCGGCCTCCGTTGGCCGGCCACCGCCACCTCGGCCACGTGGTGCCGCTGGCCTTGCCCGGCCGCCGGAGCAGGGTGCTCGTCCCTGTGCCTCCCCCGCCCAGCCAGTGCCAGTAAGCCATGGACTTCGTGAATATGTGAACTTGAGTGGTGCTGAGATCATTTGTGACAGAGTTTTGTTTGAGAAATTATAAAAAGGGCTCATGGATGTATGAAATTGCAGGCACCAGATGCAATTGGAATTTGAGATGGTTATTCAGCTGTAGCATTTACAAGTTAGAAACTTGCCAGAACCAAGTTCAGTGTAGGTTCCTGTTATGAATTCGGGCACTTGCCAGATATTGTTACTGGTGACATCATGGTCTCATGCTGATTCGTGCTTAAACTTCTATTATGTAACACCACCAGGCATATCAATGGTAGCTGGTAGGTGATTTCCCTATCTACATTAATGGTGTATTTGCAGTTGGAGGATCCTAATAATATTTCCTGATAAATTCAAATGGGAAGAATCTAAAATGAGTCGTGCTACTAATCATTGTGATTCTATGATTCAAATCTGAGTGCCCTTTTGCCACGGTCATGAACAACTACAGGATATTGACTCATTAGTGTCCCTATTTCCATTTGAGATCCAGATGAGTATTCAGAACACCAATGTTTATATTGTGACAAATTGACTACTTCTCCAAAGAATACTTGACATTCAGAATGCAGAATAACATGACAGCACTATGTTGTAAACTCTCGGTGCAAATTCTGAACTAGTATCTGTAGATAAAACAGCAGATAACATTTGTTCAATGTTTAAGATCTGTCCCTGCCTCATTTGTAAATGAAGTTTTGGCTTATTACTTGCATCATCATTTGCTATGAAAAAAGCTCGCATCGTCAATCATATTTTATGTGTGAATATACAAGTTGGTCTTTCTGGAAGCAGCTTGTAAATGTACATGAGCTTTCTTTTTCTTTATGAGGGAAAATCAAGGCATGGAATTCTTGACTGCTAAAAAAGGCATGGAATTCTTGAGAAGCAGCTAAATTTGTGGTTGTTATTCAGTGCATAAAGCTATTTCATTGCGAGCTGACCTTTCTTATATTTCTTTCCTGCAAGTGTAAAATTCTTATAGTTTTCATTGGAGCACTAGCAAAATGTCTTTTGTTTTTAAGCCAGCACTAACAAAATGTTGTTGCAACCTTTTGCAGGCTGATTTGTTGGGTAGCCCTGTTGTACATCCAGCTCGTATAGAGACAACGGTCCTTGGGGCCGCATGTTCCTCTGGCTTAGCTGCTGGAGTCTGGAAGGAGGGACCAAGTATTCACAGGTTTGCACAAGAACACGACGGTCTTCCACCCAGAACTGGACGAGGCCCACAGGAAGAAGCGAGCAGATTCGTGGTACAGGGCGGTGTCAAGATCATTCTACTTAGCTGATCTTTCCCTTTAGATTGTAACAGCTTGTTACCAATCAGTTCCATACGCGGTGTCAAGGAATTAATGATAAGCTTCTTGGGGTTCCTTTCGCATATCGTTTCACCTATATATGCCATGACAAATAGTTACGAGTTAAATGATCATCAATGCGTATAGGACTCAAGTTTTACAGAATTTTTCTTGTATCTTTTGTATCACAACAACACGCCTGATCGGCCATAGCTCTGATTCAGTGGGTCGTCCTTTGCGCCGAGCTTCATGCGCAACGCCCATGGCACCAGCCTCCACACCTCCTACCCACGCGCGCGCCGATAACACCCTCGGAGGGACGGAGCACACCACCGTGCTGGCCTACCGCCGTCGCCAATCTCAGACCACAGCACGCCGGATCTCACAAGTCACAACAGCAAGCACCCTCCAGTCGTCCATCGCTTCGCCTACCGAAGGTCGCGCCTGGCGGGCTCCAGCCGAGGGAGGCAAGTCCGGCCGCCCGGCCCGCTCCGACAAGCACGCCTGCCGCCTTGAGCTGGGGAAGGCGGGTCTCGCCCTCCGGACCCGCTCCCACCAGCGCCGCTTGCCGCCTCGAGCCGGAGGAGGCAGGTCCGTCCGGCCGCCCCGGATCCGCCGCTCAGACCAGCGCGACCGCCGCCCGCCACCTCATGGCCGGAAGTCACCGCCGCCGATGGTCAGCGATATGAACGGGAGTGACAAAGTGAACCTAGACGAACTGAATGAAGACGTGAAAATGAAATCATACGAAATCAACATAAAAACGAAAATAAATAATTAGAATAAATATTATAAACATATTACAATATGCCATTAGTTATGTTTCCTATAACACCCCTATACCACTGTACTACTCTACTTATACTACCTATACTACATATGAAGTTTGCAGTGGTATAGGATGGTATACAACTTTTCTGGACCGTCGGATCGTTTTATACTAGTCCTCTTCAAATACCAGTATAAGGTGGTGTGAAGCACCGAAGAATATCTCCAAAAAAATGATGTAAGCCGTGCGTATCAGTGTGACGTTTACAAACAGCAGAACTGAACACTTGAACATTCTTCTGGGACTTCTCTTCTGCATTTCGGGGCCTGATGGAACTCGATCAGCAGCACCTTGAGACGTTTTTAGCATATCACGTAGTTCGAACCATTCTAATGGACGAATGATGTACGAGAACATGATGCATGACTTTATAATTTTGACTGTTTGATGGATGACTTGGGAAGAGGCTTTCAGGCTCTCATCTAGGGCTGTACTACTTGATGGAATGGAAGAATGGTTTACGATGAGCGTTTTCGTACTAGAAACATTCGATGGCTGGTACAGTGGTACCTGGCACAAAAAGCACTCCGTACAGTACAAGCCGCGACATCTAATCGCGAACTCATAGCAGCAGACCAGCAGTATCTTGCTCGTATCATGATCTTTAGTACCGGTACAAATGGGGTCATTTCCCCTTTATCTTCTGGCCGAACATGAATTCTCGAGAGCTGTTTGCTGTTTACAAAGTGCAGAACTGAACACCTGAACATTTTGGGAGTTCTCTTCTCCATTTCTTCGGGCCTCCCAATTCATCCTAGAAACATTTGATTTGATGGCTGGCACCTGACACAACTACACTCATCGCAGTACCAAGCTTATTCAGAAGCTGCGGTTCACCAGGCACGGCGCCTTCCCGGTTACCACCAGTGTACGCGAACGCCGAGATGGACACGACCGCGGGCACGCCGGACCGTGGTGCGCCACGCGCAAGAAGGCTTGTCGCCACCGCCGCCGCCACCAACCCCGCCCGGGCCCTCACGAACAAAGAAAGCTAGGCCCTCTCGTGCGATCTGGGCCACGTCCGGCACCGCCGCTATCGCCTCCGCAATGCCCGCCGGCAGCAGCGCACGGCTCGGCCACCTGCGGCGCGCCTGGCACTACTGCGCTCTCGCGGCAACAGCGGCCATGGTGGCGTGGCCCGCCTGCAGAGCTCCTGGGCTCTCCGACTCCTCATCTGGCCACCTCCCAGCTCGCCAGCGGGCGGCGCCCCGACGGCAAGGGGCGGACGGTATCGTCCGGGGGTGGACGGTATTTCATTTACCGTCCACCCCTGGGGTACAGAGAGTCGTCCGATCCGTTACTAGCGGCTGGGATTAAATATGGGAGGCCCAGATACAAACGCCTTCCTAGTGCTTCCCCTTGCCCCTGCCCTCGCGCCATCTCACCGCGTTGTTTCTCCGGCGGCGGCGCCGCCCTTGGCTCTCCGGCGAGCGGAGAGTTCCCGATCGAAGCTTACCTACTGCGCCGCGTTCGTTCAATCGGTCAGGAGAAATTAGCTTTCCTCTCCGATCCGTTTGCGCCCATGGGCGCCGGATGGGCCTTCTCTCTTGTTCAGTCAGTCTGCCATTGCAAACTATCTCGGCGCAGTAGGCAAGCTTGGCCATTGGGAGACAGGGAGGCAAATGCCGTCTGTTGCTCTTTGAATTTCTTCAGACAAAAGTGTTGCTTCTTGCACCTTATGGAATGAACCTAATCGCTTCCGTTTCTTGCTTGTATCATGATCCTCGAGAGTTGTTTGTTGTTTACAAAGTGAGAACTGAACGCCTGAACATTCTGCGGGTTCTTTCTCTTCTGCATTTCGGGGCCTGAAGGAAATGTCCAGACTTTCTATTCAACTAACTTGGGAAGAAGCTTTCAGGCTCTCACGCAGTGCTTGACTACGTGATGGAAGAGTGGTTTACGAGAGCGTGATGGATGAATTGTAAACTTGATGCTCTATACACAACGACGAGTACTTCGTACTAGAAACATTCGATGGCTGGCACTTGGCACAAAAGCGCAGTACACGCCGCGACATCCGATCGAACTCATCGCAGCGGTATCAAGCTGATTCAGAAGCCGGGTTCAGCAGGCATGAAGCGCGTACCAGTACGCGAGCGCCGCGATGGCCGTGGCCGCGCGCGGCCGCGCCGGGCGTGGCGCGCCACGCGTAAGAAGGCTTGTCGCCGGCGCCGGTGCCAACGGACGCGGCCGCGCAGCTCCGCTCCGGCCCTCCCCGAACGACGAACGCGAGGCCCTCTCGTGCGAGCCGGGTCACGTCCGGCACCGCTGTCCGGCGCGCCCATGGCGTGCGCCATCGCCTCCGCCATGTCCGCCGGCACCAGCGCACGGCTCGGCCAATGGCGGCGCGCCTGGCACTACCTCGCTCCCGCAGGCCGCAGCTCGAGCGGCCATTGTGGCGCGGCCTGCTTGAAGAGCTCCAGGGTTCCCACGCTCCTCATCTGGCGTTCCCACGGCACCTCCGAGCTCGCGAGCGGGCGGCGCCGCGGCGACCAGGGGCGGACGGTATCTCATCTACCGTCCGGGGGTGGACGGTATTTCATTTACCGTCCACCCCTAGGGTACGCAGAGCCGCCCGATCTGCTAGTAGCGGCCGGAATTAAAGATGGGAGGCCCAATGCACACGCGTTCCGAGCGCTTCCCCTTTCCCCTCGCCCTTGCGCCGTCTCACCGCGTTGCTTCTCCGGCGGCGCCGCCGCCGCCGCCATTGGCTCTCCGCTCCGGCAAGTGGCAAGTACCCGATCGAGGCCTGCATAAATGCACCGGCGCTTTTTCGATGCCGTCAGAAGAAATTAGTCGTTTTCTCCGATCCGTTTGCTCCCAAGAACTGTGCACGCGCCTCCTGGCCATGCACGGGATCATGGCCAATAGTGTTGGGGGCTTCTCTCTTGGCCGGTCTGCCATTGAAAACTCTCTCGGGGTCACACCCCCACTGGCAGCATGGCCATTGGCAAACGGAGGGACAATGTCACGATGTCTCTTTGAATTTCTTCAGCCAAAAGTGTTGCTTCATGCACCTTATGGAATGAACCCAATTGCTTTTGTTTGCTGCTTGTATCATGATCTGCAGTATCATCGATTACAGACGGGGCAAAGTGCAGAACTGAACACCTGAACATTCTGGGAGTTCTCTTATGTATTTCGGGGGCCTGAAGGAAATGTTCAGACTGAAATTCACATCTGAACATCTGGGGGAGCAGGGCCATACAGTACACGTTCGAAATCTGAATGGACTTCACAGCCATCCTGATCAACAAACGAGTTGTCAAATTTTCTGCTATTCTTCCTTGTAAGTCGTCAGACACACAGATACCCGGATAAGGCATATCCCACAGGTCAGTTTTCTGACGTCAAGAACTCGGCGTTTCCACTTTCATCCCCAGGAAAGGAAGCGACGACAGAAGATGCTGGAATGGTCCTACTTCACTAATCTCTCGGTCCCGAGATGATCGCCCCTGGAGGCCTGGATGAGTTGTGTACTTGTGCATATGGCAACTTCCTCTTTTGTAATAGGATATACAGTAATTCAGTTAGCTTGGACTGCATATCTACTCCTGTCAGCAGGTCCTCGGTACCTAACCTAATGGTGAGAGCGTTTACTGGCTACTGTACTGGTTGCTTAAGCCCTGTTCGTTTCGCTGGCAGATTCCGCTGGTTCTGCTAATTTGCTAATTCTGACTAATTCAATAGTATTCTATGAGTACGTTGGCGTTGACAAGCGAAACGAACCGGGCTAGGTGGCCCTTTATGGGAAAAAAAGAACTCGGTGTTTTGACTAGCACCACACTGTCGTCGATCGTCGTCAGACCAATCAATCAAAGGCTTCCCCGACGTACGCTAATCACGCGGAAGTCTACTGAAAGGTGTGAAACTAGTCGTGGTTAACTGGACGATCGAAGAAGACATGACCAGCTTTTGTTGACGACTAGCACGATCGAATGCTACGTCCAAACCTCTTCGGACTGTTTTGGTTCCTGCAAGGCTGCAGGGTACGTGTAATTCGTGCGGATTCAGCGTCGTGCCCCGTGTTTTTTCACGGGCTTCGCGTTGGATTTTCCCCTATATATGTCTGCTTGATTTCTTTTCTCAGCTGAGTCAGCTCTCATGGTCGCTTTCTTAATTCGGGCATCAATATATATATATACTACTCTATATAGCTGGGAGGATTCGCACCCTCCCAGCAATTCCATTTTTTTCTTTTTCTTTTTTTCTTTTTTCTTTTTCCTTTTTTTATACTAGCACTTATACTACTCTATATAGCTGGGAGGATTCGGGCCCTCCCAGCAATTCCATTTTTTTCTTTTTCTTTTTTTTATTTTTCCTTTTTCTTTTTTTTTATACTAGCACTATTTCAATTTTGTCTGTAAAAAAATAGGTACATCTATGGCACTAAACGATAACGTCTATTTCTATAACGCGGGGAGTATCCTGGCCTCCCAGCGCCCTTGGTACTGTAGCCCTTTTTTGTTTTTCAAACCTTTTTATACATCATACTTTTTCGCTACGGTATAGTATGTTTGTTTCCCCCACACGAGTGTCACGTCTAGTGGTACCTCAGCATTATCTTCATTTTTTTTGTAAAAGATGCGTCCAACCAAAATCGGTGCATCCTCACCACGTGATTCTAACGTTGTGCTGTCACACAGTTTCTCGATTGTCGCATGTTACAACTATGTATTGTTGTCAAATAAAATTTTGGTGCCCTTCACGCGTTAGAGCCGTCAGTTGCCTCCCCCACGAAGTTTAGAACGTCACACAAATATTGTGCTCATTAGCTGTTCGTCCAATCTCTCGCATCATGTGTCAACTCGCCTCCTCTATCCCTTCTCTCGAGCCCGAGTTTGGATTAGAGGGGGTGCCGCTGCCTCGGAGAGAGATACCGTCTACTTCGGGCTCACCGGCTTCACATATGAAACCCGCGACCACCGTTTCTTCTGAGATGAGTTCGTCGAACCGTTCCTACCTCTAGATTTTCCTCTCCCTTCTCTTTGTTATTTGTCGGCGAGCAGGCCAAAAATGTCACTTAGTGCTGCTCCAGTCTTCAGTTCCCACTACCTCTGGCGTCGTAGTGTCAGAAGGCCCTCTTAAATTCACACTCTATGTCAACACGGTCATGCTTCTCCACGGTCGAGAACATCTGTCTTACTGCCTTCGTGTTTGCTTACGAGTCATGCCAGTATAATAGCACAACTATCTATGATCTCCTACACAGAACAACCAATCTGGCGGCTGGCGCGGCGTTAGCGTGCCCCTCTACCTAGTGTATGATTAGATTACCGGGACGTGTTCAGTTCCTAGAAAAGTTTTCCCAAAAAATTCTAAAAAACCATGTAAGTTTATTTTCTCTCTATATACACACAATCCAATAATTTTTTTTAACTATTCACTCGTTTTTACTGAAACAAAACCCGCCCCAGAGCCTCTGCACTCGCACTTCCCCGCACACATAGTACAAACGGTCCTACTACTAGACACTAGTGGCATTGTACATTCACATTAATGACGGTGCACCGGTCATCACCAAGCGAGCAAGTACTCCCTCCACCCTTTATGATAGGACTATTTGGTCTTTGGCTCAAATATCAAGGGAAACAACCTTGCTTATTTATCATTTAAATCTGTCATAAAAAATTATCATGAAAACTCCCTTCATTAAAACCATGGCCCACATAAAAACTGTCAATCTCATTTCCTCCCTTCATTCTTGGTTTTCCGTGCGTGCAAGTGGTGGAGTAATTGGGAGTGAGATTAAATATTATTGTGCATCGGACCCAAGACGTTGGCCAAAATAGTCCTATCATATGTGGATTTCTAAGATTTGGAAATAGTCCCATCATAATGGGATGGAGGGAGTATTACAGTGGCTGCAAGTTGGCTAAATGCTGAGGTGGCGGAGAGAGGAGAGGAAAGAGAAGAGAAGTGGACTATAAGCTTGCAGCCCGCTTATGCACAAGAACCAAAAAAATTGTGAGAGAGACAAGTGGGCCATGCATTAATTGTGAAGCCTAAAAAAATCCTTACAACCAGCAGTTGGCTAAATTATAAGCCTTGCTCTCAATGCTGCTCCTGTTCGTACCCCGTGACTCTCCTCACATGACGGTCTTTATGGCTCCATAAAACCCTGCTACCACTGCTACACCCAAAATCACCCCTATTTAATTTATCTTTAAAAATTTTTCACTCCACGTCAAATAAAAAATTACATATATGGAGTATTAATATAGACAAAAAAAACTTATTATACAGATAGATTGATAGATTGTGAAACGAATCTAATGAGTCTACTCCCTCCGTCATGAAATACAAGGCATCCTAGCATTCAAATTTTGTCCCCAAATATAAGGCATTCTGGCAGTTTTTTGCAAGTACTCAATCAACTCAATTAAAAACTTGCCAAATATTTCTCTTTCTAACCGGAAAACTTGCCTTGTATTACCATTTGCTAAGGGTATATGAGACATTTGTCCACCTTCTTAATTTGTCCTAAAAATCCTAGAATGCCTTGTATTTCAGGACGGAGGGAGTATCTACCATGATTTGCAACATTAATGCTACAACAACCATCCACTGATCATGTGTTAATTATCCTCTAATTAACATCATTAGATTCATCTCGCAATTTCCAGACGAGATCTGTAATTAGTTTATTACTAGTCTATGTTTATTACTTCTAAAAGATAAGAATATGTTCAAAAAATTGTTCACAAACCGAATTAAACACCCCCAATAAAGAAAAATCTAGAGCTTGATTGGTTCACTACCAATTTTTGCCCGACCAAATCGCCAAAGTTTTGGCTTGGCAAAATCAAGACAGGACATAATTAGCGCAAAAAAATTGGTATTCATTTGGTTTAGTTCAAAATATTGGTAACCAGCATGTGAGCTTCGGAAAGTTTTTAGTAACATGCCATGGTTTTTGCTAAAAATATTGGCATGCCAATTTCTTGACAATGAACCAATTAATAGCCAAAAAATTTAGACTTACCTTAATTTTTTTTAATAAACTTACCTTAATTTTGGCTTGACAAATTTTGAAAGCCAACCAATCGGCCTCCTCTAATCCGACTATCCGAGTCTGCAAAGGATCGGAGAGCAATCCAACTGGCGGTGAAAGCGACTATTATATTTGAGAGCATAGTGCTACCTCCACTCAAAAAAGCTAATAGAAGCGCTAGCCTGTGGCGAGCTGCACGACGATGGCGGCGGAGGAGCTCGTGCTGTTCGCGCAGGACGACAAGACTGTGTCCCTGGCCATAATTCCGGCGCCCACAACGCCGCCAGCCGCCCGATCCGAGACGGAAGCGGCGCCCGCGCCGGCGGAGGCTGCCACTTTCCGGCTCGTCGTCGAGCAGAGCTACCGCAGCGGCGGCGGCGGCGCCGCCGCCTATGAGACGGACACGATGGAGGACGTCGCGTGCCGCGTCCCCGCCGCCGAGATCCGCGCCGGCGCGGCGGCGGTCGACCGCGCGTTCGAGCAGCTGCTCGCCGGGCTCGACCACCCGACGCTCCGCCGGGAGGTCGCGTTGGAGGCTAGGGCGGCCGCCGCGCGCGTCCGCGCTCGGTGCGCGGAGGAGGGCGACCGCCTCGGCGGCGCCGAGTTCCGCCTCCGCATCGCGTTCGTTGATGACCCCTTCGACGAGGAGGAGGAGGAGTCCGAGCCGGAGCCGGAGCCGGGCTGCGTGGAGGAGATCTGCAGCGACCTTGAGTTCGACGAGGAATCCTGGCAGCGGGGCAGGTGCAGGGGCGGGCCTATATTGATGCAAGGGTATTCAAGTGAATACCCATTAATTATATCAAACAAGTTTATGTATATAGTAAGTACCATGTATATGCATAAAAAATTCCAGATTTGCACAAGATAATAGCCTTACAATCTCAATTGCTCTCTCATTCAGCCCAAAACCATATTAGCCCATATCGAAATTGATCTATTACATACAATCTATAAACTTTTTCATAAAAAAATTTACTCTTAAGAATTTCGAATACCCATACTCAAAATCCTGGGCCCGCCCCTAGGCAGGTCGGACGGCGGCGACCGGAGGCACGAGCACGACGACCCGGCCGTCCTCGAAGACGACGGCGGCGGACAGTTCACGGCGCGGCCGTTCGACGGCGCCCTGGCGCGGGAGGCCGGGCCGAGCGACGGCGCGCTGCTGCTGTCGGGGTTCGAGGCGCGCGCCGACGGGCCGGAGCTGGGGGACCAGCACGAGATGACGCCGCGGGACGTGCAGCGCCTGGTTCGCCTCGCGGTCAGCGGCGGTGACGTGGAGGATGACGAGGGGTACCAGCGGGTGGTGGACGCCGGCGCGCCAGTGTCTCGTGCCGCGCGCGCCGTGATGCTGGACCAGGGGTTGCGGTCAACGAGGCCGCGGCAGCAGCAGCAGGAGCAGTCGGCGTCAACGAGAGGGATGCCGCCTCGGATGCGTACGGGATTGTAGGGATGCGTGGTGCCCGCCGGGAGAAGCAGCGGGATAGCTTTTTAATAATTCTTGTCGTCCTCGTTTTCGTAGTACTTTTGTATTCAAATGCTTGAAATGATCTGATTTTATTAGATTTCATGTTCCTATTGATTTTGTGGTACAATTAAAGTTCAAGTTTAATAATAATGCTTCTCAGAAGCATCCATTGTACTTGTTGGGATAAAACATCACAATTTCACCCGAGTGCTCTAGTGGCCACTCCATCGAAGAAAGTATAGCAAAAGTTAATCACGGGTGAAGCAGAACAAGATTTGTTTCTCTGTTACATCAGCTATGTTCAAAACTAGTCATATTTCATATGCTATGCATAACAGGAAAAGGTTCACGCCCAAATGGGCAAATATACAAAACTTGCTGAGACAAGAACATCTCCAGTATTTCTGGGAGAACTTTGGAATCAGGAAACTAGCAGTTTAAATACTGTAATCTAATACAAAAACAACAAATACATTTCACACCAGCTTCCGTGAAAAAAAATCCCGCATCCAAAGGCCTATAGCAGCTCATCCACTTTGATTTTTGTAGACACCAGAATCGCTATCGTTTTCCTCACTTGGTAAGAGCCTCCATGGTTTCGAAGAAGAGAGGGACCATCTCCTTGTTTGGCGTTTTGACTGCACACTTTACACCAGGAACACCGACCACGGCTGTAACCTCTATAAGGAAGGGGATTCCCCGGGGCATCTTGGCTGATAGATACAAAACATCCATGTTTGCGTTTTTCCGCTTGGCTATGAAGAACACATTTGATGCTGCAAGGCGCTCGACAGTTGCATCTATGCTGCTGATGACAGAGCCAGGGAATTCTTTTGTAAACTCGTGGTCATCAGGTAAAGATTTCCAGGACTGCAGTAAAAAAACATTTAAAATTTAAATCTGTTTATAATGCCTTAAATCAACTACCGCTGCAAGCAATGGCCTGCCCAAATCACTTCACTGCCCAGACAAGAAAAGGAAAACCACACAAACATTTTGCTTTTTACCTCGAGAAAACTGGCTCGCTCCATTTTTCCATCTTCAATGAAGAAAACATGCAGCGGAATTTTGTCATTGAAGTACCACACTGGCTGCTGGTTATTTTTCACGGCAACCTGTAGTACTGAGTTTGGTGCACCAGGGGCGATATTCTGGAATGGCACCATTTGTAGAAGTGTCCTAGCTGATGCTCCCGGTTGCAATGGAGGAACCTTAATCACACAAAGACATCAAGCTCAGTCCATGAAACTGAAACTAAAAGGTACTGGTGTAACTTATTGAATATAATCAGTGGCACCTTGAGTGCTTCACCAGCAGCAAGGCCAAATGTATTCTTGTTAAACTGAATCATAAATCCATCTAGGACACCCTGGGTTCCATTCTCAAAAGATATATCATAATATATCTGCCCATCACGCCGTGTTAGTTGTGCACTAATCTGCAGCCCTTGGCCAGTAGTCGAAGGCAACAAGACAGGTAGAGGAGGGCTGCAAAAGTTAAGGATGACATATCAGTATGGTTAAAAACCTGTACAAGACGCAATATGTACAACTAAAGAACCATTAAAACTTTACTTACCCGGAAAGTGTTGCAGGTTCATCGACAGGGACAATAGCATTATCCATACCCATCAGATCACCTAAAAGGTCTGGCATTGCAGCAGGAGCAGGTGGGGATCCAGCTCCCGGCTGTTTCACAGGTACATTAGAAGAAGTGCCAACACTTGAGGAAGGTGATGCCCCATCTACTCCCTGTGATGGTGACTCCGAATAACCTGCTTCAGCTGTATCAGCAAACTCCTCATCGTCCGCCCTAGGTGCTGCCTTGACACGGCTGACAAATGATTCTGGGGGCTTGTGATAAACTGATGAAAGGGTAGAAATGTTGGCTAGTAGCTCATCAAGAAGTGACGAGTCAAGCTGGTTGGAGTCATCACTAATCACAGGTTTCTCCGCTAAAACAACATCTTTTGCAGCCTGCGGAAAGCCAAACGTAGCTCAGTGGTTGGCTGGATATCTCATAAATCTTTGGATCACAAAGTACAAACATGCAATACCTCAGGATCAGTAGAGAGAAGTCGCCAGTATATGTAAGCTCGATCCCTCAAATCAGGATTGTCTGTTTCAACTGTTGCGTTATTTAGAACAGCCTACAAGCAATATTTATGCAGTTTAGCGGTGAACTGTGTTAGGCATTGAATGCAATTGTTCATCACAACATTCAATAGGAACCAAAACATTTAGAAGGTATTATAGGAAGAAAAAAAATACTTGCAACAAAAGCCAACATTATTATCAATGCTCTCAGGACCCCACCATGTCATCCATGATAGGCTGAGAGCCCATGATAGCAAACAAGTAAATATTCAGATGCACCTTAAACCAGGTTGAAAGTTGTCATGTACTGCTCTCTAATGTTGAAACAATATTGCACACATAAGTAAACAAGGTAGCATCTGAAAATTGTAACCTGTATCATCTGCTGTGGCCCTTCTGTTGGTTTCTTAAGAAACAACTTAACAGTAGCGGTTAGCAGCTGCAGTTGAACTAATGCCGGTTCTTCTGGGAATGTTTCCAAGAAGCTCTCAAGAAGTTCGTCAGCATTGTCAATTCTTTCAGCATATTCTCCAATTATCCAAATCATTGATGCCTAAAGAAATTAAGACACGTGAGTCAGCAAAACCAAAATAAGTTTCCTTATGGAACAATAGATGAATAAGATTTGCATTGGCTGAGACCTTAGCCTCTGGTTCATCTAAAGTATCTAGACTTTCACAAAGTGTCGCGATGATAGACTCGTACCTGTAAATATTCAGAAACAAAAAGGGAGTTCTTATAGTTGATAGTTCCACAATATATAACATAAATCCATGCAGAAGCAACTCACGTGTTAGGGTAGCGTCTGAAGATGTCTTTGATAACAATTATAGCTTCCTGAACAACATAGTTAACTTTTATCTTAATCAGCTCAAGCAAAACGCTGATGCACCTTTCAGCAGCTCGCTCCAATTTAATTGCACACCTCCCTATAGCACGAACAGCCTTCCGCACAAAGTCAACATCAACCTCTGTGGCATACTCCTTGAACTCCAAGAGCACCTACAAGAAGCTCTGTAAGCTCTTGAACAGATATAAAGAACAGAAATCACTTAGTACCAACAGAACTCTATGTTTCTAACATGATAAACTTGCTCAACAAATTTAGCAATTGACCAATTGACCTTTAAAGTCTAGGTATTGAATCAACGAACACAGTTTCCAGAATACTTTCTTTTGTAGATTTCTATACTTCTCTTGTGTATGGGGCCAAGAATATTGGACTAAAACTGTAGCTAAAATGTAATTCTTGGACTTCAACCAAACATGAAGAAGAAACAAAAGTAGCATACAAGCAAAAAGATTTGATTCTGTACCTGATCTATGTTTCGATCTGAGGCAAGCTTTATCATAATCTCCAGCTTTTCCATCTTAACATATATAGGGTCATTGTACTTGCAAAAGAAGACCTATAGAAAAATACACTTTGAGTTAAAGGGACACACTAACATGCTCAAAGAATAAGAGCTCAAAAATGTCACCTTAATTTCATGAGCAAGTATCGTAGGCCTCTTTTGAACTATCAAATTAATGTTCCTCAAGGCCACATACTGAATTTCAGGCTCCGCTGACAAAAGAGTAACAAGAGGGGGCGCCATTTTCTTACAGAGATTCCTGACTACATCCGTGCTTGTAATGAGCTCCATTTGTAGAAGGATTATCTAAAAATGTGCAAGAAAAGAAGCATTAACAAAATCTCCCTCTGGTACATAACAGAATAGCTAGTTGTTTTATATAAAAACGAATGAGCATAACTATTTCACAAAATGAAAAAAAAAAGGAAATGGTGCTTTGCAACTCCTTACATGACATCAATAGTCTAATGACAGCATACCAGTAGTCCTATTCAGTTGAAAGGTCAAGAACAAAAAATAAATGCAGTGCAAGGTTCATTGGTTCCAACAGAACATAATGGTATAAATTCAAGTTGAAGAAGCAAGACTACCAATCTAGATACCATGCAATGAGGATGGGGAAGTACCTAGGACCTTGCTAGTCAGTCTCATGGTAAGTTACACTTACGGAACAAGCACATTCACAAACTGCACAAGAGGATGCCTAAACCTTGTGATGTTTTAGTAGATGAAAATCAGGTAATAATTTACCTTGACAGCAGACAGAACAACCGCGCAATTTGCATGTTGGAGACGGGGTGTAACTCGTTCCACTATGTTTTCCGCTTCCCTGGCATCTGCTGCTTTGTATCTTGACAATGAATCCAAAATAAAGACTTGGCCCCACCTGTGTGTTTACGAAAAGGTTAAAGGGGCTGCTTTAGTGAATTATCAAGAAATTTAAAACCCAATATAGCAAGAAGTGTAGCATACTCTGTGCATTCGTTCAGAGCGGTCAGAAGCTTTGACAGTGTATGGCTGGTAATTTCAAATATTGGCCGGACACTACTGTCTTGAATCTCTGCAAGAGCAGCAACGGCATTTGCAACAACCATAGGATTATTATCAGATATTAAATCCTTAAGGGCCTCTAGAAATCCTCTGTCCTCCACTAGCTCAGCATTTATATCATAAAGCTTAGCAACACAAATAGCTGCAGTCTTCCGCACATAGGGATCGTCGTCCTGTGGGAACAATTTACATATATGGTCATTTAGATCATTAGATGGAAGTAGGGTCAGTTGATTCAACAACGTTCTGGGAGATGAAGAACGACCTTGAGGCATCTTTGAAGTGGATCACAGAGATACTCTGTGATTTTGTCCACACGGATACAACCCATTGTCCTAACAGCTAAAGCACGAATCAATGGATTTGGGTCTTGCGAGTCCTGCAGAAATCAAGTCATCAAGCAGATTATTAGATGGCATCTTTAGGTCCCATAGTTTGTTTGCAGTAATCTTCTTTACCTGCACAAGTGGTCAATTGCAAGTATGGCTATACTTTCTTACCTTAACGAATGTGTTCACGGCAAGTATGGCAAGATCAGGTTGACTTTTAGCATAGTTGATGAGATACAAATATACTAGTTTCTTGAGCTCCAAATTCTCAGTCTGCATGCAGTTCACGACATCAGTGAACAATGATGAGACATCTTTTCCAACAGTCATAGCAGCAATCACTTTCTTGACAGCATCCTTTCTCTTGTCCTGCAAGCCACATTTAGAAGCTCAGGCATCATAAATTGAAGAAACAACAGTTTACTTACTGAAAATCAAAGTAAAGAAAAAAAACTTGAGTGGCATAAAAACAGCACAAAACTGTAGGCTCATATTTGTTTCTGTTTGCAACAACAATGATAATTTTGGTAGCACCTCAGCAGAGGTATTTATTTTTGAATAACAGTGTATAAGGGCCAACTACGGAACTACCACGGTCCACAGTACATAGTAAATTTTACCTCCCAAACTCATCTCACAATAAAAGCCTAAAGAGACATAAAATTAGTAACACCAGTGGAAACATGACATTCGATATCATCTTGAGCCAACTAACTTGTGACAGAGTGAGGGCACATGGTATGTATGACTGGTTGTCTATTGGATATTGTTTCTTTCTATTTTTCGGCCATAAACATCATTTGTGGGACACATGAAGCACTTCAATGTGTAACCAAGAAGACAGTTACACAAACAAGTAAACAGCTCTGGTATCGCAACTGGATACAAAACGCATCCTGAATTCACTAGGCACCAAAGAAATTGGAATAGCATGTGTTTGATTGGGACACAGAAAAGTGGTGAACCCAACCAAGCACATCTCAATGTGTCACTATTTCAAATGCAAACGATTGCACATGAAGCATAGATAAATCATCAAAAAAAAGTTTACTGAGCAACATGATGTGAGCTTTACAACATTCACAATTTAGGAAACAGGAAGACGTATGTGTCACTACTGGGTATAAAAAGAGTATGTTCGGACATTGTAGACGAAATGAACCGCTCTGAACCCATGCGCATACATTTTGCAATTTCTAAACTAATCCAATGTGCCTCACCAAAGAAGCAGGTTAACCTCCAGGTATCCAAGCTTAACTTGAACCATGAGATGATCCAAACAAGTTCCTACTGAGTGTCTACAGTTCAAGCTTCAGATGGATCAGAGATCAATCCATTCATATCATTCTAATCCAACCTCATTTCTGTCTGAACAGGTCTAAAGCAGCTTGAGCAGCCCACTTCAGCGCTGAATTGTGCAAATTACAGCGCACTCGTCCCCAACATAGCACCGAAATGTGCATTTTCTAAGCAAAATCGCATCCCCTAACACGACCAAACCCAACGAAGAAACCAACCGAGACCCGCAGATCTAGGCGTGGCAGTGCCTGGGACCCCCAACGCCGCGCCCAGATCTGGATCCACGCGAAGGAACCAACCCACGGGCGTAGCAGGTCGCAGGACGAGAGCGAGGTAGGGAAGGAGAGGGTGCTGAGGTGGGGCACCTTGTACTGGGAGTTGAGCTCCTCCTTGAGCTCGGGGATCTCCCCCTTCTTGGTGGTGGAGAAGTACTTTGAGTCGTGCCCGCTCATCTTGCCCGCCCCGGCGAGCCGCGCCTACGCTGGCTGAAAACGCTCGCCGCCTGCTCCGGACGCCGCGGCGGCGCCGGTGGTCGCGGTGCTGGGGCGCGTGATCTAGCGCGCGGGGACGGGTCGGTGGGTGCGGAGGTGGGGAGGCTGGAAAGGAGTTCGGGGATTTTGTCGACTTGAGAGATCGAGGGGGAGGGAGAAGGGGCGACGACGACGACGGTGGAGATCTGATCGGCTGCTGCCGTGCCGCGCTGGATCAGTTTGGTCTTCTTTTGATTCACGTAAAATTTCTTAGAAGAATTTTTCATAAAATCACAAGCCTCCATTTCACACGTAGCTATAACTTTCAAAAGAAATTTTGCAGGAATTACGACCCTAGTACGATTTATATTACATGTCAATGACCTGTATTGTAAGTTGAGAATTTAATACGTCTTCAAAAATAGTCAGCCGTGATGCAGATCCAGTATTTCCGTTCAAAATGTTCATGCAATATTATATCTATAATTCTATAAGCTAAGATATTTACACAAATTTTTAATATGACTGCAATGTATGGGCATACACAAAAGGGCATAAATGGCTTTTTTTCTCTTTCATGTGCCAATGACACGGATTTTTACTACTCGATTTATTTTGCATGGTAGTTTGCAAAATTGCAACTCGATGGGTTTAAAAAATGCGGCGGTTCATCATCAATTCATCATCTTGCTGCATACTCCCTACCTACGTCTTAGGTCATTTTAACTTTTCTAAATTTATTGTTTTTATTTATGTATTTAGGCATATATTATATCTAAGTGTAGAATGACTTCAATTTTGAAACGGATAGAGTAATTTTTATTTAAGCTGAAAAATAGAGTGGGTTGATCCTCAGTTACTCACCGCTCGTCGTCGTGTTACGTAAGGCTAGTCTCAATGAAGGATTTCATAGTAAGCAACAAGAAAATGAAATGGGGTTTGAAACTACCTCTCCCAATGCAAAATTTCATGGTGTGCTTTCATAGGCTTCGAATAACATTTAATTTCATAACTCAAAAAGAGTTGGTATCAGTGTAGATGGTGTTTCATCTCTCTTATTAAATTAAGTGCCATGTCATCAAAAAATCTTATATGACATGCTAATCACTCCCTCCGTCCAGGAGTCTCCAACCTCTTAGCAAAAAAAAAATCCAAAAGTCTCCATCGTCTTACTCCCACGGCTCCTCGTACACGCTCGCAACTCCTCGTACGAGCCCCTGACTCCTCATATGTGCTGCGCATTTGCTGTTGCGGGACGTTGTGCCATCACTTCAAATACTCCCTCCGTCCTCTCCCGTTAGGACTCCATCCCACACCTCCACGGCTCCACCAGTTGTTGCGCGCGCCTCCGTGATCAAGCTTTCGCCGGCAGCAATGGAGGGCCACGGTGATGGCGTCGATCAGGGTCTCATTCGTGGCGTGAACTGGGCGCCAGACTCCTGTGATGAAGCCGACGATTCTTCCGCGAGTGAGGTGTGTTTTGTTATGGATTCTTTGGCCGGAGAAACTGAAGTGCCTGACTCTCAAGAAACCTTTACACGCTGGAGACTCCTGGACGGAGGGAGTAATGTGCATGAAACTCACCACTGGGAGTAGCCTAATTGTCCGTGGCAAAGTTTCAATATTAACATATTTGGGCCGTCACTGTACAAAGTGGTGAGCCGTAAGCTGTGAGTTAATGCAACTGGGCCGTCACTATACAAAGTTGGCCTCCATTTTTGCCCGTGTTTAGTTGATGAAAAGTTTCTGGTGAAAAGATTTCGGGTATTGATTTTACCAATTTAGGAGTAGTAAATGTGGATGAAAAATGTGGAAAGTTATATGGATAGGTTGGAAATCTCGAGACGAATCTAACGATGGTAATTAGAGGGTAATTAATCCATAATTAGTGGATGGTTACTGTAGCATTACTATTGCAAATCATGGATTAAGTAGGCTCATTAGATTCGTCTCGCGATTTACAGCCCATCCATATAACTTTTCACTTTTTCGTCTACATTTAATACTTCATGCATCTAACATTCTCCTTTGATGTGATGGGTGAAAAGATTTCGGGTGGGAACTAAACAACGGCTTACGGCTTTGTTACATGAGCCCCGGCTCTCAACACCACCGGGCCTAAGGATGCAGGCAGGCGCGCCTGCGTGCTACCTGCAGGACACCTGCATCGTCCACCTGTGTAGTTTATCTTTCATACATGAACATGCAGGCATATGTTCTACAGCCCGCTTGCGTCTGCTGGGTGTTGCAGCAACAAGCTAGCAGGTCAGGCGGGTGCCTGCAGGCGCCCGCTAGCATATGCTGATATGCTCCGCCGTTGCTTCTACCAGCTATGTTACCCCGATACTTCAATATGCCCTCCGTATCACGTATCCGATACGCGTATCCGTATCCGTCGATACTCCAATACTTTCATGTTACCTTTAGTTTTTCAGAAAAATGACGTATTCATGTAACCGATACTGATACACGTATCCGTATCGATGCTGCATAGTCTACCAGACAAGGCAAGTACGTGCAAAGGCTGAAAGGTAGACAACGCATGTTATGCGAATCCCAAATTAGCAGAGAATGTTAGGCAGATTCCAAATTAGCAGAGCAACGCATGTCAAGGAGTAATCGCCAAGTATGTGTGCAAATTGAAAAAACAAAATCTCACAAGTCCGACATGTAGTCTGGGAATCGACCTGAACAAGAGAGAGTGTGTCTGGGAGCCTAGAGGAGGGATGCTCTCATTCGATGCCTCGGAGGTGACCACTGTTGGCGAGCAAGCCGAGATCGAGACAAGGCCGTTGTTTAGTTCGAAAACGAAATCTTTTCACCCATCACATCGAAAGAGAATCTTAGATGCATGGAGCATTAAATATAGACGAAAAATGTGAAAAGTTATATGGATAGGCTGTAAATCGCGAGACGAATCTAATGAGCCTACTTAATCCACGATTTGTAATAGTAATGCTACAGTAACCATCCGCTAATTATGGATTAATTACCCTCTAATTACCATCGTTAGATTGGTCTCGAGATTTCCAACCTATCCATATAACTTTCACCTTTTTCGTCTACATTTACTAATCCTAAATTGATAAAATCAAAACCCGAAATCTTTTCACACAAAATTTTCACGAACTAAACACAGGCAAGGAAGGGTTCGCAGCGCACTCTGTGAGAGTATCCGTGAGACCGTGACGGAGGGAGCTGCGCGGTCAACAAATGTGCTGTGGAGGGGTACAGCCGTACAGGCACTGGCACTGGAGCCGGTGTGGACAGCCGGCGGCGGGGCCGTACCGCTGTAGCGGTCAGCGGACGACAGGTGCGAAGGATGCAGGCTTCGCAGACCGTTGCAGGCTTTGCAGGATTGCCCATTTTTTGCAGGAGGGCCTGGCAGGTTTGCAGGAGGGCCTGCCTGCATCCTTAGCCGGGCCTGTTCACTCAACATAATCCCTTCGCGTACGGCGGGCCGGCCCACGTTGAGTTTCCGGGTAGAGAAAGCAGAGGTGTAGCTGGCAGTGGCACTTCCGAAGTGTTTTTTTTTTTTGAAATAAACCGAAGTGTGTTCTTCAGAGGATCATCTGAATGTCTGACGACTGATATGAAGAGCACCCGTTCCGCTACTTCACCCAAAATGCCGAAGCACGCTTGTCGGAGCAACTCACGAAACCATTGCAAATGCTCCACTTCCTCAGCTCAGCAGGATTGCAACTTCCCAGGTACAAAGTGATAGCTAGCTAGCTACTACCAGCTAACAATCAATCTAACCCTGCCCTTCCAGTGTCTGCTAATACAGTGCTAGCCGGCCGATCTTAGCTCCTAATTGCGGGCGGTTAATGAAGTAGTAGTAGCATAGGCACTGTTTAAATTCTTTAAAACCATCCTCTTTTCACTAAAAGTTATCCACCTAGAGAACCATGTCAGTTCATTTCAATCTCTAAACAATATTTTTTTTTATACTTTTCACCTCTTTTTCACAATCTAAACACAGCCATAGTATCACTTGTGCACGCAAAATTCGTTGAGACAATCCTAAGCCATATGGCCCCACGGACAGGAAAGGTATCCAACTTAAATCCGACCTATAGATCCAGCTGGTTTGGTTAGCAACCACCTGATGGCTCGGAGAGTCACACAGCATGTGCATCACTACGCTCCTAGCATTGCGTTAGCATCGCCTCTCTTTTATTAACCACGGAAAGTCCAGCCTACAGTACCCTTTTTGCGCTCGTGAGATGAGGATTTGCTAGATTACTTCTCAGCGAGATGATATGGACAGAGCAACAAATAGCCTCACGAACTTTAGTACGTGCCAACTTTGTACAGTCGACCAAAAAGATTTTTTTGTTAAACTGTGTTTTCCGGAATCATTAGGTGCGATTGAGACTCACAGGGACTGTGATATCAGACTTTTAAAACTTTTGACTGTTAAATGTTAATGCGTGTAACAACTTTTGACTGTTCAAGAACAGAAGCCTGGCTTTTATTTAGACAGTCATCGTTAGACTTTTGTACCGACTCTGTTGCAAAATATCCAATCCGTAGCTTACAAACCGTCATCGCGTGAAAGGCGTTTTGGAACATGAATCTAGCTGTATAGTTTTGGGACACTAAGGATACTTATATATAGTTTGATCAATTGTTAGTTAAGGATATTTATAAAAATGACTTTCTGCAATCAATTTGCATTTTTAAATGCTGTGAAAAATTACACCCTGTGCTCTGAAAATGAAGTGCACCTTTTCAGGACTTGGTTTAACAGCCTAACAGGAGAATATACTACATTTCTTGAAAAAGAAAACAGGAGAATACTACCACTGCTCAATGAAGTTTGGATCTGAAGAGGGAGTTAGATTTCCCAGTTTAGCTCAAAGTCAACCAGAGCTGGCCATTGGATCTTGGAGCCAGACAACATTAGTTAACTACTGGAGTCCTGCTTTCAGAGAATGAACTCGATTTCGTATCCACTTCAGTTCACTGCACAAATGAACAGCCACTGCTGAACCAGCGAACCACAACAATTTGGGCGACAGGATCTTTGGCCGCAGGGACCCCCAAAGTCGTCCTGAACAACTGGCCGCAGAGACCATGTTGCGAGGATGTTTGTAGGTGGCTGTGGCTCCACATGCTCGCACCACAAGTTGGATGCATATTCAGGTCTCAAAAGCATGTGCCGAGAGTGAGAAAGACCTTGCATCTCAACAGGCTAGGAAGGGATAATGTACCTCTGGATAGTGGTGCATGTGTGGAATGTGGTGGTCTGATGGAGCTTGTTTTTGGCTATCCAGCCACTATCCCATTGCGGCATTAATCAGTACACTGCAGATCATTAGAACGGCACCTAACATCAGCGTCATGCACTGTCACCGTTACCGACTCATCACCGTGCTTTAGCACGCAATGAGGATGTTTAGTACCACTCGAAATCTAAAAAATTTCCACGTAGAGAACCGTCTTCTCTTTGTGCACGCAACACAATAAAAAAACACCTTTTTGCGAACTAAACACCCCCTATATCCACCTTTTTGTTGCACAAATGCATTGGGGGGGGGGGGGGGGGGTGGTATTTTGCATGGAATCATGTCAGGGTCTGCCTCTTCCTTTCTCATCAGTGTTTAGCTCGTCAGTGTTCATCAGAAACAGAGGTTGCTGTACTCGGGTCATCACATTGGGGGTCTTCTGCTCGATCAGTGGAGGAGCATGCATGGCCTGCCACATGGTTGATGCCATTATTGCCTGCCTGCTCGTGCAGACATGCACCGTGGCGGATTGGATCTGAAGGCCCAGCTTGCTTTGTCCCGCGGAAAGCGAGTCAAATGGGCACTTTCCCTGGACATGGATGATGGATGGAGCAAATGCCTCTTTTATTAGGTTAGGGTTCGGGGATCCCATCTCTGGCTGAAGAAAAGAATCGATCTCGCCGTGAAGTGCTCAAGGTTAATTTCCGCCGTGAAAGGTTAATTTTCGCCATGAATTTGCCAGTAAAGTATTATGACAAATTATGTTCACCATCCAAACAGGCTCAAAATTACGGAGCTATCGAGTGGCATCTGCACGGGAGACCCGGATGCTGTCATGCTGGCGTCCCGCACGAAAGCGAGTTGCTGACTGTGGGCCCCTTTGGCGCAGCTTCTCTAGCAGCTCCAGCGCCGGCTCCGTGTATCAAGTTGCCAAAGGGACAAATCCAAAGTGCTCCACCAACAACTCCCCGTGAAACCCGCTCTCTGGAGCAATTCCCAGCAGACAGAGCGCAAAAAACGTAGCTTTTCGCGGCTCCTCCTGACACCCCCCAAACCCTGTTACGAAATTGGCCCTGGTTTTCACCGTATTAACCACCAAAATGACCCAATCAACCTGGACCCAATCATCCCTTCGGTTCCCTCCCGCTCGTGAAGAACCAGGAGCGGCGGCGCATGGAGGATGGTCCAGGAGCGGCGGCGGCGGCGGCCGGAAAAGGCAAGGAGGGGTCGCAAATCGGCGGATCCGCAAGTGGGCAAGGGGATCCAGGCGGAGGAGGAGGCTCTGGAGCTCCACCGGTCTTCTTGTGGCCTGGAGCGCCGGCAATGGGATCCCTGGCCGCTTTCCTCGCCGCTGCAGGACCATGTCCTGGTGCGGTGGGAGGAGCTTGGCCCGGGGCCCCTGGTGCTGCGCCTCCTGGCGGCGTGGTGGAGGGAGGCTCCCCTTTAGGCCTCGCCGCGGGGTCTTGGCCCGGCGTGCAGGCAGCGGCGAGCATGACCGCGCCCGGCTGGCCTGGCCCCATGATGCCTGGAGCCTCTTCCATGCCTGCTCAAGGAGGATGGCCGGATTGGTGGGCCGGAGCAGCCACCGCGGCTTTAGGGTCGGATTGGCTCCGCACCGATCCTGGCACTTCTGGAGCGTCCCCGCAATCACCTGCCGCAAATGAGACGGCTGCTTGGGGAGTTTCTGCTCCAGTTCGGGGCTCCTCTACTGGCCTCCAATCATCTGTTAATATGCACTCTATTGAAGCATTGGCTATGTTCCTTCTAGTGTGTGGTCACAGTTTGTCCAACAGTGCTTTGGATGGATTTTTCAAGCATTCTTCAGAGACAATTAGCAGAAAATTTGAAGAGGTCTTGCTCTGTGTGGTGGCTATGAGTGCAGACTATATAAAGCCAATTGATCCTAACTTTTCTACTACGCATTCTAGGATTGCTAATGATAGTAGGATGATGCCATATTTTAAAGATTGTATTGGAGCATTAGATGGTACTCACATTTCAGCTACACCACGTCCAGAGGACTTTATTAGATTCATTGGTCGGAGTGGCAAACCAACACAGAATGTTCTTGCTGTTGTGGATTTTGATATGCGGTTCACTTATGCATCCATTGGGCAGCCTGGGTCTATGCATGACACTAACGTACTCTTTCATGCACTGTGTGGGGGATGTACTACCCGGGTACCTCACGAGCAAGCCTGGCAGCCCATCAAAAGGGGGCGGCCCAGTGCACCGTTCTGGACCTGAAGACGTGCGGGACAAGTCGGCGCACGAAGGAAGGATCTGGAAGGAGAAGTTCTAGTTGGAATAGGAATTATTGTAAAGAAGGAAAGGATCCTTAGAGATAGGATCGGCTACAAACCGACTTGTAACCCTGCCCCCCGATATATAAGGCGGGCAGGGACCCCCTCCAAAACAACTCAACTCACCACATCTCAACTCATAGCGAATCCCACGCAATACAACACCCCAAAACAGGACGTAGGGTATTACGTCGAGTCGACGGCCCGAACCTGTCTAAACCCCTGTGTCTGTCCAACCTAACCATCTTGCTTCCGATCTTTACGATCTTCCCTGCAATACAAATCACTTCCGTGGGCTACCCGTGGAAGACTGCCGGAGATCATATCACCGACACACTGAGACATGATCATGACACATTTCCACATCCCCCAGCAGGTATGTTCACATCACCTGTTATTTTGCACATGTTTGTACACAAATAAATTGTACATGTCGGTTAAAAAACCTTCATTTTTTTACATCATTGTCTAGGAAAATATTACATGGTTGATGGCAGGATATCAAAATAGACCCGGTTATTTGGCACCATACAAGGGTCAAAGGTACCATGTGCCAGAATGGAGAAAGGGTCCAGCTCCTAATGGTGAGCAAGAGCACTTTAACCACTTGCATTCCAGTATTCGCAATGTAGTAGAGCGCACTTTTGGTGTCTACAAAATGAAGTGGAGAGTCCTTCTCAAGATGCCAAGTTACCTACTGAACAAGCAAATGATGATCGTAGCTGCTACTATGTGCCTCCACAATTTCATTCGTGAGAACCATGCACTAGACAAGGACTTTCACAAATGCGATCGGAATCCTGATTATGTGCCCACTATACCTTCAAGATACAGAAAACATTTGGTTCCTCAAGATGCAGGAGACACCTCTCATTCAGAATGTGATGATCGGGCCATGAATAAATTTCGAGATGATCTTGCTAGGGCAATCTTTCTTTCTAGGCGCTGATCTTGTATGTTTAGAAGTGGGTTTGCTTATGTGATTGCACCCCATGTGAGGATGCTGCCTACTTTTGTACACGTTACTATAGCAAGGTGCACTTGCTTAAACATTAATCCTTTTATTTGTTAGTGCTAATTTAAATGAACTCAAATTAGAAACTCATATGAAAGCATCCGATTCATCTATTTATAAAAGCCACACATAGCCAAGGGCATATAGGTCATTTCATTTCCCCCATCCATTCCTTTAAATACAGGATAAGTCGTTTGGAGCTGTTTTACCAAACGTTTTTCAAAACACTCTCAGCTTCACCAGAGAATCTGCTCTACCAGCGGAGCCACAGCTGGAGCTGTTTCAGCTGGAGTTGGAGCCCTGCCAAAGGGACCCTGTATGTTTTCTCGGCTTTTGATCAGATCTCCCCCATGCAGAGCACCAGTCCGCGCCCGCAACGACTTTCAGGCCCTGCGCTGCGCTCGCCGTGTCAGCCCCCTTTTGCTGCCTGCTTTTCCTTCTTTATTATTCCTCTGTAGCGGGCCCCACTTTGTTCGTGCTGCTAGTAGCACCAATGCTCACTGCATTGGCCACTCTGCCGCCCAGAACGAGCGAGTGACTCACGACTCACGAGCCCAAAAAAAACCCTTCGAATTATGGGCGAATTATCTGGAATTCGAAGAACCCATCGAAATGCTCGTTCCATGATTTCCACCATTCAAGCTAGAATTAGCATTAATGGGCCGCCCGTATTCTCGTATTGTTGCCCCATATCGTCAGGCGCCAGTCAAACCGCAAACCCACAATGCAGGACAGGGTCATGATGACGGTGACGCGAGCAGGCATGGCGGAAGGCCAAGGGCGGGCGCCTCGCGAGTTGCCCAATCTCGAGGGCTCTCCTCCCTGCAGACGCCCCATATATAAATTGGGAGACAGGCGCGAGAGATTCTCGTGTGGATGTGGGTGGGTTATCTTGTCCGGCCATCATCTCTCTCAACTCAGATGGGGAGCTAGCACGGACGGCCTCGCTGGCCTCCCACTGGACTCCCCTGTTCTTCCTCCCAGATGTGGCGCGAGTGAGCGAGCGTGAAGACGACCGCGACAGCTTCTTGTCCGTCTGAGCCTCCTCCTCGCCGTGTCGCTCAGCTGTCCAGCACTCCAGCTAGCTCCCCGCAGGAAGCCGAGAGCGACGGGGCTCTTTGGATCCCCTCAAGACCCGTGAGCCAGGTACTCGATGGATTTCGGCTCCTTGTTGTCCCCGATGGCGATTCCTTCTCCTGTCGCGTCTCCCAAATCCCTCTCGATCCGGAGAGGACTTGCAGGGGCGCCATGTTCTTGCCATGTTTGACTGCTGCCTTGCTTCTTCTGGTCTTTTTAGTTCTTGTTTATCGCCAGTGGCGCGACTGTGTCAGCAGCAAATGTGTTTAGGCTTCAGGTTACAAGCGCAACGGCGATCTTAAGTCCAATGCGAATTTTTCTTTGGGTTAAAGGACAGATATTCCTTTGCCGATTTCTTGATTTGCGCGGACACGGAGAGAGTGGATTGTGTTCCCAGCAAAGTGCCACACTTCCAGTCCAATATTTTCCGTGGATCTCGCGATCGAGACGTGCGAACCACCGCTACTTGATTCCTTCTTTTTGATCTCTCGCTTTTCTGCTTCGAGTTTTATTTTTGCATGTCTGGTGATGCTGATGCCGATGTCTGTCTTTGCTTCAGATAATAGTCACCACTCAGTGGACAGAGGGTATCACTCTCGCTCACTCCCCCTCGGCGACATGGAGAAGGAGAAGAAGAGGAGGAGCTGGTTCGAGCGCATCAGGAGGCTCTTCTCCTCCGCCTCCTCCGAGCCCAAGGAGAAACCCAAACCCGACAAGGTAGTTCGATCACGCCTCTTGTCAAGTTTGTTGATCGGTGTCCATGGCAATGGCGGATGATGATGAATCGATTCGTTTCCCGCGCAGAAATCGAAGAGCAAGCGGTGGCTGCCGGGGAAGCTGAGGACGCAGCACTCGTTCGCCCTCCCGGCGCCGGCGCCGGCGGCCGCGGACCACGAGATCAGGCAGGCTGAAGACGAGCAGAGCAAGCACGCCATGGCCGTCGCCCTCGCCACGGCCGCGGCGGCCGAGGCCGCGGTCGCCGCCGCGCACGCCGCCGCCGAGGTCGTCCGCCTCACCGGCCCGCAGAACGCGCCCCCGCCGGCGGCGCCCGGGCAGCAGCAGCAGCAGGAGGAGGAGGAGCACGCCGCAGTCGTGATCCAATCCGCGTACCGCGGGTACCTGGTACGCGGACACGGCACGGCTTGTCGATACGTTTTGATTATAGCACTCCATTTCGCTTGATTCTTGATTTTTTTTCTCACGGTTTAGTAGATCACAATGTAAATGGAACGGCTTTTGCCGTGCTAGTTCCTTTTTGGGGGCAACATTCGTGTCACTGAACTGGCGTTGGTCGCTCTTGATCTCTCTGAATTGCAGGCACGGCGGGCGCTGCGCGCGCTCAAGGGCCTGGTGCGGCTGCAGGCGCTGATCCGGGGGCAGGCGGTGCGGCGTCAGACGGCGGCGACCCTGCGCGGCCTCGAGTCCCTGATGAGGATCCAGGCCCGGAACCGCTCCTCCAGGGCCGACCACCCGGCGGCGCTCGACGACGAGTACGACGACGACGACGCCCTGCTGCTCAGGCGCGGCCGGGAGCTCTTCGCCGCCGCGGTCCACGTAAGTGACCTGCCTGCCTCAAAAAAAAGCACAGCACACGCCGCCGTGAGTTTTTCCTCATCCAGGCAGGCGGTTCCCGTTCCGCTCTGGCCACCGGAAGCGGAACGTGCGAATGATTGGCGCCGCACATGCTCGGCATGTGGGGCGAAAAGGTTGGCGGCCGGCAAGGCAGCCAGGCAGGGAGGGGTGTGGCTGGCTGACTGGACTGGTGCCCCATCACGCCGGCGCGGCGCGTCCCGTCGTCGGCGTGCCGTCCGTGTCCGATGGGGCCGGCGCGCACGGCACATGCGCGTGTGACGTGGGTGCGATGATTCCTCCTCTCGGGGCTCGTGTCCCGGGACCACATCAACACCTACAGGTCCTACCCCCAGCGTAGACGCCGCGTCGTCGTCCTGCACGTGGGTCACTAGCAGTAGTACGGCTAGTGCCTGTAGCAGTAGTACTCGTACTCCGTACTGGCGCGCGCGACCTGCCTGCCTGGCCTGTTTCGACGCTTCCGGAGTTGTTCCAGCCTGCTGCTACTGCGGCTGCGCTGCGCAGGGTGTGGACCGCGGCCTCGTACTGGCAGGTCTGGTGGCTGGTGGGAAGTGGTAGGTGTACATGTTGCCGAGAGAAGGGACGCGTGCACAGTTCGATCCATTCCGATCGTGCACGTATCACGGATTCTGAAGTGTTGTGTTTTCTGTGCGCCGTGCAGGAGCATCAGCAGCAGCAGCAGGCGAGCGGCAAGGGGTGGGACGGCAGCATCTTCTCCAAGGAGGAGATGAGCGCCATGACGCGGAGCCGGGAGGAGGCCGCGCTCAAGCGCGTGCGCGCCCTCCAGTACGCTTCGCTCCAGAGCGAGCGCCTCGGCATCCGCCGCCCGCTGCCCTTCTCCAAAGACGATGCCGCCGCCGACGCGCTCAACAGCCGCTGGAGCTGGCTCGAGGAGTGGGTCGGCTCGCAGCCCTTCGACAAGGACGTCCCCGTCGCGCACCAGTCCCCCTACACCACCACCAGGGACAACGACGCCGCCGCAGCCAAGACTACTCGCCACGCGCTCGCCGGCGGCGCCATTGCCGACGCCGGCGACCGGCTCGGGTGCTCGGCGCGGCGGTCGTTCGTGCGGCCCCCGTCGCTCGCCGGCGGCGCGGGCGGGGGAGTACTACTACTACGAGGACGCGCCGGCGGCGGCGGCGGCGTGCTCGCCGGCGCCGTTCCCGGGGTACATGGCGTCGACGGCCTCCGCCAAGGCCAAGTTCCGGTCCATGAGCACGCCCAAGGAGCGCTCGGCCGGCGGATCCGACGCCTTCTCCGAGCAGTGCTTCCCGTTCGCCGACCGCATGCTCTCGCCGATCCCGTCCATGTCGCCCATCCCTTCCATCGCCAGCGACCTCGGCTTCGCCACCAGGTCCACCACCAGGCCGACCCTCGCGCAGCGGTCGCCGAGGGTCAAGGGGCCCATGACGCCGGCGCGGTCGCGCTCGAGGAGGTCGCCGAGCCACCACAGCTTCGGCTCCGAGGCCGCGCTGCACCAGCTGCAGATGGACCACTACACCCCTGTCCGGTGAACAAGAGTCCAATATGGTGGTTCTCTTTTGTGAAGATACAATTCCCTGCTCCGATTCTTTTGTTTGTTCACTCTTCTTGCCAGAAGGGTTTCGAGTGTTCAGCGATCGAATGTAACAAAGCAACATGAATCTGCAAACTCAGGCGACCAGCGCCAGGATGTAAGAACAGAAATTATATGAGCAGTCAAAAGTATTTTGCATTGAGAAACAATACAGTACTCCACCCCTTTTTTTTCTCCTTTTATAATTGTATCTCAGCGGTAAACAACGGACCCGAAAATGATGTTTGAGGGCAATTCTATCAACCTGGCTACAATACAAGATACTCGTTCGACAGTACAAAACTGGTATTGATGGAACAGTGTTGACAGGGAAAGTGCCCAATGTTTCCCTTCATAAATAGTGTCAAACACACATAAAAGAACTTCTAAAACTACTACATCTTGTAAAACTCTAGCATCTCTTCTTCCAGTGGATGAGTCTCTCCCACTATGATCAGGCAGTGAAGAGGTGGGCCAAAATCAACGTCAAGCAGCTTCTCCATGGGCCCAGCAACAATCTTCTGATCATCACTCCCTAGGCGTGCCACTCCTATGCACAGTGTATCCTTGCCATATGCTGGAAGCAAATGATCTTTGTCAATTAATGGATCACTTAGGTAAAACTTCTATATTTGCATAGCAGTATTAAACAGCTTTTGTTGGCAGAAAAAAAAGGTCTTTCAAAGAAAGACAGCTAAAGAAAAGAAGTTCAAATATTCTACCAGATCCACCACGCGCTTCCTCCACCTCCAAAAGCTGACTTATTGCAGTGTTTACAGTCATGAATCTTGGCGGTTCATAGACCTTTTTCCCTCTGCAAGTGGACACCCAAAGTAAATAGTGAGCAAAAAATGTATCTCACTGAACACTGAGCAAGCCTTGATAGAAGAAAAGCATTGACAGAACATTTTAAGTGCCAAACTAATCCTCATTAGGATGCAGTTATGCACTCCAAGGTACTAATGAGAATGATAATTCAGAGGCAGCAAAGTATGCTATATTACCTGGCTAAAGATTCCCATGTCGGCTCCTTTACACGGATATCTATATTGGACACAGTAAATCAACTACTTTAATAATGATAACACTGAACCAAACCCTTTAGTTACAAGAAAAAGTTAAAGCAGTACAAGAACAAAGACAAACCAGCGGTTTCCATGCTTTTGTTTAATGTGTGCCATTTTAATCTTATAGAGAGAACAGAAATGAACATTATAAGAAAAATCTTTTGCTTTAAGTAACATAGATGAGGGACCAGGAAAAATCTAATAGTTTAAGCATTGCTTGCATTTGGTTACAGTTACAAGATCGAGATCTAATCACTTATCAGTATATGATGTTCTGGGATTTTACTACAATGCACATCACACATGGCCATAAACTAATGATCACTCGCCTATTTTCTTGTCAACAATGGATTAAGGTAACGTTGAAAAGGTCGAGTAAGAATCACAAACCAAGTAGGCAAAGTGTGTGCAGCCCAAGCCGGGAATTATTCTGAATCTTCTCGTAGAAGCTATCTGGTCTCCATTCCTCTGTGAAGAATGGTATTGAGATAGTCTCTCCGTAACGGTAAAGTTGCAACCCACAAACTCCAATTGCATTCATAACGGATGCATTGTGAATCACCTTCACTTGCACCCCCATTTTCTTGGCACGAACAACCAGATCGGTATGTGTAGTTGCCCTGAAAATGCCATCCCAATGAAAAACAGAGAAATAAGAAATAAACGCCTGACACTAATAAAGGCTAACCAGCAATCCCAATTCCCAATCAGGCTTCCAGCTTGCACAATGGCATGCATGTGTTTGTACATAAGCAGAAAACAAAGAAGTGCCAGCCAACTTGTTCACTCTGAACAAAGGTAGGCGTAAATATGTGCACATAAATATAGCGTGTATAGATATGGAAGTGGCATGATGAAAGAAGATTTTAAGCCTCATGGAGACACAATCAACCAACCAACTCTATGCCTAAAAGACATATCTATTGAATCATGGTCTGTGACATACAACGGGATGCACAATATGGCATACCAGTGGTCAACCAAAGCAAAGTCCAACAAATTTAGACGAATTTTACGCATTCAAGTCCGCCCAAGGATATCTTGGTATTAACGGTGCTGGGTGCGTGCTCTGGCGTTGATATCCTCGTGTTCGTGGGCACCAACTCAACAACAGAACACCGAATTCGGTCATTCACATCCAGAAATCTATTTGAGAGATGAGCATGCATGTGCCATCTACAAACGCTCCAGCACAGCCAACTCAAAAAAGAGAACGAAGCAAAGCAACAGTTACCCGAACGGGTCGCCAACCACAAGGAAGGCGACGTCGGTGTCAGCGGCCTCGAGCAGCACCTGGTCGACACGCTCCTCCACCATCTCCCGATCGGCGACCGTGATCTCCTTGCCATAAAGCTTCTCCTGGAAACAAAACACGAGCGAGCGACGATGCCTGTGAGCAACAGCTCTCCGAACAAGCCACGCGGGCATTTGCTCGAACAGGTGGCCGTCGGACGACATAAAACAGAGACAGAGAGCGCCCGTACAAGGTTCGCTAGCGCGGCGGGGTCGAGGCCGAGGGAGAGGAGGGAGGTGTAGGCCTCCATGTAGACCTTGGAGCAGCTGCGCACGGCTTCGAGCCCCCGCACCGTGATGTCGCGCTCGTCGCCGAGGCCGAGGCCCACGATGTAGAGCATGGCGGCGGCGGGTGGCGAAGCACCGAGTGGCGGCCGGAGGAGGCAAGCCTCGCCGTGTAGGGCGCTGAGCCCAAGCAATCGGGAGGAGGAGGCGAGCAGGATCGGCGAGCGAGGTGCCCGGCGGCGTTTCGCTGCCTTGCTATGGTGTCGGGTGTAGCCGGCGGCGGCTCGCGTGTTCGAGGTGGGGTGGGTTTGTCTGACTATTCGCGTGCATCACAGCCCTAAAGCGTTCGAATTTGGGCCGTTGGTCTTAGATCCAACGGCTCATGGGAGGTGGATACCGTGCTACTCGGACTGCACGTCTGCACCCGCCGGCCGCCGTTCTCCGGCGAGGCTCCCAGACCACCAATCATAGATAGAGAAGAAGATTCAGTCATCATCCAGACACCGGGACAGAGAAGAGGAAGTAGTTTCACTAGGAGAAAATGAAATTACAAGCGTTGAGACGGAATGTCGCAATTTTGCGAAGATAGAACTTGATCGGAGAAATTTCATTTGCACAAACGTTGAGACGGAGTGCTAGGTTTGACTTCTGAGATAGCTGGCTACTACTTGATCATGTAAAATTCTAGCATCTCTTCTTCCACTAGAGTGGTCTCTCCCACTATGACGAGGCAGTGAGGAGGTGGGCCAAAATCTAGATCGACGAGTTTCCCCATAGGGCCAGCAACGATCTTCTCATCATCGCTTCCAAGGCGAGCCACGCCTATGCAGAGCGAATCCTCATCATACGCCGGCTCTGGAAAAAAAAAAGGAGCATACCAAACGGTAAGACCAATGGTCGATAAAGAGGAGTTCCACAAAAAATGATCGATAAAAGAGGAAATAGGTTTGGAACCTGGTTCTCCACGCATTTCTAACACCTCCAGAAGCTGACTGATTGCAGTGTTCACGGTCATGAATCTTGGTGGCTCGTACGCTTTATTTCCTCTGCAATTGCATATCACACCACGAATGTATTGGGATAAAGTAAGTGAGAACAAAGTATTCTTAGTGCTCAAGCTCAGAAAAATTGTAGTTCTGTACTGCTCGTGCTCGGTAATGAGAACTGTATACAAGCTGTGCTAAATTGGCTCTACAAAGAGTGAAATTACCTGCACAAACATTCGGATACCGGCCCCTTTACATGAATATCTGCATTGAATATTTGGTTCGATCAGTGTTTCTTTTTTTGTTTGTGAAATGTTAACACTGAACCAGGCACACGCACAAGCGTAGCAAGGAAAAGTAAATACAAGCCGTGAAGACAACTTGCTGTTTCCAAGCTTTGGCTTATTGCATAACAATTGAAATGATGAGAAAGAATGAAACATGCTTTATTTGGTCATGAGTAATGACAAGTAACAGTCGAGATGTAACTAATGTCAATTGCCAACAGACGAGGAGACATGTCAACGTTCAAAACATGAAGCATAGGGAATAGGTTCATGGTCAACAACGCTGAGTACTTGTTGAAATGGTAAGCACAACATCAAGCATGGCGAACCAACCTAGTAGGCAGAGCGTGTGGAGGCCGAGCCAGCGGTTGTTCACGATCGCCTGGTAGAAATGATCTCGTTTGCACGTCTCTGTAAAGAAGGGTACGGTGATGGCCTCCCCGTAGCGGTGGAGTTGCAACCCACAGGCTCCAACCGCGTTCAGGACGGACGCGCTGTCGATCACCTTCACTCGACCCCCAGCTTCTTGGCTCGAAGAACCAGATCGGTGTGTGTGGTCTCGCTGGAGGGCTCGTCGGAACTGATCGAATTGAAACAACTTGAAATTGTGTGCACTGGCGAAATGCATGACCGTACTTTGACAACCAATAAATGGATCATAAGCATACAAGTACTCCATCCGTTTCAAAATATATGTCATTTTAACTTTTTTGAAGAGTCAAACTATTTTATCTTTGATCAAAATTACACAGATAACCTTAAAAATTAATATACCAAATAACTATATTATAAAAATATATCTAATAAAGAATCTAATGATACTTATTTGATACTCCCTCCGTTCCAAATTATAGTTCGTTTTGGCTTTTGTAGGTTCATAGCTTTTGTTATGCATCTATATATATATACACTATGTCTAGATGCATAGCAAAGACTATAAACCTAGAAATGTCAAAACGACCTATAATTTGGAACAGAGGGAGCATCATAAATGTTACTACTTTATTGTATAAATTTGATAAAATTGAAATGACTAATATTTTGAAACGGAAGGAGTAGCTAGAAAAACGATCGTTACCCGAAGGGGTGGCCGACGACGAGGAAGGCGACGTCGGCGCCGGCGGCCTCGCGCAGAATCCGGTCGCCGCAATCCTCCTCCGCCACCATCTCCCGGCCGGCGACGATGACCTCCTTCCCGTACAGCTTCTCCTGCAGCACGATAAGTCAACAGAGGCGCGGCGTGTGCGACGTCCCGCACGGGTCGGATCGACCGAACAGGGGCAAGCCACTAGCTAGGATCGTGAGGAACAAGTGACGCACGAGCTTGGCGAGCCTGCTGGAAGGGTCGTCGTCGACGCCGAGGGCGAGCAGGGCGGCGTGTGCCTCCATGTAGACCCTGGCGCAGCGGCGGACGGCGTCGAGCCCCCGTACCGTGACGCCGCGCCCATCGCCGAGACCCATGCCCACGATGTACAGCATCTCGATCTCAGGCTCTCAGCCTCTCGCCGAGCAGCCTTGCAGTTGCAGGCCTCTGCTCTCACCCCCGCGCGCTTCCATATGTTATATAGCTACGGCCAGGTTTAAAATATGCGCTCGTGATACGATCCGATGGAAGAGTACTAGTGGAGAGACTGGAGACTCGCCGCACGGCGCACGCTTCCTGCTGCCGGGCGAGGTCTCCCTTCCTTGGCGACCACGTATGTCTTCGGCAAACCCACTCACTCCTCCCTCCGTAACACACCTCACCTTCCGACAGATGACAGATGCAACGATGCAATCACTTTTGAGATGCAATCCTCATATCTGCATGCTCAGGGCTCAGCCACAGCACAATGTACATATGCTTTGCTCAATGATATCTAATGGGATTACATATGCTGCTTCTATGAAATTACGTACACTTCATCAGTTACTATACAGTGATACAATCTATGTGTAGAGATTGACCAAATGCCACTATGTTGATTGTGCAGAACTGAATAGCTCCTTCCATTTCTCTGGGTCCGTCCCAGGTCCATCGCCCTGAATTACCATAGACCGTGTCCATCTCAGTCAAAGTTAAAAGAGATTGCAATTACTTACCAGAAAAATTAAGCAAAACTGCATATATAGCTAGTGAGTATGTCTGCAATGGGAAGAATGAAGATAATGATAAACACGGTCACTGAACACACCATGTCACAAGCTGGCATGAATGCTAACTGCCTAACTGGTTTGGTACCGTGTTCTTGTGATTAAGCCATGGTTTGGAAACTAACTAAATGCTAACTAGCTGTGAATTTTCTGGAATTTAATCACATGAATTCTTGTATCTCTTCTTGAAAATATTTGATAACAACCGATTGTATTGTACCCAATCGCGGGAAAAAAAATGAATACCTTCACTGAATTAATCTCGTATATCTGTCCTTCAGTGGATTCAATATCTAAAGCTTGGATACAGGCCTCTGCTACCACCAGTCTGCTAACTTCCCCCACAAGCTTGTCACCTAGTGGAATATTGAGAAAGTGTTAGAAGAACCAAAAGAAACTTATTTTAAAAAAAAAACACAATAAGATGCAGGGGAATAACAAAAGGAATAACCTTTGCCTATGACTACTGCTCGTCGCTCTCCAGCTGTAGCTTTAAGAAGTGTATTAAGATCATACGAAGTGTATGGCCCATCAGTCAATCTACCAGGCCTGCAAACAGCTCATATCATTTCAGAATAATGTATCCATGATATGTCCACCGATACAATTTTCTGCACATAAGATGAACCTGATGATGGTAAACGGTATTCCAGAATTGCGGACAAAGTCCTCTGCCATCTTCTTGTACTTCAGCACTCCAAAGAGATTCATGATACTGAAAAATGCATAGCATAATTGATTAAGGACAAAGGTTAAAATTCTATGTAACATACTCCCTCCGTTTCAAAATAGATGACGTTATGGGATGCGTGCCAGTCAAACTTTCTCAACTTTGACTAGATTTGTAGAAAAAACGTGCAACATTTTCATCTCCAAATAATTTTGTTAAAAAACTAGACTTAAAGATCTTTCCAATGATACTAATTACTTAGCATAAATATTTATATATTTTAATATATAATTGTCGGTATTTTGAAAATGTTGACTTCTCGGGAAGCGAGAATGACATCTATTTTGGAACGGAGGGAGTACGACACAATATCGCAACATTTACCATTACTACGACGTCATGAACTTCAACTGTAAATACCAAAAATCTTCCTAAAAATTATAAGTTATACCTCCATGGAATCTCATTGTATTTTGTAACACCAATGGATGACACAAAAATCAGTCTCTTGATTGTCCGTGGAAGAGCGCTAACAAGATTTCGGATGCCATCCCAATCTATCAACAGGAAATGTGTGTGAAATCAGTGAACAAGCAGTAAGACATCGTCCCACCCAGGAATTAATCACTGACGCTGTTAGCTTATATATGCCATAAACATGGATATAGCAATAATAATCAATATGCGTGATCTTGCCAGCAGAAAGTACATAATAAAAACTTAAATGGTTGTTTAGAACGTGAGACAAACAAAGAACTCATTAGCCCTCTAGTGCAGCTACATTTCAGTTATTTTTATTTGCCTCATTCTGGAATTGAGAGTCTCCTAAGCATAAGGAATAATGGAATGGATTGATAGGGATGAATAGCGCGTGTACATATATAGGCAAGGAACCCTAGACCGATTTATAGAAACAATACCAATGAGAGGATCCTTGCCTAATAGCCATCACCTATCCTAATCCAAGGGGCGGCACACAAGCCCATTAGGGCCTGCTAACCATAACTGTAAACACCCCTCTAACACTAAGCTCCATCAAGATTATTATCCTTGCAAAAATCTTACGTCTACTTAAATTTCATGATAAGAGTATTTAAGAGAAGTTGAAGTGCAGGTTCTTTTTGCATTACAGCAGCACCTTGGGTGAGAATTTAACCGCAACTGCAGAATATCAGGCAGTACATACCTACACGTTCTGGAGTGTTATCTCCATCCCAGCGCTTCGATGGAAATGCTGTAGTTCCAGTGCAACATATCACATGTGTAACTCCCTATGAAAAGAGACCCTATATTTTGACTTACTCAATCATTGCAGAAATATAGCCCACAAAAAAACAGATAAACTGTATGAACTCAAAGAAACAGAGTTCAACCTCAAACATTTGTGGGTCCAAATCGTTAGGATTTCTTGTGTCCCCTTTGTAAACCTATCATAAAAGATGAACTCGTATTAGCACTTTGGCAGGAGTCACTCTACCTCAAGTCACAACACAATGCATATTATTTATTTCTCCAGAACACCTGGGAAGAAAAACAGAATACTGAAACTCCAGATGTACCTGCATCACACTCTCATCTTGCTTGCCAAATAGAGACTCTGCCTTTTCGGGATCTCTTAGGAGCAACCTTGACTTGATGCTCCTGCTGAGCAAAGATGCCACAACCAACTGCCCTGCAAGGATGTAGCTGGTTAATATTTTGCCAATTTATCTTGAAAGCAACACTAGCATATCGCATGATTCAAACTCGGTGGCTGTCTGGCTGATACTAGCAATGTTGGATGAAGTACCAGGATATTGTCAAATTCAAATATCATTTTCCATCAGGGAAAAAAATGAGAAATACTAGCAATGTTGGAACAGAGAGCACAGAGCAGGGATATTGCTGCCTCACCAACGCCGCCGGTTCCCCCAACGACAAGAACCAGCTTGGAGGATGTCTCGGAGGGCCCCGCGGCGGCGGCCTCGCCGGACACTTCCGTCCGCGCCGGCTGCTCCTGCACGGCCTGCGGCTCAGCCGCGGCCGCGAGCTGCCACCTGACACGACCCACCACCGCGCCGCCCGCGAGCGGCCCGAGGGAGGCCGCACGCGGCCGCAGGAACGCCGCTCGAACGCGCCTTCCCGGCGGCGCTGGGACGAGCGGCGAGAGCACGGGGTTGAAGTTGAAGCAAGCCACCGCCATCGTGAGGGCAAGAGCAACCGCGGGTAGAGAAACGAATGAGAGCACGAGAGTGCGCGCGCGGCGGCGGCGGGAGCAAAGCAAAGGAAGGCGAGGCGGAGCGGGAGACGGGAGCCACGCGACGCGGCGGCGGCCACCTGGCCGCAGTCCAGCCAGGCGTCGGACGCTGCGGTGGGACCCGTGCGGGTGAGTGGCTCCGACGCTCGACGGAACGCGAGATGCAGATGAGTAGCTGACCGGCCTGACCCGCACAGGCGGCCAGGGGTGTTTAGGAGGGGCCTGTTTAGATATTTCGCGAAATTTTTTTCGCGTATGTTCCCTCGCATGCATGGCATATTAAATGTAGTCAAAAAAATAACCCATTATATGGATGGAGTGTACTTCGCGAGACGAATCTAATGAGCCTAGTTAGGTCGTGATTAGACAATAAATTGCTACAGTAAACATGTGCTAATGACGGATTAATTGGACTCATTAGGTTCGTCTTGCGATTTACTGACAGAATCTGTAATTAGTTTTGTAATTAGTCTATATTTAATATTTCAAATGTGTGCCCGACATACTCGAAAAATTTTTCGCGAAATATCTAAACAGGGACAGGCGGCCAGGCTGGGTGGAAATTTTTTAATGTAAATGTCACGTCAAAAGAAATATATCAATTAGAAATACTAAACGTAGATTACTAATAAAACACATTACTCATCTAAGCTAGAAATTACGAGACGAATCTAATGACGAGTAATTAAAGGGTAATTCATTAATAATTAGCGAATGATTACTATATCATTTCTGCTGCAAATCATGGATTAAATATGCTCCTTAGATTCGTCTCGCCACATACATTCCATTCATGTAATGGATTAATTTTTTTCGTCTATATTTAGTACTCTGTGCATGTAAAATTGGCTTGATGCAGAATTCAACCCATCCGTGCTCCTGTTTTTTAGCGAAAAATGCATGAAAAATTCCATAAAAATATGGGTGGATAGATGATGAATTTTTGCATGATTATATAAGGGCTTATTCTGTTTTGATGGAATGGTTCCACCCGGATTGAGATCAATATAGTATAAACTTTATGATAGTTACAATGATAGACCAGGATTTATTCCGGGTGGTGAACCAATTTAGGGCTCATTCGGTTTTGGTGGAATGGTTCCACCCGGATTGAGATGAATATAGTATAAAATTTATGATAATTACAATGAGAGCCCAGGATTTATTTCTGGTGGAGAACCAATTTACTCATGATAGAAACAACAAGAGACCGGAAATCAATCCACTAATCAAGAGGTGGGGAACCAATCTAGGTCTTCTTTGTTCGTTTTTTATTTCGATCCTTTTAATCTAATATTTTAATAATAACCTGTCCGAAACTAAATTTTCAAGAAGTAGCCCTTTTGGTTGCGGCGAACAAATTGGAGCGACTAATACTTCAGTCGCGCCACATGTTTTGGAGCGACTAACCTTCCACGTTGGCACACGGCCGTTGACATGTATTGGTTTAGTCGCGCCACATGCTTTGGAGCGACTATAGTCGCGCCAAAGTGTCTTAACCCCCTTACTATAGACCTTACCAATCGCTAACCTTCTAATACCTCAGGTACTTTTAACCCCCTTTTTGTCCGGTATAACATAACACCCCTCACATAAACGCACCGAATTCCTCCCTCATCGATCAAAATTAACAGGCCCTTGCTATTTATCACATGAGCAGGCTGATCAATGAAGAACGTGTGATGAACACGACCTTACAGTGACGAGGCCCAACCGCCCAACTGTCACAGCTTGGTGCGGAGCTACATTGTTGGCGGCCGATTTTGCGAAAAATTTGAAGTCAGAAATACTAGAGTGGGCCATTCCGCTGCTGCAGACTTGCAGTGTAGAGTCATCTTCACACCAGGCCATAGAAAGAGAACTCGCCTATGTACGCCTAAGCCGTCCACGTCTCGCCGTCAATAATCACTTTGTCGAGCGTGCCGTTCTTGTCGATCCATGTCATGTTACACATTGCTTCAGCACGCTGCTGTTTTGATTGGAATTAATTTCCAAACTATATCATGCATTGTCCTCTTGTGAAATAAAATGGCACATGGCATTGGTCTCTGTTTCTAGAAAATGAAATCAGGTAAAGAAAAGAAAAAATCTCAAACTACACTTTGAACCCTTCAACATCTGATCTCCAACGTATCATGCCGGGCGAAGCTAGAAATATTTCCTCGATGAATTTGCCATACAACAAACCAAGCCAGGTGCAAGCCGACCGACGATCTTAACTGTCTGGTTTCTAGCAATTTTTATGTCATAGATGAATAGATCTATCATCACAGATACTGCAAATTGTAGGAATTACATCAAAGAAAAAAAATAAAATGATATATGAAAACCACAAGAAATTTCTCTACTTACAACTTTGATCGCTTTCTCAAGGGAAACAACCTCATCGGACAGATTGAGGGCTCCAATAACGGCCACCAGTGTCGTTCGCCTCCTGCCGATGGTCATCGATTAATTAAACGTGCGGCTCTTCTATACGGCGCCTCCCGCATTGCTTGTACAAGTGCTCGACCAATGTAAGCCCAGCGTAAAGACGAGTTTGCTGTGCAATTCAGTCTCCTCTAATATCTAATGTACTCTACCTTACCATTTTCCTGGTAGGGCCTAACATCAAAAGCATTTCCTGGTAGAGCCTGCCTAACATCGAAAACACCCCTCACATACTGAGTTCCTTCCTCAGCTAGCCAACTCTGAAATAGAACCATGATATTTATCACACCCTAGGATTTCCAGGGCATTCTAACAAATGCGGCTTTTGTGATCGACACGACTTTCCGCTTTCTGAGTGATTCACAAATCCAGGATGATGAAAGAGGACACCCGCTTCAGCCAGTCGTCAAAACAGCATTCACGCACTCCTTATGCGTTCGAATCCAGAATCACATTTCAGTCTTTCACAGTATTGGAGTGCCCCGATCATCATGTTATAGGTTCAGCTGGCACAAATATGGGAATTCTTGGTAGTTACAATCGTTGGTCTCATCCACCCATAGTTCTACTCCTGATCCGTTTCTTTCATAGGAGCTCTGCGCCCTCCTCCAAAGGCCACAATGAACGCACACTGGTCACGGCCGCTCATAACCTGCCACAGTGATCATGCTGTTCCGGTGTTCCCTTTCACCTCCAACCTCCGGATATTTGCCCACTTCTTCTGCATCAGCCTTTGGTCAAATCCAGCCGACAGCGCACTACAGCATACACACTGAATTAAGCAAACTTCTGAAATCCATGAAAACAGGAAACAAGTATCACATTACAGTAAGGTACCCTACCCTTCTTAGCCGGCGGTCATCACTCACACATGATCAGGGTCCCGGGCATCGTGGCCAAGTATCAGTGTTGCTGTTCTTTCTTTCCAGTGGAGCGTTATAAAAAGCCTGAAAGGCCAGGAAATCATGGGTTGCTGAACGTGTAGATCTACATGCCATAATCAGAAATGAACATGATTTTTCTTAGGCACTGCCTTAGTACACGACGATCGTTACAGTGGGAAAATAAAATGAAGTATAAAAGTGGCAAAAAAAAAGCCCCCAAGAGACGTTTTCTATTTCTTCTTCCCAGCTTTGCCCTCCTTTCTTCTGACAACCTCATCAGCATATCGGATACCCTTTCCCTTGTATGGCTCAGGTGGCCTCCACTTCTTTATGGTAGCAGCAAACTGACCGATTGCGCTCTTGTCATAGCCGCTCACAATGATTCTGGTGTTCTCTTCCACCTTGACCTGCAGGCCTTCTGGAACAGCCATCCGAACAGGGTGCGAGAATCCCAGGTTCATCACAAGATCTTTGCCCTCCACCGCAGCACGATATCCAACACCCACTAATTGAAGCTTCTTATCAAATCCTTTTGACACACCAACTATGATGTTATCTGTCAATGTTCTGCATTGAATATTTGCATCCAAGTATTTAGAGGAAGATGTGAAGGATAGTGAGACAAGATAAAGAATCTATAATGATTTCTCTACCAAGCTATAATAATCAGAAAACTTCAAAAATCACCCACTAAGGAGATCATTGATGCTTAAGGCAAAGAAAATGAGTGACAGATAGAGAATATAGTGATGTATCACACCTTTACATCCAATTCTTGACCATGCATAAAATAATATTGTGTGTGTCTCTTAACCAAAGTGGGTACTTTCCCCACGATATCTCTGCTCTTTTTATTTATTAAGATGGTGCCAGGATAAATCATAGCCCAAGTAGTACAGACTTGATGATGTTTGTTATAGATAAAACGGATTTCACAGTTTCTGAACACCAGAAAGGGGCAATTGTAGCCTATTTCCTTAGTACCAATAATGGACAGAGAATGGTGAATACAAGATAGATACTCATATGCAAATCTTTTTCAGGCCAACTAGAATGGGCCTATTTTGCTTACAACAGATCATCTAGTGGATTTTGTTAAGACAGTGTTTTTTTCTCAGGTCTGGAACAGAGCAAAGCCATCACATTTACTGGTTATTGGCAAGACAAGAGGTAAGAGGAAAAATAAATACATGAAGCAGGCTACTGCTATCTAGAATCTGAATCCTTGTAAGAGCTAATAGTATCAGAGGGCTGTCTATCTGCTCGTATACTGAAAATAGCATGTGTTATACAATTTATTCAAGGCATTGGTGGTATCACAATGAAATAATCACGGGAATCAATACTGCTCTTGACCGTACAAAGTGATAGCTCGATTACAAAATTTGTGACAAGAACATAGAGCTCATAAGTTGGCAGCTAACTTTAGGAATTGCAGGAGAAGATATGTAAAACAATAATAAATGTAGCGAAACACATTACGAGAAGTAAACCAGCAAAAAATGATATGGGCAAACTCATTTTTAGTTTCCAGTTGACGTTTACCTGAAAAGTCCGTGCATCTGATTTGCCCTCTTGGTCTCCGCAGTCTTGTAAACTCTCAGCTTACCAGATTCTTCCTTCACAACTTTCACTTCACCTGGATAGCTCAATGATAACTCCCCTAGTGGACCCTTAGCTTTGACAAACTGTTCCTCTAACGTGAGAGTAACATTTGATGGAACTTCAATGGGCTTCTTTCCAATTCTAGATTCTTTGCACTCCACTACTGTTCTGACAAATCCAACTCTGCCAGTAGGGATAACACGAGGACGAATCCCTTGTGTCTTTCCAAGGAAGCCAGTTCTTGAATTGCTGGGGGGGTTTCAGAGAAAGTAAGAACACCAAATTTCCATATTAGATTTTAGAAAAACAGTCCTTCCTATTTGACAATAATGCATCATTTTTCTTTATGCACTTTATTAAACCAAAACGAATTTAGAACATGAACGCTCAGCACAACATTTGTCACCAACTAAAGACATGGGATCTAAACTTCTAAAGACCAAAGTGTAAAAGCTATCAAATAAAAAAACTGGTTGCTAAACTGTGCCGTCACCTTGAACTTTGTAAGTGCAAATCCAAGGCACTCTGTCATTAACTCATCATGTATCATGGTCATGAGGTTACCACGGTCCACGGAAGGGTGCTAGTGCTATGAAGGACAATTTACTGAAATGTCGGTCATTCATACCAGGGCCATAAGCTTCAGATATCTGGAGGATAAAAACTTATAGCGGTCGATTATCAACCAGTGAGCCTTGGAGGCAAGACAAGGTCCGGCATCTAAACTATAGGCAAACTGAACTAATAGGTAACATTTCTGTAAGACAGAACACTAAACCATCCAAACCGCTGTCCCAGGCGAGATACAGGTCATACAGCACTTCCATCAGGATGCAGGAAGATGTAGCTGATTGCATTTAATGGAATTTTCCTACAAACTAGACTGATTGTTGACACGCGTCCACGCCAACTGCATCCCAAAAAAGAATGCCTGGTACCACCACCACCAATCCACCCTTTTCTGTTGATGGCGAAGCAACAGGACAGTAAGTAACCAAGAAAATGCCGGTTCTTGGAAACAAAAGCCCAACAAATCCATCCATGGCATACGGCATGGAAGCAATCCTTGATCCAATCCAAGATGGTGGAACCGCAGCACTTGGCGTGTGTCGGCGAACAAGGGCAGAGAAGAAAACCACTCTGTCCTACGAGGCCGAGGCGGCGAGGGGCACTGACAGGAATGAAAGGGGACGGCGAGGAGGGAGCGTACCAAGGGAGGTGGAGGGAAGGGGAGAGGGACGCCATGCTCGGGCGCTCGCAGTCGCCGGAGGAGCTGCCTCCGCTCGCTCGGTCGGTTGCCCTCCGTCCCTGCAGCCGCGCGGTTTCTTCTTATCCTGACGCTCGGAGCCCTGCACACAGCCGGTTCTGTTATCCAGTGAGCAGCGAGAAGAGGGGAAGCGAGCTCGTCTGGTATTGGGCTGGACTCCGATCAGGCTCGACACAGACACAGATATGGGCTCAGCCCGTAGATGCACCTCGTCGTCGTTGATAGTAAACCCGTCTCACACGGTCAAACGGCACAAAAGTAAGATGGTTCCATTGAAGTTTGGATTGAAGTTGTTCCATTTCAAAACACGGTCAAAATATGGATCTACTAGAAAGAATATGTTCATCGTAAAGTGCAGCATATATGCATATTTGTACGTCTACAAAAGTTGGGCCATCATGTCTTATGATTAGAAAAGTATCAACGAGAAAATTGTCTACACTTTAAAAGACAATAACAAAAAAAAATGATCGCCCGGGAAAAGCACTATAATCTTATCTGTGTCACCCATAATGAGTTTATGGCACGAGATCCAAGAGAATAGCAAAGTTTTTTTTTTCTTCTTCTTCTCAGATTGTATTTGTTAGATATGAAACTCAACAAACACATTTCATACTCTTGTGTCAGAAAGCCCATGATTAATATGGCTAGTAGGCATTGCAGTATTGCATGATATGGATGGGAAAATCCTCTGTGAAAATAATGATAAGAGGATTGACTAATCCATAGGTGCAATGTTAAATAAATTCTATAGAATATGGATAGTTTTTGGATTAGTCCGAGATCGATGTAGGTCGCAACAACGGGGCTTAATACATCACTGATAGTCTGATACACGAAAATTGGTTGTGTGTATATGGATTTTTTAGGGACTCGAGAGCGATCTCGTTAGCAGAAAAGCTTCGTTGTCATCGTCAGTTCGTCACCAATAATCCAAGTCAGAAGTCACAAACACGAAGCCGCCCGCCTTCTCCATTCCCCACCCGGGCACCCCACACCTCGATCTTCCCTTTCCTCTCGTCGGAGCTCGGAACCCTAGACAATACACTTCACCGGCCAACTCCCCGGCGGAGGAGGCGGCCGGAGATGGACGACTTCAGCGGCGGCGCACCGGGGGCGTGCTCCAAGAACAAGAAGCCGCGGCACCTGTCCCGGTCGCTCACCTACCACCACCACCACCCGTACCAGGGGCGCCACCTGCCGCCGACGCCGCCGTCGCCGGCGCCCAACCCGCAGCGCCCGCGGTCGGTGGTCCTCTACACGACGTCGCTCCGCGGAGTGCGCCGCACGTTCGCGGACTGCTGCGCGGTGCGCGCCGTGCTGCGGGGGCTCCGCGTCGCCGTGGACGAGCGCGACGTCTCCATGGACGCGGCGCTCCGGCGGGAGCTGCAGGGGATCCTCGCCGCGCGGGGCCGCGGCTTCTCGCTCCCGCAGCTCCTCGTCGGGGGGGCGCTCATCGGCGGCGCAGACGAGGTCCGCCGCCTGCACGAGTCCGGCGAGCTCCGACGCGTCCTCGAGGGCGCCCCCGGCCAGGATCCGGCCTTCGTCTGCGGCGCCTGCGGGGGATTCCGGTTTGTGCCCTGCACCGCCTGCGACGGCTCACGCAAGGTGTTCGTGGAGGAAGAGGGGCACGCCCGCCGCTGCATCGATTGCAACGAGAACGGCTTGGTACGCTGCCTTAATTGCTGTTCTTGATCGCTCAGTAGATGAACCTACCGTGTTAATAGTTGTACGAGAACCAAAGAATTAGAGATGCAGAGAGAAACAAGGAAGGAGGAGCCTTCCTTGATTTCTTGGACTGTGGTTATGCACACAGTTGGAGATTTGGGTATGCTGGTGTTTGGGGGAGGAGAGACAAATGGTTTCTTGGCCCTGCACTCGTGAATCTGCAGCTTGATCGGTGATTCTGGTGATTAAGGTGCGATCTCAAAATACTATACATGTTTGTGTGTATGAAATGTATTGAGGTTGAGAAAAGAAACCTTCGTCGTGTAGTAGAAGGACCAGAGTACTTAGAGATTTAGAGGCTGTACATGGAGGCAAGAAAGCTTCATCCTTCCTTGTTTCCTTGGCCTGATGTATGCTGTAAACCTTGTGGTTGTACAGAATTGGCGATTGGGTGTGAAGGATGGTGTTAGGGTGTTTCAGGAAGTGAACAATATGCCAATAGGGTTATTGGCTGTATAGTTGTATAAATCTGCAATGGGGAATCCCAATTGGTGATTAAGGTGCCACCTCATGTATATAATGTAAACTGAACATTGATATCCAGAGTGGGTTTGATCAACAAGTAATGGAGGTTGTGCTAAACAAGCAAACATTATTCATTGTATGTCTCCACCTATCTTGCTGTCCTTTTTTAGATATTTTCTTGGCTCCTAGCTCAGCATTTGTTGTGATTTTGCTCTGAATTCTGAAACATGTGAAGTACATTTTTTTTTAACACCATGTGCATCTGATTTTACAGTTATGCTATTCCTAGCTTAGTAGCATCAAATTATTTTACGCAAAAAAAAATGGAGCATTGCTTGTCTTGAAGAATCCTAGTGCTGTGATTTGCAATACTATGATCTTGCAGTTCAATAGTTAAATTATATATTCAAGAACCTCATCTGTAAGACTTTAACTGCAAAGTCTGCAATACTACACTTGTCTTCAAGAATCCTAGTGCTGTGGTTTGCAATGTGTTATGTGTACATTGCTAAACTTGGTGTTTTTCAGCAATGCGAAGTCACTTCCTAACCTAAGGACTCGCTTGGAACTAGTATCACTTTTGCTGTGTAGTGGCTTGGAAGTTGGAACCAAAGTTGGGACATAGCCAGTCGTTTAGAAATGTTCTTTGATTCTTTCCACTTGACAAGCTTGAAGGAAAAAAGAGACAAATATAGATGGATCAACATTTCAGATAATTAAACTAGAAGATCAGTATTGAGAATGTGTGTTCCCAAAATACTAATTTGAGTCAGTAAAATGTCTAAAGTTGGCGCAGCCACCCACTAATCATATCGATAGAATGAACCAATAGTTTCATTGTCACTGTAGAGGCTATGCTTCATCTCTCTGTTTTACAATGTGATCAACCAGTAACAAAATTGTAGCAACTCTTCCAATTAAATTTTGGATGAGCTTGAGTAACTTAATTGCCTGTGAGCTCATATCCTGTAAGTAACTGGAAGAAGTTTTAACTTGTAAAGAAAAAGAAATGTTCATTGTATGACACAAAAAGCTTGTATGATTGTTTCTGAATGGACAAAAAAGAAATAAAAAACTCCAGATCACATTTCTTTTAGGGGCATCACTTGTCTTTCATGTGAATAAATTGAGAGTTTGAATTTGACATTTGCGTAGTTTTTGTGACATCATATAAAAAAATACACGTTTTATTTTTTTTCCCTTGCAATTGTGATTACGCTTTTGTGTCACGTACTGGCATATGTTCAGTTTTCTGAACAATCCTGCCGTTTACATGAAGATCTGTATAATGAAACATGAATGATCATATTGTTGAGACAGAAACTTCAATGTGTACGTGAGATGAATGTGATGGTCCATAAGGAGTTCGAGCTGAAGTCTGAATGAACGATACGGAGTAATTGCTCGTAGTACCAGGGGTTTTTTTTCCCGACCGGTCCGGCCAAACCGCAGGCCGACGGTAGCGGTTAGCCGGACCGGTTTGACCGGAAACCGGTAGAAACCGGATAAATTTAAAAACCAAATTAAATCCGCAGTTCAACCGGTTTCGAACGGTTAGCCGGCCGGTTTGAGCGGTTAGCCGGTCGGTTTGAGAGGTTAGCCGGCTGGTTTGAACGGTTTGACAAATTTTCGAATTTTAATTGAAAATTAAAAATTTTAATTTTGGCCGGTTTGAGCGGTTAGCCGGCCGGTTTGAGCGGTTAGCCGACCGGTTTGAACGGTTTGACAAATTTTCGAATTTTAATTGAAAATTAAAAATTTTAATTTTGGCCGGTTTGAGCGGTTAGCCGGCCGGTTTGAGCGGTTTGCCGACCGGTTTGAACGGTTTGACAAATTTTTGAATTTTAATTCAAGTTTAAAATTTTTAAATTTAGCCGGTTTCAAACCAGCCGGTACCGCTACCGGTCCGGACCGGTTTGACCGGTTACCGCGGTATCCGGACCGGTAGCGGTCGGGAAAAAAAAACCTGCGTAGTACCACTATTTGTTTCTCCCAGGGTTTAGTCTCCCGCGATGCATAATTCAAAAAAATGGCAATATATATTTCACAACCTTCAGGACCGCATGTTTGGAACTTTTTCTTTCTATTTTACCCCAGACTTCATTTCCTCTCTGTTTCAGAAGATGGCATGAGACCCTGAGTCTTCATGTCTTCAGGAGCTCCTTTTTTTTTAATCGTGAACAGAGTGGCACTCCAAAAGGGATCCTTCTAGCATTTGAGCATACTTAATTCTCAAGCATAAGTCATCGCATCTCATGAGTTGCCATTAGATTCTCCTATACCACATGATGGCAGCACCTAAACAGTTCAAATCGAAGAGATTTCTACGGATTCTACATCAGTACAGTCCTGGTTTACATAAGATGTGCTACATCCACCAGCACCATGCTACAGAAGCCAAAAGACAATAGCAAACTAGAGCAGGCTAAAAAAACTGACAAATTGCCTCTGGAGGTTCCTGCATGCGGCTACAGCTTTTGCTAATGTGATTCATGACCTCTGGAGGTCAAGACAGCACCGAAGAGGGTGGGCTACCTGCTATTGCTCCTTCCAGATTCTCCCAGTGACCCGCAGCTTGAGCTCCTTCCTGTCCCCTCCCGAGAAAAACAGGGCCATGTTTCGCTGGATGATCAGTCCATCATAGCTGTCACGAACCTTCCGATGGCTGTCTCTGATGCTCCGAGGCACCCCTTGCCAGGTCATCTTGCGACCGGTGCCTCCCACCTCCAGGCTGTAGCTGTAGTTCTTCGCTTCCGCGTCGTCTCCCATGAACCTCAGGAAGGCAATGTAGACAGGCGCCATGCCCAGCTGAAAGGCTTCGAAGTGTAAGCAGAAGTATTGGCCAAAGCAGCTAAACACCTGCATCAGATAGTTATAATCAGTTTGTTTACTTCGTTGTTCGTTCCATGGTAATGTCAAAAATAATAGGAAACATCACAGTTTTATCGCACTAGAAAAAATCAGTGATATAAGGTAGCAGATCAAGAAGAAATTTGAAACATTTTGCACTCTTGACTTGAAACATTCAAAGGCTGTTCATTAGACGAAGATGGATCTGTACATGCAGTGTAGTTGTATGAGAAAAATTATTTTCCAAAAAGTGTGTTGATCAGCACCCTTTATTGTATTTATATACGTGTGACAATTAGTTGCAGGTTGATAAACACATGCCACACTAGTATCTGACAAATATACCAAGTTGTCACGGGTGGATGTAGATGGAAGGGAGTTGAACCTGACCCAAGCAGCCCGACCTCGCTAATGGCGGCGGCCGGACCACAAGGGCAGGCGATAGAAGCACTAAATTGATTCTTATCTCTTGCTTGCCTCCTTTGATACATCTCCTCTCATTATATATGGAGGATTACTTAACCTCTAAGTAAGACACTTAACCCTAACCTTAATGGACCTAGCCCAATAGGCCCAAGTGGCCCAGCCGACTCCCATGACAGTTTCAATTCGGAAATTCCACAAAAAGCTCTAGAAAATTAAACTCCAATCTTTGCAGAAAACACAGCTAGAAAAAACACCCAATAGAAATGGTTAATCAACATGTTGATGTAAACGAGTAATACCGTAAGCATCCAGGTGGCATTCTCGACTTCATGAGGGTTTGGCTTGACATAACGATGGTTGAAGGTGCAGCCATTGTGCATGTCAACTTTGTGGTCATCTTTTAAGTGATTGACCAAGTATGGAATGTCACCAGCAACCGTGCATTCAGATCCAGCATATGGACAGCTATAGGGCCTATATTGGCACTGTGACTCATGCTTCAGCTTGCTGTAGTAAGGATATATGCCCGAGCACCCAAAGCTCTGGTACTTGCATGGAAGTTCAAGAGATGCAGCCACCTTCTCGAGAGCAAGGCATCTTATGTTACCCAATTCATGCCTACAAGTTGGACAGCGATTATGAACCCTTGGTTTGCAGCCAGAGCACAAAGTATGACCATTAGAGCACTGCATAGAGAAAAATATGGCATTACTATCATATGAAATAAGATTTTAATAGTTTAACAGGAGGTACACAGCAGAACGTTTTTTGAGTCTCAGTTTTGCATCATATACCTAACAAAAAACACAACTTGTGGTTTCTAGACCCTGCACATTGAACATCTCTACAAAAGTGATAAAATTGTGATAGCAGTTCCTAATACAAAAGCAACTCTTAAACTGAAATTGAGATGGACCAGACCAAAATTAAGCTTGCTGGTTATTGCACCAAGTTTTGGTGTCAACAAGTTCATAATAATGAAAGCAACTCTTAAACGAAACTAAACCATAATTTTCATACAAATGACTAGATCTGAACAGGGTGAATTTAATACAGGAATAGATGTAAACATGCAATGGATTGGTATGCGTGTGCACCTGATGAATAGGAGGGTACATAGCACTCAAGCAGACTGGACATTCCAGAAGTTCACGCACACTGCTGGACACCACCACATTCGGTTTTGGTGGGTGCTGAATATGATCGCTAGCGAGTTCAGTAACATCCAGTACCTCAGTCTTTGGGGGGTCAATAACCTCAGAACAGGAATCATCAATATAACCAGCTGTGGCCATCATCAGGGGCTTGGAATTTATGGCCTGCTATGAGAAAAAAGACAAATATATTTCATTACAGTATGGGATTTAAAAAATGACGGGAAAGATACATTCAGTGAGTACAAGCATAGTTTTATACAGTTCCAATACAGTCTAGTGTAAATAGATGGAGCACGCGGTCTCTAGGGTGAAGTGATGCTTTCGAGTGTTGACCAGCCAGGTCTTCCTACTTACGCAACAAATATCTCAAAAGTCCCATGGACCTATTCAAAGTGTGCGGGCAGAACTCATATCAGGCTTTAATTAGTATGCCTTTCACAAGAAGAAAATGGCGTACACCTTGAGCTAGGATAGTAGGATGTGCTGTCATTGTTCATTCATTTGCGTGTAGTCTCAGTGCCTTTGAATTGAACAAAAATGTCAAGAACCATGTGTGTTAAACAACCAAAGCTTCCTTCGTTTCTGATCTTCTATAGACAAAAAAACGCATCCTGATAGGGAAGCAAGGAGATTTACACAAGAAAAAAGCGCATCAAAGCGGCACGAAATCGCATCAGATCGAGAAACTTTAAAAAAAAAAAAAAAAAAAAAAACTGCTCAAACCCTGGCAACAAGCAAACAGACAGTTATTAAACCCCATCGCTTCCATCCGCTCGGCCGCATTGGAGTCGATCGAGTAGAGTCGCCTCAGCAAATCCAAGAACTCCTCCCAACCCTCCCCGTAAAAACCCAAAATTTCACCGGGAAAACCATGAAATTTTCCCCAAGAAAAACTGAAGCAGCATAGACTTAAGCAGGACTTTACCTCGGCGGAAGAGGGCACGGAAATACGGAACGGAACAGCTCGCCCGCCCTGATCTCGCCCGCTTGCGGCTGCGGCGGCGATGGCTGGCGAGGCGGGGAGGAGGCCGAGATGAGAGAGGGGAGAGGCGAGGATTTCGAATGAATGCTCGCTCTCTCTCTCTCTCTGTCCCCTCTCCCTCTGTTCGTTTTTGTTTTCTTGCTCTCGTTGTGTTTGTCTCGTGAAAGTCGTGAAGCTTTTTCGTGCCGTGCGCCGTTTGTTTGGATCCTCTGGTCCCTCGGGACCCACACTTGCATTCATTCACACATACTATATTACTATTAAAATAATTTTAATTTACCTTTTAAAAAAGTGTTAATTTAAAAAGGGGGCATAAACAAATTGGTACCAATAGTAGTCAACTGTTTAACTGTGTAAGGGCAGTCCCAACCCATAGAGTCTATGAGTAGTTTCTATGTCGCCACATAAGCAAGAAATCGCTATAGAAACTACACTCCACAACCCATGATTTCTTAATTTGGATTGTTAATAAATGCATCATCTCTCCTCTCTACCAATCATGTTTACTCTTTATCTATCATGAAGAAACCATCATCTCCCCAATGCAAATGCAAAGTTTGGTAGTGTCTAGTGCATAGGTTCTCGTGTAGACATTGGGTCTTATGCAAGACCCAGTTTCTTCCTTTCTCTACTCTCTTTCTTATTTAATACAGTGCCACATAAGTTAAAAGTTCTACGTGGCAATCTAATTAATGCTGTGGAAACTATCCTAGTTGAACTGCCCTAAGTACTGATGTCTGTGTAGATGCCGTAGAGTTCAAACTGAGGTACTGCTACCTCGGTTCCAGATAGGTTGTTTTAGCTTTTTTAATTTATTATTTTTATTATGTATTTAGATAAACAGTATGTCTAAATTTATAGAAAAATTATAAATCTATAGAAACACGAAGGTAGCAGATATGTGATGTGAGCGGATTCTAAGGATTTGAACAATTTCTTTTCAAAAAATTATCTTGACCTTATATAGCAAGCGCCAAAGAAAGGCATTTGAAATAAACATGGCCGGGAAGCAAACAGTCAATTTGACCTCTCTTGGGAAAGCTTTGATTGATTCGGCGATGGAGCCGGCCTTCCTTCTTGCCAACCGCGTAAAACGCGTCGCCGACGCCCGACGGCAAAGATTGAAGATCGCATGCCAGCTTACCTGGGGCCCTTTATTTTTTGCCCGTTCAAACAAGTGAGTACTCCCTAACATAGGATATATTAAAATGACCTTGTGTTTATCCATGAACTTAAATATGTTAGATACATGACATTGTTGAATATCGCGCAATGAGACCATGAACTGCAAATAGCCTAAACACCTCAAAAACATTCTTAAAAAAAAAAATAGTAAAATGCACCAGAGGTCCATCAACTTGTAAGGAGGTGTCACTTAGGTCCATCAACTCTGAAAAGTGCATTTTTGGGTCCATAAACCATTTAAGTGATTCACCGTAGGTCCATACCCCTTCGTTTATGTTTGTATTTTACAAAAATCTCCCTTCTATTTCTTTTTCTTTCACATGGACAACCTTTGCCACCGTTCAAGCAGACCAGCGGCATAGCGCGTCTGCCGCTTCACATCTTCCTCTGGTCGGCGAAGATGTCGGTGGCGGTGTGCCGTGGCTCTGGCCTGCCAACGTTCGAGGAGCCCGACAAGAAGCAGGGTGCGTCAAGGTTCTGTTTATCCGATTTGGAAGATGGTGCTTTTTTTGCTTGATTTATAGCTCTGAGGAGTGTGTTCATCGAGATAGACAGAAAACAGAACGCGATGTACTATGAATTTTGTCTTGGACCAGTCCATCATTTGGCCTGGAGGTAGCATGATACTGGTGTGATGTTCAAGTTTGAACCGAGATGGACTTGGGACTGAGCTCCATTTTGTTTCCGCCTTGCTTTGCTTGTATGCCTACAGACGCTCGTTCCCAGTTTTTTTGTTTCGACTCTAAAGTCTACCTGTTTGCTCTCGGAGCGAGCAATACAGTTGTAAAATGACATGTATATCTGTTCTGCACTCTGCTATGTTCGTTGGCACTTGGTAGTTGGGAACGCCTGCGCATCGGTGGCAGCTGTGGCACGGGGCGCTGCGATGGCGCACCACAGCCGGGGGGCAGGTGTCTGCTCTGCGAATCATGGATGCGTGTATGGAACTATGGAAGACAAGAGGCGCGCGGCAAGGCAGGCACGAGCTGACAAGCGGAGCAAGCGACAGCCGAGTGCTTAACCGGCTACGCTACGGAAGAGGAGGATGACAGCGACGGCTGGGTGCACGTGCACCACCTGCCCACCGCCGCCGAGATGAAGCAGCAGCTTCTGCTGTTCACGTCACGGCTTGGGGGGGGGGGGGGGGGGGGGGGGCTGGGGGCTGCTGCAGAGCGTGCGGCGGTTGGCAGCTGGAGCAGAAGCCGCTCTTCATCGTGAAGCCCTACTGCATTACCACCTCCTGAATAGAAGCCGACGATCATTCGATCACACGCCGCGCGGGTGTCTGAAGGACGGCGAGCTGGTGGTGGTCTGTTTAAACAGCCGCACAGGGCTATCCATGTAAAAGAAGAAAAAATAGAGAGGGGTTTTTTGTAAAATACAAACATAAACGAAGGGGTATGGACTTAGGATGAATCACTTAAAAAGTTTGTGGACCTAAAAATGCATTTTCATAGTTGATGGACCCAAGTGACACCTCTTTACAAGTTGATAGACCTCTGGTGCATTTTACTAAAAAAAATTGCCGACCTAAAGAGTAGGGTGTTCATAGCCGGTTTAGGCGTTTAGCTAATATGGCTATTGGCAAGCTGCTTAATGCTAAGGCTTTTTATTTACTCTACTACTGCTATAAGTTTTTTTTTCATTATCGATTCAGTTTTCCCCAAATGGTTCATTTCACCCATGAACATCCCTGGACTTGAAGTAATGAAACATTCCCTTTTTATGGGTGCCCTCTCCTTTTGGAGGATGACTAGATAGACTTATGTCCTACAACAATAATCTTCCATGAACAATCTTTCAAAGGCTATGCATCAATCATCCTTTTTCACTGATTTTTCTGCTTCAATGCTTGTTGCTTGCTGCTAGCTCTTGTCAACAAATGTGTGCGTGATCTATATTCTCAGTTAAGGAAAGCCACATGAACCATAAATGCAGTTAATTACTAAAAAAATAAATGCAGTTAAAAGAGATAAAAGCATACTTTTATCAATGAAATAGGCACGATCCCCTTTATCAATAAAAAAGAGAAAAGAGCTAGCTACTAATCATCATACAATCCATAAGACTTTTCAAGGTAAAATGCATGCTTCAGTTTATCTCATTACATATGGAGCCTTCTTAAATCTCGATTGTGCAAAATTTAATCCATTGAAGAAGTTCAATATTATGTTACCATTCAAATTTTGTTTGGGCGCGGGGGGGGGGGGGGGGGGGGGGGGGGGGGGGAGGGGGGGGGGGAGGATAGATCTTAATATGTAGACTATGATGAAGTTAACCTCTTCAATGATTTACTGATTGTTACTAAAGTTTGCATATGATGTGCCCATGTAATGATAAAATTGTCTTCTTATAAGATTAGGCAAGATACGATATAGAGAGGTTGTCTACTCTTACTTTTGTAGGATTGATAATTAATATTCAAGTTGTAAAAAGTCACTAATTGCATAATGCTATCGTATAGCTAATTTTCAGAATTTTATTCGCTAATTGCATAATGCCTGATTTTGGTTTATGTTGTCCAAAAGTGAAAATCAACTCCTTATAAAATGCCGACAACTTGCATATTTGAACCTGAATATAATTATTTTATATGAAATATTTGCAATGTACTAGTTATATGACATTTTGAGTAGCAAATTGGTTTTGTAATCAGTTACTTTTTGCCGTCAAAATCCTATCTAATTATGATAGGAGAGAGTATAAGCTGTGGATTCTTTCTTGCGGGCTAGTTTCATAACAGGCTTTGGCTAAAATTTAAGGATTTTTTACTTTTCTAGACGGAGAGTTTTTCTTAATGAAAAGAACTTGTTCAGCAAGAAGAACACTCTCGGAAACCAAAAGGTCAAGCTCAAAACCCAAGGCAAAAATTTCGAACCCGAAACCCACTACTGCTCCGAATCCCCGACTCCGATGGCGACATCGCCGCCGCAGAACCCTAGCTCCGGCGACCCCTCCGATGCCTCGAGCCTCGCCGCCGCCGCGCTCGACGTGCCCGCGCGCGCATGGAGATCCCTCGTCGCGCGCCTCCCTCCCCTCCCGGCCTCCTCCGGCCTCCTTGCCGCCGTCGCCGACCTCCAGCGCCGCTACTTCGGCGTCCGCCCCCGCCGTCGGCGCAGGCGCGCAGCTCTGCCTCTCCCACTCCGCCCTGCGGCCGCGCACTCTGCTCGGTGAGAATTCCCTGCGACGATTGGCTTGCGCTTGATGCTGATTCGAGCTCTGAAATGTTAGCTGACCTAGGAGTGTCACTGAGGTCGATCATTTATGGAATGCCACTGCGAACTTTTGTCTGAACAATGTCGCTCAGGTGCTTTTATGGAATTTCGCTTTGCGTGTGTTCTTATGTTACACTGCACTCTGCAGAGTGTCGACTAGGCACTCGAAACTTGTGCAAGTTTTGGGCTATTACGAGTTGTGGCATTCATAGAACACGGTATGATTGCTTAGACATTGTTCAATAAAAGCAAATGCCAACTCAACCCATGATTTTTCTTTAGCTAATGGTTTGTTGACCTATTTACTATGGTCTAATATTTTTCGTATGCCATTGATAACCTTGATGAAGCAGGATCACTTAAGTTGTTTCTGAATATTTATTCTTTTTAGGATTGCTGGAGAGATGCCCAAAGCCTTTGTCATCTTAGATGATGTTGTGCAACATACCCTGACTAATTTGCACAGTATTCACAAAAGCTTACTATTTTGGCAGGCCAAAGCTGAGGTATTGAGCTAATCCACTGGCCTTTCAAGTAGTTCAATTATTTTTAAGATCTTTAGCGAGATGCATCTTATTCTTTGTATTATTTACTATTTTATCTGTGGAATACTTCTTCTCAGGGAACAAATTCTCAGAAAGTTTACTTTATGATCTTTGAGAGAGGTCCGAGGGCCTTTGTTGATGCAACATATCAAACACTCACTAGACTTGGGAGCAATGGACGTCCCGTCCAATACATTTTGCATTCTGCATCTGATATGGTGTCAACGAAACTTGCTGCCCTGACAAGTATGCAACACTACCTGGCAACTTTTCTTGCAGAGGTTTGTTTATTTCCATCGAGTGCAATTATTATAACATACCAGTAGTAATCCTATAATTGCGATAGCTGTGCTTATGTCTACTTTAGTAAAATTTTATCTTACATTCCGTGTTAATTTTTTGGGTACTTTCAAACATAACTGCTGTGCTGCTCTGATCAAAATTCAAACTAGTTTTCATCGTGGATTGCAATGCATTGTGTTACATGCATATACAATATCACACGCGTTAATTTAAATTCTAACTTGCCTCTTCTGTAGATTCATTCTGAAGTTGATAGATGCAGCGAAGGGTTAACTGCAAACTCAGATAAATCGCTACACACATTATTCATTGTTTTAAATACCACATTTTCCAAGCTTGAGGCATCACTTAGAAATGCTGGCAAGGTATGCAATGCTTATATTTTGTATCTTCTGATGTATTGTATACAGCAGACTTTCTTGTTTTTAACTTAGTGTTTTCAGGGGCAAGATGAACTATTTACACATGATGGGAACTCATATGGACTGTTTGGGAAATTGCCAGAAGTTGATGTAGATAGTCCAGAATGGACAGAGGCCTTATCAACAGATGGTATAGGTTTAATCTATCAAAACCTTCAGAAGTTAGATAGTTTTCTGTCCTCTCAGGTAAGCAACTCTATATTCCTAAAACAGCTCATGTGAAATTTCTGCTTAGGTTCAAGACCAGTGATCTTTATTGTTGAAATACGTTGAGTGCAATGCATCATATTTGATCTATAGTTATACTAACAAAGTAACTTTTGACGCTACCTGTTTGTGCTGCCTGTAAATAACTTTTAAATGCATAGCCAGTGACTTTGCTGATTGGAATTATTGGTAGGATGAAAGTGAAAGCAGCAAACACATTGGACAAGTGATGAAACATCAAAACTCATCACCTATATATATAAGCTAACTATCATGTGATTGGGTTGGATTTCTATAGTTGTATCTCATTATTAGAATACTGGTGTACATCTTATGAACCTTTTTAATTGGCACTTTCTCCTGCTCTTTTATTGATGTTATAGATAATTTATTCTGTAGTACTTGGCTACTTGCTAGAAATAAATTTGCCTTGCTTGCTATTGGCTGCTGTAGTTCCTTTTTCTGAAATCTTATAGTGCTTTACAATTTAGATATGTATGTTCCTTATTAATCTATTTAAAAATGTATTGATTAACTATCTGAAATTGCAGCTCTCAAGCCATAAAAAACCAAACAACTTGACCGTATACTGGCTACCCTACACATGTGGGGCATTGGGTCTCTCTGTATGTTCTCTATGGCTTTTACGCCATAGCAGCTTGATGGGAAGCCCTGATATTGATAATTGGGTTCGAGATGCTAAGGAGTCTGTGGCTGGATTTTGGGATGAGCATGTGGAAAAACCAGTAAGATACTTTGTATATACGCACTTCATTTTTCCCCAGTATTCTAGTATAAGCTCTAGTATAAGTCACTGAAGTAAATCAAAAGTGGGGAGACAGGCTTTTCTGATTGTCTATATAGTTAGATATATAAGAATGTGAGCTGCTAGAGGAAGCTCGATCTTATCAGTCTGTTCCCTGAAATATCAACAAGGAAATGCAGAGAATGACACAGACAGAACTGAGAAGCATGCTGCCTTGTGTATTATTGGGCGTAATCTTTTGTTAGTATGGTATAAGATTACATGTCAGTAAATCCATGTGTCCTTAAAGGAGAATATGTGCATACAAACAAATTTAATTGAAGAATTGATGTAAAACCATGAGCTACAATAAATATTTTATATATATTCAAAAGTTTTGTGCGAATCATTGAATTTAGAGACTTGCTTCAATTTGGTCCATTTTATCTGAAACTTGAAGATAAAATATAGTTCTAAAATTTCGAAGTTAGTTTTACTAGTGTCCTGACTGCGTGATTGTTTTCTCTTCATTTGCCATTCATTAGATCATTTCCATTAGAGATGAGCTTTTCGAGACATTCAAGCAAAGAGATAAAGGTGTAATGGAAAGTCAAGAGGTCCAACTAACTGAAGATTCATTGCGCAGGTTATCCATTAAACGCTATCTCTCTAATTTCTATCGACATGCTGATTTCTTGAAGCTAATGTCTGCTTTTACTTAACCATCAAATAAATACAGCAATGTTGGTGAATTGCTATCTATTTGGCCTATTTTAAGCTTCAACTGTTTTATTTGAATAAATTGAGGATACTTTTACGTTTTTATTTTACGATTTTACAAATGGATTTATTGATTTATCAGTATTTGTCGTTTCAGTGTTGTACCAAACACATACATGTCTTAAGTAAATACAGAGGAGAAAATGACAAATTGTATAGCATGCAGGGGTGATAATGGATCATGGTCATGCCTTTTGCCCCTTTCAGAATCCAACTCAAGCTTTAATCATTTTTTATCTCACAAACATATAAAATTTTAGACCGCCCCTTTTTGAGCCCAATCCTTGAAATTTCCAGGCTAAATTTTGGGCCCTTTACCACCCCTGATTGTATGAAACTATTATATTCTTCTTCAATGTTTTGGTTATTAGGTCTCTCTGTTGAACTGATCTTATTTGCTGTTGTGTTGTACTTTTGGTTTATAATTCAAACACTAGCACGATCCAGTTTCAGGCCAAGTATACCTATTTGTAGTGTTCATATAAACATGTGCGCCTTACCTATTGTCTTTCTTTCTTTTGTCTGTGAACTAATTTCTGAATCTTCTCATAAAGTATATTTTGCATTGTTTAACCCCAATAGTTACATCATACATGTTGGGCTTGTCATTTGTAGGATGCTAGTAGCCTTCTGTGAGCAAACAGAAGGTCGAAAGTTGCCAGAAGATTCATCAGTACAGGCAATGTTGGAGACTCTCACCAGGAGGTATTGAACTATGCCAACTGTTGTTTGACAAACTTGACACCTGTCTCACTTGCTGTAGCTATTGCCATTTCCAATGTCAGTAATATTTCATATGCTCCAGTTTTTATTATGATTTCCTTGTCCTCAAGAGAGCAATTTTCCTGCTCCATACGCCCGTTTAACAAATTATTAATTCTACCACCTCTAAAGGAATGTACTCTTCTTTGTTTATTACAAAAGGAAACTTGGTGCATGTTATGTTATATATCTCATTGGAGTTTTAGTTGCTTTAACCTGTGTCGTGGTATGTTCCTGCGACTAAAGCCAATAATCGTCCAGAAACTCGCATGCAAAATGTGCTCCTTTTAACTTCGTGGTTGAATCATTTTAGTATTATCTGAGCCAGAATCTATTAGCCATCTAACTTTAACTGGTGATACAGTAGTTTCTTCTGAAAGTACAAACTCACAGTGGATTTAAATTAATGTCAGAGTTATCAAAATTCAAAATGGGCATGACCTCAGAATATTCTTGAAATCGATTTGGAGTGAATTTGATCCTAGATGTGAGTTAATAGCAGAAAAAAGTTATGCTATATACTTCATCCAACATTAGTTTTGTGTTTACATTCGGTTATACGTAAAAGTCCTGAGGAAACTTTCTCAACTTTGAGTTGGTGACCACTCACTAAATGTTGCCACATGCTTCAGTAAACTAGGAACCAACATCACCAATATCATGCATGGATAGCTTCTATGATTCAGGGATTGTTAATTTTCAAATATTTAGTCCCATCATGCCACTTCTTATTTAGCATGGTTGCATGACAATCTGGTACTGCACCCACAAGATTGAGATTGTTTTTATAGCTCCTGTACTTGTACTGAGTAAACTGGCTGACGTTTCTCTGGTTTTGGATTACTAGTAATGCATTAAATTTGGTAGTCTCCTTTCATTCGTAGGTGAACATTCACATTTATTAACCTGTCGAGTAATGAAATTGTGGGACTGCACTCATTTTCACTGTCTCTTTTGATCATTTTATGTAAGCATTGAAGTGTATTATATTTATATGTGCATTGTGCAGATATGAAAAGGAATTGATACACCCAATTCAAAATCTGTTCAGTGGAGAAATAGCCCGTGCCATGCTTATTCAGGTTCTTTCTCTTCTTATTGTTTTTAAGGTACATTCATTGAAATTGAGTGTTGCACTGACCGTCAATTTTGAAATTTCAGATTCAAAAGCTTAAACTGGATCTTGAATCGTAAGTTTAACTGGTCTCTGTCTGAAAATTTCGAATGAAATTAAATAACTTTTTGTCCTGTCTATTATTCACTGTTACTGATAATTGGTGTGATCTTACACAGGGGGCTACTGGAAATGGATCAGATTCTTAGGGCAAATGCTATTAACTTTGCTGTTCTTGCAGCTCTTCCTGCTTTTGGTCTTTCGCTTCTGCTGCTTATGTTACTGCGAACATGGATTCAGCGTGTATGTATACAGACCATCAAAAACATGTTGCCGTTCACAATTTCACTTTTGGCTTAGTTGCAGTAGCTGTAGGCCTACTGGATTTTGGGATTTTTCTCTCTAACCTGTTAGAGTTACTTATCTTTACAGTTTATGCTGTGTGAAAGTGGATATGGAAGGTATGAACTAGAAAGGACAATATGTTAAATTTGACTAACTAATCATGTACTTGTTCAACAGGACCATGGTGCAGAGGGAAGAGGTAATATTGCACGATGTCAACGGAGACTGCTTCTTGTCGATGTGGAGAGAAGGCTTATGGAGTTTCAGCATTACAGGGATAATGGAATGGTAATTTTATCTACATATGAAATTACGAGTTTAACATATTTATTGCTCAGTGTTAGGGCTCACTTAGCCTTCTATTTGGTGATTGTCTTTACTATACTTATGTCACTTGGACTTAGAGTCTCCGCCTCATCTTATTCTATCAATGTATAAAGTACCCAAATTGCCTTTTTAGTGTTTTGTTTGTCTACTAATCCAGAAGGCACCATGCATCAAACTTTTTGAACCTCTAAGCTTTGTGATTATTGATATCATCATACAAAAATTCCTTGAATTTCCTAGGAGGAAGAGGCATGGTGCAAGTTTGGATTATTACTTTACACCCTTGATAGGCTATGCAAAGCTGTTGAGTCACACGCAAAGGAAACAGGCGAATGGTTAAGGTCAGTCTCTCCGTCAAAGTCCTTCGCTTCTCTTCTTGGTTACTGTTGATCTGATGTGTAGGAAACTGTTTTGCAATGTAGCTTGAGAGAGGACATTTTTGATCTGGCAAAGCTCGACATGGGAATGCCAGACAAGATGATGGTGGTGTCACGGCTGAAGTGGATGTACAACTGCTTGCTTCCATTCTCATCGAGCCGTTTGCCGCGTCTCTAATTTTCTTATGTGGCGAAATGATCGTCATGCCTTTTGTTTTGGCCACTCTGGGCGCAAGTCTTACAGTAATATATACTGCGAGAAGTAGGACAATTTTGGAGGATTTGAAACGGAATACCTGGGAGGTTTATTGACCCCTGTATGACGGAGGAAAGAGCGAATGGTTCCTCCCGCCACACGTGACGTTTTTGTAAATTTCATGAGGTGGATAAGGCACATCGGAAGGAGTACTATTCCTGCGAGATGAATTCATGCCTGCCACTGCTTGTTACATACCCATAGTGCATGTTGTTCTAACATTCAGCCGAAACTGAAGATGGTGCAAAGTTTTTTTTTTTTTTTGAGGAAAATATAACTAGAAACTTATTCAACTGTTTCATCAAAAGATCATATCTTATTGACGTGTGGCACCAGCGGCCACACCATGGTGGGTTTCCATCACTTGCCGATCATGACGAGCAGCGCGTCCTTGTAGTGGCCGTGGGTCTTCTTGGCCACCGCGTCGGCGAGCTTGGCCCCGTGCTGCTTGGCGTATGCGTCCTTGATCTCCTCCATGTCCGCGTCGGCGCGGGACGCCACGACGCGGGTGAGCGCCGCCTTGGCCTGCCTGTCCGCGTCGTCCCCGAACGCCCTGCCGATCACCTCCGCGAAGTACCTGGGCGGCGAGTCCAGGCACTTGACGGCGTCTTGCAGGCACGGCTCGCCCACGAAATCCTGGTCGGATTTAGAAGTTGTTAATATACTCGTAGAAATAAAAGAACCGGGAAACATTTGTGCTGGAACAGAACGGAGCAGAGAGAGAGAGAGAGAGACCTCTTCTAGCGGTTTGCCGTTGAGCTCCTTGTAGATCTTGAAGGTGGCCCTGAGCTGGGGCTTGCTCCTGGTGGCGAGTATCCTCACCACCTGCTCGTTCTGCACCAGCCTCGCCGCCGCTGCCGATGCCGGAGCAGCCTTCTTGACGGCGGCCGCCAGCGCCTTGGCCTCCTCCGCGGCCAGCTCCTCGCTCACGCGCTCCCCCTCGTACCTGTACGCCGTCACCAGCCCAACCAGCAGCTGCATATCCAGCCAAGCAATTGCGATCGTGTCAGCGTGTCCACACAGACCAATGGCAGAAGGGGAAGCAGGTAGCGCGCGGGGCACGGACGCCGGCGGTGGCGTCGGTGACGCGGTAGGCGACGTCCTCCTCGAGCGAGCGGTGGTAGATCGCCTGATACGCGCGGCGGGCGCCGAGGAGGTCGGCGGCGGCGCGGGTGCACGCGACCTCCACGAGAAGCCCCGGCGGGTGGCGCGCGTGCGCCGCCCTGCCGTCGCCGTGCTCGCCGTGCAGGACGTGGTGCGCCCACCGCGCGTCGCGCTCCCACGGGTGCAGCGCCCACAGCACGGCGGCGTCCTTGAACCGGGCGAACTCCGCCTCCAGGTGCCGCAGGTACTCGTCCTCGCACCGCTCGATGCCCGCGGCGGCGCCGGCGCTCGCGGAGAAGAAGCCTGGGAAGCCCCGCCGGAACTGGGCGCGCCGCTCTGGGTGACGCCGCCACCTGCCCAGCGCCGTCACCAGCGCCGCCTCGTCCACGCCCATCCCGCCAAGGCCTTTCCGTTTTTGGCGATCACGTACCACGCGTTTTGATAAGCAGGATCGATCGACGGCGTCACAAAAGTACACTCACTCGTGTCAGCATTTCGCGGGCGCGTGCGTGCATTGCAACGCGAACAACACATCTCCATGCACAACTGGAGGAGATGTATATTTGTATATATAATATATATGTATATGTAGTACCTGCGAAGGCCCTGGTGAGGTCCTGGTTCTCGTCAGCGGCAGCGGCGGCCATGGCTGGCGGCGGCGCCTCCCTGACCTCCCTGTGCTGCGGCGGGTCCCTCTCCAGCTTCCTCGGCGCCGTCCTGAGACGCGGCGGCTGGGGCGACGCCGGCGGCGAGCTGTTGCTGTTGGCTTGCGCGAGGACCTGCTGCGCCATCGGCTTCGGTTCGGTGGCCTATATAAAGCTCGCCGGCGCCGCGCCAACGCCTGCCTCTTCAGACTTCAGGTATGGATGGGGTCAAAGGGGGGCGACCTGTTTATTTATACAGGTAGCTGCGGCCGCAGTTTCTCCATAATGTCGAGCTGCAGCAAATTTTATTTATTGATGCGTTGCATTCTACAGAATCAATTCAGATACAAAAACGCTGCAGAAGTCAATGTAAGAAATCCATGGCGCGTTGGCCAGGTTGGCAACACGACCAGGGAGCGTTCCGTGCTGCACGCCTGCACCTGCACGAGCGTTTGCTCTTGGCTGGCTGATCAGAGAGAGAGGTGCGCGCAAAAGGGGAAGGTTAGTGGATGTTAACGCAATTGCTCTGGTTTTGGGAACAGAGTGTCGATGGAGTGGCGTCGTTAAACCGCTCTCAGACGCGCCAAATTCCAAATGCGCGCCTTGGTATATGAAGAAGTGTCGATGGAAGGTTGGACGCAGTGCGTCGTGGCGAGATCGTACTGTGCTGCAGCAATGTGTGTTCACAGGCTTCTTCCATTGATTTGCACACGTCATGCATCACGGCTGACTGGATTTTCGTTCTTCGACATTCAGATTCCACCGTGGCACTGGCACACCACTAGTTACCTTGAACGAGCTTACGAGCATCCGTTCAAATTCAACCACCATTGGTGCTGCATTGGTGGTTGACCAGAGCCCGCGAACGCAACATTATTGATTGTTTGCTGTTCATCCTGCTTTCACGTCTCTGCACGTTACCTCCCCTCACCGATCGCCGGCATTTTCGATTATTCCGCCACAGCTAGAGATCGAGGAGATGGCGCCCGCGTCGGCCGCGGTGGCCGACGCCGAGAGCATCCGGAAGGCCGTGCAAGGTAACGTCTCCTCCCTCCCTCGATCTGCACGCGCATTCCCCTGGGTCTCGTCGTTCTCCTTCTTATCATCTGATCGAGCTGATCTCTACTGCGCTGCTCGGCCTCCGGCGCTGCAGGGTGGGGCACGGACGAGCGGACCCTGATCGAGATCCTCGGCGGCCGGAGGACTCCCACGCAGCGCGCCGAGGTGCGCCGCGCGTACGCGGAGCTCTACAGGGAGTCCCTCCTCGACCGCCTCCGCGCCGAGCTCTCCGGCGACCTCCGGGATGCCGTGGTGCTGTGGGCGACGGACCCGGCGGAGCGTGGCGCGCGGCTGGCCAACGCCGCGCTCGCCGCCGCCGGCGGCAAGTGGAGGACGGCCGCCATGAGCGACCAGCACGCCTGGGCGCTGGCCGAGGTCGCCTGCGCCTCCGCTCCCGACCACCTCGTCGCCGTCCGCCGCGCGTACCGCTCCCTCTTCGGATCCTCCCTCGAGGAGGACGTCGCCGCATGCTCCGCGCTCCAGGACCCACTCAGGAAGGTAAAAAATAAAAAATTTCGTTCCTTCCAGATAAACCTCACCTGCCACTCTGCCAGCAGCCATGGCGAATTGGCGTGCGTGCGATTCCCATTCCCCTGGTGATCGACTTGGTTCTCCTCCCGCTCTTTGGGTCAGCTGCTGGTGAGCCTGGTGAGGTCGTACCGGTGCGAGACGGACACGGACCTCGTCGACGAGGACGTCGCGGGGCTGGAGGCGGCGGCGCTGGCCGAGGCCATCAGGAAGAGGAAGCAGCCGCACTGCGACGAGGTGATACGGATCGTCAGTACGAGGAGCAAGCGCCAGCTTCGGGCCACGTTCCAGCGGTACGAGCAGGACCACGGCGCCGGCATCGACGAGGTACCTGCCGGCTGCCGCTAACCAATCCCTCGTGGAGTCGTGGACCACTCGCCGTCGATAGATGAACAACAGCCACTCACTGAATTAACTCTGGACTCCTCCGTTGTTTCCCTGCTGCATGCCAGGACATCGCCAAGCACAGCAGCAGCCAGTTCGCCAAGATCCTCAGGAGCGCCGTCTGGTGCCTGACGTCGCCGGAGAAGCATTTTGCAGAGGTAAACTCATGATACAAAGGTTATGGTAAACCTTACTGATAAGCTTGGGTGAAATGCTGTGAGCCTGTGACTGTACTGGAATACTGGATTATGTGTGCCCTTTGTTCCTCGTCAGGCTATTAGGTACTCCATCTTGGGATTTGGAACGGACGAGGACACACTTACCAGGGCGATCGTGTCCGGGGCCGAGATCGGCATGGACAAGATCAAAGAGGAGTACAAGGCCAGGTTCAAGACCACGGTGACCAGCGACGTCGTCGGCGACACCTCCGGGTATTACAAGGACTTCTTGTTGACCTTGGTGGGGAGTGAAGACTGAATAATATTTGCATCCTGCTTCTTGTTGGACACCGCCGCACAGGATGTAGAATGTGTATCCACAATACGACAACCACAAAATAAAAGGTTTCGTCAGAGATCCAGATTGCATGTTTAAAGTGTTCGTGCTGTGTGTTAGGGGTTTAGTTATGCAACTGGAAAGAACTTTGTTGAAGATGTACATATCCGTTCGTTTCAAGATTTCAAAAGGTCCATATCATGTTCAGATCAACCGAATGCTCTGAGGCCCCACAACAATTTGCAGTCAGTAAATTATGGGACATTGAGATTTGGAATGAGGAATCAACTTAATCTAGGAATCACGTTATTGTGTATTCTCTTTATACATGGTCTATATTCTCTTATTACATGGTGACAGCATGTTCTGCAGCAACAGAGTACTACAGTCTAAATGTTGGAACAATACGATCACCAATTCCCGGGCCTCATCCTCTACAGACTACTATCATGTTAACATACATATCTCTCGTTTGAACAAATGTTGAAAAGGCTGGTTTCACACACAAAGAGTAACAAAAAACCCCTCTTCACAAGAAGCACAAAACTGACGTCCGCTTGTCATCAAGTTTTTGCCCATCTTGATTTCTTATTCACTTCACAAGAGGTCCTCATTTCTTCCTGGATGAGGACGAAGACGAGGCAGCAGCAATTATACCACCAGCAACAAGCCCCACAAGTCCAAAGGCGCCAGTGATGATAGCCATGCCAATCATACCATCTGCATTCAACCACCACCAACTAATGTTAACGCAAGTCAAAAGGGCCATAAACAGTGCAAAATTATATAAGAGTTTTGCACTATCATTCTTTTCTAATATGTGAAACATGGTAGATGCGACTTTTAGGTATGTTTAAGATATTTTGTCTTGATATGAACTTTTCCGCATCCCCAGCTGACAGCAGTGGGCAGGGAGGTTCCAGATTGGGGCATATGTGAAAAGTTCTCTCCTGATCAATACATTTGATCTCCTGATGGGCATTATTGTAGGGAAGTGGTAAATTAATTGAACATTCATTTTCCTACCATGATAGTGGCCATTATATTAGGGAATGGAAAAAAAAACTTTCGATGGACAATCATTTTTCCTACCCTGGAAATAATATACCTACCTCTTCTGGTTTTTTCTTCAACAAGCCTTTGCAAAGTCAGGGCTTGCCTCCAGTCAGGTTGAATCTGAAGAAAAACATGAAAAATGTTTTAGTCAACATGAAGACATCAGCTTTTTGGTTACGATTCATGACTAGACAAAAAATAAATTTGGAAGATCTCAAGGGAATAACACAGAGAATGCACTGTGATCAAACCTCTAAGCATCTTTCCAAAAGCTGTCGGCTTCTTGTATAATCCCCAGTTCTGTAATGTCCAACAGCCAACAAATAGAGCTTTTCCCTTGTTTGCAGTGGGCTGCTAGGCCTGTCCAATGAAACTGGAAACAGATAACAACATGAGCCCCCAGTGAGTGAAAGCAGGAAGGTCAGACTGAAAATTTAGAGGGCCAACAGATAAGAAATGTGTTGCAGTTTACAAGAATCAAGAGTGGCTTGGTTCAAGTGAACTATTGAAGGTTCTGAGCCTAGGATGAAATCAGTCCAGGTTCAAAAGAAAAGCAGTTTTTAATGTTCATAACTCTTCTGTACCAGTCACTTTAAATTTCACAGCTTTCCATTTCAGCAATGTAGCCCACATGTTCATGACAGTATTTTTCATAAAGTGAGCATAGGAAGTCAAGTGATTGCACAGAAATCCATGTGTGCAAGACACTAACATGGCTTGCAGGCCTATCCTTATACATTAGCCCCAAGTTTCAACATGCTAATGATGATGCCTCCACAAGTTTTAATGTTCTAAGCAATAAAAAGATGTGAGATCCGAGTAGTGAAACAAGGGTAAATGGTCCGGAACTAGAGAAATGAAAAAAAAACATGGGATGCATTTCTTGTATCATTTCCATTTCACAGCTTTTTATTCAGCTCAAACCACTACGTGCTAAGTACAATTCTGCAATGTTCACCTGATAATACTAGCAATTTTTCATGAAACTAATCAGGAAACAGGCAAATGTTCATATGTTGGGAACAGTAGAATTCCATGTTTATATGTTCTGAACAAAGAGAAGAACTCTTATAAATTTTGAACTCCTATAATTCTTCTCAAGTCATATTTCACAAACAAACTCCCAACTAGTAATGCTTTGGAAGGTTAACAGGATGTGGATATATCACCTTGAAGCATTCCGATGCCCCGGTTGACATCTTCAGGCTGTCTAGAGTGAACAAGCGCCCATGAGAGCCTCATAAGGCTATCGTTTTTCTGTTCTTCATTCGCAGCCTCAGCAATCTCCCTCTCAAAACCCTGATAAGAAAAAAAAATGATGATAAGAATGGATGTCTTCGATTATGCCACAAAACGGAACGATTAAACACGAATTGATCGGATATAACATGATACAATCGGATAATTGGTTCGTCCCCAGCGTTCGCATTAGCGTGACGGTGAAATGGAAGCTGAAGCTTTGATTCAGCAGAAGAAATCTACCCTAGGGTTAGTGAATTCCTCATAACTGCGCGGAACATGTCTCACAATTTGCCGGGAACCAGCGACTCAGCAAGTCAGCAGCACCGACAGCGAAACCCGCGCCGATTCATCAACCCCTCGCTCGCATTCCACCCCGAATTCACCACCACCACGAATCCGCATGAAGGCGGAGGAAGAACATCACCAGGCCTCCCCAGGGATACACATCGCAGACCGAGCCTTGGTTCCCCAGAGAGAAGCGAGGAGGAAAGAGGGGTGCGAGGAGCTGGGGGAAGGGGCTTACGGCGATGATGTCGCGGTCGCACCAGGGGAGGACGTCGCCGCCGCGGAAGATTGAGCCGACCGAGTCCATGAACTTGCCGACGTGTGTGTCCATGCCGCGGCCCTCCCTTCTTTGCCTTCCCTTTTCCGCGGTTTTTCGAAGGGTGGTTTGATCCGTCGGAGGGCGGTGTGAGTTTTATACGGGGTTTTCGGTCTGCCACGTATGGGCCGAGGTAACCTACAGGGCTAAGCAAAGAAAGGAAGTCGTCGAAACTTAACGCGCTGAGCACGATCTGCCCGTGAAGGCCAGGAGTTCTCATATTCGTGTCACAGAAACATCAATTATGCCGAATGTAGCTAAAAAATATACGAGTAAAAGACTAACCATATGTTGGTGTTGAGTGAATAAAATATTATTCACTCAACACCGCTTACTTTCTGATGGTGACTTAATAAACGGATTCTTAACATGAAGTGACGGAAGTGACGAGGCCCCTGCATGCGGTGTCTTCGAGGCGACGAGTAGGAGTCCAACAGTGGGTGTGGTGAGGCCCTCGCGCGTTGTGTTTTGTGGTGCCGATTGCGAGGCAGACCGCAAGAGGTCTGGATTTGGTGGTTTCACTTTGTGAGACGGTGTGTGGTGTTGCAGCGTCTCTTCGGCAATGGGTCCCACATGGTGGTGTCCTACTCGGTGCGGTGCAGTCTGTTTATCTATTTTCTCTATCGGCACGGGGTCGCACCTTGGATAGCGACTACATGTATAGGAGATGGTTGGTAGCCGCCGCGGCTAAGTCTCGTTTTTGCCTCTGTTGTACAGTGGAGCGGTTTCGACCGTGTTGACGTCTCAATCCAACCAGTCGAAACTTGTTATTTTTTTATGTTTCTTTCTTTCCTGGTTATGGCCTTCTAAGATATAGTCTTGTATTTTTTCTACTATATCAATAAAACTCGCACTATCTTGTACAGTTCGTTCAAAAAAATATTATTTTATAGTAATCAGAGATGAATCATTTTGTTAAGAAAACCATAATATTTTGTTTGATGACGGATCCTATACACTTTTTAGTTCACTCAACAGAGTGTAAATTGGAACACAACAGAGAGATATGACCGTGAAATTATAATGAGATCTTTAGTTGCATTGTGGCTAATGACCTTAAATAGCCGCATTGCGTTAGAAAACAATACTTAAACTAGAGAGATGGCTCAATGACTGATGTGTGGTTTCTACAAGATGTCTTGTGGTGAATATATATTGTAAATTTTATTGTTAGTTATTCCAAAATTCCTTTATGAAATGATGGCGAGAGATGGTGGCACATCTGGATAGTTCACTCAATTTATCCTCTGTATATTATCCTCTGTATAGTTAATGAACAAGTGAACATGGAGATGTGTTTAATTCTTTTCGAGTTGTATTTGCTTCCTCTAATAACCATCTTTTTATAACCATCTTTTTGACGTCTTCGGCAGGAGTGAAGGTAAGTGTCCTTTAAAAAAAAAGGTATTTAAGCAGATTGTTCTCAGCATGACTGATTTATGATAATTCTTTACATAAATCATCATTGTTTGCCTGCCACTAACAACTTTGCAAGTTACAAATTCCCAACGCCTCATTTTGAGTATGGTTTATATCATTTTCCCCTTTTTATGCTCTAATCAGTGGGTCAAATATTTGACTTTTTTTTATAGAAAATCTTATTCTCATCCTTTTAGCATACGACACATGATAGTTTTTGCTTTATAGTGACTTATTTCCACCCATTAGCATATATATCAACTTCCTTTTATACCTATTTATGAAACGGGTTGTCTACTTTACATAATTATAAAATTATGAATTTTTATGTCTTAGAGGTATATTTATCTCAAAAACTGTTTTTGAGATGGATAAACCCTACATCAATATAAATAAAATTGACTAATAATTCGTATCAAAGTAATGAATACAAAAGTAAAGAAGTTTTATGTGATTGAGCCAAATCTTCATATTTATTGAGTGTGACATATGGTCCATTTAAATCTAAACATCACCATCAAATGGTAGGATAACACGTCCTACTTCTACATTGTCCGTGGTCTTGAAACCCACTACCTCAGACAACGCCAACCACAACTCATGCATTTCATCTCTAGAGAATTTGATCACAAATCAAGATTCTGATGTGGACATTTGTACTTTACCATATAATTTTCAAGTTTACTCTAACATCATGTCCAATTTTAATTGTGTTAAACTTGCCATCTACAACATACTCACATAAAAAATTATATATTCTTCCAACAATGCACACTAAATCTTTATTTTCCATTCAAACCACTTCTTTACTTAAAATTAAAAATAAATCTCCATGACAATATAATATTTCTTTCGATAAAACTTAATCGATGTTTTTTCGAGATAACCATGTTTGCAAATTCTTAAGCAAAACACTATCTACGATATAAATGCCCAAAAATCGTTTTTGGCATCGGTTCTCATAACAAGCTGACCAAAGAGCCAATAATTCAAGAGGTTCAGCTGAATCCCCGGCGGTCCCTGATGAACATGTTCCAGAAGGTCCCAAACCCAAGTGGTCCAAAACAAACCGAAAACCCCTTGCCAAGAAGAAAAGAAACCGAAGCAGTACACACCACGCCCAGCAAGGAAGGAGCAACAGAAAAGCCACCGCCTGCCGCCGCACGCCCGCACCACGCTCGCCTCGCCGCGCACATCTCACACATCTCCACCTCCACCTCCACCCCAGCACAGCTCCGCTGCCCATCACATTTCCTGGTACTGGCCGTCGATCCCAGCGACCCCACGGCTGGGACCCCCCACCTGCGCCACCACCTCCACCACCTGACCACCGCACCCGCGGAAATGGCGGCGCCGGCGCTGCGCTCGGCAGCGGCGAGGGCGCGCGCGGCGGCGCTCTCGGGAGGGCGGTGGCTGGGCACGTCGTCCGCGGCGGAGACGGAGAGGGAGAGGGGGAGGGAGAAGGAGGAGGAGGGGGCCGGGTGGGAGCTCGCGGCGGCGCGGGAGTACTACGACTACCGCAAGTCCATCTACGGCGACGTCACGCATCGTGCCCTCCTCGTCGACGCCGTAGGCACCCTCGTCGTCCCCGCGCAGCCCACGGCGCAGGTCACTGCGGTTTGCCGTCTCCTTCCTCTTCCAGCCCGCTTCCTCATGCTCCAGCGACTCGCTGCTTACCGTGTGATACTGCGATCTGCAGTCTGGGTGGCGATTGGGCTTTGCTCCTGTAGCTTGATAGGGTTGCCCTCTTATCAATGCTGCTCGGATTGAATTGTTGGGTGTCAATTTTGCTCTGCCTTAATGTGTCTCCTGTGGTTCAGGGTGAAATTTGCCTGTAAAAGTTTGTTTCCTGAATTGTTTGTTTGTTCCCTCTGCTTAGGTGTACAAGAGCATTGGTGAGAAGTATGGGGTGAAGTATTCAGAAGATGAGATCCTGATGAGGTACAGGCGGGCATATGAGCAGCCATGGGGCGGATCTCGTCTCAGGTATGGATTTCTGACGCATACACATGCCATTGACTCACAATTTGTTTTACTCTGCCCTGATGCCTGTGGGTTATTGATAGTAATCCCGTAGATATTGTTATGCCATGCTGCCTTGTTCCCGGTCTGCATATTCTTTTTGGTTAGATTTAGTGGGTGTTTGTTGGTGTAATGCACGTTGATTAGCTGAAAGGTCAATTTGCTGATGTTGGAGATTACTCTTCTTCCTTGTTCACTGAATTTATATTTATGCAAATTTTCTATGTTGTCAACTACATATGAACCTGCATGAAAATTGGTCTGCGGTGCCATGCATGTTGCGCAAAACGACATTTAACAGAGTTCAGTCAATACAAGGATTAAGGACTCCTAGTACACGGCAGATAACGAGGTTCAGCGGTTACTCCTTATGAGCCCTAGATTCTCAAATAACGACAAAGTTGTAAAAATCACTTGTATGCATAACGGCTCTCAGTTCAGCTGTTTCTTATTAGCAGCCCCAGATTAGCAAATAACGACAAATTGGGAAAAGTCACTTGTACGCAAAAAGGTTCTCAGTTCAGCTGCTACTTATTAGCAACCCTATATTCGCGAATTACGACAAATTGGGAAAAAGAAGAAGGAAGATTTAAAAAATGTGACGCGTTTAGATGAGACATGGTATTGCATTGCTTTGTCATGCTTTCAGTTCATTCATTTTAGTATCAAGCTTCAACCTTAATACCGACTTTCACAAAAGAAAGTTGCTGCATAAGGCTTCCATATCTCTAAAAGGCGCATACTGTTAGGCATGTCTTTTATGAATGCTCAGATAACAAACTCTGCAAAATTATTTTGTTTCCTAAAGAAATTGTATTGTTAGTGGAGAAATAAATGCTTCTGTATTAGAACAGGACTGCAGCGTTGCTTAATCTTACTATATGTTGTAAAATTGGAAAGGAGTTGCAGTTCGATTTATTTATTATTTTTATCCTAAGTTACCAATTTTGTCATTTCTTTACTTTCTAATGTTATATTTTTGTGATGTTGTAATTCATGTAAACACATTAGTTTGATATTTTCCCTAATCAGATAGTGTGATCAGAACCTCACATTAAAGGTGCACCCTGACACATTCAATCTGGCTCCATGCTCTTTTGTTTCCCATTACTTTGTACAGTAGACCTACTTATGTACATTGATAGTTTTTGGTTGCTAAATGGACCCTCTTCGAAACTGCCAGGAGAGCTTCCGTGGTAGACAGCCAGTAAGCTGTTAAGTTCACTCTTCTTCTTGCACTCATCTTCTCTCATGATTACTTACCGGCAGCACCCTTTTATGGAAACCATCCAGAGATAATGTTATTTCTGGAGGGTCTGGGCTGATCATTGCTGGCCTTTTATTTATTCACTAATTTTTTTATGCTGTCTCTGCAAACCCATCCTCTATTATTGCTGTACTCGTTGTGCTGTAGTACTTCGTGCTCCTGCTATTCTCTAAATTATCTTTCTTTGTAGACTGCCTGTTGTCTATATTATCATTGATACATTTTGAGATTAAGTTATCATACCAACATGGACCAGGTATGTGGATGATGGGAGACCCTTTTGGCAGCACATAGTAACTTCTTCTACAGGCTGTTCAGATGCACAGTACTTTGAGGAACTATATCAATACTTCATGACAGAAAAGGTTACATTAACTATGTAGTAGTCAGCAAACAGAAATAACTTAGAAAATATTGTCTTTGTTGTCTCAATCAGAAGCTTTTTATGCTTGCTAGGCTTGGAAGCTTTGTGATCCTGATGCTGAGAATGTATTTAAAGCTTTAAGGAAGGCTGGTGTTAAAACTGCTGTTGTCTCCAATTTTGATACCCGTCTACGGCCACTTCTGCAGACCCTGAAATGTGACCACTGGTTTGACGCAGTTGCTGTCTCTGCAGAGGTTTGTGGACTTATCTTGTAATTATACAGCTTCTACTAGAAACAGAAGTACTTGCAACTGCAAGTTTCATGTTTGTATCATGACTATTACCTTCTGCTGCCGTGATCTAGTGATGTAGTTATTCTTGTTTCTATGCAAAAACCTGAATATTCAGTTTGAAATTTGATCGGTGCATAGTCATTATTTCCAGGCAATGTTTGTGTTGAAAACTATTGTTTCTGTATATTCTACAAACAGGTTGCAGCAGAGAAGCCAAATCCGACAATATTTTTAAAGGCCTGTGAGTTTCTAGGCGTGAAGCCAGAAGAAGCCGTGCATGTTGGCGATGATCGCAGAAATGATATATGGGGAGCTAGAGATGCAGGGTGTGATGCCTGGCTCTGGGGCAGCGACGTTCACTCTTTCAAGGAGGTATTTCTATTTCTTCTATACACCTTAACCCCAGCACATACTGTTTTCTTTTATCTGAATGTTTTCTCCTGGACAAGTTAGCCCACGTTTCTTGTCATGTTGGTTGTAACTTGCAATTAGTTGGGTAATTGGTATCACTATGGCTATTCTGGTGGAATGATTTCCTGCTGTTGTTCTAGAGGTTTCTCTCCACGTCAAGCTAATAAATTCCACCATCGGTACAACTCGCTGGTTGGTCTAGTGACAGTAGGATTATTGCCGGCACAGCTCACTGGGCTGTGCTGGCTGCTCTGATTGTTGGTGAATGGTAACGGCAGCTCTGTCAGACTGCCACGCACTAAAGAGGGAAATGATGGATGCATTTGTGGCCCAGTGAGCCCCATTTGTCATCACACTCTAAAGAATAGTACTCCATCCGTCCCGAAAAGAATGCACTTCTCACATTCTAAAAAATTTAGTAAGTTTGACCAATTATAATAAAAAGTATCAATATTTATGGATTAATTACAAAATATACTTTCATAATAAGTTATTTAGAGCCATAAATATGAATACAATTTACCAGAAACTTGGTAGTGAACCACTTTAACTAGCGCACAACCCATAGGTGCATTATTTCTGGGGGCAGAGGTAGTAGTACAGATGCCATTGGCATGTGAAATTGTGGATATCAGGATATGCATTCAAGCGTTCGTTCGTGTTTTGGGGCACACCATTGTGACTGTGTAGTTTTTCCGGATGAAAAGCAGCAACTGCAGCAAAGCAAGGGTGTCATACTTACCTTTGTCGTGTTTGCTCTCTTGGTGCAGGTGGCAGAGCGGATCGGCGTTGAGGTGACCAACAACTCGTGATCCAATCCACCAGTGGCGCCGCCCGCTTGGCAGCGACGAATAGTACAACACCCGGGAGCGCGGTCGCGAAGATGATGATGTACATAGGATAGAGAGTGAGCTGACCCATCCTTTGCTGTTGCTGGAACATGTCGGCCGTACAAGTTCTGTGGAATGTATGTAAAACTCTAGTAGTGTTAGCCAGGATTGTTGTGCTATGCTGATTCTTGGAGCCTTGCCTAAGGTGCCTCTGTTTATTTCAAGCATATTGCATATAGGACTATGTTCCAATGTTCCTGATCCAATCATCCAACCCAGATCACCAATTGTATATGCTCAGTCAGGTGCTCAACTCCGTGGACGAAGGCCGACCGCTACAAGTGGACTGCATCGGCGCTGACTACATTTTTACTCTGCAGATAGGTGTATCCAATAGACATTACCATAGGCCCGAATTGTCGTTGCAGTCTGGCGGCAAGTGACCATCTGTGGACGATTTAGGGTGCTTCAAGTTTATACTAGCCTGCCCGCCGGCGGGTCTCGCCGGCCGGCGGGGCGCCTGCGCAGGGTCGGCGAGGCGGATGGGGGGCGGGATCGATGCGCCTCCCAGCGTCTCGAGTCATACAAGTCAACAGAACAGGGCTCCTCGTCAAGAAATGGGCTGGACGCGACGCGAGGCCCAAGAACAGAATACGGCCCGTTTCCGCTTCCAGAACTCAGGTTGCCGACCTCGCGCGCGCGCGCAGCCGCGGCGTTTGTTGGAGAGGGCAACGCAATTGTAATTGTACCACCTCGCTTGGCGGGAGAGGAGCGCGGGGGGCGAGAGCTATAAAAGAAGGGCCAGGGCGCCTGTGCAACTCATACCTTTCTCGGCCTTTTGGCTAAGATCAAGTGTAGTATCTGTTCTTATCAGTTTAATATCTGATATGTGGGCCATGTGTCCACTTTGATATTAAATTTATTTTTTGTGGGGGAGGGTCCACCACAGTGGCTTGCCACTGGGGCCCTCGAGCGTCGCCCAGCCGTTGCACTGCTGGTAGGGCCTGGCGCACCCCAACCAAAAAATGTAAAATTTTTTGTCCGTGTCTTTGGGCCGCTTAGTTCTTCAGAGTACTTGGGCCTGCAATGGGTTTGCAAATTTGGCACGGCCTGGTCTTCTCGTCGACTGCCGAGTTTTTCTATGGAGGTCTTGGGCCTTACGGGTTCTGCATTGGGCCTCGCAGCTTGCTTGGACTCGAAAATTTTATTCTGATGATTTCGATTGAGTGAACTCTGCAGGATCGATCCTAACAATTTCCAGAAGCATTATTTTCCAACTCGGCATCACAGACCCGGAGACGCTTGAGGCCATGGCATGCAGGGAAGGATTGGCGCTAGGCTTGAGGCCATGGCATGCAGGGTAGGATTGGCGCTGGCTAGCGACATCCTCCTCCTCAAGGTGCGAGTTGCAAGTGATTGTTCCAATGTAATCAGGAGCATACAGGGCGGCACGATGGGAGTCTACGGCCACATTATCCAGGAGATCAATGCACGAGCGGCGAGCTTCCAGAAGATGGAGTTCGTCCATGAGCGGCGGCAAGCAAACGTAGTGCTTTTGTACTTTGTTTTGTTTATAAATGGTCAGATAACCTTGCAGGCCTCTAAGTACTATATTCGTCTACTCCTAAATACGTAAATACGAGCATCAAAACACCAGGATAAGTTACTTATTAGTTCACAAACCTGAAGCACATGCTAATAGTTAGAATAGATTGATATAGTGAAGCCATATTAATCCAACCTAAACATGTGTAAGCCAATATATAGAAACATTCTTGCAAGGTTCACATTAATCGCTCATGAGGTTATGCCCCAGACATGGCATTGAAAATTGATGCTTGGCATTTGTACAGTAATAATGTGGATACTACTACTAACGGCACAGCATCGAGGCTTGTACACAATGAGACAAAATTCAGGAGTAATGTGGCTCTGAAAGAAAATAATGCGTCTAACATGCATGAGTACGTGACTGGTCGTAGCTGCCTAAATAAAGAATCAGCTTAGTTAAATGATCCAACTATCATTGCTTAGCTAGGAGGTAAATTTGCCTGACCAGATACAATGATGGAAAATAAAACATTGTATATCTGATTTTAGGCTACATTATTGGATATCCTACAACTTTACCTTACGTACCAATTTAAAAGATAATTTTTCACATTCTTTTTCTGCACTCATTTCAGCTACTGTTAATAAAATAGAGGTGTTATATGTAGGCACAATTTTTGATGGCGTAATCTTAATTGACTCGGTCAACATTCTTAAACCACAACTATACTATTTTTTTGAGTACTTGAACTATAATCTAGGATTTAAAATAATATTTATTTTGCTCCTTGTAATAAGCATGTTCCCATTTTAATTCCAAATCTAACTTCATATCATTTCTAGTATACATAAACAGATGGATTAATTTGATCTCTCTCCGCGCGCACCAGTGAATGATGTCATGTTGATAAAGACCCTGAACAGCAGCAGTAGCGGCATCATCTAATGTGATGGCTGCTACTTGATCTGAGCCACCGCCGGCATCATCTTTTATGGCCTCACAAACCCAGCCTCTGCATGCTCATGGCCTAGGCTGGCCTAGACTGGGAGGAACACCCTGCCAAGCCAGCTGTGAGCATTTTTGTCGAACACGTTGCAAGCATTAGCAATGGTGCTTCATTTAGAGAGCAAGAGGGAGTTCGTGATGAGGGCGGGCGTTGTCTCCAGAATGCCAATGCGGAGGAAGCAGCGGTAAATCGCACGTCCTGCTTGCCTTCCATGCCGCTTCATTTCCTCATCTTCTGCAGCGCCTCGCGCGGTCTGGCGGCGATCATGCTCTACTGCGGAAGGCTAGCTGGGTTCTATGATGTTCTAGGCATATGCGGGACTGCGGGAGTCGGCATATTGGAATGCGTAGGGCAGCCTGCAAGCGGGTGTAGCTGACGGGGGTCGCGGTCTTGTGGAGGATGAAATCTGCACAGCGAGACAGGCGGCCAACACCTGAAAAAACTCGGTGCACGCTTCGTTTCCAGAAAGTTTTGACCTTTCATTAAGCAAACAGCTTGCGTCTCATCTCTTGAATCATCTGTGCCGACGGATTGCTATCGTATGGTTCAGAATTTATATGCGACATCAGCATGACGTGGCGTAATGTTTTTCAGGACCGCGACGCAGGCCGTGTTAGATACTAAAAGCGTCTCTTAAAGAACCGTGTCTCTTAAAGAACCGTGTCAGTTCGTTTCTATATCTATACATGTTTTCATAAAAACAGTATTTTTCCGTAATTTTTATCTTTTTTTCTTCAAACTAAACACAACCTAAGGGCAGTCCCAACCCAATGACTAGGATATTTTCTATAGAATTAAATGAGCTGCCACATAGAATAAAAGATGATATAGCAATAGATTAAATGATGAAAGAGAAGGAAACCGGGTCTTGCATGAGACCTAGTTTCTACACACCATCTAAGACATTATGTGAGATGAGTAGTATTAAATTCAAGCATTGGATTGTGGTGTTTGCATTGGGAGTGTAGTGTTTAGTACTAGTTTCTTGATGATGTGGAGGCTATAGAAACTATGAGTAGTTTCTTGGGTTGTGACTGCCCTAAAGATTGTCACTTTGGGCTCTGTCCTTTTTTTTAATAACTGCGTATCACTCCTTTCCTACCAAATACTACCATTCGTACCAAGGCAGCCAATAGCCCAATAGCATTATGTGCCTCACATGAGGGATCTGGCTACTATGAAACTAGGTGATTCCCCGCGCGTTGCAGCGGGATTTGAAGGTTTTTCGGTAAACTGTGAATTGCTGTGGTTGTTTAGTTGCTCGTAAAAATAATAAACTTGTAAAGATTACCCCGAAAGTCATATGAGCTATCTCTTTTGATGCAAATCACAAACTTTATGTTACTTTTGAATAGATAAGGAAAAAAATAATAAGACATAATCTAATGAGTAGAAAATGTGCACCAAGACAATTAATGCATCTTAGTTGGGTGTTAATATAACTTAGTGGGAGGTGATGATGTGGCTTCATGAGAGTTGAGAGAAATCCTTAGTGGGGATCTCCTATATAGTTACAGTAGATTCAATGTTAAAATCCACCCCGGCCTACTTTCTTTACCAACGTCACTCATCATGCTAAACCCTCCTTGCAGTGGGAGTTAAAAACTTGGTTATGTAATATCGCTTAATACTCATGCATTAGCTAGGATCTTTTGTTGGGCCTTGTAACCGGTACATACATTCCTTTGTTTATAAATATATAAAAAAAATTCAGTAGGGAGCTCCCTAGCTGTTCGCTTAAAAAAAAGCCTTCAACTCAATTGCTGTTGCAAATGATATAGTTAGCAAGTTCATTTATATTATACTGGTACTTACAAACATCCAAAAGATTGAATATGTACGTGCTGCCATGAATTTGTTATTACACTAAATAAAAAAAGATGGAAAACATATGCAATAAAAATAACATGTGGAGAAATGTCAAAGGAGTTGTGGGCGTACATGAGCATCAAGCTTCAAGTAACTTGAAACTAGTTTTTTTAAGCATCTCCAAGTGTCTCCTAAAACTGACTCTCTACATCATCATTTAAAGGGTCATTTGTATAAAAATCGTTTTTCATATCTTCATGTTTTCCAACAGCTTCTCTATATCTTGCATGTACTTTAAAAAGCTATTCTCTTTCTATATTTTGCTAGCGAGAAATCCGGAACAGAGAGTAACTATGTTTGAATAACCAAATAGAGAGGCTGTTGAAAGGTATCCTTTAATTAAAATCTCTAAAATTAGTGGAGTTGGTCAGAACTTGAAACTTGTTGAAACTTGTCGAAAGATCAGACCGATGCTGTTACGAATTTTCTGAAATAAAAGAAAGAAAAAACGTATTGGTCCTGGGTTAAGTTTCCCAATTACCGCGGTCACTCGCAGTCGCATCTTCTTGGGATCCCCATCTTCTTCTACCTCCAACCTCCCCAGTACAATGCACTGTCGCCGCCCCTCCGCCATGGCGGCCGCAGATGATATGGATCCACCCTAGTTCCAGCTGCTGAGAAACCAGCTCCCCCACAACCCCGCCGCCCAATCCGCCATCCAGGAAACCCCAATCTGCCCCGTCACCAAATCTCGCAGCTCCTGCCCCGCGGATCTAGGAATCCTCCCGCGGCCGGCGGAATGCCTGCTGCTAAATCGCACAAGGGATATCCGGCCGCAGCTCCGGCGAGCGGCGGAGACCGCATCGGCGCCCTCCCCGACGAGATCCTCCACCGCGTCCTCTCCTTCCTCCCCGCGCAGCAGGCCGTGCAGACCTGCGTGCTCTCCCGTCGCTGGCTCTACCTCTGGAAGCACGCCACCGGCCTGCGCATCGTCGGCGCCGATGGCAAGGCGCCGGTTCCCTTTGGGGCGGCCCGGGAGTTTGTGGACATCCTTCTGCTCCTCCGTGGAGGCTCCCCTCTCGAGAGATTCGAGCTCAGGGTCGCCGGAGCCGCCGTTGACGTTCGTCGCATGAGGATTTGGGTCAGGTATGCCTTGCAGCATGAAGTCCAGGAGCTCCGGCTCAACATCGATGGGAGAACCCCTACTTCGCTTTGGCCGGAGGACCCACCCCTCGCCTCCAGGAACCTCACCTGTCTAGAGCTTCATGGCCTAGTGTTCAGTCACGAGTTTCTCGACTTTTCAAGATGTCCCACGTTGCAACATCTGAAGATTGAGGATTGTAGTTTCATGTTTGCCGAAAGGATCTCATCCCAATCCTTAAAACACCTACACATCGATGGAGGCAGATTCAACAATAGTTCCCGCACTCGAATTCATGTCCCAAATCTCGCTTCACTCTGGCTACAAGTCATTGATGGCAGGGCTCCTGTACTTGAGAAAATGCCCATGTTGGTTTCAGCAACTGTTGGGATCCTTGCGCGGTGTACTGACTGTTGCGGCCATTCTAACTATGGGAACTGCGGTAATGAGAGCTGCAGAGGTTGCATACAAGACGACAAATCCCCCCTGATTTTGTGTGCTATATCAGAAGCAAAGACTCTTGGGTTGGCAGCTCATGCTAAAGTGGTATGCTTACAGCTTACACCTCAAATCATCAAATTCTTGCTCACCTTGTTTCAAACATCATGTATATAGTAATGATTTATTGATCTATCTAGTTGTTATCTGTCTAGTTTATTTTCAGAAGGGACTTGAAATGGTGCCTTACTTTTAGTCGATTAAAGTCTTTGATACTCAACGAACACTGGTGTGTGCCTGATGTACGTGGATTAACATGTATTCTTAAACATTCACCAGTTGTCGAGGATCTTTGCCTCATTGTATTTTATAAGGTAAACAATTTCGAAATGGGCAACTGTTGCATCGTAGAAGTTTATGTAGATTTTTTATTGATATGGGAGAAATCTTTATGATACTGCAGCTGCAGGGACATAACGTGAAAATGAGAGGAAGGTTCGATCCAAAGGAGCTACCACCCACCATATCAGCACACCTTAAGAGAGTTGAAGTTAGGTGTGGAGCAATTGATGAAAGAGTTGTTGAAGTTTTGAAGTTTCTGAGTAAACTTAACATCAGTAAGTTAACTAGCAACACTCTCATGCCTTTTAAATTTACACTTTTGGGCTTAGAATATTGGAAAATCAAAGTGGCAAGCAATGAAGGAACTCCATATATTGGTTACTAAAGTAGTGGCTTGGAGATACCAAGTTACTCTGGGAATAATTGCCCTGAATTCTGGTGATGGGAAGTGGAAAACACTATTTGGTCCATTTTGTTCACAAGTGTTTGTACACTTATGCTGAGTCTCCATGATTTCGATATTAAAATTATTTGTCTCTGTATGTGCAAAAAGAGGAAGCAAGAAAGGCACTCATAACTTCTTTAGCAAAACGGTGAATAATGTCTCTGGTATAGAGAAATGAAACTCTATTTGGTGGGTAAAAGAAATAAAACATGTTGCATTTATTTATGTGTGGCAGACTGGCAGGGCAGTAGTTCAATGTGCTGCTTGCTAATTAGTTGTGTACCATAAGACAAATATATCCATATGTGAGCTCTGTTGACTAGCTCTGAATGTATATGTAATTTTTGAGTTGAAGTTCAGTAGGAGTCTGTATAAATACTTAAATAGACAATTCTGCTTTGCTACTTAACTTATTTATCAGCTTTGATAGCTACCTAATTGGCTAGAATGTATATTAAGGGCTATCTGATTCTCATGAATACATTGTTTTTCTTGGTAGCAGTGTTTGTAGTGGATACCGGGAGATATTGCTTCAAAACTAATGGAATGCTTCCTCCATCTAGAAATATATATTTAGATTGGTCAATAATTTTAAATTTTGTATTAGCATACGTTCAAAGTTGCATGTCAAAAACACAATAATGTATCAAGGTAATTATTGAGGTGAATTAAAAGTTGCATGTCAATGCCCTGAAGATGTCATGTTCTTGAGCAGATGAAGTAATAATTGATTAAAGCTTTTATTATCGTTGTTGCATTTTAGTTTGTGCCTCACTCCAGTTTTGGAATATTCCTAGTATGCTACGGTTTGCTCAAGTGAGATTTTTATACATAGTCTTTCCCTGTATCTCATGTTTATTTACTTTTTTTTTACAGTAGTTTCTCAGATGATGAGCCTTAGCACTTTGGTTTTCAATTTGTACAGGTTTCAGTTTCCCGGAATAGAAGCTTAAAGATGACGACAATCTTATACGACTTCAATTCCATTAGGAAACTGAGGTGCATCAGTGGAAGCATGCACTAGCAACTGGTGTAGCTCAGAATGCTGCCTACTATCTATGGGATTGTTTGCAGTTAGTAATTAGGTGTTTCGATGTAGCTGAGCGGTTAAAGTTTCATTAGATGGAGCAATGCCACGAAAGTAAGCATGCTGCCATCTTAAGATTAAGTGATTAGTTGTTCCTATTTTGTAGCTGGACCTGCTTTACCATGGTATGCTGTTTCCTGCAACCTTGCCTATGATGAGTAGCTTGTTCAAGGTCTGTGCATTTCCTGGTACCATGACAGAAGCCCAGTAACATATGGTGGTACTATTTAGGCGCGTGTTTATTTCCTTGTTTCTCCTAAATGAGTCTGAATGTACATTTGTGGCCTTGAACTTCATGCCCATGGTTGTAAATTGTGATGTGCCTCCTGTTTTCCAAATAACGTCCCTGCTGTTGCCAGTTCACTTAGATTTAAATCAGCACGATCAGTTTGCATGCACAAATATTGCAAACTGATCTAAACGAGTGGTATACTACTCACATCAAAAGAGAATCTTTGATGCATGAAGTATTAAATATAAACAAAAAAGGTGAAAAGTTATATAGATAGACTGTAAATCGCGAGACGAATCTAATGAGTCTACTTAATTCATGATTTACAACAGTAGTGCTACAGTAATCATCCGCTAATTATGGATTAATTACCCTCTAATTACTATCGTTAGATTCGTCTCGAGATTTTCAACCTATCCATATAACTTTCCACCATTTTTGTCTATATTTACTACTTTTAAATTGATAAAATCAAAACCCGAAATCTTTTCACGAAATGTTTTCGCGAACTAAACACGGGCTACATCAATTGCTTGCCCTTCTTGTGGTCTAGTACATTATTTTAAGCACAAATCAAGCTCCCAAGCATAATCAAGCATGCATGCCACCGTCTCTGTCTCTGATCTCTGGGCGCCAGGCGGTCGTTCAACTCTGGACGCTGATGGTGCAGCCGTGCAGATGCCAGCCAGGCTGAGCTTGAGCAGCAGAATTATATCGCGGAAAACAAATTAAGCACGTGCTTCAGTTTAGGCTGTTTTAGCTGCCCCTGCCGCGTCGCCGCGTTCTGTTGCAAGTGTTGTTCACATGAGCTAGCTGGATCGTTATCCGATCACGTCAGTCATATACTACTCCTACTCCGTATGCACACACATATACGCGCGCGTGTGGTGCGAGAAAGTCAGACGAGGAAACCATGCAAAAAGAGCCTGCGCCGCCGCAGAGCCGCAGGCAGGAGTCGTACGTATCTGATGTACGATCAATAACAAGCACGCAAGTAATCGACCGTGACTCAAGCGAGAGTATAGTTTAATTAGGAACAACCTAATTCAATCTGCTGATGTGGAGCTGCTTGTTTCTGATCTGCGGCCGGTGCACATATGTATAGACGTAGAAACGCGTGCTGACGTGGAATGAAACGTGTTATACGCGCGCACTACATCATCATGTGTCCAAATTGCAACCTGCCCTTCCAGATTATATTACTGCAGTGTGTGTGCACGCATCGTACAGCAGTATACGTACCAGCTCCACTTTGTGCATTGCATGTGTGCGAAAGTAACACTAATACAGAGAGCATGCATTCCAATATTTTTCACACGTGTGTGAAAAGCATGGCGCACATGACGTCCACGACAACATGCACGGCACGATGCACCACACGACGTCAAACTGAAACCCAAAACAATGTCGTCGTTCAACAAGAGATTGACTAGTAGTAGTTGTTGCAGCATTATCAATTAATATCGTGCTGGTCGTTCTAATTCAGACGTACACTTGTGACTTGTAAATTAAAGGAAATACATCCGCAATGCAACTACTACTAATTAAGCGGCAGGCTAGTTAAGCACGCCACATATCTAACCTTAGTAATTAATTGTAGACTGGATCTCGTCGTCTCCATGGCGTACGTACGTGCTTGGAACCACTGCGCTGAGCCGCTGACTAAAGATGGAGGAACCAACCGTGTTATCTAGCTTAATTTGTTCAATTAATATAACCGTTTGCGTTAATAAAATCTATTATAATACAAGGGCGCGCGCGCCTTCTTCCAGATGAGCCGCTTACATATGGGCCCAGGATCGGCGTGTTAATTAGCTAGACATCGAGCGTGATCGTCAAATTGATCTTAAAATGGCGCAGAAGCTAACTACTCCGTAGGTGTGAATTATTCTCTCAGTACGTTATCCCACAATTACTTGTCAAACCGTAAGCTTGGTTATATAAATATAGACATACAAACGCATTCCCCTGATGAGTCCAGTACTTCCACCTCTGATGGGTAGGCATATAGGTTAGCTGAGCGTTCGTATGCACGTTGATTTTTCTTTTAGCAAACAGCCAAAGAGGGACATAGGTTATGTTTACGGCAATATATAGAAAACCGACGGCGTGTACGGTAGACGTAGGTGCCGGTTGAATTTACAGAACAAGTCAGATTTTGTCTTGGATTCTTGCTTTAGTAATTTCGTCTGGTACCGACTCTGGTGCGTGAACACTGACTAGATGCCATGCAAGCGTATCTCGTTTTGTGTATACCATATATATATACGCGCTTGGAGTTCCGTACGCATCCACTGTTTGCAGTTTTGCACATTATTGGTTGGTGCGAGATGCATGACTTTTCTCATCGAGTAGTGCGCCAGATAAAACTTGTTCAATTCGACCCTGCAAGTTCTCGTACCGTCGCATCGCTATTTTTTTTAAAAACGATTTACCTGTTTTTATAGAAAGCGAATAAGTTGTTTTACAGTGTCCATATATGCTGGGGACACCAGCTTGCTAGAGAAGCATCAGAAAGTAGAAATTAAAGAGAAGGCGCGCCCTCAAAGATATGCAACTACTGCATCGCTACCTGGTAATCTGGTATATGTGTTGGGCAACACATGCGCACACCATCTCTCTTTTTTTTTAAAAAAAAATATCTGATGCTGTAGTGGAAAGTGTATCGGCACCATGCATGGAAGGTGGGGTTCATATGCATGCCATTCCTGGTCGGAGGACTGCACTCTGAAATTTCAGAGCATACTGTAGCATGGTTAAGGGCCGGTTTAAATGTGGTGGAAGAGTGAAAAGTCACGTACAATGGGTCGCGTACACAAAAAGAAATGAACTAGTACGGTTCTTTGAAAAACTTTTTGTAAAGTTTATAAAGCTGACGGATTTAAACACGCCCTTAATTTCGCATCACGTCACTGGGGAGGATCATCCGGTTCCAGAACCCAGACCAGGCCGCCCGGTAGCGCCCGTCGCCGCTGGCCCGCCTGCGCGGGACGCTGGAGATCGGTGGCTGTACATCACAGATCGAGCGAGTGGGGACGCTACTCGCTACCAGCCTACCACTGGATCATGGCTCCCTGCTGGAAGTGGAAGCCGTCCCATCCAGTCAGTTGATCCAATCCGATCCGCGCGGGGCCTTCTTCGGTTCCCGTGATTCATTCCGCGTCGGCCGGACAGGGACTGCCTCTCTGATAACGGAGCCAATCGGGATTCTCTGATCCCAAAGACATGCTCACATGCGTGCATTGCCTGTATGTATGTCCATTAAATTCAGATCGACATCTATACACTTAATCCCCCCCGACAAAACAAGAGAGATCGGTCTGCACTTTGCACCCAGCGAATCATCAAACACCTACACACTAAACTCTATGTAATCTTCGTCTACCACCTGCTGGTAGCTCGTCGATCGCTGTCCTCCGGATCCAATTGCTTGAACAACGACGAAGCATGTGGCATGGATCAGCAAGCAAGCTTCTTGCCTTTGCACCTCCAGGGCTAGACACACGTACAGGCGTACAGCGCACCGCCACGCGCGCTACCTGCTATCTGTCCCCTTTGCCGTCGAGGCCCAGTAGCCTGACGGCCACGGGCGACAGCCTCCCAGGGCTGACCGCCGCCGCGAAGGCGCCCCTCCTTCCCTTGCGCTCCTTGATCGTGTCGAGCCGCGGCGACCACGCGCGCCCCCTGGCGGCGCCCACCAGCTGCTCGTAGTGCTTCCTCAGCTCCGGCGTGCTGCACAGCGCCCCGGCGCACGCCTCCTCCTCTTCGCCTCCGCCGGCGGCGGCCTTCTTCGCCGTGATCGCCCCGATGAGGAACTCCGGCGTGACCTTGATCACCGTCCGGCCGTCGTCGCCCTTCACGTACTCGAACGGGCTCTTGGGCCCGCCCGCGATGGACGCTCCTCCTCCCCCGGCGCCGGCGGCCCTGTCGTAGGAGAGCGCGGCGAGGGAGGCGGCGGTGAGCGCGTCGTAGCCGTGCGGGAGGCGCTCGACGGGGAGCACGAGGTAGGTGGCGCCGCCGACGAGCCGGTCCTCGATGGCAAGCACGGGCGCGGGGCGGCCCAGGTAGAACGCGTCGGCGCGGCACACCACGGTGCCCGCCACGTCAAACATCACCTGCCCCGCCAGCTTCCCGTGCCGCGCCGCGCGGGACTCCCCGCCCCACAGCACCAGCCGCGCCGCCCGCCGCCGCCGACCACGCGACAGCAGAGCGACGCAGAAGTACGGCGCCAGGAGGCAGCCGCCGCCGCCATTGGCAGCCATATATGGCCAGCAGCTAGCAGGTAGCTAGGCGATCGAAGACGACGAACAGCAGTTGCTGAAGGCGCGCAGTAGGGTTTATTGCTACTGGAGATGGATGGATGGGTGGGTCTGCGAAACCTGTTCGGCCGGGCTGGTTGCTGGATATATGGGTGGGTGTGGACATGGCCGGAAGGGGCAGTAGGTTTGACCGCGCGGCCGTGAGGGGGCCGTGCAGAGCATGTGAGCAAAAACGATCGGGGGCGACGATGGCCTCGTCGGCGGTCAAAGTCGACGGCGTTTTGCGCGCGTGCCTCTCGCTCGTTTGCGGCCTTGCTTTCGCGATAGAAAAAGTCCAAGGAAACCCTTTTTAACGCGAGACGTATACTGCTACTGCTAGTGTATTTGTGTGGCGGTGTGAGTGTGATGACTGGCCGCTGGCCGGTCCGGTCCGAGCAAGGTCTTTGCGTCTTTAATGCCCTCGACCGAGCCTGCAGGATGTGCGATTTTTAGGTTACGGCCGGAGGCTCATTTTTCACGCTAGATTTCCTATTGGCGTGGTATCAAATAAAACAATAGAATTTTTTGGATGCTGTTTGCTGCCAGAGTATTCTTGTAGTAATAATAGTATTACGTTTTTATGCTTAGGTCTACGTACTGATGATAACGCTGCATTTCTTCAGTTGTTCATTAATTCAGAAGTGTTCTACATGACCTGCACATTTTCAAGTTCTTTGGCATCAGAATTTCAGATTGATGGGTCCATCATGCTGGATTTTCACGCTGAGGGTCTTCAGGTCATATCCAGCTTCAACAGTCAAAAAAAGAAAATTATAATAGAATTCGGCAAAGTCGTCTTCTCCACCACAACCATGACCATATCTGTAATTTTTTCTATCACTATCGTCCCGCCGCCGGTGAAAAGAGGACAAACGGAACACCAAGCAAGATCTGAACAAATGATCATGAGAGTGGCGTGAGGAAGAAAAATGGCCAGGACCAAGAAGTGTGTACTTGGATTAAATGAGAGAGATGAAGCAGATCCAACGGTCCACAAATTGAATGTTTTGGGTCCCAAAACGCCAAGCATTAGGTGGCGTTTGTTTCAGCGAAGCGAGTGGTAATAACAGTAACGTAATCGATAGCCAGCATTTGTTTGGTTCAGGCACGGTATTGGAAACTCATTCCAAAGCTCATCCCTCCGACGCGTCGTCGTCAAAGTTGAGCGCGTAGCTCTGTGTGTTGTAGTGAAACTCTCCGTGGCCATGCCCCGCCGCACCAGTGCACCACCTGCTGGCCCTCTCCACGCGTCCGCAGCTTCGATGACGGCGACGAGGAGGAGGAGGCCTTCACTGTCGCGTCCATGGATCTCGCTGGCGCCGATCGAATGGATTCATCTCGTGCAAGGAGCCTACAGGCTACAGCCCGGCGGCGATGGCGCTCTCATGGTCGCCGACGTTTTTCTCGGCGGCGACGACGGAGCTTTCACGAGCGGCGGCGGCGATGGCGCTTTCACGGCAGGCGGCGGCGGCGCTTTCATGACAGGTGGTGGCAGCGGCGATTTGTTGGTCGGGAGAAGCGAATCAACGATGCCGCAGGAAGACAGGGCTACGGGGATCGAATCGTTACGGCGCTACAAGGAAGTTGATACGGCAGATTTTAGGCGGTATCAAACTCATATAGAGCTGTATCAGATACCACGGGATCCGTTTACGTACCGCCCAAATCAAACACTTTTTTTTTTGGGGTGAACGGGTGATGGATCCTTTAGTTAGACGTCAACATAGCTTGTATGGTGCTTCCATCTACTTGTAGATGCCGTACTAGTGTGGATTACTCGAGTAGTCTATGCGTAACTAGGTGGGTTTAAGACAAGATCGTTCTTTGACATTTCTAGACAAGTTGCCGCATATCACGGTTAGTAGCTCATGACTCTTTCAATACATCTTGGTAGCTTTTTGCTCCTTTCGGTTCTGGAGGTGTTCCTTTTCCTTTTGTGACGGTGTACTCTTATGTTATTTTTTTTTCTCACAACGGAAATTCAATGGAAAAACACCTGAACAAAATATACAAAACCAATTGGTCTTTGATTCCTTTTTGAGCATTGGACAAACTTTTACCAGATTTTAGTGATTCAGTCTCATCTGATTTTTGAGATACATTATTTGAGCTCCCTGAACAAAAATGGAACAAAAAACAACCAGACCCAGTTCACAAGTGAGGAAAAAACTGAAATAAATAGGCATCCATATGCATGCTTGTGAATTGTGATTGATCAACTACCGGCTTTTACAGCACACTGTGTTAAGGATTTTTTATTCCCTGTCATTGCGATCTCACTTTCCTGGATTATACACTCTATTAAAATCAAGCATTCATGCGTCCACAGTTCTTGGGTTTAATATAATGTTTCTCCCATGACGATATGCTGGAGATGGGAAATAAAGAAACAAAGTAAATGATTGATATATACATAGGCCTCATCTCCAAGGATTTCAGTTCTCTATTTTTTTTCCTTCATAACTGAGAAGCGGTATAAGATTTATACAAGAATTCCTGGAAATTTTGCTTTGAACTTTTGTTGTGGTTTAGTCTAATTTGACAAGTTTTTGCTTATAGGTTTAGGATGTGCGTGCGTGTGTACGTTCACAGGGGTAAATGCGTGTGTGGGCGCATATATAAGGGTCCACATATGTAATGTGTGTTTCACAAAAAGAATAGCAAAAATCCTAATATATATGTGGTCTGAATTAGTTATGTCCTTTTCCTTAAACCGTGGGGCCACCAATCATAAAAAGAAAAGAAAAAATGGGAATAATAGAGATTGGCTGGGAGAACAATTCGAGTACAAGACATTTATGTGGGAAGAGATATATGTGTGCGGAAGGGTGGAATCACCGAGTTTCATAGAATTTCAATGAAATTTCACCAGATTAACAACCTCCTGCCACCTCTACTGTTACTAATTATTTCATTACCTGGTATGAGTTGACAATAAATTGCTGTTACGAATTGGTATTTGTCCACATTGTCACTGCACGACTAGTTAAACGACCAGCTGAAAGTAAAGGCAAACTAAGGTAAGCTCAAGCGCCAATCAACTTAGAAACTTGCTCAATTCTGCATGTTTTATTTGAGCTGAAACGATCAGCGTAAGATTTTGATCAGGCTAGGTCCTTAAAGTGCCCGGAAAAACCTAAACAGTATTAGTCAAAACTAATTACTCCAATTGGCTGTTTTTGGTCAGACGTCACGATCAGTGAGCTCACGAGTGGTACGTCAGAGCCGTCACAAGAACAAAAAGAAACAGCACGGGCCGGGGTCCCAAGTCTTCACATGGTGGTTGGAAAAAAAAAGTTTAAGTTCAGACGGAAAACGAGAATTATGCTGGCTTAATTTACAAGTAAGGGGGCTATATTTAAAAAGAGAACATTAGGTGCATCTATATATTCCAACGAGGAACACATGGGACTCTCGACATTATTTGTTCAAATTCATGATCACACACCAACTGTTTCCATCAATTTTAAAGTTGATGCGTGTTAAATCAGACTAATCACAAACCTCACTCTGATGATCTCTATGTGTAGGCTTTTGTTCTTTTTTTTTTAGTTTCAACCTTGTTTCGAAACACCGCTATTTAATGATTAGTCTGATTTGACAAGCTCAAACCATTTTTAATGAGATTTTCCAATAATGTGAAGTATATATAGTAAATATTAGTTTAGGATTGGAAGGAAAACAAGTGTGGATTGGAGAAATTTCGAAATGAACTTATCATAATACAAAACAAGTTTGTTCGTTTCTAACCATAATAAAAGTTCCAATCCAGGGTCTGGAGGTGCTGGCCCGGCCGGGCCGCGCGCCCAGGCACAGCCAGGCCCCAACTTCCAAGTAAGATACGGGAATGTGACAGATGTACTAGATGTATAGAGACTAGCTATAATAACCATGACATTAGTGAAGGATGTGCACGCCACGTCAGCCCTTTGAAAGAAGGAGAAGAAAGAAAGAAGAAGCATGCGAACGAGCCTGTGACCAGTTGGTCAGCAGCGCTCGGCGGAGGCCCGCTCGGTGGGAGCGCTCCCACCAGCGTTCGAGCCCCCGTGCTTGCACGTTGGTGTCGCACCCTGGTGGTCGATTTATTCGGTCGCTTGGTTGCTGCCAGTTGGCTCGGATTTGATTCCACGCTGGAGCGAATTTTCAGGGGCTGGTTTTAAAAAAAATCCCCTCGCTGGCTTGCCGGGGTTCGGGGATTTTTCTAGACCCGGAAGTGGTTTCTTCTGCTTAATGAAAAACCGTGGGGCTTTTCACCCCATCGGGTCTAGTTTTTAGGAAGAAGAAGCACCATGGCCATTAACTGTATTTCCCTTTCATCAGAAAACGAACCCACACACTGACGACAAAACGTGCGTTTTTCAACGGTCAGTCCTCGCAATCCCTCTCGCTTTGGCACATAATGCCATGCCAATTTGCTTACTAACGTAGACCAGCAGCTGGTCGTCTTGTACTAGCGTCATCGTCTGGATCATCGACGATCCATGTGCCTAGCAGCTCTCCATTTGTTTATGACCTCGTCGTCGATCAAGATCTGCTTCATTATATGTATTGGTGTGACACACCCGTGTGCTCAATTAATCAATTCATTGTTGAAGATTAAGTGCTTCATGAGCATTTTAGACTTTTGCGCTGCATGGATCGGACGATTTGTCAAAATTCATGAATATTTTTATGTGCAAATTAAAATTCAGAAGTTTAAAATAGCTAGTGCGTAGTCTTTGAGTCTTGGAAAAGTCTGACATGATGGATACAGGTATCATAAATTTGAACGTGCACACTGCAGCTACCACAATTTCTTGCGACAGTTTCGTACTTGTAGTAGACCGTAGTAGGCTACCTGCTAGTGTGCTAGATGTGGCTCAACGATCGCCATACGTATGGCGTGTAGTTTATGAAACCGCAGCTTGTTGTAATTAATTTACAACAGTAGCTGGTCTAAGTACGGTTCTTGATCGGGTGTAGATTAATTAGTGCATTTGGGACGGTTGTGTACTATCTTGATCTCCTAATTAAAAACACCATTGTATTATATAATAGCTTTGGTTGTTGATAAATGATAACAAATGAATTTTTACTATGTACTCCCTCCGTTCCAAAAATACGAGTCATTTTAACTTTTTTTAGAGAGTCAAACTATTTTATATTTGACAAAAATTATAGAAATGACTTCAAAGATTTATGATACCGAGTAGTTATACTATAAAAATATATCTAATGAAAAATCAAATGGTACTTATTTGATATAATAAATTTTAATACTTTATTGTATAAATTTGGTTAAAGTTGAGAAAGTTTGACTCTCTAAGAAAATTAGAATGACTTATATTTTAAAACCGAGGGAGTACATATTATTTTTTTTTAATGAGCACAAGTTGACAACTCACTAATAGCACGTAGAAATCGTTTCGTATAAAATTCTCGACCGGTTATTCAAAAAACAGCACTACAAATACAAACTTTGGGTGTCATAATAGAATACATATAGATGAGTGCGCAGCGGCACGTTTATGCTGTGTGTGTGCATGTATATACTTTGGATCTAGCTATTGCAGAAGATGGCTTGGTGTACGTGGCATGGTCTGAACCGTCCGATCGACCGCTGCCGGAGAGTGTCCGGCCCGGGAGATCGATCGAAGCATATGAACAACACGCAGGCAGAGCGAGGCCGGTGGCTCTCTGCTATACTAGCTACCTGCACCAGTCGTTGCAGTTGTCGGTCTTGCAGCGCTGGTAGCAGACGCCCCACTGGAAAAGGTTGTTGATGAGGCACTTGACGCGGCACGTCGCCTCGCAGATCTGGCAGTCGATGCTGCTCACAAGCTTGCTCCGCGCGCCGCCGCCGCCGCCGCTGCCGCCTCCTCCCCCGCCGCGCCGATCGCCGCCGCCTCGCGTCGTGCCGTTGCCGTCGCCTTCCGCGTCGATCGCCGCCGCGGCGTCCGCCGGCGCCTGAGCGGCCGCGGCCGGCAGGAGCAGCAGCAGCACGCAGATTATTATCGCTTCGGCCTTCACGGCGGCGCCGCCGGCGGCCGGCGGCCAGCACGTCGTCGTCTGGCCCATAGGGACTTTGGGAACTGTTGAAGATGGCGGGCTCGAATTGGCGCGAGAGGATGTGGAGGGATTGATTTGTACGTGCGCGCGCGGTGGCCGGCGCGTGCAAATGCATGCCTTGGGCGTGATGGCAGCGGCCGGAACGGTGCTGGTGCCCGGTGGTTGGGTCATGGCATTGTACGCGCGTCGTCTTGTCAATCCCTGACCTGCCCCTCGCCAGGTCCATCTAGCTATGTCGGTCTCAATGGAAAAATGGTGGCTCGATGATTGGAACAAGTAGAAACACCCAAAATAACTCGGAACATATCAGGTGCAAACCAATGACTCTGCCTAAACTATGTGGCACTGAGAGGCAGCATAGTCTTTTGCAGATTTATTTGGATGGAAAGATGACATTGTAGCTAAGCTAATTCAGTTATGCAAGCAGACTCAGTAACTAGAATGGGACGAAATTGTTAGCAATCAGTGTCCCAGTGTGAGGATGTTGGAATGTGCACCTTATTGGAGATACGCAAAAAACAAACAAAAAAAAAAGATTCGCATTTGAAAAAAAAACAAAAAGGCTGCCACCTGCAATGAAATTCCTGTTCATCGGTTAGCATATTTTGTCGTACACCACAAAGCACGGTTCATCAAGCCGAGTCCACTGTAGTAGTTACCTGTTGCAGGATGGCGCCAAGGCGATTGCTAGTTGGAGAATCATCGACCTGTTTTTTACTACCATGGGTGTTTTTGCTAGTGACCGTGCTTGCCGCACGGCTGTTTTTCCGGTTAGCATCGCCGAAGTCAAGCTCGTGAAGGAAAGGAATCGGGATAGAGCCGTACCTGCTTCGCTGGAGTCGGAAACCAATCGAAATTATGACTTATAAAGAGATGTGCTAATGACCGCGCTTGCCGCGCGGTGTTAGACGCGTCCGGATCGAGCCTTATGTATCATGGTGACCCGACCTGCGCTGCCGATGTGGGACTAAACATTGGTATGAGCGCGCAGGACTCGATGCCTCCCGCCGCCGCCGCGGTGGCCGGCCGACGAGGCGCACGAGCGGCGCTACGGTGGAAGCGCCGCATTGCGGGCTCGCGGCTCCTTCTGATTTTCGAAAAACGAAAAATCAGAAGGTTTTATATTGGTGGGCTGCGCTGAGAAGAAAGTGTACGGCCCAAAAGTTATGTCGATAATGAAAGCCATCCATCGCCATGACAAACATCTAGCCCAGGGGCAATGGGCCAGCACAACCTTTTTTTTAACTGAACACAAGCGGGATCTGAACTAGAAATCTGCCTCCAGATCAAACATCCAGGCTCAGACGAAAACAGGAAAGCTGAAATTCAGGCACACATGGGCCTGTTTGGATGGTGGGGTAAATGGGGTAAATGGGGCAACAAATATGCCCCAATTTACTCTAAAGGATCCAAACATGTAGGGGCAAATGGGTGGGGCAAATGTTTTACCCCTCAAATTCTATTTACCCCAAAATAGTGTCAAATTGGGGCGAATATTTGTGGGCCCCACCGAACCCATCCCCTGCCGCTCGTCCCCATCCGCGCACGCGCCGCGTCTCCCCCGAGCCGCCGGCGCCAGCGCGTCCTCCACGCTCCGCTGGCTCCCCGCTCCGCCGCCGTGTCCTCCTCGCTCCGCCGCCGCAGCCTCCTACCCCCGCCGCCGCCGCGGCCTCCTACCCCCGCTCCGCCGCCGCGGCCTCCTCCCTGCGCCGCCACTGCCGTCTCCCGATCCGGATCCCGATCCACCGCTGCCGACGACCGCCGCCACGAGCTCCTCCTCGTCCACCGCCGTCCCGCGCTCCTTCTCGTCCACCGCCGGCCCGAGCTCCTCCTCGTCCACCGCTGCCCCGCGCTCCTCCTCGTCCACCGCCGCCCCGGGCTCCTCCACGAACGCCGCCGCCAGCCGCACTCCTCCTGGGTCGCCGTTCCCTCCACCCGGCCGGGTCGCCGCGCCCTCTGCGCGTGGGACGTGCCAACCGCCTTCGCCATGGACGGTGAAGGCACCGGCGACGATGGGTTGACGCCGCTCTTTCCTCCGGCTGGTGGCGCCTCCTCCCATGGCTTCAACTTATTCTCCCAGGTGGATTCGACCGGCGGCGTCCAGGCTGCACGAACGGGCATGGAGTCCGTCGACCTCAACTCCCAGTCGGACGGCTTCCCTCACCTGAACCACTACGAGTCGTTCCTTCGAGGCAGTGCGCTCCCTGCGGGCAGCGGCATGGAACACGCCTTGCTCCAAGTCGCTACAACCGCACCCTCGGCGTCCACAGGCGTGATGCAGGGTGGAGCCAAAGGGGGGGAGGTGGTGGTGGTGGCGGGCGCGGCCGGCAGTTGGACTTCGGAGACTGTGCGGGCTCCATGGCGTCGGCGCCTCCCGGTGGCGCTTTCATTGGCGCGTCATCATCGGGGGCAGCCGGTGGCCGTGCCATTGCTCCGTCGGGCGCAGGAGGAGGCCAGAGGCGTGGCACCTCTGCGTACTCAGCCCGTGGCGGCGCCTCGACCTCAAGCCGTGGCCGCTCATCCCGCGGTGGTGGTCGTGGTCGTGGTCAACGAATGCCGAGGGCGGATTTCTACAACCTCGAAGAAGAAGATGAAGATGCTCAAAATGCAATCGAATACCTACCTAGCTCTCGAGGGAATTCGGTAAGCATTTCTCATGTTTATGCACTGCTTCTTTACAATCTGAAAGTTAGATAGGCAATCTGCAGGTTAGATAGGCAATTCATAAAGATTAATGACAGGCACCCAGTTTCCATTTTTGCTTTGATTTCTCCTATCTAGATTTGCCCATGCTTGTCTGTTGTGCTATCTGATGTGTAACTATACCGTCGTGATGAGATAGTCATGTGCAACCTGTCCTGTTGATTGGCTAGTTGTTGCTTTATCTGATCGGTTATAGACTTATAGTGAAATGGTAACCTTTCTTGTGGTATTAATTCATATAATCATTTATCTTTGCTGCGTAGCCGCGTCATAATGAACTAAAAACCTGTCCCAAAAAGATGGAAATTTGTGCTAGCTGCTAACAATCAATAACCATGTGACTAAATTATTCATTATTAGAAACCAAAACTCCAGCAAAAGCTGCATGACATGTTTATGCCTAATTCCATGTACCTTCTCTTATTCGTTTAGTTTTTATCTTTTCAAAAGAAGTAACTCCTACATTTGGAGTTGCTGAATTGAAAAATTAATGAATATCATAACTGGAAAAATGTGGGAACGGAGATGTAAAGGAAAAGAGTAGAAGGCACACCTCAGGTGCAAAGCCCTCAATGTGGTCCTTCTCCTTCTGTAGGACATTCTCAGTAACAAACAAAGGGAAGTAATATGGTTTCAGCTTCAGCTTTTTAATTTCTGCATCAAAGAATTCCTGCACAGAACCACATAACAGTTACCAAAATGACATTTATAGGTTTTTAGTCTATACTGAGATACTTGCAATTATTACAGAGATGTGTGCATGTGTGAGACTAGCCGACCAGCTAAGTTGCTGAATTGAAAAATTAATGAATATCATAACTGGAAAAATGTGGGAACGGAGATGTAAAGGAAAAGAGTAGAAGGCACACCTCAGGTGCAAAGCCCTCAATGTGGTCCTTCTCCTTCTGTAGGACATTCTCAGTAACAAACAAAGGGAAGTAATATGGTTTCAGCTTCAGCTTTTTAATTTCTGCATCAAAGAATTCCTGCACAGAACCACATAACAGTTACCAAAATGACATTTATAGGTTTTTAGTCTATACTGAGATACTTGCAATTATTACAGAGATGTGTGCATGTGTGAGACTAGCCGACCAGCTAAGTGTGCTTTGGTGGGGAGAAACTAAAGCTAGATGTTGAACTAAGGTTAATTTAGCCAGGATCAGTAGAATGTGGTAGATGCTCTAATGAACTAATCTGCTTCTCTTTAGATACTTGCAATTATTACAGAATTGGTAACAAATGACATTTATAGGTTTTTTAAGGGAGGGCAATTGATTGCCTTCGCTCAGTTATAGTGATTTTGCAGAACATAAATGGCAGTTTATAGTAATGCCAGTGCTTGATCTTTATGCTCTTTTTTGTGTCTTTAATATTGTAGAAAAAAACTCACAAGGCAAATTGGTCTGATCGCAATACTAGCATCTTGTTACAATTGTGTCTTGAGCAAGTAGAAGCCAAAAATTATAAGAATGGAAATATGAACACCATTGGATACAATACCATTAAACAAAAATTTGAGGAAGCAACTGGACTGATGCATGATAGGACACAAATAAAAACTAGAATCGGCCAACTTAGGGGGTTGTACAGCTTCTGGGCCATGTTGCAAATACATACTGGATTGGGAAGGAAGCGTGATGGGAGCATTGATGCAGACTCAGAATTTTGGAAGGAGCATACAGAGGTACTACCCTTAATGAGCTTTTGTTTTCTCCATGCAAACTCCACTTTTACAAGAGCACCATCTAACTGAATTCATCTTGCAGAACAAACCATGGCTAAAGAAATTAAAGAATGGGGATCCACCATTTTTGGCTGAACTGCATGAAATGTTTCATAGAGAAGTCGTTGATGGATCAAATAGCTATGTGCCGGGGCAAGATCATGGTGAAGGAGGTCAGCAAGAAGAAGAAGAGGAGGAGGAGGAGGAATTTCATCACAGTCCCATGAGTACAAGTAGTCGCAAGAGCAAGAGGTCGCCCGGAAGCACTACAAGTACAGGCCACAGTCCTGAAAAGAAAAACAAACCACAGGGAAGCAAGGTCAAAAACCCAATTGTCAAAGTCTTAAACAAGATTGCAAGTACTTTCAGTCAATCAGTTAGTACAAATGAGAAGACCATACAAGAGCATAAGGATTCCAAGTTGCAAGCCGAGATGAAGATGAATGGTGAAATTGAGCGGTGCCAACAGTTAGCTTGGGAATGTGTTGCTCATGACAGTATTGAGGTATATGCAACTTTCAAGATTTTCAAATCAAAGTTCAATCGTCGATACTTCCTCACCATACCCACTGCCGAAGGAAGGATCAATTTCTTGCAGAGATGGTGCAAGGAAAATAATATGTATTAGAAAACATTTTCTATGCGTTAACTGTTATGTGTGAGAATAATTATGTGTGTGAACCTTTACGTGTGAGAATAATTTATGTGTGTCAACCTTTATGTGTGAGAATAATTTATGTATGTCAACCTTTATGTATGTGCTAGCTACGATTTTCTCAATTATTTGATTATTTGTGCAGCTATGATTTTTTTTACTATACTTATATACTGACTTTGATGTTAATTTGTTCATTTAGGATGAAGAAACAAGTGAGGATGGATACTCAAGTGAGGATGGGGATGAAGATGAGAATGATGAGTACCCAAGTGAGGACGAGGATGAAGATGAGAATGATGAGTACCCAAGTGAAGATGAAGACTCAAGTCAAGATGGAAGGATATCATCAAGTGATGATGAAATTGTGAAGATGGCCTAAAACAATCTCAAGAGGGATCGTCAATTCATCATGCAGACCATGGCTACCTTTGGTATGTACTTTCAAACCTACTATGTCAAAAGGCTAAGGAAGGTACCTCTTGAATCGGGAATGCAATGGGTAGAGAATACACTAGCCAATGAGACCGATTGCTATGACATGTTTAGGGTTACCAGACCAGTTTTTAATAGGCTACATAACTTGTTGGTTCAATCATATGGATTGAAGTCAAGGACAAAAATGAGCTCGATGTAGGCTTTAGCTATGTTCTTATGGGTTGTTGGTTCAGGCCAACCCGTTAGGCAGGCTAGGAATCGTATGGTGAGATCCTTGGAAACAGTTAGCCGCAATTTTGACCGAGTTCTGACTAGCGTTCTCAAGTTAGCTGAAGATATCATAAAGCCAAAGGATCCTCAATTCTCAACGGTTCATCCGATACTAGAAAATCCAGAATTCTGGCCATACTTCAACAACTGTATAGGAGAAATAGATGGGACTCATGTTCCGGTTGTGGTTGCAAAAAGTAAAGTGGTTGCACATATGTGTAGACACAAGTACACATCACAGAATGTCCTTGCTGTTTGTGATTTCGACATGAGATTTACATTTGCTCTTTCGGGATGGCCTGGCTCTGTGCATGATATGACAGTATTCAAGGATGCAACTAGGAGATATGCGTGGAAGTTTCCACATCCACCTCCAGGTGATCTACTCACACTCTCATCTGTAAGTATCAATCTAATGCATCAAGTCGGTTGTCTCACAATTTGTCTATGTTTTTGTAGGGAAATTTTATTGTGTTGATGCGGTGTATACAAACCGCCCGGGTTACCTTTCACCATACAGGGGTATAAAGTACCCTCATGCACCATTTAAGAATGTCCCAACTCCGAAAGGTAAAAAAGAGACTTTTAATCATGCACATGCTAAAGTTAGAAATGTCGTAGAACGGTCATTTGGAGTTTTGAAGAATAAGTTCCGCATTTTGAAGGGCATGGAAAGTTTTCCAATTGCCAAGCAATCTAGAATTATTGTAGCATGCATGGCCATTCATAATTTCATTCGTGAGAGTAAGCTGGCGGATAGGGACTTCGATTCCTGTGATGCGGATGAAAACTATGTTCCAATGGGCGATGATAATGACTTTGAAGATGAACTTGAGCTGAATACCGAAGAAGAAGAACCCCTCGTTGAAGATATGGACATGGATGATTTCCATGATCAAATAGCTGATGCTTTGTTTTATAAGTGATCTTATATGTGTATGATTATTTATCACTTTGAAATGTTAATTAAATTGATGTGTGCATGTCGGTGGACATCACTTTGAACTTTGGATTGTTATCACTTTGGACTGTCAAATAAGTTATATGCGTATGATTTTTCATGAGTGAAAGGTAAAATTGCAGCTGAATACCCTGAGGGATAAATGTGTCTTTTTGGTAGGAATAACTGTTATGTTTTCTGGAAACTTTTGTTTCTTTGTTGCGGCAGCAACAGCAGTACATGCAAATTCTACACGTTTATTTTGTTATTTAAGTCAACACATGCGGCAGGAGCTGCGCTACAGCAGCAGGCAGCAGCGCTACAGCAGCAGGCCAGCAGGCAGCAGCGTAGTAGCAGCCTAGCTCAGCAGCAGCTCTGGCGCCAAGCGAAAACAGCTAATCAATTCAAATTCAAATAGGGTAAATATTTACCTCTCCATCTAAACACCCTATGGGGCAAATGTTTTAGGGTAAATAGAAGAGGCAAAACATTTGCCTTGAGGCAAATATTTACCCCCTCCAATCCAAACAGGCCCATGATCAAATCACGTTTCCTAGCTGCACAAACCGGCTAATCACAACCGCACGGAGAATAATCGAGCGACTGATGGCGAGGGGGCGGTCAACCTCCCCAGGATCCAAACTTCACAAGAACAGCCCTTGAATCCATATAAATTAAATTTTATGCCAGGAAGGATATCTCAAAGATTCAGATTTTTCGTTTTTCAAAATGACAGTGAGAGTTTTGCCGTCCCTCAAAAACTTAAGGAAGCAGAGATAAAAAAGTGGCTGAAATCACCTAGAAAACGAAAAATAAAACGCATGCCTGGCTAATTAAGATGGATGATGATGGTAAACGCCCGTGCAGAAAGTATGCAGCCCAAACTTTATGCTGATAAAGCCCACCACCATGACACACATAACGGAATTTTCCTAATTTTTTATTTTCTGATTTTGCAAAAATAAATGCCTTCATAAAAAATTTATAGAAATAGACTTATACCACCGTACGAATCGACTATAGCCGCTTCAATCGGCGACAGTCTAATAACTGCCGCTTCATATGACGGGTCAACAAACTAACCGGCAATACGACCTCTGCGATCCACCAAGGCCCTGCCACAGTACCACTCCCGCCATTTCATATTTCACTAGAACAATGTGTGGCGTTGCCGCGCGAAAATAACCCTCTTTTTATTTGTCATTATAATGTTAATGTTGAATATATTTATAATGTATATTTTTAATGGTTGAATAAAGCACATAATATTTATTCAATATCAAACAATGGATTTAAAAAGTACGTGGTAAATAAATGTGTGTATGTATTGAAATGTTGTACGCTGTTGATTCCTTTTTTATTTAGCTTTTGACCTATCTTATTATATTATTTAATGGTGTTACCGCGCGGTGCAGCCCACTACAGGATTCTTTTGATTTGTTTTATGTATCTACCAAAATTTAGCATACTCCTGGACCTTAAATCTACACAACGAAACAAATATAGCACGATTAAAATATTGGCGAATTATTTTTATACATTCACTAACATTTATATCCAATAGGAATGATTTATTAATGTCAAAGTAATATAACAAATAAATAAGTTTAACAAAATATAACCATCATCCTTGAACGTGAAACATTTGTGAGAGAAAAAAATTTACTGTGAGAGAGGCCCATGGATGGAAGGTCGTATTTTAAATAAGTACAGGGGGTTTATAAAATTAGTCTTGAGAGATCTTTGGATGATAGGCGTGATTTCTATGAAGTCTGAGGGTTTTCTGCAAAATGGCTGAACTATGCTGGATGATCTGTGCCCTCCATGCTTGATCCGACGGCTAGTGCCCTTTTTTTATGACGTGGATGGGCTCCCAGACCATGACCGCGACGCGGTTTCAGGAGGAAAAGATACAGCGGCAGCAAAGAATCACTACTTGTCATGGGCCAGAAGAAGGGCCCATGACTAGTAGTGGCTTAGACCGGGCCGGGCCGGTGCTTTGTTCAGGACCATGGATGATGTCATCGTTTTAAGTCTTTGTGTTGTGTACTCCCTCCACCCAAAAAAAGTCATTCTAGATGTTTTAGGACAGATTAACAAAAATGTGAAATGACCTTGATTGTCCTTATCTTTTAGCCAGATTTGGTGCTAACCGACTGTTGCATGCCTACATGCACATGCAAACTTGCCAAATCGGGTAAAAGGACTTGTTTTTTTGGGACGGAGGGGGTAACACACAAGCGGCAATAAAGCTTTGTTATGTATTTCAATACTAGGTGATTCCCGTGCGTTGCTGCGGAATTTGAAAGAGTTTTTCCGTAAATCTATGAATCACTGTGGTTGTTTAGTTGCTCGTAAAAATGGTGCACTCGTAGAGATTACCTGAGAGTAGTATGAATTATCTTTTGATGAAAATCATAACATTTTATGTTACTTTTGAACAGATAAAAAAAGGATATACATCTAACGAATAGAAAATGTGCACTACATAAGAGAGAAATAACAATTAATACATCTTAGTTCGATATCAGTGCATCTTAGTGAAAGATGATGACGTGGCTTTATGAGAGTCGAGAGAAATACTTAGTGAGGATTACTCATATAAGTTACATGTATAACACCTTCTGATTCTACTATGAGGGTAGGGCTGGACGCCAAGCCAATAGCTCGTGAGCTGGCTCGGCTCGTTCACGGCTCGGCTCAGCTCGGCTCGGCTCGGTGGATTTTTTAACGAGCCGAGCTGCTAATTTTGCTCGTTTGGATAACGAGCTAGCTTGAGCCAGCTCGCGAGCTGCTCGCAAGCCAATCAAGCTAGAATGCTAAGGTCCTAACAAAGGGAGCCGATCTATTGAAGCCAAGCCGAGCTAGTTGAGCCAAGTCATGCATAGTAAATTTTGAAGTTTATAACTTTACCATTACTATTTTTTATATTGTATATATATTGAGGTGGTAATACTAAATTTACATTTAGCTTATGAGCTCGTTCAAGCCTAACGAGCTGGCTCGTGAGCCTAACGAGCCGAGCCGAGCCAACCTTTTTGCTCGTTTTGTTAATGAGCCGAGCTGAGCCAGCTCGTTAGCCTAACAAGCCTGTCCGAGCCGAGCCGAGCTGGCTCGAGCTGGCTCGGTGTCCAGCCCTATATGGGGGAGTGGAGCCCACGCACAAGTAACACAAGTTAATTAATAACGATGAGTTTGCTTCTACGGTTTTAATATATAATGTGGCTTACATACATTATCAAAAGAGCAATAAATTTGGTACATGCATCTGATTCACCAGGGCTCTCCAATGAGAATCCTAGGATGGGGGAGTGGACTAGTGGGGCCTACGCACAAGTAAAGAGAAGGTGACACGGCGGTGTCAGCTTAATTGGCCGTCTCTTTCTGACAGACGGGCACCAACATGGATATAGTATGGTCGGATGGGCAGCCAACATTGTGATCACAGACAGAAGAACGGAAAAAACGGACTCGTGCAGTGATGGTCGTAGTGCTGCGTGCCAAAGTTTTCTGTTGTTGCGGGTCATGATACTAGTCTCCGAAACGGTAAGAAGATCAAAGTTCTAGGAATGTTAAAACTAGTACTAATTGGTAAAAGATCCAATATACTAAGGGGATGTTTCAAATTTACCAAGCTTTAGTACTCCCTCCGTCCTAAAATAAATGCAATTCTAGGCTTGGACTCGTAAATCAATGATAGGTGTAAAGTTACCAAATTACTCTTGTCTTTTGTAAGAAATATCTAGACATTGGTTTGTCTTTTGTACGAGAAGGTTCTGGAGACAATTGTCTTTTGTGATTAGAAGGTCAAAGTTGCATTTTTTGTGGGACAAATTTCATATCCTAGAACTGCATTTATTTTGGGACGGAGGGAGTAACTTAAGGGGCAAAAATAAGGACTAGAAACCGACTAAAACACTTTGTAACCTTTAGGGCAGTCCCAACCCAGACTTCATGGTAGAGTCTATCTCTATTAATTGCATTGCCATGTAGGCATTTTACTGATGTGGCGTACAATTTAATGAGGAGAGAGAGGCAAAAACATAGAAACCATGTCTAAGTTAGACACCAAGTCTACACGCAAAACAAGAGAAATCTGGTTCAATGATTGGAGAGAAACATGGTTGAATGATTGAATAGACTCCAAGATACAAAATCTGCATTGGAGGCTATGGTTTCTTCTGATAGAGTCCTCGACATATGGACTCCATGGTAGAGTCTGGGTTGGGACTGCCCTTAGCACCGAAGAGGTGCTAAACTTTCTAAAATATGAAGTTTTCAAAGGCTGCCCTCATTTATGACGGAAACAAGGGCAGGGCAGGAGGGGGAGAAAAGGGATACTGTACAATGGTCTTTGTGCACTTTATTAATGACACTTTAGTCAATTTTTTGTAGTTGGATCCGAACTGGCTCTAGTTCGACACTTCAACATCTTCTATACACATGTAGATGCACCCATTCATTAAAAGCAATAATATACAACTCGGATATAGGCCGCTGGAGGTGGCCTGATATGGCTAGCTTTATACTTCTAGCTAAGAACTCATCTTCAATTTGTAAGGCCAATCTCATTACACAATTACTAAACTGAGAAATAGGTAACGCTGCCAACTGAGTGTCCTGTGAACCAAACTCCTCTCTCATCTAATCAAATTCTTTCTCTTAATTATCTTGTTAAGTTAGCAAAATTGCTGACGTGACATTAAATTTGATGTTCATAAAATTATATATGAAACTCGCATTGAGATTGACCTTATATATAATGAATCTTGCTCTTAGGTTTTGCAAAACTAAAAAAGTTGCCTACCATCGAAGACGAAGAAGATACTGTCAACCTAGCTATATATGTTGTCTAAATTAAGACAAGGTAACCAGCCTTGGTGATCTCAACCGCAAACATATAAACGGTCCTAGTCATAGTCAAAGCTATGTAGCAGCAGCATTAGCTAATTACCCGAACTAGCTTGGCCTCACGTCCCTCTCAATCACAAAAACTGTACTACGCTGGACCTGTCTTGGCGGTTTTCTTTCTTTCTTGCTCAACTTGACAAGGCAACAAACCAAAGCACAGCTTCGGGCATGACAGTTGAAGGCTACTTATGATGGCGCCGTGCATAGTACGTACTACATATGTCGGTGCCAATCCTGGGAGAGGCCCCAAAACAGCGATAATCACCAACTAAACCGCCGGAACCTGTTAACCAAGCAAAAAACAAGTGTGGAAGCCTTGATCCGCTGTCGAGCTCGAGGGTATCCTGCCCCCCTCGAGCGAGGCGGAACTCCGCCTCGCTCGAGACTTCTCGCTCGAGGCCCGGAGGCAGCTCTCGATGCCCAACTCCGCCTCGCTCGAGACCCCTCGCTCGAGGGCCCACTGACGGCTCACCTACCCGCGGACAAGGGCATTAAATGGCTCTGCGCGGTCTGGGGCAAGGAAGTCAAGCAGCGAATCATTAGCCCATCCCCGGTCATCTCCGCCAACCCCTGACCCCGTGCGGTCATTTCCAACACCGTGCGGTCATCATCTGACCCCCCGCGGTCATCCTCTGCGTCATGCAGCGTGGTGAACCTGTGAGGCGTCACGGGCCCGAGCGATGTGACAGCCCTGTACTGTCACGCTCCCCCGTTCCACCAACTCCGGTACGGGGACCCCTCGAATGAATAGAGGGAACCCTCGAACGGGCCCGTGGCCTGCTGTACTTGATGATGACGACCCACACCGACCCATAAAGTCAGAAGCATAAGGAGCGCACGTCATGTACAGGGAACGTCGCGTCTTCCGCCAGAACGCCATACGCCGGGGAGTCGCCTAATCCGACAACACAAGCCAAGACAAAGGTCACGCCCGAGGTCACGCCCCGTCGTACGCCGACACTGTACTAAGTACTGTCCTCCTACTGTTTGTAACTGCCCCTCTTTGAGCTATAAAAGGAGGAGGCAGCCCCACGGAACAAAGGACCGACCAGAGACTGATTCACACACTCACTACTTAGTTCAAACCAAGAACACGACTTTCACTCGTTCTAAGGGACCTGGAGGCTCATCTTCCTCTCCCGCCAAGCTTGTAGCCCCCCTACTACGAGCACCCCCGGTGCGAGGCAATACAAGTGCGCAAGCACACCCTGCTGGACGTACGATCGATAGATCGGAACCAGGATAAACCTCGCGTCACCATATTGCCCTTGCATCGACCATCGAGAGACGGGACACAGCGCACTTCTCTGCAGGTGATTGGAGCCCCGCGCGGTTCCGGCACCGACAGTGGCGCGCCAGGTAGGGGGAAATCGCGCTGTGATCAACTCCTTGACCCACCAAGTTCTCTCGATGGTGATCCGTACCGAGCGCCTCGTCGACCGCTGCTCCTACGGTTCATCCGACCCGCTCCCGGCCGGATTCACTATCTGGTTCGGGAGCCTGGGGTTTGAGGCAACCGGCAACGGTTATCTCATGCGGCTCCTCCCAGGGGATACGGCCACCACGACCACGACCGCCACGACAAGCCCGCCGCCGCCACCAACGCCCAGGCGCAGGAGGCGCTCAGGGCAACGTTCACGGCAAGCACGCATGGAGCGGCGCCGGGTTGCGCGCGCACGTCGTCTGGACGACGTCGACTTCAGCGAAGGCACCATTGCTGAAGGGACGAAGGCCACGACAACGCCTGCACCTCCGGCCACGCGTCCGAACGAGGAGGGCGAGGCCGAGCCGCCGCGTTTCCCGTATGGGATGCGTGGAGCGGGCATGGCGTACTCGTCGTCCATCAGCACGGCGATGGACGCCTACGACGATCTTGCTGGACATCACTTGCTCTCGATCCGGAACCTTATCGCGACCACGCCGGGCGACTCATACCTCGGCACCAGCAGTGACGAGGTCTCGCAGGAAGACCCGGAGTGGGAATATCTCGAACTTCGCGACTACGAGGCTTTCGTGGCGTTCCAGGCCGCGGCGGACTACTGCTTCGACTACTCTGATGACTCGAGCACAGAGGATCACGACCCCACGCGGGAGTGTTTTGTCGCGGCAGTGATCGAGCCGGACACGGAGGACAATGGCATCATCGCGCCGCGAGAACCCGCGCGAGAACCCGTGGGAAGCGCGGCACCCCGACGGTCAGCACCCCCCCAACCGAAGACACCGCCGCCTGAGGAGCGAGAGGCAATGGAGATCGACGGGTCCCCCACCGCACAGGACTGGCGTCGCCAATACGTAGACTGGATCGACCGCGGCACGCTGCCCTCGGATCGAACCGAGGCACGACGCATCGCCAGACGAGCAAAGTCGTTCGCCATGGTCGATGGCGAGCTGTACAAGCGCAGCCCTTCTGGGGTGATGCTGCGCTGCCTCCCCATTCCCGCCGGACGACAGTTGATACAAGACATCCATGCAGGAGCGTGCGGGCATCACGCGGCAGCCCGAACCCTCGTGGGCAACGCCTTTCGACAAGGTTTCTATTGGCCCACGGCGGTTGCCGACGCGATAGAGGTCGTGCGCACTTGTGAAGGGTGCCAGTTCTATGCCCGCAAGACACACCTCCCGGCGCATGAGCTACAAACCATCCCCATCACGTGGCCCTTCGCCGTATGGGGGTTGGATCTTGTGGGTCCGCTGCCAAAAGCGCCCGGGGGCTTTACCCACCTACTGGTTGCCATTGACAAGTTCTCGAAGTGGGTCGAAGTCCGGCCCGTTACGAACATCCGATCCGAGCAAGCGGTACAGTTCTTCGACGACATAATCCACAGGTTTGGAGTGCCGAACTCGATAATCACTGACAATGGCACCCAGTTCACTGGCAAGAAGTTCTTGGAGTTCTGCGACCGCAACCACATCCGCGTGGATTGGTCGGCCGTCGCGCATCCCCAAACAAATGGCCAGGTGGAACGAGCCAACGGCATGATACTGCAAGGGTTGAAGCCGAGAATCTTCAACGAGCTGAACAAGTTTGGCCGCAAGTGGATAGACGAAGTACCCTCGGTCGTCTGGAGCCTTAGAACTACCCCGAGCAGAGCCACGGGTTTCACCCCGTTCTTTCTGGTATACGGCGCCGAGGCAATCTTGCCCACGGATCTGGAGTATGGATCCCCAAGGCTCAGGGCGTATCAAGGTGAAGCCAACCAGCAAGCTCGGCGAGACTCCCTCGACTGCGTGGACGAAGCACGCGACGTTGCGCTGTTGAACTCGGCAAGATATCAACAGACGCTTCGCCAGTACCAAGCGCGGAAGGTGCGACGTCGCGACTTCAGCAAGGGAGATCTGGTCCTTAGGCTACGACAAGACAATCGAGGGCGCCACAAGTTCACCCCTCCGTGGGAGGGCCCCTACATCATCGCCGAGGTCCTGAAGCCGGGCACGTACAAACTAGCCAACGAGAAGGGTGAAGTCTTCGCTAACGCCTGGAACATCCAGCAACTGCGTCGTTTCTATCCTTAGGCTCCTCGTGCTTTCCCATGTAACAGCTCATGCGACTCCTTAGTAATAATGAAAATCGTGTGCAGCTTAAACACTGAAATTATCGCTCGTTTCACAAAAAATGGGGGGCGTAACGCCACTCTAGTGGATGAAGGAAGCTCTTTATTGCCATAAGACGCATGACCGGCGAACGGTCGTGTACAACAAACAACATACAAAGCCGCTCCTTCGCGGCCGAAAGACGCGTGTAGCCATGCCCATTTCTCAACACTGGCGACCCTAGACCGACTAGGAACATCGCTAGTTTTCTTCTAACACCAGCATGGTCACACGCGCCGGGGCAAACGGGAGTTCTCCACGGCCGGCGCGGCAAAGGTTCAAAGAACCTCGTCGACCTCCAGGTCGCCACGCGCGCCCCGGTTGGTGAAGCGGCCTTCACCAACATGTTGAGGTCCTGAGTGGCGCAACGCCGGCTGCGACGCCCACCTATCAAGACGCGGCGCGCACCCGGAAGCAAGACCACTCTGCCACCAAAGCGCGCCGTCACCGGACGCCGTGGACGGGTGACCAAAGCACCTGCCTCGTTCAACCATCGCCTGAACGCCGTCCAGCTCGAGCTGGAAGACGAGGCGCCGGTTCCCGACGGGGACAACCGCTGTCCGAGCATCAACCGGCCCGAGCCGAAAGATGATGCAGCGGTTGCCAACAAGGCAGGTGCAGCCGGCACCTTTTCTCCTTCATTTGCCTCCCCCCTCGCTAGCATTCTTCTAACACCAAAGCTCCGCCCACCCTCGAGCTAAGTCAGGAGGGCGAGCTCCACCCCGCCCTGCAGTTCTTAACTCTACACCCATGAAACTCGTGAAAGGCTCACAGCACTTGTGATCTTTGCCGTCATGGTCGAGTCTATTTATAGCGACCGCACCCTAGGCCCATCTCGCGGCATGCGCCTGATCCTCTGCGGACAGACCCCTAAGGGGGCCCCCCCGGCGAGAAGACAGCACGACAGAGGCGAGCGTCCCTCAGAAGGGAGACGCGCTCGACGCGTGGCTGTCTAGCGGGGACGAGCACCACGGTCAAGGTCACGGGGCCACTGTCTCCACCAAAAAGACGGAGCGGACGGTGTCAGAGGCTCAGCGAACGGCACGAAAGTCGAGGCCGCAGCCCTCGCAGCACGCCATCGCTCAGCAAGCGGCACGCAAGTCGAGGCCACAACCCTCGCAGCGCGCCATCGCTCAGCGAGCGGCACGCAAGTCGAGGCCGCAGCCCTCGCAGCACGCCATCGCTCAGCAAGCGGCACGCAAGTCGAGGCCACAACCCTCGCAGCGCGCCATCGCTCAGCGAGCGGCACGCAAGTCGAGGCCGCAGCCCTCGCAGCACACCATCGCTCAGCGAGCGGCACGCAAGTCGAGGCCGCAGTCCTCGCAGCACGCCTCCGCTCAGCGAACGGCACGCAAGTCGAGGCCGTAGCCCTCGCGGCACGCCATCGCTCTGCGAGCGGCACGCAAGTCGAGGCCGTAGCCCTCGCGGCACGCCTCCGCTCAGCGAGCGGCCCGCATATCGAGGCCGCAGTCCCCGTTGAACGCCCTGTACGCTTACAGAATGACGGGACGCCCGTGACAAGACGAGACGGTGTGTGCCAGGCACCCATCGCATCGCCATCGCAGACGCAGCGTAGCCAGGCACCCATCGCATCGCCATCGCAGACGCAGCGTAGCCAGGCATCCGTCGCATCACCTGCGCCGCCTCGACAAAAAAGCTAAGCTACCCTTCTACCCTACGGCTTCTTCGACGATCCATCATTTCAATCACGATTTTCTACGCACGGGGCAGGGAGTTCTTTCTTCGCCTCGCACGAAGACAAAAACTCCCTCGGGGGCTACCACAGGGCACACAACCCTGGGGAGCAAACGCTCTACCCCTCGCCACTCGTTTTTTCTCGCAATTTTCTACAAGTTTTCAACGCTCTGTCACGTGTTGATTGTGTGTACGAAGAAGTAACGAAAGTTGGGCGTCAATGGCTAAGGCAAAGGGGTGGCAATGTCGTGGGATAGCTTACGCCTCCGGGATACGGCATCCCCCCTTTTTTGTCACCCTCGAACCTAAGCTACTTGCGGAGGGGCGGAGCGCGGCTGCTGGAAGCCCAAGAGTGTCGATGTCGAGGAAAAAGCCTACGCCTTTGGGATACGGCGTTCCCCATCGACACCCCTGGGCTCGAGCAGTCCAAACTCTTCCCGTGCGCAGGGAGATGGTCTAACCCGGTCCAATTCTTTTCGAGGCACACAACCAAAGTGACAGTAAACTTAACGAATTTAAATGCGATCAAACACGATGATAAAACTCTCAAAAATATCCATAAGTCCAATGACATAGAGACTCCTAAACTTATTACAACTTCGCCTCGCAGGCGCCGGCGCAAGCAGAGCTCTTCAAGCAGCGCCATCCCCGTCGACGGCGCGCTCTGGAGAAGTGTCGTCGTCACCCTCGCCGGAACCGGGGAGGATCTCGTCGGCAAAGAGCGCAGCGAGCGCGGTGGCCGTCTCTGCCACGTTGGCATCAGCCTGCTCGACCGCGGCCACCGCAGCGTCATCGTCGAGGCCCTCGGCGACGACGTAGCCCGTCGCCAGGGCGTCGAGTTGGACGAGGTAGTGCGTCGACACCACGCCAAGAGCCTTGCGGAGGCCAAGGAGAAACGCGTCCTTCACCCGCCCCACGACGCGGTCGCCTAGAGACCTCAGGCGGCTGGCCAGCGAACTGCCAGACTGGGCGCCATCCTCCTCGAACTCCAGACACACCGCGGCGGCGGCCTCTCGAAGCTCCTCAAGCTCCTGCTGCGAGGACGCGTAAGCAACCTCCACCGCCTCCGCCCTGGCCTGCGAGTCCGCCACGGCCGCTCGCAAACCTAGAATCAATCAAAAGGGAAAGGAGCCTTCAGCGATAGAACCAGCGCGGACTTTGAAAAAACGAAAGGGTTATGCGGAGGCTCGAAGCTTACCGGCTGCCCGCTCCATCTCAGCGGACCATTGCGTACGGAGCGTGCACGACTCCTCCCGCAGCGCCGTCAACGAGGCCCCTTGTTCTTGGGTCGTTGATCGCAGCACCTCGAGAGCCACGCTGTGCTCGAGGGCTTGGGCCTCAGCCACGGCAGCTGCTTCTTGTTGCTGACGGAGCGAGGCCTGCACTGTGGCGAGGGAGGCATCCTTCTCCCGCAGAAGAGCGTTCAGGCGCTCCACCTCGAGGGCCCTCTCTGCGGCCGTAGCGCGCAGAGCGTCGCGCTCCCCCTCCGCGCGGCTCAAGGACTCGCCGTGCGCGCGAGCAGCAGCCCACGCCTCGTTTGCCGCAGCACGAGCCCGGTCCACCTCGGAGCTCAGTTCGGCGTTCCGCTGCGTCAAGTCGTGGACGTAGGCGTGCTGGTCGGCAATGTGCGAGACCTTGGACGCCGCCAGGTCCCGAAGTTGCTGGTGCGAGGAAACAGCACGAAAGGTTAAGGCAGGAAGCGGAAAATCAAAGGGGTCGAAGGCGAAGAACACAAACTCACCACGTGCAGCTGGAGCCCCCTGGTCCGGTGGAGCTCGAGCGCGTCGGAGAGGGCGGTCTGGAGGTCGGTGCCGATCTGGTGGTGCTCCAGCCAGAGCTGGTTCTCGTTCTCCGCGATGGAGACGAGTTCGTCAGGCACCCCAGGGCGGTCCAGCCCAAGCAGGCTTCGAAGGCCACCGCTTGTGCTGGCGCCAGCGCTGGCGGGGACGTTTCGACCCTCGACCGCATCCAGCCTCGAGGGCGCGGCTGGGTCCGCGGTCATGGCAGAGCTGGCCGCCGCAATGGCCCCCGCCGGCGCGGGAGACTCTACTGCGACAGCACCCCCGCTCTCGAGCAGAGGCGCCGCACTGGCAGGAGGGAGCGCCTGCACCTCGCGCGGGGGCTCGAACCCGGACGCCGGGTCTTCTTCGTCAGCGAGGATGTAGACCACCTCGCTCCGCGCGCGCCTCTCCTCCTCCTCGCCTGGGCCTGCGGGCTCTCCCAACAGTCCCTGCCCGACGGCCCCGGTGGGAGCCATGTCTCGCTCCTCCGCGGCCCCTTCGAGGCCGAGCTCCCGCCGAGCACGCTCGACCCCCCTGGCCATGGCCGCTTCGTAGCTGGCCACGAGCGAGGCCTCCGCCTCCCGCGTCGTGCGCGAGGGCGGGGCCTCGGAGTGGGGTGTCGAATGAACCCTCGACTTGAGGGCTTTGACGGGGGCAAGTGTGGGGGCGGCAGGAGTAGAGGCCCCGCTGAGACGATCAAATCAAAGAGTTAGGAAGTCGACGCAAACATCAATCAAACGAACTGTCGAAAGGGGATGGAACGCTCACCGCTTGACGCCCTTAAGTTTCCGCTTCTGGGAGCGGCGCGAAGACGCTTGCGCCGCAGGCGCGGGGGCTCGCTCGCTAGCGGCCCCGGCCCTCGCCGGCGGGGCGGACGCCGGGCCAGTCGCGCCCGACGCGCCTGGCGCCGCGGCCCTCGCCGGCGGGGCGGGCGCCGGGGCAGTCACGCCCGATGCGCCTGGCGCCGCGGCCACAAGAGGGGGCGCGAGCGGGGGCGCGCCTGGCGCCGCAGCCACGACCGGTGGCGCGCCTGCCGCCGCGGCCACGGGCAGGGGCGCGTCGGGCGCCGCGGCCACGAGTGGAGGCGCGCCGGGCATCGCGGCCACGAGCGGGGGCACGCCAACGGCGTGCGCCACCGCCCCCGATTCGAAGAAGACCTCGTCGTCAGACGAGTCGTCCTCTTCCGGCTCGGGTGTGCTGTCAGGGGTCGGCAGCGGGGAGAGACCCTCTCTCTCCCGCCTCCGGTTCTCCTTTTGGTGGTCGTCCCTCCGCCGCTGCTTGCGGAGGCGCGACTCCTTCTCCGCGTCCTTACGCGCCTTCTGCCGTTCGGCGTTCAGGCGGTTGGCCTCGCGGACGTCGGGGAGAGGGGGAGCTGATCGGTGCCCCTTGTGGGTCAGCCCCTGAGAATACGAAGTTAGTCGCTTGAAAAAACTCGATACGAGCGCGAAAAAATTCGAAAACAGGAGGGAGAACACTCACGAAGGTGAGGTAGCCCTCGTCGGGGCGCATCTTGATGGCCCAAAGGACGTCGTCCTCGACCGCCATCTTGGTGCAGTCCACGGCGCGCCGCGCCCGCTGGGCCGCCTCCGCAGCCGGGAGCAGCTCCTGGACCATCCTCGAGCCCTCGAAAGGGGCCCCCGGCGTCAGCTTGTAAAGGGGCAGGCTCCTCTGCATGAGAGGAACCACCCGCCGCAGCTGGAAATTAGCGATGACGGCGGCGGCGTTCAACCCCTTCCTCGCCAGGGATCGAAGCGCCGTGGTGAAGATCCCCAGCTTCTCTTGACGAGCTTTGGGGGACACCCCCCAGTTCCATGAGGGCGGCTTCTCCGCCACGACCTTGTCGGTGTAGGGGGGGAGAAGGTTACCGTCGTTGCGCAGGTAAAACCACCCCTTGTCCCAGTCCGCGTTGTTGGACGTCATGGTGGTGGGGATGTAGAGATCTTTCCTCCCCTCCCGCAGCTGGAACATGACGCTGCCGGCGCGGACGAGCCTCCGCACCCCAGTGGCCCCGGCGGCGACGGTGTGGAGCTCAGCCCGGAACAGGTGAATCCACAGCTCCCAGTGCACCGGAACCCCCAGGTATCCCTCGCATACCGCGACGAACACCGCCGCCTGGGAGATGGCGTTTGGGGCAAAGTTGTGGAGCTCCACCCCATAGTACGTGCACAGAGCGCGGATGAAATCCCCGGGGGGAGATCCAAACCCGCGCTCGTGCAGACGAGCCAGGCTCACAATGTAGCCCTGGGGTGGAGCCGGCACCCTGTGCGAGGACGGCGGCGCCATCCACTCCGGCCGGTCAGCGGAAGTGATCATGGGGAGCAGGCCTCTCGCGGCGAGTGACTCCAGGTAGTTCTTGTCGGCGGTGGACGGGCTCCATGGGGCAGCTTCCCTCAAGGTCACCATGGCTGAGGAGGAGGGGTGGAGACGGATCGAATCTAAGCTCTCGAGGGCTAGTAGGCGCGAAGAGGCGACGGGAACGAAAAGACGGAGGGAACAAAGTTTTGAGCCAAGGTAAGGGAAGCTGACCCCTCCTCTCCCCGTATTTATCGACGAAATTTTACCGGGACGCGGGTAAGGCGCGGCGGCGGGCACGCGTTAACTCCGCACTCGACCCTGTCGCTGACAAGCGGACCCCGCAAACGTGGTGGGCCAACTTAAAAGCACAATTATGACTGTGGCCGCCCGAGGCGTCGCGGAGTCATGAAGCACGTCTAATCCAACCGCCCCGCCAGCGCCGCTCTCGCCTGAAAAGGCGCGCCACTGCGAACTGCCCGCGCCACGTCGGCCATAACTGCCCGACCGGGCGCCTCGGACCCCGCCCCTGCCAAACCACCAGCGAATATTCCCTCGCTCCGCACCAGCACAGGTAAGGCGTACGACGCTCGAGCTTTACTGATCAGGGGGTCGAAGCCTGGCTCTCGTCGAGAGTTTCGACAGGCTCTCCAGATTAAACAGAGTCAGGGGCGGATGGGGCAAGCACGAACACGCTCAACCTCGAACAAAGGCGTTAAGGCCTCGAGGATGCCCTAATCCGCGTTCAAGGCTAAACAAAGGAGGCCAGTTGAAGGATCCCAACGAGGGAGTGCATCGAGCCCTCGGTCCTAACGAACGGGACCGAGCCTTGCCTGGCGTACCTTTGTAAGCTTGTTCTGTATGAGACGTGTCTCCGGACCGCAAGCCGACCCCAAACGAACAGGGCACGGACGTCCACTTGAACCACCCGCTAACAGCTCACCGACACGTCCATGACTCGCGGCCCGCCCATGGGTAGCATGGAATTGTGTCCCCCCTCCTCCCGTGACGGGGCGACGAGGGTCGAAACTCATGGTCAAAGGCCTCACGAAACTGGCCAAGTCAGGGTTCGGTCCATGAGGGGCAACCCATGACGGCTCGAGACAAGGCGACCCGGAGTCTAAGGGCAAGAACAAGACCTTGGACGATGCAATTCACTCCTCCAAGGTCTCGGGGGCTACACCCGCGGGTGCGCTAGCGCGCCCCCACGGGAAGTTCTGGAAAAGACCTCGAAAGCACCCTAAAACTTCAGTAAGAGCTCTAACCCATGCAGGTCTGACACCCATCACTGCATGGCCTCGGGGGCTACTGTCGGTGCCAATCCTGGGAGAGGCCCCAAAACAGCGATAATCACCAACTAAACCGCCGGAACCTGTTAACCAAGCAAAAAACAAGTGTGGAAGCCTTGATCCGCTGTCGAGCTCGAGGGTATCCTGCCCCCCTCGAGCGAGGCGGAACTCCGCCTCGCTCGAGACTTCTCGCTCGAGGCCCGGAGGCAGCTCTCGATGCCCAACTCCGCCTCGCTCGAGACCCCTCGCTCGAGGGCCCACTGACGGCTCACCTACCCGCGGACAAGGGCATTAAATGGCTCTGCGCGGTCTGGGGCAAGGAAGTCAAGCAGCGAATCATTAGCCCATCCCCGGTCATCTCCGCCAACCCCTGACCCCGTGCGGTCATTTCCAACACCGTGCGGTCATCATCTGACCCCCCGCGGTCATCCTCTGCGTCATGCAGCGTGGTGAACCTGTGAGGCGTCACGGGCCCGAGCGATGTGACAGCCCTGTACTGTCACGCTCCCCCGTTCCACCAACTCCGGTACGGGGACCCCTCGAACGAATAGAGGGAACCCTCGAACGGGCCCGTGGCCTGCTGTACTTGATGATGACGACCCACACCGACCCATAAAGTCAGAAGCATAAGGAGCGCACGTCATGTACAGGGAACGTCGCGTCTTCCGCCAGAACGCCATACGCCGGGGAGTCGCCTAATCCGACAACACAAGCCAAGACAAAGGTCACGCCCGAGGTCACGCCCCGTCGTACGCCGACACTGTACTAAGTACTGTCCTCCTACTGTTTGTAACTGCCCCTCTTTGAGCTATAAAAGGAGGAGGCAGCCCCACGGAACAAAGGACCGACCAGAGACTGATTCACACACTCACTACTTAGTTCAAACCAAGAACACGACTTTCACTCGTTCTAAGGGACCTGGAGGCTCATCTTCCTCTCCCGCCAAGCTTGTAGCCCCCCTACTACGAGCACCCCCGGTGCGAGGCAATACAAGTGCGCAAGCACACCCTGCTGGACGTACGATCGATAGATCGGAACCAGGATAAACCTCGCGTCACCATATTGCCCTTGCATCGACCATCGAGAGACGGGACACAGCGCACTTCTCTGCAGGTGATTGGAGCCCCGCGCGGTTCCGGCACCGACAACATATTTAGCTGAAACCGACATTTTTTCACATTAATATAAATCCTATACTACGGCCAGTCGACAATAATCCTACTTACGACGCCAGAACAGAAAGAAAAAAAAAACAATTCAGCAACGCAAATCGAAGAGGATCTATCCCCGTCCCCTCCATCCCGTCCCCAGCGCGATGGAGAGCGAGGGAGGCCGGCGAAAGGCCGGGCAGCGAGGGGACACGGCGTGGAGCACCCCCGGGCCCTCCGGCCGGCCACCGTGTCGCCCGCCCCGGCGGCAGCCAGCGACGGCCCGCCCGCCCTCCCGCTCGGCTGGTGCTCTGCGTCTGCGTGCTCTCCCTTTCCGCGCCATCAATTGCCGCTGTGCCAACGGGGTCGGCCAACGGCCGTCTTCCTGCTGCGTTCCTGGCCGGGCACGCGCAGCTACGAGCTGGTGAGTGATGGAGGGCGCAATGCAACCACCGACCGTGTCTGCTGCTACGTGCTCCGCGCCGTTCCGTTCACACGGCACATGCATGGTGCTTTACTGCTCTATCGTCCTTGTTCTCTTCTTCCCGATAAGAGTATTAGGCCTCCTCCAATGGTTGAGCTAGCGCACTAGCTCTAAGCACTCTAAGAGACAACTTTTCAATGATCTAGCTCTTAGCACATACTCGTAGCTCATAATATGAATGACCTCACACGTCATACTCACGTAGTCTCAAAATGCGTGTACGAGGCTATCTCTTGATTAAGAGATAGCCCTTCTCTCTCTTCTATTAAAATAAGAAAAAAAATCTATGAGCTAGCTAAGAGCTAACCATTGGAGGAGGCCTTATAGAAGGTTGTAAGTGGGCTAAATGCTGAGGTGGAGGCACTATGGGAAAACACATGTTTGCCGTGTGCCACATCACGGGCATGTTTGCCGTGTGCCTATCCACGTGGCACACGGCAAACACGCGGCACACGGCAAACAACACGGCACCCGGCAAAGCGGCCTGTTTGCCGTGTGCCTGTCCACGAGGCACACGGCAAACACGGGGCGCACGACAAAGCGGCTTGTTTGTCGTGTGCCTAACGGCAGGCACACGGCAAACAGGCCGCCCGAAACGGCCGTGTGCCGGGCCGTTAGTTTTGCCGTGTGCCCTGGGCCGGCACACGGCAAACAGGGTGCAAAAAATTTGAATTTTGCCTCCAAAATATTTTTGCTAACTTTTTTATCAATGTATTATTTTATGTTAGTTTTTATGTATTATTTTATGTTAGTTTTGTGCATGTTTTTCGGTCTGTTTGCTATATTTAATCATTTTATTTCATTGTTTTTAATTTTACTGATAAGGTAAATTTGACTGTAAGTGTTTCGAATAATGTAATGTAATGTTTGAAAAAATGTTATTCAGATTCTTTAGACTAATGATGCCATATGCATTAGATGGAATCAAATTTTGGATATATTGCTCGCTTACTGTGTGCCCGAATTTGGGCTCAGTTCGTTTAAAAAATCTATAAAATGCAAAAAAGTCAAAAAATTTATAAATTTTGGCGTGATGTCAAGTTTTCATACGTAGAGGCTATGGTAAAAAATTGAAAAGGTTTCGAGCAAGTTGACGCATTGCCTCTTTCAAACCGAGGCTTCTTAGGAGAAGATTCTAAGAGTTGTGAAAAAGATGTGGTGATTTGAAGCAACGTGATAATTGAAATTAAGTTTTACAACAAAACTTATTTTGTATAGTCTACATACACCTTAGACAGGTTCATGCCCAAATTTGGTTATATTTTGAATCCGTATGATATTTTTAATTTTTTTGTTTAGGCAGAAAAACGTTTGCCATGTGCTTTGCCCAGAGGCACACGACATACGCTGTTTGCCGTGTGCCCCTGGGCCGGCGCACGGCAAAGGTGTTTGTCGTGTGCCCCTGGGCCGGCGCACAGCAAAGGTGTTTGTTGTGTGCCCAGATCCAAGACACACGGCAAACATTTTTAAAATTTCAAAAATTAAAAAAAAATCTTTACCGTGTGCCCTGGATCTAGGCACACGGCAAACCTTTGCCGTGTGCCCAGCTTGACTTAGCGCCGCCGACCACCAAGCCACCACCACACACACACGCGCACACACACACGCCAGCCGCGCCGCCGCCGCTCCGCCGTGCCGCCGCGCCGGAGCCGTTCCCCCACACCCCGGCCTCCCCCGGGCGTCGTGCCGCCGCGCCTAACCCCGCCGTGCCGTGCCGGCCGCGCCTCCCCGCCGTGCCTCCCCGGCCGCGCCGCCGCCGGACCCCGCCGGCTGCACCTACCCCGGCCGTCGCCGGCCGCGGCTCCCCGGCCGGCCGCGCCTCCCCGCCGTGCCGCCGTCTCCATAGCCGCCTCCCTGGCCGCGCCGCCTCCAGTGCCGTGCCGCCGCGCCTCCCCCACCCCCAGCCGCCGCGCCTCCCCCATAGCTGGCCACCGCCACCTCGGCGCCCCTCCGTTCCACCCGAGTACCCCGTGCACCCTCTCGGTATGCATGCTTCGCCTTCTCGCTGTTTTATGTTTGTAAATTTTGAAATATTTGAGTTTGTTAGAATTTGTAGAAGTGGATTCAAGATTCAAGATAGTAGTTTGTTAGAATTGTTAGAAGTTTATGTGATGCTCGGTCGTGGTGTCGTTGTGTATGTAATGCTCCGTTTGTTAAAATTGTTTGAAGTGTATGAGATTTTTGCAGGTTTTGCTAACCTCACTGTGCAGGGGAGGTGCTGCCGAAATTTTTTATTTAGTTTTTTTATGTGCATAAGCCACCGTCCACGGGAGCCAATCTCCGCCTCGCCGCCGTTGAGCCTCTAGGTGAGACTTGTGGCTTCGGTGGTTAGATCCTTGTGTCCGGCCATCGAGCCGTGGGCTTAAACATCTGTGTAGCCCGACCTTCGTGTCGTGGTTTTTGTTGCAGGTTTGGAAACACTCACCGTATAGAGGAGGTGTTGGCGAAATTTTGAATTTGCTATAAGCATTTATTGAATTTTGCAGGAATCCGCTTCCACCTGTTCGACGAGGAGCCAGAGCTATAGCCGGAGCTGGAGCCGGAGCCGGAGCCGGAGCTGTAGTCGGAGTCGGAGCGGGACCGTGAGTCTACACCACACCGGCCACGCCTACACCACCGACCCACCGTAAGCACCGCAATCACGCTTTTGTTACATGCATGTTCGTAGATCACGTAACCCAGTTAGGCGTCTCCCGTTCGAAAGAGATACGGTTGGAAATATGCAGAACTTTGCATATCTACGACCGTATCTGTTTCGAATTGTCCACATTATTTGAACAGCTCGAGGATGCGTAGCTAGAGTAGGTTTCCATAGTCTACTCCGATCTGGGACAGTATTTCGGCAGCACCTCCCCGGTGTTCTCCGGATACACAATCTCCCTCTGGGACGTGTATTGGATAACAACGGGGAGGTGGTGCCGAAATTCTATCCCAGATCGGAGTAGACTATGGAAACTTCCCTAGCTACGCGTCCTCGGGTGGGATTAGGACCTATCTTCACCTACTAGAGAGTATAGACATCGTGTAGGACCTACACTATGTACATGTAAAAGAATTTCATTTTCATTTGCCGGTGTCACAGAGGATGAATGATCGTACCTAGATGCTCACGGGTTGGAAACCTGTGGGTGATGTGACTGTGGATTGGGTTCGGAGGACCGAGCCTTTTATAGATGAAGCATTTGCAAAGGTTAAAGGAAGAAACAAGACCACTTGGTGTCCTTGCGATAAATGTGGAAACACGAGTCGGAAACAAAGGAAGAAATGACAAGACATGTTTTCAAACACGGATTTATAAGAGACCAACCTCGGTGGACCTACTATCTTGAAAGCAATAATATAGAAGAGACGAGGCCATGAGACAACACATTGAGGAACTTGATTCTGATGCTGGGGTGGCGGACATGTCAGATGACTTTGATGAAGCACAATTTGATGAAGGAGGAAGGGAGGAAGATCCAGAGCCAAGCGCGAAGGTGTATTACGACATGTTAGCTGCAGCTGGTCAACCCCTTCTTGAGCATACCAAGGTTTCCCAATTGGATGCTATTGGGTGCCTAATGGCCGTGAAGTCCCAATTTGTATTGAGTCGAGACGCCTTTGATGTTATATTGACGGCAAAGTGAGGCTGTTTGTCGTGTACCGCCCACGTGGCACACGGCAAAGTGAGGCTGTTTGTCGTGTGCCGCCCACGTGGCACACGACAAACAACCTTTCCTCGGGGTCCGCCGTCAGTTACCTTTATTTTGCCGTGTGGGAGCCGTGGCACACGGCAAAGATCTTTGCCGTGTGCCCGTGTTACGACACACGGCAAAGACTTGTTTGCCGTCGTAGGGTTTGCCGTATGCCATTTTGCACATGGCAAAGCCTTTGCCGTGTGCCTTTCAGGCTTTGCCGTCTGTAAAATGCACACGGCAAACAGCCGCCCTCCCGTAGTGAGGAGTGAAAAGAGGAATGAGAAGAGAAGTGGGCTGTAAGGGCAGTCCCAATGAATACTCTACCGTAGAGTCTAAAGTCATTAATTATGCTGCCATGTAAGCAAAATGCTGATGTGGCAGAACATTTATTGAAGAGAGAGGGAAAAAAAATGAAGAAACCAAGTCTAAGGCCAAGGCCAGTCTCAGTGGGGGTGTCATCCACAATAAATAAGGTGTCACATAGGCATTTTTGATGACATGGCAGTAGATTAATGAGGAGAGAGATGACCCGTTTCATCATCACGACACGCCCGGCCCAGTACACGAGACTGATGAAACTGCATTGAGGGCCTCCTCATTTCATCTGGGGATCTTGTACGCCTGGGAGAAATGTTGGGCAGGTGAAGATGATAGGTACTCTTTTACAGTTTTACTGCTCTAATCTTTTGAAAAAAAACTGCCGGCAATGAAACCGGACTACTTATTGTACCCAGCGCTCTCTCTTATTCTCTCTTTTTTTCTTTGATCACTTCATATGTTAGCAACCGGCTCTGATTTGGGATAAAAGTTGTTTAAGTTCATGCGGGTAAAATGCTTTATGAATCATGCAGATGACAACATTAGATTTTATTTGAGGCGTAGAAACTGGTAATCAAAATGTAGAATCACGTAGCACTAAACGTGAAGATATTGAAGAGAACATTTTTAAGCAACATTTTTTTATTTATCATATTCAACTATGCTATACTCAGTTTAGATCAATTACAAAAGGCTATACAGTGCTTGGCACACTTGATCATAGCTAAATCAAAAAATTAAATGTTGTACATTGTCTATGAAACTGTGACATGACACTGTGCACTGAGAGTCACAGTTTCATCCCATCCAAAAGCTGATGTGGTTGCCTGAGAAACTGTGCCCATGACACCTCCACTGAGACTGACCTAACTAAGAAACCAAGTCTTCACGCAAATTAAGACCATCTATGAGAGAGATAAGTGGGTCGTGAGATTGGATAGACTTCAAGATACAAAATCTGCATTGGAGGCTATGGTTTCTTATAATAGAGTCTTGAACATATGGACTCTATGGGTAGAGTCTGGGTTGGGACTGCCCTAAACTTGCAGCCCGCTTATGCACAAGAACCAAAAAAAGTTTGTGAGAGAGACAAGTGGACCATGTATTAATAGTGAATGGCTTAACCACTATATGAGTGGGCTAAGAGAAAGCTACAAAGAATCCTTACAGCCTAACAGCAGGCTGTATTATAAACCTTCGCTCTAAACAGAATACGCACCGCGTGTACGGTATTGCAGGATGGGAGACGTGCGATCAGGAAACTACCTTTGTCAAAGAAAAAGGATTGTACACACCGCGTGTAGGGTTCCCGGCTGTACAGCATTATATTTCTTGCTCATGGGATCGGAGCCGGGTCTCCTACGTTAAGGACTTTTGCTCCATACAAGCAGTGGCGGATCGAGAGGTAGGGCTGCCCGTGCTACAGCCCTGGTCCAATGCTAGAAAATCAATGAAGGTTTAAAACAAAATACATACATATATGTGATTCTATATAGCGGGGAGTGTTCCTGGCCTCCGGAGTCCGGAGCCTCCCGCCACTCCCGCCCGTCAGCTCGCGTCATGTGTACGTGGAAGCGTTTTACCTGCTCTTTTTACTGCGTCTGCTTCAGGGAAGAAAGAAAGCAACGGAAGACAGGTGTCCGGCGGTGGGATGTTCTGTTAGATTGCACACCTTTAATTCTCTTCCCCCTCTCTCTCAGCAGCAATGCGCATGGTTGCAGGATATGGGGCTTCATGAAGAAAAAGGAGAAGGTGCTTAGTATTATTCCTTCTTTCCTAATGTGCTGTTCCTATCATATTTTCAAAGGGCCAATAAAAGAGAAGACATTATGTGTCCTGATTTCCTTGCTTAGCATTTTTATTTTATATATGTAATTTTTGTTTGTCACGTGTAGTAATGGCGACACAAAAATGAGTTTACATTGGAAACAATCTTTTTTTTGGGGGGTGCTGTTATTGCAATTGCAAACTGACAAAGCTGATGCATCTTTTACATTTTGCTTCTAGCAATGTACTGAACTGATTGCTTTGAGTGGTTGTCACTCTTTGTGTGTAGTGTTCGTGTCTGTTCTCTTAATTTACTAGTCAGATTAGCGCGCGATGCGCGCTACTATAAAATTTTTTATGTTATGAAATATTAATAAAATAACATATATTGCTTGTATTGTGTTAGTAAGTAACATTGCATTGATTATTAAATCAAGAAATCAATTAAAATAATTAAAAATTTAATTGATCAGTATTAGAATATAAATTCATCCCAAAATAGTTATACCTTACATCATTGGTTATTTGAGTCTGAGCGCCATACAATAATTTTCGTGATTGAGAATTTGATAATTATTAGGCATTTATGTTGTATTGGTTCTTTAAGGACGATATAATATTTTTCAAAAATTGTAAGTCCTGTTTTGCAAAAAAAAATTGGTGGGCCCCACATATAGTGGTTAGTGGGTCTCACATATGCGGGTCATGTGGGCCCCACACACGCGTGTCACGTGGGTCCCACGCATGGTGGGTCCCGTGGGACCCATGAATAGTAGCATCTAGCCTAGGATTGCTCCAATTCTTGGAGCTTTAATATATAGGAATGGTTGCACAATCTTCTTCAACGACCATTTATTAACAAAAGCAAGTGAGTTGAAGACCTAAACAGAGCAATGCAAGATTACAAATTCAACATATACAGGCGCGGCGTAGCGCGCCACCCATCCTAGTAATAATGATGTAAAATCTTTTAGAGCCCCCTCCTAGCCAATTCCTAGGTCCGCCCCTGATACAACATGAAAAACAATATCTAAAAATTGTACATACAATGGTTTTTATTCGAGCAAACAAAACAAACACATCTTTCAAACAAAATCTACATATTTCAACTTTGGTTAGCGTTTACTTTGAGGTTTTGTTTTGCCCGCCCACTAAATACACATTCTAGTTTCTTTTGTGTCACCGACCGAGGCTTTGCGTCATGTGGATAGCTTCGTTGCTAACGACTCAGATAATCCACGAGGTGCATCGGGGAATTAAGCTATTGAAATGAGTGAAAGGTTGTGCTTTGCGAATCCTACAGCTTACCCGTCTTGTCTTGTAGGAGTAGTACGAATTTTCTACTTATCCAATGCTATATAGTTAATGTTATCATCATTCTTAATATCGGGGAAGTGAAGCATGACATGCAAGTGTAATAGAAGCAAATCTTTGACCCATATAAGCCATCAAACGGCTAGAAAATTCTCAATTATTGATTATACACGCAAAATAAAATTAGTGATTGGAGCCTTGATGATGGAATGGAATTATTTGCAAAGGATATTACAGATCCGGGGATAATATTTCCAGAATAGAAAATCTAAACAATCACGAGGAAAATAGAAAACAATCTGGCACCTCGTTGCACGTTCCACCACCTCCCTCTCCTCCTCCACTCCCGACCCTCCGACGCCGCCCAATTTTTTTCTCCCTCTTCCTCCCTGGAAGAAGAAGTGGGCCGCCTCCCGATCTCACCCCCACCGACAATGCCGCCGCGCCGCGCGCGGGCGCGCGGCCGCCGGCGCTGCTAGGATCCCCGCGCGACCCCACGCCGCCGCCGCGCCGCGGCCGGAGAGAGATAGCTCCCCCGACCACCAACCCACCCGGCGGGCCCAGGCCGACCAATGCGCGAGCGCGCCCGGCACGCGACCCGCGTGTCACCGATGCCGCCGCCGGCGGGCGGCGACGACCCCGACGCCGACGCGGCGCCCTCCTGCAGCGGCTCCGCCGACGAGGGCGACGCGCAGGAGCGGTCGCTCCCCAACGGCGACATCTACACGGGCCAGTGGCGCGGCGCCGTGCCCCACGGCGCCGGCAAGTACCTCTGGGCCGACGGGTGCATGTACGAGGGCGAGTGGCGGCGCGGCAAGGCCACCGGCCGCGGCAGGTTCTCCTGGCCGTCCGGCGCCACCTACGAGGGCGAGTTCCTCGACGGCTTCATGCACGGCGCCGGCGCCTACGTCGGCGCCGCGGGGGACACCTACCGCGGCGCCTGGGCGAAGAACCTCGAGCACGGCGCCGGCGAGAAGCGCTACGCCAACGGCGACCGCTACGACGGCGAGTGGCGCGCGGGGCTCCCCGACGGCTGCGGGCACTACGCCTGGCGCGACGGCACCGAGTACGCCGGCGGCTGGCGGGCCGGGCTCATCCACGGCCGCGGCGCGCTCGTCTGGGCCAATGGCAACCGCTACGACGGCGGCTGGGAGGGCGGCCGCCCGCGCGGGCAGGGCACCTTCCGCTGGGCCGACGGCAGCCTCTACGTTGGCTTCTGGGGCCGCGAGGCGCCAGGTGGCGCCGTCCACCAGAAGGGCGTGTACTACCCGTCCCCGGCGGCGGCGGGCGGCTCCCCCCGGACGCGTGACCCGAGGGAGGTGTTCGCGCGGGAGCTGCCGGAGTGCGTGAGCACCGGCACCGAGTCTCAATCGGCGCTCACCTCTCTGAGATCGCTCAAATGGCTGATGCGGTCGGTCAGCGGGCGCGGAAGCAGCTCCTCCGGCCGGAGCACTGGCTCGGGAGGCAGCCTCGTGCACGTCTGGGGGTCTGACGGCGATGTCAAGTGTGACCTTGGGGACGACTGGAGGCGGCGGAGCGTCAGGGAAGGGAGGGGGCTACCACCGCCATCGACTGTGCCAGTGCAGCACCTGGCCAACGGTGCGGCCCTGCGGGTATCCAAGAGGCAGGGGGTGACCATTGCCAAGGGGCACAAGAACTACGAGCTAATGCTCAACCTGCAGCTTGGTATCAGGTACTTTTTTTTGGCCGTGATGATTATCTGCTAGATTTTGTTTCGTATGACCTGCAGCTCAACTTGAAGTAGCCCAGAAGCTTGACATTGCAATTAGGTATCTCAAATATTCCTTAAATAACCTGCATTAGACAATGTGAATTAAGCCTTAGTACTTGCCTCTTTGTCAGTCTATAAAGCCTTGTAATTTGGAGTAATGGCTTCAAAATGGAAAAACATTGCATGTTCTGGATTTTGATGAGTAAAGCAGAGGGGATTGAGTGTTTTATTCACATCAGCATAGCACTGCCTTCGGAATTGTCACCATTAATTGAATCCTGAATGAAATTATATTTATATTGACTCGGTACTGGTTCTGCTTTGTAAAGAAGTTCCATATCAAGAGGACCCTTTTTTACCAATCATGCTTTATGTGCTGCATACTACATAAGCGCAATAGATTCCTAATTCTTTTCATATATTTTCTAGGAGAGAGGATTTGCTCTTTTGTTCAGAATTTCATATTCCTTTCTGACAACAGAAATAGATTTCTCATTTCGTGAATGTGCTTTATGGAATAGGCATGCAGTAGGAAGACAAGGTCAGGCTATATTAGACCTGAAATCATCAGCATTTAATCCAAAGGAGAAAGTGTGGACAAAATTCCCTCCTGAAGGCTCAAAATATACCCCTCCACACAATTCGTGTGATTTCAAATGGAAGGATTACTGCCCAAAGGTGTTCCGGTTGGTCATCACCCCCATAATAAAGATGCATAGTACATGTCCTTAATCATTTGATAGTGTTATGCTCATCAAAGTACACATCTGTTCAATTGCAGGACACTCCGTAAGCTGTTCAAGGTTGACCCAGCTGACTATATGCTGTCCCTCTGTGGAGATGACGCTCTTCGTGAGCTCTCATCCCCTGGCAAGAGTGGAAGCTTCTTTTACCTGACGAATGATGATCGCTACATGATAAAGACAATGAAGAAAGCTGAAGTGAAGGTATATCTTTTGCTGTCTTTGTCCAAATGCTTTGCAAGCTTCTTAGATTGGCAAAAAAAAAAAAAAAATCCCCAAAAAAAGAAGATTGGCAAACATTTTGTTCTAAACGCATGAATTGCATATCACCTTACAGATGCTTCTGAAGATGCTCCAAGCTTACTACAATCATGTCCGCGCATTTGAGGATACTTTAGTGACAAAGTTCTTCGGTCTGCATTGTGTAAAGTCTGGAGTACAACAGAAGAAGGTTAGAAAACTACATCATTGTCCATTCCCTCTTCATTATTTATTCTAGTTTCTTTTCTTTCTTTTCTGTTTTTGGAAATGGATGGCAGAAGCTACTATTCACTAAAAAGAAAATAGAGTTTTAACAAAACTGACAGCAAGTGGTTTCACCAGGTGGATAAACACTGACACATCAATTTAACACCAACATCTAAACACTGAAAACACACAATTACATACCAGGATTATCTTTATCATTTGTCTATGAACAGAAAACGTTAGTATTGAAGCATAATTTCTGTGGCTGATTGTATATGTCCTTCATACTTACTACTCAGGTTCGTTTTGTCATAATGGGAAATTTGTTCTGCTCTGATCATACTATCCATAGGCGATTTGATCTGAAAGGATCATCTCTTGGCCGTATAACTGACAAGCCACCTGCTGAGATTGATGAGTACACAACTCTGAAGGACCTTGATCTTAACTTCATCTTTCGGTTACAGAAACAATGGTACCAAGAGTTTCAAAGGTGTGAACATCTTATGCCTGATTCTCATATCATTATGACCTTTGAATGGTCAGTAACCTTGTTACTTTTACCCTTGTGCTAATGTAGATGTTAAATATCTTGAAGCAGGCAAGTGGACAAGGATTGCGAGTTCCTTGAGCAGGAGAAGATTATGGATTACAGTCTATTGGTGGGTGTACATTTTAGAGGTAAGGTGGACATATCTGCTTCTGCAGGTTGGTTGAAAAGTCAAATCGTGACTTGCTTATGTGCGTTCATTGAAGGTGCCATTGACGTTGATGGTGAAAAACTTGCAACACCTCGCCTTTCAAGATGGGACAGGGATCACTTTCGTTCAGATCCAAACAGGTAATGATCCTAAGCTACAGAAATTGTAGCTATTGATTCTTTTTTTATCTAGTAACTTTGTACATGGTACCAGAACTCAAGGAACCATTCAGTTAATTTGTTCTTCAGCCTTCTAATGTGGGTATTCACACTACATGCATTCTAACAGTGAGGTTATTAATTTTCTTTGGCTGAGCAGGTGGTCGAAAATTAAACTTGGGGCAAACATGCTGTCAAGGGCTGAACTGACAAAGAGAAAGAATGATGGTGATGTTTTTGGAGAGCCAACTGGGGAGTACTGTGATGTTATATTGTATTTCGGGATTATTGACATACTTCAGGACTATGATATTGGCAAAAGGATAGAGCATGCATACAAATCTTTTCAGTATGATTCAACATCCATCTCAGCGGTCGATCCGAAACAGTATTCCAGGCGCTTCAAAGATTTCATATACAAAGCTTTTCAAGAGGATAAAGTAGACAGCTGAAAGCATTTTGAGGCCTTGTGGCGGATATTGCCTGTGACTTCCAAAAGCGAGAGATCAAGCTGAGAACAGTCCAGTGACATTTTTCCTGATAGGCTTGTACATTATCGATTTACTGCACCGTACAGGAGTTCAGCAACTTCCTTAGAAGGCATCAAGATAATAGTTGCTGGAGCTCATGTAAATACAAGCAATGTGCACAGATACGGAGTTCAGCAATATTCACGAACAGTAGGAAATGTAACTGAGAATCAAATTATACATAGAAACATGCAACCAAAAGGGCAAAGCAATTCATGGGTTGTAAATGTTCCTTGCCTCGCGAATTCTGTTCCTCTTTGGGGACTTTCCATAGATTGAGGGGAAGAATTTCAGATTCTCAGTTTTGCTCTTCACACTAGGCTATTATTGGTCCAAAATCCTTCCGAGTGTTTTCCCCCTTGAACACACTGGTCAACTACACCTCCATTAATCCAAATGTATCCATCCAAATATCTGAATGCTTCCAAGAGCGGGGTGCGGCCATGGCTGTGGGATTCGTCGTATCAGTCAGTATCAAGGTGGACGTGTTGAGCTGGGCCCACTGAGTGGCAGCCGAGGCAGCAACACCAAACGCATCAGTTTTTGGTCGGCCTTCAGGTCAACTTGTGATGATGGCGCTGTGCTTCGACGTTAGGTTCAGTTGCTTGACCGAAGTTCAAACGCCTTGAGGCTGAGGGAATTGGGATCTTTCACAAGCTTTTTTAACATTCATCTTGTGATTGATTTGTAAAGGCATGGACAACGCTAGATATATCTGAAATTAAGAGGGAGTACATTAATGCACGACTTGAATTTGTAGATAGAAATCCTTTGCATCAAACAGGCTTTCTCCCCCTCTTACTTATCTAGCAAATTGTTAAACAATAGAGAAAAATAACTTATACAAAGCACATAAAGGGAAAAAGACAATTACAGCTAAGGATGGCAATGGGTACCCGCAACCCGAATACCCGATCGGTTTTACCCGATAAGAAGGCGGGTGTGGATAGATATCTTCACCCGCGGGTATGTTAGTGGGCATAAACCTCTACCCATCAGGTATGCAGGTGCGGGTACGGGTGCGTGCTACCCATACCTGCATACCCGTGGGTAAAATATACCCGACAATGTACTACTTATATGTTGAGTACAAACCATATAAGATATAATGAACTTATAAATGTGTACTTTATTAGTGGTGATAATTATTAATTGGTGAGAAAATTATCACTTATCTTGCTTTTGTTTATTTATATTTGTTGATATATGCTTCGAATAATGTGATACATTCACGATTTTATTGCTTATAGCGGGTGTACCATCGGGTAAGGGTTACCCGTCGGGTAAAAATACCCGAGCGGGTGCGGGTACGGGTAAGTTTCTCTACCCGTATGCGGGTACGGGTATTCTATCGGGTAGAAATATATCTAACGGGTGCGGGTATGGGATAGCAGTACCCAGCGGGTATCTACCCGTTGCCATCCCTATTTACAGCCTCGACACTGCCCAGTTAATAATTGGCCCTCCATGGTTGCCAAGAAAAGAGAAATACTATCTTGTGGACTTTGGGCCTGTTTAATTTCAACAAGTTTGCATAAAACTTTCACCTAAAGAACCGTGTCAGTTCATTTCTTCTCTCTGTGCACGTGACCTAATGCAAAAAGTTTTTACCATTTTTTACCATTTCATCGAATTTAAACAGGCCCAGAATAAAGAATGAACACATCAATAAATCTAAATAGACTTGGCTGACTTAATTATTGTGACTCATTTAGGCAAGGTCCTGCTTGGTGGAATGTAGCCATTTGCCTTGGGTCATAGAATCGGCAAGGATGATCGTGTTTTTTCTTTCTCAAATTTATAATGGAAACAATAAGTACATTTATACATGGGTGTGCTCGGTGGTCAAAATGTATGCCCATGTATGAGTACATTGCAGGTGTGTGTTTGACCTGTATAAGAAACCATTTACCAGCAATGAACTTAAGAAACCATGTCCCATTACCAACAATCAAATTAATTAACAGCCCAAAATGTAGGTTTGCTGATATCAAAAGATTTTTTTCTTTGAGTTAGAAAATATTTAAAGAGACAAGATATGTACATTATATTATGCAAATTTAATGCAGAGGAAAGGCAGTAAAGATCAATGAGAGAATCGATAATTTTAGGGGAAATGTTTTTCAATAAAAAGAAGAAACACATAAAATAGTCAGACAATTAGTAAAATTCAATAAAAAGGCCAGATATATGGTGTTGTGCAGGCCAATCATCTACATGCATAAAAGACACTTAAATCAGAAAATAATAAGGTACCTTGATCATCTGTAAAAAAAATAAAAATAGGAGACTAAAAAATGCCATTCTTGGTGATTAAAAAAATTATACAAAACCTAATCATGAGATAAAAATGGCTTAACACGCACAAATGAAAGAAAGCAAAACTTTAGTGTAATGATATTAATATATATTACTTAGAGATGATACAACTGCACAATGTAAGTACTTAGTTGGACACATGGCATTATTGATTGTTGAGAAAAACCGACGCCGCTGGTGAATGGAGATGGATGTCTTGGGAATTTAGAATAACAGACACATGGTTGGGTGGAGTCTAAAAAAGGGTTGAAAGTGGCTGGAATCATGCAAAATCCAGTGCTAGCCCTTTCTACGTAGTAAGCTGGAGCAGGATGACGTGCGCGGCTGCTGGGGCGGCACGTGGTGGGGGAGACCGGAGACGAACCCGGGAGAGCACACAGCTCGGCGGGGCGGGCAGCGAGCGGGCGCGCGAGCTCGGCGTCGTGGCGGAGCAAAACTTCCGGGGGGCGGGGAGGAGAGAGAAACTATGAAAAGATCCGGTTTTGCGGGGCCGCGGGTCTGGATGGGGACAACACGTGCGGCATTGCGGAGAGGAGGTGCGAGGGCCACGCGGGAGGAGGACGAGGACGACGACGACGACGAGGGGGCGCGCCGCGACGGTGAGGGTGGAGGACGCCGGCGATGGGAGGGGGCTGCCGCCGCCGTCGCCGGCGACGGGGCCCTACGCCGGCGGCAGGTCGCGCGGCCCGCGGCGGCAGGGAGAGACCATCGCCAAGGGTCACAAGAACTACGAGCTCATGCTCAACCTGCAGCTCGGCATCAGGTAGGTGCCCACCTCACCCGTGTCTCATTTCTCGATCTCATTCATTATTGGTTCTTGCTTGCTGGTGTTCCCTCCCAAACGAAAAAAAAAGCTTTCTTGGTTGAACTCATCTATCCGGTCAGGCATCTGGTGCTGATGTTCTACTACTTGGAAATTGTTCCTACATACGGTTGTTGATACGCAATTATATGTGCATTGCCATGAGGGCCGAGGAGGAATTTGCATTTGGTTACTGATCTAATGTTTATCATTGGAGAATCAGATCATCCTGGTTTGATGGCAATGCAATAGTTGACAGATTTTCCCCTTTTTATGAGAACATATATGATTGCTGGACAGAACATGTGCGGTTCCTAAACAATGGCAAGCAATGATTGATGAACGCCTTGCTTTCCCTCCATCCAGTCATCGATTTGGGATTTCAAGTGTATTACTTTGTGGCCCAATGCAGTATCTTGCAACTGTTGAGAGCTATAATAATGGTGGCTAATCAATAATGTCCTGGACATTGCTGATTGAGAGGAGAGGATTGGTCTGCCTCTGCTAATTGATTCAGAGGCATGAAAGAGAACATCGTGTTACTGAAAAATAGCAGGCAGGGCTGGACGCAGACAAGTGCGTTGGAGCTTGGCACGTGATTTTTGGTTGGACGCTCATGCCTGGAAAGTCATTTTTATACTGAGGGAGGCCCAATTTTTAAATCATATAATACATTGAAAACATAGGAGTTTAGCAGATTGTACACAGAGAAGCCAGATGGAAGGAGTTTACAACATGATCTATGATGGCGCCATGCTCTTTAATTCGGCACTTCAGCTTGGGGCAGCAGTTAGCTGATAAATAGTACAAGAGATCAGCCGTTCTGTACTCTAGTTTTCAACGGCATAATTTTTTATGAGGACATTATTAATTGGTGCAGCATAATAATAAATATGGAGCTACCATGTGACAAAAGAGAATATTTGCTATTTGCTAGTATATAGTTCGGTTATCATGTAGGCATACATATTATTTCTCACATTAAGAATGTCGTTCACCTTTTAGTATCTGAATGTAAGTATGTTTATGCCCCAAACATCTTTTCTGCATAACAGGCACGCGGTAGGAAAGCAAGGTCCAATTACACTTGATCTTAAATCATCAGCTTTTGACCCGAAGGAGAAAGTATGGACAAGGTTCCCTCCAGAAGGGTCAAAATATACCCCTCCACACAGTTCTTGTGATTTCAAATGGAAGGATTACTGCCCACAAGTATTCCGGTTGGTCGTCACTCCCAGCCATAATATATATGTTACACCATCCTTATGAGGGCATTCTTGCTCAATAGCAGTCAATTTGTTGTGTACTGAATCTCAGGACATTGCGCAAGTTGTTCAAGGTTGATGCCGCAGACTATATGTTATCCCTTTGTGGAGACCAGGCTCTCCGGGAGCTCTCGTCTCCTGGTAAGAGTGGAAGCTTCTTTTATCTCACGAGCAATGACCAGTACATGATAAAGACAATGAAGAAATCTGAAGTAAAGGTTTGTCTGTTGTGTCTGTCCAAGTTCTTCCTCAACTTCAAAGATCATCAGTGATTTCGTTCTTAATCAACTGAACATTTGTTTTCATAAAATCATATAGATATTCTTGAAGATGCTTCGAGCTTATTATAATCATGTCAGGGCATTTGAGAACACTCTAGTCACGAAGTTCTTCGGTCTTCACTGTGTCAAATTAGCTGGAGCAAACCAAAAGAAGGTCAGAAATTTTTATTTATCTAGGTATCACGGTATAGCTAGTTAGGCGATGATTAGTGAACTGACTGTTTCCCAGCTTACTTATGATGGCCTGAACCTGATCATCTGTTTTCTGTTGTACTATCACCCAGGTCCGTTTTGTCATAATGGGAAATCTGTTCTGCTCTGATTACTCTATTCATAGGCGATTTGACCTGAAAGGTTCATCCCTTGGACGTACAACTGACAAGCCACAGACAGAAATTGATGAGTACACTACTCTGAAGGATCTTGATCTCAACTTTGTATTTCGATTGCAAAAACATTGGTACCAAGAGTTCCAAAGGTGAGTGATGCTGGAGCTGACAAGAAATCATAAAAAAAATTTACACATATTAACGTAGAGTTATATCTGTTGAAGCAGGCAAGTCGACAGGGACTGCGAGTTTCTTGAGCAGGAAAATATCATGGATTATAGTCTTTTGGTTGGTGTACATTTTAGGGATACTAGGGATAGGCTATTGACTGGAGGTTGGTTGAAACAAAACTATTTTAATAATCGTTTAAATGGCTATCATGTACCTTACAAAGTGCATTGCCGCATTACTTGAAGGTTCATTTGATAGTGACAGCAGCAGAGGATCATCGCCTCACTTGTCTAGAGGAGATACAGATCCAAGCAGGTAAAACAAGACACTCGATTATTCTTGACTTTGGTGAATCAAGATACCAATCAAAACACTTGCTAGATGCAACAGCATTTGCACCCTGTTTATAGTGCCTAAACCAATTTCCCAAGTAGATCTGCTTGGTATGTTCCCACAGATTCCACCCATATGTCAAAACATGGAGGCCAGCATTTTGGCATTCCCTTCATGTTTGATGGCTGAGTTGGCTCTAGTTGCTAATTTTGGCTGCATTAATGCCTTGTAATGTTAATGTAACAAAGACTGGTTGTTTGGACAGGTTTGCCAAGATAAAACTTGGGTCAAACATGCCGATAAGAGCTGAACGGACAATAAGAAAGACTGACATTGAACCGCAGATTATTGGAGAGCCTACTGGGGAGTTCTATGATGTTGTATTATATTTTGGGATCATAGACATACTTCAAGATTACGATATCAGCAAGAAGCTTGAGCATGCATACAAGTCTTTCCAATATGACCCAACATCCATTTCAGCAGTCGATCCAAAACAGTACTCGAGACGCTTCAGAGACTTTGTATTCAAAGCGTTCCAAGAAGAGAAGTTTGACTTGTGAAAACACATGGAAGCTCAGGTGCCACCATTGCTGCTGACTTGGATACCACCCGTGTTGAAATGTAGAAACATGGCGCTGCTCGCATTGTGGCAGAGCTTTTGGTGACCTTGCTTGCTACTTCCACACCAGACTGCAGCGCACACGACAGAAGCTTCAGTAGCAGGCATCAGGTTGATGAAGCCCCTGCCTGTGGGTTCTGAGGGATTCAGCTGGCTCTCATGTAGGAATAAGGCTCCTACTCAAGATATCGGTGCATTTCAATAAGCAGGTTTAACAGTATTTTTTTCATGAAATAGTTGCTTGGCATACTGCTTTAGCTCTGCTGCATTTCTGCAGCTGCTATGTTACAACTGCACTGTGTAGCATAGCTTAGCCATGCCAAGCTACGCCTAAATTAAAACAAGTATACATGCATATAGAAATCACTGATATTAGTGTAGACGCTGACAACCTACAGAGAAATTTGTAATTACAGCTCAGGGATGTAAAGCTTTTTACATGAGGCGACAGGTCACAGTTGTTCTGCTTATCTGGTGTAGTACTTGCGCTAGTAAATATGTACATGGAATATATGTTCTGATATCTGATGGAATTGTCGGTTTGGATGATTTTAACCCGCATGAGCTATGGTGTAATGGTGTATTGGTGTCGTGCTGTCTCCTATAGAAGTATCTTGAAGTCAATTTAAGCATTATAATATCTAAAAAGCTTTAAGTAGATTGGCAACACGTAACTAATAACATCATCAAATTCATCATAAAAATATAACATACTCCCTCCATATAAGAAATATAGAAGTCATTTTGGACAACGACACGATCTCTAAAATGTAACTTCGACTTTTTTTTACAAAAATATTTATATATACTGTTATAAAAATATTTTTTCAAGACAACTCTTTATATAGTTTTCATTTTCAAACTCAACGATTTAAAAGTCATTCGTGATTTATATTTACAATGTTGGGTTAAAATCTTATCCAAAACGACTTCTATTTCCTAATACGGAGGGAGTACATGTATATAGTTATTTTTATTAAATATGGTATATTTCTACTCGACGTGACTTTGACGAACTTAGCGGAATTGCGGAAAGTCCTCTTCTTCTCTCTTTAAACGGAATCTTGAACGCTGGAATCTTATCGACTCCTTTACCCTTCTTCGCCGTCGCCGTGCAGCTCATCATCTCTCGTACTCCCTCCGTATCGAAATACTTGTCGCCGTTGACTTTTTTTACAAACTTTGACCATTCGTCTTATTCAAAAAATTATTGTAAATCTATACTATAAAGAGTGTCACAATTGAAACGGTTTCTCACCCAGAAAATTACCCTCCTAAACCTCACAGAGGACCCACAATTCAGAGCTAAATGATGGCCCCGGACGACAAGGGGTAGACGCGTTTGTTCGTCACCCCCACCCCCTCCCCCCCCCCCCCCCCCCCCCCCCGTTCTTTTGCGCCTCGGCGCCATCCCGCCCCCCTATTCTTTCTCACCTTGGCATTTTTGTATACCCGCTGCCTTCCTTTCCTTTTGATCGTGTTCTTTGTATGGTAATGCAATCAATGCGTCCGCTTTCCTTTCCTTTGTGTTCGTTGTATTCGTATGCAAAAAGATACCCTGGTTTCCTTCCAAAAAAATGCCCCTTTCCTTTCCTCCACCTTCCTTTGGAAATTCGTCGGCGTGTAAGGCATGCACGCGTGGAGGACTCCATTTCCTCTTTTCTTTCATGCACATTCCTTGTATGCGTATGCAATCAACGTGCCTTTCCTATGCAATCAGGGCGCCTACACCTTCCTTTTGAAATTCGCTCGCTTTCCTTTCTTTATATGGCCTGTGTGCATCAAGGAATTTGAATTTCCTTCTTTCCTTTGTAGATGGCTAGCGTCTATATATGTGTTGTGTACCAGTTCAAGGTTTCGTTTCAAAAAAAGGAATGACATCTAATCAATCGGGTGTCTCCTTCCTTTTAAAACTTGATTACTTACCTTGTGGGAGTCAATCAGGGAATCGATTACTTACCATAGTCGTGGGCGTCCAGGTTCATCTCCTTAGCCCTCCTGCCCCCTATATAAGGCGCCCCTCCTTATTCTCAAAGCACACAATCTCTCCCTTTATTCTCATCGTCTATTCAGAGTTCATATTTCTTTGCAAGGGCGTCGGCGTCGAGCGCGGCGCAAGGGTGGCCACGACGCTCGTCGTGTCCAAGCTCGCCAGGTAGAAGCGGAACGTGCTCCGCGTTGTGACGGTGTCCAGTGCCGTCGAGTGCGTGGCGTCGTTGCTCCACGACACCGACGACGAGGAGAGCAACATTCTCGGCCTCCCCATCATCAAGAAGCTGGCTGCGGTGCCGAGTTGCTCATGGATACATGTATCGTGAATATTTTCTTTTATATATGTTGCTGATGGTTTAAGATTTAATTATACAAAAAATTCCATCTGTTTTTGCCGGAGGCCCAAACTTTCGATGTATGAATATATAATTTTTAATATGAGATGCTATTGAATAATTTTAATATACGATCTAACAAAAGTATGCATTATTTTACATACTTATTTTTAAAAAATTAAGATTTTTTTAATTTATGTTATTTTTATAACACGTGCCATGTGCACGTGCCAACCTACTGGTATATGAAAAGATAAGTCAAACTCAAAATTTATTTGATAATAAAGTAGGTAATAAATAAAATAAATGATATTTGTATAATTTTTTGAATAAGACAAATGGTAAAACGTTGTGAAAAAAAGTCAATAGCGACAAATATTCCGATACGGAGGCAGTATATCCGCGCTTTCCCTTCCTCTTGCAGCCTCGTCGTTAGCCTTACCGCAACTCCTTCCATGGCTACATCCACCTTCTTGTTCGACCACGACGTGCGCCTCGTCGCCATCACAGGCGAAAAAAACAGCTGGCGGCGGGAACATGTCGTCTTTCGTCCAGCCGAAGGAGATCAAAGAGAGCTCCGGCGGGAGATCAAGTCTTTCCTGGACCGACTGGAATTCCTGGAAGAAGAAAGTGACGAAGAAGACGAAGAGGCCGAGCAGGAGGAGGGCCTGGTGGGCTGGGTACGGAATGGCCTGGTCCAAGGATTTGGGATTCAAGAATCAAAAAAATTCGGATGGCACCGAAATGGGCGAAATTCGGAAATTTCGGAAATTTCAGACCGGTTCCGTTTAAGTTGACCAGTCAAACAATTCAAATTTGGCCGAAAATTGACCGAAATTGACCGGTATTGACCGAAATTTGACCGGTTTTGGCCGAAATTTGACCGGTTTTGGCCAAATGTGAATCCAAACGAATTTTTTTGACTGGTTTAGTTCTATTCCGGGCCGGACCGAAATGGACGAATTTCGGTGAAATTCGGACATTTCGGTCCGAATCCCAAATCCCTGGCCTGGTCAGGGTCACCGTCGACGAGCCCACCAGCCCCCTAGACATCCTCACTGTGTCCCTCCACCTTCCGGCGACCCCCGGCGAGATCGCCGACCACCTCGAGGGCGTCACGGTGGTCGGCGCCGACCGCCAATTCCTCGTCCTCAACACCGGCCCCGAGCTCGATGATTTCGACTCGTCCGGCCACTACCTTGTCTACGACACAAAAGAGGAAAAACTCCACCTGCTGCCCCCGATCAATCTGGGCGAGTTCAGAGAGGACTTCGGGCGCGTCCCGGTCATCGTGGCTGACGCTTCTACCAACAATTTCCTGCTGGCCCTGGTGTTGTTCTCGCGCTATACCAATAAGAAGCACTCCCTGCTCACGTTCACAGGGAGCCACGACCACTGGACTCGCAAGGAATTGTGCCTCCCCAAGGATGTCACCGAGTACTCGTTCAACACGGACGTGGCCTTCTCAATCCATGGCTCCTTCGCCTGCTGGGTCGACCTCACGCTGGGCATCGTGTTGTGCGACCTGCGCTCAGATAACCCCAGCTGCGTCGTCAGGTTCGTGCCATTGCCGGAGGATTACCAGATAGACTCCTGCTACCGGATGTCGCGCGGCCGGCCAAACGCCTACTGCACCGTAGGCTTTGTCGATGGCAGCATCAGGCTGGTCTTCATGGATGGCTACGACGACGAGAATTGCCCCCGGGACAAGGTCACCATATCCATCCACCTGGAGCTACAAGGGGGATTTCCTTCTTGGTGAACCTGATCAACTGGGGGTTCATTTGCAGAACCTGAAACAGTACTTGAAGTCCCCCAGCTTCTTTCGCCTCAGCTGAAAAGAACACATTTGGACAGAATATATTAAACCAAACAATAAAAGGAACGGTAACCTTGATAATTACTTTCGGCCCAGATCGGCCCATTTTTCAGTAAAAGCCTCGGCCCAGATCTGCAGGAGGTTCTACTGTTCGACGACATAGTCAACTAGGATGAATAGCGCGCTTCGCCGCGCCCGTGAAGATACCATAAAGTGTGAATTCGTGATTAGGCTTGGAGTATATATCTTTGTTTAGCATATGCATCCGACTAAGGGTGTAGAATATACACATGAATTATTTAAGGTGAAAGTAATTTGGACTGCTTTGCTGAAATAGATAAAAAAGGAAATCAAATTACTGAAATAAATACATTGTCCCCTGGGAAAATAAGTAGTAGAAATGACATGGTGTGTGTTGTATACTTATGCATCGTTGATTTCACTAGCACTGCAACACAATATAATACTATTTTGCCATTATTTTCACAAAATCCACTCCTTTTGCATATGGTGCTATAAATGAAATAGAAAAGGAAGTGTTCAAAAAAAATAAGGAAAGGCATGAGGGAAAATAAAATACAAAGGAATACTATTTTTATGGCGCCAGGTACACGTGGTAGTATGTCCTCTTCCATACGCATTGATGCACTCACTGTTGAGGAGCCAAACAAAAGAGGCGTGTGCCTAATAATGTAGTATGAACCAAGCAATGTAAAAACAAAGATGAAAGCTAATAATAGGATGCTGTTGCGTGCCTTTACCATGGGCCACTAGCGCCGTTGAGCTATGCAATATGAAGGCCGGTCCTGACCTCGATCTCCATCAGCCGGTGAGTTGCGGGCAGGCCTTCTGATGGGAAGATTGGATCCTGCTCCTGTCGTATGTAGCGTGCAAGGTGTGCAGCCGGGGAGAAATATCACAATGGCATGACGGACGGGGAAGTGGCGCTGGGAGACCGGAGCAGCGCGACGGCAGGTCGACAGCCGTGTGCACAGGTAGGAGACGCGAGGGGGACCATGCGATCTTTTTTTTACTGGAAACATAGGGAGGAGCACGGGAAAGTAAGATGGATAAGGAGCGCTAGCACCAACCGGATGCAGACAAATACACGATAGAGAGATCGTAGTGTATGTTTGGGGTAACGACAGTGTCTCAAAAGGTTGAGGACACACTGGGGCATGCCCATGCCAGGCCGAAGCCCAATAGGACACTACTACAGAAACGATTTGTAGAGGCCAGCCATTTCTTTTTCAGGCACGGACGGAAGGTCAAGCCGCACCTACAAAGCTCGGGATGCACTGTAGCATTTGGTCCGTTGCTAGAGATGAATTTGTAGGCGCGGACGATGGGATGATCCGTGCCTAAAAATAGAGATCATTTTTAGGCGCGGGCGATGGGATGACCCGCACCTAAAAATGATCATTTGTAGGTGCGGGTCATCCCATCGTCCGCGCCTAAAAATGGTCTCTATTTTTATGCGCTGGTCGTGGGATGACCCGTACCTAAAAATTGTATCAAACAAACACACTTTGCCTACATCATCGATCCATGCACCTCAAATGGTGGTCTCCTATTGGTCGAATCCCCAGCAGCCGGATCACTCTTCCCTCCCACGCCGACCGGATAAGGCCTCACTCCCTCACCTCCCATCGGTCTCTCTCACACTGTCACACACACTAGTCAGACCATGCAGCGTACAGGGCAGCGGCGGAGTAGCCGGCGGTCGCGGAAGGCCGGCGCGTAGGGCGCAGCAGGCTGGACGGGTGCGGCGAGCCAGTGGCCGCGAAAGGCCGGCGCGGAGGGCAATCGCGGCTCTGTCCTCCTCGTGCCGGCGACCGGCCAACGGTGGTGGTGCAGCCCCCAAGCGTAAGAGGCCGGCGGCGGGGCCGCAGCCCCATGCGCAGGTTGCTGGAGGAGCGGTGGCTCGACGGCCGGCGGGGCGCCATTACCGCGGGTGCGACGAAGAAGCCGGCGACGCCACTGGTTGCTCCGTCTGCCGTCAACGAAGGCAGAAGGCTTCGATCTGTCGCGGGTATCACATGAGCTGCTGTGCAGATCTCTTCACCCGCATCTTGCAGCCCATTCAGTATTAATCCGGACCTGTTAGCTTGTGGTTGTACTCGATTATTACTTCTACTAGTTTTGTGCTCCACCTGCTAGCTCTGGGTTGTTTTGTGACCATGTACTTCCCTTCAATCGATGACTCTGACTAGATTTTCCATGTTTGTTCGACTTCGAACTTCTATTTTTTTTCATCTTTTGCTAGCTAGTTGATCCCCACGGGGTCTGGGACAAGCAGCAGTCGTGTGCGGCGGCGGCGGGGGTTGCATGGGTCACCAGCGGCGGCGGCGGCTGGCCGGCGCAGCCCGGCTACCTTTTTTTTGTTTTTTTAATCGGACAGTAGGGGCGGGTGACAGGGTGACCCGCCCCTGCAAATGGGGTTTTCAGCAACGGACTATGCCATGGACCGAGCGTGGAAATCTATTTTTAGCATCGGACGTTCGCCCGTTGCTGCTAAAGCGCCATTTCTAGCCGCTAAAAGCAGCAACGGGCGGGGCGCCCGCGCTTAGAAACCTTAAAATGCCCGTGCCTAAAAACTGTTTCTGTAGTAGTGGGAGACGATGATAATTTGGCGGGTGTCGTAAGCTACAACACATTGATGCTCTCATTGGGCTTCTGTGTCTTCGTGCCTAAGATTGTAGCTGTTATTATTGTTTGCAGATGGCTGAAAATCTACGTTTTGTGCATCCCTACTTTAAATGGCTGACACGTGGACATGAAAGCATGCGAACTCGTTGATTTCTTCTGAGGACACGGACGATGCAAAAATCGACACACAATAATGCGTAGAGCTGAGCCGACACCTACTGCACGTATGCAGGTGCACTCCAGTGCCGTGAAAAATTTTGTTTGCCCAAGCAGCAATAAATGTTGACACGTGTTGTAACTTGATTGGAGAACAATACTTTCATGCCTTGAGAGGCCGGCAACTTCTCGAGGCATATGAAGGTACATTTCTATATCAGTAAACCTACCGGAGTTCCCGGAAAAGATAGCCGGTCCACGTCATCCGAAATTCTTCCGCTCGTTCGATCCGCGATCCGACGGCTGGAGACGGATTGTTGCCGGTGACATTTTTGCATTTAGGCCCCTATATTTTCTAGAAATTCCACCCGTGGTCCTTCCTCGCGAAATATCTTCTCCCTCCTGTTCTCTCCACCACACGCCGACGCCAGCCGCCGCCCACGAGTCCACAACACCGCCGTCCGCCGCCGCCCCCACCACCACCGGTGGCCGGCGCGGCCGTCCGCTGGACGGGGCGTGGAAGCGGCGCGGCGGGGCACCGCACCTCGGCTTTGGCCCTGCTGCGCGGCCCGGCTCCGCCCGGGGTCGACGAGCTGCCGGCGCGCGGGCCCAGGCGTTGGGGCGAAGCCACGACGGGCCGAGCGGCGAGTGGTCGCCAGGCGCGGCGTCCAGGGCAAGCGGCGGCCGCGGATCTGGTAGGCGCGTGTGGAGCCAACCGCAGTGTGCAGGAGAGGCGGCTCGGAATCTCAGCGGTGGCCGGGGTCACAGCGACCCGAGGGAGGCGGCGGCTTAGTGGGTCCAGCGCCGTTGTTCTCGTGCCTGCCACTTCTCTCGCCGCATCCTCCCGTTTTCTTCTTGTGCCTTCCAGGTGTGTTGGCGATGGCGACCCACGAGCCTGGCGAGTGCGGAGCGCGTGGGTGGGCATCGGATGCAAGCGCGCCTGACACAGCAAATGGCGGCGGTGTTCGGTAGCGGGTGGCAGACGGCAGAGGCACAACATCGAGCGCATCGCACTGGCGGCATACAGTCTGCTTCCAGGCTACAATGCTTCAGGACTCCAGTTGGCCTTTCTCATGAGAGGCCTCAACCTTGTAGGTAAGTTTTTGCTGCTTTAAGCATCCCCCTCTCGCGGAGACATGGTGCTGCCCCTTGCCAATCCAAATCGAATTTTTAGTCAAACAGATCGAACTTCCCCCAGCCCAAATCGCGCCTGTTGTCTGATTGAGCTCTCTAATTCATTTTTTCCAGTCCCTCTTGTGCATTAAATTCACCTCGCTACTCTGGTTCTTCTCCAAATTTATCCCAAATCGCGCCTTTTGTCTCATTGAGTTCTCTAATTCATTTTTCCTGGTCCCTCTTGTGCATTTAATTCACCTCGCTACTCTGGTTCTTCTCCAAATTTATCTTGTTCAGGTCCAATCGATGCCTTTCCCCTTCTCTTCCTATAAAGGTCATAACAATACACTTCCTTTCAAAATGGGTGTACTGATATGCTCAAATCCGTGGCATCAACCTTCTTGCTCAAAATGAGTAATGTAATTTCCTTTTTATTGTGTGTGTTTTTTTTGTTTCAAATAGGCACACGGGCAGGCGTGTAGCAAAGGCAGAATTGATTTGGTCCAATTCGGTAATTGTTGGTGCTAGATTTGGTGAGGAGAAAGCTGATTCAGATGTGGACAGAGGGCATCACAAGGACGAGTCTCCCATGGAGCTTTAGTTGAGGTGCACACCATTTGCTTGTTGTATTGTCTGCACAAAAGGTTGAATATCTATTTTCTTAATGTGCCTCTATTTTGTTTTACCCTATCACCAGCGCCCACATACAGTAATTTCCTCATCCTCCATTCCATTGGGGCCAGTCAGATTTGAATCAATTGCTTTATCTACTTCCCAAATTTGTTGGCCTGCAGTAATTTGCTCATCCTCTGTTCTTTCATATGTCATAGAATCAGTTTCTTCCTCACGGCCCAATGATGAGCCATCCGTTCTGGAAAAAATGGTTATTGGTCTCTTATGCTGGTCAAGACATTAGCAGGTACCATGACATACTTTATTTCGATCTTATACAAATTATAATTAAGTTGTTATATCCAAATTGTATTGACTGCAACATGCAACTTTGATTTATTGTTATGATCAAACAAAGTGAAAAACTGTTGATTTACAGTAGTTTCGTAATTACACAGGGATGCCTTCATATTACTCTGCCTGATCTCTATTATTTCAAATTACAATGAATGAGGCTACATCGATAGTCTTTTGCTAGAAGATGTAACCGGCTTACAAGCAGATATTATTGTCTGATTCTGTGTAGATTCTCATTACATTCTTCTTCAATATGAAGTATACGAATTAAGCCAGCTAATTTAAACATGGTATAATATTGTCAAGTGAACTGCTATGCTCATCTTTCTCCCCTTCATCCCATCTGGTAAAGCGTTTATTTGTTTCCCTCTCTCTGACCCTTGTTTATCCTACAAGCAGTTCCATATTGTTTTATTATATGCTAACTACTTGATGCTGGACAGAACCAATAACAACTTGACTTCTTAGTTGTCAATCTATCTGTTTTGCTGAATTAGAATGGTCAATGTAATGTTGTGTAAACAATAATGGCTGACGTTTCTAATAGATTGCAAATAAATTTGGCAATTAGCCTTTTAAAATTTCCTGATCAACAGTAGCAGCTGCAGTTTGTTTCAAGTGGTTCCTTTTTTCTCCTATTAGACCACAGTGGTTTCAACTTAGTACTGCTACATACTAAAATGCTTATAAGTTTTATAGGTGAAATTTCAGCTCATTAATTAGTGTCAATTTCTCACCCTTTTCATTTATAGCAGCTACTCTATAACGTGCCTGAAAACGATCTTGCCTTTTATTTGCCAAAATAGATTGATGAGTATATAACATGTTATTACTGCAGATATCTTGTGAGCGTTCCCATCTTTTCTGCATCAAGCCACTTTGAAGATACCTTCCGGAAGGATTTGGAACAGGTCTACACTGTAATGTTAGATGTTGCCATACTAATTTTCTAAACCTAATAATGCGTACTTCTATCCTCTGTAACATGCCCTGAAATATATTCTGTAATGTATGTACATCCATATTTATAATGAATTACATCAGCTCCATCATAAAACTACATATTTCGTGTTTGGATTCAGCCGCGCGCATGGGCGCGCGCAAATCACTAGTATATATACACTTGCCAGGCCTTCTACCGTTCTGCGGCATTTGGATTTAAACTCAAAAAATTGGCGACAGCCCGATAGGGGAGGATATACATATATAAATATAAATCGGCAAGGAAGATAATAGTGTCGCGCAGAAACATGCTATGTGATGGAAGATAATTGTGAGAGAAAAAAAAACAGCTTCAACTTCAAGCCTTCACCGAATTATCTATAAAATCACCAGGGAACCAGTTCTCGGGTGATCCCTGTTTTCCTCATCTTTTTGCACTAGGTATGAATCAAACGGCCATCCATACAAGGAGTCAGCCTATCCGGTTTCTATGCCAAGACACAATACATATACACCACAACACTGAAAAACTTGCCTAGTCTAAAAGGCACCTCATGACAACATTACGTACAGAAGAATCACATTCCCCTACTTAAGAAGAATCACTAAGTATAACACAACTCGGTCGTTTATTTGGAACTGTAACGCTTTGATGCCTGGGACCATATTTGGTGATAATCGAATTACACACTTATTACATAGGAGTGTTTTTTTTTCCTTCCTGATGGTAGGGAATTGCATGTTCAACAGGGATAGTCATAGTACACTTATGGGTGAAGAGCCCTTTAGGTTTACATTGATAAGACAACTCATGCAAGCACATCAATCCTCAATCTGTTTGCCGGCTTCTCCATCCACTATCTCCAAATTTGTAAATGCTAATCATAGTTTTTGAAAAGGTTTGCATTCTATTGTCTATATGACTGTTTTTCATGGCCGCCATGGCCAAGATTTGTCATGAACGAAAATTTTGTTTTTTCGAGAACACGCAGGAGAGCTGCGCATCTTTGTATTAGAAGAAAAGAGTTTGTTACAACGTGGGCTAACCGGGCACACGCACACGGACGGGTTACACTTTAGGCAATTATACGGCAAAGGAAACAACCTAAAAGGCCAAAGGGCGCACACACACTAGCTAGCTACGGGTGCGCAGTCCCCCGAGGATTCATCGTTCGCCTGCAACTGCATGGCTATCGCCATCAGGTCTGCATCTGACAATGCACGTGCAGCCGGAAACATGTCACGCATGGCTGCGAAGGAGCTAGCGCCGAGCGCCCCCCCTCCCCCCTGAAGATAGAAGCCAGCTCTGGATACTGAGGTCCTGCACCAGAAGGGTCGGTCGGGAGGAGGCCTAGCTTGCGCATGACCAATATCTCACCTTTCTTGGAGGGTCGAACCGTGAAATCACGCTCGAGCGCCGTCTTCGACTCCCTCTAATCAAATGGAAAGTTTTCTAATCGCATCTGTCGTCTCCTATCTATGGAAGCTAGCATGGCTGTCCACCGATTAAATGGAATGTGCCACGCCAATTGGCCTCAGTCTAGGAAAGCTATCTATCTATTATCTTATTAAAAGAGAAGCAAAAGGAGCCACCACGTTCGCCGAGAGGGTCTAGAAAATCTCACGTTAATCCAAAAAACAGAAAAATTTAGACCGTTGGATTTTATGAAGATCTAACGGTCTAGACTAGGTCTAGACCATCTAAAAGAGTGCAATTTAGAATATTCAAAAATCTGTTCTCCTTTCCTAATTCAATATGTGCGATCCTGCCATGAATTTTTGTATAGCCCACGTCGGCTGAAAACAAGTGCCTCCATCAAATTTGCTCCCGTCATCTTCCTGGTGCAACAACAAAAAAGACATGGACTCTAATAAAACTTATAATGGAAGGATATGGATTTTTAGAGAAAAAAGTAAAGATATGACTTTTTTATTTCCCATATATGTAGCGTGTTATGTGTCCAGTGCATCAAAAGAAGCACCAAATAAAAGTCATATTTTTTTATGTATTTGTGCGCACGAGAAGATGGTCTTTAAGACCTACTACTAGCATTGAACGACCAACAGTTGCGACGTATGAGCGGCTCTAAGAATCATTCTAATTTAAAAATAGTATGGAGCTTCTTTACGAGGCCAGTCTTAGTGGGAAATGTCATGAACATTAAATATCATGCCACATCAATAAATTTGCTGACATGACAGAATTATTTATGAGTAGAGAAGAGAGGAGTGTCATGGGATGAGAGAGGATGTCATGGTGACGACACTCCTTCAGCATAGCTCTCAAGTTTCCAGTCTTGACAACCGTGTGATGACACTCTGCACTGAGATTGGTAGAGATCATAGAGCTACGGTGCGACTTCTGACAAAAAAATACATTTAGATAATGCAAAATTTAGAGTTTGACGATGACTACTAAACAAATAAAACAACTATGACTAAAAGAAAGAAAAAGAAAAGCAATCAGTCTCAAATTTCGAGAGATTGAAGATGACGATTCTAGATGAAACATTGAGTTGTCCATGAATAAGCTAGCATGGCCGGATAATAGCATACAAAAAATAAGTGTGCAAGCAATAGAATAGAATACGCGGGACTATGGGCCCATTTGAGATGGTTTTTTTCAGCTCTACAACATCTCTATGTACTATATATGAAAAGGCTCCCGGGACCATTTCTAAAATGAACAAACATGGTTAAGCCATATTAACTAGCTAGCTTAAAACAACTCCCAAGTGGTAGTTTTAAAATAGAGGGGCTAGAGCCCCTCAAATAGGTTCTAACAAAGCGATTTAAAACTAGAAAACCATAAGAATAAGAATTGTTGTACTTACAAAGGGCAATGATATTCATTGTACAATTTTGGGGGCACCACAATGACAACTTGGCGATGCAGTCATGTCGTAATTTTGGGGCAGAGAGAGAACGCGCGCAAAGGGGTTCACAGTGCAGTGGCAAAGCCAACGACTGGGGAGCTCCCACCCAGGGTTCAATCCCTAAGCGCTGCACAATTTATGGAAAAATAAAAAAAATCCCCTCGCTAGTCCCGTGTGCCAAAGCACTGGTCAAGAGACGGCTCAGGTCGGTCTAAGGACCGTGTGTGACCCAGGTAGGAGTCTCATGGGTTACGTTTTTCAGTGTTAGGGCCGCTTTCGGGAGAGAGAGGGAGGGAGGGAAAGAAAGAGTAATGGATAGGGCCATTTGTTGCTAGCTAAAAAAGCAAATTAGTCAATGTGGGTGTAGGGTTCATGCTAGAAAAAAAAAGTATAATAGTTGTAAAGCTATATGGGATGATGTGTCTATCCATCACTCATTATTTTTTATTCAAACATATATTTTATTTTTTTCTATTTGTGTACGTTGAACTAATCAACTAGATTTTCTATTAAAAATCTAATATGAGTTTATCATGGAAAGTAAAAATCACAAACAAAAAGATACATAAAGAATAAAAAAATTATTCCTATTAAGAATATATAAATATTCATTTTTCTTTATTAAATAAAATATATGTTTCTATGCAACATATTATGTTTTCTTATGAATTCAAATTTCAAAAGGAGAAAAGTAAAATAACTAGGCATGTTGAAATAGTTAGGTTTAGCTGCGTTGTACTACATTAGCTAAATTCTTTAGATAAAGTAATAAAATATTGTTGACTCATACATATCTTCTTAAAACCTTAAAATAATTTGTCATCATAAGTAAAATTCTTTAACACGAAAACATATTCATGTTATCCTGAACTCATATTCCATATCGTATATAAAAATAATGGTTAAAATATAATATCTTTATGGTCTTTGGACAAAACAACGATAATGAAGAAACAATTCAACGAAAATAACTTCAATTTTTTTCTAAACTAAAAAGAGCTCATGTGTCAAAAAAAATCTAGCAACCCGCGCAAATTGCGCGGGCCAACTTGCTAATATATATTATTTGGTGAAAACAACTTCTTAAAAAATGCTAGTGGTACATGTCCCCCTTCTTGGAAAAGCCATCAGATGAAGCCAGTAAACGGAAAGTCCTGGTGCAGTCATCACCCGCGTCGGATGCAAAATGCTAATCATTCGAGGAGGGGCTGTACGTACAACCGGGCTGTCCCCAAGTTTTTTCCTAAGAAACACCAGGTAAATTACGTCTAAGTCTGAATTAATTGGTCGATCCCTTTCATAAAGAAGCGCCAACTGCACGGAGACGGGGAGATTAATTATTAGTAGGGAAACTGGCGGGTAGTGGCAATTGCCGGGAACCTACATGATTTTAGAAGTCAGAGATCCTTTCAAATCTTCATTGCCGTGATCATATTTAGAGCTGGGACTTGGGCCGTGCCGTGCTGGCATGGCCCGACCCTCTCGTGTCTCGTGTCTCGTGCCACGTCGGGCCGGGACTTCTAGGCACGTTAGGCACGTCGTGCCATGCTGGCACGGCACGACAATTCTTTTACTCGGTCCAAACACGGCTCATCGCATGGCGACATGTCTTCGTGCCATGCTAGCCCAAGCACGACCCTCGGAATAAATATGTTTGTCATATATGTGTGCTCATGTCTCGCACATAGTTCGATATCCGTAGATAAAAAATATTTTAAAAAATAATAGAGGAGATAAATCTTACTATGAGGATATTATAGGCGGTTGTTAGGAGTTCCGGCAGTCATACAAATGCAACATTATTAATTTTATGAATGCCTATTGCCACAATTTCATACTCAAAATGTAGATTTTCTAATATCCTCCCATCATAGTAGTTATATTTACACTCTATGAAAGGCAGAATGAATGATATATTGTGTAGATGTGTTGATGGGTTATTTTCGTACCGTGCCGGCACAAACGCGGCTCAAGATACGTGTCGTGCCATGCCACCCATCGTGCCGAGAACCTAGGCACAACACGGCCCTTGTGTTCGTGCCGTGCCGGCACAGCACAAAATTTATCGTGTCGTGCCATGCTTTGGGCCGTGCCAAAATGTCGTGCTTCGGGTAGCCCGCAAACGGCACGGCCCAAGTCCCAGCTCTAATCATGTTATACTAACTTGTCCCATAGTGCCATCATGTTGTCTATCTAAGCAATTTTGTGAGGCTCAAACCAAATATCGGCGGGTTAACAATCTCCTCCGGATCATCCGGATCATGCAAATCAAGAAAAGGAAAGTATAAAGAAGGAAAGAAAATAAGGCATACATGGCAACATGCAAGGGGTGTCGGACGTACCTGCATACAAGGAAGGGGAGCTGGCGCCTGGCCGGGACACGCTCGAGCTCCCTGCCATGTATTGCCCCTCCACTGCCATCATCTTCTTTCTCTCCTTCTCAGTTCATGCATGGACAGGGAAACAGGCACAGATGAGTTTGATTAGTCCACTACTACAGAAACGACTTTCAGTACCGGTCAAGAAGGTCCCGTTAGTACCGGTACTAACGTTTCGAGACTAAAGTGGCAGTCTTTTAGTACCGGTTCCAGAACCGGTACTAAAACGCGCACGTTAGTACCGGTTGGTGTTACCAACCGGTACTAAACTGCGTGCGCTGCCCGCCACCCCGGGGAGGCAGTTTAGTACCGGTTGGTAATACCAACCGGTACTAAACTGTTTTTTCTCTTTTATTTTATTTTATTTCTAATGCGTATTCCGTATCGTATCCGTTCTAATGCGTATTCGTATCGTATCCGTTCTAATGCGTATTCGTATCGTATCCGTTCTAATGCGTATTCGTATCGTTTCCGTTACAATGCGTATTCGTATCGTATCCGTTCTAATGCGCTTGCGTATAAAGTAATATTACGTTACAATAATATATAATCTACATGTACTTAGTTAGCTTTCTAAAAAGTATTACATATATATACAACTTTTCAAGTGTTTCGATTAAAGAAAAACCAATTAAGCTAATCTTTCTTCTTCTTCTTTTGGAACTCCTCTTCCTCCTCATCCTTTCCTCGATCAGGATCCATTAAACCAATGCTTATTCTATGATCCGTATAAAATTCACCGTTCGGATTCACGACCTCATCGAGCAGAAATCCCATTAGTTGTTCTTGAACTGCCTTGACTCGTTCCGGTTCAATGAGGTCTTCTGTCATTACCATAACCTGCCAAGAAAAATCTTCGTTAGTCTTAATAAACAGATTTGCATAATAAAAATTTAATAAAATGGTAGGAAGTTTACGTACGTCAAATTCTTTTTCCGTCATCATCTTCGGGCCTACAAATCCGTGGATGAATTCGCATACGTAGTACCCACACAGGTTGTTTCCCTGTTCCTGTCTCATACACTATATATACACGTATATGAACAATCGGTTATGTAATACACTCTCGATGTTTGACTAAATGAAATAAGACTAATATGAAACTTTGAACGTACCGGAAAGTCAAGCCTCCAGTGAAGCTCGTCCGTATCTGATACTCCAACTTGGTTTTTAACAAAGCGTTTCCACGCTTTGTTAAGAGTATCAACTAGGCTTTGATAGTCTTTCATCGGCTTTCTCAATGAGTCGAACACCGTAATCCGGCCTCGATTAATCTCGAGTACAAGGAGGATCCAGTGAAACCTGTACATATAAAGATGTCATTTAGAACCGTAACATGAATGAATATAGAAATAGTAAAATATGTTCTACGACTAACCCGAAGAGGTACGGAAAAAGTATCAATGAACATGTATGTTGTGCCATCAAGGCATTGAAAATATTTGTTGTCGTTCGATTGGGATAATTTGCAATATTCTCCATGTGTAAGATATCCGGATCCAAGAAGCCAATGCCATAGTATCCCTTCTTCCGACAATGTTGATACTCCATCCTACATGATACACAATAACATATAGTTAGATAGGATTGACAACTAGAGGTACAATATAAACATTTTATTAAATACTTACAGAATCCATGCACTCATGAGAGACTTGGAAAGGGCATCTTGATGGTATAAAAAATGGATATCTTCGAAATCAATCCACATATCACATGGCGGCCGATAGGGTGAATTTCTGATCCGTGCTGCGAACATGGTCAATCTATTTCCAGATTCTCGCATGTACCAATTGTGGAACTCATACATTCTGGTCCCTAGGTGTGCTAGCAGCTCAGGCCATACCAGTGATTGCCCCAATTCGAACGGTTTTTTCTTGCCTCCCTCGTGTATTGGAATATCATCTTCACCTCGCAGTTGAGCTTTTGTGAGGTTGGTTTGCTTCATAATCTCAACCAATTGTTGTTCTTCCTCTGATAGCACAACAAGCGGAGGAATCGATTGCTTCGATTGTTGTCCCAGCTGTGCAATGCCTTTTGACTGAGAGCTTTTCGACGACGATGCACTTTTTCTATTTTCGACTTTCTTGTACGACTTCATGATTGTGCGGTCGTAGTCCGAAGCCGTCTCTTTCACCGCGGGTCTGGCCTGTTTAATAAAGTGTCTTACGGCTGTCGGGTCAACCGGTTCCTTCGGCTTTGGCTTCCTCTTGTCCTTAACCTTCTGAAAAAAATCCGCAACCTCTTGGCTGACGGTCGCATCGGTTTCCTCATCTGTTTTCTCGTACGCGAGCTTAGGAGGCGGAGGCGGAGGATTCTCTTTCTTCTTCTTCTGCCGCTTAGGAGCCGGCGGCATTGGAGCCTTGGCGTACCTCTTCTTCGGCTGAGGTGGACTCATGCTGGGGCCCCTTGTACCAATTGGTGAGGGCGGGTCCATGTCGTTGTCGGGACCATGTGGAGATGGTGGATCCATGCTGGGGTCCCTCGTAGCCGATGCTGCAGCTGAATCTGTTGTTCCTGGCTTCAATTTGATGTCTTCCTTAGGCCAAGCAATCCATGTATGCAACCCATCTCGCAGTTCCTCTCCACCGTCACCTGTAGGGATCGGGATCGCAAGGTCTTCAGCCCAAACACCAGCCACTCGGTCAACCAAAACTCTAGCGTACCCTTCGGGAATATGCACGTTGTGAAGTTTCTCGCCCGGGACCGGTACTTCAGCAACACCTTCAGCACATACCTTCATCTTCTTCCCGACAAGATAAAGAAGCTCACAGTCCGTCCTCGTAGTGATGTCATCTACGGGATATCTTTCAGCGGCCTTGGTGGAAGCAATGCTGCTACGACGCTGAGATGCGGGGCTGATCTCCAAATTCTCGCCGCCTGCAGGAGCACTAGGTTGTCCCTGGTGTTGGCTAAGGACTTCTGCCAGGCGCTGATCTACTCGTTCATTTATTTCTTGGGCTGTTCTAGTTTCAACCTGAGCCAGCCTGTCATGGAGCTCACGCAATTCTTCTTGGATGGCTTTCTTGCTTCTGGAACGGCTTCGGTACGTCTGTATATCCTGACTGAAGCCACGTTTCCATGGTACGACGCCCATGCCTCGAGTCCGACCAGTGTGTTCCGGATTGCCAAGAGCGTAAGTCAGCTCGTCCTTCTCTCGATCAGGCTTGAAAGATCCATCTTCCTTTTTCTTCATTGCTTCGTCTAGCCTGTCGATCGCTTCGGCTATGGCATCGCTAGTGATAAACGCACCATTTTCCATGTTTAGTCTGCCTCCATGAGCATAGAAGTACCACCTCACTCGTAACGGCCACGAGAGTGTCTGCGGTACGATTCCTCGTTGTATCAATTCATCTTCCATCTTCTTCCATTTCGGAATCGCCTTCTCATAACCTCCTGGTCCTAGATGGTGGAACTGACTTTTCTTCGAGGCATTTTCTGTGTTAGTTTTAACTCGCTTCAGGTAGTCGGCCGACAACTGATTCTCTACGAATTCATCCCAAAACGGCCTTTGGTTCTGGTACACCTTCTCAAAATCTGGTGTGAGATTCTTCTTGACGAAATTGGCTTTCAACTTCTTCTTAAATGACTGAAACTGGTTAGCCATCTTACTCATCGTCCAATTCTTGACTTTGTCTAATTTGTCTGCCGGAAATGTGAAGTGTGTAGTCACCTGTTTCCATAACATTTCCTTCTCTGACTCCGGGACTATTTGTCGAACTTGAACATTTGGATCGCTGTTTTTCGATATCCTCCAAAGCTCGTACTTGATGGGGATGTTTTCCCTAACAAGATATCCACATTGATTCACATAAGAAGTCTTAATCCCAGGCGGTTCCGTTGGTTCACCATCATCTGTAACTGCTGTGACCAGGGTATGCCCGGTCATCTTTCTCTTGCAGCCTCGCTTCCGTTTTGGAGGCTTCGATCCAGATGCCTGAAAATAATTAAACTATTATTTAATACAAAAATAATTAATACAAAATTAATCCAGATGCCCGATCAAAATCCTTATGTATACCTCGGTCTCATTGTGTTCGTCAAGACCAGTTTCTTGTTCTTGGCCGTCTCCATCATCATCTTCCTCATCATCTCCATTCCCTCCATCCCCTCCTTGTCCAGATAAACCAAGAAATTGACTGCCGTCAAACTCTACAGGGTCTGTACCGTCTCGAATCATATTATGAAGCAACTCCTCATCCTCGCTACGTCTCGTCATTTATCCTAGTATATGATAGGAGTAAGTTATGAAATTTTTGTAACACATATGAATTTTTCTAACACATCTACAATATTTCTAACACATATGAAATTTTTCTAACAAATATGAATTTTTTCTAACACATATGAATTTTTTCTAACACATATGAAATTTTTCTAACAAATATGAATTTTTTCTAACACATATGAATTTTTTCTAACACATATGAAAATTTTGTAATACATATGAAATTTTTCTAACACATCTAAAATTTTTCTAACAAATATGATATATTTCTAAATCTATTTAAACAAAAAAAAATGTGCTGACGTATAACACAGTTGATTTTTTTTCTAACACATCTCAATATTTCTAACACATATGAAAATTTTGTAATACATATGAAATTTTTCTAACACATCTACAATATTTCTAACACATATGAAATTTTTCTAACAAATATGAATTTTTTCTAACACATATGAATTTTTTCTAACACATATGAAATTTTTGTAATACATATGAATTTTTTTAACACATATGAAAATTTTGTAATACATATGAAATTTTTCTAACACATCTAAAATTTTTCTAACAAATATGATATATTTCTAAATCTATTTAAACAAAAAAAATGTGCTGACGTCAGCACCCAGGGTGCTGACGTCAGCACATCACGTAAACACGCGGCAGGGGCGGCGGCGTCGGGGGCGAGGCGGCGGCGTCGTGGGCGAGGTGGCGGCGGCAGCTTCGGGGCAGCGGTGCGGGCGGGCGGCGGCGTGGCGCCGGCGTGGTTCGAGGTCGACGGCGGCGCGCGGGGGATGGCGGCGGCGGGGGATGGCGGCGCGGCCGGCACGCGGGGCCGGGGGACGGCGGCGGCGCGCGCGGACGACGGCGGCGCGGCGGCGAGACGACGGGGAGGCGCGGGACGGCGGCGGCGCGCGCGGACGATGGCGGCGCGGCGGCGAGACGACGGGGAGGCGCGGGACGGCGGCGGCGCGCGCGGACGACGGCGGCGCGGCGGAAGTGGAGAGGTAAAAACGGCTTAAGTCCGGAGGAGGAAGAAGAGTGGGGTTTTATACCCCAGGCAGGTTAGTACCGGTTTGTAATACGGCCCGGTACTAACGTGCCACAGCTGGCGGGAAGCGAAAACGTGAGGCAGGTTAGTACCGGGCCGTGTTACAAACCGGTACTAACGTGCCTGGGGTGGCAGGTTAGTACCGGTTTGTAACACAAACCGGTACTAACCTGCCTCCCCTGTAAATGGTATAATTTTTCTCTTATTTTTCTTTTCTGTTTGTATATATTACTTTTATTCTCGTTTAACACTTATTATAAATCGTAAAGGCACTGCGTACACTTTCAAATTACTTATTATGTAGTATCACATTGATGATTACATGTTTAATTTCAAATTTGAAAATACACACTTATTGTAATTTATAAAATATCTCATTAAATATCTCACATACATATAGTAAATCTGTAAAATACGAAGAGGTAATTATTTTTTGCATGCAAAAATATTTATAAATAATAACTTCCAAATCTCATATAACTGTTTCTTCAAATCGAAAATTAGTTATTTAATTAACGTCAAATTTCAATAATCAACACATTTCATAAAAAAAAAGAAAAAAGAAAATTAAATTACATAAGTCCATAGTAATGTCACACACATATTGAGTTAATTATATCGACAGAACACACATTGAGATAATTACGTCAAATTGCACAATGCAAAACGACACTCATTACATTACACACATTACATTACATCATTTAATAGAAAATAAATAATTGAGGCCATTAATCTTCATCTTCATCATCTTCCGCTGAAACAAAATTAATCTTCCTTCTGACGAATGTCCCCTGGTTGTGATCGCGCCGTAAGTACGGAGCGTCTTCTTTGGATAACAGAATGCTGGGATCAACATCAACTGAGAATGGAGGACGGTCATCTAACTGATCATAATCTTCTGATTTGTCCGTAATGTCTTCAACTCCAACTATTTTTCTTTTTCCTGGAAGAACTATGTGACGTTTAGGCTCATTATCTTCTGGCTTCTTTACCGTCTGCTCCTTTTCTGTCTGCTCCTCTTCCATCTGCTTCTTTTGTTTTCTCTTCTTGGGTTTAATTTTTTTCTTCTTGGGCTTGCTTGCCATGTCTTTCACGTAGAACACTTGGGTCACATCTTTGGCTAGGACAAATGGTTCCTCCTTATATCCAACCTTTTTTAGGTCCACCGTTGTCATCCCATATCTGTCTATCGTTACACCGGCGCGGCTCACCCATTGGCAGCGGAACAGGGCAACTTTTATAGGTCCATAGTCAAGTTCCCATATCTCCTCTATGACGCCATAGTAGATGTCCTTTATACCATCATTTCCTATTGCATCTATACGGACACCACTATTTTGGTTAGTGCTCTTCTGGTCTTGAGATCTTGTGTAGAATGTATACCCATTTATCTCGTAGCCTTGGTATTGCAAGATTGTGATTGATGGTCCCCTAGCCAGCCATTGAAGTTCTTGATCAATCGTGCCATCACCGATGAATTTTCGTCTCAACCAATCTCTGAAAGTCACTATGTGATGACGGGTAATCCATTTTTCACTCTTGTTTGGGTTTTCGGATCGTATAATATCCTTATGCTCCTCTATATATGGAGCCACCAAGGTCGAACTTTGTAGAACCGTGTAGTTTGCTTGGCAAATTTCAATTTGAGAGAGGTCCATTATAGCTTTTCTCCCAAGTGTTCCCTTTCCGCAGAGTCGTCCCTCATGGTGTGACACGGGGATTCCAACCGGATCAAGATCCTCAATAAAGTCTACACAAAATTCAATGACCTCCTCCGTTCCATAGCCTTTAGCGATGCATCCTTCTGGTCGAGAACGGTTGCGAACATACTTCTTTAGGACTGCCATGTACCTCTCGAAAGGGAACATATTGTGTAGGAATACTGGCCCCAGAATAGTTATCTCTTTAACTAGGTGAACCAGGAGATGTGTCATAATATTAAAGAATGAAGGTGGGAATATCATCTCGAAGCTTACAAGGCATTGGACCACGTCTTGCTGTAGCCTTATTAAATGACTTGGATTAATCACCTTTTGTGAAATTTCATTGAGAAACGCACACAGCTTCACGATTGCCAACCTTACATTCTCTGGTAGAATACCCCTCAAGATAACTGGAAGTAATTGTGTCATCAGGACATGGCAGTCATGAGACTTCAAGTTCGTGAATTTCTTTTCCTTCATTTTTATTATTCCTTTTATATTTGAGGAATATCCAGTGGGCACCTTGATACTGTTCAGGCAATCAAACATGCTTTCCTTCTCCTGTTTGCTGAGAGTGTAGCTGGCAGGCCTTAAGTATCGCTGGTCTTTTCCCTTCTTTTTAGGATGTAGGTCTTTTCGTTGTTCCAACGCTTTAAGGTCACGTCTTGCTTCCACTGTATCTTTCCCTTTTCCATAAATACCTATGAATCCTAGCAAGTTCACACAAAGATTCTTCATCAGGTGCATCACATCAATTGCATTGCGGACCTCAAGCATTTCCCAATAAGGTAGCTCCCATAATATACTCTTTTTCTTCCACATGGGTGCATGTCCGTCCTCGTCATTTGGAACGGCTTGGCTACCAGGGCCCTTTCCAAATACTACCTGCACATCTTTTACCATCGAAAACACACGCTTTCCGTTGCGGAACAAAGGCTTAGATCGATTATCAGACTCGCCTCTAAAATGTTTTCCTTCAAGTCTTAAAGGGTGCTTCGGTGGTAAAAACCGACGATGGCCCATATACACGCACTTTCGACAGTGCTTCAAATAAATGCAGTCTGTTTCATCATAACAGTGGGTGCAGGCCGAGTATCCCTTGTTTGACTGTCCCGAAAGGTTTCCAAGTGCAGGCCAATCATTGATGGTCACAAAAAGTAATGCTCGGAGGATGAATGTTTCCTGTTTGTACTCATCCCACACACTTACACCTTCGTCCTTCCACAACAGTAAAAGCTCATCGATCAAAGGTCTTAGGAACACGTCGATGTCGTTTCCAGGTTGTTTTGGACCTGCGATGAGAGCCGGCATCATGATGAACTTTCGCTTCATGCACAACCAAGGAGGAAGATTAAATATACATAGGGTAACTGGCCAAGTACTATGACAGCTACTCATATCGCCGAATGGATTCATTCCGTCTGTACTTAAACCAAACCGTATGTTCCTTACATCTTGATCAAATTGTGGAAATTCTCTCTCAATGTTCCTCCACTGGGACCCATCTGCAAGATGTCTCATCATCTCATCTCGCTTACGATCTTCTTTGTGCCACCGCATCAACTTTGCATTCTCCTTACTTCTGAACAAACGCTTCAATCGTGGAATCACAGGAAAATACCACATCACCTTTGCAGGAATTTTCTTCTTCGCTGGCTGCCCGTCAACTTCACCAGGATCGTCTCGCCTGATCTTGTACCGCAACGCACCACAAACAGGACAAGCTTGTAAATTCTCATATTCAGCGCCGCGATACAGGATACAATCATTAGGACATGCGTGTATCTTCTGTACCTCCAATCCAAGAGGGCACACAATCTTTTTGGCTTGGTACGTGGTCGACGGCAGCACATTAGCCTCAGGAAGCATGTTTTTTACGATTTGTAGTAGCTCACCGAATCCTTTGTCGCTGACACCATTGGTTGCTTTCCATTTTAGCATATCCAGCGTGCTACCCAGTTTTTTCAGTTCCGGCTTGCACCCTGGGTATAGTTTTGTTTTGTGATCCTCCAACATCTTTTCGAACTTTTTTGACTCTCTCGCAGTTTCACTGTCTTTCTGTGCATCAAGCAAGACCTGACCAAACTCATCGGGTGCCTCCTCCTCCTCTACGACATTTACATCAACCCCTTCCATTGGGTCATCAGCCTCGTCAAAGGCACCGGCTTCATGTAAGTATGCAAAGTCTGGGATGTTGTTATCGTCGTCTTCTTCATCGTCTCCCATCAAAACACCAAGTTCACCATGCTTCGTCCAAACATTATAGCTATCCATGAAACCGTTTTCAGTTAGGTGAACGTGTAGAGTATCCCTTTTCATGACCTGTTTCACATTGCGGCAAATACGGCATGGACAACACATGAGACCATTCGTGGACCTGGTTGCTTCAGCCACATTGAGAAAAACGTCTAGGCCAACAATCCAGGCCATGGTGTTCCTACCGCCGTACATCCATTGACGGTCCATTTTGAATCCTACCATAAAAAATATTTATAAAATAAATGTATCCATTAATTGCAACATTTTATTAATTATTAGTAACATTGAGAAAATACCTAACAACATTACTAATATTGCAACATTTCATTAATTATTAGTTAAAAAGGTATTAGTAATAATTAAAAAGTTGGAAAAATCTATTAAACAACATTACATATATATAATCAAATTTTTAAAAAAATCCATTACATAACATTAAATATAGTTAAAAAGATACGGAATATTGTCACAAAAAACATGCTCATTATCTAGGTATCTAGGGTATGAACTCACTACTAAAAGCTACCATCTAATTAAGGTCATGATTCTATTTAGCTCAAATCATTCTACAAATACCAAAATCCTTCTCATTCACAATTTTTCAAATTTCTCTAAGTATAGAGCATAAAAATAAGCACAAGTACCGTCAATTAACAGAGAATGAAGTTGCTAACCTTTTGGCGCACTTATATAGGAGAAATCCACAAATTATGGAAAACTTGGGCAAAAACTCCCCCCTCTATGGCGCCATGAGTGAGAGACCAAGCTCTCTGCAGAAATGAGCTCGGGCTCGAGGAGGAAGAAGCCTGCCGCGGTGTTATACCCAGCACGTTAGTACCGGCTGGTAACACCAGCCGGTACTAAACGTAGGCAGTTAGTACCGGTTGGTGTTACCAACCGGTACTAACGTGCAGCGGCTTGCGGGGCCCCCAAGTCGAGGCACGTTAGTACCGGCTGGTAACACCAGCCGGTACTAACGTGCCTCTAGCCGTTGCGGCCCGACCCCCGAGGCGCACGTTAGTACCGGTTGGTGTTACCAACCGGTACTAATGTGCTCCACGAAGTACTATGCTTACAAACCGGTACTAAATTTAGCATTTAGTACCGGTTATAACACAACCGGTACTAACGTACCAGGGACCAAAGGTCGTTTCTCTAGTAGTGGTCCGTATGGCTTGCACGCCAGCGGATGCGACCGCCAAGTCTTCACTCATCTCCAAGTCCAGCAGCGTCCGGCTACATGACTGCTACCTGCGGCTTCGGGTCGACAACGCCACCTCCTCGTCATCACGGCCCGGCAGTTACGCCTAGACGTCGTCGCCGGAGATGTGGAGCTCATCATGCCGGAGCCCACTGCACACACCCGGGGTTAGCATCGCCGCTGGAGCCGTGCGAGGAGCAAGCCAACGTCGCCCTGATCGACGACCAGCTCAACCCACTGCGCCGTCCATGGACGAGGTCGACGAGCTCCTACCGGCCGCCACGGCACTCGCTCAAGCTGCCACACCACAAGCTCCGAGATTGTGAGCCGGCGGAGACACGTACGATGCCCACGGAAGCCTCTTGCGACGTCTGCGACGGCTGCCGAGTCCATCGCGCCGCCGCGGAGTCGACGAGCTAGGAGTGAGAGCTGCGCGGCTGCCAGAGATCATCTCATGAGCAAGAGTGTTTTATTTATGAAAGCTAATCATCAAGACTACAAGCCATCACTCACGCAGGAAGCATAGGCACGCTACGTGCATGGGGCATGCAAGCACGTACCTGTACAAGCAAGCTGCTGGTCTACATTGCTCATTATCCAAGACAACTTGGAAATCACAGGAATAATCAACGCCAGTCTACGAGTGGCCCATCGTCGCCGGCGCGGCCATGGCCGGCTTATTGCTGCCGCTGCTACCGCCCGCTTTCCGGAGTTGCTGTCCGGGCTGCCCGTTTGCCATAGGCGCCGCTGAGCGTGTGGGCGCAAGTCTAGACTTGCTGTCGATGTTATACCCCTGAAGCTGTGACTCGACGACGCCTTCACCACGCTCCTTTTCTCCATGCACTACAGGAAACTGGGCGTTTGCCGTGTGCCAGGCAAAGGCCTTTGCCGTGTGCTTTAGGCTTTGCCGTGTGCTTTAGTAATACACCATCACATTAGTTTTATTAGATTCATTATAAAATATGTTTTGATAATGCATTTATTTGTTAATATGTTTTCTATAAACTGGACAAAGGTACGGAGTACTTTTTTTCACTTAGGACACAACAAAAATGTCTTGCTTTTTATAACAGATGGAGTACAATAAATATATAAACATGAGAACTTGTATATGGAAGCAAGCTATATCATCATTTACCTATACAACCATACATCACCGAAGAGTTGCCTTGAAAACCACGGGGCATTCGCACTTGTACATCCCAGGCAAGTTGGTGCATTCACCATAGCATGGATAACTGTCCGGGTAAGTGCACTCGTTGATATCTAAGCCAGCAAAACAACGGGAATTAAAAGTGAGTGAGCATTGCCATTCATATCTTATACTCCCTCTAATATTCCTAATTGTAAGTTGTTTTAGATTATCTAGATATATGTGATATCTAATGTATATTTATTTGGAAAAGTAAAAAAATGACTTACAATTTGAAATAAAGGTAGTATTATATGATCTCTATTTCAATAATGCACTTCTTTAGAAATTAAGTTGAGCAATATCAAAGCGGTGAAGGATGAAACCTTGACATCCATTGCTGAGGTAAGGGTTGCCGTAGTAACCCTGTGAGCACTGGCATGCATAGACACTGCAGAAGATGTAGCCGGAGCACTCGATGCAGCGACGGTCACCGGTCGGTTGCTGCCAGTGGATCGGGTCGACGCCCCAGCAGGAGGCGGAGCACCCGGAGACGAAGGGGTCGCCGTCGGTGAGCAGCGTGGCCTGGACACCGCACCCAAGGGCGAAACGGCCCGGCGGCGCACACGAGCCCCCACGTGCCGTTCACCGTAGCCACGTGAAGGAGGTTTGGTTTATGATGGCGTAGCTTCGGGATGCAGGAGGGGCGGGTTCTTATACGAACCCGTAAACCCGCCCCGCAAAATCATTGTTTGCGACGCATGCGGCCAAGCTGCAAATTATTCATGGGCTACTGTTGTCCACATCGCCAAGCCCACTGGACAAGAAGAGAAACCCGCAAGAGCCCACAGAGTCCCGCGAACCTTATCGCCACTACTCACCGTCGTCGTACTCCGCCCACCGCCGTCGCACTTCTCCGCGGCTCTGCCTCTGCTGCTCGCGCAAACTACCAGTAGCCGCAGACTTCTAGAGCCGTGGATGGTGACCCGGATGGTGGCGTTCTGGAGGAAGATGTCGGTGACGGTGACCTCGACACCGGCTGCCGCACCGTCACCGAGGATCAGCCTGGGCAGGCTTGCGTGCGTCGCAGGTGAGGTTGAAGCCTGGGAGGGAGCAGTTGGCGCCGATGCCGGACGGGTATGGCACGCTCACGCTGCCGCACATGGTCGTGCAGCCTGGTAGTGCCATCGGAGGCGCCGCCGCCGCCGCCGAGTGGAGCGCCAGCAGCACGGTCGCTACCGCGGCCAGAAGCACCTGTGTAATACTAATACTGCTTGATGGTCGGTGGCAATGGTTGTCAGGAATTTCCATTGTGTAAGATACTGACCATGCGTTCATGGATACATCGGACGCCGTGGCTAGCTACGATCATCAGTTTATCCAACGACTGAAATGCTTGCCGTTCTGGTCGGGAGCTGACGGGAAACCCGGTGCTGCTATTGTCTGGTGCTTCGCCACCGCTGCTGTTGTGTCCAATAGATACCTTGCCACCTTTGGTCGTCGTCTGATAGAGTTTGTCGTCGTTCCAGTGGATGCTTTGCCACGTTGTCGCTTCGGACGGAATTTGTCTGGTGGATGCTTTGCCACCGTTACTGCTGTTTCCGGTGGACTCCTTGCCACCCCTCTCTACGCTGGCGGCTCTTTGCCGTCGTTTGGTGGATGCTTGGCCACCTCTGCTGCTTCCGGGCGGATGCTTGGCCGCCACGTCTCTGTGTCTGGTGGATGCTTTGCCACCAACGGTGTCGTTGGAGGAACTTAGGCTTTCTTGTCAGTGTTGTCTCTTTGTTAGGCTCAGAAGCTTAGCTTTGTTTAGGTTTGACAGGGTTGTGTGGGTTAGGGCGGAAGCTCTCCTAGCTACGGTCGCTCATGCCTTTTGGTAGCTTGTTTAGCTTTTGTTGGTCTGTCTTTTTTCGTTTGGAGTTGTTGTTTCTCTGCGCTTTGAAGATTCTCTCAAAGTTGTTTCGTTGTAAAACTCTCTTCTTCTTAATGAAAAAACGTGCTATGCACGTTCTCGAAAAAAAGGGAAACCCGATACTGCTGCAGGCCCGTAAATGTCTGGATTTGTTGATGTAGTCAGCGATTACATGGTTCCAGTTCCAGATCTTTTTGGGAAACCGTTGGAGCAGACGTGCATTATCAGGCCAGGCGCCAAAGAGAATGGCTGGTCTGTCCAGTCTCTAGTCCAGTACGTGACCCAGTCAAATTCGAAATGACAAGGGCATTTGTCTGGACATCTAGAAATTTGGTTCATGCCCTTGGCATCTTGTCCAAAGGAATTTATCTGAAGAAATAGAAACAAGCTGCTGAAGTATCGGATAGCTTAACAGAAGCAGTTTTAAAATTTATCTACAATCTACAAAGAAGCTAAAAATGTGGAGTGTTTGGAAAAACAAATAAATTAACTTGAAACAACAACAGCTACTACTACATCCATTTCAAAATGTAGACCATTTTGAGTTTTTTTTTCAAGTTCATAGTTTTTGTTACTTATGTAGACACATGCTGTATCTAGATGATATCAAAATCTATGAATCTAGAAAAAGTAAAACAACTTACATTTTGAAACAGAAGGAGTAATATGATACCGCCATAAACTCTTCACTGACTAATAGAAGCTCCGTGATGTAAAAAAAAAGCGGGTGTTAGTCTGGACTCTAAAAAATGTTGTGATATTTTTCATCTAAATGTCATATAGAGATTTACAATTTTTTCAAAAGTTAACACAAAGTAATATTTGTATTTTTAATTAGAAAAATTCTAATTTTTGAACAATTTTTGTTAGTTGGGAGAGCAAAAAAAAAATACTATTTTTGCCCAATTAGTAATAGTAAGACTAGAAGCCACGAATGTCCAACAAAGAAAAAAATAGGAAAGAAAAGATCGAAACTTGAAAAAGAATATACTATAGCTAGATATTAACAAAATGCAATGATTATCACATTCAAAATATAATTTAAGTTTAAATTTTGATCATTCACGGAATATATAAGAGATGTGAACTTGATACATTTGACATGGTACCAGACACGGAGCCTGAATTAATCGCAACTCCTGACCTCAACACTATTTCCTCCACTAGATCTGTCCTCGTCTGTCACAGTCACTAGGAAAACTCCTTTGCCGCTTGAATGCTTTCTAGCAGTATCTCCACTTGTCTCATTGTTGGTCGCTCCTCGCTACTGGACTTTACACACATTTGTGCCAATAGGGCAATATCAACAATTTCTCCATCTCCCTCCCTAGCGACTTGTGGATCCAATATTTGATCTAAGTTGCCTTGTGATAGTAGACCAACAAAATGGCTAACAAGAGCAAAGCCTTGAGATGATCTGTAGGAAGTAGGCTTCTTTCCTAGTAAGCAACTCTATGAGAAGCACTCCGAAACTGTAGACATCACTCTTATCGGTGAGGTGTCCTGTAGTATGGTACGTAGGGTCCAAATATCCTAATGTACCTTGCACAGTTGTATCCACCCTCTTGATCAATAGGGATATACCTTGAAGCTCCAAAATCAGACAACTTCACAGTTAACATGTCATCAAGAAGTATATTAGGAGACTTGATATCTCTATGGATTACTGGTGTTGATGCAAGCGAGTGAAGATATGTGAGAGCTCTAGCAGTTTCAACTGCAACTCTCAGCCTATCTTTCCAAGACAATGATATCGATGCTTCAACATGAAGATGACTATATAGGGTTCCGTTGGAGATGAACTCGTAGACAAGTAAAGGAACTTCTGTCTCAAGGCAGCATCCAATTAATTTTACAATGTTTCTGTGGTTTACTTGAGAAAGAATAGCAACCTCATTTATAAACTCAATGATTTCTTTTTGTATCACAATCTTTGACTTCTTGATTGCCACAACATGTTGGCTTGATAAAATTCCCTTGTAAACTATGCCATGCCCTCCGCCACCAAGCTCACGAGATTTGTCGAAGTTGTTGGTGGCTTTCTCTAACTCTTCTTCAGTAACTATCATTCTTTCTGCTATATCTGCCCTTTGACATACTAACAATTGCTGCAACAATTGACCACGATTTTGCTTAAAGAATTTTTGCCTCAGCCTTTTCTTCCTCTGTGCCTTGACTTTACGGACTAGAACTATGGTGCCTAAGCCCAGAACAAGTAATGCTGCACCACTTCCTACTCCTAGTCCAATGCTCAGACCTTTCCTTTTTTGTGATGGCCCGTTGCTTAGATCTGAAAATATCACAATTTTCTTTCAGCTTTTGAAACTTCGAAACACCGACATGATTAGTCCTAAATGTATCTTAAACTTTTCCATCTATCAGAAAAGTTCCTACATGACCAATAACGCTTTATGTAATTGATCCAAGATAATGTGAGAAGAAAAAACATTATGTTTACATCATGTAAATATTAGGTCAAATCTACTCGTCATGCACAATTGTTTTCATACGATTAACGCCTCGTGCATACATGTAATGAAAACCAGCAATAGGATTGAAACATCAACCATGAGATCATAATGGTGGTAATAATAATAATTTTGGTTAGGCACATTTTAATAAGATTTTGGTATGTCGCACAACAATATGTATAATGTTTTTCATGTCATAGCACTTAATTCTATCAAAAGAAAACTTTTGACAAGACCCCTTTTAGAGTTGTATGTATATTTTCATGAAAAAATTGAACATTCTTTTCATTACAAGGCACTTGTTGATTGTCCTTTCTTAGTAAGAACAGAATATACTACACAAATGTCAGCAAGCAGGGCATCACTATAGTATTGCCATCAAATATCATGTATATGTCGTGCTATCTGTTTGAGAGTAATATGCCATCATTGTAGAATATATATTTTGATACTGTATTTGTTTGTTCTGTTAATGTTAATGATGTATTTTTCTATAAACTTAACAAGTTAGGGAAGTTTTAACTTAGAATAAAACAAAAGCGTCTTGTGTTTTAGAACATAGGGGGTACAATAAATACATAATTTTGTGAACTTGTATATGGAAGCAAGTTACATAAACACTTACCTATACAACCATTCATTACCGAAGAGTTGCCTTGAAAACCTCGGGGGCATCGGCACTGGTACGTCCCAGGCAAGTTGGTGCATTCACCATAGCATGGATAACGCTCTGGGTCTCTGCACTCGTTGATATCTAAGCCAGCAAAACCATGGGAAACACGAATGAGTACCGCCATCGATGTCATATACTCCCCCTGTTCGAAATTATAAACCATTTTGGCTTGTCAGACATATATTATGATGTATCTAGAAAAGTCAAAACAACTTCCAATTTAGAACAGATGGAAAACAACTTACAATTTAGAATAGACAGAGTATTACAATATCTACAGTAGTAATGCACCTCTTCTTAGAGAGTTGAGGAATATCAAAGCAGTAAAAAGATAGACAAGATGAAACCTTGGCATCCATCGCTGAGGTAAGGGTTGCCGTAGTAGCCCGGTGAGCACTTGCATGCGTAGCCACTACGGAAGATGCTGTTCATGTCGATGCAATTGCTGTGGTTGCTTATGCAGGCGCTGCTAGCCCTGTTCGTGGGGCATCTGGAGGTCATATCTGCCAATCCTGTCTGAGTTGGCCACACGGAATTCATCGCCCACTCTAGAATCACCGGAACGGCCGACAAGAGCTCAGGTGGCGGGTCGATTGGGAAGAATTTGGATCCGTTCCCAAGCGAAACCGCCATGATCCGGCACCAGACATCTTCAATCCATCCCTGCTCCGCGATGTACACGACGACCGTTGGTAGTATGCTGGCATATTGTGTCGGGTCATCCACCCTGATGAGTCTGACGTCATAGGACGGGGAGTACATGGGGATGGAGGCTTGGCAGCAGCCGTTGCCAGAGCACTCGCTGCAGCGACGACCTCCGGTGGGTTGCTCCATGATTCTCAGGTGGCCGCCCCAGCACGAGGCGGAGCACCCGGAGATGAAGGGGTCAATGTTGCTGACCAGTGTGGCCTGGATGCTGCACCCCAAGGCGACGAACTTGTTGTGGTTGTATGACAGGACAAACGGCCCGGTGGTGGCTCCATCGTCACCGGCGCTGAGGAGACCCCACGTGCCATTTGCCGCAGCCACGTTGGAGGTTTGGTTTATGATGGCGTGGCTGATGACCCGCATGGTGGCATTCTGGAGGAAAATGTCGGTGACCTGGACACCGGCTGCTGCGCTGTCGCCGAGGAGCAGCAGCTTGGGCGTCGCAGGTGAGGTTGAAGCCCGGGAAGGAGCAGTTAGCGCCGATGCCAAACGGGTATGGCACGCTCACGTTGCCGCACATGGTCGGGCAGCCCGGTAGACCCGTCGGAGGCTCCGCCGCCACCAAATGCAGCGCCAACAGCATGGTCGCTACCGCGGCCAGAAGCACCTCCGTAATACTAATGCTACTTGTTGCTTGGTGGCAATGTTTGTTTGGCATTTGCATTGCGAAGACAATGACCATGCCTTCATGGATACAGCGGACGCCGTGGCTAGCTACGAGCATCAGATTATCCAGCGTCGCGACTGAAATGCTTGCCGCGTTCTGGGTTGGGAGCTGACGGGTAACCCGATGCTGCAGGCCGAAAAATGTCAGGATTTGTTGATGTAGTCAGCGATCACATGGTTCCAGATCCAGATCTTCTTGTGTAAGCGTTGGAGCAGACGTGCATTCTCTCTCAGGCCAGGCGCCAAAGAGAGAATGGCCGGTCTGTCCAGTTGAAATGCCAAATGGCAAGGCCATTTGTCTGGACGCCTAGAAATTTGGTTCATGCCCTTGGCATCTTGTCCAAAGGAATTTATCTGAGGAAATAGAAATAAGCTGCTGAAGTATCGGATAGCTTAACAGAAGCAGTTTTAAAATTTATCTACAATCTACAAAGAAGCTAAAAATGTGGAGTGTTTGGAAAAACAAATAAATTAACTTGAAATAACAACAGCTACTACTACTCCATCCATTTCAAAATGTAGATCGTTTTGAGTTTTTTTTTAAGTTTGTAGTTTTTGTTACTTACGTAGACATATGTTGTATCTAGATGATAGCAAAATCTATGAATGTAAAAAAGGTAAAACAACTTATATTTTGAAACAGAAGGAGTAATACGATACTGCCATAAACTCTTCACTGACTAATAGAAGCTCCGTACGTGATGTAAAATAAAACAGTGGGCGTTAGTCTGGACTCTAAGAAACGTTGTGATATTTTTCATCTAAATGTCATATAAATATTTACAAATTTTTTCAAAAGTTAACACAAATTAATATTTGTATTTTTAATTAGAAAAAATCCTAATTTTTAAACAATTTTTTGTTAGTTGGGGAGCAAAAAATTACTATTTTGCACTCTGAGTGTGTGAAAAATGTTTTTTTCCCTATCCATAGAGCCAAAATATGTCATTTCAAAAAAAATGCTCTTCCTTACCTCTTCCTTACAATGGTTGTGTAATGTTGCTATGGTGTTTTCATTTATATGTTTATTCATGTGAGTCATATTAATCCATGCAGAAGTTTTACTTGCCTAATACTATTTTAAACAATAACTGTAACAAATATTGTTATACTATAAATTACAAAAGATCAAACAATGAGAAAGTTTAACTGCAAGGCTCAACCAACAATGAGACAACAAGAGATGACATTAGGAAAACACTCAAGTGGCAAAAGAGTTTCCTAGTGCTATGAGAGATGATGACAGATGTAGCAGAAAGAATGGTCTTTATTACTTTGAAGAGCTTGAGAAATCCGCCAACAACTTTGATAAATCTCATGAACCTGGTGGAGGATGGCGTGCAAAGTACAATGTGTAACAGAATGCGACCAAGTCAACATGTTATGGCAATAATGAAGTTAAAGAATATGACACAGGAAGAAAACAATGACTTCATTACGAGATTGTTATTCTTTGGCAAGACCGAGACGGCGCAACTGGTCAATAACAATGGACGGATCCAAGAAAGTTTTGATTTCATTGGGTGGCTACATGACTCCCAAATTTTGATTTATGCAAGCTAACACTTGCGATCACCAAGTCTTTGACGAGGAAACAATGTGGATGCAACGAGCGTTGTTAGTCGCGTTCTGAAGAGAAAGGTCCATGTGAAGAGCATGCTTTTAGTGATGGATTTATGGAATGAATGGTAAATTTCTGGCATGATCTGATATCTCCATACAAGTGTGTTGAAACTATGATAGCCAACAGGAGTAAAGAGGCATCACGCCTTGTGTGCAAACATTTTTTTCATAGATGAGAGTTGAATAATCCATGATGCATGGCCAACAAATATAGGCAAGAGCAATGGTTCTAGTGATGAAAATGGACAGATTGCAGGAATTCCAGCCGTAGGAGATCCTGGCGCCATATCCCATGGCGATTCTCTGCAAGGATCCGGCACCGATCCCGGTATTGATGTCCTGACACCAGCGCAGGCCGCATCTCCGCCTGCCGCCTCGCCTGCCACCTCTCCCCATGCGACACGTGTGGGAGACAGCCCTCGTGGTCCCTCAGCTCCAACCGAGTCAGGGGGGTGTCGGCGCCTGCCTCCGCTTCTCGACAAAATGGTGACGCGTGCGAGAGCTCTGCGACTTCACCTCAGCTGCCTGTCTCCGCTTCCCGGCAGAGTTTAGATCCTCCTGGATCTTCTGCGCTTCCACACAGATCAGATGTGCCTACAACTGATGATCCTTCTCCGTCTCCGACTCCTTCACCAAGTCCTTCACCACCACGGCCTCATACCAGACTTCGCAGTGGTATTTTCAAGACTAAGAAGTATACAGACGGGACTATAAGGTATGGAAACTTTTGTTCATCAGGAGAACCTCAAACTCTACAAGAAGCTTTAGAAGATTCCAAATGGCAACGTGCCATGCAAGAAGAAGTTGATGCTCTTCACAGAAATCAAACATGGCACCTAGTACCACCTGAGAAAGGTAATAATTTGATAGACTGTAAATGGGTTTACAAAATGAAAAGAAAATCAGATGGATCAATAGATAGATACAAAGCACGATTAGTAGCAAAAGGATTCAAGCAAAGGTATGGCATAGATTATGAGGATACATTTAGTCCAGTTGTTAAAATTGCTACTATCAGATTGGTCTTATCTGTTGCTCTGACAAAGGGGTGGTGTCTAAGACAGCTAGATGTACAGAATGCGTTTCTTCATGGTGTTCTGGAAGAAGAAGTGTATATGAGACAACCACCAGGCTTTGAACATAGTAAGTACCCACATTTTGTCTGTAAGTTGGACAAGGCAATATATGGTTTGAAACAAGCCCCACGAGCCTGGTATTCAAGGTTGAGCTCTAAACTTATTGATCTTGGGTTTACTGCATCCAAATCGGATACATCTCTTTTTATTTACAAGAATAGGGCAGTAACAATTTTTATGCTTATTTATGTTGATGATATAATTGTTACTGGATAATCTCAAGAAGCCATTGCAGCTTTGCTAAATGATTTGAGGGAAGACTTTGCTCTCAAGGATTTGGGAGACTTACATTACTTCCTTGGCATAGAAGTTAAGAAAGAGAAGAATGGTCTATTCTTGTCACAAGAAAAGTATGCACGGGATATTCTCAGCCGAACTGGTATGTTGACATGCAAGCCATCATCAACGCCTCTTTCAGCCATGGAAAAACTCTCAAGGTATGAAGGTGAATTGTTGAATTCAGAAGATATTACTAAATATAGGAGCATTGTAGGGGGGCTTCAATATCTTACTATGACTAGACCTGATCTAGCATATTCGGTTAATAAAGTTTGTCAATTTCTTCATGCTCCTACTACCTTGCATTGGACGCTGTGAAAAGAATTCTCAGATATATCAAATTCACAGTTGATGTTGGACTAAGGTTTGATAAATCAAACTCGTTTCTTCTGAGTGCCTTCTCTGATGCCGACTGGGCTGGTGGTATTGATGATCGCAGGTCAACAGGGGGTTTCGCAGTTTATTTTGGTTAGAACTTAATCTCCTGGAGTGCAAGAAAGCAGGCTATAATAGCTAGATCAAGCACTGAAGCTGAGTATAAGTCAATGGCCAATGCAACTGCAGAAATAATTTGGATGGAATCTCTATTGGCTGAGCTTGGAATATATTTTAAGGAACCACCAGTGTTGTGGTGTGACAATTTAGGAGCAACTTATTTGTCGGCCAACGCAGTGTTTCATGCAAGAGCAAAACATATCGAGATTGACTTTCATTTTGTACAAGAAAGAGTTGTCAACAAACTTTTACAGGTTCGGCTGATTCCCTCAAATGACCAAGTAGCAAATGGCTTCACAAAGGCTCTCCCGATTCAGAAGTTTGAAGAGTTCAAGTACAATCTAAAGCTTGAGAAGAAACCAGCTTAGATTGAGGGAGGGTGTTTGAGATAGAGATCCTTTGTAACAGATATTACGGCTGTGACCGTGCATGATGTCTTGGGTTATTGGCATACGAGATAACTAGGAGATATGTTTTGTTTAAGATATAGATAGAGTTGATGTCGAGTATGCCTTGATTCCCAAGTTGTAATCAAACTCATGTAATCTCTAAGGCCTTTTCAGTGCCTATATAATTAACACGTAACCGTGGGATGCCGAGATAGGCTAACCACGTTCTAACTTTACAGCTGGAACAGCGGCCATCTTGGCGGATGGGAGTAGAAATCATTTTCCGACAGGCAGTGTCGATCAGTCGAACTGCGGCTGAAAGTACAGTACAAAGTACTGTATGTTGTACGTATGCCATTCATTCCTCCGCCGTTGTCTGATTGTCGTCTCTCCCAAAATAACTGTCGCGGTTAGAAACCTGTCACACAACCTGTGACAATGAGACTTTTCCCTTTTTTAAGATAATGATGTGAGAGCCTTTTCCTTTCTTATTGGTTTCCTACATTGATCTGTTGCTCCAACTACTGCACACCGGTAAAATAGAGACCGGGGATACGAATTAATTTCCCTGTCCCATTGAACATCCTGACTTCCTGAGCGAAGTACACAGGTCGTTATTACTGGTCTTTCAGGAAGAACAAGTACACAAAGTAATTAACGAGAGTGAATCTCTGGTTGCATATATACATGACGAACGTGGTTTGCATGCATGACAAAGCGTGGTATAAGGAATACATCTCTCATTGCACACATGAAATATAATTTAATTTTAATTTTTTTATCACCATTCACAGAATATATACGAAACGTGAAGTGGATATATTATTTGAAAAGGCCACTTACAGAAGGTAACATTTTTTCCTCAATAATCATGAATTAATCACAACTTCTCACCTCAAGACTAGTTCCTCACTGGATCTGTCATCATCTGTTGTATCAGTAGAAAACTCCTTTGCCGCCTGAATGCTTTCTAGCATTATCTCCACTTCTCTCATTGTTGGCCGTTCCTCGCTACTAAATTTTACACACGTTTGTGCCAATAGGGCGATGTCGGCAACTTCTCCGTCTCCCTCCCTGGCAACTTGTGGATCCAATATTTGATCTAAGTTACCCTGTGAGAATAGGCCAACAAAATGGCTAACAAGACCAAAGCCTTGAGATGATCGGTAGGAAGTAGGCTTTTTTCTAGTAAGCAACTCTATGAGAAGCACTCCGAAACTATAGACATCGCTCTTATCGGTGAGGTGTCCTGTAGTATGGTACATAGGGTCCAAATATCCTAGTGTACCTTGCACAGTTGTATCCATCCCTTCTTGATCAATAGGGATATACCTTGAAGCTCCAAAATCTGACAATTTCACAGTTAACATGTCATTGAGAAGTATATTAGGAGACTTGATATCCCTATGGATTACTGGTGTTGATGCAAGCGAGTGAAGATATGTGAGAGCTCTAGCAGTTTCAACTGCAACTCTCAGTCTGTCTTTCCACGACAATGATACCGATGCTTCAACATGAAGATGATTGTAAAGGGTTCCATTGGAGATGAACTCGTAGACAAGTAATGGAACTTCTGTCTCAAGGCAGCATCCAATTAATTTTACAATGTTTCTGTGGTTTACTTGAGAAAGAATAGCAACCTCATTTATAAACTCAATGATTTCTTTTTGTATCACAATCTTTGATTTCTTGATTGCCACAACATGTTGGCTTGATAAAATTCCCTTGTAAACTATGCCGTGCCCTCCACCACCAAGCTCTCGAGATTTGTCAAAGTTGTTGGTGGCTTTCTCTAACTCTTCTTCCGTAACTATCATTCTTTCTGCTATATCTGCTCTTTGGCATACCAACTGTTGTAGCAACTGCCCACGGTTTTGTTTGAAGAATCTTTGTCTTTGCTTTTGTATTCTTTTTTCCTTAATTTTTCGAATTGTGATTATGATGCCCAGGGCTAGAATGAGAACCACCGCGGCACTTCCAGCTCCTAGGGCAATGCTTAGGCCTGAAAGCACACAATTAGTTCATGTAATATTTTAGGATAATAGGAACCTTCTACCAATTTGAGATATTACGTGTTACAAAAAATACTTTATTGAATTGGTTGTAAATGATGTAACAAATACAAACAAGTTATTTTGTTCTCGTGGCGTCAGTTTCATATTTGATAATCATACATGCATTCCATATTCTGAACAGGTGATCACATATACACTGCTTGTTCCTTTTCAGTGAGTGAAAATCCATTTTTTCATTACAATACTATTTTATTTTATGTCTCTTTAATTGTAACTTTTTTGAGTCATGCAATGATCCAGGTCACACACACACACACACACACACACACACACACACACACACACACACACACAGATATATATATATATATATATATATATATATATATATATATATATATATATATATATATATATATATATATATATATATGGTTTTTAACTGGCCCTAGAATTCAACATGCCGACATTTTTTCTCTTATGATATATAATATACTGAAATGAATGAGTTATCTGCTGGTTACCCAATTTCGAAACATGTAAGATATTGATCTATTAGTGATTAAAAACTCCTTTTGGAGCTCCAAGTTAATCATATTATAGCAAGCACAAGGAAGAAAAGAGAGATCGTCCATCATAGAAAATCCAACAAAATATCCAAACATCTAACAGTCATTTCTTTATTACATTGAATCATTATTGGCGAGTAGTAACCATTGGATGTAATTTTCTTCTAATTATTCATGTCTGCAATTACAATATAGCCTCTTATATTTGCATCTAAATTACCCGCCTCTATCATTAGTAAATATATCATGAAGAATTCCTTGTATGGCCCGGAGAAAGTTTGTGCTCCATTATCTAGCCCTCAAAGTTCCATTGTTACCCTCATCTAAGTTTTTCGATGCCTTATTTGGCCTTTCCGCTAGAATGTGTTGAATGGGCTATGAAAAGATGATTTAACCCCTATGTACAGCGGCAACATGTCATCCGAAAAACATTAGTAAAAAGAGTAGGAAAAGAACACCATGCCTCTTAAGCCCCTAAGTACAGCAGCAATATGCCACTTGAGGCAAAATCAAACCATTCATTCGTTCCAACAAGTGTCGATTTCCTCAGCTGCTGCTTGGCACCGGCTGCTCGGCTACTCCTGCAGTGAATGGAAGGGGCCACTGGAATTGAAGAGAACTGGAGAAGGGGCCGCTGCAGTTCGGTTGGTGAAGAGCGGCGAAGAACATAATGAAGAGTGCCGCTGCAGGTCTGCACCCTGCGCTGCCGCCACGTGGCCCCGCGCACCACCCCAGCGCTACCCCAGCCCGTGCCGCTCAGCTGCTTCCGTTGTGCTCGGTACAGCCCCGCGCGCTGCTCTCCTGCTACCCCAGCCCACGCCACTGGGCGAGGACCCATGCGCCCCCACTCGTGCCTACCCTTGGGGCGATGCTGCGCACAGCCCCCACGTGGGTCCCTAGTAAAATTAATTATAGATGGACAGAAATGCTAACGGAAGGTGGACGGAAGGCCAAACGAGGCATCGGAATTTAGACAAGGGCCAAATAGGTAAAAGTGGAACTTTGAGGGGGCTAGATAGGGATACACAAACTTTGTCAGGGCCATACAAGGAATTCTCTCATATATTATGGAGTAGGCTCCTAAATTTGCATCTGAATTAAGAATATATGACAATATGAAAAATAATATAAATAACAACTTAGATCATCGGCATTTGAATTTATTTCCTCTATCATCATAAAAAAAATAACTCACATGCCCCTGTATATGCTTCTACATTACCCAGTCCTACCATTATTATTTTTATTAAAAAAGTAACCCAAAGTATACATTCACTATATTAAATCCAATATAAAATTATATATCCGAAATTGTATTATTACTAAATTACTAAATAGAAAAATATGTAAGTTGTTACTTTAGGTAAATTTATTATTATTCGATTGAAACATTACAATATATCTCTATTGATACCAATTTGGTTATGAATATATGATTCTGCTTGTAGTTCTTTGATAGAAGAAATTTTAACATGCCAAGTTGACGATAAGCTGAGCCGGACTTTTAGTTAAGATAACAAGCCAATCTGAGCTAGCTCATTATCGTAACGAGCCAAATTGAGCCGAGGCAGCTCGTTATTGAATCCTATGTTTAGCATCACAAAAATCGTACCGGATTGTAAGTTTGATCTGATGCATTTACTTCTAATATATGTTATGTTTTGTTGGCAATAGATAAATGTAGTAATGCAAGTATTTGTGACGGTTACCTTGGGAAGATTTTACACAGCCATGTATCATGGAAGCGTTGCCTTTAAATCCGTGGTGACATCGGCACTGGAACGTCCCAGGCATGTTGGTACATTCACCGTAGCACCCATAGTGCTCCGCATCAGCGCACTCGTCAACGTCTGGACCGCAAAACCACGAGATGCGCAAATAAAAATAAGAAAGATTGCAAAATCAATGATGTTCTGGATAAATAAATTAGTTTTATCCAGGACGTCATATATTTTTATGGACGGAGTAGCCAGTACACAGTACAAACCTTGGCATCCGTCGGTCAGGTAGGGGTTTCCATGGAAGCCCGGTAAGCACTGGCACGCGTAGCCACGGTGGAATGGGCTGTGCACTTCCTTGCAAGAGCTATGCTTGCTCTTGCATGCGCTGCTGGCGCCGTCCTTGGGGCACCTGGTGGTGTTATCCGTGGATGCCGGCGTCGAGTCCATCGCCCACTCCAGCATCACCGGAACCATGGACAGATCCTCTGGCGGCGCCGCTTGCTGTGCACCGGCTTCCACGGCTTCCGGAAGCTGCTTGCCTCCGATCATCCGGCACCAGACCCGCTCCATCCATTCCGCCTCGCCGATGACCACAAGGTTCTGGATCCGGGGGTCGACGTCACCGACGTCCAGACCCCTCGTCCGGACAATGTAAAAGGGGTAGAACGAGGTGATGGCCGCCATACAGCAGCCGTTGCCGTGGCACTTGTGGCAGCCGCCGGCGGCGCCGTGTGCCCAGCCCTTGTGCTGGCTGCCCACCGAGCAGAACGCGGAGCACCCCGTGATGAGGGGATCGTTCTCGGCGTCGCTGCGCCGGTGCAGCGTGGCCTCAATTTTGCACCCGATCACGAAGAATTTGTTGAGGTGGTAGGAGTAGACGAGAGGCCCCGCCCTGCGGTCGTCGTCGTCGCTGCGGCCGCCGAGGAATCCCCACCGGAAGGAACCAAATGCTGAACCCTCCTCGACGACGGGGTCGGGGATGGACTTGGTGGTTCTGTTCACGATGACGGTGTCGTCGAGCACGACGCGCACGGAGACGTGTCCGAGAGAGATGTTGGTGATCTGGACCCTGTCGATGGAGGCGCCGAGGAACAGCCTCGGCGGGTCGAACCCGTGGTCGTCGCAGGTGAGGTTGAAGCCCGGGAGGGAGCAATTGGCGCCGATGCCGAACGGGTACGGCACGGTCACCGTGCCGCAACTGGTCGGGCATCCTGGCAGCCCCATCGGTGGCGGCGCCGTCGCGGCCGCCAGGAGGACAGCCGTGAAGGCAATGACCACCAGTAGTAGCACCGGCGTCAAAGACGACTGCTTCATGGATACTGATTTGGTCAATGCGCGCGTGGTCACCCTGCTTCTCGCCCGGCCTATATATTCGCATAATATATAGGGATATTTGCATAGTCGAAAGCAGCATAGCAGGCCGTATCCTGGATTTCTGGAGCTGACGGGCAAATCGATGCATGCAGGCATGCATTGTTGCGGCCGGCTGAAGCGTACGCATAGGACATGACGGCACAAAAAAAAATGTTCTAATGCTCAAAACGGTTCTCCGATCTCCAGTTAGGAAATACTCCATAACTAGCAAGTTGGCCCGCGCAAATTGCGCGGGTAGCTAGTTATTTTTCATGCTTACACTTGAACTCTTTTTTATTTCAGAATAAATTTGTTGAAAGATAGCCTGATATCATCTCTTTACCATTATGTTTTATATACAACATGGAATATGAGTTCGTAGAAACATGAATATGTTTTTGTGTTAATGAGTTTTACTCTGATGACAAATTAGTTTTAGGTTTTAAGAAGATATTTATGAGTAACTGGTTTTTCTAATTTCTTATTCAAAGAATTTAGATAATACAGCACAACCCCAATAAACATAATTATTCTAGTATGCCTAGTTATTTTACTTTTCTTCTTTCGAAATATGAATTCAAAAGGAAACATAATATATTGTATTGAAACAATTTTTTATTTACAGAAGCAAAATGAAGATTTGTCTATTTTTAGTATGAATATTTTTTATCCTAGATGTATTTTTTGTTTGTGATTTTGAATTACAATGACAAATTGTTCTTAGATTTTTAGTTGAATATCTAGTCGAGTGGTTTAATGTACACAAACGAAGTAATAATTAGAATATATATTTGACTAAAAAATAATGAGCAATGGATATATCCACTTGCCATATTCAGATGTTCTTTCTTTTAATTATTCTCCACTCGCAAGTTGCTACAACAACATATATACATCATCTCATATTATCCTACGCCTATTGTACATTTTTTCTAGCATGAACCCTACACTCGGATTGATGAATTTGCTTTCATGCTAGCAATTTACGTCTCTCTCTCATCATAAAAGCTCTATATTGTTTTTAAACTAAGATTCTACTTAGAGCCGCTCGTATATATCTCTAGATGTCAACGTAATGGCTTCTTTAGCAAGGTAACCCGCACAAATAATTATGACAGATATCGCTATATAAGACTCATTTGTATTTCTATGCCCAGTTAACATCGGTTTATCCTATTCACATCATTCGACAACCTTGTCTAAAACATGTGTTCATGATTTTGAGTCTCACTACATTGGTCATTCAAAGCTCTCTTTTTCACTATGATTAATAATATGGTAATAGTAATTTATTTGAGGAGAAGCGTATAAAATGTTTCGGCTTGTTAACGACTTGTTTGTTGACGTTAGGGTATTGTGCCTAGAAGCCTATTTATGATTTATATATTACTTTGAAGACCCATTTGTGATCTATAATTCATGTAGGCACTACCGCTAATTTTTGTTATATATAATTTTTAACTCTTAGATGGAGGCATAATTTATTGTAACCTTTTTGAAAGCTATGGCCGCCTTCAAGCAGATATGTTTGATGATGCAATCATATCTCTTTTTTGTCCACGTATGGAAACAATGTGTACAGAAATATGGAGTATAATTTAGGTAGGAAACATCAATTGATCCCTTTTTATGATCTTTAATTTATGTAGGCACTACCGCTAATTTTTGTTATATATAATTTTACCTCTTAGATGGGGGTCAAATTTTATTGTAACCTTCTTGAAAGCTATGGCCGCCTTCAATCAGATATGTTTGATGATGTAATCGTATCTTTTTTTTGTCCATGCATGTATGAAACAATGTGTACGGAAATATGGAGTCTAATTTAGGTAGGAAACACCAATCGATCCCTTTTTATACATGATGGGTTATTTATTAATCTTTTAAATCTTAAATTTGTGATGTTAATTGTACTTTATGTGGACTCTTTAGGATAATATAAACAGTTAGGCCTTCATAAAATCTAAAGGTCTATATTCTTCACTTTTTTTGATTAATATGAAAATTTCTAGACCATCTTGACGAACTTGCAAGCCATCTTATTGTTCACCTAGAGGCTAGAGCTACATAGAGTGAACCATCTTCTATCGCATCACACCTCTCTCGAGGGTGGATCTAGTTGCATGTTATAGAGGGGCTGATGCTCTGTTCTTCCTCCTCTCTCTTGTTCTTCTTCTTCTACCTCACCTATTCCTCCCCTAGTTGTCCTGTGGTTCTAATGGAGGTGTCACCCAGGGGGGGTCACCTTCTTTCTCTATCTCCAAATTAACTCACTGGTTCTAATCGATCTCCTCCTTTTGTTATTTAAGGGGGACCTGAGCAGCGATTCCGATGATGAGGAAGAAGATCGACTCCAATATACAACAAAAAGCCGATCGAATAGAATACTAAAGTCCAATATAATTAAGAAAATTTAAAGCTTTTCATGTATGATGTATCTTTTTGGAAACTATTTTTTGTTATTTTATTTCTAATTAATTATTTATGAATCATATTTTATCGTGTACTTTTTGTTTATATATTTTGCTTCCCAATTTGCATCGATATAGGTTATTTGTTATTTTATTTCTAATTAATTATTTATGAATCATATTTTACGTGTACTTTTTGTTTATATATTTTGCTTCCCAATTTGCATCGATATAGGTTATTTTTGTGCTAGTCGACCATGTGGTTTCTGTGAAAATCCAACGGTGGCAAAAAAAAATAGACTAAGAAATAATAAAATGTTTACTTGATAGCTTTTTTTGGGTGGGTGAGAGACCTAACGGACTCAACCAAGAAGCTTACGGAGGGATGAGTCTGATTATCTTTCTACGTATAAGAAAAAATAGACTCCAAGTTTGATAAGAAATAATAAAATGTTTATTTAATAATAGTTTATTTATAATAATATGGACCGTCAGATCTTCATAAAATCCAATGGCTTATATCCTTCTCTTTTTTAGATTAACGTGGGATTTTCTATGCGCTCTCGATGAATCTGGTGGCTCCTTTTGCTTCTACTTTAATAAGATAATAGATTTGAACCCGTTTCTACACTCTTTTGCTTCCGCTCCTACATTACTCCATTACTCCCGTGTTTGTTTTGTTTATATACGAGAAACGATGCTATCCTTCAGGCCTTCGAATCCGGCAACTTTCAGATTTGGGTCCTAGCCGTGTGTTTCATCTCTCTCATAATCGAAAACGTGCTAAGGGCTCAGGCACTGCTGTGGCTTGGGCTGGACGCCGAGCCAGCTCGAGCCGCCTCGGCTCGGCCTGGCTCGTTAGGCTAACGAGCTAGCTCGGCTCAGCTCATTAACAAAACGAGCAAAAAGCTTGGCTCGACTCGGCTCGTTAGGCTCGCGAGCCAACTCGTTTGGCTCATGAAGCAAATGTAAATTTAGAATTACCAACTCAACATATATAAAATATAAAAATAAAAAATAAAAATAAAGTTATAAACTTCAAAATTTACTATGCATGGCTTGCTTCAACTATGAATGTCTTGGCTCAACTAGCTCGGCTTGGCTCCAATAGTTCGGCTCCCTTTGTTAGGACCTTACCCTTCTAGCTTGCTTGGCTTGCGAGCAGATCGCAAGCTGGCTCGAGCTAGCTCGTTATCCAAATGTGCAAAATTAGTAGCTTGGCTCGGTTCACGAGTTCATGGCTTTGCATCCAGCCCTAGCTGTGGTGAAAAAAAAAACACAACAACTTTCTTAGTCAATGATGTGTATAAGTCTTTACCTAATAATAAACAAGCAAGGCTTTTTTCATGACTAGCAGAAGGGCACGTGCCGCAGGCACGTGTTTTAAAAAATATTAAATAGTGATGTAATGAATATGGACTCTTTAGATTAATTTAGAGCATTCGATCATCATTAAATCCGACGGTGTAGGCATTTTAAAAGCAAGATGTAAGATGGACTCTTTAGATTGATCTAATGCGTTTGATCGTCATCATATAATCCGACGGTATTGGAGGAGTAAGAGTAACACGTAAAATGTAAAATGTGGTACAAAAATTTCGTCGTACTTTATAGTATATTATATTATAGTATAGATACGTCCAACCCGACAACTTTCTTAGTCAATGATGTGTATAAGTCTTAATAATAAACCAAGCAAGGCTTTTTTCATGATACGTCCGATTTTTTTTTCTTTAATATATGATAATTTCCTCCTGCCCGCTAACCAACCAAGCGCAGGGATGATGAACCAAAAAAAACGCCCACCAGCCCAACAGAACCTTAAAAAAAACTGACTTGTGCGCCTAAAAATCAACAAATATCACAGGTGGAGTTGGAACCCAAAACTCCGATGTACACACAAGGAAGTCCTACCACCTGCACTATAGCCTGTTTGTGGTTAAAATGGACATTTAGTTTTGTTTATATTTATCTTTCCAACCAGCTAACATGCAGGCAGCTGATTGTTAGTGGTACGGTTGGCTCGCACAATACATATACAAACTTTAGGGATTATTTGTCAGCTTAAGAGACATGTATTCAATAATACATACTCCGTATTAGAGTAAAAAAATGTGTTTGGCTCGCACGATGCATATATAGACATGTATGAGAAATTCAATACATATTAGAGTCGAAAGGTTTTACAAAGTTATAAATGTTGCACAATGAGCAACATCTATGCGGGCTAGATACATATTGTTTGTTTATGTATAAATGAAAAGGGTGTAATTTGTATTTGAGTGGAAGAAAATATGTTAAATCAAAATTCAATTGATAACCCATTAACTATAATAAACATATTCTCACAAAAAAATAATAAACTTATAGTAGTATAAAAATATGTGATTTCTAAAAAATATAGTCAATATTTTACCGTAGCAATGCACGGACATTCTGCTAGATGAGTCATGAGTGAACTATTCACCGATCCACTAACGAGTTTTATGTATTGGTAACAGTAGAATTAGACCTGACTGTACAATGTACAAAAGTTTTAGCATATTTTTGAAAATGACACCTCTCAATATAACTTAGGTTTGATGCATGGAGAGGTGTAAACTCCAGCGGCGGAGTCAGGATTAAAATACCTATGACGGACATACTACTACTCAATTTTGTGATTATACCTTGTTCGATATCATATTTCAGCAGCATTTTCATAAAAGTATAAACTTTTCATAATTTATGAACATGCATAGATATATAGATCTATTAATTGATACAAAACTAAAGTAAAATTTATGAAACTAAAAGTATTAAGACATATAGATCTAGAATTTTTATTTAATATATATGTATCTAATAGAGCCAACAAAACTTGTTTTGCATTTTTTTACATTTATATATGCATTTTACAAGGTTCAACATATTATTCTAGTGTCAAATAAACGAAATAAGGAAAATAACTTGTGTCTAAGCCCCTGAAAATGAAACTTCTATTGCGAACAGGTCCTTTCCTAACAACCCAGCCCTTGCATTTTGCGTAAAAACCCTGGAATAATTCCACCTCTCCCGCATACCCTTACCCCCCTGTAACGCCCTACTTTTTAAGTCATTCATAAATACAGGCTTATCAAATTTTTTCTTTAATTAAACCTAATTATCTCTCTCCTAACAATATTTCAAAATATACATTTCCCAAATCAAACCATGCATTAAATTAAGCATGTGTGTTGCATTTGAATGCTTAGAATTTCTCTTTAATTCTCTAGATAGAAGTCCCTTCAATTTTCCCTTTTCAATCTTTTGGATTTACTATTTAAATCTAATTTAAATATTAAGTCCTAATTCAAACCCACCAAAATTCCCCAAAGCAATATCCCTTCCAAGCTCCACATCAAAATCCTATTCAAATTTGAAATCCCCTTTCAAATTTAAGCCTAAATCTTCATTCAAATAAATAGAAAAGCTATTCAAAAGATAACTGGGCCAAACCCTGATTCTGGCCAGCTAGACTTCGCGGCCTGTCACCAAAGTCTAATATCTGCCCTCCAACTCTCAGCCCCGCTCACCCTTTCCCTTCGTCCGACCGGCCCGCGGCCCATCTCTCTTTCCCTCCCCGCGGCCTGGCCCACCGCGTCGCGCCCTCCCCTCCGGCCAGCAGCGGCCCCGCTCAGCCACCCGCTCCGCGCCCCCTTCTCTTCCTTCCCGGCCCGGCTCGCATGCGCGCGACGTCGGCATGACGTCACGTCGTCTTCCCCTCCTTCCTCCCTCCTCGCGGCCGCGCCGGATCACCACCGCTTGATCCAAGGCCGCCGGCCGGGATCAGCCCTCCGGGCTTGCGCGCGACGCGTGCCCTCACCACCGCGTGCCACCGCACCCTTGGTGCGGCGCCGCCCACCCCTGCCGGCCGCAAACGCGCCCGCCGCTGCCGTCACCCTCCCCTCCGGCGAGCGCCACGCGTCGAGCTCCCTCTCCTCCGCCGTGCGACGTGGAGGCCTCCCCGGCGCCTCCTCCCCCTATAAAAGGGCGCGTCGAGCCTCTCCCCTCCTCACCTTCCCGGAATCGAGCTCAAGCGCTCGAGCTCCCTCCCTTTCCCCTTCTCACCGCCGTCGTCATCCACCCCCAGCCGTGCCGCTGCGAACTCCGCCACCGGCGCACCTCACTGCGCGCCGCCCTGGCGCCGCTGCCAGCGGCCACCACCGCGGCCGCCAATGCGAGCGCCAGCCCCGCGCCGCTACACGCGAGCACGCACACCGCCGGCGAGCCCCGCACCGACCGCACCCCACCGCCGCATCTGCTCGCCGCTCCACCACGCCCAGCCGCCGCCGGCGCCACCCCACGCCGCGCCCAGTCGCCGCCGGTGCTGCGCCAGCACGCGCCACCACCTGCTGCACCACCGCTGTGCGCGCGCCGCTGCACCGCGCTGTACTACGCGCCGCCGCCGCCGCGAGACGTCCCCGCCGGCGCCGCCGTGCCCCTGTGCCACGCCGCGCTCTGCGCCGGCGCATGCCACCCCAAGACCGCCGCCGGCGCCGCTGCTACGCCTAGCACCGGCGATCCTGCGCCGCACCGCCCCCTGCCGTGCTTGTGCGCACACGCTACCGCCGGCCGCACCCCACCGCGAGCCGCCGCCGCAACAAGCCCTGCCGCCGTACACTCTCGACATCAGCCGCCGGCGCTGCCCGCCGCAGTGCGCCGCCAGCCACTCTTCCAGCGCCGCCGGCCTTTTTCCCCCCTTCTCCCCCTTCCCTGCTCCGCCGGCGAGACGAAAGCAGAGGAGAAGAAGGCCGGCGCCGTCTCCCTGACGTGCGGGCCCGTGCTGACGGGGTCAGCCACGCCAGCGCCGTCAGCAGCCGCCAACACCATCCCCTCCCCTTCGATCGCTGCCCGGTGGGACCCGCACAATGCCGTCTGCGGTCCGTTACGCACCCAGGTGCGTGGACTCGGTCCACCAGACCACGGACTGCGGAGCGCACGGTCCACCGCGGTCCACCGAGCCGGCGCACGGAACAGTGCGCCAGGTGGACCCCGCGCGTGCGTCAGCCTTTCCAAAATTGCTAAGTACACCCGGTAAGTGTACACAAACATCTATTTAGAGCACTTCCTCCATTCCAAAAATTCCCCAAATTTCTCCAAAAATATTAGAAATATTTCTAAACCTATTAGAGCCATCTAAACCATTTTAGGATATTTCTTAGCCCCAAATCCCAAAAGATTAGCCCTCATCCAATAAGAAATCCCATTAAGTGTACCCCAAAAATCCCCCTTTCCAATTCAAAGCTCCATAAAATCCCCAAGTTTTTCCATAAATACTAGGGATTATTCTAAACATTTCCATGTGCTTAGTTCCCTAGGATTTATATCCTAGCCCCAAATCTCAATCGCACTATCCCGAAACCCCGCCGAAACCCCGTCTAAACTCCACGGGCGTCGTTTCGCCGTCCGATCAAAGCCCAGGGTTTGATAGAACCCTAACCGTTATGCTACCCGAATCCACCCCATGCCATTAATTATTTAGAAACTCATTTCTAAATAATTAATATAACCCTCCCTTAATTATTCCGAGATTATTGCCTAGCAATCCAATACTCCCCGTTTCCACTGTTCCAAACCTTTCTTAGAAACCACCGTCACCTGGGGATTATTTCTTAGAAATCCATATAACTCCCCGACCGTTCGATCATCTCCGAGGAAATTACTTATTAATTTCCTGCGGACTCCATTCCTCGAATCCATTAATTATTTACCATAATTAATGGATTATCTCTTAATATCTCTTTTATCCTTTATTTCTATTCTATAGGAATTGCTTGATGTATTGTTTACTGAATGTTACTTTCCATGTTTATTGATCGATAGGTCGATGGCGTGACCAGGCCCCAATCAAGATGATGAAGCCCAGAAGGCCAGAAGCCCAAGCCTGGTCAACGTCAAGTTACGTACGCATTAGCAGACGTCCAAGTACCGTTCATGAAGGCAAGTCCTGGCAACCAACTCCTTGGTCATGCCAGTCCCAGTTCCTGCATAATAAATCAACCAAGTTAATAACATGGAATGCATACTTTGTGAAAACATAAGGAGAACCCTCTATATTCCATCTTCCCCTTGACTTAGAGCCATTTCTAGCCCAAAATCCTATTAATAACCCCGGTCACGACTCGTCGCTGACCGAGCGTTGTTTATAAGTAGATTTCTTAGGAATTCTACACTTTTATGACTTGTAAGGAAAGAGATTCCGGAAGATGAGAGAGAATGTTGGATTAAGTATAAAATGAACCAACTAATAATAGAACCTCTAAGGACGGACTTGCGAGTAAGGGAGGCAGCCTCGGAAGAGGATCCTGTCTCAAAGGCTTGCTCTGGTCGCATAAGGACCGGTTCACGGGAGAGTCTTTCTAATGCCAGTACCGCCATACGGGCCAAAAAGGACATAGCCTTCGGGAATGACCTGTAATGTGAGGCCTTGACCCACACCCCGCTAGCAGCTCCTAGTAAATCCATCCCAAGGAGCCGCATGATTGGTGCAGAGTGCCGACCGGCGAACTGAGTAGCGCTCGGTGCCGAGTCGGGCACGCACCAAGTCGGGATACAGATGTACTGGAGACAGCCCCAGACAGAGGGCTGGGACTGGGCGGCACGGGTTGACTAGAGTACAGGGTAGGGAGACCCTGAGGGCCGAGGGCCCTAATATATGAGCTCATTTGACCCGGGTCGACATCCGCGAGGCGGATGATGATTAGTAGCCCCTGTTTAGCCCCCAGTACTATCTGTGGCTGGACCTAGGAAAGGCTGTCTGGAGACAGACGCCGGCAGGTACGGGTCTCGTAGGTCGGCACCGCCAAAGTACACGGTAAGTGCTGACCGACCGTATGGCATAGGGTACAACCTCTGCAGAGTAACCAATCTGTCGATAGCCGTGGCTCTCGGTTATGAGCCCATTTAGTCAAAGCCCCCGTTGATTAGCATACATCCGTAGAAATAAAGTATGAAATGACGAGACGGGCAAAGGCCCGGATGAGTGAGGCATAAGCCTGCCCAGAAGGACCCTGACGGTCTCTGGGAGAGAGAACTAAAATATGGGGACTGGCAGGGATGAGAATGCCCCTCCAGGACCAAACAACATAATATTCTCCTTTCCCACCCCTGTTTACAAAGGTACAACTTTACTTTGTATTTATATTTCCACCAAAGGATAACCTCACTCCCCTGCATACATTATAATTTTACACAGGATTTGCTGAGTACCAATCATAGATGTACTCAGCCTTGCTTTCAAATGATTACAGGTACATGGACATGTAGGGCATCCCGGTCCATTCCCTCCTCGAGTGGGCCATAATGCCACTCTCCGCTAAGGCGAAGGTAGTTATTCCTTATTTACTGCGATTTTATTGCTTCCAATACTAATCCTGTGTAAAACCTGTATCAGTGTACTGATCCAGGGGCTGATACAGGTGATTAAGGGACATCCAAAGGATGGTCGCCACCCCCCCCCCCTAAACTTCTATTTCTTCTCACACGAGGCCCCTTCTTCAACCTGTGCATTCAAACGAACATAACTCAGGAGGTTCCATAGCAAGGGAACTGCCGCCCGGGGGACGGCTGTTTCTTCGGCCGGCAGGTATGGCAGCCCCCATGGCTCGCCATACTGGTGGCTCCGCCACTGGTAGACTACGATATTTGATGAGCTAGCTTGGGACAATAAGGGCTAGCTCTTTCTCACGGCCTGAATTCACTACTACAGATTGCACTTTTACCACCGCCTTATCACTACTGTCTTAAGGAATTTATATGAACATCTAGAAATTTCGTTCATGCCCTTGGCATCTTGTCCAAGGAATTTCTTTTAATAAATGAAAAATAAGCTGCTGAAGTATTGGATAGCTTAACACAGGCAATTTTGAAATTTATGTACAATCTACACAGAAGCTAAAAATGTGGAATGCATGGAAAGAAAGAATAAACTTGTAACCGCCAACAGCTACTACTCCATCCATTCCAAAACGTAGATCTGAAAATATCACGATTTTTTTCAGTTGTTGAAACATTGAAACACAGACCTGATTAGTCCAATATGTATAATGTTTTTCATGTCATAGCACTAAATTTCATCAAAAGAAGACTTTTGATAAGACCCCTTGTAGAATTGTATGTAAAAGATTGAACATTTTTTCATTACAAGGCACTTGTTAATTGTCCTTGTTTAGTAACAACAGAATATACTACACAGATGTCGTCAGCAGGCAGGGCAATTACGAGCTGAGTTTAGCTCTGCTGGTTGGAGTCGAATAACCACTCGGGTTTTGAGTCCTATACTCCTATATAGGCAGGTGTATTCTAGTTTATGCAAGTTTAATGAGTTACGTGCGGAAGATTTTACACACAACCATGCAAGTTGATGCATTCACCAAAGCATGGATAACGATTTCGATCTGCACACTCGTCGATGTCTAAGACAGTGAAACCATAGGAACATGAATGAGTATTTGCCATCAAATATCATGTATATATTGTGCTATCTGTTTGAGTAATATGCCATCATATTAGTTTATTAAAATCATTGTAGAATATATTTTGACACTGCATTTGTTTGTTTTGTTAATGTTAATGATTTATTTTTCTATAAACTTGACAAAGTTAGAAAAGTTTTAACTTAGAATAAAACAAAAGCATCTTGTGTTTTAGAACATAGGGAGTACAATAAATACATAATTTTGTGAACCTGTATATGGAAGTTGGATGTGCTAGGCATTCTCAAGACTTTGGATCTTGATTATGCTTTATGTGAGGATAAGCCCACAGCCCCTGCTGTTGGAACTGAGAATCATGATGATAAGCTAAGGGAGTACAACTCCAATTCAGTGAAGTGGGAGAGATCCAATGACTTAGCTAAGATGGTAATCAGACACACCATCGTTGATGCTTTGAGAGGTTCTTTTCCTACTACAATAAATGGCAAGGAGTTATCGGTTAAGGAATTCATGTCCTCAATTGAGAAAAAGTATAAAGATAAGTTAGCCAATTTCCTCATTAAGAAATTAGTGACCTCACGTTACAATGGTCAAGGTGCATTAGGGACGCACATTAATAACATGGTTTACATAGCTGAAAAGCTAAAAGCGCTTAGGATTTATACCTCGAGTACAATGCTTTCGCATTTGATCACTACGTCCCTCCCTGGGAATTATGCCCTAGGCATATGCAACTTCTGTAAAGAACCAGGACACATGCAAAGTTGGTGCCCTGGATTTGCTACATGGCTTCAGAAGAGAGGTAATTATATTGTCTCATAAGTTTCATTAAGTTTATTTGCTCCCACAAATTTAAGGTGGAATAACTCAGGTGCATTTGCACATATTAAACTTCCTTCAGGTATTTAGGGTTTTCTTGGACCTTAAAGGAGGGGATTCAGGGGAGCAAAGTTAACAAGATTTCATCAAAGTCAAAGACTCTGGAGCCTCACACTAGCATTAAGTCATTAGTTTTAGATTTATTTCCAGCTGATGATGTACTTTAGATTAAGAAAGAACATATTTGTTTTCTGTGATAAGAAATTCTGGATATTTGTGTTCTCAATAAGTAATAATTTTTTATCGCAATTGTCTTTGACTGTTATTTAAGTTAAATGAGTTAAGAAGTGATGAGACCTTGTCGAATATGTGGCACACTCACGTTTAAACCACAAATTCGAAGGGGAGAATGGAATGTCTCATCAGTTTTGAGATGCTCCTGCTAACAATACTAGTTAAGAATTGCTCTCATCTAGTAGAGTTATAATTTTCTCTTCGTAATATTTTATTGTCCATAAGTTTTAAGGGCAAAATTAAGAATAAGTTTTATAATACTCGCTACATCTCATTGCTTCAATTAAGAATAAGTTTATAATGCGAGATATAATACCATTGTAATAGGAGTCATACTCCACAATTACCAACTGCCTCAAATAAGTTAGTATGATTTTATTCTTTATTCTGGCCACTGCTGGATACGGGATAATTTTCACCGGTTCTGTTGTTCTATCCATTTTCTGGCCACCGCTGTTGTGGATTAGTTCAATTATGAATCAGAGACTGTTGAAGTATGATTTATGTTCATGATTCTGGCCACCGCTGTTTTATGAACATTTAATCATAGCTTTACTTCTCTAGTTCATCTTCTGGCCACCACTGATGTGGGCTAGATTAGCAAGGGAAGTTCATCAATGGTATCTAAGAAAGATATAGTAAATGTCGTGCCAAAGATAAATAAGTTAAAGAGCATCCATTGTAAATTACTTTAGATAAGTTTATGGTTCAACACATTTAATATTCTGGTTATTCAGAATTCAATGGAAGCTCACTAAGAAATAAGGAAATGGGGGAGAAGAAAAATCTTAATGAGATATAGGATAAGTTTTCTCTATATTGATAATTTAAGATAAGATATATATGCATATATGATTTTCTCATATATATTTATATTGTGCCATAAGTGTCCTCCACTCTATCTAACTTTGTTGAGGATATACATTAGTTGTCTAACCATAACAGAGATAAGTAATGTTTTATGATAAGTTAAGTATTGGGCACAAAAGTGAGAGCCTCAATTATTTTAAGTTTATAATAAAGAGGTCATAAAGGAGTCTGTGAACTTTAACATAAGTATAGTTATTTTTCATAGCAATTTTCTGATGGAGTCAAAGCAGTAGGCTATGATGGGTCTACAGGTTTGAAAGTGATTCCAAAAGAAACTAAGATGCTAAGTTCATAGCTCATAATAAGTTTGTATGTATCATGGGCAACCATGGTTCATTTGTAAAGCTAAGGTGGATTAATTATTATCCTGATACTCTAAGGTGAATGTTCTCTCCATAAAGCTAATTAAGTTTGCATTCCAACAACGGGGAAAAGTTTTCATCATATCATAAGATGCATCTTAGTGAAGCTCTCCTAAGTTCTGGGGGAGTATGACACTGAGATGGGACCAAAGTGAGTATTGGGATTATCACTAAAGGGCAAATGTTAAGAAAAGTTCTGAAGTGATAAAATGTGAATACATACACAGCTACGCCTGTTTATCATAAGTATAAAGGTTAAGTCTAATTAAATAGGAAGATGTTCCTAATGCTTCAATTTGAAGCTATATGCTAAGATATATAAGTGATTGACTTAGCATGACAAGCCGGAATGCTTGACAAATTTTTACTAGTCTTAGTCCAGGGGAGGTCCACTGGAGTAAGGTGTATAAAAGATTAAAGCACCAAATATCATGCTTATTTAATTAAGTACTATTCAGATTAAGTTTTGTAAAAGTGTATGGATGTAATTGTGCACGTTAAGTTTACGTCTTTCATTCTTACAGATCTGAGCGATTCTACAGAAAGCTCTAAAACAAGATTAGCATAATTAAGGCAAATTTTGTATGGCATGGTTTAGACAGGCATATAAGATATATTCCGGTATTATTAATGTATTAACATTAATTTCAAATCAATGTTGCTGTATTTGATTACAGTATTCCTTTCAAGTAATGACATATAGTTGATGGTGTCAAGAACATTAACAAATATATATTGTTATGAAAGAAGGGTCCCAGAATCAAGGCAATTTAATGTTTTTAAGTAAGTTGTTAGCAACATGACTAATTGAAGGTTTTGTCTCTTATCCTATTTTCGCGAGATTAGTATAGATTTGATGATTAACCTCAAATATGATTCTGGATGAGGCCGAATTAATAAACTCCCAAATAAGTTAGGAAGTGTTCTATCAAGGTACTATAGTGGACTTTGGTTAATGACGTCCTGGTATGTCTGTCATGTCTGCCGATGACTCATTCGCTGGGTTTTGCTATCATATTGAGTGTGAACATAAGACGAACACAAGTAAGTTTTAAGATTAAAATTGTTCGATTAAGCGGGAGATTATTGATCTGTGTATATCCACCTTGACGTGATCAATAAAATTGAATATTATAAGAATAAGTTATTGACCATCGGTCAAGGGGGAGAATGTTGGATTTGACCTCGGTCAGTCTATTTGGGCCTTCAGGCCCAATCCTAATCCTAGACTAATCCCTGTTGGTTGCCTTTGATTGGAAGGCAAACTCAGCCCATTTAAGGGCCCGGCCCCACGTCTACAGCACTATATAACTAAGGGGAAACCTCCTGGTTTCTCTAATCCGTGAGTTAATCACGAATTAGCCTTTAGGGTTCTAGTTAACCCTAATCCTATCAATCACTAAGGTGCTGGAAGGCGTGGAAGCTCGGTGTCCCTGTTCTACATCTACTTCCTCTACTTCATCTACGCATCTGCTACAGCGTCATCAACCTTCAATCATGGACAATTAAGTACTGGTAAGTACTAAGTCCACCTAATTCCGCATTAGATTAATGTGTTAAGCGTGATCTAGATCTAGACTAGAGATCCTGTGGTTAAGCTATTGTTAATGATGATTAGTTGATCTATCACAGTCACCTCGTCACTTTCCAAGGCCCAGACACACTTAGCCAGGTTACACTCAATCAATGAGTGTCTCCATGAATCATGTGCGCCACAAATGGCACAAGAACTTCGTGCAGCCATGTTTCTTTGATGGAGGACATCACCAGACGGCAGCGAGTGTCGAGCGAGTCTCCACAAAAAAACTCGGATTTTTGGAGGAACATCTAGCTTCCAGATCGCCAGCCATTCCTTCTCTTCAGCTTTTAAATCTGACCTGCCTGCTCTATTCTCCAGATAAGCTGATGCTCGCTCCTTGTTGATAACCAACATTCTGTACGCAGACTTCACAGAGAAAATCCCTTTTTTATCATGATGCCAGGCCCAAAAATCGTCTTGTCTTCTGGTGCATAAAGGAATGTTAAGGATGATCTCCATATCAGCCGGTGTAAAGAAAGTTTGTAGCTTCTGTCGATCCCAAGTAGCTGTGGTAGCATCGATCAGCTCGCAGACGCGTTGTGGCGCCGAGGAATTTAAGCTTCTAACAGGTCTAAGAGACCCATCACTGGGAAGCCAATTTGTGTTCCAGATATTCGTTGTTTCTCCCGTCCCTATCCGCCGAATCAAGCCTTGTTTCAAGACTTCTCTTCCATCTAAAATTGAGCGCCAGACACGCGAAGGTCGTGACCCCAGTTCTGCTTCTAGAAAAGCACCTGTCGGATAGTAAACTGCTTTCAATATGCTAGCGCTTAGTGAGCTTCCATCTTCTAGAATCCTCCATGCCTGTTTCGCTAACAGCGCTAAATTGAATAGCTCTATATCTCTAAATTCGAGACCACCAAAGAACTTTGGTTTCACCATATCATCCCAAGCAACCCAACAGGTTTTCCTTTTCCCCTCCTTGCTGCCCCACCAAAAATTCCGGAGCAAACTGTTTAAACCTCTTGGTAGTTTGAAGCATAACATCGAGTAGGTTGGTATGGCTTGGGCTACTGCTTTAATAAGCACCTCCTTTCCTCCTGTCGACAGGCACTGTTCCATCCATCCCTGTACTCTCTTTCATACTTGATCTTTCAAATATTTGAATGCACCATTGGTCGATCTTCCGACATCTGATGGCATACCCAAGTACTTCTCACTTAGTGATTCATTATAAACATCCAGTACTGACTTTATCTCATCTCTTATAACCTGTCTGCACCCTTTCGCAAAGTGAATCGAGGACTTATCCAAATTTATTTGTTGTCCAGATGCCCGACAGTATGAATTTAGCACGTCTTTGATCTCCAATGCATTCTCCCTATTCGCCTTGAAAAGCAGCAGACTGTCATATGTGAAGAGAAGGTGACCAACCGTCGGGGCCGACGGTGCCACCTTAATTCCTTTGAGGTTTGATGACTGGATCCTGGATTTTAGGAGGCACGAAAGGCCCTCTGCTGCCAAGACAAAGAGATAGGGGGAGATTGGATCACCCTGACGTATGCCTCTGGATGGAATAAAACTATTAAGGCATTCACCATTGAAAAGAACTGAAAATGACACTGATGTAACCAATCGCATCACGATATTAACCCAAAGTTGATGGAAACCCAATTTTAACATGATTGCCCGCAGATAGCTCCATTCAACTCTGTCATACGCCTTCTTCATGTCCAACTTTAGTGCACAAAAACGCTGATCCTGAGGATGCTTTTGTTTCATAAAGTGCAAGCACTCATAAGCTGCTATAATATTGTCCGTGATCAATCGCCCGCGAACAAAGGCCGATTGCTCCTCTGATATGATCTCTGGCAACGGACTCTTCATTCTATTCGCAAGGACCTTAGATGCAATCTTGTAAATAACATTACATAGACTGATCGGTCTAAATTGTCCCAACTCCTCCGGGCTTGCGACTTTTGGGATTAAGACAATAAAGGTTTTATTGATACTTGCTGGATCATCATCTCCATGTAATACCCTCAAAATAACTGAGGTCACCTCGGCTGTAACATCCCGCTATTTCGCCGTCTGTTACTTGTAATGAAAAATCGGAGTTTAAAAATTTTGTATGAAATGTTATGAGACATGAAGTATTTGTAATATAAGTAATTTGCTCCTCTCTAAAATTCCTAGTAATTTAATTTGTGCACAAAATAATTTCTCACATTCTTGCATGTGTGATTTGGAGTTTATCAGGAATTGTGGAATTCCAATTGAATTTTATTTGAAATTGTTTGAGTGTAGTTTATATTTGAAATGGAACTCTACTTCAAATATAAACTAGAGCCTAACTAACATCTAACTCAGCCCAAACCGGACCTAAGTCTATTGGCGCCCCTCCAACTCTCTAACCCGGCCTGATCTAATCCCCGCAGCCCACCTGCCTCTCTCCCTCGCTCGGCCCAAGCGCTCCCGGCCCAGCTTCTTTTTCCCTCAGCCCGTCACCCTCGCAGCCCACCTTCCCTTCCTCTTGCTTGGCCTAGCAGTCGCAAAGCCCAGCTCGCGGCCCGTCAACACCGGCCCGTTTTCACCTACCACCGCCCTCTCATTCTTTCACCGCCATGCGGGCCCCACTCATCATCCCCCACCTTTTTCCCCTTTCCACCTCGGAGTGCCGCCCGCCTCTCTGCTTTCTCTGGCGCCAAGCGCCAGCTCCGCTCGCCTGCTTGTGCCGGCCAATCCCGCTGCTCCACCTCCGCTCGGCCACGTCACACCGCGCCACCTCGCCCTCTCCTTTCCAGCTCGGCGTGCCGCGCCCCGCATGCGCTCAACGCTACCTCGCGCTGGCCGTCCACGCGTCCCGGCCCGGACGCCGAGGATCCCCAGCCATTGATCGCGTCGCAAACCCTAGCCACCACCTACAAAACCACAGCGCCGCACGCCTTCTTCCGAACGCGCCGCCGCATCCACCCGCGAGCGTGCACTCCACACAGTCGCCACCGCCCCATCGTCGTCGTCGACCCAGAGGAGGAGGAAGCCGAAGCTGCGACGCCGACGCCGCCCGTGAGAGAAGGACGCCGCCCCTGGTTTTGCTTCCTCTTCGCCCAGCCGCCGCCTCCGTGAAGATCCGGAGCACCGTCACGCCGCCGCCAAACCATGCGGAGGAGCCAGCGCCGTGAAGACCCGGAGCACCGCGCCGCCAAGCACTTCGGCGCCAAGCCGTCGCCGCCCCTGTTCTTCTTCACCAACGACGAGCCCGCACCCTACTTCCCTGTCATCCTCCTGCACCGCGTCGAGCCGGCCACGACTCCACCGTTGCCCCAACGTGAGCACAACCTCCCAAGCCTCCGCCTTTGCCCTAGCCTGCTTGTGTGTGTGCCGCCGTCGAGGAGAGCCGCCGCCCGTCGTTCGCCGCTCGCCCTGCCTGTGGCCCGGCCTTCGAGCCGGGCATGTCTTTCTTATGCAAGTGCCCCGCGCGCAGACGCCGTCGCGTAGAATCTCCCAAGCCGCGGCCTTAACCCACCGGAAGCCCTTTGGGGCATTCCGTCGAGCGCTCTCCACTCGTGTGCTAGCTCGCCGCCGTTCCACCCCCGTCGCATGTAACCAAGGCCTAGGCCGCGCCATTAGCCCCTGGTCCAAACCTCCTAGCCGACCTAGAAGCCGCCGGACCCTGCCGCCGCCTTCTCGTCACCGCTTCAAACCTCGCCGCGCTTCGGATCCCCGCTGTGCCGCGCCACGCCGCGCGGGGCGAGGCCGCACCGGATCGCCCGGCCATAGAGGATCCCCTATGCCACGCGTCGGCATCCAGCGCGCGGCCACAACTGTGGCCACAGCCCCTGAGCCGCACCGGATCGCCCCGGATCTTCTGGGGATGATGACGCAGGCGATGACGTTATCACCCCGGCCATTCCACTTGAGCCCCTGTCCTTCTCTGTTTAAACCCTCAAACTTTCTGTCAATCGCGAATGGGTCCTTCCACCTTTATCCCTTTCGCAGAAAAGCCCCCGACCGGCCTCTTTTATGCTTTGGCCCCTGTCCTTTTACATTTTGGCCCCTGATCTTGTCGGTTTTCACGAAAGGACCCTTCCACCTTGGTTGTTTTGCATCCAGGCCCTGTACTTTTAAGAAAAAGGTTTTATTCTTTTATAAATCCTTTTTCTTAATATTTAAAAGGGGTTAAACCTTGGAAAATTCATATCTTTTCCATCCTAGCTCCGTTTAATGCCAAACTAGTTGTGTTAGGTTCCTAAAATCGCGCTCTACACCCTAGACCTACCCGAGTGGCGTCCGTGACTTAGTCACGTGACCGCCACACAAGCCTAACCGGCCAACCTTTGCCCGACACGTGGCGCCGACCCGGTGCCGAGTCGACCGCCACGTGGCTAACATGACTTTTGCCCCGTTGACCAAGGTCGTGACCCCGTTGACCGTTGACCCAGTCAACTTTGACCGAGTTAACGATGACATCATCAGGACCCGTGATGATGTCACCAACCCCGGACCAAGGCCTTCGCCAGCCCGACTCGCGGTTTAACCTCGAGCCGGCAGTACCACCCCCCAGCTGCTAACTTGTGTTCTAACTTTTATTTCTTTTTCCGAAATGATTTATAAATCCTGAAAATGGATTTAAACTTCGGAAATTCATAATAAATCAACCTAGCTTAGAAAAATATGAAACCAGTTTCAGTATTTTTCTAAAATCATGACGAACACGATAGAATAGAGTTTGTTGTTATTTGGATCTCTATTGATTCTTATTTGGAGTTCATCTGCTAGTAGATGTCGTCGTTTATTTGTATTTGCGTCCAATAGGATCCCCGGAGGACCCAGACTTCTTCGACGACGTCGACTACGCTGAAGACGAAGATAAGGACGCAACCTCCAGGTTCACGCCCATTCTGCTTCTTGGTACCTATTAGGCATTGCAAGTAGAATTGCTAGCGCTTTATTGCATTGATGAGATGATGATGAGCCGCATAGCCTATTTATATATCCTGATTCCCTGTTTGCCTACTACACTACTATATATGATTGCTATGCTGCTGCTTGCATGTGTGGGATATAGTGGTGGTTTTAAACCTCTTGGCGTGAGTATTTTGGGTGGGAAAACTTGGAGAGTTTCGAACCCCCGGCTGGAGTGAGCAGACATTAACCGACCTTCGGGTCAGGGCTTGGAGGCTATTGGACACCTCCTGTACCGTAGCAGGTACATGTGATATGATTTGTGATATGGACGGACTTGAGGCGTAGAGCGGCCATACCTATGATGGGTGCCGATTCGCGGACCACGATGTGGATACGCACTTGACGGGGACTTGCTTGCTCTGGCTTAGGCCGAGTCGGTTGGACCTGGTTACATGACTTTTACGTACGCACCGCTTACCCTTATGGGAGGGGTTCCAACCATTCTCTAGTTAGTCGGTAACATTGCTGCGGAGTAGTGTGTTAGGAGTGGGCTTGCCGTTTCACGAGGGTGTGCGGAGCCTGGCTGCGTTCAGCCCTTGTTTCCGAGACTCTCAGCGCCTGTGTGGTGCTAGGGACTCACGATCCCGGATCATTCGGTTTACTGAATGGGTCCACGTCCAGGGATACAGGATGGTACCGGTCTGATTAAGGAGTCGTGGTTGTGGGTTGCGTCTCGATCGGCTTGCAACCGATCGCAGCCCGAGTGGTTCCAGGTGTACACGCTCTACAGAGTTAGAATCTATACGTATAGCCGCGTCCTCGGTCATGGACACCCCCTGTATACCGGCTTCTTCTGATTAGTGTTTTGGGACTTTCTACCTCCCCCTCTTCTAAAACTACAGGTTGGGATGAGAGCTACTAGTTCAGGATAAGGTCCGGCGTTTGCCGTTGAGATGGGAAAGGTCGGAAGCTTTCCCATCGACTTGAGAGGAGAAGGTGGTGAGGATGAGACGGGAGTCTGGTGCGCCAGAATAGCCCGTGCTATTGTGATATAGTTGGGGATGATGATGATGGTATTTTATACTTTGCCGTTGCATAGGAAACCCGAGCCTTTCCTTGATATACTTTTACCCTTTAGATTACAGGCCACTTAAAGCTTGCATACAGATGGTGACGTGAACCTATCCCATTCCTTCGGGATAGTTTGTGAGTTGCAGGTTAGGACTTGGCGTTCGAGTCCGAATGTGTTAGTCGGGTAGCGCTGCTTCGCTCAAGGATGCCTGTGGATTGAAGATGAAGACTTGAATGTCGTTCAGCCTGTGAGGCTTGTACTATACTCGTATTTCCATTTGGTATGGATGTAAACCTCTCTTTGTAATCTAAATTCTTGTATGACTATGATATTATGCTGAGATGAGTTCTGTAAGTGATAGCTACTGATCCAGGGACTATCACAAGGGTACAGAGAGTCAGATTCTCGATTACAAAAATCTGGTTCGTCACATCGGCCCTGCAAAGCTCCCAATGGCGCTGGAAGAAATGTGCAGGGAAGCCATCCAGGCCCGGAGCCTTTGTGGGAAACATTTGGAAGAGAGCATCCTTGACTTCACATTCCCCGATCGACACTAGCAAGAGATTGTTCATGTTTGCCGTGACCTTAACAGGAACTGTATCCAAAACAACCTCCATATTTGCCGTGCCTTCAGAGGTATATAGAGCTTTATAAAATTCAGTTGTGAGATTTGCCACCTCCTGATCATTTTCTGTTATTTGTCCATTTGGTTTTTTGAGCCTCACAATCCGATTCTTCCTCCTCCTCTTAGTAGCACGTAGATGAAAAAATCGGGTGTTCTTGTCCCCAGCTCGCAGCCACTCTATTCTTGCTCTTTGCTTCCACATAAGTTCTTCTCTATGGTGCAGCTCGATCACCTTCTCAACAATTTTGAGCTCGGCATGAGATGGTCCAGAACGGTTGGGTTCGTTTCTCATCCTCTCAAGCTCCTTCTCAAGTTTCTGTAGTTCCCTTCGTACATGTCCGAAGGTATTTCTCTCCCACTTTATTAGCACATTTGACAGGGAATGCAATTTCTGTTGGAGCCCTTGCAAAGTCTCCACGTTGCCCTCCTTCTGCCACGCCTGTGATAACATCTCAGAGAAGTCCTGATGGATTTCCCACATGATCTCATATTTGAATCGTCCTTTCCGGCGCCGTTGTGACGTTCTACGGTGCCACTGTAGCAAAATGGGAATATGATCTGAGGCAGCCGCTGATAAATGACTAACCTTCGCTGTAGGGAACCTGGCGTTCCAGTCCGGTGATGGGAGAGCTCGGTCCAAGCGTACTTGGCAATACGTCCCACCAGTCACCTTTTTTTCAAAGGTCCAACTGCGGCCCTCATAACCAAGGTCATGGAGGCCACATACATCAACCATCTCACGGAAACCTGCGATTTGCGAGGGGCTCCTATCCTGCACACCAACATGTTCCGATTGATGTAATACTTCATTGAAATCACCGATACATACCCATGGTAGATGCGATGACGACTTGATAAACTTCAGCATATCCCAAGTCTTATGTCTTTCACTCGTCTTTGCTTCCCCGTACACACATGTGAGTCTCCAAGGGTCGTTATTTCCCTCTGTGATAATTGCATCAATATGATACCGTGAGTACGGTAATAAATCCACTTTTATTTCATTGTTCCAAAAGATGCCTATGTCCGCCACTGCGGCCATTACTAGTTACAGCAAACGAATTATCAAAACCTAAAGATCTTCTCAAACCTTCCACCCGTGTTTTGTGTACTTGAGTCTCTAGGACACATAACACTGATAGGGCAAAGTTCTTCGCGAGCTCGTGAAGTTCTTTAACTGTCGTAGCGTTGCCAAGTCCGCGACAGTTCCAACTGAGGCAACTCATTGTGACTGGCGGTGCTCCTCTTGGGAGCCCGCCCCATTCTTCTCAGTCTGTTTTCCTTTGCCCTCCTTCCTGGACCTCTTTTGCTCCCGTGGGGATATATATGTCGGCGGTGGCGGAGGGAACCCCAGAGGAGTGTGCTTCGCAGTAGGGATAACCTCCAACTCCAGCTTCTTCTGAGCACCCGGCTTCTCCTAGCCCTCCTTTGTAATCTCTGTGACGGGCTTGGTAGGGCTGGTAGCCGTATCCTTCACCTCATCTTCTTACTCCATCCCCACTCCAGCTTCTTCAGAGTTTCTTTTTCGAGAAGGTTGGCTCGATTTTGCCTGAACCTCCTTCTCCCTCCACACCGCTCCATGTCCAGCACGGTTGTCATAGGCACCAGAACGACCTCGTGCATATCGGCCCGTCGAGCGTCCACCTCGCTCGTGAGTACCCTGGTTCCACCCCCGAGGCCTCTCACAATCAGCAAAAGGAGCACTCCTGACTCGGGGTGTTCCCCGGACGCCAGGTATCGTCATCAGCTTTCATCCAATCTCCAAACATCAGTTCGTCTTCAGAGAACTCTCCGCTTCCACATTCCAAGTGGTCGTGGCCATCCGCCCACAGTGTGCGCAAAAACGCGCGATCTTCTCATACAATATCGGGATGGTAATGCTTTCACAACCCTCTGGTGTTAGGGTCACACATCGCACCAAGAGGTTTAACTTTTTTTTTTTGAGGGGGACCAAGAGGTTTAACTAAAATCTTGTCCTAAACTACATCAAATAAATATCCAAACATCGTACTCTGGCCCACACCAACGAACAGAAGAGAAGAAGACGCGATACGCTCCCAAATCGGCCCAGTAAGCCCAATGAGCACAGCCCACCTCAGAAGCCTCACCCGTCCACCCCGCGCCGCCGACCGCACGCTCCTCTTCTTCTTTCCGTAGCCCCCGCTCCCCGCTCACACCCAAATTTCAAATCCTCCTCCCAAATCCACCCCAGACCAGCCAGCGACCGAAGCATCCGCCGCCCGTTGCCCTCACCGCCGCCGCATCTATGGAGAAGATCTCCGTCGCCGTCCGCTTCCGCCCTCCGAATCCGGCCGCCGCCGACTCCCCTCCCGCCGGCGCCGGCGACCGCGAGTGGCGCATCGACGACACCCGCGTCACCCTCCACCACCGCGCCGTTGGCCCCGTTCCCGGCGGGCCCTTCGTCTTCGGTACAGATCTCTCCTCCTCCGACCTCCCCTCTCCCTTGTTTCCGCTCCCCATCCGTCCTGGCCCAGCGCGCTCGTGGCTCCTTCCTTTCTGATTGGTCGATTGGCTCCGCAGATCACGTGTTCGACGGCGCGGCGACAAACGAGCGGGTCTACGGCACGGTCGTCCGCGACCTCATCGGAGCCGTCGTCGACGGGTTCAACGCCACCGCCTTCGCCTACGGGCAGACCAGCAGCGGCAAGACGTTCACCATGAACGGCTCCGACGTCGACCCCGGCATCATCCCGCGTGCCGTCCGCGACGTGTTCGACACCGTGCGTCAGGTGAGTTTGATTTGATGGCTCGATTGACTTCTCCCCGAACAAGACGATGCCCCTGTTAGATTAGTTGGTGTGGTTGCAAATTGTTTGTGAGGATTGATTGGTTGGGTTTGGGTCTCTGGAGCAGACGGACGACCGTGAGTTCCTCATCAGGGTGTCCTACATGGAGATCTACAACGAGGACATCAACGATCTCTTGTTGCTTGAGGGCCGGAAGCTGCCAATTAAAGAGAACCTAGAGGTAAATGCAAGGAGTTTTTCAAGGTTATCCTCATATTTCTGGACATGTTTCTGAACGTTTGTTGTATGCCTGTAGCGTGGAGTGTATGTAGCTGGTTTGCGAGAAGAGATTGTGAACAGCGAAGAACAAGTGTTTGAACTCCTCCAGCTCGGAGAAGGCACATTTCTGTCCATATGTTTTATTTTCACCAATTTGGAAACCATCCTTGACTGTTTTCTTTTTATTCTTTTCAGAGAACAGGCATTTTGGAGAGACGAACATGAACGCCCGGAGCAGTCGGTCCCACACTATTTTCAGAATGGTATATAATTATGAATCCTTGACTAATTCTGGAACTGAAGCTGCTACTGCTATAAGACAATTTTGTGTATCTTAATGAAAATGATGACTGAATAGAACTTTATCTTTTCTAATTGCCTCAGGTCATTGAAAGCAGTGCTAAGAACCAGACAGACTCTGGGGATCCTATCCGTGTTTCTGTCTTGGTGTGTGTGCTGCCCACTCTATACCCATTTATCGTGAATGTAGTAAAAGCAAATTTGTAACCATTCTGTTTTCTTTTAGAATTTGGTGGACTTGGCTGGTTCAGAAAGGCACAACAAGACAGGAGCTGAAGGGGTGCGCTTGAATGAGGCGGGGCATATTAACAGGAGCTTGTTGATGCTTGGGAATGTCATCAATAAGTTAAGTGAGAATGGAAAGCAAAGGTATGCCTGTTGAGGATTGCGTGATTGTCTTCCTCATATGGTTCCCAAGTTGACGACCTTTTGTTAGTCACTTGGTCTATACTGAATTTGGTTGCAAAGCAATCAAAGAGACACATACTTGATTTTATCTCATTTTTAGATGATTCTATTACTGTTGTGTAACGGTTGATCCTGAGTTCACATTCCGCCAGTGGATCAAGTGTTAGGATAAATTAGTTCATTAGCTACTTTATCAAACTCATAAATTCATTATCCAAGTAGAAGTTGGCGCTTTCTTATCTACGTTTGTAGATTTTTGAACGCTGCCAGTGTCCTGACTCCTGAGTGAAAAAGATGATACCTTCACCTAGGTAAAGAAACACATTTTGCCTTGCTGTATCCACTGCTCTACTGCATTTAAATTGCTTTTAGAGAATATTCCTTCAATGACCCATTATTGCCTTGATATTCTTGGAGTTATGTCCTATGGAGAGTTTAAATCACTGACTACCTTATGTAAGAAAAGGATAATTCATACTGCCTTTACTCTGTACAGAATGATATGAACATGCGAAACTTTGTAAAGTCAATAATTCCATGTTACTTAGTTGACAATTCTTTTGATGCAGAGGGCACATTCCGTACCGTGATAGTAAGTTGACTCGTATTCTCCAACCTGCACTTGGAGGCAATGCAAAGACATCTATCATCTGCACTGCTGCACCTGAAGAGGTTTGTCTATACATTTATAATTGCTGCATACTTTGAGTACTATGCCTTCCTTGCACTAACTAGTATTTTCTTTGCTGTTGCATATTCTAAACAAAATTACCATTTAACCTTCAGATGCACATTGAGGAAACTAGAGGAACTCTTAAATTTGCAAGTAGAGCAAAATGTGTCAGCAATTGTGCCCAAGTAAATGAGGTATGTGTTAAAGCTTCTAAATAAAATTCTTTAGTTGTTTTATATCCAACATCCAAGTAAATGATCCAATATTCTGAGTTGTTTATATCCACTGTTCTAACATATTTCATTGAATGTGAAAAATGTTAGTACAGATTGTTGGAATGTATTCAAGTAAATGTTTTGGTGCTAATCCAAACTTTGATCCTGCCTTTATCTTATTGAAATAAATATGGTTATTCATTTATTAGCAAGGTTTTTTAGAAGTAATGAAACCTAATGTGGTTGTCTGTATGACAGATTCTAACAGACGCTGCTCTGCTGAAGAAGCAAAAACGAGAAATAGAAGAACTTCGTAAAAAGTTGCAGGTAGTTGCTCATAATTTGATATCAGTAGGTATGATATTGTTACTTGTTTTGATGCACTTTTCATGAATTTCAGGGTTCCCATTCTGAAGTGCTGGAGCAGGTTGTCCTAAAACTACGCAATGATATGCACAAGGTGTGTGAACGCTAATGACCAGAGCCTGTGTTTCTCATTTATTTTTGGGTGCAGCATACAACTCCTTGTTTAACTCATCTAAAATTAGCTAAAGCTATCTGTATTCTTTTCATGCAGTCTGAGCTTGAGCGTGATCGTTTGGCTATGGAACTTGAAGAGGAAAGGAAGTTACGGATGAGACTAGAGAACCATTTGACTGAGCAACAGAAGAAGCTTGAGGGCCTTGATAATACCAGCATCTCAGCAGACCAGTTTACTGATTTGATACAGGTATATTTGATGGAAAAAAGAAACATGCTAACAAATGATTTCAATCTTCTATCTCATTTCACATGTTGGTGATATTATGGAAAGCTAAAAAGCTCTCCACAATGTATTTATTGATGGTCCATCTTAATCGCATTCATCCTCTTCCTCTTCAGCTGTGTTCTAATATGCTAATAACTTTGCTTTGCCTATTGCAGCTGGATGCACTGAAAACTCCAGATTCTAAATATAAACCAGATGGCTTTGTTGCACGTCGCTCACGCTATTCAGATGACACTGACTTCAGTCCAATTCCTGAAAATTTGGATAATATTGCGGATGACGATTTATGGACGCGTCTGAACAAAGGTTGTGTTACTGATCTTGACATGCTTGAGATGACACCTGGACTGAAACGCGAGACATCCTTTGTACAAGATGCAACATCGGTATGTTACTCCGCCAGCCTTATCCTATGATTTTTATCTGATATTGCTGCACCATTGGCCCTAATATGTGGTGTTACTGATCTTGAGGAAGTTTTTAAGCATTATTGACTTTTCTGTTGAATTTAGCTACAACTCATTTATTCATTTGCCAACCAATGTCTCTCGTGTTCAATCTATGACGCTTAATCATTAGGTACATATTTTGCCGTTGCTCTCTGCATACTTAAACATTAAATTGGGTCTTTACCTACTTATGTACATAAGCTGGCTCACTATGTTATCTGTCGCCACTTTCCAAGAGAGCATCAGCTAGTTAAATAAGCTTACATCCAACAAGGGCATGCGTTTCTAGTCTGCAAAGCCCATTGTGGAAATGGCTAACCTTGGATCCAAATTTCTGATTATGGTAAGCTGTCTGAAGCTTGGATGGTTTAGATAGCTGCAACCTATAGCAAGGTGCAATATATTTGAGGCAAGCTACACTAGTCACTTCTAAATCGCAATGTGAATAAATGGCTCCATTGTAGCTTCTAAGGACTGTCACGTGGTTCCTTTTCCTACTCCACATATTTCCAAGCCTGTATTGTTGCAAGATTGAGAAGCTATAGGTCATACCTATGATGAAAGAAAGGAAGTAAAAACAGGGTGATGAGGATGGTTTTCTAGGCGTATTTACTTATTCATCCTTCTCTTTCAGTACAAATATGCTGGAACTGAGAACTGATTGCCTATTTCTCTGCCATTTCTTGTGCTCTGTTCTCAGGCTGCACCATTGGAGGAGCCTACTGACGCAAGGTGCGAAAGATTAGAAAAGGACTGTATCTCTGTCCGGCAACAGCTGGAGGAATCAAACGTGAGATGTGCAGCCCTCGAGAAGGAGTGCGCCCTACTGAGGGACAAGAACTCATCCCTGCAGCAGGAGCTCTCTGACTCCAAGCGGGAGGCCAACCTTCTCGTCGCTGAGAAGCAGGCGCAGCTGGATGACTCAATAGCCAGGTGTGTGGTGCTTGAGAGGGAGCTCTCCATGTCTAGGCAGGATGCTGAGCGCCTAGTCACGGAGAAGCAGGAGTTGGCAGGGGAGCTGGGCGTGGAGAGGCAGAAGATGGAGGAGCTGAAGCAGGACATCCGGGTCATCAGCCGGGCGTTCTCCCAGCGGGAAGGCCAGCTCACGTCGCTGTACACCAAGTCCAAGGCCATCCTGGAGAACTGCAAGGCCTCGCACGTCGCTACCCTGCCTTGATGGCTGAACGAGACGCGTGCACACTGTTTGGGTAAGAAATGTCTCTGCACATGTGCGTTGGCTATATATATGTGTGTGTCAGTGTGTGGATCTCTTTTGTGTGAAAAGTTCAGTGGAATACTGGTAAAAAGTGTGAGCAAAAGGTATGTAAGTTGTGTGTAAACTTGACGGAAACATGAGCTGCGTTTGCCACTAGCGTTCTGTGAGCGTCAAATGTATTTGACCTGTGAAGGCACTGTGTTAAGTATTATTATAAACCAGTCAGATTGCCATGAATGTACAAACATTTACGAAAATCCCTGTGTTCAAATGCACTGTCTTGAAGAGGTTACCTGTTGCTTTGACCATATTCCGTGCTCAATGCTTTGGGTACTAAATACAAAAAAAAAATGTTACAATTTTTACCACTATTCCTCATGTTACTAAAAAAAGATACACGTGATGATCTTTTTGAAGTGAACTGTCCTAGAGTATTAAGGTCGACAGAGCGCTGGGCGCTCGGTGGAGGCCAGCCAGCCACCATCTCCTCTCTGTTCTACTTTTTTATTCTGCGTGTCTCCGCAAAGCATTGCTTCACCAAAACTTGTGGAACACTGGAACCATGCTATTTTAGTTTAAATAAATTCTATGAGTTTTAGTGAATCTCTTATATCAGCGAAAGTAAGTGGTCGAAAAAGGTTTATAAGGACCACCAACAAGTTCGAACAGGTAGTTTCAGAAAATGCACGTTAATTAGATGGTACGATGAGCGTAATTCTGTCCATACCAGATCATTTTGCGTTCAATAAAAGAAATATGTCCATTGGACCAATGACTTTGTCCATAGTTTGAACGGTTAGTTTGGATAATGCACGCTAGATGGTCCGATGTGTGTAATTGTATCTATGCCAGATCATTCAGCGTGCTGCATGGCGTGGGAGTGTGTTGGAGTCATTTAATGAAACTCACATATACTACTTTACAAAGACTTGAAGACACCATAGTGCTAAATGTGATCAATCAATTAGGATAAGATTAGAGAGTGACAAGTGCAATGTTAGACCTCGGCTGATTGGTTGTCACACCCTGAAATTCTCCAATTTCATGATGTGAATATAAGGAAAACTAATACAACGATTTTCTCTCAATTTTAAAATTTTTCTAACATTTATTTGTTTTACAGAGAATTTAGCTTAGAAAGAAAAACAATAGTTTGTGTTTTTTAAAAGATAAATAAGTTGTTATGTGTGTGTTGCATTCATTCCGATGCATCTTGGTGTTTAATGAGCGCTATGGTTTGAAAATGCGTTTATTCCGAAGCCTAGGTTCTTCCGAGAATTTTTATAGAATTTATTCTCCTCTTCATAGAGCTAATTCTATTTATTAGAAGGCTCTATAATTCTCTTCATGAGCTCTAAATATTTTATTTGGATTCATCGTGTCCCAAACTATCTTTGAGCCACCGTCGAGCTTTGTCGCCGGATTTGCCGATCTACATCCGTCGCCGTTCGCCTAAGGAGCCCCGCCGCATAACGCTCGAGACGGCTGCCGTCTCTGCCGTCTCTGCCGTCAACTTCGGCGACCTCCGTCCATCACCATCACCGGCGAGACACGAAGAACCATGGACGATCACAATGGAAGGTCCAGCCACCCGTACAAATAACTCCTTTTTAACATTATTTCATTTCCTAAGTACTCTAACGATTCCATACCTACATCATGCTTATTATTCAACAATTCTATTGTTTCCCCTTCATCTACATGCATGTATGCATCACGGTTCACTAGCAAGCAAGCCAGCTGCCATGTATGGCGTACTTTCTCTGAACTCTGTCTACATATTCGTTCACATTGTTGTAAAACAACCGGACTTTCCAAGAAGGAAAGGAGGACTAGAAGTCCTAGTCCTTGTCCGGTTGCTTGTGGGCTCTTACCATAATCTCTAGCCTTAGTTCGGACTATATAATCGGAGGAGCAACCCCATTGTAATACATCGATTTGAGGAATAAAGAGAAGCTCCACCTATATTGTCTCTTGTCTACTTTATACTTATTCTTGTGTGCTTGTCGTGAGAGGCGTGAGAGGGAGAAGATCCAACCGTTGACGACGTGTTTTACAACACGTTATCAGCACGACCGCTCTTCGTCGACTACGCCGGAGGAGTCGCCATCAAGCTCGACGCCGGCGATCTCACCGTCGCCCTCGCCGACGACTACTTCGACGACGTCGACTACATCAACGTCGCCAGCGAACGGATCTGCACCGACTCGTCATCAAGCAGGCATGTCTACGACCATGCCTAATGCCCTACGCGGTATGTATCTACTGATAACTGCCCTACGCGGCAAGTGGAGTAGATCAATTGGCATCATACAAATGCAAGGTATAAATTGTTGACTAGTAGATTAGATTTTTGCTCCGGCCATGGAGTCGGAAAGTTATTTTTTCCAATCTACTTTTTGTTTGGCCACGAAGGCTGATAACCCTGTCTTCGGTTCACCACTGAATGTGAACTACTAAACTCACCGCTTGTATCGTTGATTGCAAACACAAAAGGAAAGGCAACAATGATATTGATTAGCATCTAATCTGTACGTGAACATGCATATCAGCAGAATCATGTGTATGTATGCGTGAATTACATGGATCATCAATGTCCACGCGACTGCAACGACAGATTAAGATCAAAATCTGCATGTGAATACAAGTTCTACAACTACAACGACAGATTACATGGATCATCAAGTAGTCGTAATCATCACATGCACCAAACCTCGAAGCTTTTGTGCTCATGGCCTGAACGCCATTGCCTCCTTACTTGCGGTTGAATTGCCAAGGCCGTCATGGGCACACGGCCTGGAGCCGAGTTCCAATTGAAGTCGAATTCTGCCCGTATACGAAATCCTGCACGATCTGCATCTGAGTTGCCGAGTACGAATCAGTCCCGTCCGCAGCAAAAGCCGAGTCCCGTCCGCATCTCATGGCCTGTAGTCGTGAGCAACCTGAAGACAAGTCCCGCTGCAGCCTGCAGCCAGCACGACACGTGGACACGTGCTTACATACCGGATTCCACCTGAAACCGAGACCGCTTGTTGCCAAACTCGCTGGATCCGCCGTCCGCACCGGCGCTCACAGTCCTGCATGCCAGCTCCGCTTGCCTCCATGCCCAGCTGCCGCACACCCGCACGTGTGCTTGCACTGCCCACCACAGAGCCAGACCACATACGGGAAGAACTGGTCGCCGGCCTGCATGTTGGCATGCCGCAGTGCATACGGGGACAAAGGGGAGCAGCCGTGGCTCACCAGTAGCCGCAACCCTCTGCTTGGAGAAAAAGCCTAGCATAGTGAGTATTGGGTATTTTCGAGCAAAAAACATCGAAACTCGATCGTTGTACCATATTAAAAGTTTGTTAGTCATTTACAAATTTTAACTTATATTTTTTTATATATTCATGAAAGTTATTTACTGTTTTTATGGCATATTTGTTGTATTTGTGCATAAATTCAGTAAAAAATGCCTTTAATCATAGAAACATGGTTCTAGGTATATGAGCTCTCTAAATTTGAAACCCTTTTTGAGGATCATATTTAAACTTTTCTAGCATGTTTAATGGATATATAATTCTGAATTTTTTTTAACCATTAATCTTCGAAGTAGCTAGAATTTTTCCTTTAATCATAGAAAATGGTTTTAGGTTAATGACCTCTCTCAATCCTGAAGAACCTTAGACATGTTACACCCCTGAGAGTGTCATATTTATTAATTTTTTTTCCTAGCAGTGATAAATGTGGAATAATTTTTGCTAATTCTGGGAAAATAACAAATATATTGAATAGATTAACCAACCTTAATTAATTTTGCACTTGTTTCATGCATTTAAACACATGAAGTGTGCTTGTAGCAATTGCATGAATAATGTAGGAAGTGACATGAAGTCCACTATTTCTAGAAGAAATTTTTATCATTGGTTTAAAGTATAGTAATGTATAATTTCAAGAAGAAATGCTATATAACTTTGAAAGTTATTTTGTCCATGTGAAACAACGTATTTTTCTTCCAACATGGCATTATGATTTTACAATAGCAGTAAATTCGTAAGTTGTATGCCAACTATTTGAGTTTATAAATAACATGAAGTTATACAAAATTTATGTGTTTTCTTGAAGAATCACATTATTTGCCACGTAGGTATTTTTGCAATTCAAGAAGAATACGCATAAACTCAATATAGAAAATATTTTTATGTGATGCATAAATTATAGAATTGGAAGGAAAATAAGATACATTCTTGAAGTGATGTTAGGATCAGGGGGAGATGCATTGGAACAAAGAAGTTTCATACTCACCCCTTAACCATATATAAATAGAATTTTCTACATAAGGTGCATTATTAATTATATTCATGAAGAATTTGGTTATGCTCACGAAGAGAGAACAATTACTTTTTGCTCCATACTAGAAGTTTAGCAAAATTTTAAGAATATTTCCCAGAATAGAAGGGCAAATTGAATATATTAGTGTTTCTTACCTCTGTATAGGTTTTTCTCACCTTATCTTATGCCCACTTGCTTGTAGCAATTTTTACCTGAAGTAATAACTTTAATCTCATGAAATAAATAAAGAATTACATGCTGAATATTGTAAATAATTGCTTTGAATTGCCTATTTGATAATTATTTGAAACGGATTTTCCACTAAAAGCCTCAAATAACCATGAAGGTTACGGTTATTGTGCATTTCTACCATGAAGGTAGAACGAAAACTGAATTTTTATGAAGCACATTAACTAGTAATGTACATGCTTTTTAATTGAACTCAGAAGATTCAATCTAGTCTAGAAATTGTATATTACTCAATTATGTACTAAAATACATAAGCCCTGTAACTTGAAGTTTATTCAACCCAAGCCATATTATTGTACATTGAATAGTACAACTATGTGGATTTCAATCATTCTCTATATATACTAGCAGTATAATTTAATTCTATGGTATATTTGAAATAACTCATAGATGATGCTTGAAGCATAACATCCCTGAAGTGCATCTATGATATGAAAAAGGGTAGAAAATAGGGTATTAGAGGCATGGATAAACTTGAAAAATCTAATAGGCATATCCCTAATCTTGTAGTATTGTTGGTTTAGAGCTGCATCCTGTTAGATTGATGGACAAACCAACGCGCAAGTTGGCCTGTAGCTGTGGTCATTATAATGACTAAGTCTGTAGCTCTGCGCATAGCCTTCGTAATCCATATATACCACTTGTCACTAAGAATGACTAGTTAATAGCTTTTTCACACTAATGTGGGAACCTGCATGTTACTACATTATTTATTAGCCTTTGCATGGGTATTATACTAAAAATCCCCTTTATGTTGGCTAGAAGCCACAATACTGTTGTTTTCTTGTATTAGCTCGCATGCTATACATATACTCAAGCTTCTCCTGTTGAGTAGTAGCTCTCACCGTCGAGATGATCAGCAAGTCATCACAACACACTATCACAATCAGCTTGCATGCTGATTCAGTTTGTGCATTTCATGCAGATGTATAATGTGACTAGTAGTCATCATATTATCTCTAATCAAGTAGGTTGAGATCAGGGGGAGCAAACCAATTTGAAATCGGGACAATAGTGATTTTATTCAATCAGTTAGAAATTGATTGGCTCAATTAGAATGAGTTTGCGGACAAATAAAAGATGGACCTGCTAGTTCATTGTGTGGAAAATTATTTCATATTTATGGGTTCAAAATCTTAAGGCATATGGGGAATTCTTGAATGAATAAGCAATTAAAAGAAATTTTGTGTAGATTTAATGTTGCAAACAATAAACGTGAAGTTTATTTTCCAAATGATTTAAAGTATATCGTATGAGTATTTGAATCGAAATATTTTAGGCTAAATAAAGAAGTTAGACAATAAAATAGTCTTGTAGACTTTTTAGAACTGCAAATTTGTAGGTATGCAGAACATACCAAATTGCATAATATCCAAATATAGTCTAGCTCACTGCATAACAAATAACCCCTAAATTTTGAAATTAGGTGCGTGAAAATTATTAATTTCACCATATTAGCATACATGGACATTAACTTGAAGTTTAAAAATATGGATCTGAAATTCCATTATTTAAAGCTCATGGGGATATTATTGGAAGTATGCTATTATTTATGAAGATGTAATACTGGCATTAGGGGGAGAGAAAGCCTATATAAATGCCTTGTATTTAATAGAATAATGATCTTCATAAAATATTCTTGAAAGCTTGAAGCACGAATAAAAACACGCACTAAATCATACTCGCATGAAGCTGAGTATAATGCCAGAATATTTAAATGTGAGGAAGCTCATGAAGGGCACCACCTGATGTGGAAACACACTTGAAGTGAAAGTATTCGAAGGGTTTTATCCCAGTGAGAATGTGCACATAATGAATACTCACAAATGGGAAACTCGAGATTAGGAGAAACAACCTGAAGTTATTAACCAGAAGTTAAGTTTACTTGTAGTAAACATAATGCTATGTGTGGTATATCCCGGGTATTTAATAATATACTCACCATGGCAAATGACTTGATCATTAATTTAAAATCTACAGGGACGCCTGTTGGTTTTGGATTAAATGAACTTGTCATACAAATTTTACTGAAACCTCCATAGAACTCCGGAAAGAAGACCATCATGGTCAAATACCTCACAAATTAAGAATGGTCATCATGAAGATGAAAGCCTAACACTACAAAGCGCGCGCACTATTTTGTGTTGGGATAGCAGATATTATTTGACTATATCATAGTCTTATCCTGAAGATATGGGAGAAATAGAATGAATGTCGACAATATTACCTCTATCATTGCAATGTTTCTCTAAACGAGAACAGGGATCCACAAATAAAGTCCATGGCAGAGTCGCATGAAGCGCTCATATCGGGTCAATGAAAAAATGCAATTGAGGTTAAATCATTAAGAATATACTTGAACCTGCAAGTTCAAGTTACATAAGTCATTATGGAATAATGATATGGTGAAATGAAATGGTTTATAGGTCTTTCAAAAGACTAACAAACTCCCATTATGTATGAATGAATATTCTGCTGCTTATCTGGCAAATGGAAAGAATAAATTAAATATTATGCAGTTAATTGATGGATTCGGAAAATCCATAGGTGATCCTTGAAGGAATCATCATTCCTCGAAGGAATTAAAATTAAATCTCATACTAAGTATTAAATGTCTAAGGTAGATAATATTTCTGAATGAATATTAAAATCTCTAGAAGAGTTAAATCCTGGAAGGAAATAAAGTCATAGAATGACTTATTGTGAATAACACTTTTAAAATGGTTCATTGAAGAACTCAAGTTAAAGGATCATGTAAATCACTTCTCTCTTGCATGAGAGGATTTCTCACATAAGAGAAATACTATTCTTGAAGAATTACAAAATCCTTGAAGGATATAGTCAATGAATGACTTATCAGTCATTTCCTGAATGAACACCAATAATCTTGAAGATATGAATTAACTTTATACAGACCCAAATAAATTAAGAATGAAGTGAGCATCATATGGTCCTGAATGTACCATTTAAGCACTTGTGCATAGCTATCTAGTATTGATAGTAAGTATTCTCACATACCACAGAAGGTATATTGGTGATTGGCGATTTGAATTATCCCCTCAAATGCCAAAGTGAAGACTGATTTATCTATAGTGGAATAAGCTATCTTTGAAGATCTAGTGAATAGATCATTGGTTATAAACTAGAATCCACTTAGATAGAGTTGCTATTATTTCAAATTTGAATTTTGAAGTTTGGAATCAAATATCTAGAAGATATGTGAATTGAAACTTATTAGCCCCATATTCCTCTGAAAGGATAAAATTTATTTTGTGTTGCACAATTAATAAGTGGTTATTAATGCTTGAAGCATTGCTCTTTATCATAGTTAAGTCTTTGAAGGACTAATTATTGTACTCATACACATTTATGTAGAATGTAACTAAGACATTATTGAACACTAAAGTTTAAAGGATGTCGACATGAGGGGGAGCATATTTTTTATCATGTTGTTACTCAGAAGGAATCAACTAGATGATTAATTTTTGAATTTACCATGAAGGTATACCACTTGATTATTTAAGATCATTAGTGCAAGAATCATGAAGTTCATGCATTAATCTTGAAGATTCATCACTATTCATGAAGAATAGTAAATATAGAATTGTGTATAACCAGAAGGTTTAATGTTGTACTCTTTTTCCCTTTGTGAGTTTTTACTTGAAGGTTTCTCACGTAAGGTTTTTGACGAGGCAACATGTGCAATACAATTGCGGTTGATATGTACTCTTTTCTTCAAGAACTGTTTTTCCCACTGGGTTTTCGGATGGAGTTTTTGATGAGGCGTATGCATTCGCGGTAATCGCCCAAGGGGGAGTGTTGTAAAACAACCAGACTTTCCAAGAAGAAAGGAGGACTAGAAGTCCTAGTCCTTGTCCGGTTGCTTGTGGGCTCTTACCAAAATCTCTAGTCCTTAGTTCAGACTATATAATCGGAGGAGCAACCCCATTGTAATACATCGATTTGAGGAATAAAGAGAAGCTCCACCTATATATTGTCTCTTGTCTACTTTATACTTGTTCTTGTGTGCTTGTCATGAGAGGCGTGAGAGGGAGAAGATCCAACCGTTGACGACGTGTTTCACAACAGTTCGGAACCCGCACGCGTGGACGAGAATTGCAGAGCAGGAGTTTGGACGTACCGTAGATTATGAACGGAACGCGATCGTCCGTCCGATCCGTCTCCAACGAGTATATAGTACCCAGAATTTGGGCCGCCTCCGATTCCGGCTCGCCGACACGCCTACCTCGCCGGACGGAAGGCGATGGCGACGACGGCGCGAGACCTCCCCGACGACGTCCTCGCGGCCGTCCTCCGGCGCCTCGCGCCGCGCGGCCTGGCCGCGTCCCGTTGCGTCTGCAGGGCGTGGCGCGCGACGCCATCGACGCCCGCCGGCTGCTGCGCGCGGACCTGCTCCCCCTCTCCGTGGGCGGCATCTTCATGGAATACTGCGCGCTCTACTCCCCGGAGTTCCTCTCCCGCCCCTCCGCCGCCGCCGCGCCGATCTCGGCCGGCCTCGACTTCATGCCCAGAGTCCGGCGGGTCCTCAGCCACTGCGGCGGCCTCCTCCTCTGCGAGCGGTGCGGGCGCGAGCGCTACTACGTCGTGGCCAACCCGGCCACGAGGCAGTTCGCGCGGCCATGGAACCAACATGTAGGTGGGACATTCTCGGCCGTAATGCCTACTGGCGAGGGGCACTCTACGTGCATTGCGTGGGCGATCGTTTTGTCACAAGGCACTGCTTCTTCTTCTCTTTTGTAGTAATAGTAGAGAAATGATTTAGCTCTAGTACATGTGCATTTTTGCCTGATGATGATTTTACTTTTCTTTTCAGGATATCCTTGTCAGATGCCAAGTACCAGATATTTAATACTCCGGGAGATACAATATATCTTTCTTCTTTAGGAAGATCAGAGAAAGGGTTGTATTGTGCAACATCGCCTCAAGGTTTCCATGAGCTTTCCATTTGGCACCTCAATGAATCATCTGGTGGTGACCAAATGGAGTGGGTGTTGAAGCATCATGTTAATCTCACGGTGTTTTCACGCAAGCTGCATGCACTTGAGGATTACCATCAACAGAGTAGAGGACCTTGGATTTTACAAGATATTAACTATCATAAAAGTCCTCGTAATAAAGCTGACGACTACGTGGCGGCAGAGGAAGCAGAATTTGAATGGGACTTTCACAACGATAATGTCCTTGATGCTGGTGATATGGCTGAAGCGAACTACACGGGATACACCAGTGTTCTTGGATTCCATCCTTACAAAGAGGTCATTTTCTTGAATGCATCTTTGAGAAGAGGAGTGGCTTATCACTGGAATACCTCGAAGTTTCAAGACTTAGGCAACATATGGCCAAAGGATTATGCTGAAATAGCCGGCGAATGGGCAAATCTAGAAATGTCTTTCATATACACACCTTGTTGGTTGGAAGAGTTCCATGGAAATAATTTCGAAGATCAAAAGTGAAGATTATTTAGGACAGTTGTGTTTACGAATGGAACATTGAAGTCGACAGCTTACCCTTTGTTTAAGTTTGCCTTATTTTTCGAGCAATGGTTTCTGTATGGAAATAATCTGAGCAGGCATGCATCCTCAATTGTTGTTCCTCTTTTTTATCTGTTTGATTTGATTACGTCAATCCTATGTTTCTAGTTATTTTTTTTTTACTTTTTTTTTAAGGCACGCATGCATATAGATATTGAAAACTCTTAATCTCTGTCGATGGTTATCTTAAATATTTGTAAATTATATATATAAGACATAAATTTAGTAACATTGGATTCATATGTGAAAAGTACTATATGATGCCACTTATGGTCACGAGCTATGTAGCATAACTGCATAAGAGATATTAATGGCCAAACAATGGCCTTGAAGACCACACCTAATCAAATAATGCTTTATACTTTGAAAAAGGAGGGAGTACTGTGCAGAAGAATTTACATGAGGTGAAATGAGTAAAAACAGCATTCACCAGTTCATGAGGTGAGAATTTACAAGAAGTGAGCATTCACTGCAAATTTTCGAATCCGTTGTGGTTGTGGGTAAAGACTAATGAGGGCGTCCTTCATCAAAGTCTCTCACTTGCTGGCTTTGAGTGACGCTTGGATCTCTTCCAGTGTTCTCCTTTAGTTTCTGGTACTAGCTTTGCCACAAATAACACAGTGACCAAGCTCGCTGCAGAGAACATAAAGAACGTACCTGCATACAGAAATGAATAGGAATATCCAACAGTTATAGTTATCATCAACCAAACAGGTACTCATCGCAGCTTCGAATCAGCTACTGAAAATGTTTCCTTTCAAAACGTATGTTGTTTTTCAACTGCTCTTTGAACAACCCAGTAATAGATGTCCTATTATTTCCCTCACTCCTGTTTTTTGGATGATAAATAACTTTACCTGCGGGGTTCCAGTCCATAAGGAAGTTGAATGAGTAAGAAATCACAAAGGAACCAATCCAACTGGCCAGGGTTACGAAGCCTCCGGCTATAGCTTTCATGTCAATTGAGAATATCTGTGGCAATAAATCAGGAGATATCAACAGTTGAAAACATTTCCTTTTCAAAACAGTTGAAAACATATGTCCCTTACATTCCCCTAAACATATGATCATCATTTAAAATTAATTTCACACGACACTTTCTTACCTCAGACATGATTACCCAAGGAACTGGTCCCATTCCAACTGAGTATGCTGCGTAATATACCTATTTTATTAGAAAGCAGGATCATGCTGTAAAATCTCCAAAGTTCAATGATACTATTTTCAGAAGCAGAAAGTGTCCATTTCAGAATGTACAGGGTTGATCCTCATTAGTAGTGTTCAAGAGATTCTCTGAGAACTAACTTAGTTATGGAATGTGTAAACAAATTTACATCTAAGTTATACAAATATAGGAGTTGCAGTGATTGTAATTTCTTACCAATATGCCACAAAGAGCCAAAGTAGGAACTAACTGTGAGTGCAGTCCCTGTGCCTGTAAGAGTAAATCATGGATATTAGATAACATCACAAATCAAATCAAAATATATAATAGAAAAATAATATTATATTTCCTACTTTGTTTTTAGACATAATATGCCAATAGACTGTGGACATTCACAAAATTGTAATTTTCATGTTTATTTAACTGTTTGATTGTGTTGGATTTTGTGATATTTCTGACTTCCATCCAGTTATTCAATACAGCCTCATACATATGAAGTCAGAATGTGTAATAATGCCGGTCTTGTATTGTTTATCCCATCATCAACTGCAAGATGGAAAAAAGGAACTCGAGGCTCCGTTTGGAATTCAGAAAGTTTTCTTAATCACAGCGGAAACTGAACTATTTTCTACAAAATTCCTGCTTTTGAAATAGCACTTGAGCAAGTAGTGCAACATTCATACTGCAGTTACCTTATAGCCTGCGTGCAACCACACTGTCAAAATAACTAAGATTGACCAAAAGAGTCAAAACAAAATTAGTATTGAACGAAGCAATGGACAATCACAGAGCCATACTAGAACTTTATAAAGTTTAACAGTAAAAAATATTTTATATATATCTTAATACCATTTTATTGCTAATTTTAAACATTAAACTGAAGTACTGAACTGATCCTCTGTAAATTGACGGACTAAAATGTTTATGTTACCTTAAAATAGAATGAAAGTCCAGTCAGAAAGCAGCCAAGAAATGCTCCAGATGAAGAGACCTAAACAAACAGAAGAATATCACACATGGATTCTGCTTCGACTCCTATTCATCAGAAGGGCTCAGTTTTGGAGTGTCCATACCAAAAGAAGGGCTCTTCTGCCACTCCTATCCATGAGAAGGGCCCCAAGCAATGTGATTGGAATCTGAAAAGATTGTAATTATAGAAGAAATGCCAAGACCAGTTACTTTTATTGAAACAAGTGTCTAATCCTGAACCTGAATAATGCCAATCAAGGTGGTCCCGAGTTTTCCAGAGAACCCTGAAGTTTTAGGAAAGAAAATTTGCAGATACCTCATTTTGCCAGGAGATAAAAAATTATCTAGTTCAGATACCTGCAGAGGAAAATATATAGCTTGCATAGAAGCCCAAGGCATTTATTCCTCCCAGTTGCTGAAAAATCATCAGGCCAACACCCACCTGGTTATAGAAGTTACAGAATTAGCTCTGAACATTTTTATACTTTTTCCAGAAAACAATAGCTTGCAGCCTTGCACCGTTAACTTCTGGATGTTTTGCTTTTACGAGAAAATTATAAGGCCTTTCATAGTAAATCAAGTGAATAAAATTCTTACCGTGATTGCATAAATATTTTTACTCTGAAATATATCTTGAATCCTTGCCTTAGGTAATCTGTGAATTGATTCTATATAACCCTGAATAAAATATTTAATTGAATATCTTATGGTCCACATTGTTTGATAAATGGAAGCTGTGTTGGGAAGAAATAACTTTGATCTCAGTAGCCTCTTCAGAAATGTCTGAATCTTTTCCCCTAAACTTCTGTAATGAAGCATGAAACTCTTTCTCTCTCCCTATGTTCGCCTGTCATATCATCAAAGAATAGTGTACAATTAGAAGTTATCACTTCAATCAAGGTTTCTGGTTCACAAAAGAGGTTATATTTTAGAGCTGTTTTACAATGCTTGAATATTACCAGGAGGTACTGGGAGGTACCTTTCCTATTTTGGTAAAGGTACCACGAGGTACCGAGCGGTACCAGGAGGTACCTTTCCTATTTTGGTATAGATATCGCCTATTTTGGTACTGATTGATACCTTTTTCTTGGTACCTCTTATGTCTCAGCCGTTGATTTCAACCTAATGGACGATCCTTATTTGTTTCAAGTATTGTAAAATTCCTCAATATTTTATTATTATTTTGCTATATTTCACCATGTGTTGCAATAAGAAACAAGTCATGAATGTAACATAATCTTGTTGTTGTATGGAAAAATCAACGAGTGCAGAATTTGTAATACATATATCTGATGAAAAACAAACAGAATGGGAAAAATCGCTTCCCATATGATTCCTGTCCTCAGATGAAAACCATGGACAACAGAAAATGATGTTATTTTCCTCTAACAATACATGAAATTAACAAGAAAAAAAAATCATCTTTCACATCATGACCATATCACATGCAAAGTCAGTTACCATCTCACCAGCCACCTTGGAGACTCTGGAATGAAGAAAAGCCCCACAAGTAGGACAGCACAAGGTACTAATCCTGCATGAAATGGTACATTAGTTTCTCTTGATGCTGGACAACATACATGCAAAGATAATAGTTGTTACCTGTATTCGAGAAAAGAAATAAAGGTCATTACCTACTACAACCAAAGAGCGCCATGAAAGAAATGCTCCAATAATGTAAGCAACTGAACACCCTGAACAGATGAATAACTGCATATGCATAAGAGACCATATTAGCTCTTAAGATTCACTAAATAAAACCATAAGAGGCAATTCAGCCCCAATTTCTCTAACCTGGTTTGAGGTTGCAAGGCCCCCTCGGATATCCTTTGGTGCTATTTCAGATATAAACACAGGCACCTGAGTTATTATAACCCCAGGAAATGTTAGTTTTAAAAGCTGTGTGCAAACTTTTGCTGTTTTGCAGAGGCTGGGAGACTGCGACACGTTCCCATTGTCCAAAACAAAGTTTTAGAAAACTACAAATGCTCACCACATAGGAAAGAACTCCAGTACAGTATCCCAGCAAAACTCTTCCGACATAGAGCATCATAGCATCCTTCATGTCATTCCAGGCTAGTTATATCTAAGAAATAACACTATAACAGATTAAGTAATAAATAGCTGATGCAGGAACACACCTTGGCCAAATATACAGTAAGCCAACCAAAAATGCCTACAACTGCTGCAAACCTCATGGTCTGTGATAAATGCAAATGGAAGAAATATCATAAGGATGAATAGAAGCAACCACGTGAGTTATCCCAATCATCAATTTGAATTGGTTCACCATTTTGCGTCCAAGTATGTCTGCCAGGCGGCCGCTAGTCAGAGCACCAATCATTGCTCCAATCGTCAAGACAGATGCAAAGATAGCATACTACAAGGTTGACATAAATAAAAATGAATTGTTGTGGTTGAAACCAACAGAGGACTTCTGTCTAACATTATATATTTTGTAAACAAAACGTCGATTTCAAGAAAAAACAAGAAGACAGGTTTAAAGTGATCAGCAGCTTGGTTACATTTTAGATACATAGCTGCTTCATCAACTAAACTTTTGCGAGACACTCACAATAAATTCATATTCTAATTTGATAAAATCAAATGGCTTCTATTGCTCTGCACCTCTGCTACTAGCCTGCTACCAATTTTATTGATAATGGAAGAGGCCAGCTATCATTAGCTGACACAAAAGTTAATTTGATCCACAACCAAGATAGGCAAGAACGATAGTGTCCATGCTCTTGAAAAGGATATTGCATACGCAACTGCCAAACCTACCTCAGAGTTGGACAGTCCAACGTCGCTCACAATTCCAGCTTGAGCGGGTGCAGAATACCCGACCTGCATAGCATGTGCTCGATCATACCACATTGGAAATGAATCAAGAACGGCCTAGGTTAAAATTTTCTCCTATAAAAGTATTTCTGGAACTAATAAACAATGGCTTATGACTAAATCAAAGTTAATTCTCACACAGGTGCCGAACTCGAAGGAGCCGCATACGACCACCGCGGTGGCGAGCAAGACCATCCGCAGCGACCCCTGCCCCTCGCTGCCTCTGTATCTGTACGGCGCATCCCCCGCCGCTGCCGCCGCCGCCGTAGGAGCGGCTCCGCGCGCACCATTGCATCCGGTAGGCGCTGCTGGCGGCAGCCACCGCGCGCCCCGCGTCGGCAGCTGAGCTCCGGGCCCATCGCACCGTGTGGCGGATGGGCGCTGCCAACGCCGGCTGCAGCGGGAGGATAGGGAAGCTGCGGCGTGGCGGCGGAAGAGCAGCGGCGATGCTGCGGCGGATGGAGGGAGCGTTGCAGCCATATGCAGCGGAGCAGGGAGTGTCATGTGATGGTGCGCGCTACATGTTTTTTTTTTTTGTCGAAATATTTTTATAATACAGGAAAATAAGGAATATCCACCAGCACTCTAGCCAAACCTAGGCGTGATATCGTTCGGTAGTCGTGATCAATTGTGGTCCTTCTGTGTACCTTGGACAGTGTTGAATTACATTTGTTCGTCGTTGTTGAATGTCAGTCGACTGAAACTCCACATACACTCCTAATCTGAAGCTATTGCACTGCAGAATCTTCCCCTCATGACAGTCATATCTGCTGATCATGAAGATAAATGTGATACTCATTAACCTGGAGGGGCATGGTGCATATTGTCGTTTCAGATACTGCTCAATGATCTGTAGGGAACATGGTAGTACATACTACATAATCTCAATCTGCGTCGTCCTTAAACTACATAGGGTACACTACAGATTACAGGGAGACAGGCAGGGGTGAAGGGGAGAAGGGAAGGAGGTGAAAATTGTTTCTTCTATCTCCTGCAATAGGCAGAAGTCCCGCGGCGAAGGCGGGAAGGCGAACTTGTATATCGCTTTCCATCTTGGAATTCTTCTGTAATAATACTAATATGGTGTAAATTCATCATTATCTTCGTGAGTTCAGAGAGTCTTGGATCTCCTCAAGTGTTCTTCCTTTGGTTTCAGGGACAAGCTTCACCACGAATAGTATAGTGATCAAGCTGGCTGTGGAGAACATGAAGAAGGTCCCTACGCACAAGCAATGGAACAAATGTAAGCACGAAAGCTATATTCTATGGCCTCTGTTTAATCTGAAAGTCTGCTTCTGACTAGGCAAATTTTCATCACAGCACCACCCTTTTTTTACCAAAGAGAAAAAGAGTAAAAGGTGAACTTTGATGGCGTCAGATGCATTACCTGCTGAGCTCCAATCCATGAGGAAGCTGAACGAGTAAGAAATCGCGAAGGAACCCAACCAGCTGACAAGGGTCACCAAGCTTCCACCAATTGCTTTCATGTCGATTGAGAATACCTGCAGGCAGTAAATTAAGGTAAAGATAAATGGCTAGCACACAATGTACCATTTTTCAGCTATGTTATAGAATCATCAAGGCCAATCCAGATGCTATTTTACCTCAGACATGACAACCCAAGGGACAGGACCCATTCCAATCGAGTATGCCCCTATGTACACCTATTTCAGGAGGTAGCAACATGAACAGAATGTGAGATTGGTAGAGAGTGCACAGCACGTGGCTCATGTGGCGATAACTATCTTCCACAATGCGCCACCTTACTAGAAATATTAATTTCAAGCGGCTTGACCTAGAATAAATACAGCTTAGGGTCCTTAAATATTTCAAGTTGTAACTGAAGTAAAATGAGTACAGGGATAACTTGCATACCAGTATGCCCGAAAGAGCCAATGTAGGAACCCATTCTGGGAAAAGTCCTTGTGCCTAACACAGGATTAAGCATTAACTATTATACATATAAATAAAGAAAAATATTTTTTCATAGCATGAGTTGCAACTTTACCAGTAACTTCCCAAGTGATTGCCACTAACTAACTTAACAGTATATACATGTTGTCAGTCTCAAAAGTTCATTTTTCCTCCACATGCTAGGTTAAGAGCATTATATTTACCTTCAGATAGAAGGATATTCCGGTCATGAAGCAGCCCAAAAATGTTCCAGATGCGGAGACCTAAATGATAAAAGGATCTCACAAAACATTCTACCTAACAATCTTTCTTTGTATACATCAGCTCAGATTTGTAGCGTTTATACCATCAGAAGAACCCTTCTTCCACTCCTATCCATGAGAATGGCCCCGAACAATGTAATTGGAATCTGAAATGATCATTGTTATAAACAAAATGTTCTAATTAGTAACTTTTACCAACTGAAAGAGGCTTTCTCAAACCTGAATAATGCCTATCAAGATGGTTCCAAGTTTCCCAGAAAATCCTGAAGTTGTGATAAAACCAACAAATTCTTGAAGGACTGTTCAGATAAATACAACAGTATCAGAGATATTTGCACACCTGCAGAACTGAAGATATAGCTTGCATAGAAGCCAACACCATTTATCCCTCCCAGTTGCTGAAAAACCATCAAGCCAACACCCACCTGTGCATATAAGATAAAAAATTACATTCCAGCTGCAAATGTTTCTGAAAAGTTTCATATGATTAAATTACAAATTTAGTGAACAGAAATTTACGCATATTCTAAAGTATGTAGTTGGAAATTATTCCTTACAATCACTGCATATATATTTTTGCTGAGAAACAAGTCTTGAAGCCTGGCCTTTGGAAAGCTATGGAGTGATTCAATATATTCCTGGATCAAATATCAGATTGAGCATGGTCTTCTTCACATTATAAATTCCAATATATACAACCAATTGGGACAGAAACCAACTTTAATCTCAATTGCCTCTTCGGATATGTCAGCATCCTCTCCTCGCAGCTTTTGCAATGAGGTGTGAAATTCCTTTTCTCTTCCGACATTGGCCTGTAATTTAAACTCATTGAACTCACATTCTGCATGTCGGAGGTGATTGTTGTTCACCACAGACACATCCAAAAAGTCACGTCTCACATAACATTCACCTAAGGGGAAGTGCCTTACCAGCCATCTTGGAGACTCCGGAATGAAGAAAAGCCCGCCTAGCAAGAGGACACAAGGCACTAAACCTGCACATGATAACTTATCCTAATTTCCATCCAGTGAAGTATATCCATGAATCTCATATTCATGCAAACACAACTTACCTACTAGTACCAAATTGCGCCATGCAACCAGGGCCCCTATTATGTAGGTAGCTGAGCTTCCAGAACAGATCAGCAACTGCAAATGCAGAAGAAAGCCAGAAGTCAATATTAACAGTTAAAATTCTGCAAGTTATGGAATCTTGAGCTCTAGTTTTCGAACCTGGTTTGAAGTTGCAAGGCCCCCTCGTAGATTCTTTGGTGCAATTTCAGCTATGAACACAGGCACCTGCCAGATCCAGCGCATTAGTGCACTAAAAATGAAGGTTTTAAGGGTTAAAACATGAATGCTGGAACTAATTTGATAGAGTAAGCAGTGTAGTGCATCTAATTCAGAATGCATGAGTAATGAGTTGCTTACCACATAAGAAAGAACTCCAGTACTAAAGCCCAACAAGATTCTGCCGAAATAGAGCATGATAGCACTCTGTACATTCGTAAGTTACAGATGAGAAATGATCATAAAACTTGGAACAAGAATAGTTATATCGAAGAACAAACCTTAGCCAAATGTATAGAGAGCCAACCAAACATGCAAATAGTAGCTGATATCCGCATGGTCTGTTACATATCAAAACAGAGACACTGAGAAGATGATCTTTAATAAAACTAAGCAAGTCGGCCCAACTGACAGGGTACTAATTTTACCATTTTACGCCCAAGAAAATCTGCTAAGCGCCCGCTAGTAACAGCACCAATCATTGCTCCAATTGTCAATATAGATCCAAATAGTGCAAACTGCAAGTTAAAATGCGACAGTACACGTCACAATATAACAAAGAAAAAGGTCAGAAACGAACAAAGTCCTGTATGGTTGATCTACTAAAGGCACTACTAAAAAAGCTTTCATACAATAACCTGATGGGTCAAAACAAAGGAGACATTTTGAATAAATTGTTCTAAGACAAATTAAACATTTTGGTACACTAAGATTGAACATTTGAAAAAAAAATATGAAAAATGTTTCAAAAGTGCTTTGGCAATACCATAGCTGTGGTTTATATACATGATGGTATATTTCAGTTACCACAATTGTGTTTAAAGAATGTGCCAATGTGCTGAACAACATTTTGTTTTCAAAGGATGATATTGTCACAGACCTCAGAGATAGATAGCCCGACTTCATCTATTATCCCTGACTGCGTGGGTGCCGAATAGCCGACCTGCAAAGAAACATGGCCAAGCGAATGCATCATGATTTGACATAAAAAAAAACGCACCCTCAGCACGTTCTAGCGGAACACAGAAATAGTATTATATGCCCCTAACAACATGATTGCAAAAGGAAATCTTGTCCTCTAGCTATAAAAAGACAACTTTTGCTAGCTAAGACACGTCCAAATCTGTTTTTTTTTTTCCTTTTTCACTCGACTGTTCGTTCCACTATATTACACGCTTTGTATGCTAATGCTACAAACCCGTCCATGTAGTTTTAGTATGTTTCTTTTTCTGGTTTCTGAGATATTTTTTCAGCATAACAGCAGACGAAATGGTGACAACTGACAAAAGGAAGGCGACTAACGAAAAAACAGCAGTGATGCAGGTGGTGGTTGGGTAATTAGCCGCGTCGTTTCTCATCTACATAGGCATACCTTCCTTTTTTTTATCTGTCCAGCCAAGAAGGTCCATCAGAAATTTAAAACAAATGGACGCAAACCTTTCATCGTAATTGGGACGAAGAGATGGATTCACGAAAGATTATTACGCATGGTTCGTGAAATCTGGAAGGGATGGGATCGTCTTCTGAAAACAACGTCTCTACCAGAGGCAACGGCAAGAGCCTAATGCTCGCCGCATAACAGAGCATATGTAAGATAAGAATGAAACGTAGTCATGGAGGAGGAGGCGGCGGGGCTTACGCAGGTGCCGAACTCGAAGGAGCCGCAGACGGCGACGGCGGTGGAGACGAGGACCATCCGCAGGGACGACCCTCCGTCCGCCTCCCGCCCCTCGCTCCCGCACTTGGACGCCTCAGCCTCGCCCCTGATCTTGGCTTCCGCGTCCTCCTTGCCGCAGCGCCGGAGAAGCGGCTCCGTCACCCCGCCGCCAGAGCAGCCGCCGCCGCCGGCCCCGACCACCCCGGCCTCCACATCCTCGGCGACCCGCACTATCCCCATTGGTTCTGCAGCTGAAGGGATCAGGAACCCACAAACAAAATAAAAAATCCTAGGACTCCACGCGCACGGCGGCGGAGAGATGGATCGGCAGGCACGGGCAGGCCGCAGTGCTCTCCTCTCCGGTCGGGCGGGCTGTGATGAGTGGGCGCCGCGGAGCTGGCGGGGGGAAGCGGGGTATTTATACCTGCCGCGAGGGGCTCAGGCAGGGCCCCCGGCGTCAGCCGCAGTGGGGCAGAGGAGGAGGAAAATATGTCGGCCCTTTTAGGAATTGTTTTTGAATGAACCGTGTGATGATTCATCTTTCTCTGGAACGATATTGGTGATCAAGCGCCGCGTTTTTTTTTTTTTTGTCTCGTCTGATCGCGCGATAAGCTTAAAAATTTTGCGAGATCAAGGGTTAGGAAGACGAAGGATCCGGATCTGGTTGGTTGGATGGCGACAGTCAGAGAGCTGTAGGTTTAATCCTGTGCGCACGCTGGAATCACGCTGTTTGTTGCTACAAACTTTCAGGCAATCTTGTATAGCCAGGCAGCCAGCAGAGCGCACCGGGAAATATCAGAGCATGTGCCTTGCTCTCTGAGGTTGGAGTTCATATCATAAACCATTAATAAAGTATTAAACCATGCATTTGGTAAGTTGTGCAGTATTGACCAACGACGATCTGAAATTTACCGTTGCGTTAACTCAAATTGGGCTCCGCCTCCAAGTCCAACAGATTTCAAATATGGTTAGTTAATAATATTTCCCGCATTGGCTAGCCTGTGCATGGGCAGAGGCATGGGGTTGTGATTGTGAATTGTGATGCGGCTCGTCGCGATGGATTGGTCGGCACAACTCACCGGTCGACATCCGTCTGCTTGTGAAACTCCAACAAGGATGTCGTTAAATGGCGTGCCATGTGGGTCTCGATCGAGTCCCGACTGTCAAGTGGACGGAGGTAGACGAATCAGGCATGTGTCGAAACCTGAGTTGAAAGGGAGCGAAGCGCAATGGAGTCTACCCAGCCAGATTTTTCTTCTTGTAATACTATTCAAAATCAGCCAAAATCAATCAATTTTAGCGCATATATTAAGCATGACACCTCTGTTTCCATTTTTCGCTGCTCCAATGCGCAGGAAAATCATTCGTAGCCATGACTCAAGATTCGGCCATCGGGACATGGCTCGCTTGCCTGGCTTATTAGTCTAGCCCAACAGTTTTTTCTCCTCAAATAATAGTATTGAATCAGTCTAACATTTTTCAAAATCAACAGACTTTTGAACCCGACTCGTGTGTATTTGGTCACTGTATCTGCCATCTGCCGATGGATCTTGAACCACGCGGCTACCACGTAATGAGAACATCATCAGCTCAGATATGACCATATTAAGGGCTTGTAAACTAAAGGTTAATCAATTCTATATCATGATTATGTTTGCTACATTCAATGAATTGATGTTGCGCCATGATGTGTGTTCATTATCATTTTCAGAAATACATAGCTGGATCAAAACGAGTGGTACACATACATGGAAGATATGGAGGATTAAAAATGTTGATTGGGGACCAAAGCCAAGTATTCTCACCTTACCCACCAGGCCACCATGTCACTTTTGGCCCAAGAAAGAAAGAGATTGAATCCAACACGTTTTACTACACAGACCATATTTGCTCAGAGTCGGCCGCTATCATCGATTTACTACAGAGTTTTTTCTGCCCACGGTGCTACGTCACCTATTTTTGGTCCGATGGGCTCTGTATCAAGTTGAGCCCAATAGAGGCGCATCCTAGGGTTGAGCCACGACATCCACTAGGTCCTGGTCATCCTCCACCCTCTCATATAGCTCCACAGCCGCCACAAACAGATCGAGTTTTGTTTAGTTGAAAGTTTAGCCATTGTTACTTTCTTGTGAGCGTGTCGGTCGCCTCCTTGTATCCACGGTCCGCAGATGTGGAGGCAAAAACTTTGGTTCGTACTCCGTACTATGCACCATTTTTCCGCCACACGCATGTGGGCGTGCTATGACTAGTCCATTTTATGATTTTTGTTTGCTTCATAATGCTTATTAACATGCGCAAATAATCGTATTGTTGATCTAAGAATGATGTGATGCAAATCATCTGCAACTTACAGTTGATAAAATAATTTATTTTTGAAAGGAAGTTGGTAAAATGATTTGTTTGCCAGAATTTTTTCAAAGGCAATCTAATAATTTTGGCCCACTTTGGAAGGGCTTATTCCCCAATTTTTTTCATAGGATAATCTAATAATGGCTCTGTGCGTTTAGGATTATCATCCCAGCCTGGCGGATTGTTCTCCTAACATAATACTATTGAATCAGCCCAGCGGATTATTCTCCTCTCGTACTTTCCAGTCCAACCCAGCAAGACTAGAGGGTAGGAACCGATCTATAGACTCCACTTATAGATGTTACAAATATTTCAACTGTATTCCGAAAACTCCGTGTGACTTCTCAACCATGTCACCAACCACGATCACACATGCCAGTTTTATGAGTCTGAAGTATACATCGTCCCTAGCGTATATGTATAATTCGTGGTTCTTGATGGTGTCGAGACTTATGTGTTGGACCGATAGCTTGTGGACCAAAGTTATGCAACTCTCCTCTGCTTCTGTTCCCTCCGATTTTATTGTTACTTTTTTTTGAAACGAAATGGTCTTTCACTTTCGTTGATAAATGCGAATTGAAAAATTATGGTGGGCACCGCAGATGTGGAGGCAGAAACTTTGGCCCATACTCCGTACTACGCACCATTTTTCTGCCGCACGCATGTGGGCGCGTTGTGACCAGTCCATTTTATGATTTTTTCTTGCTTCATAATGTTTTCTTTAACAAGCGCAAATAATCGTTGTTGATCTAAGAATGATGTGATGCAAATCATCCACAACTTACAATTGGTAAAATAATTTATTTTTGAAAGGAAGTTGGTAAAATGATTTGTTTGCCAGAATTTTTTGCAGAGGTAATCTAATAATTTTGGCCCACTTTGGCAGGGCTTATTCGCCAATTTCTTTCACGGGATAATCTAATAATGGCTCTGTGCGTTTGGGCTTATCATCTCAGCCCGACAGATTGTTCTCTTCACATAATACTATTGAACCAGCCAAACGAATTATTCTCCTCTCATTCTTTTCAGCCCAATCCAGCAAGACTAGAGGGTAAGGACCTATATATATACTCCACTTACAGATGTTACAAATATTTCACTTGTATTTCGAAAATTTCGTGTGACTTCTGAACCATGTCACCAACCACGATCGCACACGCCAGTTTTATGAGTCTAAAATATACATCGTCCCTAGCGTACGTGTATGAGTCACGGTTTTTGATGGTGTCGAGGCCTATGTGTTGGACGGATAGCTTGTGGACCAAAGTTATGCAGCTCTGCTCTGCTTCTGTTCCCTTCGGTTTTATCGTTATTTTTTAAAAAATTAAATTGTATTTCCCTTTCGTTCATAAATGCAAATTGAAAAATTATGGTGGGCACCGTAGATGTGGAGGCAGAAAGTTTGGCCCGCACTCCGTACTATGCACCATTTTTCCGCCCATTGTGACTAGTCCATTTTATGATTATTGTTATCTTCATAATGCTTTCTTTAACAGGCGCAAATAATCATATTGTTGAGCTAAGAATGATGTGATGCAAATCATCTCCAACTTAACAGGCGCAAATAATTTATTTTTGAAAGGAAGTTGGTAAAATGATTTGTTTGCCATAATTTTTTAGAGGTAATCTAATAATTTTAGCCCACTTTGGCAGGGCTTATTCGCAATTTTTTTCATGGGATAATCTAATAATGGCTCTGTGTGTTTGGGCTTATCATCCCAGCCCGACGGATTGTTCTCCTCACATAATACTATTAAACCAGCTCAGCGAATTATTCTCCTCATAGAATACTATTGAACCAGCTCAGCGAAGTGTTCTCCTCTCATACTTTCCAGCCCAACCTAGCGAGACTAGAGGGTAGGGACCTATCTATAGACTCCACTTACAGGTGTTACAAATATTTCACATGTATTCCGAAAAATCCTTGTGACTTCTGAACCATGTCACCAACCACGATCACACATGCCAGTTTTATGAGTCTAAAATATACATCATCCCTAGCATACGTGTATGAGTCGCGGTTTTTGATGGTGTCGAGGCCTATGTGTTGGACGGATAGCACTTTTTCCAGCGGTGTAAGATTCATAAATATAGTTTTTGAGATTCGAGAAACGTAAAAGCTAAAAGATTACCTGCTGGAAGATTCCATATTCACACGAGCACATGCACACATTTTACACGTTTGCATATCAACAGCCAACAAATTTTCAGTTCTCACAAATCTGCAAGATTCTCTCAAATCTGGCATGTACTCCGTATATAAAGTCTATCAGTGGGTGAACTTCCAATTCACAGTTTCAACCTTAATTTTGAACTCTCAACTAAAAGGGTAAACTTTGAACAATCCATTGAAAACTATAATATATCAACAAAAGAGAGCTCAACTCAAGGTTGAATGTACTTGTGCAGAAAAAGAGAGCCTCAGGCTCTTGCATATACGATATCCATCCATTTATATTCCGCATGTGGGGTTATATTATTTTTCCTCAAATCTCAGTAGATCCTGCACGCTTAGTGGTCCTTCAGGTTCAATTCATATGGCCATCCACAAATTTGTTTTGTGCGAGTACACCGCCAATCCTAGTAGTAGCAGCTACAGGTCACTAAAAATTGCCCTTGCCCCTATAATTAACCTCTTGAATTAGCACTTGGTTCCCCATATAGTGAGAAATGAGAAAGAGAAAAATCAATATGCTAGAGATGCTCTTAATGAACGAAGAAAAAGCGGAAGTCCCGTTTGTTTGCTTGGAGTTCCATCGCGGATGCATCCAAGTTCGTCTGTTCCGTTCCAGCCACCATTTCTTTTCATCGTTTGTTTATTATTACGATATGACACATATTCGTGATGAAGCACTCAAATGGTGACGATACTACCTCTGTATCAAACTTTTTGTCGCTATTAACTTTTGATCATAACGTTTATTTAAAAAACTGTACAAGTATCAAATATTTTGTTTAGATGATTTCGCACATGGACGTATACTACACGGTATATATATACGGCCGGACAGCCCCCACCTGGTCAGAACAAGAATCTGAGGCTGCCGGTGGAACGCATACCTCCAGACCTGCCCTGCCAAAGCCCGTGCATGTTACGCGCCTCGGCAGGACGACGTGGAATCTGCACACAAAACTTCCGGATTACCCCTCAATCGCTTGTTTAGATAGGGGCGTTTCGAAGGGAATTGATCGAAGGAGATTGGATAAAAAATGAACTAATATCTGTTCCAACCTCTTTCATTTCACCTCAATGCAGAAGTAACCAAACAAGGCCTTAGGCGCTGCAGTGTTTTCCTTTTCTTTTTTTCTTTTTTTCTTTTTTTTTTTTTTTTTTTTGAGGGGGAGGCAGCCGCAGTGTTTTGCAGATCGACCAGAGCGAGCGTCGACCGACACAAGGCTCCAATAATAGATCCTGCACACACACATCCACGTCACTGTTTGTAGTACCACAGTAGGACTATACTCCAACCAAGTAACTCTTCCAGCTTAATTAGCACATATGGTTAACGAAACAAGCCCCTCTAGCTTAGTATATGCAACCAGTTTGCTAAAGCAATCTCGCTCGCGGTCGCGGGGCTGTGAACGAACGGATCGGATCTTCCAATCCAGATCTGTTCACGAGATTGGAGCTAAATTAAGAGCCGATGCACATGATCAAGCATCACCTAGCTATAGGTTACCCATGACCAGGAACGAGCGACTTACCAGATGTATCCTATACGGGTACAGTGGAGACATTGCTGCTTCAACCAGCCCTAGCAACACAAACTTTGAAATTGCACTCGGGAAAATCTCATTCGCTTGATTTTCTGGACCACCAGGCTATCAGGGTTGATCTTACAATCGCAGCAACGACTTCAGGCGAAAATAAGGCATTGTCATCCAGCTTGTTACAATTGCACAGTGGCCAATAACATGCTCCACATTATTCAACACCATCTGCTGGAAATCTACGGCATACCAACAGGTACCCACAGCAGCTGAGAGACACTCACCAAGCCCTAAATGCCTAGATGAGACCACGTGTTGGCATTGCTGAAAATCAGAAGACAGTCCAATTACATGGTAAAGCAATGGAAGGTGGATTATGTGCTGTGTGCCTTTAGTGTGCAAACATAATTACTTACCATGCAATCTGGTTGATATGATTTACTATTTGCAACATGCCGTCTAAATATTAGTATCAGGATGTAGGAGTTGCCTCCTTTTCTTAGCCATTTCCTATGACAATTATTCCTACTCAGTTACACCATGCTAACAATAGGTGGGAAAGAAAAAAAAATCTTCTTTGTGATATTTTGACAATATGAAATGTCTCTCAAAGTATTACTCATATTTTGCAGAAAAATAACTCTAAGTATCGTGCATTATTCTCATTTCTGAATGATATACATTGACAACTATTTTTCATTCTTCAATAAAGTTCTACACTGACACTAGAGTAGCTACAAAACTCAGCAAGCTCCACAACAATTGCAAAAATGCTAGTCAAAGTCAATTACGAACCAATGATAACATCAAAATTTTCTGATCACCGGAATCTTCTGCAGAAGGTGTTTGAGTACCCTCTCTGACAACACCAAAACAACATCTTGGTGGACATATCAGTTTGGGAGGGCCAAAGAAACATTTATGCCATACGCAAGGCAATTGATTGCTACTGGTTGCTTGCCAAAATATCATCCAGTATGTGGGAGTAAGACACATTGCCTGTGCATAGCTTATCAACAAGTATGGTACAAGCAAACCTGCCCAATTTAAATCCAACTTTGAACATTATATCTAGGATCAGCAATGCATCATCCACTCGCCCTGAGGTGCTCAGCGATTCCACCAAAGAATTAAACGTCTCTTGTCGAGGTTTTATGTTGTTCTTCAACATACCTGCCAACCATGCCATGCCCTCATCTGATCTACCAATCTTACAGAACCCATTGATGATGTTATCGTTGCTGCCACCACAATGGCTCCAAGCCCTTAGCACGCATAGACTGGATCAGGTCCACTGCAGCATCAACCTGTCCTTCCTTACACATGGTGGCGATGAGAGGACTGAAGGTTGACACTGTCGGCTCCAAACCAGATGATGATAACCACTCGTACATCTGTATTGCCCGGGCCAACATCCCAACCCTGCATAAGCCCTGGATTAATGTGTTATAAGTGACCACATCATGCTCGATCCCCTTAATTGACATTTCCTCGAACACCTCAAGTGCATCATACACCCTCTCGTGAACACAGTACCCTTTGATGAGAATGTTACAGGTAACAGTGGTCTGCTTGAGCCCCTTCTCAAGCATTTCATCATACATCTTGCGGGCCTTCTCAAAATCACCAACTTTGCAGTAGTGTGTGACAAGGGAGCAGTAGGCATACTCATTGGGCTCGAACCCCCTGTCCACCATTTCATCCCACATCTTCTGCGCATCTCTAGTGCGGCGCATTTCAAATAGCCCGTGGATCACCATGGTGTACATAGCTCTGTCAATGCCATAGCCCCGCTGCTTGATCAGATTGAACACACGCAGAGCCTCTCTACCCATCCCTCGCCAAAAGAGCCCGTGAATGACCCGCTGGTAGACCACCGTGTCCGGGGTGCACCCGGCGGTGATCATGAGGTGGAGCGTCGCGGAGACCTTGGCGAAGTTACCTTCGGCCGCGAAGGCGCCCACGAGGTCGGCGGCGGCGTCGGCGGGCGGAGGGGATCCGCGTCGCGCGGCGTCGCGGAGGAGGCGGAGCCCAGTCGAGGGGGCGGCCCTCGGCGGCGTATGCCCGCGCGAGGCAGCCGACGGTGGTTGCATCGCCGGGGTAGTCGGGCGAGGAGGAGAAGGCGGAGAAGAGGCGGAATACGATGTCCGGGCGAGCGGCGCGGAGCGCGGCGCGGGACGCGGTGTTAAGGGCGCCGAGGGAAGGGTGGATGCCGAGGTGGGAGGCAAGGAGGTCGGCGGCGTCGGCGGCGAGTCGCGGTGGGAGGCGGAGGAGGAACTCATCGACCCCGGGCAGAGGATGGGAGGCGCCCGTCGGATCTGGGGCGGGGAGGTGCGAGGAGACGAAGCGGAGGAAGCGGAGCGATGGCGCCGGGGCGGGGAGGAGGCGGGAGAGCGTGAGGCGGGCGAAGTCCGGGTCGGAGAGGACGGTGCTGGGGACCAGGGAGAGGAGGCGGGACTCGAAACGCGGTGCCCGGAGGGCGGCGGCCGCGGCGAGGTCGGCGGCGTCGGAGACCGCATATTGCGTCAGATTGCCAGCGGGATCGGACGCGGAGGCGGAGCAGAGGCGTCTAACGAAAAGGAAGCGAGGCGGCAGCATGGCTGCGCCTTGCGACGGTGGCAGTGGCGGCGGCGGCGGCGGCGCGATAGGAGGTTTTCTCCGCGCCGGGGGTGTGAAGGTGCTAGTTGTGGGCCGATACAAAAATGGCCCATGGGGATTTCCGGTCCTCACAGCTAGTTCCCCTCTTCATTTTCTGAATCTCAAACACTGGAGAAAGGAAACATGCTTAATTGAGAATTAATTTGACTTGTTAGTAATTTAATACGTCTCCATCTCCTTCACCACCTCCCAAATCCAACAGAACTAAGCTAAAGCAGAGAAACCACCAAAAATCGCTATTTGAGATTGCTCGCGTGACCTAGGTTTTGATATGGATGCTCTCCCCTTTTCTCAAAATCGATTTCCCCCTTTTTATTTGTTTTCCTATGTAATTTGCGAATGATTTTCTGCTCCTGATTTCCTTATATGGTGCATTATGCGTGCTCTATGCAAAAGCAACTCTCCTAGTAGCAAAAGGCAGTGCCGAGAAGCACCGTATCCAATCTTTGAAGAACTCTCACCATCTTGCTTCTGCGTCCCTCCTAGTATATTATCTAGAATATGATAAACAAGAATAATACTGTCATCTATCAGATGAAATCCATAAATAGAAAAATAAAAAAATGAATGGCTTATACGTTGCATTATGTGTGCTTATTGTTGGAATTGAAGTTCCCTTAGTTCTCTTGTAAGGTTTTCAATCTGGTTTTGCTGTTCTCACTAATTCCTTTGGCATATGTGTTGTACGAGCTCTTTGTTCCCTTTTTAATTCAGAACTACTGGCGTCAGAGCAAAATGAAAATACAGAGAAGAGCAAAATGAAAATACAGAGAACGTGTACTTACTGTGAAAACCAAAAGAACGGGGAGATAATCTACAAACAGTGCTGAGAAGTACCGCATCCAAACTTTACTATATCATCATTTTTCTTCTGCATCCCTCCCTAGTATTATCTATAATATAATGAAACAAGGGAAATATCGTATGAAACCCATAAATGGAGAAGAGAAAAATGTATGGGATGGCTGTTACATCATCAGTCATCAGATTTAACAGCATACTATAAGAGAAGGGGCACCATTTATTGATCAAGATTGCAACACGTATTGCCATGTTTTATTTCCAATAATCCCAAGGGGTGGCAACAAGCACCCCAAACCATAGCAATAACATCACAAGTTCTACTGCTTCAGTGCATAAGGAGGGCATGGCACCATCTATGCAACACAATCCTAATGCTACTACAACCCTAGACCGAATGAAAAAGATCCTCTAAAACCCACACCCAGCGCTTGGTTGCCCCCCAGCACCATAACTTCATCATCTCACTCTTTCCATGAGCAGCTTCGCACCCTACTCCACATTGTTTCCTTTCCTTCAGGCCTCTTCCTCAAGCAGCTTCTGATCAAAGTGCCACACCCCTGCACCCAAATCATATACATCTCAACAATATCAACAGGGAGTATATGCAAAGGTATAGCACATGAAAGAGTGATGTTCAGCGACAAACTAACCGTGCCCCTTGCCCACTCTCCTCAGCTGGGCAACGTACTCAGATACCTTCTTGATGTCTTCGACCTTTCATGGAAGTACAAATTTTGTACAGTCAAAATTATGCAAGTGTTAACAACAGAAAAAACATGTGCAAAATAAAAAATTTGTTCTGCATAATTTGTCCATAACTGAAGAAATGTTTGGTTGCTTTTACCTGATCCGCAAGGAATTCACTCTCGATGAAGTCTGTCAGCTGAGGATCATTGCACTTTGTCGCAACCTGTTAATTATGGGCTAAAGTTCATTACAAACTGTCATGAGTGATACACTTTTTATTCACTTGAACTTAAAGAACTTACAGAGTGCAGGTTGTGCAGCTTCTCATTAACCAGCTTTTCCAGAGCCAGAGCTAGTTCCATTGCTGAAACCAGGCGCAAGGAACAGATCAAAACATAGCTATCAGATTAGTTTCAAAATACACCATACGTGGACAAAAGGCTAATCCAAGTTACAGAGTACTGACAACTACACATTTCAGGAGCATCCAAACTTTTATTCTATTCTACAAGTCATGTTAATAACTATCAGTGTTTCAATCCATTATCCATATGAAAGTTCCAACTCATACGGCCAGATTCAGTTGCAGAAAAAAAAAATCATGTCCACACCAAAAATGGAATTTTGCCACTTTCCCCTGCTCTACCACAGCATGCGGCCACCTATAAGTCCAATATTCACATCCCACCCTACTCACAAGCTAGCATCACCAAATACGCAGGAAATGCACGCCAACTCACCATACAAAGCATCGCCTTTCTCAGGGTGGTCAAACTCTGTTAAGGGCGTGACAATTGACTGGAGCCTCACCCTACCTCCACGTGTGTTCTGACGGCAGCACAAGAACACATCAGTACCACATCACAGTAAAACCGGCACGGACACGGCACGGACCATATGACATAGGCTGTAGCAATCAGAAAGATAATGGAAGCACTAATACCTGGTACTTCATGAGCTTTTCAGCATGCTCCCTCTCCTCATCACTTGATTCCTTAAAGAACCTGTAGAAATAGACCCGCAAGAGAATATAGTTATAGGAAGAAATTTTTAAACAGCAGGGGGAAGATAATTATGAAACGATGTCTTGCTCAGAGGCTGGTGAAAAAGAAACTTACTTGGCAAATCCCTTGAGAGCCACGTTGTCACGGTCGAAGTAGGCGAAGAGGGAGTGGTAAGCATAGGAGGCATTGTACTCCACACTGCGTCAATAAGAGCATCACAGTCGAATTAGTGCCATATTTGGTTGAATCCAAATCAAATTGCATAACTGGAATGGTTGGCAACTAATAGCACTAAAAAGAGCCTAAAATTAAACCCCATCTGTAATTTCACCCACTCAATTGAACACAAAGGCAATAGTTTGAAGAAAGAAGAGAGCACAAATTAGGAGACAGAAGACACCAGATGGAAGCAGAAATTACCGGGACGACAGATTAGGCAAGGAAAAAAAGAAACACTTAATTCACAAGCACCGAAAATCAGGGCGGCCACATATTCGCCCAAATCAACTAATTAGAATCCGAAAGCATAAGCAGGAGGTGGGGTGAGTGAAAAAAGGCAGGGAACAGTGACGCTTACTTGATCTGCTCGTTGATGGCGGCCTCGCACTCGTCGACGAACTTCTGGCGCGCGAGCGACTTGTCGGAGCTCTGGGGCACAAGGGAGAGCTCCCCCTTGATCTCCTCGAAGGGCTGGAAGATGACCCCGCTGAGCACCTCCTTGCCCTTCCCGGCGGCCCTGCACACGGCCCCAGAGGCCGGCGAGGCGCGCGGCGCCGCCACCCTGACGGAAGCGGGGGTGGCCACGGCCGCAGACGGATGGCTGGCCGCGGCGGCGGCGGCCGGGGACGGGGAAACCCTAAGCATCATCATCTCGATCGGTTCTGGAGGCCGCTGGAGAGAGGAAGGAAGTGCGGGGGACGAGTCGCGTGATTTCTGGGCTCGGGAATGGGATGGATGGGTGGGTTTGTGCGGTGGGAGCGTGGCGAGACGAGAGGAAAGGGATAGATATAGGCGCGTGGGCCTCGCGGATCGGCACCACGTGGACGGTCCAGATCGGGAGGAGGCGGGGGAGCGCGTGGAGGGCTCGTGGCGGGCGAGCGCACGGACGGGCGATATTTTTCCTTGGGCGCGTGTCTCGTGCGGCTGCGCCTCTGCTAGTGGGTCCCATCCCCATTCTTTGCTATGATTAGCCCGTGGAGGTAGCCAGGTATAGGGCGGCGTTCTATTTTGGGCATCTTTATTTAATTATTTTGTTATTATTATTCGTGTCAAAATTCTTTAAAGTTCATCTAGATTCTAGAAAGATTGATTTAAAGTTCAAATTTTCGAAATTTGCATTTATGCCAATTTCATCGTGCTATTGCTATGCTTGGATTGAATAGAATCATGAACAACATGATATAGGATGATTGCCATCAAAATCGAAGTCACTGAAATAGCTCTACTCCCGCAGTATGACAATAAGGCCTTTTCTAGCATCACTCTAACTCCACATATTTTTGCTCCACTCTAAACCTCTAGTTGGAGCATGCTCCACATGGAGTTAGAGCTGGTTAGATGGAGTGTTTGGCTAGAAAGATGGGTGTGGATCCGAAAAGGAGGATCTCTATAATAGATTGTCACTTTTACCCCCAACTTATGGCCCCACCGTCGTACTCTCATTTCCTATCTTCTTGCTCAGCACGCTCAAAGAGCACGACCGGATAGGGACCTCCTTGAGCAGGGCAGGACCGCCGCGGCACACGCTGGCTAGTGGCAACGTGGGACAAGGCCCCGCGGAATTGGTGAAGTTGGGCTGCTGCATAAATTGGTGGAGTTGAGGTGTTTAGCTAGAAAATTGGTTGGAGTTGGTGGAGTTTAGCTATAAGGCTTAAATATGTGTATCCAAGGCAAAGGGCGGGATGGCTGATATGCTCCATCTAAAAAAATGCAAGTCTAGATATGTCTTTGGACATGTGCTTTGTCCAGGTGCATAACTAGGATTGTATTTTTTTTCCTTGAAACAGAAGCAACTAGTGTAACGTATGAAAGCACAGGCTTATTAGAGCATCTCCAGCAATAGCCCCTACTTCAAGCCCCTACTTTATTGAGTAGGGGCCGGCCCCAACTGTTTGGGGCTCAAATTTTGTGTCCAACTCCAGCAACAGCCCCAACTCATCGGCCCCTACTTTATTAATGACAGAAGGGCCCCACCTAGAAGTGGCTCTTATCATTTTTTTCTTTTTTTTCTTTTACTCTCCCTCTCTTCCTGGGTTCCTCCCCGATGCTTCGCGTCTTTTCCTCCTTGTCCTCCGTTCGCCCCCTCCCAACCTCTGCACAACGCCCCCATGCTGCTCCCGATGCGTAGTGGAGGGAGCCCGCGAGCTCCAAGCAGCCACGAGTGAGAAGGGACTGCGGTGGCCGGTGGGAATCGAGCGGCAGAGGAGATCCGGCTGCGGTGGAGGAGGCGCTCCGAGCTGCGACGCGAAGGATGGGGAGCCCGACCGGCGCCGGGTAGAGATGGGCGGCTGCACCTTCCCATGGGCGAGGATGGCGCAGAGGCAGCCAACAGCGTGGAAGAGAAGGGGCTGCGCGCCCCAGGCGGAGCAGCGCCGCAGCGGGCGGCCATGGCGGACGCGGGGGATCCCAAACTCGTGGCCGGCGCTGAGCTCCGAGCGGCGGCATCCATGGGCGACGGGACCGCCGCCGCCATCTCGATCTGGCCGTCGCTCGGCATCCAGAGATGGGGAGGTGCAGAGCTCTCGGCCATGGGAGCTCAGAAGGGAGGCGAGAAGATATGGGGCATCGATTTGGCGGAGGGGATAGAACGCCGGCAGCTGGAGCACGGGCGGCGGCGCGGCTTCGATTCCGTCGGAGGGCGGGGGGAGCGGGATCCGCACACGCGCGCGCAAGGAAACCGAAGCAACCGCCGAGTAGGGGCCTCCCTACGGACCCGTGGGAGATGGGGCTGGGAGGGGGGGTTTGGGTGCCTCCCTACTCTAGGGGCCTGAGTTGGGGCTCTGCTGGAGTTGATTTTTTGGCTCTCGGCCTCTACGTTTTGAGTTGGGACTTGAGTAGGGGCTTTGCTGGAGTTGCTCTTACAAACAGCAAACTTGGGTTGTCTGATAATTACAGCACGCTCGTTTACATCCAGTAGTAGCAGAGTCGTGTGGCGACCACGCGCCCAACGATGACCCGAGACCCAAACAGCATCGATCTCATCCAGTAGGAGGACGGGAGATAAGATGAGGAGATACGTGGTCGCGACAGGACACACAAAAAGTCCGAGGCAATCAGGCAAAAGGCTTGTCTGCCACTGTCCACAAAGGCTTGGGGTCGTCACATGCGACTCGTGTACCAGCAGCCAAGGTGTGCAGGAGGAGCAGGACAACAACCAGCGTGTGGAGGCCTCACGCCCGCTGTGGACCAGATTGGCACGACGCCTGCCACCACAACCGTCGTCGTCCTCTTCGTCCTCGATCGCCATCCATCCACGTAGGCATACATGTATGTTATCTTTGACACGACTCCCCTGCAGCCTTGTGCTTCTGGAACGAGCTCCATCCGAAGGGTTCCATTCTCACTCGTTGCTTTGCTTCCTGTTGCTGGAGGCCAACGTTTCTAACTTCTCTTCTATGCATCGCCGCCATCCATCATCCACGTATGCAGACATATGATGGAAAAATCCAGCAAAGCTCACATTGTGCCGTTCCTATGTTGCTCACCCGGACACCCCATAGGACAGTACGGGCCACCGTCCAAGAGCGCACTCTTTGCTTCTAAGCAGTTCCAACTACGATTCTGAATTTTATCACAACTGAAACTACATCAGAATTCAAAAGAGAGAACCCCCGTGTGAGTTACTGTGTGGATCCATCAATCCATGAAGGGGGGAGACTTCCAATTCCAGTAGCTCCAAGTGCTGAAAAAAAGTACAGTGATGAACTTAGTAACAGAATAAAAAGAATTCCTAAGAAGCATAACATCGGTTAACATCCTATTTCTATCTGTGTATCCAATGCCTTGAAACAATAGGCATGTAAAATCTACTGACAAAAATATACAACTGTCATATTGAAATCACAATAAAGAACACCTATTTTATAAACCCATGCTAAATCTGAAAAAGCAATCGAACAAAGGTTTGTAGATACAGAACTTTGGTTCACCAGATAAATTTTACCTTTGTTTGATCAGAGGAATAACAATGGAAATCACTGGAGAAATAGTTCTAATAGTCCACTCTAGTTAGCCTGAAGCCCGATCTTGGTACTTAGGGCATGCTTGGTTGCCAGCCAGAGCTTGCCACCACCGACGCCTAAGCTATGGCCCCGATTTTGGGTGCCACACTCAAAATAAACTGTGAAAAACTGCTGCCACGATTATTTCACCAACCAAGCATGTAACTTTTTCTGTGGCGCCGCCTAAGCTTGGGCGTGGCAACCTATGGCGGGGAACCAAACACGCCCTTAATGTCATGGGCTTAAAGCCATTGCAAATGCCATTATGACATTCTGAGTTCTGACAGTGAGTGTGGATGGAAGGGTTGCAGTCCATGTCCAAAGTTTTCATGACCGAGCGACCCATTGGGTTCACCAAAGTTAGCTTGATTGTTCTGCTGACGTGTAGGTTCACTTTTGATAGGACTATTTACAGAGAAGCCATGGAGTTGCGATCTAACTGGAGAATATATATCATGAATGGTTCTGTTCTCCCCACCTTTTAGGGCCTGACTTTCCTGTTTAACATGTGAAAAAGAAAGTGCAGGCTCAAAATTTATGAACAGAAGGGGCAAGTAATGTTAAAAATGGATACGACATGTGTTACCAATAATGCCATGTGGATACCTCTTCAGTTGGTGAGTCACAGTATCCTGCCTTCCATTTCCAGAAGATTGCTTCGTAAAGCTGTTAAAGCACAGCTAAAACATGTTACTTCACCAGAGGAACTGATAGTGTTTGGTGGACACATAGTATGATTTGCCAAGCAGAAGACATGACTACATGAGCATGGCAGTTCATAATTCACAGGCAATTGTATGATCAATTGATCACTCATTCATTAAAAATGATTAAAGCAATAGTTGCCAGGCCATCTGTTGGGTTCTCATGCAAATCCTTAGTTCAAATGATTTGTGTGGGTTGATTTCCGATTACCATAGATGGAAGAACAGAAAAATAATTACATCAGGAATTCAGGACAACAAAAACTAAATGTGAAGTGGTATACATCAGCCGTACATCTACTAGCATCCGTAATATTTTATATTTTTCCCACTACCTAAAGATTACTACTTGCAGCACCGTTGTAAAACTTCCTAGGATATTAGTCATGAACTCCCATGTGACAAATACAGTGTATCTCTGTTCTCTGACAACATAATCAGTCCTTACGAAGGGAAACAGTCGCTGACAAAATAGTAAGGAAAGTAAGGAAATGACAATCGAACTAATTACCATAATCCAGCCCCTCCAGAACAGTTATCCTCAACCTTGATCTTTCAGCAGACATCAACCTTTTTTTTGAAAGAATAACATGGCAACATACATTGGACCTCAAAGAATAACATGGCAACTCAAAATAAACTGTGAAAAACTGTGGCTGCCACAATTATTTCACCAACCAAGCATGTAACTTTGGAAAAAGTCACTTTTGAAAAAATGGTCAGCATACATTGGACCTCAAATTTCGTAAAGCAAATTTCAGAAACACTACTAACTCCTTGATATCACCGTAAATAAACACTAAATATTTGGAGATGGAAAAGTCAATGATAGATATAGCCAGTAACCCAGTATTCCATTGTTGGGATCTTTGCATGGAACATTTTCCTAAAGAAACAGCATTGGTATGCTGTATTTTATTTTATTTTTTTTGAAAAAATATACTTTTATATTTCCAGCATTAAGTTACTCAAGTCTTAGTCTACGAATTGAAGAAGATTTTGAACCAAACCATATTATCATACAGGTTATGAAACATTTCCACTTCAATAAAACTGATAGTGAGTTTACCTTAGGAATGATTAAACCAGAGTTGCACCAAAAAAGATAATAATGTCTCCACTGAGGACACCACATACTATAAAAGCAAACATATTTCCTTGCAAATAATAGTGTTTTCAGCTGCTTTGGTGGAGTCTAAGCCATCAACTCTAGCATAATACATGCTTCACTTAATACAAATAGATGTGCGAATATATTGATGCGAAGTCACAACACCAAGAACTTCTTGTGCAGAACCTTCTCACTGGAACAAAAGTTGTGTTGCAATGAGAAGTTGTGAGCAGGAAAATTCTGCCGAATTCAAATCCAACTTTGCACATTACATCGCACCATCCACTCGCCCTGAGGTGCTCAGCAATTCTACCAAAGAATTAAACATCTGTTGTTGAGGTTTTATGTTGTTCTTCAATATACCTGCCAACCATGCCATTCCCTCATCTGATCTACCAATCTTACAGAACCCAGAACCCATCGATGATGATATTGCTGCTCCACACCAATGGCTCCAAGCCCTTAGCCCGCATAGACTTGATCAGGTCCACTGCAGCACCCACCTGTCCGTCCTTAGTTCCTTGCACATGATTGTTATGAGCGGACTGAAGGTTGACACTGTCGGCTCCAATCCAGATGATGATAACCACTTGCACATCTGTATTGCCTAGGCCAACATCCCAACCTTGCATAGTCCCCGGATTAATGTGTTATAGGTGATCACATCATGCCTGATCCCCTTAATAGACATTTCCTCAAACACCTCAAGTGCCTCATACTCATACAGTGGTCTGGTGCCTCATAATAGACATCTCATGAACACAGAACCCTTTTTTTTCTTTGCGAATTGCGAGTAGAACACAGAACCCTTTGATCAGAATGTTACAGATCACAGTGGTCTGGTTGAACGGAGCGATGGGGCCGGAGCGGGGAGGAGGCGGGAGAGCATGAAGCGGGCAAAGTCCGGGTCGGAGAGGACGCTGCTGAGGGCCAGGAGAGGAGGCGGGACTCGAAACACGGCGCCCTCGAGGTCGGCGGCGTCGGAGACCATTGATGGCATCAGGGTGCCGTCGGGATCGGATGCAGAGGCGGAGCAGCGGCGCCTAGCGAAAAGTAAGCGAGGTGGGGGCATCAGGGCTGTCATGGTTGTGCACCGCCGCCGGCGGCAGTGCGATGGCGGCGCGAGAGGTTTGTCCATGGCTCCACGCCCAGCCCAGCCGCAAATCATATTTAGTTGTGGGCTGACATGAAATGGCCCATCGTGGCCAAACGGGCTAGCCCAGACGGGCGGCACGAGGCACGGTCCGATTTGGCCCAGTTCTAGTCGTGCCTCTTCTTCTTCTTTCTCTCTCAAAAATAAATACATTTTCTGGTGCCAGAAATCAAAATCTGTCTGAAAAAGGACTAGTAAAATTCTTAAGACAGAAAACACCATTGAGCCCAACCCCGGAGAAACCCTAGCGAAGCCGGTTCCTCCTCTCAGGCGCGGCGCAAGCATCCGCGACGAACGATGGCCGGCTACCGCAGCCGGAGTCCGAGCCGGAGCTACAGTCCGCGGAGGCGGTACAGCCGGAGCCCTCCTAGGCGCAAGCGCTACGACGACCCGCGCGACCGCTACCACGGGGGCGGGGGTGGCGGAGGTGGAGCCCGGCGTGGGTACGGTCGGCCGTCGGCGCAGTCCGGTCTCCTCATCCGCAACATCTCCCTTACAGTCAGGTGAAATCTCGATGTGCCCCGTGCCTGGGGTTCTGACTGGTATATGACCTAGGGTTTGGTGGACTCGGCGCTATCTGGTTTGGTCGAGGTGTTAAGACGCTAATCCTAAACTTGCTAAATTTTGTTTGGATTTTGGGAGCCATTCACTAGATGGTCTGCACATGATAGTATTGCATTCTTAATCCACTAAGTAGTTTTTTTTAATCAATGTACCATGTCATATTGTTGGATCAGCCTTTTTAAGACTTTGACGACTTTAGAATCAATCTGGATTTTAATTGGATGTAGTGGGATGACATTCTCCAACACTTTAGTTTTTTAGGAAAATAGATTACTGGTTCGTATATGGAGTTGGTGCTCATGATTATTAGTATATTGTAGTCAAGGGACATTGCTTGTAGTTATAATCCAAGCCTTTTAGGTTTGTTCATCCGACCATATTGGTGATCAGATCTAAGAACATGTTTCGACATCTCATTTAGTGGTTGCCACCATGTACAATCCATGAACTTCCTTCTTTTTTTGCTCATCTACTGCAGGCCAGAAGACATCCGTGTTCCATTTGAGCAATTTGGCCCTGTAAAGGATGTGTACCTTCCAAGGAACTTCCACACCAGGTGACAATAGCTTTCTTAAGTTTCTTTGCATTTCTTATATCAAACTTTAGTTTCGTTTCATGCCAACCTTTCCATTGAGGCTAAAAAGCAGATGCTATATGGCACGCTTAGGAGACTGATACACTATGCTGCTTGAGTGTTTATTTCCACAGTTCATTTGAAGACTAATGTTTGACCCTTTTGGATGCAAATGATAATGTAGTAGAAATGGATCGAAATTCTCTCAATGAAGATGCCTTGTCTTTTTTTGTCAATATGTATGATATCATAGTGGAGTTTGTGTTTTATATTCTGTCTTTGATAGATAGTTGTTTTATGCGCCTTTGCCTGTTCTTTTTTATTTAGTGATTGGAATGAACAGCCAGCTGTTGGAAGTTTGGAGCAATGAATTGTCTTTTTTCTGAATTATAATAAGTTTCTTCTTTCATGAGTTTTAGTTGAAACGGTCAATTTTACAGGGAACTTCGTGGTTTTGGATTTGTGAAATTTCAATACCCTGAGGATGCAGCAGCAGCCAAGCAAGAGATGAATCATCAAGTTATTGGTGGTCGAGAGATTTCTATATCTTATGCTGAAGAGAATAGAAAAACGCCACAAGAAATGCGCATGAGAACAAGAATAAGGTAAGTTCATCCTTTATCCATACTCTAGATTGGCCTTAATGGTAATAAACTTGAAGTAAGCAAAGATTTAATTCATGATTCTGTTGCTGTAGTGGTAGGTACATGGATGGAAGGTACACACGACGAGCACTATCAAGATCTCCAAGGTCTCGTTCCCACTGTAAGTGTAAAGTGCTTCGTAAAATTTATATACCATATTTTTTTCATTTTATTATAGAAATAGTAAACACCTTTTGTTTCCTGGCAGCTTATTCACCCTCGCCGTCTCCAATTAGGCATCACGTCAGGTTCGAACCCAATTTCTGTTAAATAGTATATGCCAATTATCTTCACTCTTATCGGTCCTACGAACATGTATCCGCTTCTGGCTTCCTAGGAACAATTGCATTTATGCAATTTTCTTTCAGTTGATATAGACATATTGCTTATCATGATCAAACCAGTAGGATTAATATGGTACATTGGTTACAGCGTTCCAACTATTTTATTTTAGCATATGTAGTTTTGTAAATGTCCATCACAAACCCTACTTAGACAAGAAAGAAATGGTGTCAACTTGTCTAGAAGTTTTTCTTTTGAGGTTAATAAATCCATAAAGCCTAAAAGCCATGTGGTTAAACGCCTCTTATCTCATCACTGTCATGGTGATTCATTTGAATTTAGGTAAAAACAAGGAGATAGAGATTATAGCCCCCTTTTGTAAACATATAATGTTTTAGAAACAAACCTCTAAATTTAATATGAAAAGTGTTTTCAGAATATAATATTACGATATCTGACTGCTATTTTCTATAAAAGAAGCTGTCAAAATTGTGAATTGGTGACTCAAAAAATCATTTCCCTTGCTGATTTATTTAGCTCCATAGTCTTTCTTATAAGTGACTTTTAAGACTCGAGAATGATTGTGTAGCTCGTCCAAAATGTTAAGTTGTATTTACAACAAACTAAAGCAGTATTAGAAATTGACAAACATAGCTTTCGTACATTGTACAGTGTTAGATCATTTGATAATTTTTTATTTATGTAATAATATATGTTCTTGACATAAGGCTTTGAATTTTGCTCTGAATTGTGTTGCTCTGGTTGTGTTTATTATCCAGTCAACAAAGAACATAGAGTCTGTAAGACCAAAAGACAACCATGTTGTTTGGAGAATAAAGACCAAAGTGAAAGTACCGTGACCTCCAGAGTTGGAGAATGTGAAAGGCATTACTGTTAAAGATAAAGCTATGTCACCCAGAGTGTAAAGATAATCTTGGCTAAGAAATCTGGGGGAAAGAGTATTTCTCAAGTGAGTTGATTCTGTTGAGCAGCACCTTAACGCATTGCACATTGCATGTTTGGATCAAAGTGGGTAGCTTTTATCGATATGGGACAGGTAAAAATTGACATCTCACTTTATAACCGTGTTGGGATAAAAAGTGGTATTTTACTGCCAGCTGCCGTTGATTGTTCAGTTATATAAAATTAGTTTGTTGATGATTCTACTTTGTTCTTGTACTTGCCAGGTATTGTACAACCTTTTGTCCTTTGCGTGACATCCATACTCACGTGATTTGAACTCCTTTACTATTTTTAGGGGCAGGAACCACCATGACAATTACTCACGCCGTGAGTCATACTCTCCACGTCCTCGAGACAACAGGCACTACAGGTCAGATAGTCGATCTCCGAGCCAAGATGGTGGGAAACCTCATGTGTCACCGGTCACTAACGGACGTGGCCCACCTGTTGTATCCAGGTTTAGATCTTGCTCCTAGATCTTGCCATTTTTTATTTATCGCTTTTGTACATTCTTTGTGTGGTAATTCAACATTTAAACTATGGTGTTTCATTCAGCCCCATATAATATGATGCCATTTACGATGCCTGAGAATGGAGGTGGGAGGATGGAAACAGCAGATGAGATAATGCCTTCTTTTGAGCAATCTTCCCTAGAAGAGATCAGTTAGTTTTGTAGTAAAAGCATGCTTGTATCGATAGGTGGTGGTTTTGATTTGAACACACTTTGTTTCTTTTTGTGACGCTTGTGCTTTTCAAACTGATGGTACGGTTATGAAATTTTGTGGGCTCTTCTCGCTTCAATGATACATCATATCTTTGGCAAGAACATTTCCACCCGTCTTAATGATGTCCTACTCGCGAGTTCAGATATTATTGTCACTGTGTTTGTTATGAAGACATATTGCCATATTGGTACATCTATTGGCTGAGAAAGCTTTGAATGGAAGTGTTGCCATTGGAGTCCTGTGCTTACGGTAAGAAAATTGAATTAGGACTGTCCTATGATCAGAAATGCGCGGGTGGACTTCGTAACGTCTGTGAATTTTGTTCTTGACGGCGTTTTTTCGGTGAGTGTGAAGTGGGAAAAGATAGTGCTGCCTTGCAGTTGAAGTAACGGGGAAGTGGAAATGCTTTCAACACTCATCGAGCAGCCCAATGTTGACATTGTGATTTGTAACATGTAGCGCAGTAATATTCGTCTAGTGGCACATGATCACTGAAAAGTCGTCGCATAGATTCGAAACATATGTAATTAGATTTTGAAACCTGTTAAACTATACAATTTGATCCACTGATCATTGATACCTTGAATAAGGTTGACCACTTTGCGTCTCTAGTCTTCTGTAATCTATCTACCTGAAGTGCTCGATACCGAAAACCCAAACAAGCATCATCCGTGCAAATTTTACCTAAATTTTAAAATTGCATTACAAATCTTGAGATTTTTTTTTTTGAAATGGAACAAATCTTGTTGTGCATACCACTCCGCAGGTCCGCACTCCCGTCCAGGGTTTTTTTCCCGACCGCTACCGGTCCGGATACCGCGGTAACCGGTCAAACCGGTTCGGACCGGTAGCGGTACCAGCCGGTTTGAAACCGGCCAAATTTAAAAATTTTAAATTTGAATTAAAATTCAAAAATTTGTCAAACCGTTCAAACCGGCCGGCTAACCGCTCAAACCGGCCGGCTAACCGCTCAAACCGACCAAATTTAAAATTTTCAATTTTTAATTAAAATTCAAAAATTTGTCAGAACCGTCAAACCGGCCGGCTAACCGTTCGAAACCAGTTGAACTGCGGATTTAATTTGGTTTTTAAATTTGTCGGTTTCTACCGGTTTCCGGTCAAACCGGTCCGGCTAACCGCTACGGCCTGCGGTTTGGCCGGACCGGTCGGGAAAAAAAAAACCCTGCTCCCGTCAGGCCTCGAGTCGTGCCTAAACAGAGGAGGTTTGCTTCGCTCTGTTTCCTCCGTCCGGCGGCGCTTCCTCTGACTGGATCGATCAGTATCACCGGCAGCGGCGACGGCGGTTACCCGGCGAGGGCGACGGGATGGAGGTGCCGTGGCTGCTGGTGGCGCACGGGTCGGTGACGGCGCTGGTGGTGGTGTCGTTCCTGTGCGGGCAGTGGCCCATCTTCGAGGGCACCTTCATCCAGAGCATCAACCACTTCCTCACCTTCGGCGCTTACCACTACCTCCTGTACGTTCTCGCGCCTCTCTCCCCACCTCACCTTCCCTCCTGCCCCTGCTTAGCGAGTGGTGGGGTTGTTCGCGCAGGCGGTTCGTGCAGGCGGTGTGCGGCACCGGGGCCAGGGATCTCGTCCTCGGCGTCGAGCAGTACTGCTGCGACCGGCCCAACCCGATCCTGCAGGTACGTGCTACTCATTCGGTACTTAAATTGCTAGTGATTGGGGGAGAAGTGTCTTGATTGTCAATGGTGGGGAGAGTTGTTTATGACGAAATGTGCATCTGATGAGGATTTAGGGTTTTTTTTTTGCTTTCAGTTTCGAAAGCTTGATACTGCATGATTCTGAATTGTTCTCACTTCTCAAATTGTTGCTAGGGAGTGTGGGTTAATTGGTAATTTGGTATAGGATTGGTGGTCGGTACCCGCTCAGTAGCGCCAATGCTCGATTTAGTTCTGCGAATGCGGAGCTTTTTCTGAACCAGAATGTAGTCGATCAGAGCACGTTGGGGCTTCATTTAGTTACATGAGTTGGGTAAGCCTGCCGCATATTCCAAACAGTGAACATGTAGCCAAAAGCTGTTGATTGAGGGAGGAATCTTATTTTCTTCAGGTTCTATGAAACTGTTAAAAGGCTTTATGCTACTCAGCTTCTTCGCCAGTGCAGCTTGGATATGCGAGGTGTATGGCTTTATATGGAGGTTGATTTGGAGTGAACTAAACGTAATTGAGTGGGTGCTTTTTTGCCTGTAGCCTTGCGATTGCAGTCAACACATGATTGTGTGAAGTTGTGAAATGTGAATACGTGGGGGAAGATTGTTAAAGGAGGGAGGTAAGAGAGACAGGAGGAGGGGAGAGAAGGACTTGGAAGTCAGGGGAAGTGAGTGAGGACTGGAAGGGAGACCAAGTGAGAATAGTGAGTCATGTTGCTTTTTAGGGTCACTTGGCATGTATAAATGTCATGCTTGTACAGTCTATCTGAATTTAAACTCTGCACTGAAATCGGCAGCACACTGGTTTAATTTTATGTATGAATAATACGTACATAATTCATGTAAACTTCAGTTCCTCTTAAGGTTGATTTCCTGTTTTCATGAGAATGTTTACTTATTGATTATTCCACTAATATTCTTGGACAAATGACTGGCATAAAATACCTGGCATGGAAAATCTGTAGCTCACTCATATGAAACTTCCAACTGAGCTGAGAGTTTTGCTCCTGGAATGTTAGCTGAATGTATAAAACATTTAGCGTACGCAATATATCCAAAACAGTAGTTTGTGACTTCATTTCCTCTCTCAACTGCAGGTGTTTTATGTTGCCATAATTGGGGTGACATATTTTATAATAGTGCAGACATCTTTCGAGTACATTCCTGGGTATTATGTGAGTGGATGGCACAGGTAGCTTGCAACTACATTTAATAATTTGGGATAGATTTCATTGCCCATCTCTAACGACAAAGAGGTCTATTCTGCAGATATTTTAGCATCGTTGCTGTTGCTGTTGGTGCTATACTCTTTGTGCTCACTAGCTTTTCTGATCCTGGGACCGTGACTGCTGAGAATGTTTCTCAATATGTATCTGCCTACCCCTATGACAACATTATTTTTGTGGAGAAAGAATGTTCTACTTGCAAGATTACTAGGTATATTTTACTAATCTGTCAGCTAGCTATTGCATATTGAAAACAGTGAAGTAATAATCTGTAAGATGGTAATTAGCTGTTTTCTTAGTCACAGTGTAGATGCAGTGAGTAACCCAACACATATGCAACAGATAGAACTGATTTCTTTGAAGTCCTTTTAGTTTTGTTAACATTCTAGGATAAATAACTTCCTTTCTCCTTTAAATGTTAATTATAGCTGTTTACCTTTATTTCCTATCTTAAAGTGATTTATCAGTACTTATGTGCAGGCCAGCCAGGGCAAAGCACTGCAGAATATGTGATAAATGTGTTGCTCGATTTGATCACCATTGTGGATGGATGGTACTTGCACTTGCTTGTTGATGGTATTGTTTTTGCTTTATTTGTGTTCTGAATTTGTCCTTGTTGATACAGAATAATTGCATTGGGGAGAAAAATACTCGCTATTTTGTGGCCTTTTTGGTTTGGTGAGTTTTGCTCAGGTTTCTTTTTCAGCCTACCTTATAAACCTTTTCTGGCCTAAACGGGGAATCTGAAGGCTCATGCCATTTCTCACATATCTTTATATATTTTCTATGTTTACCTTCTGCCTGGTTTATAGCCTAAATAAAAATTCTGATCATCAACACGATTTCCATTTTATGCTCCTTTGTGTTACTATTGTCGAATGAACCACTATTCCTTCTGAGTACCGAATATTAACCCAACTACAAATAACATCGATAGGACATCAACCAATGTTAAGACAAGTAAGCGGCTCAAAATAGATATGTTGTCTGACTTTGGCTTCAAGATTAACTTTCTTACAATAAGTTGGCTTATGTGAAAAGCTTAGCCTTCTAGAACTCTACAGCATAATTTTCTAATGTAGTGTGCAAACTGCAGTTGTTAAGATGCAGTGTTAACTACTGATCCATTTGTGCTGTAACTTCTTGGGTTTTGTTATAACTTATAGATCATCTTATCTTTGCATTGCCATATCAATCCGGGAGATTCAATCAGCCACTTGGCTATTCAACCTAGACAAACAATAGAACCTTTTTGTTATATATAGTCATAATTGTCTCACTAACCTAAAATATTTAAGAAGTTTGTTATTGATGACTATTTAGCATTTTTTATTTACATAGTCTTCTCATTTTTACCCTAGATGTTTTATGATTTACTTTGTCCTCCTTTTCATAACAGGCATTTTCTTATATGTGTCTATGGGGCAGTAATCCTTGGCTTCATTCTTGCTGGTGAACTAAAAGAGAGGAAAGTTATCTACATTCTCACAGGTAATTCAATGCCTTCTTGAGAACTTGCTGCCTTGTTTAACGTGAGTAACTGAACGTATCTGCAATAAAACTTAGCCATTCACACAGGAGAATGAGTTCTCTTATGGGAGGGTTAAACTCTCCTAATAGTACTTTTTAGAAAATTGTTTACCATCTTACTGAGTCTCCGTAATTTCTGAATTGATTTGAATGACCTCCATGCACTAATAGAGAGATCATATAAACCGTGTTACATAGCACTTAATGGACTTATATTTTTGCATTTGTATTGAACTGTTGTTGGATTTTGACAGCTTATTATGGTATTGATAACTCATTCTCGGGATTATTTCCACATGTTGCACAGGTACGATAGAGGAACACACTGAATCCAATCTCTCTCTCCTTTTTACCGCTGTACTCAATCTTTTTTTTTCTTTTACCCTTGTCAAATTTGCAGTGGTTGCTTGCTGTACATAACACACAAATACTTCTGAGTGTATTTTTGGCTATACTAGCATTACTCCTTGGTGGTTTCTGCGCCTACCATACACATCTTTGTTTAACAAATACAACAACCAACGAGGTAAGACATACAACTGCACTTATACATTTGCTTCTGTTTATTCTTTCTATGTTGTAGTCTTAAGAGACTAGCTTCCCTTACTCTCTGGGCATGGATTTTGTTTCGGTGGACAAAGTATATCTTTCTAGATAAAATACTAGACCAACCTAGGAGGAACTAGGTGGTTTTATATTAATAAGAAAGTAGGCATACAAATTCACCTCGAGGACTTGAACATGGATGTCTAGGTGCACTGTGTACATCGACACCCTCAACTGAGCTGTCCATGTGAAAAAACAGCTGAGCTGAATTGAACTATATAAAAAACAATATTTTGAAGAATGTTTCTAATACAAAAATTCTTTCCACAAATCTTCTCCAGTCATTCAAATGGCAAGACTACATGATGTGGATGAAAAAGGAGAATGAAGCGAAGGCAAACTGCTGCTGCACTCAAGGCCAGCATGGACTCATCTAACAGCGAAGCACACAAAGTTCTCCAAGCAAATGGAAGGCATTCTTCGTTAGGTCCCGAAGACCGAGTGTGGAACCGGTTGTGAAAAACAACATATATGACAGAGGCATGATTAGAAACATGTGTGAGGTGATTGTCCCTTTGTCGGAGAGGAAGTCTTTTTCCTGCAGGAAATCAGATTAAGATCGACTGTTCTTACAGCTGTTGTATCACCAAACTGTTGTATATCCCTGTAAAATTCGCAAAACATTTTTCTATACCATAGAGGAAATATTTTCAGGATAATCTTTTTCAGGACTGATGAGTTAGCATCAAATATAGATTAGAAGTTTTGGAATTCTGTTTGTAACTTTGTACACTTTCTGAAACAACAGACATATGTAATCTGTCCCAAAAATAGAGGGCACTTGCTGCGACAAAAGGTGATTACAGCATTGAGAAAAGAAAAAAAACTGTTGCGCAGCACAGCAATGTATTTGAAGTAAAATTAAATTAGTGCTAGGAAGCAAACCCTGTGCAATAAAAAGTTTACATAGCCGGCAACTGTAGTATTTTTCAATGCGATAAGCAATTGGCGGTTGCGGTTCATGGAACACCGGAGATTATCTGCTCATTGCATCTGATTATCACACATTTTTCTTGGAGGAATTTGATTATCTGCTCATTGCAGACTTGCAGTTTTCTTCGAAGAATTTTGGAAATGGAGCTCAATTGCGACCCACCATTGGAGGGCACCCAGAAAACTAGAAAACCTATACAGAATCTAAAAGGCGGAAAATGAATGCCTCAATTTTTATCATCTCTGCTACCTGCATCCCTTCTGTAACTTCCTGCCTACAAACAACAGTCGAAACTGCAACCCTCTTATGCACTTGTGGGGGGCGAAAAAAGGGAAAAAGTAAATATTTCTGAACCCTTTGAAACTGGAACTATCAGCTTATAACTCGTTTGACCCTAATGTGAACCAGAAAACATCACTTGACATAGTCTGCATCATCAAGAAACCGGGCATACTTTGTCCCGTTCAGCATGTCGCTCACATCCTCCCAATTATCGACGAGGTCTGGGAGGGGTCTGGTATGGATCTTCACATGCTTGCTGGACAGCTTCATCACCGGAACTCCGAGGAATTCCTGCACTCGGGACAGTGCCTGTATAAATCATAGAAGAGGGAAAAATATGACATGAGTAACTTGGAGCTAATCAGAAGCTGAGGACGTCGTTTGTTTGTGGTCACTACATTTTTGTCCCGGATCACATCCTCATAGTAGAGGGTCATGTGGCGAGTTTTGCTGAAGTGGCCCAAGCAAGTTCTCATGGAATGTTCAGCGCTTCTGATGCTTGGGATTAGAGTTGACACATCCATCTCTGGCTTAAATCTTGCGAGTATCTCAGCCTGCTCAAACAAATGGTACTGACAGCATTTAAACCATCTTTTGTTTGCACAGTAATTTTCATTACTTCATTGCCTGTTTGACTTTGGTTCATTCAAAATTTGACAGATCACTAGGGTATTGGTAATGTTTTCTAATTAGTAGGCCTATCCATAATTGATTCACAATTTAGAAACTACATGAGATTATATTTCTTCAGAAAATGTAACTGAGGTTGCATATGCATGAGATACCTCCTCTTTTGAGTGAACGTGTGATTTATGGATGCCATTCAACTGCTTTGTTCTTCTATCATAGTTGTTAGCCAACACAGAGATAAGCCTCCGTAGTGTATTCCTCCTGAAGAGAAGTATCACCATAGCCCCTTTTCTGTTTAAATAATCAACAATGTCTTGATGGTGCTCCATGAGTCCCTGCAAAATATGCATGGAGCAAACTACCTTAATGCAACTCAGTGCTTTTATGGTTCATATCTAGCATTTATCTGGGCAAAAGCATGATTAGTAGTTTTTTAAGTTATCAAAACCCTTATTAGTAGGTTTGGAGTACAAGAAAAATAATTACAGTCAAAGGCTACGTGTAAGAATCTACTGTTGCCACTTCTAGACCAACCAAACAATATGTGCTTTAAAAGCAGATCACTGAGTAAACTTTCACACAGACCACAGTAGAAGTGGGGAATGAAATGATAGCTTACCTGATTTAGCATCCACTTCAATCCAAATGCTGCTGTGCATTCATTTTTTGCTGCACTAGTGTGCCAGTCCATGCTATACAATTTATCAAGAGTCCTCAAAATAGTTGAGATATTTTCTCTTCTATCTCTCACAGAGAAGATTTCACCATTTGAACTGACATTTGGGTGGCTGTTCAGCAAAGTCTCAAACCACCCACTTCCCGATCTTTGCATAGATACAATAACAAAGAAACGGACTGGGGTACATGCGCATTCACCCCTTTGAAATAGGAAATGAGCACAGAAATAAGAATCAGAGTTGTCCCCCCCCAAAAAAAAAAGAATCAGAGTATAACATACACATATTATAACATAGAACCTGGGGCAGGCCTTCTATCTTCAGAGGAAGTTACCTGTCATAAGTGATAGGCTTTGGGAAGTGCAAATATCGTTTCTCCTCATGTGGAACTGCAGGTTTTCTGCAAATACTTTTTGTTTGTTCTTCTTCGTTGGTCAATTTTTCTTCATTTTCGAAAGTTAACTGATTAAAAGAGAAGTAGCAGACATAGAAGCCAAATAATGCAATCAAGAAGACGAGGACTGATCGTAGAGGAAACACTGGACCTTTTGAACTTTTTAATGGGTAAGCACTCTGCAAAAATGAGAAATCAATGATCAGTGATGTTAAGAATAAGTGTAAAAAGGGGGCGTACCCAGTGCCGTAGGCTCCCACACTATGCGAGGTCTGGGGGCAGGTTGTTTAGCGCACAGTCTTTCCCCGCACATAAATGTGCAGAGGCTGGGGCTTGAACCTTGGACCTTCCGGTCATAGGCGGTGAAGCTCTAGCACTGCACCAAAGGCCGCCCTTTTGATGTTAAGAATAAGTGCGATGAAGAAATAACATTCCGTTCCTCAAAAAGAAAAAAAAACATTCCATATCATTACCATTCTCTCTTGCAATAGCATCTTCTAGATCAACTGTCTGTCTGCCTTTTCCTTGCGTAGCATGTGAGCAAGAAATCGATGTCTCTTGCCTTCATTGACAGCACCCCTCACCTTTTGTGAATGTTGTTGTACTGCAAGTGCATTTATAGAATTTCAAAGTTAGCCCCTGGCCAATGAAATATATATGCACAAATTTCTGGATGTAAGAGGTTTATTTGTTCCAGGAAACGCAAGGACACTTCAGTCCAGAAAAAAAATAACATGCTCATGCTGAAATATTCAAAAACTTAAATGATTCTAGACTAAGCAATGCAAAAACAGAAAACATGAATTCATTTTGGCGTAGGATTCGCTGGAGGACCCAGTCGAAATGGCCTAGCTTTTTCCCCGGACTATTATCAGTCCCCAACCGTATGGCCGTACAGCTTTCCTACTACACAAGCAAGACTATTTAAGATTGTGACAGGCTGACAGCTACATTTTTTTAGATAATGGAAAAGGCTGACAGCTACATGCATACAAGTAGTTTAGGTTTAGCTCTCGCCCAAAAAGAAGGAAAGAAAGAAAGGCAAAACAAAATAGTTAAGTCAGAGGAAGGATGGCAGTGGCTTAGCGCAGCCTAAAACTTGATTGTGGAAATTTTGTGCAAAGGTACTCGTCGGTAACTGCATCATCGCAGCTGTATCAGACAAGACTCGGTAAGCGAAATGCACATTTTCTTCAGTGAACGCGTAATCACTCGAATCCCCTTGGACAACAGCTCAAAGGACGGCAGAAAACACGGTAGCAACACATGGAAATGGAACCAGCAAAAATGGGTCGAAACGATGGAAGGGTGCCGAGAATGCCGAAGCGACTCCAAGCAACAGGCAAAGGAATATGCTTGAGCAAGGTGAGAATCCTGGGAGAAATGCTGAAGCGACTCCAAGCGGAAATCTGACCCCATTTGCCATGAGGACAAAGGAATCCATCCTCTGCTGATGATGGAGTAGACAGCCGACAGGAGAGGAGACAAAGCGAGTCGATTCCTCGCAGGTTCAGAGGAATTCAGGCTACGAGAGATACAATTCTACAAATACAACCCAGACCAAGAACGCCACGGGATTGAACTCCCAAACGCCCAGCAAGCTCGACGCGCAGGTTATCGGCATGAGGGATCACGCATGGCCGGCCAGCCGGCCTCAATCTTGGACCGCCGGCCGTGGCCATGAGCACAAACAAGTTAAAACCATGAGCACAAACAGGTGTCTTTGCTTTGTTTACCTGATCCAGCCGCGATGAGGAAGCAGTGCCGATCGAGCTCGACCCGGAGTGGGGGAAGAAGGCTTTGCGAGCGAGGAGGAAGGGAGCTTGGAATAATTCGGACTTCGGAGGGAGAAGAAAAGAGCCTGGAGAGAGAGTGCTGTCGTGGTTTCCACTTTCCTGAAGGAAGGAAAGAGAGAGAGGAGAGAGAGAAGAAAATAGAAAGCTCGGAGAGGTGTGTGACAGCGACAAGCCGAAAGGAGACACAGCAGCAGAAATTACATGAGAACAGAGGAGGATCGTGCTTGCTGGCTCGCTGCTGCAGCAGTAGCTGGGATTGGGAAGAGGTGCTCATGGTCATGAACCACCAGCCAAACGGATGCATGGTAGGGTTTGGTAACGGCTTCCAGCTCGGAACTGCTTGCCGGCCGCGTACTAGAGTGCTATTCCTACCTACATGTACTTGCCTGCCATCATGTGTTGATGTACCGGCTTGTTAGCTGGTATTAATTCAATGTTTTTTGTAGAGGAAATGACTAGTTGTGTCTCCTGCAAACTCCTCCGTTCCGAATGGATCGTGGAATAATCTGGCAGCACTTACAATACTGGTAGGCTTGAACAGGATTCTCTGGCCTCAAATGTATGTTATGGTTGTAGTACCATGCATGCTAACAGCTCTGTACCTCTTCCATCGCGTGAGACACCAACCGCGCGCGATCACAGGCAAAGTATGGTTGATTTCCAATATATGGAGTTTGGAGGTCACCAAATACCAGGCAGCCAGCATGTTTCAGATTCAAGCATAGTACGAATTACCCCCTGCAGTTAAAATATAATTCCCATTATGAGTTAAGTATAAAAAAATCCCGTTACGAGTTGAGTACCCAGTCAAAGAAACGCCCGCACTTCAAGAGCAGTTTTTTTTTACCGGAACTTACGTTTAAACAAAATGAAGTTACCACTGAAATTGTGCGAGTAACTTTTTTTTTTCAAGACCACTTCACATATATGAATACATTGTAGGTCCGACTTCAAATGCTTTAACATTACTACTCTTTTATTGATGGAGACGGTGGAACATTGGCCCGCTCTTTAGTGGACAAATTGAAGCCGTTTCGTTTTCATAAATCACAATATTAACCCAACTACCCAAGTGTATGATAGTCATTTTTTTTTTCAGTGAAGCTAGGAACGAGCATGAAACTCTGTCTCGTGTCCAGGCTTGGTTGTTCTAGAAGAAGCGACGCCAAAAAGGACAAGTCATCTCTGCTGCAAAATATTCTGTTTTGAAGCAGCAAACGGGACAGGTGGCCGTGGTGCTCTGTGTTTGCCGATCACTTTTTTTTTAATCTCCAGCATTATCTTACGCAAACCAAATTTTCAAACAAAAAATATATTACGGAAACCGATAGCATTAGCGGCTCATGTCGTAGAAATAACCTAACGCTAGCTGCAGGTGCCTAGTCGCCGATGCGTGTTCAGTTTTTCTGTCAAATCTCCCGGGATTAGTTACTCCCTCCGTCCCAGAAAGAATGCATTTCTCGGTTGTCGAGAAATTTCAGAATCTTAAGTTTGACCAATTATAAATAAAAAATATAAATAATTATGATATGAAATATATATCATTAGATTCGTTTTTAAATGTAGTTTTTTAATAAATTTATTTAGAGCCTATAAATATAATACAATTCACTAGAAACTTTGTCAAACTTGAACAACTTTAACGGACACGCAACCCAAACGAGCATCCTTTTTGACAGAGGGAGTAATACACACGGCACTTTCGTTTCTGTTTGACTAGGAGTCTAGGACACCTTTCATCGCTTTGCGAGTTTGCAGACTGGCCATGCTCATCTTCCGCTGAAATAAAATATGTAATGATCTGACTTTATGTACGGATCCCTGGAGCAGGTGAGTTCCGACACCAGCAATGTGATATAGCATTATCCTTTATTATTATTATATTAAAAACGGATGTATTATCCGGTTGGTGCGTATCTGCCATCGTAGTCGTGTACGGAGGGACGTCGGTGCCCACTTTCCTACCTGGGGCTCTGGGGTCAAACTCTCGGATCGAAACAAAACTGCAAAAGCTTCGGTATCATCATCCATCTTTGTCGTTGCTCTCGACCTCTCGACTCTCGTGATTCATTCTGCGCTTCGTGCTACCCACTTAAGCTGCTGTTTGGAGATCCCAACTTGACTAAATCATCTCTAGGAGCTTCAAACGGGTTGACTAAATCATCTCTAGTTGTCTACTCTCTCTGTCCCTTAATAATCGTCGTTAGGGAAATGTGCTGCCCTCACATAAACGGTTTCCGAGCGACTAAGAAACGGAGTAGTAGTTCTCTAGTCCACAAAATCCATCTAATATAATTCTATCCAAAAGTAAGCAAATGAGCAAACAGATGATGTAAAGTAAAAAATGCCCCACTATTCTCCACCTTTTCCCCTCTCTCACCACGGGTAAGATGGACTTTATGCATTTCCTAGATGTCTTCTAGCCATATAATCCAAACATGATAGCTAAACTTTAGTCATCTGAAAGTGTTGGCTTATGTTTAGCCATCTAAACTTTAATCCCAACTAAAAATTAGTTACAATCCAAACGAGGCCTAATTATCACCTTTATTTTCTCCCCTGTTCTTCGCATAGAATTTCGGTTCCAAGGACGAAGGCAACTACCAATATGAGGATGTACATCGTTATGTGAGGAATTTTACAATACTTGAAATAAATAAGAATCGTCCATCAGGCTGAAATCAAGCGGCTGAGACATAAGAGACATCAAAGGTACCTAGAAAAAGGTACCAATCGGTACCAAAATAGGTGAGATCTATACCAAACCATGAAGTACCAAAACAAACCTACCAAAAACGAGAATCATACGTCGATAACTTTTGCAGCAACACTACACACCTAGCATCACGAATGACGAAACTTTAACCGAGACGCTAGAGGAAATCCACAGTTAAGCAATTAGTCCATAAATAACATGTGCAAGGACAAAATGGACAAGAAATTCACCAAAAAAAGGTCAGAACAATCGTGACAAAGACCGTCAGTGACAGCGAAATTCCAACGAGCAATTATGGACGAATCATGTCACTGCAGAGTGGCCCATTGTGTTAGCCCAAATCACTAGTTGGTCACGGAATGCAGTTTTTTCTTACCATTGCACGGCAAATTAAATAATAAGCAGGCGTTCTCAGTGAGGAGATCGACGCGAAAAGCGCTCATATATCGTCGGTTAGGTGGTCAAAATCAAGACCTGATCCGGTGCAATAACTGTTGCCCAGCCCAACATCCATTCGCAAGAGAGCTGCAACAAAAATCTGATGCCCTTAAATCACACGGAAAGGCAACAGAGCCTGCAATCATGACGATGACATGATTTTTTTATTTTATTTTATTTTATTTTTGCATGAGATTGTGCCCATTTTCATTGATAAAGGGATGATGACATGAAATCTTCTGGCTTCGCAATGAAAACACCATCAAACTCACTGCCTTCATCTGTTTCGCGAACAAATAAGCAGTCAATTATCTCTATGGAGATCTTTCTAATTCAGGAGCCATCAACAAATATGCATGAAACTCGGTTGACAAGCCTGTCCTCATTCACCATCCTACTTAAACAAAAGACTGACACATTGAACTTGCATGATTAGAAATAGGGTCAACCACCACGAGGCACACCAAAGGCATATACACAAGCTTTGTTCTGTCGTACTCTGTTGCATGCAAAAGGACTACAAACCAACAGCTAAAATAGGGTCCAGAGTATGTATTAGTGAATTTTCAAGTTTTTGCTTCCGACTCATGATGAGATGATTGTAAAAACTAAAACAAATTTACAAGGCACTACTGTTTCATAAATAAGAATGGAATAAAGTGGTCCCAATTCCCATGCATAGTGAACCAGGGGATGCATCTATTTTACAAAATATATTTTGCCTGTATGTGTAAATTTGCCATGGATGGTTGCTAATAGAACCTAGGATGGCAACCACAAACAAAAGAATGCAACACATACAGTTAAACTTGAGTGTGTTGAAAAAAGAAATTTTAACAAAGACAGGTACCTTCTCTCAGTGTTAATGCATCGATGGCATCATGTTCAACCTTCAGATAAATAGACAAAATTAGTTGCATTGTTGTACATGATTTAGGTATAATAATAATAAGCCCCAAGTTCATTGCTACTTTAGAAAAGTGAAAGTTGAATTGGCATTTTTCTAGAATATACAAGTGTCTCTCTTGGCTATTAGGCTCCGATCCCGAGGAAACAGCTGAAGTAATATTGGTCTAAAACTCTGGTTTGAGTGTTGTGTCAGTGCACTGTGGGCATAAGATTATTGGTGTAATGTTACCTTTTGATTTTCCAGCGTCTTTGAGTCATCCAATACATCATTCGTTGTCGATAAGATAAGACGCTGATTACTGGGAGGCTGTTCCATCAGTGAATGCAACTTTTCTTTGATGTTCAAAGTTGTCTCTGTTGGATCACACTGTATGAAGTAGGTAGTCTTGTTCCTCTTAACTCGAATATACATTGCCTGCACAATAGAATATGTCTCTTGAATATCAGTAAACAGATAGTTTGATACACTAAGCTGAATGCCTAGCCCTTCAGTCTAAAAGCTAAATAAGATTGGCAAAATCACATAAAAATGGGCGCCTCAATGTAATGCTACATATATACAATACTTTCCAATTTCCAGATATTTAACTTCTTTTTTGACATAGTAACCATAGATATTCCCTTGTCAAATTATGGGTTAATGGCTTAATGCATGGGCAGTCCACTAGCAGTACAATAAGAAAGCACAATATGATATATGCTGGCACCAAGAGCATAACAAACATTCTGGTATGGTTAAGAACAATCTAGAATGCATTCTGGTGCACCATCCTTGACCTTGAAAACCATCAGCAGGCATATTTATGGGATATCAGTACAATACTGCCCCAATCTACAGGACATTTTAGTCACTGGTCGTTGACACAGTGTACAGCTTTTGAAGCAAGTGGTAAACAGAAAACTCTCCAAGCTTGCCTCTTCAGTTGTGGCCTGAAAAGTGAAAACTACATTAAGGATTCAGATAGCAAAATCTCGTGTAAACTGTAAAGCATTGGTGGCATGCATGCTGTAAAATTTACTTAAATTAATAAGCTATATATAGAGTCTGATTTGTATTTTTGGTACAAGAAAATTGAGTACCTCTGTACACATCCTCCTCTTTTAATTAATACAAATCCAACAATCTGCTGGTTTTACGTTAAAAAAAAGAAAATAGTGTACCTCGAATTGCAAGAATGAGAACAAAATCTGGTTAGTGGTTACAGAAAAAAATAAAAACATAACATGCAAAATCTGCACCCATGTCCTTCACAAGAGTATTCGAAAAAAATGTCCTTCACAAGAAGAAATCACTCAGTCGCGCCCCCATATTTTGTGTCCCATCCAATCCTGCGCTGCGCCTAAGGCTCACATCATGAAAGAAACAAACCCTCCGCAGCCAACCACGCCGTCGCTCGCCTCCTGTTGCGTAAGAGAGCTCTTAAGATCTCGGCGTCCGACGACCTAGAGGTTACATTTTCCCGAAGCGAGGCGATCTGACGCCTCGCCCCCACATCGCTGCCTGCCTAGACTAGCGCAAGGAGATAAGCTGGTAAATTGAAGCCCCTCGATGGCTCGAGGCCGCCGGTAAGTCTCCCTCCACGAGAAGGGCGGTGGCTCTTTCGGCCGGAACCGGAAGCGGTCGCCGACTCACCGGAGGATGCGGATGTGGGCTTTTGTCGGAGGTCACACTGCTGCCCGTTCGGGCCCGGTAGGTTTGTTTGGGCTGCGCTAGCAATGAAAACACCATGGCCCAGCATGGTCACTGGGCTGTGATGGTAACGATGCTCATGTTTTTAGTACGAGATTTCTTATTTCCATCTTAATTAACACCCCTATTACAATGACATGTGGGATCAGGGTGTTAAATTCTGAAAGGATCACGAATTGTTCCAAATAATGACATTTCTCATTTCTAAGTAGGCATAGGACCATTCCTAAAGGCTAAAATCATTCCATATGGTAGAGGGTGAGTTTATAGTGATGAGCATGCATGTATACAAGGCATGTGTCTGTATTTCGAAGAAAATAAACCGGGCATATTTAAAACCACATATCGACCTATAAACCTTTTTTTGCGGGTATATCGACCTATAAACTTGCAGACACACTTATTTTTGCAGACACACTTATTTGATACCTTCACTAGCTTAATATTTATAATGAAGTATTTTTCAAATATTTGTTAGTCATTCTTGTTCTCTCTGCCACTCAAGACTTGCAAATGTATCTAATTTGCAATAATCTAGACCATTTAAAAAAATATAGTCGTCGTACTTTGATCCGCTACATGGACGGAATCAGCGAGTCTTCTTGTGATCTCGTGATCCATGTCATCATCGCAGTCGCAGCGACCACAGCCACCTGCTCCTCCTCCATATGTTTGCTGATTCGGACATGGAGCGCATAACAAGGCTCAGGTTCTGTCCAACCCAAAAAAGGGACAGATATGTTTGCTGATTTTTCTACTGCTTCACAAGCATGTGTGCGCTTTCTGTTCGAGAAAACTATGCGTGCTTTCGTGCGCCAGCAGCACGCCACCCACGCGAGACGACCGGTTCGTGCGATACCGTTTGAAAATCTTTATTTGATCCTCCTAAAAGTTCTACAACAACGGAAGTTTAAATCTAGCTCAATCTTTTCCACTCTTTCAAGCGCTAGCTGGTGCAAGTCCTCCAAATATAAGATCCGTTTAAACCCACACGAATTTTAGGAGATTTTGCTTATTCTCCAACAAGATCAGTTGAGTTCAATCTCAACAAGGCATGGCATCCACCATGTCCCAAGAGCTGCAGTGGCCCGTACGTAGTGGTTGGACTCAGATGACCCAACACACATCATCCAATGGCCAGTGCTTTTGTCCATCTCGATCCCAGAGGCCCGGTGCGCTCAACGCTATCGAAAACTTTCCGCGCTTCAAATGCATAAAGAAATAGAGCGCGCATGACGTGGAGAGGCGGCACACAAGCTGCTAGCTTGTTGTGCAGTGGTTAAACACACGCATGCAAATGCAAGCATGCGCGGCTCACTGAAATGGTTGGGATGATGACGCAATTTGCCGGCACTTACCCAGCAAAATTAAAGGTTCGTAATTCCCGCGTATTGTTTCTTAGGCTCTGTTTGTTTCCCGCTCAAGATGGGGAGGGAAGCTTGTTATTATTGGATTAGTATAACCTGGTTATAGTCTAGGTGTGGGAAACAAACATGTCCTGAAGTATTAAACCAATAGTTCAGCTAATATAAGCTTTTATAATCCTTCATAATTTGAAAACAAAAGAGAAATACTAGTTCCCAGTGTAGTGTCATTTTATCTTCGTCCTTTTTTTTCTGAAATTTGTCAGGAGCATTGGGCCGTCATGTAAGAACTTAGTTGGGCACCTACGCTGACCGCGCGCTCAGACGCAGGTGGGCTGCCGAGAAGCGGGAGGACGCGCCTACCGGGACTCACACCTACACACCCCTGAAGAAGGAATTTCTTGTTGTTATATATGCAGTTTCCCGGTGCCACACCCGCACTCGTTCCCGACGGGAATCGAACGCGGGTGGGCAGCGCTCCACCGAGCGACTTGCCCCGACGCCGCTAGCCAACCGGCCAGCAGGTCGTTCGCATTGTCTTCGTTCTCACTTCTCAGTTCTCACCCGTCTGCGACATCAATGAGTCCTGGATCGGACTCAGGCTGCTTCTCTTTTTTAAGCAAGAGTCCTTGCTCTCGATCGAGCTGATCATACGAAGTGGCCGCCCCACCTAATAGCCGTTCGACGAGTATTTGCTGTTCTGCAAATGTATGTGCATGTGCTGGGAGTTTGTGAAGCATGAGTCAGCGTCACATATCCCATTCGAGCACCATGCATTTTTTTCCCCTGAATATTATTGCCCTGCCCATGCTGTCCACGCATTGCCGGTCAAATTTAGCGATGGCGAATCGAATAATTCAATATTGCTTCAGATTCAACTGCTTCGTACGGTGCACGTGCATGTGCAACTCCCTTTTTCTTGTTTAGTCATGCTGAAGCCCGTTTTTCTTGTCTGAAACGAAATGCTGATGTCTTGTGCTGGGAAAAATGATATTTGAACAAAAGTCTGCTTGTAAAACTTGATTGGTTGAAGTGAACAGTGATAAACAAGAAAGAAACTGAGGTTGTATGTTATATACTCCCTTCGTTTTAAAATGTAATTGGTTTGACTTTTTTCTCTAAGTTTGACCGCTCTTTTTATTCAAAAAATTATACAAATATAATCAAATTTAAAGTTCTTGATCATCTTGTACTAATAAAACAAGTCACAACAAAAAATATAATATTTTGTACAATTTTTTAAATAGTACGAGTGGTCAAACTTGGGGTAAAAAAAAGTTAAACAACCTACATTTTAAAACGGATAGAGTATATTTTTATTGCTGGAGCCAAGCAACCCAGCGCAATGTAGTGATCGTCAGTGTCCATAGCAGACGTCTGGTGCAATGTTTTCTGTTTGCAATATCTGCGGGATGATGACCCCATTTTGAAGACTTCCATTGCTTTACTGGAAAACGAACGAGAAAATAATTCGTTGATGACGTGGAGACTGGAGAGAGGCGACAAAGATGCTGCTGGTTGGGATGATGATGCAATCCAGCACTTACCCTGTGCAAAGGTTAATTCTAATTCCCCACTAATGTACTTGCAGTTAAACAAATATCGATATTCGGCTAAGCTCATGCATTCTCATGACCCATGCATCATCTCGTCCTCCAGACTTGAAGGAAGGAAGAAGGGGAAAAAAGAAAGCGAAAGATGGATCAAGTCTCCGTCTGACTTGTTCTCCACTTGCTGCAATAACACAATATTTGGCATAAATACTGAACAGGGTAGGGTACATGAGTTTATGGATTATGAACTGTAAAGGATCACGTATCCAGCACGAGCACCCCGCAGCTTTTTGACTAGCTGCAGCATTATTTGCCCAAAGTACTCGCGTCGTGCCCATCAGGGATGCATGCAGGGGGTCAGCGGCCAGTCAACTTGGTCAGTAGTCACGCAGGGCGACCACCAATTCAATATTGTTACACCTTGTACTGCTTTTGTACGGTACACGTGTTCAATGCCAGGCTGGCACACATACAGTACTATACACTACTGGAAAGACGCGCGGTTGCCTTTGCCACGTGGATGGTCGATCACGTGTAACACGCTTAACCACCTAGCTAGATCAGTGCCTGCTGACAGGCTGAATGATAGTCGATAGATGCGATAATCCATACTGGCCCATCCCTCCAGCTGCTTATTTCTATGCTGATCTAGCAAAAAGATTCTAAAACACGCATCAAGCCACGAGTCAGATCGAGTATCTCTGGGATCCATCGAATGATATTAGTACTTTGACTATTCTTTTGTTACTGTGTGTGTACATTTATGTTCATACATGTGCGCTCGTACTGCTTGCACCTAAGATTCGTCGAAATCGGATCAGAGCTCTTTTGATAAGATAATAATCACAAGATCTGAAATGTAAAAGATGTAGATAGAAAGACTTGACGCCAGCGAACTGAGCACCAGAGGTCAGGTCCTTGACTGATTGATTTCAGAATTTAACCGGCACTTTTCTTTCAGTAGTATACGATATGCCTGTCGGCAGCGAGACGTCAGTAGTGACTTAGTCAATCTCGAAAATTTGCCGGCTCGGTCTTTCGGTGGTCCTCATAGGGGTAGCGTTGTGTGCTTGTGTTTGTAGGGCGAGTGTGCGTGTGTGTTTGTGAACATCTGTGTCTGTACAGTCAACTCTCGCTGCCGGATGGTCGAGCCTAATTGGTTGAGCGCCATAATTTTGACGTGCCAAAGTGCAAGCCAAAACCTGGGCAAAGAACATGTCACTATTTTGGCTGGAAAAATGTGAGATAACACCAACATTTTAGTAGCAAATCAAATTGTGGCCAAAGCATTGGCAACTTTTGCCTTGCCAAAACTTTGACATGTCAATGTTTTGGCACAAAACCAATCAAGCCCGTCGAGCCAATCCTTTGCACCCTCGCGTATAAGCACTGGTGGCGGTAGCTGGCGCCAACGCGGGACAGCAATGGCCATCCGCGAGGTGGGGCCGGTGCGGAGCATAGCGCTCCTCTTGGAAGCTGTTGAAAATCGCGGACCCAAGGGGACGGACCGGTAAAATAACATGCCCCGGAGCATGGGGTAGCGGACGCCGACACAGATAGCCTTGCGGAGAAAATGGTAGAAAGACAGTGGCGTACCCAGCGTGGGGGCTAAGCCTCCCGTACTCCTAAGAATTCCATTGAAGTATAGAGGAGGAGGGAGGAAGGAAGAACAAAATGGGCTGGAGGAGATGTCCATATTGGTCCTCGCCATTGCTCGTCGTATGACAAGATCACAATTTAAATTTGATGGTTAACCGGATGTTATCAATATGCACCAATGTAAGAAATAGCGGGCTAATAGCGGAATTTAGCGGGCTATTAGCGTTTTTGAGTGCCTTCCGCTACGCTTTCACACATATTAGCGGTGGTGCCGCTACAGTCATCTTCGCGGCGATTAGCGGCGCTAACTGCGTAGCGGCCATAGCGTTAGCGGCCAAAATCCGAAGCCGGGCCGCATTCTAGTGCTTGTTGGACAGCCGGCCCAATACTGGCCCATCCCTGATGATGAAAAGAACACTTAGTGCTGAAACCCAGTCCGTAGCGATGGCACACGCAAGTGCTGCTACTTCAGTACTTCTATACGACTATACTTCCTAGCTTCCTAGTTCCCATTAGTGTATTACTGTATTATCGAATTAGTTAACTGCTAGTGCTACAGAGTACTGACAGTCTGATAGCCTGGTAAATTGTGGCTCTTATGCACTGATTTCATATAATGTTCACATTACTGATCATGGCTATGAAAAGTCTGCTAAAAATGGTCTGATTACTTATGTTATTGGCTAAATTATACATGTTTTTTTTGCAAATCGCTAAATGGGATAGCTCCGCTATAGCTTTCGCTATAGCTCTCTTAGCTTTTTTGAAGGGCTTCCGCTAAATACCATAGCCCGCTATTTTTTACATTGATATGCACCCTCTCGCCCTCTCTAGGCTTTAGTAAGGAAAACTAGAGGTATATGGTGGTGTGTTTACTGTTCTGTCCTCGGTAAGTGACGTCGATACGTTTTCCACCAACAAAAATCAATACGAGAGTGTCAGTTGTCACAGCCTGCCAGCCTCGTGCTTTTGTCCATGAAAATTCTTCCATGCAAACATTCTTTCATGCAAACAAAGCGTGCCATTGTCACCCCCGTGTTCTCTTTGACTTCGTCATCACTAGCTTGCAGCGCACTCCTTCAGGCGCTTTACAGAGTATCAACGAAATTGCATACGCGCGAGTGAGGGTAATTAGATAAATAAGATCTGCTAAATCCTCATTCACACTATGCATGCAACTTACAATCCATTCAATGGGTTGGCTGAGCGGCTGACTAGCAAATGGGCCGGGGAAACAGAAATCAGAAAATGTCCAAGTTAGAACGGTATAGATTTTTTTTCCTTCTATTTTTGTTTTTCTTGATAAAAAAGTTAAACTTTCATCGCCGTTTGCCCACCTAGGGATATTCGCATTTACATGTGTTCTAACTTTAAAAGTGAGAGTGGGTTTGATGCGGCCGGAAAAAAAAATATCTTTATACGAGGAAAAGACAAGCAAGTGCTCGGCAGTGCACGCGGAAGCCTCGGCCCATGCTGCCATAAGCGCACAATTGCCAGAATCGGGGGAGTGGTTCGGAGCAGTTGAGTGGTGTGTTGGAACGGTTGGCCTCGCCCCTTCCCTTTCCGTGCTGCCCCCCTCCCCTATATCATCCCCACGCCTCCCCTGCCGCGCCAACCACTCTCTCATCACACCTCACCTCATTCCTTTCCTCCCCACCTGATCGTATCGTCACACGCACGGCAGCTACACCTCGCTCGCTCGCTAGCTCTCGTGTCGCCCGATCCCTTCCTGCTCGTTGCGCCGAGCCGCCGCCGCCGACGACGACGACGACGAAGACGATGGGCAGGCCGTGGCGACCGGTGCTGGCGTCGGCGACCAAGTGCTGCGCGGCGGAGGACGCCGCGGTGGCCCCCGACGGCCTGGCACGCTGCCGCCCGCAGCAGTCGGAGCTCTCCCGCCGCCTCGCCTCCTTCCGCCGCCTCTCCTCCCTCGCCAACAGCCCGGTCTCCATGGCGGCTGACGGCGGCAAGGGCCAGTCCGGCGAGACGCCGACACCACCGGCGGCGGTCGCCGGCGAGATGGCCGGCCCGCTGCAGCTCCACTCCTTCGGCGTCAGCGAGCTCCGCGGCGTCACGCACGACTTCTCCGCCAGCTTCCTCCTCGGCGAGGGCGGGTTCGGCGCGGTGTACAAGGGGTACGTGGACGCCGGGATGCGGCCGGGGCTGGCGGCGCAGGCCGTCGCCGTGAAGCAGCTGAACGCGGCGGGGTTCCAGGGCCACAGGGAGTGGCTCGCCGAGGTGATCTTCCTCGGACAGTTCCGGCACCCGCACCTCGTCAGGCTCCTGGGTTACTGCTGCGAGGACGAGGAGCGGCTGCTTGTTTACGAGTTCATGCCCCGTGGCAGCCTGGAGAACCACCTCTTCCGTAGGATCTCCGCTACGCTGCCGTGGGGTACGAGGATCAAGGTCGCCATCGGCGCCGCTAAGGGGCTCGCTTTCCTCCATGCCGCTGCAACCCCCGTCATCTACCGCGACTTCAAGGCCTCCAACATCCTCCTCGACTCGGTACGTCGTTGATATCCTCTTCTCGTTCCTCCTTGATTATTATTAGTATACTGTATAATATAATTTCCATCCCAGCCAAATATTACTCGCAAGATTGTTTAATTCCTGACTGAATGACTGAATAATTAATGGGAATTGATTGATTGCAGGAGTTCACGGCGAAGCTGTCGGACTTTGGGCTGGCGAAGATGGGTCCGGAGGGAGAGGACACGCACGTGACGACGCGCGTGATGGGCACGCACGGGTACGCGGCGCCGGAGTACGTGCAGACGGGGCACCTGAACGTGAAGAGCGACGTGTACAGCTTCGGCGTCGTGCTCCTGGAGCTCCTGACGGGCCGGCGCGCCATGGAGCACGTCCGTGGCCGGAGCGCGCACGCGGAGCAGCAGGTGAAGCTGGTGGACTGGACGAGGCCGTACCTGAGCGGCGGGAGCAGGAGGCTGCGGTGCATCATGGACCAGCGCCTGGCCGGACACTACTCCGTCAAGGGCGCCCGCGCCGTGGCGCAGCTGGCCGTGCAGTGCACGGCGCCGCAGCCGAGGGACAGGCCGAGGATGGCGGCCGTCGTGGAGGCGCTCGAGAGGCTGCAGGGGCTCAAGGACATGGCCGTTAGCGTTGGGCTCTGGCCGGCCAACGCGCCCGTCGCCGGGAGGAACGCCATCTCGGCGAAGATCAGAGCTGAGGTCAAGGGCGCCGGCGCCGGCGTCGGGTCGCGCCGGAGGAGCGCCTCGTCCAAGCTGCCCTGATCGTTCCGAACTGAATTTTCGATCGGTCAGAGCCGGCTGGATGGGTAGCTGCGTGCCACGTCGTCAGTGTCACCGTCGGCGTCGTGTGTGTGCACGGGTCGTATTGAATTGTATGTTCGCGCGTGCGTGTTTGTATGTACATAGTGATCGATCAGGATTTGCACAAGTACAACCAAGGGAGGAGTGAGTACTGCTACTAGCATTTAGTTTAGGCCAAGGAGCTGGCAGATGATCGATTTCGATCATGCCTCTGTCTCCGTGAACGATCGGTGGCTTCGTTCGGTTCTGCACTCGGTGTGAAGCCATCGCTATGACGAAATCTCGATCAAGAATTTTTCTTGCTTGCTTCGATCTCCGGTCAATTATCTGTCTTCATAGCACTTGGCAACTGACCAATGACAGTCGACCAGTGCTTTCAGCTTCACTCCTCTTTTAATTTCGGTGTGAAGAACGAACAAAGTGTCGTTGTCTAGCTAGTCCATTTGTTGGGGATAGGGGATAGGATTGAGCACCGTTTGTTGTGTTGTGGCTGCGTCTTCCCTTACGCCGTGTAATTTTCCAGCGGACCGACCGGGAAGCTCGAGACGAAGCAGCGATAACGGAGGTACCGGACACTCGAGGCGCCATTGTCGACGGCGACCCTGCCGCTACGGGACGACGACCCATCAGCATGTCACCGTATCACAGCCCCCCGGGCCGGTCTTCTGAAGACTTGGCCAGCGTAATCTTTCCTGAGCTTTGCCGCTCTCCTTCTCACACAAGTATCCACCGGGACACAGGGATCCGTAGGCAGTCGGATCTTTTATCCACACGTGCAGAAGAGACCGCTTGCATACTGGTAAACATCTGAGCGAGCATAAGTGCATGCTTCAATTTCACATTGTAGACCATGAACAACTGCATATGTTGCAGAGGAAGTCATCACCGCGTTTAGATGTTTCCCGAAAAAAATTTACAGTATGTCGGGCACACATTTGAAGTATTAAATATAGACTAATTACAAAACTAATTACAGATTCTGTCAGTAAATCGCAAGACGAACCTAATGAGTCTAATTAATCCGTCATTAGCACATGTTTACTGTAGCAATTTATTGTCTAATCATGACCTAACTAGACTCATTAGATTCGTCTCGCGAAGTACACTCCATCCATATAATATATTATTTTTTCGACTACATTTAATATGCCATGCCTATGAGGGAACGTACTCGAAAAAAATTTCGCGTTTCAATCTGCCGGAGTACGTGTGGGCTACGGTCTTACAGAGTTGCAGTCTGGGCTCTGGCATACATGGTTTTTTACGGGGGAAATCAGTAAATCGTCCCCATTCATTTACCGCGGGGACAAAGCTAAGCAAACATCCCCTGAATTCACCAAGCATTCTTGCCGGATCGTTGTGAGGAAAACGGACGGTCGACTGGCGGACCTTTTCGCAGGCCAAGTCCCGACTTGCCTCCTGCAATGCAAGCAGGCCGGGCATCTTCGATCAAACAGTAGTGGCGTGCTCCTCCCGGGGTATGCGTGCAGGCAGGGGAGGGAGATGCGTGCGGCGACCCAGCTGCCAGCAGACAAAACAAAACCGCGAGACCACGCGGACCCGGCCGCCGCGACGGCGAGAGCTCTCACCTCTCGCTCGGGTGGATCTCCGGTGGCCGCCCGCGAGACGGGATCACCGTCACAGGACAGCGCTACCTCTCAACTTGCTGGACACGCGCGCACGGGCTCCGATCCGCCTCTGCTGCCGATTGGCCGGCACGCTGCAAACGAAAACTAACCGCGGGGGCGGGGCCCGCGAGTCGCGACCTGCCTTCCTCCGCCGGGCCCGGGGTCAGTCAGTCCACGCTCTTCTCCTTTCCTCCCGCGGCTCACCATGCATGCCGCAAACGGCGCGACCGTCTCCTCCGCCTGGGTCGGTCCACGCACGGCGGTCGTCGTCTGGGCCCCGGACGGCGGTGACACAGTGACGACGACGCCGGAGGTGACAACCATCATCACCGCGTGCGAAAGCTGCAGGGTGGATGCTGCTGACGGGGGAGCTTGCGTTGTCGTCGTTGTTAAACCACCGGACACCTTGTACTGTACGCGTGCTTGATCCTCTCCGGTCAACCTCTTTGAGTATGCATGAGCCGGCTCTTTTTGGGCCCATCATTTCTAGTTTCCCATTCACCAGGTGGTACACTGCTTGCTAAAGCTGCTGGTGGCTGCTGACGTCACGTCACGCTCCTTGTCCTTGCGTACATCTCGTTCCCGGGAAAAATTCAACCAAAGAGGCACCCCCCCACGTTCGTGGATCTTCGTCGGAGATTTTGCGGATCCAAAGCAAAGAAATTGTTTTTTGACTACCCATTTGAGGCTGGGAGATGGTTTCTGTTTACCAAATTCATTTGCTCACGAGATGGGCTTGCGTTGTCGAACTGTTCACCTTTGTGCTTCTCGATCCGTTGCCCCTTCCTTCCTAGCGTGGCCGCCGTAACTACTCTTCGCCCTGCAAAATATGGTTGGCAGGCATGTTCCCGGTCACTCGTCCTTGCAAAAATGCTTGGCAACGACCGGCTACTCTTCAGTCCACCACCTCCTCGTCGTCGGTAATCGGTAAGACGGTAACCTTCCAGTATTTTGTATAACACAAGTAGAAGAAGGTAACTGGGTGCGTGGACTTCACATTTTCGACATCCCCAGCGAGTTTATTTTTCCGGTAATGCTCAGGAATAGACGTCTGACGGGCGACAAAATATCGGATACTCGTGAATGATGTTGTAACCGTTGAATTTTAATAAAACATCACCCTGAATGACAGCCCGATCAGCGTGCGCGGGCTGAGATTTGAACTAGATTTCCCCCAGCTCACCGCCCATTTAGATTGGGCCGTCCCAATCCTAACCCAGCTAGTATTTTTTTTTCTTTCACGTCTTCGGCCCATAGGTAGGATCCGGTTCGCGCGTTTCACGCGAGCGGTGCTGTGGGCCGAATCCCGTTTGCGTTTTCTGTCGCTCGTTTCATTTGCGATCAGGAATGGTTTAGCATAGCAGTGGTTGCCTGGTTGGTAACACGTTATGGTACTGATATCTACCTTAGGGGGCTATTAAAGTTGGATCGGTACTAATGTTAGCATTAATATCAGGTCAAAATTTGGCAAGTACCTATGTCGGGATGGAAAATCCGTTTGAACATAATATTTGCAACATACATGCATCGTCACCGTTCTACAATGCTACATACATCCCTTTGAACATAATTTTTCTGTAATTTTGTTCAGGTTCTTTTCACAATTTATTCTACAATGTATAGTTTTTTTTTTTGCACACATGTTTTTTCGTGATTTGAAAAGTGAACACAAGGTGGAGTCAGGAGCTGCACAGTCTGAAAAACTTCGAAAAGTCCTGGATATATTATGGTACACAAGGAATCTATATTGAGTTCCCAAATGATCATTTATTTGAAAAATAAACAAGGAAGCTCATGTCCAACACGAAACAACAGGGGCATGGAGTAAATCAACGCCTACTACTCCTCCTTATCATCCTCCTTGACTATGCCCTGCTCGTCAACCTGCTGTGGCCCCGGCGATCTTGTTGCCTCCTCCTTGGCCTTCTCCAACGCGTCCACCAGCCTGTCGAGGCACGGCCCGAAGTCTTCGAGCTCGTCGGGGCTCTTGGGCGTGAGGTGCTCGCCGACGTCGACGGGCGCCATGTTGACCTCCTCGTCCTCGAGCAGCGCCCTGACACGGTCACACCTGTCCCGGTGCGCTTCGACGACGTCGTCGCCGAGGTGCATCCGGGCCAGGAACTTGAAGGACTCGAAGTCGCAGTAGGACATCTCGATCTTCTTGTCCATCCTCCCCGTCCGGATCAGCGCCGGGTCGAGCTTGCCGACGTGGTTGGTGGTGAAGACGATGAGCCGCTCCTCGCCGCACGCCGACCAGAGCCCGTCGATGAAGTTGAGCAGGCCGGACAGGGTCACGCTGCTCTGCTTCGTGGCCGCCGCCTTCTTGTCCGGACGAAGCGGGTCGTCGTCTTTCTCCCTTGTCGGCCTCCTCTTCCTTGGCGGTCTTGCGCTTGCTGTGGTGAGGTCGAGCGAGCAGTCGATGTCCTCGAACACCATGATCGACTTGCTCTTGGTCTCGATCAGCAGCTTCCGGAGCTCCGTGTTGGTCTTCACGGACGTGAGCTCGAAGTCGTAGACGTCGTACTTGAGGTAGTTGGCCATGGCGGCGACCATGGTGGACTTGCCGGTGCCCGGGGGCCGTGCAGGAGGTACCCGCGCTTCCACGGCTTCCCCACGCGCTCGTGGTACTCCTTGCCGTTCCTGAACATGTCGAGGTCGGCGATGATGTCCTTCTTCTTCGCCGGGTCCATGGCCAGCTTGTCGAACGTCTTGGGGTGGTCGAACGGGACATGGGTCCAAACGTCCCGGTAGAAACTGCATCCGGCAGTGTCGCATCGATTAATTAGCAGACCATCACTAATCGGCAAACCTTGATTACTTTCCTAGTGCTAGCTAGTGCGTTAATTGATAACACGATGCTTAATTATATTACCCGTCATCGAAGCCTTCCCTGCTGATGTTGGTGTAGAGTCTGCGCTGGCGGTTCTTGGCCATGACTTCGCGGCCCTTCCTGCGCACGTGGGTAAGGTAGTCGCCGAGCACGAGGTCGCGGTCCTTCTCGTGGAAGTCGAGGCGGAAGAAGCGGCGCTCGGCGCGCGCCGCGCGGCTCCACGGCACGGCGTCCTGGCGCGGCGCCACGGCGGCGGCCGACCACCACACCGTGGCGCCCTCGAAGACGTCGGCGACCTCCTCGCCCTTGGCCATGCTGAGCACGAGCTTGTCCTTGTCGGCGGCGCTGGCGTCCCGGCGGGACGATCCGCCGCACTCGGCCCTGAGGTGGCGCACGCCGGCCGTGCCGGTGGCCGTGGTGAGGTAGGACTTGACCTCGTCGAAGGCCTCGCTGCTCTTGATGCGGCCGCCCTCGTACTCCTCGAAGGTGACGGAGAGGTAAGGGTCGACCACCGCCGCGAGCCGCCGCGCGCGCCGGTTGAAGTTGCGGGCGAAGAACTGCTGCAGGTGGATGTGCTGGAGGTTCTGCCAGATCATGGTCCAGCACACGGCGAGGACGCTCACCACCACCGACGCCTGGCCGAACCATGACAGCACATTATCATCCATCTCTAGCTCAATGGAATGAAATGGCACCGGCAGCTTGTATGCTCTGCCAATCACTTATCCCGTGTGTCTATTCCTGTTCAGTTTTCAACTGCGTTCTTTAATTTGCGGTCGACATGGCCGCCCTATGTATAGCGGAGGTCTGGAGGAGGACGACATGCATGTACGGTTGTGATGCGCTGTACAGGCAGAAGAGAAGTGTAATTTGAATGTGATTCTGTTTAGAAATATATTATAGAGAAAAACTTTATACAAAGATATCGATTTCGACTAATCCGTAGGCTGATTTTTTAAAAAAATGTTATTTAGATATTTAAATATAGTCGTGTCTTGTTTTATTTAACAATAGCCAAAAGAGAATGAACACTTTCTATTCATCAATCAACAATAATAAGTGCACACGGGAAGTTACAGATTATGGAGAGGCGACATGAATACTAGCAGTTGATGGCAAAGTTGTTCGTATTGTAATGTCATCAGGATTCACAAATATAATTTACAAAGTAAAAGTCTGAAAATATCTATATTAATATATTCTATGTATTGCGGTAGAAAAAGATAAATAAACACGGTGTAAGCAGTGTTGTGGGATTGAACTAGTCAAAAGATTAGCGTTAACTTGCATTACAATCCATCTCTGCAAATTTGACGGGGTTATAGCTTTCGTCGATGATTAATGATCGAAAGCGAAAAAGTGTGCTACTCAGCTGGGGCCCACGGGTGGGTGGGGGTGCCGTTGTCCGTTGACCTGTACCCAGCTGCGAGACGGCGAGAGGGCCACTTCGATTCTCTCCTAGTCATGTGCATCCATGCGGGTGTAACCAAGATTTCCGCTTCCGGCGCTGTACCCGCGCTGCTACCTCAGCTCTCGCCGTCGAGGAGGCTCCGCGGCTTTCCTCTGATTTTCTCCGGCCTCCTTCCCCGGTGGGCCGGCGGTCGTCGGCGTCACGGGCGCCTCTCGCCCTCAGGAGCACGTGCTAGCTTGTACGGCGCTGACTGCGCATCGTCGTCGCCCCGGCCCCCTGCTTGAGACTTGGCCGGCGAAGGCGAGTCCACTGCCACGACCGGCGCCAACCAGCAGGCGTCCAGATGAGAGAGGACTGGAGGAATACATGTATAAAATGGTAGCCTATTTAGCGGCTCCGTTGAAGTTGTTTTTTCACCTAAGAGACTAAAACAAGGGATGGAGGGCCGTTTAAGGGCCCAGCTGAGATGCTCTTGGCCTCTAGAAGTGGAGGCCCTCTATTTCCACTAAACATGGGCTCAAATTTAAAGGCTCTACCGGAGTTGCTCTTAGCCCTTAAAACTGAAGGCCCTCTATTTCCACCAAATAGAGGCTCAAATTTAAGGCTTCACTGAAGTTGCTCTAATAACCCTAGATAGAGCATGGTGATCAAGCAGAGAATGATGCATACGGATCGAGCAGGCTAGCAGCGGTTAGCACATACAACCGACCCCATTCCAGCATATCCTCCAGCGACATTGTCAACAATTACTTGAGAAAAGGTACTTGCGTTGCACTTTCAGTTAAGTATTCACAAAGGGGAAAATTCATCGAATACCTCCAAGCATGGGTGGTGGAAGTGTGGAACATGTCATAGGTACACACCTCATACCTGGAGCCGATGGTGGCACCTTCATACCCAATCATCCTCTGCCCATGATTGAAGCAGTTTCTCGTCTGCACTTCGCCGCTCAGGGGACAAAATAAACTAAGTTGGGATAAATTATATTGTAGGACGGAGGGAGTATAAATTATAAAGTCTATGGAAGGTTCTGATTGACAAAAAAAAAAGTACTGCCTACTTTAGTGGGGAAATCATAACGTCGGATAATTAGAAATGCCTTACTAAAACCACCCGTCGTTGTAGAACAATTAACAGATAAGGACAACTAAATTTAAAAATTAGGCGCGTACTACCATATTTCAATCATAGAGATTAGAGTTTTACATATAAACTACAAATGTATCTTCAAATCTTGTCGTGCAGTTGTGGCATTCAACAAGACACGCCCGCAAGACCAGGTGTTAGGTCTCACAAGCAAACCAGGGCGGGTGGGAAGGTTACATATTAACTACCATTGCTTCAACATCAGCACTAACATATGTCAAACACAATTAGATTACTGCCACAGCTCCTAGCAACAGATCACAACGCTCGCAACTGAAAAAAAAAACCCACATCACAGTGTGAGATAGAAAGACGGCGCCGAGGCGGTAAAAACAGTGCGCACGGCGCCTTCTTTCAGACTTACAGCACGAGGAAGAGCAGAACAGCCCAGAACAAGGAAATTAGAGGGACCGATTGCAAACACGCTGTGCGCGCAAATGTACATCACGGAACGTTGTATCGGCCGGAGCACTACCGGTTCCATCTTCCTTTACCAAGGAGTTTTGTCTCCTGGCCCCGCAAGGATGATCTGCAACCATTTCAACACGGTAAGGAACACTGTAACAACGGTAAGAGACTCAGAACAGTGGCATAGTGCTAGCGAAGGCACACATACATTGCAATCTATGGCAAACCGCCGAGCAAGCATGATGGCCGTGTTGCGTTCTCGAGCGGTCTCGAAGGCCAGCACCAAGCTGAGGTCGTTTCTGGGTTGCCAAAACATTGCCTGGGAAGCTGCTTCACCACCACCTCTAACACCACATAACTGTAACAAAAACAGCAAGGCTTTTAAGGGCAGGCAGAAGCTTCTCACTTCTCGACTTCGACTAGCTGGTAGCAGTATTGAACAAGGTAATATGCTAATACCAACTCATTCTTATAAGGAAACATGACTACTGTAGGTGCAGGGTCGTAGCGATCCATGACTACTATATGTTTCAACCAACTGAACTACCCGTAACATTGGTGAAAACCTTTGTATAATAGCCCTTAAAGGCAGGCATGTTTTTGCCACAATAGATGCATGCATCAATGTTTAACATAATCCCTTCACGGTCACTATCTAAACCCAGAAGAGAAGTTTTTTTTTTCTCGAGTAAGAAGAGAAGATATGATGTTACTCATGTAGTCATGTACTCTACCATACCTGCATTGATGAGGAATAGAACTCCTTGGCAACTACTGACTTCCCTTTAGTAAGTCTCATCCGCAGTCTTCCGACATTGAGAACATGAACTGACTCTTTTGGCTGTTCGATGCCATTCAATTGAAGCACAACCACCTGTCAAGAGACACAAAACAAGAGGCACCTAAGAACAACATTCAAGGTTCTGACAATTGTGCATTGAGTGTTCTGAGAAAAGAAATTAGTTGTGCCTTGATGGGATTTGATGTATGGCTAGGTTACCAGCAGTGCCATTCAAATTAAGAGCAGCAGTATATGCTTAAAAGTAGTGTTTGTGCAGAGTTACAAAAAAACTTAAGCTAATATAGTGGCCTGAACTACTTATTTAGTAAATGATAATAAAAAATTCAATATATTGCAACCCAACATGGCATATGTGCAAAATGACTGCCATAAAGTGGCAAAGGAAGTGTGATCATACATTGAACTCAGTTTCAGGTTTCCTTACGAGTGTCTCCACATAATCCACCAATCCAGCATCTGCTAGCAATAATAAACACACTGCGTCATGCACTAACTGAGACAAACAGATAACATTACTCGCCAAACATGTTCAGTCATACAAACCAGGGTCTACTGGCCCAGCTGTCTTTGCTACTGCAATTTCACCGCCAACATCGATTTCAGCTTGCAAATAGCGTCCAACATCATGTGGCTCTAAGGCATATACTGGTCTTGTGGCACCTAAAGAGGTTCAATGACAAAAGATGTCAAAAGCACTGGCATTCTGAATTTAATGTGAAGATGAGAGAGAAACATAAACAGAGATGAACATAGAGCCTGATTCCACCTGAAATGATCTCTTTGTTGCTTTCTTTTGGGTGTATGCGGAACCACTGGATCGAAATATTTGACAAATCCATGTGAGTACCACTCAAAGCAACTATACGTAGCACTGATCCTAAGCATTGGAGACCCTCCAAATCGAATGATGGGGTGCTATTGTCTTTTAACCTTTTATGCAGTTCCAACTGCCAAAAACATATTTCGAAATCAGTAATGTAACACGGGTTATCTGGCAAAAGATCTACCACTGAATATTTCGGAAGGCGAACATAAGAAGTGGTATGTATGGATCATGCTTCTAAATAATATGTTGCTTTTGCGCCCGTTTGCGTTATTTGTACTAACTAATTTCCAGTACACTACACAATACAAATGGCAAAATATTGTTTGATTTCAACTTTCACGATTAATATATGAAATATATGCAGATATAATTGAAGCCAGCACTTGTAAAGATACCTCTTTCAAAAGATTGACACAGTCTGTGGACTTCTCAGCAAATGTCTTACGCAAAATTCGTATTTCATTTTCCAGATCCATTGCCTAGAGAACACAAAATGTATCATGTGATCTTATTGACAAAGGAGTATACAGACCTCAATTGGCATACTGAGTTGTACAGTAATTATGATCATCCCTACCTTGCTGGGCTGATGCAACATTTTGATCCTCCGAGCCACTTTAACTTCTTTCTTTAGTTCATCCATGTCCTTCCAAACAGAAAATACATATCACATACACGTTCATAGTTAAAAACGGAATGAAAATAAGATTATTGATAAATTTGAAATGAAGTAAACATCTGAATGACTACGCGTATATACAGAGGGAATAACTTCTGAAAGTTGTCAATAATGGCATGGCACTAGGGATTTGAACTAAGAATGGCAAAAACAAACGGAAATGCATGTACTAAGACCAACATGGCTAATAATACGGCCATACACGACGAAGGGACACCATGAGAAGTTTCTTCCAGGTTATCCCAACCTGTACAGATGTGCTAAGATAAATTTTAATATATTTTATAATGATGCATGCATTGGTCCAGAGAGATAAGCAAATCTTCAGAACTGGTCATACTGTTTTTTATAGATACAGCAATTACCAAGGAATAACAGATTGGTAAAACAAGACAAGATGTATCAACAACCATATCAAAACTTCACCTAAACTAGAGGCAGAAAATCAAGTTTATGCTTCTAGCAATTTGGAGGTAATGATTATGAAAAACTTGTAAGTTTATCCACATACTTGCTTCCCAGTACTTTGGGACATCTTCTCATGCTCCTGAACTGCTTGTTGAACTCTTTGGACAGCATTCTTAGCACTTTCTATCTCTGTATGAGCATTAGCTCTTTCTTCTTCAACAATTCTCTTTGCATCTTCAGAAGCCTATGAGTGATTAAAAAGGAGCAAACTCTCACAAGTGTAAACAAATAATAAGCTAATAACATGAAAGATGAGTAGTAGGCAGCTAAGACCATAAAGCTAGGATGCTTTTTATGCTGAGAGAAATCAATGTCAAAACAAAATGTTTAAAGTGAGTTGAAAAATCAAATTCTAGATAGGTAATCTGTGTTACGCTTGCATAGTAAATATATGATTGCCAAGCCATTTTTAAATTAGATGAAGTCAGGTGAAATAAAGAGCTACCATTACAAAGATTCATTTTTTGAGGCAGGTCTTGAATAGAAATGGCTACAAAATAGTAGCCTTGGAGCTAAACATGTTGATGGAGAACTATAAACAGTGCAATACCAATGAATCATGACAGTAAGAACTTTGGAATATTTCAAGTCAATAGTTTTTGATTCCTCGAATTGTTATCGTTCACATTTAAACAAGTTACAATGTGGAACGCACCTGCTTTAATGATTTTGCTAATTTCGTGACCTCTTCTTTTTGCTGAAGCAACTCGGCTTCTCTTTTCGAGAGCTGAACTGCAAGGATCTCCACCTACAGAACAGTACACCCAATCAAATATCAAAATGAAATAGGAGCACTACCAGCATGTTGCTGGAAGTTTCTTGACGAAGGGAACAGAATTGAGGAAACACCCTTACAAATTAAACTAGGCTGTGGAGTACTTTTTTTTTTGCGAAATGTATAATATATTTTTTGAAGATATGCTATTTGATTCATGCCAAGGTAAATTTAAACCTAATACAGATTCATTTGGTCAAAGATATGAGAAACCAACCATAGATATAGATTCCTCGATTTCATCCTTAGTTTTGCCTGTCACCCGACCTCTCAGTGACTCTAATACACTCTTTAGATTCTTCAAAAGGATATCCCTCTCCAGCAAAGCTACCTGTCTCCATTTGACCTGCCAGTTTGTGCAAGCAAAACATTTAGTTATATGTTTGATCAAGCTTACAGTTATTGGTAAACTACATTCATCACGGAACACAATCAGCCAACACACTACAATACTACATATTTGTATAATCACAGAAGCATGAAAAATGGTATTATGTTATTGGCTTGGTTTAAATAACTGGCACATGATGCACTGAAATGTCAGGGGCTGAACCTCATTTGACAATAGTGTGGCAGTGTTGAGACCCTTCTCAAACTTCATCGCAAGTTCACGGACAGAGAGACGCTGACGACGATCAAGTAGATCTGCAGTCTCCTTTGCAACAATCTCCTTGAGAGGTGGTATTTCTGGACCATCAGCCAGCTTGATCACTATACCATTTGAACCATTCTTGTAAGTAGGAAATTTATTTCTGATGATATTTGCTGGACGCAATGGCCCTGGCCGTATGGTCTCAGTCTGTGTCTTGGCCCCATAAAGAGTTGCAGCCTTAGTCATCTATGAAATACGTCGCAATCCTGATCCACAAAACAAAACATTGTTATTATGAAATTCACAATACGTTCAGTATACATGTATCATGTGGATAAACATTGTCATTAAACGATTTCTTTTGCTCAAAAGCATGCCTAAAAGAAAAGAATAATGGCCAAACAGAATAACTTGCACGATGGAATCCAAGAATGTAAAGGTGGGTGGATACAGGCTGGATGAGCAATAAAATAGGGATGGCCTAATTTTTTTAGCATGTACTGCAATAAAATAAACATCAATCGAGCTTATCTTTGAGATGACAAAGAAACAAGGAAACAAAGGCGCATTCTAATGGGAAAAAAATTCAGTAATCTCCAACGCCTTCTTTAACAATTGGCGCCAAAAGAAAAGGAAAAAATATTAGGCACTCACAAAAAGAAGTAAAAAAGGTCAATTATCTAGCAGCAAATACTTGGAGCATCAATGATTGCAGCCTGCAGGTGGTTGGAAAAATAATGCAGCATGGATGCATAAGCTTCCCATACCGTCTACAGAATTAACACCAAATTTCAGCACTAAGCTGAAATTAGGAGCAAAGAGGAACCAACCACACTTTTGACATCGCTTTCTTGAAATCCACAAAAAGGACAGTTAGGGGACGGCAAGAATGCAACTTTATCAGTGAATAAGAAAAGCATTTGCGCTTTACAGTTGGGAGTGGGCCACCGTTGTTTGTTAGGAAAACAGCAACTGCTTGGGACAGAGCTAGGCTGCTAGAGAGGTGACTGAAAACAGGGGAACGGCATCTAGTGACACAGAAGATCAGAATTTCCTCACATGACAGCCTCCCGTTCCTACCTCATTTACTCTACATGTGGAAAGTCAAATAAATTACCGAATCAAGAACGCGATCTGACGCTACTCCAAGGTAGATCAAAAATACAGCATAGACGAAATCGTGCACTGTGGCGGCTTCAGTTTTAAGGACCTGCCTTGAAAGAAGTAGAAGTAAATTACACTACACTGGAGCATAAGTGCATGACAAGTCGTTAGGACTATGTAAGTAGTAGTTGCTTAGAACCTTGGTTTGGCATCCACTTGTCTTTTTTGTTTTGTCAACATGAACCTCTGTCAGCAAGCGGAATGAACCCAGTACAGCCATTTTTCTTCTCTAGTACGCCAGTACAATTATTGACGTAGAACCAAATATAAGATCGTATCTTAGACCAAAAAATTCTTATAAAAAAAAGAAACATACGGAGTTTAGCTTACTCCTACTAGTACTAGCCCCCAAAGTGCGAGTATTCCAAGCTCTACAGGGCCCCAATCGAGAGCATAAACAATTGCACTCCAGCTGTATCACTGAACTATTCGGACTCCACACGGCATCCCATTTTAATTCACATCTCCGAGTCCCAGGACTAACCACCCAACCGCTACACGGAAATGCGAGCCCCGCGCTTCAACCTTCTCCGCTGGCAGTCCAAGAGGTCGTCCAACAGAGCTTCCCGACGATGAACAGAGGAAGAGAAGAACCTTAACTGTTAACACTACCAACGAACAGAGCGAAAAGATCCAAACTTTCTGCTTCCTGAACTAGGATTGCATCAAACAAATCGCCAAATTCCAACAAAATGGCAGACCAAAATCCGCGGCATGAAAGAAATAATGATTGGTGCCGAGAAGTAAAGTAACTGACCCTCTCGCAATGCGCGCGCCTTGGCCGCGGCTCCGGCGGCCTCCTCGACGCCAACAGAGCTCGAATCGAGTCACGGGACTCACAGCAGCAGCAGCAGCAGCAGCATGGAAAGAACTGCCGGCCGCGTAATCGGCAACCCCGCGCCGCAATGGTGGTTGCACCAGCGAGAAACCTTCGGCGAGATTGGGGATCTTGCAGGGGCGAGGGTGGTGCGGGCCAGCGCGGGGAGGGGAGGTAGTTGCTTTTCTGCGCGGGTTCTGCTCGCGCCTCGCGCTCTCTCTCGCCTTCTCTCTCCTCTCTCTCTCACTGTCTGTAGGGCTAGCTATGGGCTGGCTGTGGGAGCAGGGGAGGGCGGGTGGCAGCTTTGAATGGCAATCTCTTGGTCCGGTGGGCATCGCATCTCTTCTTTGCTAGGGCCACACTGCACAACGTGCATCTTTCTTTTTTTGTTTCCTGGTTCACAAGGCAGGACCATTGGTGGATTAAAGAAAGCTTGTGCTCTTGCTTTTGTACGTTCTGCTGTGTGATTTGCTCAACTTTATCTCACACCAACGCTACAACACATTGTTGTTTCCACTTGCATAACCCTAACACTCCTAATATCCTCTTGGTGGTCTATGTGGTAGCTATAGAGACAGAAGGGAAGCCATTGTTTGATAAAAAGGATTATAAACAAAACTTTGCATGCGTATATAGTCGTCACATTTTGTTTCTGTGAAATACACTAGCCAACATTGTGGTTCTTTTAATATCAGAACTGAAATTGCACGAAGATGTATCATCTGCCCTCAATTTGTTTGCCCACCCTAGCCCTTTCATGTATTTTTATTTCATACATATAAAATCAATTGAATAAAAAAGTGAGCACAGACCATGTAGCGAGAGCTCCATGAATCATTAATATAGCATTTTTACAAACAATTATGAAGGAGATTTTCCATGGTTTGTTTAGGACAAGAGTTTCATTCATTAGCCACCATTATTACACTAGAGTTTCAGACATTCGACTACTACAAAGGTCGGTTCTTTGTGCGATTCACCCTGCTCACTCATCCAAGATAATTGTTTCGTATATACACACATATGCGCTACCTTATTACAAGAGTGAGAGATAAAAAAAATTAAACTTGGCGCAACTCCTCCTGAAGTTCTCAATATTAGCTAAAATTTGAGTTCACAAACAATTGAATAGGGAATATCATTGCAGTACATATGTACTCCCTCCATACTCGTATTAGATGATGTTTAGGACAAGGTTTTAGTCAAACATTGGGAATATAAATCACGAATAATTTTTAAGTCGTTGAGTTTGAAAATGTGAAAACCATATGAATAGATTTGTCTTGATAAGTATTTTTAGAAAAGTATACATATATTATTTTTTAATAAATATTTTTGTAAAAATAAGAAGTCAAAGTTACATTTTGGTGACCGTGTCGTTGTCCTAAACATCATCTAATACGAGTATGGAGGGAGTATACATATATATTGACGGAGCCAAGACCCATTCATTATCTAATTTGTTTCTGTTGATGAAGCTCTTTCAATTAAGAAGAAATTAACTGTTTTTTAAGAGTTTGGTCCATGTGTTAAATTCGCAAGCCGCCTAGCCCCTCAATATTTTTAATCGTAGCTCTGTCATTGTCTACCATATAATACCGCTCGAGTTGACTGTTATGTGTGCGTTACTCTATTCACCGACGCAACATGTAGAAAATCGTGGGAAAAGAGAGAGCTTGCACGGAGATGCCGATGCATCATCGTGTTCACCGGCGCAATTCGCCGGAAACCGAACGCTTGCACGGAACGGAAGGGAAACGAGGCCCTTGTGCTGTTGTGCATTTGTGAGCAGACCAATACACCATTAAAAAAAAAAACTCAAAGGCAGAGCATTGCCGAATAGAGTACCACAATCCCTTTGGTACGCGAAGCCGAGCACACCGGGGGGGGGCGCCATGCAGCACAAGGGAGTAGAAAAGCAACAGGCCCAGGCCCGAGCAATTTGTGCGCCTGCGTCCCACGCGAGAATCCTGTGAGGCGCCCCCACTCTGCAGCCTCGCCCATGGCCGCTGCCGCCATCTCCGCTTGCGTGTCAGGCCATGGTGGTGGACTCCCCGCAGAAGATCCCGGACGGGGATCCAGCTCGGGCCCGCGGGCCGGGGCAGCAGCCAGCAGGGCCAGTGCCGCTTATCCCGGCGCAGGCGGTCCCCCACCTGGCAGTAGCCGGTCGCCGCCCCTCGACGACGACCGATCGCCGCCGTCGGCTGGCCTGGCCGTCGCTCTCGGACGCGCCGGATCGCGCCGCCGGTGGCGGGAACGAGAGGGTCGCGGCCGGGGGCGGCAGCCCGTTACAGACCGTTGCGATGTTTTGCGCGGAGCCCCTCGCGGTTGCTCGTTATCGCAGTAGGGACGCCCGCCTGCGTGATGTGCTACCATTTTGGCTAGCAAAGAGCCAAAAGACCAACCAAAGGAAGCAGCGTGTGAATACACGCACGTTCCGTGTCGACTGTTGGGGGTGTTTGATTCCGTGCCATTACGCCGAATTAACGGGGAGCCCCATGCCAGTATAACGCGCGACACATGCTGCCGATGCCGCCGAGGTAGGTTGTTAATTGGGAGTTCGTCGTCGCTCTTGTGCTCGTCGTCGTCTACTACTCCGTATAAATGGAGGAACTTGTCCTCACCTTAACTACTCGCATACCTTTGTTTGGAAACCTTCGTTGTCTGTGTTCAGTCACGGTTGCTGGTTTCATTACGGACTGGCAGTCTACATATATATCAACCGACGCACTGACACTGGCTAAAAATACTCACTTTGCAAAAATTATTATGAATTACAATTTAGAAAGTGACTAACGTGGGTATATTGCTATTATTGATGGTGTTTTCTTAGTTGGTATACTTCTCTCTATTATATGACGATAAACACGGTCCTGACGATAGCCGAGGTCGCACATGTCAATCATATATAGCCATAAACAGCTCACTATCATAACGTCACACCGAGGACGAAGCAAATACGTTACATGCCAGTGCACAAAGTCACCGAAACATTGAAATTAGAGGAATATCTCCCATAATTGAAAGCCATCTAAGGACCATGGTTAAATCAAAATCAAAATGATGCAACATTCATGACCTTCCCACCAAATAACTGTGCAATGCTTTGTGTCTTCTTTGAAATTGAGTTCTTTCTACTTTTACTAGATCCTTTTTGCAAGGTACATATCATACTAGGTAGATGGTTGGAAGTCAGGCCTATGCGGTTTTGCTGAGATGAATACTAGAATTTTGCGCGCGTAGTTTGTCCAAACATGATGCGTCGGTTTTGAAACGCATAATGCAAGTGTCAAATTCCTTTATTTCTCCTATACTGCTACCAAAGAGGTTCCCATATCCTACAAGTCTACTAAAACGATGGTAATATTTTATATGGTCCTCTTGTTTTTTTTCCTTTTTATTATGGGACGCATTCTGGGAACACGATCTGATCAATTACCAAACTTGAGACATACTAGGCTTTACCTTTTCAACCCCATGTAACTGACATGCTAAATTCTAGCTGCTAGCAAGCTGCACCAAATTAGGCTTAACGTAAGGAAGCAATTTCCACTTTTTTGAGTTGAAAGAAACAGAACAGGGAGCAACGCCATTGCAGGATGCAGAGCATTCGCCATCATTGCTGCTGCGTGCTGCAATTGCCGTGCTGTGCGGTCAGTGTTTCTTTTTTTTTTAACAACAGTACGTGCAGTCACCAGCTGATCGATGTGCCTTGAGATGAAAGGCAACGATGATATGATGTGTGCCCCCAACTAATTAACCACCTATATATAGTATAATAAATTCAATTAAGCAGCAACTAATCAACGCGCTTACCCACTGCGCGCACCCATCGACGATCGGTGATTAATTAACAAAGGTTTCCCCGTGTCCTCTATCTCGCCTTTTTTCAGAGAGTGGAGCGTCAATGATGCACTCGGCCGCGCCGCGCGCCCACCGGGACGTACATTATCGACACCATCATGGCTCGGAAAGGAACTCGCTCGCCATGACGGAGCTCGGAGATAGACGAATTAATCAGTACGGTAGATGACCAGCTTCAGCGAAGTGAAATGATATATGTATATTTGTATATATGTATATGTACATCTGTGTGTGGGAAATGAGACTGCGTGCTGTGCAGGCCGTTGTCTGGATTGCCATTGCGAATACGGCAGCGAACATGCGCGCTACTGCCCAGAGCGTACGGTGACGTTACGGTGCTGCCCATATCCAAATAGTTCCTCCCTGCTGGTCCTGCAATTCTGCAAAAGATTTGCGCGCATGTCATTGGCTCATTGCTGTAGCGATACTGAAGAAATGAAAGATAACAGGATAAGCATTTGGACAGCTCGATTCCAAGCTCAACCACATCCTCCGTTCCATGCACATTCATCAGTTCAGCAGCCATCCACAGCTCACACTACGCGATCTGTCGTCGTCAATTCGTCCTTGTCAAATGCACAGTACTCTACTCATGCATCGGTATGCAACTAATGGGTCTGTCTCCTTACTACGGGCCTCTTTGGTAGGGCTCCAGCTCCGGCTTCACCGGCGGCTCCGGCCGGAGCCCTAGCAAAGACTTTGTGTTTTGGGTGGATCAGGGGGTGAAGCCGAAAACGGCTTTCACTGGGAGGACGGAGCCACAAATCATGGCTCCGCTCCCGCCCCACGCGCGTGTGGACGAGGATGCCTAGGCCTGGGAGAGAACGGGGGCCGGCGGCGCGGACGGAGAGGCCGCCGGCGGCGCTCGGACGAAGACTCAGCGGCCTGCGAGCAGCGACGGGGATGAGGTGCGGCCGGCGAGGGGCGGCGGGCCGGCGGCGGCGTGGGGGAGGAGGCCGCGGTTGGGGAGGGGCGGCAGGCCTCTGGCGGCATGGGAGAGGAGGCCACGGTTGGGGAGGGACGGCAGGCCGCCGACGGCGTGGGAGAGGAGGCCGCGATTGGGGAGGGGCGGCAGGCCGGCGACAGCGTGGGGAGTACGGCGGGGAGAGAGGGGCTACGGGAAATGGGAGAGGATAAGGGAGATGGCAGGAAAGAGATGAGGGAAAGGAAAGAAAAAAGGAAGAAAGGAGAAAAAGAAAAAAGAAAAAGGAAAAAAAATGAAGGGCATTATAGTCATTTGACTCTTTTGATCAATTTTCAATATCTAAGTGAAACTGTTTTGCCAAACGTTTTTCAAAACAGATTCAGCTACACCAGTGGATCTGCTCCACCAGAGGATCCGAAGCCGAAGCCGTTTTCGGAGGATCCGAAGCCCTACCAAACAAACCCTACATTTCTTCGCCATGTGAACTTTCCTTTTGCAAGCATATATCAATCAGAACAGGACACGACGGACCATTTTACTGTATTTCAGATATACTAGGAGTAACAGATAACTGCTAAATATCAGAACTCAACTGTTCACGCATCCCAGTAATCCCTGCATTCGCCGATCGATCATCCATCCGAATTCGAACCAGGCATTTATCAGGTACAGCTGAACATTAGCAGGAATTCTTAACTCGCTATGGATATACATGCATGGATGGCCGGCTGGCCGCATGGCCCGACGAATCATGAATGCCTGGTCCAAGATCTCTAATTCTCTATGAAGGCACCACGTCCAGGGTTCAGAACACAATCATATCAGTGCACCGCCTGACGAGGCGCTGCCTGCTTTCCGGACACTCCTTTTCAGCAGATGTTTTTTCTCCTCTCCAATTCTCCAAACATGCATGTTCTTGGTTGTTCTCGAGGCCCTGTGGTTCACAGATTCTACCCTTTTGCGAGTTAATAAGTACTCCTAGTAAACATGACGCATCATTTGTACGGCAATGTATACTGTCGGTAGAGAGTTCCGTGCTAGCTCTACACTTCTACGCCGTAATCTGAAACCGTGCGTCTAGGCTGCATGGCATTGCGTAACTTGTTCTGCCGTCCTTCTCCGTAATAATGAAATTTAGACACACTGCACGTCCGCAGAGAAAAGGAAATTAGTAGTAGAAGAAGAGACTAATAAGCACAAGATATGAAGTACAAGACAAGTAACGAAGTACTAGTAATATTGATCACAATTTCATTCCATAAAATGTAAATGATCTGCGCGCATTTGATTATTGTGGGATGCATTGTGTACAGCTGATAGTGAACCACTGAAATTAGTTCACGTTAAATGTTCATAGCCTTCCAGGCCCAACCGCACCCTCTGTTCCATCCTTATTTCAGTTCGATGCCACACATGATATGTCGCCGTTCGTCGTGGTCACACCTCTCCAGCTAGCTACACTCTCCGTTTTTTAACGAACAACACTCAGACGAATGCGTTTCTATTAAAATAGCAAAAAAAGATAAGATCACATCAGTGGGAGAACGTAACCAGGCAACAAATGAAAAAAAAAAACCAACAACGACAACAAGACTGCTAGTCGGACTTGACGCATCGACATACACCACATTCAACTCCTCCCAACAAACTGCTCCGGCACGCGCTAGGACTCAACTCTTGACCACTAAAATTCCGCCCCGACGGGTTGGGTGATCGACACGAGCTATATCTAAACTACGCCCACTCTCTATTGGCTCACCAATGCATCGCCGTCAAGCTCCTGTGTATTTCTGAACGGGATCCCCTTTGGCCGGCAGCAGCCTGGAACAACTCTCAGTGATCAGCACACCACAGCTAATTAATCTCGCTGCATTCAAACGTGCGTACGGATTCGTCACATCACACAGTTGGATGTTGGGCATGACTCGGGAGATCCGTCCATCAACCCGGCTTTTATAAGGCACAGCTTTGCATCTGAGAAACTAATTGCCATGGATACTCTGATCCACAAATCTGCAATTAGCATCGGTTTGCTACGCACAATCAAGATTATCAAGCACAATAAACATTTTTTTAAAAAAAGAATTTGTATTCCGGCCTTACAACATCATAACACGAGCACACGGCTGAACAACTCCAAATGGAACAGACTGGAAAAGATATACACAACCGTGACTTAAGTACTTAAAGCGATATTCTCGAGCATGAACGTCCTAGTATTGCATATTGATTCTTGAGCTGAGTGGGATGAAAAAAGGGCTTGAACTAAGTTGGACTTGTCGGATTTTCAAACTTTATAAATCCATGGATCTTTTTGAAGCACAGATAATATCATGCACAGTCAATGTTACAGAATAAGATCCAAGTCAAATAATTTTTGTACGACCTTTAGCAAAAATTTAAAAATTTTGATATACTGAATAATTTCCAATGTGCCTTTTCATAATCGTTAGGTAGGTCTTACAAGCTTACTTTGAGTGGGGGCCTCTCTAGGTAAAACCTCAGAGATAATCATTTTTCAAAAAAAAAAACACAAGAAAAAGCCCAGCTAGACTTCATGGGCCGATTTAGAACGAACCTTTTTTTAGATGAATTTAGAGCGAACCTGGGCCGTGCATTTTGGCCCGAGTATTATGTGGGCTTCCATTCATTGGCTGGACCTCGGTTACGTAAAGGGCCCAGTTCACCTCAAAGTCGCAAAGAGCGGCGCTGCGCAGCGAATCGATGACGCCCTCGTGAATTTGCTCCCTTTTCTCGTTCGCATCGAATCGCATCGTCAAGGAAATCCGCCGGAATCCGGATTGGATTGGATTGCGGCATCCATTCCATTCGCATTCCCCCCACTCGCCATCGCCGTCGCGATCCTCGCAGCACCAGCGGGGTCACCCGCCGTGCTCTGCTCGGCCCACCCCTGCCCCCTCCCTCCCCGTCCCTATCGCTCCCCTCCATCGTCTCCACCTCCGCCTCTACCTCCCCTCCGGCCCCTCTCCCCCCAGCTTGGCGTAGACAGATACAGCGGCGAGGTAACCAAGAGAGACAGATCGCGCTGCCCAAGAAAAGAAGCCGCGCGACCTCCCTGCTCCGTTCTTCTCTCTTCTCGTTCCTCCGTCCTCGACGGATCGATCGCCGGTTGCGGCACTGAATGCCTCGCGGTTCCATTGGATTGGACCTGGAACCGCGAGATCAAGAAAACGCCTAGCATTAAATTCCTCCTAGATATAGGAGTAAAAAAGAATCAACCTTGATTAACTGCAATCTTTGAGAAGGGCGTCAGCTTCGGTTTGGTCGGCGGCGGCCGATCTTGGCTCGGATGGCGCCGCCGCTGGCCTACTGGCGGGGGTTCTTCAGCGGCGCGCGGGGGAGCATCTTCGACGCCATCGACGCCGCCATCCGGGTCGCCGCTGCCGACCACCCCGACGCCCTCCGCGCGCGCCGCGACGCCATCGCCGAGCGCCTCTACACCGCGCTCACCGCCGCTCCGCGGCCGGAGGCGCCGGGACTCCCCACCCCGGGCCAGCCGGCGCTCCTCCTCCCCGAGGGCGCCTGCAGCGTCCCCAGCCTCTGCAGCTCCGATCGCGCCGAGGTCGTCACCGACGACGGCGGCGGCGGCGCGCCGCGGAACAACAGCCACGACGCCGTCGTCGCCGAGGCGTTCCGCGTCAAGGCAGCTCTCTCCAATGCCCATGAAAAGGTTCTTCCTTGCCTCCCCCGCCGCGGCAGCGCCGGGTTCTGTTCCTGACTTCTTGATGTTAGCTTTAGCCTTTTCTGATCTGCTTTGATGCGTGTTCTTCTCCTGCAGTCGGAGGCCGAGTTGCTCGAGCTGCTTCAGAGGCTGGGCCAGCTGGAATTCACGGTGGACGCCATCATGGTGAGCCGTGATGAAACTGCCGCCGCATGTGCTTGATGAACTATCCCTTGTTCCTTTGTTCATATCTCTCGATTGGTCACATAGGCTACTGAGATTGGGATGGCGGTGAAACCGCTGAGAAAGCATGCCTCAAAGCAGATCCGGCAACTCGTCCGATCGCTCATTGAGTAAGCTGCTTGTGCTTTTCCATGCTAAATGCGTCTATTTCTTCATGTTGCTTGGCCATGATTTTAGGTGCTAGTTTGTTCCTATGCAGCTTTCTAGTATTGTCATGTTTGATGTTCTGCTTTACCTGAAATTGCAGGGGTTGGAAGGCTACAGTTAATGAGTGGGTGAATGATGGAGGTCCCATTGTAGGTAAAGAATGCAGAATCAATGTACTTTTCACCGTCAACTTCTTCCTGTTCTGCTCTTGGTCAACATGGTCTTGCTGAAACAATTCGCAGATCACACACCACAATCTGTGGATGCTTCTTGCCTGGATCAGGAAGAAGGGGGTCTGCCTTCCCCTCCCATGGACGATGCTGCCCTATTTGCTACACCATGCACTTCAATCCAGCTATCCTGAGGTACCGGACACACTTTTGTTTGTGGTTTCACTTCATTTAGCACTGTTACAGTTGTTCTGACAAACCTGGACCCTTCCTTGGTGCTGGAAACCTGCTTTGATTTCGAAGTTCTTCGATGAAATGGATGATGATGGAAGTGAGTAATCGCACTTCCTCGATCACATGCTGTGGCGAACTCTTGGTTGCACATTGCACTGGCCTGACTCCTGTCGTGTAAACTTTTATGCAGACATTAGAAGTGATGCCAAGGAGCACGGGCAGTGTAATCTGCCAAACCAAGAGCCAGTCAGGAAGCAGTCACCTATGGGCCAATGGTATGACCCAGAGCAGAATTGGAAGCTAGATCAAGCTGCTATGAAGCAATCCCGATCAAATGAGCCACTCAACTGGCAGACAAGGCAGCAATCTAATCCAGGGGCAAAAGGGAAGCCGTCAAATGCAGCATTTGGTCCGGGAAGACCTCAGAGGATGCATTTGGAGCCTAAAGGCTCTGAAATGAGACCAAAGCAGGAGCAAGATGTCTCAGCGGCCCAAAGAAGACCAAAACCGACGATGCCTAAGGTAAGCATGATGCATTGTGAGCAACTACATACTTGTTTGACGTGTAAGGTGCTCTTGGTCTGAAGTATTTCACTGTCGGCATGTATAGCAGCCATCACCTCAGCATAATGAAAATTCCGTTCGAGCAAAGCTAGAACTCGCCAAGGAAGCCAAGCTCGAAGCTACAAAGCGTAAGCTTCAAGAGGGTTACCAAGAATTCAACAACGGTACGCCTTCTCTTCAAGTTTAGTTACTTGTTTGCGGGACTGAAATTTTTTGACAGCGATAGGCAATCTTTAAGCAGACTAGTTTTGCTGATGACACTTAATTTCTTGATCAATTTATGTAATGAGCTGTGAATTGTGATCCTGGCCTTCGAATAGATGAGCTGTAACCCCAGTTTGACACAAAATTGCAGCGAAGAAGCAGAGGACAGTACAGATGGTGGATCCACAGGACCTGCCCAAGCAAGGGAACCGAAACCTGGCGCTCAACGGCAAGGCAAGGAACAACAGCAGCAACATCCGGAGTCGGCTGGCCATCCGTCGCTGATTAAATCCATCCACCATTGTCTTCACTAATTTTGGATACTCGCCATCATCCATCCCTTGCCAAAAGATGAATTCCTTACCATTGCCACCGTCGTCTGCTGCTTGGAACCTGGATACACCAGCCAAAGTATTTTTTGTTTTGGTCCGGTACTCTATACATGCACAACAAGTCAACAACGGTAAGGCTTATGTCGAAGGCCCGGTACTCATAAGTGGCTCGTTCGCCAAACTTGTAGAGATAACGTTTACTAGTACATTACATAGTGATATATTATAGAAAATTTATAGCAGGTGTTGTGCCTTGTGACTCCCGGGACCTGTCGACCTGATATGACACACCGCATCGTGTCTCCCTTTGGTGTGGATGCAAATGGTCTGGATTAGTAAGGAATGTCTCTGTCGGTCTACTTACGATTTGCAGCGAAGACCAAGAAGAACATGGCGCAAGAACACAAAACACCAGCGGCCCCCCCCCCCCCCCCCCCCCCCCCCCCGTTTCGTGGCAGAGATGCCTCCTCCCTGGGGTCTGTCCTGATCGAGCTGCTGTCAAAGTGTGGCTTGGACCAAGAAGAAGATGGCGCAAGAACACAAAACCGTTGCAGCGTTTTTCTTCTACCGATCGACGAGTGTAGCACATACATCAGTGCTCCGTTTCAAATGTTACGGACAAAGCGAGTGGGTTATCTTGTTTGCGCCGATCGGTTTGACCGGCAGTGGTTGGCAGCTTCCGAGCTCAGCCTGTGTGGTCTCCTCCTTACGGAGTACTACATGTGACGCTGTGATGGTGTGTGGTGTGAACGCGAGGGACCGGACCGGAGCCCTAGAGCAGAGGCATTATTGGTCGCTGTCGAGTGGCCGTGCGGCACGGCGTGAACCGGCGAGCGGTCGGTCGCCGGCGTGTCCGCCGAGCTCGTCGTGATTCATGGCCCGGCCTGCCTGCCTGCCTCGGGGTACGTGTCGTCGTGGTACGCGCACGCGGCAAGCTCGAGCTGTGTGGTACGCGCACGCGGCAAGCTCGACACGTCGGGGGGGTCTCGTGGCGTGGCCGCGTGGGTCACGCGGGGTGGCCTTGTCGCTCGTGTCCCGGGCGGGGGTGAGCGCCAACCAAGCGAAATTCCAAACAGGCCGTTGGTTGGCTGGGTTGGTGGTGCTCTGCGCCCTGCGATCCTGTTCGCAACTTCGCGCTTCAGTATAGGTGTACCACATGATGACTTGATCGCGACACTGATGACACGTGAGCATCATCGTGCCGGTGCTTAGGGCAGACTACTTTGCGGTGTGTGCGTGCCTGTACACCCGCCCCCTCTCTAAACGTCCTTATATATCGCGCCACAATAATTTAAAAAGAAATAGTCTAAATTACTCCTCTCAATTATAGTCAAATCTCGATATCTCCCTAAACTATCGTCTGGTTCATTTGGCCCCTCAAACTTTGCCATTTAGTTCAAATTACTGCATAAAATAATTTGGTTTTTTTTTTAATTTCTGCAAATTTTGTGAGATGATAGTGCCGTTAAATAGCATAGTTTTGGAGGTTTTTTTTGGGGGGGGGGGGGGGGGATGTTATTTAATTGAACCAATTTATAGTTTAAGGGGATCATTCAGACTTTGACTATACTTGAGAGGTTTGGACTTGTTCCTTCAAAAAATATATCACACTACAATATTATAAAAAGAATTTAGTCCATCCGATTTTATTTATTTATTTATTGCTCAATTAATTCTAAATGTCTTATGTTTGATAAGAAATGGCATACCACAGAAATCATTAAATAACTAATCTACAAAACAATCATACAAGAACTCATGTAGGTGGCGCTGAGATACCAGATGGTAGCCTAGTAGGTAGTAGCATACAACCCAGAGCAATACATGATCCTCTCTAATTCTCTATGCAGCTTTTGGAGATATTGATAACCTAATGTTCATGGCACCTTCTTCGCTTTTATCGGTCGTTTCTCATCCACTAGTCCTCCTTCAAATTTACAATACAGTTGTATATCACTTCGGCCCTTTTAACCTCCTTCAATTTAATTTGTCCCGCCATTGCTCTCTTTCGCATTTGGCAAGCACTTTAGCGAGTTTCACCACGTTCGAATTATGGTTTGAGTTGAGAAACTGTAATTTTAGGTGAGATTAGATAAGGATTTAGATTTCTTGATGATATCACCGTGTGTTTACCATACTTGGTAAGGGAGGGAAGTTGACCAAATAGAGACCACGAGCACGGATATGGTGTCAAACCAATATGGATAACGCACAACTGATGTTACAAATAATCAAAACACGGGTAGGGATAACAAAAGCCTCATCAATGAGGGATTAGTGCGACAACGAGACTACGAAGAGGAAGGTTAGTGCGACAACAGGGCTATGGGAATCTTCTACATTGAGTTTGGCAACAAGAGCCATAAGAGAGAAGGATGAGCAGGATGAGAAGCAGGAAGAAGAAACCACCAAGAGTAGTTCCCGGTATAAAACTATCTTGAGATAGAAGGACGAGCATGAGGAGAAACAGAGGAGAATATTCTTCATTTGTTTTATATTAAACTTCTATGTTTTAACCATGTCTATAGAAAAAATCAACAACATTTAGAACTTCCAATTAATTTTATTATAACTATCATAAATATGTTGATGTCGTCTAGTTAGTGCATTTTATTCGGTACTTATAATATATAGATGTTACATATTTCTTAAAAAAACTTAATTCAAGCTGGAGAAATTTAATATGCAAAACTAAAATAAACTGTAATTTGAAATGGACTAATTAATAGAGGGGGCAAGAAGCAGCGAGAGTACATGCCTAACAAACTTATGATGGCAATAAAAACACGAGATGACCAATCCTCAACTGTGAGCAGCAAGAGCACATGCCTAACAAACTCACGATGGCAACAAAACACACAAGACGACCAATCCTCAACTGTGAGCAGCAGGAGTACGTGCCTCTAATATATGCATTTATTTGTGCGGCGTCGTCACAGTTGAGGAATCAAGCGACGGATGTGATCCACCGGCACACTGTAGATTGACGGTAACGTGACAGGGGGGCGAGCTCCCAACGCGACAGCGAATGGATCAGGTCGGGACTAAACGTCTAAATTAATAATAAGGGGTGTTTAGATTAAAATTTAAAATAAATGTTTGATAATGCATAACATATTAAATACAGTTGAAAAAGAAATCACATTACACGGATGGTTAGTAAATCGCGAGACGAATTTAATGAACTTTATTAGACTATGATTAGATAATGAATTAAACATGTACTAATGACATTAATTCGTCTCGCAATTTACGAACAGAATCTATAATTAGTTTTGTAATTAGTCTATATTTAATACTTAAAAAATAAAATAATTATTTCGAAGAATTTACAGAATGCAACTAAACACTACTGAGAGTCGATCAGCAGCGAAGGCCATTCTCGGAGAAAAAGTACATGCAGGGCCCGCGAGAGAGCAAGAAAAGGACGACCGAACAGCGTCGGCAAGCCCGCGTGCTCCGGCCCGGCCCTCCGCTGCTTCGTCTAGCTTCATCACCACCTACCCGGGAGGCGCGCGGCAGTGGCAGCTGATGGCTGACAGGAGACCACACAACTCTAACAGCGTAGTGTTTTTAATTTTCTCAAGAAGAGCATAAAGACTGAAGAGTCATTTTTTAAGCGAAGAGAATAGCATGGAGAAATAAAAGCGAAATCCCAATTTTGCAGCCGACCGTCAGGTCTTGACCGTGCGGTCGATCTGAAACAGCTGCCATCCACTTGCACATGGTGGGGGTCCGGTGGTCCGCTAAACCTTATCCCTCCACCGCTTTCATTGCCTTTTTTCTCCTCTATCTCCCTGCTGTGTAGTCCGCCGGAGCGGCACCTCGTCGAGTGACAGCGTGCGGGTCAAACTCCAAGTCAGGAGCAACGCGGCGAGCAGAATCCCCGGCGAGCGCAGGCCCCGGCAGACGGCGGCCCCGGCCAGCTCTGTGGCTCCGGCGAGCGCGACGGGTGGCGTCTCCGACGAGCGCGGCCGGCGGCGGCCCCGGCCAGCTCTGCTGCTCCGGCGAGCACGACGGGTGGCGTCTCCGGCGAGCGTGGTCGCCGGTGGCCCCGGCAGCTCCGCTGCTCCGGCGAGCACGGCCGGCGGCAGCCCCCGCCGGCTCCGGTGAGGACACCTGGTACGCTTTTTTTCCTTTTTTTTCTTCGAAAAAGTTTTCACATCCTTTTTTCTAAAGTTTGTCGCAAAACTTTCTTCAAAAATTTCCGTTGACATTTTTTTGCAAAAAGTTTTTAAGAATTTTCTTTTACAATCGTGTAGAAAAAGTTTTTTATTATTTTTTTTCAAACCTTTTGCTTTAGATTTTGATGAAAAATTATTTCTGGGCAAAACTTTTTTGCAAAAATATTTTTAGGAAAAACTTTTGCTACAGTGTTAGGGGAGGCACACGTCGTAGGGCTTGTCGTGTAGCGCGAGCGCACGGGCCCTCCCGTGCGCCCGCCGCAAATTAGCATCCCCAAATAAAAGCTTCTTTGTCGATGTTTTCATGATCTATCCGTTATCCCAGATGCCGTTGTGGGCCGTCCATTATCGAGATCAAAGAAATGATACGACTCCCGTATAACAAGTAAGTTATCAACATGGCACTTTGTGTTGGCGATGATGTGATATTGCGATCGAAAGGGAGACATACAGAGGGAAAAGGGAGGCATCAATGAGAACATGATGATCATGCATGCATGACAGGTGATAAAAATAATTACAAAAAAATTAGTTATGGCTCATGGGCTAGAGGTCGGGCACCATGAAGAAGAAGAACACACATGCACTAGCATCTAGCCTAGGTATACCAAGGAGGTGTAGCCACTAGCCATATCAGGCTCTTGTCTCAGTCACTAGTGGGATGGAGATTGCTTGTCTGGATAGCTCATACCGCACACGCACTCTTCCTCTTCTTATCTACATTGTTCTTTTTTTTTTTTTTTTTTGAGAATTCTTCTTATCTATTGTTCGTGCCGGCAAGAGTGAGTGCGAGTGGCTCACTTTGACTTCATGTCAAGTACACAGTACTCAGGGTACTAGCTAGTAGCCAGCGAGTGAGTGAGCCCGGCCGACCGGCAGCGGCTGCGCTGGTAAGATGGTGGTGGCGCCTTTCGCCACCAACCTGAATGATACGATTCAGTAGTGACTGCAATCTCTGCATGCATGTGATGTGGGGGCTGATCTCGGAGAAGCTACAGATGATTAAACTATGACAACTCTGTTGATGGTGGTGGGCTTACTTCATCCTTTCTTGAGTAGTTCTTCCGTTCATATGGGGTAGTAGGCCACATGACGGGACCAATATCGAGCGATTTGATTGATCTAAATTGGAGTTGATTGGCTGCACTGGCTGGACCGCTGTGTGTTGCAACTTGCGTGTGCGTTTCCGTCAGTATTGGTCACTAGTCTCACACTGCTTAGAAAGTTGCATGTAGCTCTCTTATTGGAGCCCAACCTCACAAGCGACCTCTATCTAGCTAGCGCCATTACATACAGTATCCAACCATTTGGATTGCAGGACTGATCTCCTATTGCAAAGCTAATCCACATGACCACATATGTAACCACTAGTAATGCATCACAAAAAGAAACAGAAGACTCTCAACCGTTTCTGGCCCCTGAGGATCTCCGAGAGCATGGCATTGGCATCAGCATCACCATGCAGCTACCAATAAGGCCCTTTTAGCCCTTTAGCTTTGGAAACGAATAGTGACTCATCATCTTACTCAGATTCTTATGTACGGAAGAATGCCAAACACACGAGGATGCCGAGCAACGTGTATATGCACTCGAAGGAATTGAGGCAAGGGCAAACAAAAGTTTTTTTGGCGGCCCTGCATGCATATGCTCCATGTCCATGGCTAGCTTAGCGGCTAAGAATCTAAAATATAGCACTGCTAGTGCAGAAAGTATCCGAAAGGCGCCTTTTAGGCTCTGGTACTATCACCCAGCCCTCTCCTCCATTGCCTTTGGCTTTACCCTCCCATCCTATAACAAAGGTGCACTAGTGACTAGCCGTCGTTGTTCTCCTAGCGGCAGCATCGCCATCGCGGACCAACAATGGGCAAAAGCGCTTCACTTTGGAGCAAAAACTTTCTCGTTCCGAGCCTCCGTACGCCAGTTTTTATCACGTAGAAGAATACAATTAATCCTAGCAGGTCACCACTGAACAAAATGGCACGGTTCTGCTTCTCTTTTTCTGGTTTTTTCTGGCTTATTCTCCCTCGCATAATACTATCGAAACAGTAAACCAGGCCGCTTTTCCGCCAGCAAAACAGGGTAGGAGCGCAGACGATGAATTTATTTGACCCAAATGAGTCGAAAACGTCGTTATAATACAGTGATCAGTACCATTCAGCAATCACCACCAATCTCTGTGCACGTTGCGATTCCGCCAAGTAAGCAGGCGACAGCAGAGCTGAGACAAAGCGTCGTTAGCTATAGGTTGGCCACCGTTGCTCAGCCGAGACCTATAGGCATAGGCATAGTACACGGGGTTCCAGGAGCATGAGAATTTCTGCCGCTTTCTTTCGATCTTTCGACTGTGTTTACTTTATTATTATCACTTGTTATTTGTGACATTCCGGTCGACTTAAAACATACTCCGTACACGCGTTTCAAAAAGTATTCTTTATTTTTTCTAGTAAAAATGTTCCAAACATAATGATATTTGAAAATCAAGGACTAAAAAGTAGAAGAAAATGTGCGAAGTTAGTTTTTCAAGCAACAAAGGCTGAATGTTGTGGATCAATCTGGGCACGGATAGCGCATATCGGCCCAACTAATTTACAGCATTCAGTTGGCCCACCAAGCTGCTTTCAGCCATGCTAGTAGCTGGGCCTTCGTGAATACATTAGCTGGGCTGATCATGAAGAATGTAAAAGGAAAAAGTCCTTTTGACCCCCCTGAACTACTGCCTCATCTTGATTTTCCTCCCTCATCTTCAAAACCGGATATTCTACCCCCCTCACCGGTATAGAATGCGTCTTTCGCCTACGTGGCTGTGGGCCCTACCTATTTTATTTTTCTTTTTTTCATCGATGCTTATCTTCCTTATCTTCTCTCATTCTTCTTCCAGAGAAGGCGAGAAGCAAAGCCCCGAAGCATGCCCTTCGCCGCCGCCGTCGCCCTCCCTCCTCCACCCAGCTCCTCGACGCCTGCCATGGAGAGCTCGCCGGCCATGGCGTGCGTGGGGGGAGCTAAGCCCCGCGCCTGGCCATGGCGCCCGCGGGGAGCTCCGTCCCCGCGCCTTCCCTTCCCCAGCCTCCCCACGGGTCGGCCAGCCACCTCCTTGCCTTCTTGCGCGACTCGAGAAGATGGCACGGGGAAGGTCGACGGCACAAGGAGGTTCAACGCCTCGGCAGGCCGGGGGCGACGCCTTCTTGACGCACTGGAGGATGGGGAGTTGAGCACGGTGGCGACTTAGCACGCCGACAGATGAGGGCGGAGGCGTCTCGGCTCGAGCTCGATGCGGGCGGATAGGGCGGCGGCGTGTCAGTTCGTCGCGCCGAGGGATGAGCCGATGAGGGCGGGGGGAGGGGGGGGGGGGGGCTTGGTGGGATGGGAAGGCGAACGGAAGCGCCGCCGGGCAGGCATATGGGGGCGAGTCGGCACATAGGGAGCAGGCACTTGGCCGACGCAAGGACAATTGGGCGGGCGCGGAGTAGCCATTGACGGCGGAGGAGGTGGTGCGGGGAGGAGCCGGCTCGGGCTCCAGCGCCGCCGCCGACGGTCAGTCGCTCCATCGGGAAGAGAAGAGGAGGAACCGAGAGGAGAGAGGGGAGAGAAGGGAAAACATTACCTAATATGTGGAGCCCACAGCCACACCGCTGTCTAAACTGCCTGTAGGGACAAAACCAGAGTGGATTCAAATGGAGGAGGGAACGTAACCGGTTTTGTGAGTTGGGGATTTGGATGGACGGTTTTTGAGTCTAGGGAGGAAACGTGGACTAGCCCTAATGTTCAGGGAGGTAAAAATGACTTTTTCTAATGTAAAATTTAAATTTTGTAGACACAATTTCCTTGTTTTCATTTGGTGACCGGCAATTTCTTTGCTTGACACTAGGAGTATTTGATACTGGTTCTAAAATTTTTGTTTCGACTTCATCCTCCTCGAGAGAAGGAAGGAATCAATCTAATTTGGTTACAGGTTAGCACACTGTTACATGGCCTCAAATAAAAGCTCGTCAAAATAAAATCAAATACTAATCCATAAATTAAAAGGTCACCCATGAGGAATGAAGAAGTGTATTGCCGCCACCTCTGGAGTTCGACATGCAGAGATAAGTGTCTCCCGCTGTTCTTCACTTTGCTGCAACCGAGTTAAGAATTGGAGCCATTATGTTCTCTGAATAAAATCTAAAAAAACGGTTAGCGTTTATCAAACACAAGACACACCGAGGCGAGAGAGGTATAGGAGATGGAAGATGAGATGACGGGAAGAATCGACGAGCCAATAATCCCTTGTCTCAAAATATAGCTAATGTTGCTATTTTTGAATTTGTTCTAAATCAAACTAATTTATATTTAACCAAATAAGACAGTACTATTTATTCCAATGTCAAATAAGAATTCTCGATAGGAATCTCAAAACATACTGCCTGATCATGCATGGCACAATCAAATCGATCAAAACGGATATGCATAGATTGATTTGTTTTTAAAATCATACTCACTAACAATCGTGTTCTGCCTGCAAACTACGCGACCATATATAACACGTTGACTAAATCCAAGTCAAATCGGTTGCTTGCTCCATTGGCAGACCGCCGGCCAGATCGACTGCCATGAAATGCATCTAGCACATTGTGTAGGTTTGTGGATTTTATGGAATTTAGTATCCCCATCGATCATTCGGTCGCAATCGAGGATCAAATGATAATAACCAACGCAAATGCAACATTCTGGAGAAATCACGGCTTCATCTTTGCTTGCGCGTTCAGGATGGAGCTAGTTGCTTAGCTGCAGCAAGCAAGTCTAAAATTAAGACGCTAGATTTGCAAGCTACCGACACCCTTATAACACCAGTGTTCGTTGTGCGTTTAACGACACGTGCTCATTTTGACTAAAATTTTAAACGAAGTCTTCGATCGGTCACCTGACAGCGCCAATAATGCGTGAGGATAATTTAAAATGTGTTCGTCAGTTGACACCGGGAAAAGAATAGGCAGTTCAAGATAGCGTCGATCCTTGCACACGCAAACAAATCGACCGCCTAAGATTTTGCCGATCATTGCACACGCAAATTGATCTCGCCTATCCACGCTCGATCCTCTCTTATATACGGACGGAGCTCAACACAACAAACACCAACTCACCCGTGAGTGCGTTCGTGCAAATCGATCTGTTTCCTCTGTAAGTTAGCAGCAGCAGCTCATCGACAAATTAAACCCATGATGGCGTCTTCGTCCCAGCTGACGCGTCTCCTCCCCTTCCTCCTCCTCGTCGTCCTGTCGGCCGGCCGGCACGAGCCGCCGCCGGGCGCGCCCTGCTTCGAGCGCCTGTTCAGCCTGGGCGACTCCATCACCGACGCCGGCAACCTGGCCAGCGTGGCGCCCAACCTCTCCGTGCTGGCGTTCCCCTACGGCGAGACCTTCTTCCGCCGCCCCACCGGCCGCTTCTGCGACGGCAGGCTCATCGTCGACTTCATAGGTAGGATAGGAGGAAGCATCCATTCCATGGGTTCGCTCGCCTGTGCTGTTAAGCATCGTGTCTGCTCTTTTGCGCATGCAGCGGAGGCGCTGAAGCTGCCGTTCCAGACGCCGTTCCTCGCCGGTAATAGGACGGCGGCGGACTTCCGGCAGGGGGGCAACTTCGCGGCGTCCGGCGCGACGGCGCTGAGCCAGCAGTTCTTCAGGGACATGGGGCTGGACCTCACCATCCTGCCGCCCTTCTCGCTGGACGTGCAGCTGGAGTGGTTCAAGCAGGTGCTCCACTTGCTTGGACCCACTGAGCAAGGTACTAGCTAGTAACTGACTGATCGATGCATGTAAACCACCGATTGATCGAGTTGGCAAAGGCTCTGAAAAAGTGTGACACGTGTACATGCACACGCGTGTTGTCTGCTGCTGCAGAGCGACAGGACATCATGTCGAGGTCGCTGTTCCTGCTGGGCGAGATCGGGATCAACGACTACAACCACCCCTTCTTCCAGAACCGGTCCTTCGTCAACGAGATCAGGCCCTTGGTCCCAAAAGTCATCAAAAAGATCGAGAACGCCACCAAGGTAATAATCCGTCGTCCCCATGGATGTAACGTTGGTGCTGGATCATGCCAACGCAATTCATGCGTGGCAGGTGCTGATCGGTCTCGGAGCGAAGGCGATCGTGGTCCCCGGGACCATCCCCATGGGGCCATGGGGTGCATCCCTCGGTACCTGACCTTGTTCCAGAGCGGCAACCCCGGCGACTACGACGCCGCCGGCTGCATCCGCTGGCTCAACGACTTCGCCGAGGAGCACAACCGCGCGCTCCGCCGCATGCTCGAGCAGGTCCGTCGCGACGCGGACCCGGCCGTCGCCGTCGTCTACGCCGACTACTTCGGCGCCGTCCTCGAGATCACCCGCGACCCTGTCAAGCACGGTAATATAAAGGGGCAATCACAACTTACAGCAGCCTGATGACGAATTAGCCTTGAGTGCGAGAGTGGAACCGTCTGGAGCTTCAGCTCATCAGCTGATGCTCTGCAAAATCGATCGTCACTCCTCGTGCAGGGTTCAGCAAGGACGCTGCGTTGACGGCGTGCTGCGGCGACGGCGGGCCCCACAACTCGGGGACGCTCATCGCCTGCAACGCCACGTCGGCGGTCCTGTGCCCGGACCCGTCCAGGCACGTCTCGTGGGACGGCGTGCACCTCACCGAAGCGGCGTACCAGTTCGTGGCGCGGGGCGTGCTGGACGGGCCGTACGCCGCGCCGCCCATACTGTCCGAATGCAGATGCTGATCGATGATCATCAGAACCGCGCGCCTTCTTGTATGCAGACGTGTACATACCACGCACAAAGATAAATTTGTTGCGCTACGCTGACAAGCGAAGCACAGGCTCTCATCTTGAGAGAGCTCTCTCTTCACCAAGCACATAAAGTCACCGTAAACGAAATGGCCAACGCAATTAACCCATCGACGATGTGTACGGTTCTACAAATAGCAGTATTATATTTGCAGCAAACGCGGTTCAAAGCCAGCGAAATAACAGAATCAATATATAATCACGATGGACTTTTGGTTACCCCTGATGGTTCTTGACAGAAACACAACACGCATCGAACCAAGTTTATAATTGCTGAATATATATGGTCTCCACTCAGGTCAAACTCAAAGGGACGACTTGCCCCGTAATTACCACATCGGTCTATTCTCACGCGCCAACGGTGGCTGATAGTCCACACGGATAACATATGCAATACAGGGTCAATGATACTCCCTTGATCCGATCCGTATGTCATTGCACGAGCAAATCGGCGAGTGCCGGCCATCTGCTTTCCGTGATCTCGATCAGTACCATATGGTTTCTTTCTCGTTAAGTTGCTTTGCTATATATATAAACTTTGATGATCAATGTTAATAACGAGCTAGGGAGTTCCGGCAGGGTGCCAGCTTCGCGGTGGGCGCGGCGACGGCGCTGGGCAAGGATTTCTTCAGGGAGATGGGGCTCAGCCCGGCGCTCGTCCGCTTCAATATCCCGCCCTACTCGCTGGACGTGCAGATGGAGTGGTTCGAGCAGGTGCTACACTTGCTTGGCCCCACTGAGCAAGGTAGCCGCCTAATCTCGCGCGCGTGTTTCGACAAAGTTGTGGAGTACGTAACAAATTACCATTTTTACCAGCAACTAACACATGGAGCACGATGCTTTCTGCTGCAGAACGCAAGGGCATCATGTCGAGCTCCCTATTCGTGGTTGGGGAGGTAGGGGAGAACGACTACAGCTACCTCATGTAGTCATGTTGCAGAACCGGTCCATAGACGCCGTAATCCAAACCACTAGTGGTACCAAAAGTTGTTGCCAAGATAGAAAACGCCGTCAAGGTAACAACTTTTTTTTAGCCATCATGGTCGTCCATTCTATTTGGTCACTGAACCCCTGTTGACAAAGCCACACAAATCCTGGAGATCATCCGCAACCCTCTCAAGCACCCTAATCTCACATGCCGCGTGCTGAAAATGGAGGCATGATGCACGCCTTTTGAGTTGAGAAACCTTACCTGACCGCAGATGCTTAAAATCCTGCAGGGTTCGCGGAGGATGGGGTTCTCAAGGCGTGCTGCGGAGACGGCGGCCCTTAGGCTGTCCGCACGGTCAGTTCTCTCCTCTATCCTCTAAAAGAGAATATTCTGTCCTGGTCATCGAGATTCTCTACTCTAAATTCATTTCTCCCGTACCCGTCAACCTTTACACTCAACCTCTATACCAACTACCATCACGTAGGGCCCACAATCCTAATTTTTTAACCCACGCCGCACCCCTCCCTCTCCCCGCGGGCCCCACCCTCTCCCCTCCTCTCTCTCTCGCATTCTCTCCCGAAGCATCACTTCTGTTCCTCCTCTGCTCTCTCCGCCTCCCCTTCTTCTCCCCCAACCTCCTCTCTTCTCTCCGTCCTCGCTCCCTCCATCGGCACAGCAGGCGCCGCCGCGCCCTCCTCACCAACGCCGGCGGCCGCGCCCTCCTCCTCGCCGCGCGCGCGGCCCCATCCACTCCAGCGCCCGGCTAGGAGCGGCGGCGGGCCTCCAGGAGCCGAGCTCCACCGTGAGATGGACGACGGCGGGGGAATCGATGGAGGACGAGCTCCTCGTCCTTCCCAGCGGCGGCGGAGGCCAAGCCGGGGCCATGCCCCACCCTCCCTTGCTCCTCCAGCCATCTCCGGCCGACCCCGCCCTCTGCTCCGTCTCCCGCTCACCCTCCTCTCCTTCCCCGATGGGGCCAGGGCCGGCGCGGGTGGCCGAGCTCGGCGCGGCGGCGGGTGGCCGGCGGGGTCACAGATCTTGGCCGGCGCAAGCTCCTCCCTCCCTCTCCGGCCTCGGTTGCAGCGCCACGGCGGTCCTCTCTCTCCCGCGTGGTGGTTGGGGATGGCGCGCTGGTCCTCCACTCCGGCGGCGCATCCCCTTCCCTGCCGCCGCCTCCTCCAGTTCCCCGCCGGCGCGTCCTCCCCTTCTCTCTCTTCTCTCTCTTCTCTCCGGGCGGCGGAGCAGGGCCTTCGCACGCGGCGACGTCGGGGGTGGCCTTCGAGCTCGGGCCCCGCGTGGCCGGCCTCCCCCAGCAGGCGCGCCTCCTCCCCCACCGGAGCTCGCGAGCTCCCTCTCCCTCACCGGCTCGACGACGGCGCACTCGAGCTCCCTCTCCTCCCCTTCCCCCTCTCTCTCTGGTGGTTGCTCGCGCGCGCGATGCGCGGGGCCCGCGCCGACGTGGCCTCTCCCAGGTCCTCTTTCTCTCTCTGTATCTACCGTGCGGGGGGCTCAGCCTGGGAGGTACCGTGCCCTCCCAGGTCGCCGCTGCAGCGCCAAAAAAACGTGGCCTGTACCGTACGGGATGCCGTTCCCAGTGCGGACAGCCTTACAACTCAAATTCGTTTGTGTCATGCAACGCCACGTCCAACCTCTGCCCTGACCCGACCAAGTACGTCCAGTGGGACGGGGACCATCTCACTGAAGCAGCGTACGGCTTCGTGGCCCGGGGCGTGCTGCACGGACCGTATGCTGACCCACCCATGCTGTCCACATGCAGATGCTGAAACACTGTGATCTGAAAACACACAGTTGCAAGCTTGCAGCGTTACATGTAACATAAGCACGAAATAAATCTGCAACTTCACTTCCGCCCCCAGTCGCATATATAACTCTTTGGCAGCGCAAAGAGTGACATTCGAGCACGATAACTCAACGGCAACCATTCGAGCGTCAAAATTCTATCATTTCAAAAGATGTTCAGGGTGAGGCAATGTCATCGAATTCTCACGGTTGGGTTTGTTCTCTCCCAACCACACACACACAGACAAAAGAGAGAAGTCTCTGGCTCACTCCTGCATATCACTACTTCCGAACATCCTTGGGATCCTGGCACCCTGGCAGTGGCAGCCCAAAGTTACTCCTCAAGCTTTCCCAGTATGTCGTGCTCTCTGAAAAGAAGGTACCTGAGATTGCAAACAGCCAGGTTAGATCTCCAACACACAGTTGAATGGAAGAACTGTGCATGGGTCTTAAATTGAAATTGACTTTAACTTTGAGTTTTATAAGCAGCGCCTGCAGTTCAGTCAACAATACATATAGCATATGGAGAAAAATAGTGGCAGCACCAGAAAAGGCAAAATACCACTTGGCTTTAGCTATGAGTTTTATAAGCAGCACCTGCAGATCAGTCAACTCCAATGGAGGGATTACTTCGAATTAGGCAGCTTATGTTCTCAGATATATAACCTGCTTAAGCATATGGCTTGGCTAATCACATAATGTCTTAGCGGAAGGAACCTAGTTGCCATTTCACTTGCTATACCTTCCAGAATGCAACTTTACAAGTTTTGTTTTTCTTAAGCTTAATGTTATAGAGTGGCAACCGAGGCAACAGAAATGGGAATAGAAAAGAACATAGAGCCAAATCAGTACGATAAAGAAATGTCACATACTCCTTCTCGGCGAGCTTCACTTCTGTTCCACCGTACTCAGGAAGTAGAACAGTGTCACCTTCATTCAGGGATACAGGGATCAGCTTGCCATCCCTATCACGATCACCAGGACCAACAGCGATGACTTTAGCAGCATTCAGCTGGATTCAAAAATAAGGTATGTATTAGGCCACAAAGGAACATAAAAAAGGTCCAGACCAACAATGAACTAAATTAGCCTGATCATTACATTTAAACTCAATCTAACCCTACACAATGCGCAGCCACAGCTGACAGCTCTATGTAATTCTACCAGAAAATTGTGCATACAGCACCACATTAAAAACGAAAAATGCAAGTTAACTGCTCGCGCTGCCAAGATTGATCTGTAAAGGGATTCAGGCATGGCTTCATGGAAATACCGCAGTAACAGAAAATACATTACCACTAGCATGTAATGTTGCCCAAACAAGAATCATAGAACCTTAGTACTTGCACTTGTCTCAAAGACAGCAGTGCCTTTTGTATGTACAAGACAATTGCACTCTATAAGGAAGGTCATAATGCATTCTATTCAGCATCTAAGGGAAAACCAAGGTTGACAGTGCAAGGGCCTAACAAGTTTATATAAACATGAATCATTAGCCATAAATATAACATAGCAGATTATACAGCCTGGGTACTTCCAAGACCAACATCATTGACAAGAACAAAAATCCACCATACAGCTGCATTAAGTGAGCTGAGTTTCAATCAAAACACAGAAGAATATATGCAATATCACTGCACATCAAATGTTTTTCATGGTGTTGTAGAGAAGGTTATCTACTAATAGTAACGACCATGTAGCATCAACACCTAATTTCTTAATCTATTGAACTGTACATATTTTGAAGTCTGTTATCGGTTCTCTAACCACTGACTTCACATGGATCCCCGATAAGCAGGAAAAGACAATGCCATTGAAACATAATTCGATCAAAAGATTTTATCTTGTAACCACCAGTTAATGAATTCGAGCTACCACCGGACCAGAGATATCATCACGGAATCATACAGGGGCATAATTTCAGGCTTCATCCAAGAATAATAAAGATCAGTTGCAATAGCCTAAATCTTAATAAGCTAGCTAACTGCTCCTCAATTGACTAGTTTGCAAAATGCTCAAAACCATCACTCTTCATAACAATCTGATCAATTTATAATAATCAAGACGCGTCATCAACTCAAACCTACAAGTTTTCCCCAAGCAACTGCGACACTCCCCCCCCCCCCCCCCCCTCCCTCCCAACAGGAATCTTCTCAACTTCCCCGACCCGGATCTACAAACCTCAACGATACGAGGGTAACTCGCCGGACAAACGCTGGACGAATGGCGCGCGGATCGAACACAGGCCTACCAACGGAAGAGGAGAGAAGCGAGCGAGATCTATGCGCCGCGTACCTGCTGGGCAGTCTTGGGGAGGAGGATGCCGCCGGCGCTCGTCTTGGGCTGCAGCAGCTTCTCCACCAGCACCCGGTTCAGCGAGGGGATCAGACGCTTCGCCATCGCCGGTCGCCGCTCGTTTTCCTTCTTGGGGAGCAAGTTGATTCGGGGGGCGTGCGCTTCTGCTTGCGATGGCGCTTTACTGTAGCCGCGGCCCGCAGGGTTTAGGGTTTAATTGGGAGAAGGGCGACGGCGCAGGGGTGGGACTTTACGGATTTGCCCCCCGGATAGCGTGTGCGGGTGGAGGATGTGCGGCTGCCGGCTGAGGGTAGGATGGGGAAATGGGGTGTCTCGCGGGGAGGTCTAGAAAGTTCCAGGTCGGTACGAACTCATTTGTTGGTGGGCTAACGGCCCAACGTGCAAGTTAATGGGCTGGCGCCCATGCTCTGATTACGTGGGCTGCAAGTACAGCCTCTTTGCTTTTCTCATTTTCCCATTTATTAGATTTTCATTTTGTGGACAAAAGCTGTAGGTGCATTATCGTTTTATCATTTTCACCTTAGATGATTTTCATTTTGTGGAGAAAATATGTAGGTGCGTTAACTTTTTTTTCTCATTATCTCCTTTATGAGATTTTCATTTTTTTGGAGAAAATATGTAGGTGCATTGTCGAAGTTGTGGGTGCATGCATGCTTGCATAAAAAGGCTTGAACTCGATATTTTAAAATATTTTGTAAAAGTTAAAGAAATCAATGGCATAACAAGGCTACTCCCCACTGCATTATGCTCATCAAATGAGTACCAAGTGGAACGTTTTGTTTTGGACATGATATGGAGTTAAAAGAAGAGAAAGCCATGCAATACAAGTTAACACATAATCACAAATATATGCAACAATTAATTACCTTATAACACCTCACAAATAAGATATGATAATATTCACCAGGGTAGTTGTGTATCTACTAGTTTCATGCAACATGGTTGTTTTTTGGAGAGAGTGGTAACTGGTAAGAGTAAGACTGTAAGAGACAGAGTTGGGAGTAGCCTAGGCAAAGAACGAAGAACACTTGATTATTTTCAGTCAGCGACTCTCTTATAGAGAACAGATGAAACGTAGGAGTAGTTACACAGCTCAACTGCTGGCGGAAATCAACTAACCTTTCATGTCAAATCGAAAATACAAAACAAACAAAATGGACAATTTCATGGAACATTCTATCCATGAGTAGTCTCTAGAAAAGAATATTGAACACAAAACGGCTAGAAGAAGAAAGGTCGAGGAGGAACAACTCGAGTGAAGCAGCTCGATCGCCAGCACCCGCTATCTTCTGTTGTGAAGTGGATTAGGCCCCGTGATGACCTCCCTCTTGTCCTCCTCGCCAACGCCAAGCATCTCTCCACCTTCCTTGTCGACTACCGGCTCCATCAACCCCTTCGCCATCGCCTCACCATGACGACTCACCAACAATCTTCTTCCTTGAAGCAGCCCAACTGCAGCAGCTCCTCCGCACTGATCGAAACGGCAGGAAGAGGAACACCTTACACTCTGAAACTGCAGCAGTAGCAGCAGGGACGCGAGCAGCAAGACTAGAGGGACAACAATGAGCTTGAGCTCCTTCCTGCTATGCATGGACATCCTCCGACTCTGTCTAGATCTCTTTAACTAGATGGGAGTACTGCAGCATGAGAACGACGAGTTGGTGATCACTCTCTCGCTCGATCTGGGCTCTAGCTAAGCTAATACTGTAATTGGTTCAGACAGACGGTCAGCTTGCTGGTGTAGGAGTGGATTAGGTGCGCTGAAACCCTGGAGAGGAGACAACAGCTGAGCTGTCATTGTTCGTTTGCATCGATCGAGTTCTGGCCGGGCTCATTGGAGACTGCAAAAATTTGTGCGCGTTTGGTCAGGGCATTTACTGCTGGTCAAAGCACGCAATTAACTGCCATTGATGCTGGCGAGGAAACCTATACTGCTAAACAATGGAGGTCACTAGTGTCCGACGTAGTCATGTCGTAGCAGTGTCAGAAAACAGCTCACAAGTCCAGAGTTAGAAGCTTCCTCAAAGCAGTGTCCATGGTCCGATAGCCCAAAGTGTCCGTGGTTATAGTTATACTCAGCAGTCACACGCATCTGGGACCTTTAGTTTTCAGACAGTTAATCGAGTTCCCAGGGTTTGCAACACGTACTGGCTGCACTGGACTCTGACGAGCTTTTGAGGTTCCCATGCCGTGTATCGCCGGATCGTTTGATACATTATAATCCGGACCGGGCTATGACAACGAACAGTAGTACTCAACAAGAACTGGCCGGTAGACAGGCACAGGTTCAGAACGGGTGCTCACGTACGCTTCAGTTGCCAGATTTTCTGTTAGCTCTGAATGGATTTACCGCACTGCATACTGGCCCATGGAGTACTGACTACTGGCCGGGTTCATCACTTGGTTTAACGAGCAACTTACTCCTGGTATTAAAAAAAAGGAAAAGAAAAGCAAAGCTTATTGTTGGCCTGAACTGGTATTGTCCTGCACATAGCAACATTACATAACCTTGGAAGCTAGTCACAAGTCACAACAAATGTGTGGGTACTAGTGTGTTTGCAGTTGCAGTATTGACACTGTCGAAGCTTGCACTTGCATTGCCGGCCGAGCGTAATTTACTGACTGAACATAAGCGTATTGGCCCATGCATACAAATATGATACGATAATTGTTGCATCAAGATGCATATGAAGCCGAAGAACTGCCGGCGGCCACAGCCGTTCACTGACCATAACCGTGCGAGTCACGGCCTATATGCATTTAATTTGTTCGAAAAAAACCCGGCCTATATGCATATGGTGGTCTCTGATTGAGATCTGACGAGCTCACATACAACGACGCAACAATCTGAACATCTGATAGATCAGCTGGTTGGCGTTCAGTCTCATCACACAGTTCGCACTTGGCAGCTGCTAGCCCCATCAGACGACCCTCTGCATCTCTCCGGCCGGCGCCACCGTACCGTTCCGGGTCGCTGGGTCAAGCAATCTCGCTCTTGGATTCTTCTTGGATGTAGTCGATTTCGGCCGTGATCGGTCGCCCATCAAGCATCCCGCCAACGAGCGGAGGATGGATCATGGATCCTCCGTGGGTGTCCAGCCGCCCAGGCTTGGATAATGCATAAGCTAGTTAGCAGTGGCCGTGGCCGGCTACTCATATCATTCCTCCAGCTCAACTTGGCATACTACGAGTACAAGATAGTAGTTGGGCCACAATTCGTACGTGTGCAATCGTGTGCGCAGTTCAGGCAAAGTTCACGAGATCCGAGTTACATCATGTATGACCGTGCCTTATTTCCTTGCATTATGGCAATTAATTATTAAAATCGACGTGCAACACGTTCGCTTTCTTCTTGATTATTAGCGGACCCTTCCTAACCAACCTTGCAGTGCCAGCCTAGCGGCTAGCGCTATATTCCTTCCTCGATCTTCAAGGGGCCAAGAAAAGATCGAGCAGAGACCACGCGCACACATCCGCACATATACGACCATTGCTACCTTACACCGTACCACCTATTGTGCCCCGATATTTCAACATAGCCCCCTGTATAACGTATATCTGATACGTGTATCCGTATCCGTCGATACTCCTATACATTTATATTACCTTTAACCTTTTAAAAATTGATGTATTTGCGTATTCGGATTAGGCCGATGTTGATACACGTATCCGTATCGGCGCTGCATAACCTTACACTTTTGCCCTAGTCGATCGTCAGCTGAAGCTGTTCGATCGTGCTCGTGCAACGCTTTGGGGTTAACTTGCAGTAGAGATAACCTTCCAAAATGAAAGCATAGGTTATATCGCAATCGCATAAAGTAGCACATTCCTCCTAGACCATGTGGCCCCATGTTCCACCAGCTTTATTCCAACCAATACATTCCTTCCCAACTACTTAATCAGGTTTGAATCATTTTTGGCCGGTTGCTTCTATTATTCCACTTAATGACTCTTGTAGTGATGTGACTAATTCCACGGTGGAGCCGTGGAGGTACGGATAATCCGTCGGGCCAGTCGCAGCGGAGAATGTCATCGTACGGTTGCCAAGACTGGAAACTTTGAGAACTGTGCCACGAGAGTGTCATCACCATGACATCCCCTCTCATCACATGACACCACTCTCTTCTCACCTCATAAATAACTTTGTCATATCAGCAAATTTGTTGATGTGACATAATATTTAATGCTTATGATATTCTCCACCGAGACTGGCCTTAGTAGTCAAGGGGTTCTTTTTTTTCTCTCTCTCTATATGTTGTTGGAACTTGGAACATGGAAATAGAAATGTGAAAGCTCAGCAGCCTGTCTTTAATTTATTTATTTGTCCAAAAAAGTGCTGCTATTTCGTCAGAATTTTACCAAACCTGCCCAAATCAAAGTCCTCATCTCAGGTAAATCTCCCTGTACCGCTAAAAAGAAGAAGAAATGTATTGTCTTCTTTGCAGGACGTACTGCTGGGGTATCACATACAATGTGCATGCGCCCATTAGCAATAGCCAAAATCCTAAGAAAAGCTGGCGATTTGCCTCAGAAATTAAACGGTCCCTTTATTACTAGCCAGATCTGACCATTTCTATTGTTTGCCTCTGGGTACAGTTGCTGTATTACACTTCAAGACGACGTGTAATGCACCAGCAAGAAATGTCTTCTTTTGTGTGAGACAGTGTGAGAATTATATATATTTGTTCCCAGCTGGTACAAGTTTCAGTTTCCTGCCAAAAAAGTGAGAGTGTTTCTAGAGAACTACTTGGCAAACTGAAACTGCAAACTGATCAGCTTGTCTGCAAGGAACGAACACAAAGATCTTTTGTGAATATAAATGACAACGGCAAACTGATCAATCGGTATACCACTTTTCCTTGTTTATTCCTTCAACTTCAATTGGTATTACCTCGATTGTAACCCCTACTATTTTCTTCGGCAATTCCCAAGTTGGACTCCAAAAGTGCAATCAAGTGATCGGAGTTGTTTAAGTGCAGGGGTGGATGATGACGGATCGAGTCATTGATCATCAAGTTTTATGTGTACAGAACTGATGATGAAATAATGATTCTTCTTTATTTATATATGTACTTGTCATTCTGTAATCCACTCCTGAATCCCTGATGATGCATCAAAGTGGTCAGATTGTGTTGATACTTGGTAACCTTTTTGCTTGGCTGATCTTAGATTTGGTGGACCATGAATGTTAGGCAGGTCGTGATGCTCTGGGGTCAATAACAAAGCGTTAACCTTTCTCTTGTTTCAGCAACCCGAGAAAGTTCTGTGAATTTCCATGTGCTTTATCTTCTTTCTTGTAGAAAATCTACCATGTTTCTTTATATTGTTTATTATACATAGAGAGAAAACGTATCCGAGTGAAGGAGCATGCTAAAGTAGAAGTAGTAACCTTTGCATGTCATGCAGCGCCATAAAATCCTCTCCCCCCCCCCCCCCAAAAAAAAAAGGTGTTCTAAAAATTAAATTATGCCAAATAATAAATATGCAAAAGTTATGATTAGAGCTTGCTTAAACGGTACTTATATTCTCAAGAGATATCTGCCTTCACAAAAGAGACCGCACCATACTAAGATAGAGCTTAAATGTAACTGGATATATACATTTTTAAACAATATAAACTGAGTATATATTGGTCAACAACTGCGTGGATGCTAGATATATAGGTCTTGATGCTTAGAGGTCAACAACAAAGTACTAGTTTTTCATGTGTTTGCCAACAAAATTCTGTGGATATTCTTTTGCTTCATATACTTTCTACCGTGTAATAAAAAATATCTACCTTGCCTTGTTTCCGTTTCCTTTTTTGTTTATATATAAAAAGAATAAAACCATAAAGAGATACAATCTAAAAGATGCATCTTTCTAAAAAAGTGATGACATAGTTTTAATTAAGGCTCCTAGCTCCCACTAACAAGTTACATTTCAAGAGATAAGTTACCTTCCCAAAATTTTCTTTTTAGCATTATATGTGATACCAGCATATGATTATGACTAGTCTAAGGCTTAAATGTAAACAATAAATATTGGTGGACCAACAATGTTATTAGAGGAGTCATGATGCTCATAGGCCAATAACCAAACAATAAAATTTCACTTGTTTAAGCAACCAGAGAATATCCAATGGATTTTTCATGTGCTTCATAGCTTTTATGAGAAAATATAACCATTAATATACTGCTTACAAATTATGATTATACTTGTAAGGTATTAATTAGTTACTTTGTGTGAAAAAAGTTACAATTATACTATATATTAATGCTTGCATCATACAACTACTTTTGATTATGACTAACTGTAGTCCAAATAACTTAACATATACATAGATGATGGATGTGTACATGTAACCTGAACTATAGTAGATAGCCAAGACCGCACATCAAAGTAAGTATAATACTGATACTGACAACCAACCTACATTATGTGAGTTTTGAAGTGACAACAACATTATTGGACATATTGGTTCAAATCCACTATCTTTCTTTTTCTTCCTTTCTTTTTGAGGTGAAGCGTTACCAAAATCCCATTTTTCATGCTTTGAGCCAAAATTAAGGAAATAGTCTGCATGTAATTTGGGGTTTGCTTTGTCCAAATTATAGCTGGTTGCTTGTGTAAATGTCTTTTTTTCCATTCAGGTAGTTTACCGATTTTAAGATATTTTATTGTAATATTATTGGTTTCTACGTCAAATATTATTGGCCAAGGACAAATGCAAGTTCTTTTTTTTTGTATTGGAGTTTAGTTTCTTGGAGATTCCACTTGACTCACCCTTGGAGACTCAACTAGTGATGTCTTACATGCACATCACACATACTTCATCTATTTGCTGTGCATAGCACAATTTTTAGGTAGCTAGTCTTTTTTTTCTTAAGAACATGAGTAAATTCCATGTTCGTTTTTGAGAAGGGAAGTGTGTGAGCACTGTTGGTTGGACGTTATGTCTTGTGCTGCCCAAATCAACTTATTATTTTCATCTGTTCAATGTTTGGATTGATACCTTACGTGTAATTAATATTTTAGTAGGCTCATAGCTGAGTTATGTTGATGTGTTTATATATACAGAGGTGGCAATGCACATTATTCCTATCCTTTTTCAAAACAAATCGTTGGGTCTCAGATAATTGCCTGATAGAAAAAGTCAAAAAGGTAATGCAAGAAGCTCTAGGGGAGGTGAAGGAGAAGCACGGTCTAGCTTGAGTAGGAGGATCCTACTTACTAGAAGGATTGCGCGCTGACGGCGCACCTGTTATAAATTACATATATATAATTATTTGTCATTACTATGGATGGTTCTGGATTCTCTATATTATTTAGTTTTGCTGATGAGCTGTAACATACATGAAAGAATCTCATCGCACTGAATGTAGTAGATAATATGTACAAAAGGTAGGCACAGAATAGCGATCATGGATAGTGATTGTTCATTCTGGTGTGACCCCTCGGCAAGTTCAGATGGCGGCAACGCAGATGTTCTCGACCATAGAGAGTGGTCGTGTTGACACAAAGTGCGCACCTTTGAGTGCCTTGTTGCGCTAGAGTTCCTAGGAATTGAGGACTGGAGCGACGCGTTGTTACATTGGTGGCTTGCTAGCCGACGACAACAAAGAGAACGGGGAGAACAACCTGAGAGGAGGAACAACAGTGTAGTGAATGCATCCTCCAAAAAATGGTGGAAGTGGGCTTCACACGTGAAGTTGATGAGCACGAGAAGGATGGTGCATCCTTCCACGCCAACGACACCACCTCTGATCCGAACAGGGGCTCGAGCGGAGGATAGAGAAGGTGAGTTGACACATGAGAGAGCAATTGGGTGAGTAACCTGAGGAGCACAATGTTTGTCTCTTGTTCTCAACTTTGTGGGGAGGCAACGTCGACTGTCTAATGCGCAAGGGGCACCACGATTTTATTTGCCAATAATATAAAATATTTATACACGGCGAGCAAGCAATTGCGTAATAGCGCAACGCTAGAAGCCTAGAACAACGTGGCAAGCGAGAGTGCATCGGGTCATAGTGCACTCGCTTTCTTTCGGCGACATTGATGTACCTATTTCTTTTGAAGACCATCACGCTCGACGCTCGTATACAAAGCGCAACGTTGAAAATCTGAAACCATGTGGCAAGTGAGGACGTACTGACTCTAATAAGCACGCTTTCTTAGTGCACTCGCTTTCTTTCGGCGACATGAATGTACCTATGTCTTTTGAAGACCATCACGTGACGCTTGTATGCAAAGCGCAACAAAAAAATTCTGAAACCATGTTGAAAATGAGGATGCACTGACTTTAGGTGAGCACGCTTTCTTTTACTGACATAAATGTGCTTATTTTTTCTATAGACAAAATCAAAAATAGCACTCGTATAAAAAAATCGTTTAGTAGCATAGATCTATTTATTTTTCAAGACAAAATTGAAATAGTTCTAATATAGAAAAGAAGAAAAAAAAGAAATAGAAAAAAAGAAAAAACAAATAGAAAAATAAAAAAATGGTACAGTGCTCGAATCGCTGGGAGGACGTGAATCCTCCCAGCGATATATAGAGAAGTATATGTCATGGATCGAGCAAATGAAAAATCGAGTAAGGACGGACTGTACTGCTTGATTGTGATTTAGTTTTGCCATTTAACATTCTTGATGCAGAAAGTGTACAATATAATAAGAGCAATTACAAGAATTTATTGAATAAGCAAGACAAGAATTAAAAGATAAACCTATATCAGATGCCTAAAAGTTTTCATGAAAACCTCTCATGAGAAGGTTCTCCCATTTTTTGTGGAACGTATCACTTTGAACTTGGAAGGTTAGGGGAAATATTTTTATAAAACTTTCCGAAGCTAGAATGCTGTGGATCGAGAAGAAAAGCCAATAAATAAAAGTCAAGGAGTAGTTTTTGTCACGTCGTGGCAGGAGATTGTGTGCAATGGATTTGTGGGGTCTTGATGTCTAGGAAAAAAAAAGGGTGCAATAATGGAATAGTTTAAAACATTTAGCTGAAAAAAAGAAATGATGCATCTTACAGTACTTGATACACTGAAAAGTTGTGGTTCTCATGGCCCCACAATGCTACAGTCCGCCAAGTGCCAACACAAAATATGACCCGTTCAAATGTATACATACACTGATACACACTTTAAAGAAGACCACGTTTAATCTATTTCAATTATATTTTATTTCACCTGAGGAGAGAACGCGCTATGGCAACAGAAACTGTCAAATTCCACGACCAGTGTCAGGGGCAGTCTCCAACTCCCCCTGCACTGTACAGTACAGTCCTGCCGGAGTCTTCAAATGGAAAATAGAAAAAAAAAACCCTTCAAAAGAGGAGGAAAAAGATACGGAGCGAGGAGGAGAGCGCAACGGAAAGCAACCCAAGCCTCTCCTTTTCCGCCATTGCCCTCCATTCCACACTCTTCACGCGCTCTTCAATCGCTCGCCCCCGTTTCCTTCTCCCCTTGCCTTCCTTCGATTCGATCCAGTCCCCCCCCCCTGCTGTCGTCTTCGCCCGCCCCCAAAGCTCCAGCCTTTCCCCGTTTCACTTGGCGTCTACGGCCTGGTCCGTCCAGGAAAACAACGGATTTTGTTTTCGTTGTGTTGTTTGCTGCTGTGCTGTTGCAGCGGTTTTTGTCCGCTGCTGCGAGTTCAGTTCCTTCCTGGTTCCTGCTCTATTTCTTGAGAACGCCCCCCTCGGTGGGCCGGGGTTGTTCGCTTTGGATTCGGTAGCCTGGTTGCCATCTCCTGATTCGGAAGCCTCGGTTCTTGGTTTGGGAAGTGCCCCCCTTTCAAGGCGAGGAATTTCGTGTGGGTTGATAGCATCCTGCGAGGAGTCCGCGATGCAATGATGGCTTCTTGAAGCCGAGGTGAATCTTTGACCAGCCCAATTTTCCCGAATTTTGAGCTGACGTCCCTCGGTTCTCGATCCGCCGGGCGCCATGGGCCTCTGCCACGGCAAGTCGGCGGCGGTCCAGGAGCCGGCGGAGGAGGAGGAAACCCAAGCAGCCGCCGGCGCGGCGGCCCCCGCGGCGGGCGGCGATGACGGGGTAGCGTCGCCGGCGAAGGCGCCCCCGACGCCCAAGCAGCCCAAGTTCTCCTTCTACCTGCCGAGCCCGCTCCCGCCATCCAGCTACAAGGGCTCGCCGGCGAACTCCAGCGTCGCCTCCACGCCGGCGCGCAAGCGCCCGTTCCCGCCGCCGTCGCCCGCCAAGCACATCCGCGCGCTCCTGGCGCGCCGGCACGGCTCGGTCAAGCCCAACGAGGCGTCCATCCCCGAGGGTGCCGAGCCGGACCTGGGGCTGGACAAGAGCTTCGGGTACTCCAAGCACTTCGCGGCCAAGTACGACCTCGGCCGGGAGGTGGGGCGCGGCCACTTCGGCTACACCTGCGCCGCCAAGGCCAAGAAGGGCGAGCTCAAGGGCGAGGACGTCGCCGTCAAGGTCATTCCCAAGGCCAAGGTGCGAGAGCATATCCTCTTCTCCTTCCCCTGGGGTGATTTCTTCTGTTCGGTTCCTCACCTGTTTTCACTGCCTAGTTTTGTTTGCTCGATTGAATTCTCCATGTCTGCTTGATTTTTAATAAATTGCCTAGAGTAATGCTACTCCGCAGTTTGTGCTTAAAGCTTATTCTTTCTTGATTCACCTGAGTTCACCTTGAGCTCATTTGGTATAGACTTTCAGTTGACATGCTTGTGACTTCTTCAATCTTCGCTGCTTCATATTGCACTACTAGAGAAGATAGGAACTATGTAAATATGAAATTGATGTACACTGCACTTCCAGGGGACTAAATTTGCACTCTATACATCAATTATCAGATTGTTAAAAGTTAGTCTGTTGCCTGATTAGCATTAAAAGGATAGATTGAGGAGTCTGAATTTGATTTCTTGAGTGATTGGGGGTGGTTCCTGGTTGTTAGTTGGGACGGGGACCATGATGCTCCAGCGAAGCTTGGTTCCTTCTTAAAATGTTTGTTCAAAAGCTCTGTGAGCAACCTCCTTCAACTAGTTTTGGAGAGCTTGCTCATTAAATTGGTGTCATGTGATCATACTGGTATCATTAGCTATCTGATTCTCCGCTCCCTTCGTCGCTAAATTTCTATGAGTCAAAGGCAGCAAAGGTGTATGGTGCTATGCAAGTCCAATCTGTATTTATTAAAAGTTTAGTACTGTCACGACCCAATTGTCATTCTGTTGAAATAGTCACATTTGACCTGTTGCGGGGCCTTTCAGTTCTGTTAGTGGAAGTTTTCTTAATAATTCCTTGTGTAGAGGTTCAAGATTTCTGTTAGAGATACATGAATTATCAATTCTTCATCTTAGTAACCGTGCACATGCAGTTGGTAAGTTGATGGTGATTAGTGTTACCAAGGTGCTGCCGACATGGTGATTATGGATCATGTCTAACAGTTTAAGGTGTAATTTCTATTAATTGTTGAGACAATAATAAAAAATAAATATATTAGCATTAGATGCAGTTACTTGATGGCTAGGATCGAATTGTGTGTTATTAGTTTAATTATTGAATGCTGGATTCTCAAACAGCTGACATATACTATTACTTTTTCATACATTGTGTTTCATCAAGGTCTCAGCAATGTTGGTTTCCTTGAATTTAATATAGGGAAGTAGAATCTCCAAATACAAGGGTTTGCCCTGCCTCATGATCACTTTGCGACTGTTATTAGTAGCATGGAGCGTGCTTATTGTTCCTGTTTAGTGATTTGTCTATGTTGTCATTTGATCGTATAGTTTTAACCAGAAAGCTTGTTGGTTGTTGAATTAGCATGATCACATGCACTTGGAGGTCAATTGGATTTTCTGTTAGTAGTGTTCATAGCTCCTGGGTAAGATGAAAAATATAACAATACAAAATATACTGACACGGTTGTTTGGGCCTAATTGATTTGATATATCTTATGCATTGATCTGGTAGCTTAAAGGCACAGTTAGGATTTGATCTAAGGAGAGCTTAGATCTTGTCTAATTTTTGCAACAGCCTCCAACATAAACATAGACCCTCAGATATATCTTGTGTTCATCATGTTAACCTTTTCCTATGGTTGATTGCATGGTCCATTTTGATTATATTGATATAATTGCAATAACTTTTTGGTATATATTGTTAGTAAAGTTGGATTTCTGCTCACCGTTTCCTTGTCACCTTTTATAAAATCCCACTTAAAGTCCCAAGTACATGCTGTAGTCTCACCCAATCTAACTTCTTTTGCACAGATGACTACTGCTATTGCCATTGAAGATGTCAGAAGAGAAGTCAGAATATTGAGTTCTTTGACAGGCCACAGCAATCTAGTGCAGTTTTATGATGCTTTTGAGGATGAAGAAAATGTATATGTCGTTATGGAGTAAGTTCACACTTGTTTCATTTATTAGAAACTTTACTGATACTGAAACTTCTAATTAGGTTGTAATACACCATTATGTCAACGAAATAGGACATTATGCGTTTTCAGAAAAGGCAATACTTGATGTACTAATTCTTGTATAGGTTGGCAAGGTTAAATGTAGTCTCTGGTTGCTGACCAAACTTGGTCCCGGGCAAACTTGATATGCAAGACACTTATTTTGGTTGGCTTTTGGTTGTATCTTATCATTCTCTTATCATAAGTGTTTAGATATGATGCTGGTATCTAAGAAGTAAGCAAGTAAATCAAATGAGTCATGGAAACATGTCACCTAGAATTTGAACAATTCTAAATTCAGTCACCTTTCTAAACCAAGGCTCTATGTAAATCATGGAAACATGCGGGTTTATTTTTGTGTTTGTGGGCTGCAGGTGGCCCAGCCTGCTCTGTAGTGCCAGGCTATGTTGGGCTGGCTCGGCATGAAACAGGCCCGTGGGCCCATGCTTGGGCCGTCGAGGTAGCCCGTGGGATAGCATGGCACGGCCTTCTGGGACATAGGGTCGGGCCAGGCACAGGCCATCTATAATGATGGGTTTGGCTAACTGAAATGTTGGAAAAATGTAGGAACATATACATGATAACGAATTCAAAAGTGTTACCTCATGAATTGTTAGTGCTATATTTCCAATCTCATGCACATTTCTGCGAGTGAAATTAGCATTTTTAAGAAAAAAATAGCTCGCAGGATATGATCTCATGAAACTAATTGTTAATTCTTAATTATTACCCCATCCATGCATAGCTTACATTCCAAACATACCAACCATGGAGAATAAAAGCTTTCCTTTTTGGAAATAGCATCTTAACATTGATGGAACCTGTGCGATCCTTATTGCACTAGTCCCACTCCCACACCTAGAATGGGACTGACCCTAATAATGTCACTTTATTTGTTGCATTAGATGTTGATGTCAATTTGCTAATACATTCAGCCTCTTATCATCTGGACACATATTTGCATGGAGGTGAGACTGGATAAGAGTCACCGAATATGTTTGTACTTTTTGTTAGACTGGGATCAGTGGTTTATTCTTTCCTGGTATGTGTCATAACTCATAACAATGTTAGTGCAAGTACAGATTTGGGCTTGACTCTGTAAACTTTTCTTCCAAAGTAGGTTGCCAAGCCAAGCCCTTTTGATAATACAAATATGTTGTGCACGTCTAGAAAGCTGTTGCAATACCTGAATAACATGCTTGTATTTTTTCCTGATCCAGGTTATTGAAAGGAGGTGAACTGCTGGACAGGATTTTGGCTAGGTACTTTACAGGACATTTCATTTCTAAAACTGAAGTCACTGACCCTACAGGGACCATGATAATAGCTGACTTTTGTTTTGCAGAGGTGGAAAATATTCTGAGGAAGATGCTAAGGTTGTAATTCACCAAATTCTAAGTGTTGCTTCATTTTGCCATCTTCAAGGTGTTGTTCATCGGGATCTGAAACCAGAGGTAAGACTGTTTGAGCAATTCACAACTACTGTTTAATACCATGAAGCTCACTAGTTGTTAGTGGAACTGCGTGAACCTTAGCACACTTCCTTTTAACATTCCCTCATCTCTGATGTTTCTGTGGATCTTAGCTGAGTTAAAAAAAAATGCTATGACAACCTTGATATTTTATGCTGATGCTAATGTTAGTCTCCATTTTTACTTCCATTTTTAGAATTTTCTTTTCATGACGAAGGATGAAAATTCTGCCTTGAAAGTCATAGACTTTGGTTTGTCTGACTTTGTTAAACCAGGTTAGTCTTACAGATTTTTCTTTAGATCATTGCTTATCATCATTTTCTATTAAAATACATATGCCATTATATTATGCAGACGAAAGGCTTAATGACATCGTTGGAAGTGCATATTATGTTGCACCTGAAGTGCTCCATCGATCTTATGGCACTGAGGCAGACATGTGGAGCATCGGAGTAATTGCATATATTTTGCTTTGTGGAAGCCGCCCTTTCTGGGCACGAACCGAGTCAGGAATTTTTCGAGCTGTCCTAAAAGCAGACCCTAATTTTGATGAAATCCCATGGCCTACCCTTTCTGCTGAAGCGAAAGATTTTGTAAGAAGGCTGCTCAATAAGGATTACCGCAAGAGGATGACTGCTGCACAAGCCCTCTGTAAGTAACATTCTTGTCTTGAACTTGGTTTACCCTGTTTTTCAACTTGCAGATGAGGTGACAGTGACACCACCTTTTGCATACCTTGACAATCACAGGCCATCCATGGATCCGTGGTACTCAGGAAGTTAAGATTAATTTAGACATGATTATCTACAGGCTTATGAGGGCTTACATAAGTTCATCTTCTCTACGGAAGTCTGCGTTGAGGGTAATACTTTTGTAGGTTGTTTGTACTGTTCTGCAAATCATTGTTCTTGTCTGTAATGGATGATATAATAGCTTAAGCCTCCATTATCCAACACAAACTATGCCAATAACATGAAATTTCAAAAAGTTTATCGTAGTAGTATTCGTCTGCATCATGTAGCAAATGGTTGTTCTGGTTTTGGATTCATGATTCTGTCATGTTTTTTTCCTCATATATGTGCTGCTCTGGAAATAAAAACACTGAATGCCTGTGGACATGATTGTACCCCACCCATTATTTTTGAGGTCTTCTTCGGTGCTCCATACTACATTATACTGGTGTTTAAAAAGGTCCAGTATAAAAGGATCTCACGGTCCAAATTAATTGTATACTACTAGAACTTCACCTGTAGTATAAGGTAGTATGGGTCGAGTAGTATAGTAGTATAGGGGTATTATGGGGAAAAATTATTTTTTACATGTGGTATAGATTGAGTAGTATAGTGGTATAGGGGTATTATGGGAAAAATTATTTTTATTTTCATACTCATTTGGTCCGATATATTTATTTCTTTTTACACATATGTTCATTTAGGTTTGGAGCTCTAATAAAAAATATATTACAGTCTAATTACAAAATTACCCATCCCTCTATACTCCATACTACCATAGGGTAGTATGGAGCACCGAAGAAGACCTCTTATTTTTACCTTAATGCATTCAGTATGTTCCTTGCCCGCCTTTCTACTTAAAAATTATAATCAATGATCATAAATTCATCCTATGGCTGTTCCATCTTTCAATTCTACGAACCTTTATTTCTGTGACTGCATTTTTGCTGGGATGTCATTGTTTGCTGGCTGTAGTGTATTGTGAACAGAGGCCACTTCAAGCAACTGTCATGCAGATTTGCTAATTAGCTCTTTATGTTTTTCAGGCTCTTGCAAAGACACTAACAATAGATCAACTCTTCTACCTAAAAGAGCAGTTTACACTGTTAGGTCCAAACAAGAGTGGCCATATCTCCTTGCAAAATATGAAGACGGTTAGTTATTTTGCCTTATTCAGTCAAAATAAATTCATGATATGCAGTTGCTAAGTGTTCATGGAACTTCTAGGCCTTGATGAAGAATTCCTCGGGTGCAATGAATGATTCTAGGGTTGTTGACTTTGTTAACTCAGTGAGTCTTCTCAGTTCTTTCTTATGTTCTTTCCATACTTGTGTGGCCATGAGTAAATGACTATATAGTATATACTAATTGTACCCATTGTGCTAGATATGCAATATCCCGTATGGAAAGTTTGATTTTGAGGAGTTTGCTGCTTCGGCTATTAGTGTTTATCAAATGGAAGGCCTGGAGTCCTGGGAACAGCATGCTCAGCAAGCGTATGAATTATTTGACAAGGAGGGCAACAGACCAATTGTGATTGAAGAACTTGCATCGGTATATAATACTATAATTTGATCTTAAAACATAGTTTCTGCATAGGAAATGAACTGTGACTCATGATTTGTTCATCTTTCAGGAACTTGGACTTGGCCCTTCAGTTCCACTTCATGTTGTTCTCAAAGATTGGATCAAACATCCTGATGGAAAACTAAGTTTCCTTGGATTCACAAAACTATTGCATGGAGTTTCATCTCGCACTATCCCTAAAGTCTAAGATAACCTCTTGCATCAACCAAGGAAAAAAGTGACAACTAAGCTAATCTCTGGGCAGTGCATGGCATGGGGTTGTAGAAGTTGCATGAAACCAGTACAAAGGTTAACAAATGATTGTAGTGTAAGAGGTGCAAGCTCTGAATAGGTCAATATTGTCGCCATCGTAGTGTAAGCGGTACAAGCTCTGAATATTGTACTCAAGATGTTCAGAGGAATGTATAGATTTGGTTTGGGAAAGAATGCAAGGGCTAAAAAGTTTGAAGCTGATTTTGTCGGTATCAGTGTTGTGTGGTGCTCCCTGTCTCAGTAATGGGTTGATACCTTGCCTTCACTTGTGTCTTGCCGCTTATTTCATATTAGTGCTGTATTATCATTTCTGTTTTATTTATACTTACTAACGCGTTTCATAACCCTTCCAATGAGAGTCATGACATCAAGCCCATCAACAACTGATGCATGGTTGGAATTTAGAGCCGTGGAAGAAATAGGTGTGGCAGTCTGCCTATCAAGCAGGCACTTTGAAGACAAATCCATGAACACAGATGGATATGGCCTTGTTGGGTGTCTTTATTCACCTGCTTTGATCTTTTCCATGACAATATCTTGTATTGCTGCAAACCTTGTTGTGAACTTCCCGCATCTCATCAAGCCTTGATGAGCAGGCCTTCTTGCGATTGACTACGAAAGCCTGCTCATCACCTTCTTGCGATTGACTACGAAATATATGGAGTCCTACGAAACGGGCCCTAAGTACCATATTGGGTGATTTTAATAATTTTCTCTTGAGATCCCTAAAAGGTATCCTGAAATCATGCTAGAAGTGCAAGTAACCCCAAAGGGAACGGGCCCTAAGTACCATATTGGGTGATTTTAATAATTTTCTCTTGAGATCCCTAAAAGGTATCCTGAAATCATGCTAGAAGTGCAAGTAACCCCGAAGGGGCCCCGATTAGTCTAGACGTTCGATTGATTTTGAACGGCTTAGATAGACACCTACCGTTTAAGTGGCATCTCTCCACACCAGTGACAGACAGCCCCGGATCCCAGCCCTCCTTCGCACTCTTCCCATGGCGATCCCTCCTCCTCCCCGGATCGCGGGGGGTGGCGGCGGCCGCAAGCCGAGGGTTCCGCCGCTCCCACCGGCGAGGACCCTCCTAACTGCATTTGCCGCAGCGGCGGCGCTGGCCGTACTTTGCCTCCTCTCCTCGTCTCCCGCTGCCTCGCTGTCGGGTGCTTGGAGATCCGGAGCCAGCAGCGGCGGCAAGTACCTTTACTGGGGCGGCCGCGTCGATTGCCCCGGCAAGCACTGCGGTTCCTGCGCCGGGCTCGGGCACCAGGAATCGAGCCTCCGCTGCGCCCTCGAGGAGGCCCTCTTCCTCGGCAGGTAAGAGCTACACTCTCCGCGGTTATGCATCAGTAGATAGTTCTTTTGAAGTAGCTAAAGTTTCATCTCATTGAAATACGGAACGCGAAGACTAAAAGACTGATACTAGAAGGCAGATGGCCCATGCTACCAACCTACTAATTGTGCTACTGGTTTGTTTATTTGTAGAATATTTGTGATGCCCTCAAGAATGTGTCTGAGCTCAGTACATAACACGAAGGGGGTCCTCCAAAGCAGTGCATCTTCAGAACAAAGGTTCTTGCTTCTTAACCTTATCAACCTCTGTTGTTTCTGCACACTGAATTCTGAATAATTCAATATCTAAAGCAAGTATCTTGTAGATGGGAAGAAAGTTCGTGTGCGATGGAATCTTTGTATGATATAGAACAGATTTCAAAAACGGTACCTGTTATTCTGGATAATTCCAAGACATGGCATGATATAGTATCAAGAAGTATGAAATTAGAAGTGGGTGGTGTGGCCCATGTTCAAGGAATTAGCAGAGGTGAACTCAAACAAAATCCCCTGTACTCAACAGCTCTCATAATAAACCGCACTGCAAGTCCTCTTGCTTGGTAAGCACACAGGTTCTTGTAGTGCCTTTGGTTTTTCCCCTCTCCAGACTCAATATTTTGTTCAGCAATGCCTCTGCTAATTTTAGCCATCGATGTCCAAGAAATTCAGGTTTATGGAGTGCAAGGATCGCAAGAACCGCAGCTCTGTTATGTTATCCTACACCTTTTTGCCAAGTATGCCAGCAAAAAATTTGAGGGATGTGGCAAATAAGGTATCATTTATCGCCCTATTTGTATGTGCAATCTGACTAATATTTTGTAAATGGATTGGTAGTGTGTTTCTGTTTCTTTTCCTGCATCTTTTGTTTATGTTCATATATTATCATATCTTGTTGGGATGGCGTGCCTAGTTGTTTCATACAATCCTATCAGCTGCACTGACTTAAATTACTATATGATTATGTACCTAAAGTGGGAACTGCTGTTGCTAACTAAACCTTGACATTTTGTTGAAGGCCTGACGACTCTCATCTATCATTTGAAACACTAACTTCTGCAATCTGGTATTATTTTGATGCTGCATCCATAAAGCAAAGTGTATAACCAGCAGCCTGAATGTATAGATACCAGTTCACCTAGTTTATTGCACTTTCATGTGCCAATTCATTAAAGTGATGCGCTGAAGTTGCGCAGCCTTCTCACCGGGCGAAAACTAGAACTATGTTCAAGTGTCATGCCCTGAAACATCTATAGATATGTAGCTTGTCAAGCATACAACATCAGGTTTAGAAGTATGGGTGTGGTTTACTTGTTAGCTCTCCTTTACATGAGTTCTTAAATCAAGAAAATTGTTCTGTCGACAGCTCATGCTCAGTAATATTCTTTGTAGTCTGTATGGTGTATAATGCAGTTCCCTAAATCAGTCGTTTCTGTTTCAGATGAAAGAAATACTTGGTGACTATGATGCTATTCATGTGAGACGAGGCGACCTATTAAAGAATAGGAAAGATAGATTTGGGGTTGAACGGAGCCTTCATCCTCATCTAGACAGAGACACCCACCCTGAGTACATCAGAAAAAGAATTGCAAAATGGATTCCACCAGGTCGAACTCTATACATTGCATCAAATGAAAGAACTCCAGGCTTCTTTTCCCCTCTGTCAGACAGGTACCATCTGCACTGTTTTTCCCTTTATTCTTGTCCAACCAGGACCTCTGGCATTTTTTACATTAGCATTTATCTTCCTCCTGCATCCTGATGCATGGTACAGCACCTCTTAGTAATTGCAGTAAGAAAGTTGTCCTCGTTCTTGTTCATATTCACTTATTCAGGATTACCTAGGCATTAAATTTAGTTTTCTGTTCAGTTTTCATATTTTCATGGTTAAGCATTTTTTTAGCCATATGATGTTCTCATGTGGTTGGTCATGTCAGTTCTACAATCTGTATGCTGGTTAAATCAAATTCAGGTTCCTACCTCCATGCGTGTTAATATAATCGTCTGGTGCTTACTGGAAGTGTTTTCTCATTCATTTGGGCAACCGTCCAGGTACAAGTTAGCATACTCGTCCAACTTCAGTAGCATATTGGAGCCAGTAATTGAGAATAACTATCAGCTATTCATGGTGGAGAGGCTCATCATGCAAGGAGCAAAGACATTTGTCAAGACAATGAGAGAATTTGACAGTGATTTGACTCTTTGTGATGATCCCAAAAAGAACACCAAAGTTTGGCAAAGGCCAGTTTATATAGATGATTGACGGTAGCTGGCACCAAATATGAAGCTCTCTCTTTCAGCAACTTGACAGCCTGACATGGCCTATTAAACATGAAGGTGGCAAAGGAAGCATCAAATTACTTAACTGAAATCTGCCAGCACTGGTGGAAACTCCACCTGGGATTCACTGCATCGCGTTTGTTCATATTACCTGGAAAGGGCCAAAGTTATTGGCTTGTTTGTTCCATTCTTTTGCAATTAGGGACTAGGTTACAAAAGAGAATATATGTTTGCAGATTTAGGATGCATATACGTCATACCCTTTTGTATAGTATGTGTAAGTATCAACTGGCACCTGGAGCTGGATGCTTTAAGAGTGGAGAATATCATCAGTTGGTTGTTCTCTCTCTCTCTCTTTTTTGTGTGGTGCTACTCCTTCCTGTAAGCAAGTACACCCCTTTTGGACGTGGTACAATTTCTAATCCTATGTCTAAAACGTGGAGTATTTGTTACGGAAGAGTATGATGTTTGTGCAGCTATTTCTTTACTTCCCAATCTCTTAGATGAGTTCTTAGTTGTCACAGGTGGGATTATTATTTTGCGAGATTTGTTACAGCCATCTGAAATCTGAAATTTGACTGGAACCTTACTGGGTCGGGCTGGAGGCTGGAGCTGGCCTTTTATTACAAGATTCCAGCTTGGCTTGGGCCATGTCGACATATTCAGTAGGAAAAAGTCTCTTTTACCTCCCTGGACATGAGGCCGAGTCCACGTTTCCTCCCTCAACCGCAAAACCAGACATCCAACCTCCTTCAAGTCTCAAAACCGTTCGTTTTACCCCCTTCGACGGTTTTGACAGCAGTTTTGGCTGACGTGGCGGTGGGCCCCACATGTCAGCGCGGGCCCCACCCCTCTCTCTTCTTCCTCTCTCCTCTTCTTCCTCTCTCTCCACCATTTCCCTCTCGCTGAGCCGAGCACGACGCCGCCGCCGGCCGCTGTGCGCGTCAATCCGCGCTGGGGAGGACCGGCGCCCACCGTCGACCTACGCCTGCACTGCCTCCGCCGGCCCGCAGCCCCGCCGTCGGCCGCCTCGAGCTCGTCGCCGGCACCCTGCCATCGGGAGCTCCACCTGCTCCTTCTCCAGCACGTCGTAGAGCCGCCTGCGCCGGCCACTGCCTCGTCTTCCACGCGTGGTCACCGCGCCGCGTGGCGCACCCTTGTCTCGCCTCCCACGCCGGCGCACCTGTGCCTCGCGTAGAGGAGGAGGAGCCGCCCCACGCCGGCAGAGGAGGAGGAGGAGCCGCGCCGTCCCCGCGCCCGCTGCGGGCTCCTCTGGCTCACGCCCTCCCCCGGCCTGTGCCCGCTCCGGCTCCTTCGACTCGCGCCCGTCGCGCCCGCGTTGTTGGAGGACAAGGGAGCCTTGCGGCGGCGAGCTTGGAGGCGAGGCCGGATGAGGGCAGCTGGCGGCGGAGCTCGGAGGCGAGGCCGGAGGAGGGCAGCTGGCGGCGGAGCTTGGAGGTGAGGCCGGAGGAGGAGCGCCGCCGGTGAGGAGGCCCGGCGGCGGGGGAAGGCCCAGCGGCGGGAGAGAGGAAGAAGAAAAACCTGTGGGGCCCGCGCTGACATGTGGGGTCCACCGCCACGTCAGCCAAAACCACTCCCAAAACGGCCGAAGGGGGTAAAACGAATGGTTTTGAGACTTGAAGGAGGCTAGATATCTGGTTTTGCAGTTGAGGGAGGAAAAGCGGACTCAGCCTCATGTCCAGGAAGGTAAAAGAGACTTTTTCCAGCCTCATGTCCAGGGAGGTAAAAGAGACTTTTTCCTATCCAGTATGTAGCACGGAAGCAGCAAGGCAGCCAGCCAATCCAATCTGTAATAATAGTAGTTTTTACAGTTCTCAAAATAAAAAAAGGAAGCGTGAAATTGTTTTCGAAAATGAATGTTTTCAAAATTCTATCGACAAGCAAAATTTATAAAAAAAATTAACCGCTTGGGTATAAAAAATAAAAATGGTTTTGTGTTCATGTAGGGTTTGTGCGTCCTACTGTACTGAAAATATTATAAGGGTGTAAATATGACTTTTTCCTTATATGTGCACTCTGCATCCACAAATAAATATTTGTTCTAAACCAAATTATTCTAAGTTTAACTAAGACTAAAAAAGGACAAATGATATTTATGATATTAAATGATTACCAGTCTACCGGTGGATCCATTATGAAATATATTTGTATATTTTACTTCTGAGATGATGCTAATACTATTCTCTACAAACTTGATCAAATTTAGGATAGTTTCACTTATATGATAAACTTCAAAATTCTTACATTTTCGGAAAGTGGGATTAGTACATGTTGATGTCAAGTGTGAATTTTGATCGACCAACACCAAAACCATTCCTTATAATTAGAAAAAAAGGAAGATTAGTGTTGCCCATTCCTGCATGCAGATCGAGACCATACAAAGGGCAATGATTATTCCTCTCATCAAGCAAGGTTCCAATCAACTCCTCCCTCTCAAAAAAGAAAAAGGTTCCAATCAACTCACATAAAATGGATGCCTACCTACCTAGCCTGCAGCAGCGTACGCGTACGTACTACTTCTATATCTACAAAACCATCTACGTGCTACGCGCAACAGCCACCTACGACGTCTCGCTTCCCTGGTCATCGCCATCGCCATGGCCATCACAATGCTCATCATCATCATCGCCTTTTTCTTCCAGCAGCACGGCCGCCTGCGCCTTCCTCCTCTTGCCGTCGTTGAGCCGCACGCCGAACAGCTTCACCGGCGCGTCGTCGTCGTCGTCTCCACGTGGCCTCCGCGCCATCGTCGGCGAGGTGTCGGCAGAGCCGAGCTCCACCAGCATGCAACCAGTGGCCGCTGCCTGCGGCGGCGGCGGCGGCACCGGCTCCACGTGGTTCTGCAGGAAGTAGATGATGTCGTTGTAGAGCCGCCTCATGTGCGCAAGCTCCGACAGCAGCAGCGAGTTGCGCCGCCGGAGCTCCCGGTTGTCCGCCGACAGCGTCGCCAGGAAGTCCTTCCCGCCGCCGCCGCCGTAGTGGTCGTCTTCCTGGAAGCCGTAGGGCGCCGCCGGCGGGGGAGGATGATGCGGCCGCGGCGGCGAGAAGCCGAGGCTCAGGTAAGGCTGGTGTTGTAGAGGGAGAGGCTGCAGAAGCTGCGGCGAAGGCGGCGGTGGCTGCGAGCACGACGACGAGGACTTCCTCCGGTGGATCTCCGAGAGGAGGTGCTTGCCGCCCTTCTTGAAGAACTCGTTGGCGAACTCCCACCTGTCTGCCACGATCTTCCTGAAACCCTGCACAAACCATGGGAATCAGGATGGAGGATGCAAGTTTGAATGCTTATTTGTGCACAAGCTTGTGTGTGTGTGGAAATCGATGCTACATTGGGGTACTGTACTTGCATTGCAAGTGTTTGTGTCGATCTTTTCTCTGCCAATGATTGGGAGAGCAATATCACCTGCGAAAAATTGTACTGTACGCTGGTGCATGAGAAGCAGTAGTTAATGTGAGTTGCTTGTTGCTAGCTGTAAATCAGAGGGCGGTGAGGAGATGGTGGATTTGTTGTAACTGTGATGTATAATGAAGCTACTTTCCATTGTTGTGACTTGTGATGACAAAGTATTGGTTTGCAAGCTAGCGGAGTAATACTAGCTATATATGATTCGCACACAAAACTGCATGAAAGCTAGAGCTGAGTTTATTAGTTCAAAAGACTAATCAAACTCAGTCCTAAAAAAATGATAAATACAAAAGAGAAGCTCATCAAAGAATCACACAGAAGAACAATATCATACACATAAACATGCAGTACTCTCCTTGTCTTTTAAAAAAAAGACAACCCTAAAAAAAGGGGAAAAACATCCGTGACTTCCTTTGTGATTACTAATTACACTAAACAAAAAAGGCAAAAGATAGAAGATATATATATATATATATATATATATATATATATATATATATATATATTTAAAAAATAATGTTATCTCAAGACAGATAAATAGAAACTGGCAGGTGGAACCACACTAGCAGTGCCTTCAATCTAGCAACAAGATGGTAGATGTCCTCTCGATCTATCACTCTTTAGTCCACAACCACCCAGAAACAAACACTACCGTTTGTCACATTCTAGGAAACACGAAGTGGAAGGGATGAAATGTCACCACCAACCAACAGCTAGTCAGGTGCGACAATAAAATCTCCAGACACATGCATATATATCATGGTCATCTTTTCACCGCCAAATTAGCAGTGGCCACTGAAACCATTTCTGACGAGTAGAAAACAAGTCTAGTAGCTAACGTAACACCAACCACAATAAAATGTCAGCAGCAATAATACACTAAATAAACCGGCCTTATGCAGGATGAAAAACCGGACCAAAACATTTCTTCTCAGAACGTCAGAACCCATCCAGTTGCACAGAAACACAGGACACTCGAAATCAATATAATCCAATCCAAGCAAAAATCAGCAAGCAGTGAGACAAATATAATGAAAAGGGCACTGACGAGTGACGACACGCACATAAACAACCCACACACATTGCTAGCTAGTCACTTACATAGGTGTTGAGCTGCCTGACGAAGCTGGAGAAGTTGTTATGCTTGAAGTAGTTGGGGAGGAGGTCCCTGGCGAACTCCGGCGGCCGCCACACCACGAAGGTGGCGCCGTCCTCCCCCCACGACACGACGTGGTCGGTGCGGGGGTCGTCCACCAGCTGGAAGGTCTTGGTCAGGAAGGGGGCCGGCACCACCGGCTTGTTATTCGCGCCGTGCGAGCTCATCTCCACGTCCATGGACGCCGCTTCTCCGCCACCGCTGCACCTCTCCGCAAGGAATGCCATTAGGGACAAGATAGAGGAGGGAAGGAGTTAGAAGCAAGACAATACTGCTGTATGCTTGAGAGAGGGAGAGAGATAGGGGAAGACAGGAGAAAGAAGGCCTCTCCGGCCCTCTGATCTGGTGTCTCTCTCAAGAGCTAGCTAAATCTCCAGTCTCACTGTCTGAGACTGGAGCACACACATACACACATGCAGGCACAGGGCGCCACACCTTCAAATATTCTCGCTGTGGGGGTGGGTCACTGTCCGGACCTCTAGCTCGAGCTAGTCTCCTCCCAATCTCTGTCCCCATCTCTCTCTCATCATCATTATACATGCATTTGCATGGATATCTGTGCGAGCCTGCCTCTGCACGCACTTCCGCTTGGCACGTACTAGCACCGGCCGCTTGGTTTTTAGGAGGGGCTGCTCAGTGCTCACGAGGAATTCCATGGCATGGATGTACACATGAACACCTCCTGGTGGCTCCTGTTTACTAAGTAAGCAACAGCCCTCATAATTTGTAAAGTGCATGAGTGATTATATAATAGCCGTACATATGGATCATGCCTTAACTACAAAGTTTGTAGTACAAACACTAGTACAATTGATGCTAACAGCAGAACCCTAACGGTTCAAAAAACACTTATTTTTTCGGGCAAACACTGGTAATGAACGCTAACTTAAGATGACTGATAACTGGCGCCTATCATCATCTGCTACAGGCCTACACAGCCATGTATGCCCTACTAGCAGCCACAAAAGGGAAGCACATAAGGGTCTCTTTGGTAGAGCTTCATCTGATTCTGATTCTCTATGAAAACTGATTCTCCAAGAGAAGTGATTCTGTGACCGTAAGTGATTCTATTTGATTCTCTAGCATAAACTTTTCAAATCAGGGTGGAGAATCACTTCACAGAATCAGAACAAGCTAGTTTTTTCGGCTCTCAGCCTCTTAGTTCATTTCAGAGAATCACTTCACAGAATCAGCACATAATCACTCTTCTCTAAAAATTGTTTAGCAGAGCTCGGATTCAGCTGAAAATCAGCTCTGAAACGCACCCTAACTATCACCTATATATGACTCCAATTAATGTTTCCACGCATGTGAGGGTCTAGGATTGAAGTTTCTAATAATATTATATTGCTCTATGAAAGAAGATGCGTGCATTAGAGATATACCTTTGCCTCGATTTTTTTTTCTCCAAATGGCCTCAAGTAGTTCTGAGGGAGATATATATATAGCTGTAACTTTTAGGGTCATCTCTCTGAAAATTATTAAACACAACACCATAGTGTGAATCAGACACTTGCCTCATACTAAGCAATTCTAAACAAATTTATTTGTATCCCAACTGAAGCAATTTTGAGCTGTTAAAGAGACCAAACAAAATATAGATTAATTTTTGAGCTGTTCCTTCTAAATCTAAAACACTTGTAACAGGAAGTTCTAAAGCCCACAATTCAATATTTGCACTTACTTTCCATAAAAAGAAACTCGAACATGAGAAGATGGCATCCCTAGATTTGTCCTAAAGGGGAGTACTGAACCTGTATGATCAGGCTACGAAACTTCCTAACCGGTTCTCAGGGCATTAACAATATTCGTGACCTTCACGACAGGATAGACCAATTGAGCAATTGCTCAATTCTGGGCCTTGTTTAGCTCCACACAAAACGCAAAAAGTTTTCACCTAAAGAAACTGTGTTAGTTCATATCTTCTCTCTGTGCACGCGGCCCAATGCATCAATAGAAGAAATGTACGTATTTTGGCTTACATTCCCATTATTCTTTTTCCTAATTATATCATACCACGGTTTATACCAATCCATATATGAATCAATCGGTAGCATCAGATATTAGTAGTTCACCAGAAGGTAGAATAGTATAAAGACACATAACTGCAGCAATTTTAAAGGAAGATAGATTTTAACAACTGAGATTACAAATTCTGATTTCTACAACCTTTTCAAATTAAATATAGAAACAAAAGGAAATTCATGAATACAGAATTCTACATTTATAAGCAATATGATTTGACGTGATAGCACACTGGCTTGCATGTAAGATAAGGAGAAAGTACACTTTACACAAAAAGAGGGGATAAATGCATGCATGCATGCATGGATTCTGGATTTCAGAGAAGATCTATAAATTTTTCCTTTTTTCTTTCCAGAGATGAGCTTATTATGTGTTGTTGTGTACTGTACTGACCCGAGAGTCCTGAGTCCTGACTGGTATATGTCGACCCCACGGTATTTGGTGACCAAAATTGTGTTCTTCACAGCCTCATCACCTTCTAGCTCCATGGTTTCTCTCACAGAGAGGTATCTTGTTTTGTTTGCAGAGAAAGGAACACGGATACAGCATTTTTTTTTCAAGTTTCAAGGCAAACCCGTGACTTAGCAACTGAGAATTAGAATGAGGGGATAATCTTTGGAGTAGAGTATACAAAACTATATATACCACTGATGGGTTCCTTCTGATGCAGCATCAATTTCCTACTGAATACTGATCTTCCCATCCATTGGACTGCCTGCATGGCTGTGCTACCTGCTGTAATTGCTTCCATTAGTTCAGATCCACCTGCACAAGAACAAACAAAATGCCACACCCAACTTTTTGATGAAAAAAGTTTCAGTATTCTTTGGAAGTTGGTGAAGTTTCTTAACTCCACCTTGGAATTTGGAGTCCGGAAGAAGGTTTGCAAGTATATATAGATGGATCATGATTTACCAAGGCCAGGTACGCTCTCCATAAAAGGAGATGCCACGAAACTTTAAGAAACTGAAAACCATGGAAGGACAAAGAACCGGATGAACTAATAGTATAGAAAAAGCAACAGCTGAACCTAAAAGCTGGGTGATGTCCATAATCTATTTACCTATGTGCAAAGGAGATGCAGCACGGGTTATATATGGTATGCAGTAACTGAAATTGCAGCCTACTCTATCCCTTTTCCCATTCCTTTGTCATCAGTTTGTCTCTGTCAAGTTAGCCCCAAAGCAATCCGGGACATGCTACCCATGTACATGATGTACGCATCAAACCCAGGGCAGGCCTGGACCATGACTATGAATCTCAAACACCATATTATCCTACAAAAAAATAACAAATATAGAAGCACCAGTCCACGCGTGAATGGCAAACGTCCTGCATTATCCAGCTCCATTGCTGCATTCAGCTTTAGCACCTAAGCATCAGTAAAAGTAAGCCATAAACCCCACTGGGAGAGTGAAGGCAGATTTAACGTGCAGGCATTTATTTGTTATATAATCAAACAAATTGCATTCGTTTGGTGTGGTAATTGGCTGTAGAATTTGAATATCTTGGAAGATTCTGTTCCATATATGACAAAGCTGCGTCCATGATGTGCTTGCAGAGACATTTTATGAGTACATCACATGACCTTTTCCCATCCCGCATGTGGCCCACTGCATTTGTGGCCACTGGGCAGGTCCAGATCTATCTTTGACTGGCTGCATCATATAAACACCCTAAGAAAACAAAAAAGAGAAATGATGAGATATGGATCATCACATTACATATTAGAGCAAAAGTGAGAGCATACTTTGTTCTTATGTGCATATGGATGAGGCAAAAAAAAAAAAAAAAAAGGCTTGGCATCATGCATGCCATATTACAAAAGACCAAAGCTCTTTGGACGAGAGGATCTGACGTTTTTGTTAGTTCCATTGAGATCCTTGGGCTCAATTATTTTGTGTATCAGATTTTCTGCTGGAATAGGTTTGTACACCACATCATCTGAAAATATTCGCTGTATGCAACTTTGGTACAATTAAACCGACAACCCGACTAGGCAGCCACTTATCATATGGGGGAACAAGCTGTTGCTTTCACTGTCTTTCTGATTTTTCAAAATTTTAATTTGAAATCAATTGTTTTGCACATTTGAAGTAAGGTATAAAGTATAAACTAGAAACAGTTATAACAAGTTTTGAACAGGGAAACTAGGGGGTGAACCAGAGGGTTTTACCATGTCATTTTTTTCAGAATAAAATGTTGGGCTGAGATGGTTCAAATCTTTGGGCCAGCACCCAGCTATAAGTGGTAACTAGCTGTTTCTGGAACACTGATATACTCCGTATGCCGCAAAGTCATTCATGATTAAAATGAAAAGATGCAACGAACAGCATAAGGCCCTATGCAACTACAGTATGAAACTAGCTATGTAGAGCAAAAAAAAAAAAAAAAGAGCTCACGTGAATATAAACTACTGTTTATGCATGTTCCCTTGCTGCATCGAGAAGAGCTGCAAGTACTATTTGATTCTACCACAATCGCTAATCTTATCGTACCTGCAACCTCACCTCATTAAGTTGGATGTACCTGATTGAATAGAGATCCTTTTTATTATTTACCCGCCATCTTACATTCCACTCCACCTAGCCTGAAAAAGAAATAAATGCAGGCAGGAACAATGTGATTATTCTTATCATAGAGGTGTCCTACACTTGTATTAGGAAATAGAAAAAAAAAACTCTAATGCGACCCCTCACAAAAGAAGCTCTAATGAGATAGAAGAGTTCTTAAATATGACATGTACATTATTTAACATTATTGCAGAAATATTTACTCTCACATGATTCCTTCAAAATTCATCTCGTGTTATCAAGAACTTTAAAGGTTTTATGCAGAAAACTAAAAAAAAAAGCAGAGGAAAGGTGCCTGGCCAGCCAATGAAACTTTTCAGAGAACATTTCCTCTGAGTGAGGGGGCTAGGTCAGGATGCAGAGCATTAAGGGAGACCTGATTAAAGTCAGTGCTCATAAAGGAGGTGTAAAGATGTGAATTTACCACCACCACTCTTTTTCCAAACTCTTACACACCCCACATGTCACATGAGCATGACCTCCCTCTCTCCCTCCCTCATGTTGTTTTTTCGAAAGACCCTCCCTCATGTTGTCATGGTGCTGCTGTGGTAGAAGAGAGAGAAGACATGGAATGGTTCTGAGCACTAGATTTAGATGTTTCTGCATTAATAAACAAAGGACATCATCTTATGTGCAGATGAACCAATAGTGCTGCCACACTGCAGCCATATCATGCATCTCAGCAAGACAGCACAGACAGGTGCACTATCATCTTATATTAGTACAATACTGGGACCATACATCAATATATCCCCAGTGAACAAGGCCATACCACTTCTTAAAGACTTGAACACCATATATATCGATTCCAGCAAGTGAGGAATATTTATTTAAAAGATAAATCTAGTAGCCCTGAGAGAAATATCTATCTAATATTCTAATAAGCAAAATAAGGGAAACAAAGTTCGAGGACGGGTAACGTTTACTGAATATGCTAGAACTCTAATAAAGTATTGCTTTAGAAGGGAATAGAACAGGATGACTGAAACTGAAGTTGCTCCGGGGGGGCACCTGTAGGCTGCAGCCGGATTGATGAAAGGCAGATACATGTCTTGGAAGGCTGCTCCAAGACTGCAAGTTAACATAAGAAAGAACTACAAGTTAGAAATTAGGGGAGAAAACAACCAAAGCGAGACAGGAGTACAAAACAACTAATTAAAGCCTAAACTAGTATTTAATATCACGCCAATTTAGCCCTTGTTTAGTTACAAAACGAAATCTTTTCACCCATCACATCGAAGGAGAATCTTAGATGCATGGAGCATTAAATGTAGACGAAAAAGGTGAAAAGTTATATGGATAGGCTGTAAATCGCGAGACGAATCTAATGAGCCTACTTAATCCATGATTTGCAATAGTAATGCTACAGTAACCATCCGCTAATTATGGATTAATTACCCTATAATTACCATCGCTAGATTGGTCTCGAGATTTCCAACCTATCCATATAACTTTCCACCTTTTTCGTCTACATTTACTAATCCTAAATTGGTAAAATCGAAACCCGAAATCTTTTCACCGAAATGTTTTCACGAACTAAACACGGGCTTATATTAACTTTAGAATAGAACCATTTTTCATCCAAACAGCCACCCGTTCATGCATCATGTGGGACGTCAACTATCTGACTTCCAATTCCAGAAATGCAGAGACAGAAATGCAGCGGCGCACAGCTGAGCCTGAGCAGCAGAACGAGCGCATGCATGCTCCACTGCGGCCTCACTAATTATTTCTGCCTACATATGGGTGCTGCTGGGAGCAGTCCACCAGGCATTACTCCAAGCTCGTGCACTGCACACGTGAGTTGACACCAGGCTCATGAGCATGAAGCTTCCAACACACACTCACACATATACACTGATGAGTAGCTGAGGTCTCCACTCTCCAGTGGTTGTCTGACCCGCCTTCTGTTGCACCACATGGAGTCACATGCACCATAGACACAATCACACAAATATCAGAAGGGAACAATTTTTCATGTTTCTATGTGTATCTACTGCTTTTTTTTTTTTTTTTTTTTTGACAAGGGTTTATCTACTGCTTGGCTGGCCTCTGCGTCTGAACCCACTGTTTCCCGGTTTTTCCCCCATTGTTACTGGCCAAGCATGCTGCAGAATGTGCAATAATATGGATGGCTATGTTAGAGCCATTTAAGTTTACAGAATCTAATATTCTAATTATGATCGGGCTTCAGCATTGGCTTCTTTCAACAGAGAAAAACACATACTGATCTAAAACTATGATTGAATCAATCACCTGACACACTCATATTAAATACTGTAGTTCTGAAAGGATGGTCTCTGTTGATACATCCTATTAAAGTTAAGCTATGATCCTACCGTTAGATGTTCATAGGATGAATGGAACATTTCATTGATATGGTTTCATTGAGGGTTCAGCAGATATTAACTATCAGGCTACCTTTTCAATTCCTGCCCCTTTTTATTTTCCCAAATGACACCTTTTCAGCTTAAGCAGGAATAGATTGAATGAAACAAAATAAATTGTGTCACTGTGCATTAACTTAAATAGTTTCTATACTATATGGAAACATGAACAAGACAGAAGGTGAGCCAGAAGAGCAAATTCCAGAGAGGAGTTGCTGTACTCTATAGACTACAAGGGAGCATATTTCCAGGTTTTTCTAAGGGCAAACAGTAGACCCTCTCCATCACAAAAGAAAACAGGGTTAGCAAAGAAACATAATTTGTCAGAGTAAAACATCTTTACAATACATTTAACGAGACAATTAGATCTCAAACAGGGTCATAAAAGAAAAGCAAAGAACAAAGATATCTGCACTCACTCTATATGTCATTCCATCTTGCAGGTCTGTGCAGCTCTCTGATTTAATTTTCAGGATCCTACTTATCCAAGTACTAAACAATTAAGGATTATAAGATCCAAACAGGGTCATAAAAGAAAAGCAAAGAACAAAGATATCTGCACTCACTCTATATGTGTCATTCCATCTTGCAGGTCTGTGCAGCTCTCTGATTTAATTTTCAGGATCCTACTTATCCAAGTACTAAACAATTAAGGATTATAAGATCCAGGGAACTTTATTGGTCCTGCAAGTGCAAAGTAACATAACAATTGCTTGAAACGTGATGAGAATGTGTCCCCTTTGGAGCATTATTTCCACACCTGAAATTACATACAAAACATAAACGGACACGGCCTTGTTTATGGTACACTAAGCACATTATTCATCACAAGTTCCCTACTCGTGCACATCCCATAAAGGATTATCAGGGATCAGGCATACACATGTAAACATAAATAAGGAGAACAGAAAATGTTATTCTAATATTAATTTTTAAGCGTACATGGTGGCATAACCAACATGTTTCAGAAGCTAATGAAGTGGCATATCCGAAAGCATGTGAGTGGCATACTAATATGTTACAAAGTGACCATGTAGAAGATTGAACAATTTACTAGCAACACAATAACATGGGCTGTCTCTATGGCGTGCTAAAAAGGAAGCCTGTAGGGAAGTGCATATGCAGGGAATCAACCAAGTGACTGAAGAATGTTGCGAGCAATGATTGTACTAGTGAGCTCCTCTTTTGATATGCCTCCCTTGGGTGTGGTCTCAGCAGATTCTGATGCAAAGGTTTAGATCTCCATGCATAAAGCAGGAGGAAAGAAGAGGAGAAAATGCTAGTGGGAATCATCAGAAGGTGCCAACTTTCTGAACCCAATGGGTCCATTCTGGATCAAAAGCTGTACTAGTGACCTCTAAAGACGATGGGTTTCCTTAAAGTTGTGACTACATACGAAAGAATGTTGTCCTTACAGTAAGAAAAAAAATGTTGTCCTAGACAATGGTATAGCTAAGATAAAAGTTGTCTTTACTGGAAGAGCAATGCATTGCCAATGAGAAGGTAGAAAATGCTTTGAACAATGCAGGATGCCAGGATGCATGCTTTTTTGCAGCTGTGAAAAAAATAAGAACTGAATGCCCAAACTCAAATTGAGCAACATATACTTTTTAAGGAAAACATCAGTCATGCAATTTTGCACCTCTTGTCCAACTTATGTGTCATGAGAAGCTGAGGAGGTTCTAAAAACAGATTCCACCTCAATTCCTCAGATATTGAATAACTAATGATAGGGCCATAAGTTCTGAGTAGAAGGAATATATAGCTGACATTTTTTCTTATCAAAGAAGCAAAGGTCAAACACAGACGCATAGATTGCTTTTGTTTCTTCGTTTGGTCCAAGGGGTTTCTAAACCTGCAGAAAAGCAAAAGGCACTCTTAAAGTCTAACTTTAACACAAACATTGACTCACAGCCGATTGTCACCATCAGCAAAATCAAAATGCTTTTGCACTTCCTTTTGCACACAATTCGATCACGAACTTTGCGTATTAAAATAGTGTCATAATTATTTTTCCATAACCAACAGCATTTAAATATAGTAGCCTCTAGAAATGACTAGAAAACATCAAAACTATCATCAGCGTATGTGAATTCCAATATAAAATGGTAAAGACACTAAATAAAAGTATAAAAAAGGATACAAAACCATCTTCGACTTTGATTTGTTCAAGTTGTTGTGTCCTTGAGGACCACAACATGTTGACACAACAATTTATACATGATGCATCCAATGCCAAGCTTGGAACACTGCTAGATTATGGACTAGTCACCAGACATAATATGTCTCTTCGGCCTTATACTTGGGTGTTTGCTCCTTAATTTAATGATAGGCAGATCTTTGTCCATTAGTACCATTCAGAGTCAACATCCACTTAAACCCTCAAACTAAATTTTCCCTTCTCGACTGAAAGATAAACACATATCTATTTTTGGGCACATGGATATTGCCTGCTCCCAAGTGTAGATTCTATACCGCTAGGTGCTGCTGCATTAAGATTCTTAATGCAGTTGGCAGTTGCAAACAGACAAAGTACTCTAATCGAAGTAAATCACCCACAACCAATGTGTTTCATTAATAAGGCTTATTATGCACAACTTGATCATGTTAGAAGAGATTTGATCTCCAGCAAGTACAAAGATAGATTTGTACATACTACACATCATAAATTCCATTCAAGTGGCACTTTGAGCAGAAGATGACAGGTCATAGCATTCCTTGGCCAAGCGAACACATTGTAACCAATGTAACACCTCCGCATTGGGGTCCTTCTCCAAAACCACATCTCTAATAGCAATCTGGATTGCGCCACGATACATGACAATCTTTCCTCGGACCCTCACAAGAGCTCCCAGACACACCTCCTCCGACATTTTCAATGCCATCTCCGCGGTAGGATCAGAATCTGACGATGCAGAGGAAGCATTTGCATTCAAATATTGGTGGTTCAGCCATAGGACGCACGGTACACAGCCAGTGCCATCATCGATCAAGAAGCGGAGGAACTTCTCCCTGCGGTCACGCGAGACCACAATTCCAACAAGCTCCACACGAGTAACCGTACGGCCCTGACGAAGAAAGGAAGGCGGCAAAGTCTGCTGCACGGTTAGGGACAGAAGGTCCGCAGCCAGAATCTTGATGTGCACGAGATGAAGAAGAGGGTCCATGCTGCGAATGATAGAAAAGAGATGTTAGAAGAGATTCACACTTGTTTTCATACAGAATGAGCATAAAAGAAAAACTACCACATCCCTTTGAGACATGCAAACATGACGAAATCTCAAGGTGCTCTTGACTGCAGTGGCGGAGCGTGGTGTAGGCGAACCTGGGCACTCGCACCCCCCCCCCCCCCCCCCCCATTCAGCGTTAATTCCACTGTCACATCTGCTGCTGAATGCTGAAGCTATTACTAGCAGGAGCTGCAGAGCGCGAAGTGCCATGAACTAATTGGCCTCTCCTTGGATTAGACCCTAGCTCTGCCACTGATTGACTGCTATCCTAATCACAGGTAACGACCTGCATTGCCGATTGATTTCCATTCTCTATCCCATACCTAAGTTGATAGCTACTTACTCGCCTTCTATCAACGCCATTTTGTTTTATATATAGTTGGTATGGTCCTTTCCTCGAACACCTAAAGTGCAGCTCAAATATTCCCCTCATAAGTCCATAGCACCGTAGTTCCGTGAATCACCACATAAGCCGAAAGAGTTGTTCGAGACGAACTGAAGACAAGAGAAAGGAAGGGCAGCCTTACTCGGAATTACTGGAGAGGTGTCGGTGCCGATCCTCGTTGACAGCCCCGCCTCGCCAGCGCGGTGGTGACTGGGCAGAGGCTGGATGAAGACGCGAGGCGCGCGCCGCCGCAGAGAAAGCAGAGGGCAGGCGAAGGTCGAAGCCAGTGTTTGTCAGTGAGAGAAAGGTAAAAGCCAGCGGGGAATGCTTGGGCTGAAATGCGAGGCCCAACAGCCCATTCTGATGGGCTACACACACGCGGGGCCAGGGCCCAACGGACCGCGCGACCCAAGTCAAAGCAAGCCAGCGGCGAGCGAAGCTTCGTTGGACTCTCCGCCGGCGACCGGCGCGAGTCCACCACCACCCACCCGCTTCCATTCCATTCCATCCAGCGACTCGCTAGGTGAGCGGCGCTGCCTGCCGCGACCGCAACTGCTCCGCCTGCCGGCCATTATTGCGCAGTTACGCTCGCGCACAGCGCCCTTGATTCGCGAAAGAGATCGAACCCTCGGCCTACCTCTCTTCCCTCACCTCTCGACGCGGCGGCGGCGGCGGCCCAGCGAGCGCCTCCTGCGGGAGCTAGCTAGCCTCGGTCATGGCCCACGACGCCGGAGACGACGGCGGTGAGCTCCCGCCGCCCGCGAAGAAGAAGACGCCTGCCGAGGAGGCGGCCGAGAAGAGGTCAGTCCCTGTCCGCTCCCCCACCGGGATTCCGAAGCATACGAAGTCCAATTGCGCAACTTATTTTTGTGTTTTTTGTTCCCGGATGTAAAATTTTGCAATTCAGGTTTTCCGAATTCCCATTCCTTGGTTTTAACTGGTGCGTGCTTGTGGTCACGCGATGTTTGTGTCGTGTATGTACTGCAGGAGGAAGAAACTCACCCCTGGGAGCTTGATGAAGGGGCTCATACGGTCTGGGAGCGGCGACGCTACCCCAGCGGACGGCGATCAGGTTACAAAGTTCACCTGCAATCTCCCCTTCCTATAGTGCATGATGCCGTTGGGAAAATACAGTTCCGGAATGTGTGTTTTTCTCTGCACGAGCACCCTTTTGATTTTTCCTATGCTCTTCTGTTTTTTTTTGTAATTTAAGTTTCCCTTGTAATGTTGATGATAAAAGACGTTTGGAGCTTCATCTATGCTTGATTGAGCAAATCGTCAAAAAATATGTGCACTTGTCTGTTGATTATTAAATACGAAAGAGCCTTCTGGCATAATTCTTTTTGGATAATGCCAAGAGCATCCATAAACTATCATGTCCTGCTATGCCCTGTAAATGCTAATTAACAAAACTTATACTAATGGTTAAATGGAACTCTTCTCGTACAGCTTATATAGCATATTCAGGACTAGTGAGTTTACATTGTTCATGACTGCGTTTTTTTTCTGGCCCACATAATGGTTTTTGGACAGTCCTTTTTTTTTGTAATTGTAGGCATATGGAATTTTAGGCGGTTAAATATTACTAATTTGTGACTAGCAATCAACATGCCTGAACCGTGATCTCTGTTTCTTCTTTTGTTTACCCCTAACCCTACCTTTGGTCTTGTGCTGTTTTTATGTCTTTCTTATCCTTGTTTCTTTTTTTTGTAATTGTAGGCATATGGAATTTTAGGCGGTTAAATATTACTAATTTGTGACTAGCAATCAACATGCCTGAACCGTGATCTCTGTTTCTTCTTTTGTTTACCCCTAACCCTACCTTTGGTCTTGTGCCGTTTTTATGTCTTTCTTATCGTTGTTTCTTTTGGGTTTCATCTCTAGCCTACCCCAACTTGCTTGGGACAAAAGGCTATGTTGTTGTTGTTGTAAATATTACTAATTTGTAATAATTTTGCAGGTTATAATTCATTGCACTACTCGGACAATGGATGGTATTGTTGTCAATTCTACAAGAAGGGAGCATGGAGGTGATGAAATATCTTTTGTCACTTTTCACCTTACGTATATATGCAAATATGTTGCAGAGAATCATAGAGCTGACCCTGAAGTTAGAAATTCTTATTTTCTTAAAATCTGTTGCTTCTATATCCCATTTTCATATTAACTGTAGTTTGCTGTCCCCTCTGCTCTTATCTGAGTTATCCTGCTTCCATTTCACAACTAACAGTTTTTCAGTCGCGGAGGGCCAGAGAGGTTTATTTTTATTTTCATAGAACGATTATGATTCTAAATTTTATGTTGCAGGCATCTGTTTTGCTGTTTTATGCTGGCAAGTATGTATGCAATTTGGAAAAAAGGAAACAGAAATCTGTCCGAAACCTAATTTTCTAGCTAAACACATGTCATGCGCATCCTTACATTATCCTCTAGAACAATATATTAGATTACAATGTGTTTTCTGTAACGTTGTATCTTACAATTGATTGTTACATGAATTATGCACCCCAAATATTTGCCACATCTATATCAGTATCGAATTGAATTAGTAGTGATTTAAATCATTCTTTTTATTGTTATAATTTACAGGTAAAGGAATTCCTTTCAGGTTTGTCTTGGGGAAGAGCAAGATGATCCTAGGCTTTGCTGAAGGCTTCCCAACAATGCTGAAGGGTGAAATTGCTATGGTATTTCTTTTGAATAGACTAAAACCATTTAATTAAAATAAACAGTTATACTCTAATAAGAAAAAACTGGTTTTCAGAGAGAATGCAACTATTTGGAAATGTGCATGTCAATAATAATGCAAGTACCTATTATCTTTTCATTCTTGCCCCCTTTCTCGTTCTCTTACAGTTTCCTTTTCTTCTTCAGTTCAAAATGCAGCCTAAAATTCACTATGCCGAGGATGATTGTCCAGTTACAGCTCCAGATGGCTTTCCAAAAGATGATGAACTTCAATTTGAGATTGAAATGTTGGATTTTTTTAAAGCCAAGGTTAGTCTCATTAATGTCTGCTTCAGTATGAATTCAACCGGTGTTTATTTTGGTAATGTCAAAGCACTTCTAAAGCACAGTATGATTTAAAAAACAGTATGCAATATTTTCTTACAAAAAGGGATATATTGTGAATATAAGTTAGGCTCAGTGTTCAAATTCTCAGGGTAATCACGGCCCGACCTGGCTCGCGTTGTTCCTAATGTTGTTGTTGACATGGCATATCATTTTGTCTTCATAACTCATACAATATTGTCTCTTCCAATTGTTCTTTTATTGCAATACTTGTTGCTAACTTAGTATATAGGTTTCTTGGTCAGTATGTCCCACTAATTAGTAGGAGTAGAACATAATTTATTCATCACATAAGAAATTGTTTATGGATATTAATGATTTTGTTTTCTCTTTTCCTGGATGATATCGATTTGCATCTAATATGAAAGCTGTTGAGAATAACTATTTCATGCAAACAATGCTTTGTCTTATTATGGTATTTGGTTCACTTGAACTCAGTTTGTCAAGTTTATGTCATAATTAAGAAACACATTTTCTCTCCTACGGTCGCTGTCTCCGTTATCTCTGGATTTCACGGCTGCTGTCCAACCTTTCATTTAAAGAACTAACAAGACTCGAAATGTACATTTGCTACTTTTGATTACTCACTCTGCTTTTTTTTTCTGTCAGGTCGTGGCTGAGGATTTAGGGGTTGTAAAGAAGGTTAACATCCTTCTCATATCATTGCATTCAGCTAGAAAGATTCTGAATTCTATTGATTTTTTTTTCAATTTCCTTGGAGCACCGCTAAAGGAGCACGTTAGTCTTTGTTTTCTTCAAAGTTTAGTAGTGTTATTTATTTGACTGTCGTTGTAGATTCTCCTTTTGTTTGTCCAATAAGTGGTCTACTATGTGAGGCTGGATGCTTCAGCTGTGACAAACTTTTTCCCCATTTAATGCGACAGATAATTGATGAAGGCAAGGGATGGGAAACACCTAGGGAGCCATATGAAATAACAGCACGGTAAATTATTTATGTTCTGTATTTGCAGAATGCTCATCTAGCCATCTATGACTTGGCTGTATTTATGCATATATGTTTTCATTCGTCGTGTCAGGCTGTCAGCCACTTAATCTCTGCTTAGAAATGGTCACATGCCTATATTATGGAATTCTAGCATGGAAAGGAAAGGGGTCGATTCATGCCTTCCATTTGTTGTTGCACTGTGCCTGTACAAAATGCTTAAGACCTTGTGGCTAGGGATGCAAGTTTTGCTTTCTTTGGGTCATTGGATCGACCCAAAACTCTAATTGAACTAATCCGGATTTCCAAGGAAGAAGGGGATGCAAATGAACTAAGACAATGATCTAGAACAACCCATTTGGTTACCCACTGGCATCCCTACTTGTGACCAATATACTCTTAGCTTTCACAATTAGCTAGTATGAGCACTATGGAAATTAAAGTATTTGATGCAAACCAGTATACATGCCAGTCTTCCTGTACTTTGACTGCCTTCTTATTCTTTGCCTTCTGCAATTGCCATTTCTGTTTACAATAGTTTCGTGGAAAGCACATTAATACATGTAACCTATGGTCGTTATTTTACCTGCTTGAATATTATCTGAACTAAGATATTGTTTAACACTCCAGGATAACTGCAAGAACAGCAGACGGAAAAGAAATTATTCCCAGTAACAAAGAAGCATATTTCTTTACTATTGGTAAATCTGAGGTCAGTGATATTCTTGTTGGATGTAATAGGAACATAGGTTATATTAATATTATGTGCTGCTTCAAACTCTTTTGCATGTAGCAGGATAAAGATACATAGACTCTTCTATTGTAAAATATTCTACTGCTTTGGGAACATGTAGTGCTGATCATAGGAGATGAATGTTATATCGTCTCTTTTGAAGTTCTTTACAAGGATATAGAAATTTAGTAGCTTGCTTGGAGCACATTGGATGATGTGTGTTTGGCTGGTGGGTTTTCCTTTCATATGCATGAACTGTGTAACATCTACCAGTTAATTCATGTGCAACAAGCTGTAGTACTGGCTTCCTGGTCTTAGTATAATTCTAGACACACTGATTAACGGTAAAAGCATATATGATTCATTTTGATTTTGAGTTCCTTTTTTGCCTCCTAACTACTGCTTGTTGCAATATCCTTGTTACTGTTCTAGTTTAGGTACCTAAAGGGCTTGAGATGGGCATTGGAACAATGACACGCAAGGAAAAGGCGATTATTTTTGTTAACAGTCCCTATTTGACTAAGTCCTCACTAATGCCACAGCTTGAAGGCCTAGAAGAAGTTCATTTTGATGTTGAACTGATTCAGTTTATTCAGGTATAGTCATAACTGTTTGGTAGTTTCATTTTCTTAGCCATCTTTTTGCTATGCGCCTGCATCTTTCCATTAATTTAAAATTAAATTGAGCCCTGCTATATTTTGACAACATCCCATGATTGTCCTAGGCCGTTTCTTTAGAGAATAGACTATACCTGATGAGTGATGATGATTTGATCGTCGTGGTCGTACTCTTTTTGACTAGGTAATTATCCTGTTTACCAGAACACTGCAATGAAAATGATTTTGTGGTGTGTTACGAGTGGCAAGGCACCAAGCCAACTATTCATTGAAGTTCAGTTTCTAGATCAAGGTCACTGGAGCCACAATTCACTTCCTAAAACCAGGAGTACCCAAACAAGGCCTAAAGCGTTCATTTTAGCACACAATTTCATATCAAGGTCACTATAGCATATCAGTATTCCTATCTAGACCACCAATTAAGTGAGCGGTAAACTGATTAAGTGTATCATGTCATAAATCAGCCTGCTTGCATCCCTACACCAACCCAAAAAGTGTTTAAAGGTTGGGTGATCACCTACCATCCACTAACCACTAAGAAACTGTTATTCGATCTTGTTTAAGGACTCTTATGATTGCTGTTATTTGAAGGTCTCAACTTTTTCCTTTCTTCCATGGGGATACATTTAACAAAATGCATTTCCCGAAGGAATTTTTTGATCTCATGTTTCTTGAGACTTAGAATTAGAGTGTATGAAAACTTTTGGGTACATTGAAACAACAGAAAACTGGGTGTAATACTGGAACAAGGGTATGGCGTCTAAATTTCCAGATATGCTTGACCACTATTTGAATTCCAAAAATCACTTGTTGTGCTCACTGGTCAGGCATGGAGGGTTCCTGCTATATTAGATTACTCGGTTCTCATATCTAATATGTTGATGGAAGAGATCAGGGTATTCTAGGAGTTCTGATATATTTGAATTATCTGATTAAGACCTTCCTGTACATATAACTTATATTCTATTGTTATGGATGCATTAACTTATATCTAAACATATTTGAACTGTACCTTTCTGTGGTAAACTGCATTTAAAGTTTGTGTGTTGGATGCATTAATAGGTGAGAGACATGCTTGGCGATGGCCGCCTCATAAAACGACGTGTAGTTGATGGAAAAGGTAAATAACCTTAACATCTGTTTTATGTCAATTGTTATGTTTTTCGTGAGGATGGAAGTTTCTTCTTGTGTCTCCTATTATCTTCCATTTGCAGAACTTTAGAACAAGCGAAATTATCTTTCACTACTGAGACTTCTTATTTGTGTTATGCTTATTTGTGTTCCTTACAAATGTCAGGTGAATTTCCAATGGACTGCCCTCTTCATGATAGCTTATTGAGAGTGCATTATAAGGGTATGCTCCTTGATGAATCAAAATCAGTATTTTATGATACACGAGTTGATAATGATGGTGAACCATTGGAGTTCTGTTCTGGAGAAGGCTTGGTAAATAATACGACATTAATCTTTCTCATGCTATACAATGATCACTGGAATGAAATCTTGCTGTTAATTTTACAAATCGACAAAGCATTTTGTAGGTTCCTGAAGGATTCGAAATGTGTGTGCGACTAATGCTTCCTGGTGAAAAATCTATTGTCACCTGCCCTCCAGATTTTGCATATGATAAATTCCCAAGGTTGTATCAACTATTACATTAGAGTCCACTTTTGTAATGGAGCTTTCTGAATAATGTCTTATGGCTGCAACAGGCCAGGAAATGTTCCTGAAGGAGCTACTGTTCAGTGGGAAATTGAACTACTTGGATTCGAAATGCCCAAGGTAACAGGCCTTTCTGTCCACCTTTGCTTTCACTAGTACCAAAGTAGTTTTTACTATAGAATCTTCTTTCTTCTGACTACTAATCCAAATTTGATGTAGGATTGGACTGGCTTGACCTTCGAAGAAATCATGGATGAGGCAGACAAAATAAAGAATACGGTATACTAACTAAAACTAATTATGCTTAGCTTGCCAATTTGTATCCCACGAGCTTGTCATAAACTCATAAGTGCATTTTTGCAGAAATGTGTATGCTTTAATAAACTAAATAGCTGATCCAAATTATAGAATTTCCTGGTTTTCCATTTTATGTGGACAAATTGATCACTGCTATTTGGATGATAGTTAAAAAGAACACAAGCAATGTTTCTCAAGTTGTTCAATTGGTTTATTAAGAACAGATTACAGCCTTGAAGCTTAGATTAGTGCATTAACTGAGTCTGGTTTCGTTGGTGGTTTCAATCCTATATTTGAGCCGCTAGATGCTAGTTATTTACATGATATGTAACAATTGTTTAACTGCTGTCAAATACTTGCACTAGCTTGCTTGACTGGTTCTAAATGGGAGGCATTTCTCAGGGTAACAGACTGTTTAAGGAAGGGAAGTACGAACTTGCAAAGGCAAAATATGATAAGGTATGGCCTTCACAGTATCTGGATTTTTTATGCCATACGTTGATGTTTATTGTAATTGAACCACTGTTGTTTGTCATATAGATATTGGGTGAAGGCACATTTTGTTCTTACACTTTGATTCTGTTCTGATTTACTAGTTGAATTGGGTGACCCTTTGACTTTTCCACTGACTTATGTATGTATTATTTGTCATATAATTGAAGGAAGCTGTTGTTCTTTCTTCATGATATTTATCTTGTTATCTACATCTTTCCCGTGATTTTAATTATTGTCTCTGCATGGTCTCCCATGCTGTTCCATTAATGGTACAATCCATGAATGCATGTTCTCTTTGCCTGATACAAGTTAAACATTTATTCCAAATGTTTTGCTGATTTTGTTACTTCTACCTCTATGCCCACAGGTGCTTAGGGAATATAACCATGTGCATCCCCATGATGATGAAGAGGGAAAAATCTTTGCCAATTCAAGAGTATGATGATACTGTGTTCTAACTGCACTCCTACCATGACATTTTGTTGCTTGGGTCAATTGACCATTTTCTTGCACATCCTCCAATAAACATAATTGAAAGATTTATTCACCTTTTTCTTTTTTACATGCAGAGTTCTTTACAGCTAAATGTAGCATTTTGCTACCAGAAGATTGGCGAATACAGAAAATCCATTGAAACATGCAACAAGGTAGGTTTTTCTCAGAATATTAGTAGGTATTTTCAAATACCTACCTTTGCCAGATACTGCTTATAGTCATTTGGGTTTAGTAGTAAAGAACTTACCTTGCTGCATGTATCAAAAGAATTTCATTTGCTGCATAATAAAAGATGCTGCTGATAGTGTGCTTATAATGTTCAGTTTTACTTAATCCTCTCTTTGATTGAAAATTATGCATTTGTCTGGAAGATAGTTGGAGTGACGTATGTGCTTTCACATGGTACACCAAATTGTGACATAAGTTTACGACTTTATTTGCTGATTCGTTTTGTTTCACATAGCATGCATCACTTCTTAAGCAATGCTATGCTGAAGCTAAATTTGGAAAGCTTCTTTTTGTTTGTTCCTTGAGCAGGTGCTTGATGCAAATCCTGTGCATGTTAAAGCTCTTTATCGCAGAGGAACATCCTACATGTTACTTGGAGAATTTGATGATGCAAGGAATGATTTTAAGAAGGTTAGTGATACCATACTTCAGTGCCATGTCTAATTATTAGCATGCATCACTGCCCTAAGCTTCGTGTGATTGTGCTTCTTTATTAGATGATTACCGTTGACAAGTCATCAGAAGCAGACGCTACAGCTGCCCTTCTTAAACTTAAGCAAAAGGAACAGGTACGCAATAGAGCAACCTAAACCCAAACCTTTAAAAATTTAGAGCTTACATCAGATGGGTGATTCATAAATCAGGAAGCTGAAAAGAAGGCGAGGAAGCAGTTCAAAGGACTCTTCGATAAGAATCCTGGAGAGATATCCGAAGTTGGTGCAGCAGAATCAGAGGGTGGAAAGGACTCAGGCGACATGAAAAGCTCTGGTGAGGCAACGAGCTCTGATAGAGATGCAGACACAAAGGGCGGTCCGAGCGGAGAATCAGAGTACGCCTTCGAGGAAGAGAGGCCAGGACTCCTCGGCCGCGTGTGGCCTTCTGCGAGGAGGATCTTCTCGTCCCTTGGCCTCAACAGGTGCACGATACTCTGAGCGGTTTCAAGCTTTCTGACATTTAGTTTACTCGTCGATGAGAAGTTGCCATGAGAACCTGTTAAGAGGACTTGCTACAAAAGAGTTCAGATGTATGGAGAACGAACCATGTGTAAAAAAATGCAACCAGTGATGTAAATGGGAAGAAAATGAGGAAGTGCCGGGCGTTCTACAGGGGCCTGGAGTAGGAAAATTTTGTCGCAGTTTACAGTTTTTGATTGATGATGCATGCATTTTGGTGATGGTGATGGCACTGCGACCGTTAGCTCTGAAAATGCCCCGGCAGATTATGCAGAATCTGACTGGCTCGATTTCTGGCCCGCTCGCTTGACCAGTGCGACGGCGACGGCTTATTCTTTTGCCGCAGCTGGTGGTGGTGGTGAACGGTGGGCTGCCTGCTCGTCGCTGTACTAGGGCACGTCGGATGCTAACGGCGACAGCGATGGGGGAGCATGGGCGTACGCGTACTCCTGACGATTGACAGTGAATCCGGAAGCGTGTGTTTCATCGCCCCTTCATCCTCTCTTCTTCCCCTGTTTCTCATCATGGGTGTGTGTGTCAGCTCTCAGGATCGGGCATGGGCAATGAGCACAAGCCACTAGCCCACCGGTCACCACTACTACGGCATGCAATAATTACAAGGTAGATTCTTCTAGTCCTAGTATCTTAGGGGGTCCTCCTTTTTTATATGCACGCCTCTAGAGTCTCTTTTGGTTCGATATTTTCCGTTGCTAATTAGTAGCTGTCAATCACTATTACTTACACGGCGTTTACCCCCATGAATTAACGATCATTACTTGCTATCCACGACCGACGACGACGAACATCCATCCTCTACGGCTCTACCTTGTGTCCTTTGAAGCGGACACCGAAGTGTCGCCAGCGTTTGCTATGGCCGTGAGCCGTCGGCAGGCACATGCAAATTAGAGCCTGCGCGCGCCACTCTACTGACGGACTCGCCGGCCCAAATCATCGCTGCGGGGCAGTCCGCGCGGTGGTTAGGCCTCACCAAACCGCGACGGGGACATGCACACGCCATGCCACCACCTCCTCCCGTCGGCCACCACCACCGGTGCCCCCGCCCATAGATGACGGACCCGCTATCCAGTCCATTTCGAGCGGTTCGCTCGTGTCGCGCCGCGCGGACTATCCGGCCGTCGCTCTCCTTCACCTACTCCCCGTCTCCCCGGTGGAAAGCGTCACTCCGACGTCACCCCTGGCTGGCTGGCTGGCTTCACATCGGCTTCGGACTCCTGCTGCAGAGACCACCGTTCCTCTGTCTCTGTGTCTGTGTGCGACCGCGAGCGGAGGAGGGAGCAGCCTTGACTCGCTGGGATTCGTTGCGTTTGGATCAGGCGCTGATTAGACTTACTGGCCAGACCAACTCTTTTCGTTTGTTGGTGTGGAGGTGACTTTACTGTATAAATATGTGCTAGCAATAACTGTGATCGTGCTTGATCTCTTTTGGATAGCAACACAATATAAACAACTACGACATGTGAGAGGCTTCGATGCATATACCAAACCAACACGGAAGCACCATAAGCATAAAATGCGGTGACCAGTGATCATTTCTACGGGACTCCATCTTGCACGCCTAAGTTGCTTTTCCATTTTTTCTACCTGTTGCGCCATGCCGCGCGCAAAGGCCGGGGTCCAGCTCAGCTGACCTAGGCCCTTCTGCTGGAGTGGTGGTGGAGGGTGCACTAGCTAGCTCACTACGCTATATATGATCAGAAATGTTGGAATAAAAAAATATTGCTCGTTTCATTATATATCTGTACGTCAATACGCGGATCGCGCAACAAGCAAGTCAATCGCAGGATACCGCCAATATCCATGTCGTCAGCTGCAATAGCAAATACATGTTGTAGTCAGCATTTATACCATATCCATATCTCGTTGGAAATAAAAACCTAACAGTTTTTGGACGACTTTGGACTTTTGGATTACATACTATACGCACCGCAGCAGAGTGTAATTAATCAAGCCATTAGCTACAACGCCTCACACGGATATATAAAGGCGCGGTGCCCGCGCGGGGAGAAGCCTTAGGGCAGGTCTTCAATTCCTCCCTAGCTAGCTCGCCATCATCGTCCACCATGGCCACGCCCACGCCCACGCAGCTCGCCGCGCTGTGCTTCGACCCCATCGTGCTCTCCTGCGCCTTCCTCTGCCTCCTCCTCCACCTCTTCCTCCGCTCCTCCCTCTCCTCCTCCTCCTCCCGCAGCCGCCGCCTCCCTCCAGGCCCCCCAGGCCTCCCCGTCCTCGGCGCGCTCCCCCTCGTCGGCCCGGCCCCACACGCCGGCCTCGCCGCGCTGGCCCGCAAGTACGGCCCCATCATGTACCTCAAGATGGGCACGTCGGGGGTGGTGGTGGCGTCGTCCCCGCCGGCGGCGCGCACGTTCCTCAAGGCGCTGGACGCGCAGTACGCGAACCGCCCCGGCGTCGCCAGCGCCGCCGAGATCACGTACGCGCGCCAGAACATGGTGTTCGCCGACTACGGGCCCCGGTGGAAGCTGATGCGGAAGCTCTCCAGCGTGCACCTGCTCGGGGCGCGCGCGCTGCTCGACTGGGCGTGCGTGCGCCGGGAGGAGGCGGCGCGGATGGTGCGGGGGGTGGCGGAGGCGGCGGCGGAGGGGAGGCACGTCGTCGTGCCGGAGGTGCTTGTCTGCGCGCTCGCGAATATCGTCGGCCGGATCACTGTTAGCAAGAGGGTGTTCGACGCGCAAGGGGATGAGTCCAACAGGTGAGTGATCGAGCACTGACTGAGGACCTGCATGCGGGCAGAGTCTTCTTCTTCTTTTTTTTTTTTTAAATTTTGCTAATGGTGGGCAGTTCAACAAGTGTGCACATAATTTGCTATATATCCCACGATAGATGCATGGCAGAGAAGATAGAGAATTTGTGTGTGTGTGTGTTCAGAACAGCAATTTAAGATAGTAGTCGCTTCTACAGTTCTACAACTGATGAATAAAGAAAAAAACCCACTCTCCATTTCAGGATTATTGCTTGGCGCCTTTAGTTTTGGATGAGATTTAGATTGTCCTTACTCGCGAAAAGAAAGGAAGAAAAATTCGATTGCACTTTAGACGAATAATAATCAATTAGGTTTTGGTTGAACTAGCTATTGACCTCTAGTATGTATGATATGATGTCGGATTGTCGGTACGTGAAGAATCTGTATCTGCCAACTTGCCAGGACCGGTGAACAGTGAAGTCCTTGTCAGTGAAGAGAGTCGTTCACCTAAACTCGAAAGCGAAACTGTGACAAGCATCGGACTAAACAAAATTATTTTTAAGATAAATACCAAGGACATTTCAAGCTAACACGGCAGATTATTCTTCGAAACTTTTTGCTGCATGCATGCATGAAAAGAGTTTTTATTTTTATCCAAAACATTTGCATGCGCAAATGACCATATATATCATGCAGCTACAAGGACATGATCGTGTCGCTGCTGACGGGCGCGGGCATGTTCAACATCGGCGACTTCGTGCCGGCGCTGGCGCGGCTGGACCTGCAGGGCGTGCAGGCCAAGATGCGCCGGATCCACCACCAGTTCGACGGCCTCATCACCGAGCTGCTGGCGGAGCACGCCGCCACGGCCGCGGAGCGCGCGCGACAGGGACGCCAGGACTTCGTCGACAGGCTCCGCGCAAGCATGGAAGCCGGCGCCGACGACGACAGCGGCGAGACCATCACCGAGGTCAACATCAAGGGACTCATCTTCGTAAGCGCCCTGATCATATATATCTCCTTCATTCATGCTTTTAATTAATTTCTTGCTTTAATTACTTATGGTTGACTGATCCATCACCGCTCCAAGACGTAGTAGTAGGTAGCCACCTAATGTAATGGAGCACTAACCGAAAGTTTAGCGGAGCTACTAGCTATGTAATGCATCGTTATTATTAGCTAGTGCGGGTGCAATTTGTGGGGCGGCCGGCTCCCAGATCAGACCAGGAATGAGTGAAGCAAGGTAGGTGGAGGGCAACTAGTGGATCGAGTTGTTGGAAAGAGACGATCGAAGGGGCGCTCGAGTAGTACCTGGTGATATATGTTTGGTTTCTGGTCGAGCTGATGACGATGGCGCCGTTTTGGGGACCTGCAGTGTTTGGAATCTTCTACCACGATCAGTCAGGTGCATGATAGTTGATGGCTCTTGTTTTTGTCCAAATCCAAACCCGAAAACAAAATGGTCCACACACGTTGCTAAACTTTTGGTTGTGCCACGCTTTTATGCGAAGATACTGTACTGTGCTAGTCCCCCAAAAATCATGTTTAGATAGAAATTTGGGTCTATATATCTACCTAGCTATCCGCCCATAGATTAGGTAATCCTCAGATACTCCCTCTGTCCTCAATTACATGAAGTTTGGTTTTTCTATGTACATTGTTTTTCATTATTGTGTACATAGACATTCTAGAAACATAACAAAAGTATGTACTTAGAAAGGCTAATAACCTATAATTAGAATGGGGGTACTGGATTAAGTCCAATAATATATATAGTTCCCTCAATCTCTCTTTGTTCTCACGGGTCGAAAAGGTGGGTGAAATGGGAAAATAAGTTCCAATGATTTTCTAGAAATTTCTCTACTTGGAACAAATTTTTATTAGGCTATAGTACACAATAAATCTGACTTATTACATATTTCTATGATGGGTTCCAATATCACAAAGAAATTAATATAAGTTAAAGCACTGTGATTCTTTAGTTAACAAGAAGTGAAACAGTTAAAACTCTGTCAGGAAAAGAATAATGAGATCTTTTATAACAAGGACAGATTTGGGCTAGCTCAACACTTCCTGTCTTGATCAAACCACACTTGATTATGACATTTTAACTTAATCTTCCTCAGTGACGTACCACTTACCAGTCTATTTAGACGTCGGATATAGCGACGGTATATATGCAAAAGCGTAAGAAACAAAGAGATTGACGCTTTAACAAAGGGCAGGCAGATGTACCTATTTTAGCAGGACGTACGCAAATTACAGCTTTTCAAGCCCCTATAGTTCTGTGTAGTGGTACCCATGTACGTCATTTCCTAGAAGGATTTGGTAGTCAAATAAACCTAAATGTTTGGAAAATTGTAAATGCCTTAAAGTATGACCTCGTTCCTCTGGTTGTGACTAGTGGTGAGTGTCGACATTGATATTATTGAATCTAGCCCGCACTGTGACTACTCAAGCAACCAAAACCACTAACGGTTGATAATAAGGGGGTTGGAAAAACAGGGCAATCAACATAACATCATATTGACCCCGGTGGCTTTGTGGGTCAGCTTGATTGGAGATGAGGCCCATTCATCTGGAACACAATAATAATATCTTTACAACCACCGTTGTGACGACACCTGCCTCAAAAAATGATTGATCGTTATCTAGGATAATGACAGGTTTCAGCTCACAAGTGGATTTCCAAACTTATTCAGAATCACAGTTTTATTCAGATATAAGGTCACTTGCTGTGAGTTACAATACTAAAATTATTGTCTAGCAGTGTTTCCGTGATGAACCAAAGATGTTGACAAGGAACTGGTGGCCGTCATCCATGAATTTACCCTTTTGACACTGAAGAGCGATACGTCAAACTCCCATTCCAGCGCTTAGACAGTAGTACTATGCAAAGACCATTTTTGTCTAAATGAGCTACACTGTGCCTGACCGTAATAAAAAGTTGTACTGGAGTAGAAGCCGTAAACCACAGTCGTGGCTCTCTCAACTCCCCATATATACCTTGCAATGCACTGCTGCATGCTGTTCTGCCACTAAGTAAAAGGTGTAGTAAAAGCACAAAACTTTCGGGGCCAAACTTGAAAAGGAACCGATCACCAACATTTCTTAATTCGTAAACAATGAGTCGATCTATAAATAGTTTATTATTAGTTCTGAGGTTGGCTGGAAGTTAAGGTAGCCTACTCATGTCCGGTACTCTCGGTTGGTTCAGACTTCAGAGTAGCTTGCTGCTAGCATACTCATGAAGCCATCACCTTTAAGTGTTTGCTCAACTTGCTTTTGCTCTGAGGATATGATATCGACATATCGTTGGGTTCAGAAACTGTTCATGCTGCTGATGCTTGTCTTGGACCACCAAACACGCGAAAACAATGCGCCACTGGTCTCAAGTCTAAACTCACCACCTTAATTATTGGAGCAGAGACAGTGCACTAAACTGATGAATAAATGAACATGCATCACCATATTGACCACCTTATTGGTATCGAAGTCGCCGTTGAATTCTTGCTCACCAATTTTCTCATTGGATGCGAAATAATTAATCCCAGGACATGTTCACTGCCGGCACGGACACGTCATCGATCATCGTGGAGTGGGCGATGGCGGAGCTTCTCCAGAACCCGTCGGTGATGGCGCGCGCGCAGGAGGAGCTCGACGCCGTGGTCGGCCGCGGCCGGCTTCTCGAGGAGTCGGACCTCCCAAACCTCCCCTACCTTCAGGCCGTCTGCAAGGAAGCCATGCGGCTGCACCCGTCGACGCCGCTGAGCCTCCCCCACTTCTCCTTCGACGCCTGCGACGACGCCGCCGGGTACCGCGTGCCGGCGAACACCCGGCTGCTGATCAACATCTGGGCGATCGGGCGTGACCCGTCGGCGTGGGAGGCGCCGCTCGAGTTCCGGCCCGAGCGGTTCCTCCCCGGCGGCGCCGCCGAGAAGGTGGACCCGCTCGGGAACTTCTTCGAGCTCATCCCGTTCGGCGCCGGCCGCCGGATCTGCGCCGGGAAGCTGGCCGGGATGGTGTTCGTGCAGTACTTCCTCGGGACTATGCTCCACGCGTTCGACTGGCGCCTGCCCGAAGGGGAGGAGAAGCTGGACATGAGCGAGACCTTCGGGCTCGCGCTCCCCAAGGCCGTCCCGCTCCGCGCCGTCGTCACGCCGCGCCTCGTGCCGGAAGCGTACGCCGCGTGACCTTAACTTGACGGAGGGAAGGATGGGTGTGGATGGATGGATGGTTTAATGTTGTTGCCTACCTGCGTACGTACATACGGAGTATCTTGTATCTTGTCGTCGTCGTACACTTGATTGTCAGCGCTGGTATTGGAACGTATGAATCGCGGACCATGGTTTCCTGTAGCTAGTGAGAGCGTCTCCAACGGTCTCTGCTTCGTGCTCGCCATCGCCAAACCAATCGCCATCCTCTGCCACCTCCTCCAATGGGGGAGCTTGAAGATAAAGGAAAATGCCACGAAAGAAAAATTAAAGTTACTAAATTTGCGATCATCTCAATTCAGCTCCGCCCATAGTCACGGGTCATCTAAGTCTCGGCCACCACCGTGAGGCAGCCCTCTAAGCTAGCTTAGAGATGCCTTCAGGCTTCAAGCAGCACAGTCGTTTTAGTGCTGCAGTGCTCGTCATACAATACAAATAAAAACGACGCTGCCCGTTCAAACGTTTTCTCACTCGTCAACAGAGGGAAGCTGAATTCTGGCTTCCAAGCACGGGAGGTGTCAAATAATAATGGTGCACCAGTTTAGTCTAATGTGGACATCAAATGTAGTAACTAGAACCAGGGCATATTCAAAAGGAGGAATGAAAAAAAAAAAACCCATTCATTCCTTCATGGGCCACGCGCACGCAGAATCAAAACAATCCGCCGTGGGCTACGATTTCTTTACTGTATAGAGGCCCATCATACCATAATATGCGAAAATGAATTTCGTTAAGTAGGGCTATTTATGGGTGGATTTCCGCAACAGCAAATCGTCATCCGACATGACAGAAGCCCGTAGGGCCTCTTTAGTTCCACTCAAAATGTAAAAAGTTTCCATCTAAAAAACCGTGTCAGTTTATTTCTTCTCTCTATGCACCCGACCAAATGCAAAAAGTTTTCATCTTTTTCATCCGTTTCACCCCAACTAAACAGGCCCATAATTTATCTTCAAAGCCCACGGGCCAGGCCAGGCCAGGCCGTCTCAAAAAACATTCGGGCTAATCAGGACATTTGTCAAACTTATAGATGTTGAAACAACGTCATAATTTTAGCATGTTAAAGTCTTGACAAGCCAAAACTTGAGAAAAAAAGTTTTGCCACTTTGGCTAAAAAAATGTAAGATAACAATAACATTTTGGTAGTAAACCAAATTGTGGCCAAAGAATTGACATCTTTTGCCTTGACAAAACTTTGACATGCCAATGTTTTGGCACAAAACCAATCACGCCTCTCTCGTTTTTGAGATCAAAAGGATAAAAACAGCTGCGGCGCCAAAAAACGAAAAAACAGCAGGAAGCAACAAACCATACGGCGCCCCAGTTTTGCCGTCCCCTCGGCGTGCGCCGCTACCGTTCCGTCCGGACATCGGAGCGCGGTGTCCAGGCCGCGCCGGCGCCGCGAAACTGTGCAAATACCAAACCGGAGGAGCGCCATGCGGCCTCAGGAAACCTGCCCCCGCCTACCTACCTGTCCCTGGAAAAACCAAACCGGAGGGCGGGCGGCGCCGCGGACAAATGCTGCCGTCCCGCCGCCGGGCACGCTGGCACCCTCTCAGCACTCACCTCAGCTCAGCTGCCGTTCCGTCTTGTTCTCCTTTCCCTTTGCCCTCTCTTGCTTATCTCACGCCGGGGGTAGCTGGCTCCCACCCCTGTCCAAGAGCCGCTGACACGCGGGACCCTGCCGTAGCGCCCTCGGTCACTGTCCTGTGGACCCACCCGCCCCGCGCGCGCTTTTAATAAGGAGGCGGCTGCGCGGACCCGGCTCCTCTGCTATCCAAGCCCTTCCTTCCGTTTCCGTCTGCTTCTTCCCTCTCCTTCTCCTATAGTCCTCCTATCCCACCCCGTCCGTCCCCGAGAGCCAGAGAAAATTGTTGCAGCCACGCACTGAACCCAGCATAGCTGCTGCAGGAGGAGGAGATCCTTCGACTTCGTCACCCCGCCCCGCCCTGCCCCCGAGGTGAGTGGGTGTCCTGCTCTCGTGTGGGGAATTTTATTTAGTTTCAGGACTCGGATAAACTTGGAGCACGTGGGATTGGGATGGGAACCCCTCTCCTGTTCTTCTGATCCTGTGTTCATGTGTGCTTGCTAAGAACAGAAAGAAATTCTTGCGTTATGTACGGGTTCTGAGGTTTCTCGATGATGATGGTGGCTTGGGCTGGCACGCTGCGTCCTAGCTACGCACCTTTACTGCAACAGGACTAGTTAAGAACCGAAATTAGCCTTTCTCTGTGTTTTCATGCTTGGACTCACTGTAGATGAACTTTGAATGAATTCCCTCATCCCGGTCAACAAAAAATGGGTGGCTTTGTCATTGTTTACTTGATCAAGTTTTCCCTCCCTTTTTTTTTTCATTATCCTAGTTTGAGACTCCGGGCGACGTCTGCGTCAGGGTCCCTGTCAGGATGGTTTTGCAGCTCCGTGGCGTCCTGCCTATCACACATGTAACCAAACGCTCGATTGCATCCTCCTCCTCCCGTCATTAGTTGATGATAAGCTGGTGGTAGGACCACGTTTGGCGACTTCCCTCCGTCGCATCATTAAATTTCTTCTGGGCAACGATGCTGCTGAATGTCATGTATTAGTGTATTACAGCTTCCTTAGCACTGCCCACATGTCGAATGTGTGAATGCATTCATGCTGGGCAGTTGCAGAAACTATCTGCAGTATTTCAACAAGCATGCTTCCCCCTGAAGTACATTGACTTATATTAGCCGCCTCTGTCCAGGTTCTCTGGCAGAGCCCGGTTCAGGTTTCACTCCTCAACGGTTCATAACAAGATAGATGGGTTCCGAGGGGCCTTCTCCCGTCACAGTTCACGTGACTGGATTCAAGAGGTTCTATGGAGTCGCTGAGAACCCGACCGAGAAAATCGTGCGCAATCTCCAGTCGTTCGTGGAGAAGAGAGGGATGCCCAAGGGCCTTGTGCTCGGAAGCTGCACTATCCTTGAGGCGGCTGGACAGGGTGCGCTTGGTCCATTGTATGAATTGTTTGAGTCATCTGTCGTCAACCGGGAATGTGGATCGCTGAATCAGGGGCAAGTAATTCTGGTAAGATCTCACATTCTCCAGAATCCAGATCATATATCGGCACAGAAAGTATATTATCTGACGAAGTATGAAACTGAGAGCTCCTTTGGAGTGGTGCTTTTTATTACTACCTGTGATAAATTTCTAAGCATCAGAAATAAAAAAACAGCATTTTGTGAATTTTCAATTTACACCCTGCCTAGCATCTTTCATCATGGGATTAACATTTTAATTTGAAACAAATTCCGTCTTTGAGCATTTTCGTGCAGACAAAGTTGGAACTATGTATACTTTACAGAATCCCATGAGCTCATGGTTTGAAATTTGCTCATTTACGTAGAAGGTTGTGTTGATTCTAATTTGGAAGGTCATCGAAGAACTTCTTTTTGATGATTAAAAGCTATGCTAGTTTGGATTATGTGGTAGGCTCTGCTAACTTAATATAGTGAATATACATGTGCCTCCAGTTTGTGTTTTTGTATGGAGCAGTTGCAAGTGTTTTTTTTTCCTTCTAAATTCTCATGGTAAACCCACTTCACTTGCTCATGTGTAACAGTGTAAGAACTGTATTGTTCTCAATTTGAGAATGATAAAATATTGTTTGATTTTGAATTTGTTATACTAATGGAACCCTGAGTGTAAACATTCTTGCTTCTGCAGTACGTATATTAAGAAATAAGAATCAGGATATGGAGCATATAAATAACATGAGCTGACAGTACACCTTTAATGCTTCAGCTTATGCGGCAGCCAAGTTTGACCTTGCCCAGTCATTATTCCACACAATCATGTTCAAATAAATGCTTAAATAAAAGATATAATGCTGCAAAAATTTTAAATGGCTAGACCTTTCTTATTTATACATTCATGTGGTTTAAAACAATTGACTTATGGTTATCGGACATTTTTAGCTCCATTTTGGAGTCAACAGTGGTTCACATAGGTTTGCTCTTGAGAATCAAGCTGTTAATGAAGCTACTTTTCGTTGCCCTGATGAGCTAGGATGGAAACCGCAGGTTGCTATCTTTGTACCTTTGTTTCCATTCATTATTTCATTATATCTTTGTGACTCCTTTACGTTCAATCATTTTTTTTTACATTCCAGAGGGTTCCTATCATGTCATCTGATGGAAGCATCTTACAGTCAAGACAGGTAAATTTTAACCATTACATTTAAAAATTATATGAGTATCACTGAAAATCTCATTTGGAAAACTTGTCTGTATTATGTCAACTTCTGTCCTGGAAATCCTCTGTTTTGCTAACTCTGTTGTCACTTGAAAGTTCATTACATTATTTTCATTGTCAATAGCACAAACTAAGTATTGATTTTCCTTTGTTAAATTTAGATCTATCACCACCCTCATCAACCAAAAATTTATCACAAATATTATCCAGCTTCTACATCCATGCTTATTTGCAAACCTGTATCTTTCCTGCTACCTGTTGGTTATCTTATCATGCCCATCAGCTGAACCACGTTTTGTTTTCATGATCAAGCAGACTACACTACCAGTGAAGGAAATAAGCAAGTCTATCCAACAGATGGGATATGATGTGGCACCTTCAGATGATGCTGGTCGATTTGTGTGCAACTATGTCTATTATCACTCTCTTAGGTTTGCAGAGAAACATGGAATCAGGTCTCTCTTCGTTCATTTCCCCCTCTTCTCAGCAATTGATGAGGAAGTTCAAATGCTATTTGTCGCTTCCCTTCTTGAAGTCCTTGCTTCCTTGAACTTACAGTAATCTAGTGGTAGGTATATGAGTTTATCACTACCAGTGGTGAATTGTTCCCAATTTATTTATAAGGGTAAAGTTGTTCCCAATTTACAAGTGGGGTGAATAAGAATGAGAAATCATTCATGGTATTATATGCGCTCCAAAATGTGTATAAAAAACACTCTTCTTAGAATGCATGTCCATGTGCCCAGATGTCCATATATTCAAAGAGGTCATGTAATGGTGCTTCTTGTTCTCAGAGCTTATATGTTTCACTGTCTGATGCTATTCAACACTTGGTTATTTCTTCATTCTGTTCTTTTTTTTCCTCGAATACGCGCGTAGCATATCATTGTATTAAGAAGAAGAAGAATTTGTTACAAAGATCGGTTACAACCCAAATGGAGCGGACTCCATATGAACACAAGCCGGCGGGCCAGCTGAACACAACCCGAAAGAAATAATCTAATATGAACTACTCACATCCAAGACAACCTAGGCGACTGGCTGCGCTCAATCAACACTCAATCCCGTGAAGGGAGAGGTCTTACTATTGTTCTTCAACATCGGGAACATATCCGACAAGGCATCCTAGTGGTGCGGCGGAGACCCTTCTTGAAAGAATTGCTTCACCGCTTGCTCTGTCGAAGCCGCCAATGGTAGAGGCACGCCAACCTCACCGAGTCGGCGCATCAGGAGCACCTCCCCTCGCTTTTCCGTCTTGACGGCCGAGAGAGGGTCTAAGGCTTGACGATAACTCCTCCTGATGCCGGATGCCTCAGACGAAGGCAGCTGAGGTGGCGCGTCTACGAGGACAGGGTCAACTCGACGGCGACGAATTCATTCTGTTCTTGGACAATATGAACAGCATTTTGTCTCATTGTGTGGTCATATCTAGTATAGTAGCAATAGGAGTACCTTTTTTCCTTGAACAAGAGCTGCTCGTCATTTCATTAAAAGAGAGAACATACAAAACCAAAACCGAGGACAAACAGGTCAAGCAAACAGCCCAACCTAAGCGTGAATACACACACAACAAAACCAACACTAAACTAAGTTACATTCAAGCTTGGGGTACTAGCGACGTCCGACGACGAGCTCCGGAGCCGTATGCGCGTCTGATTTCAAGCTGGCTTGAAATGCAGGGAGTTATCCTAACCCTGCTGGACTTGAATTCATATTCGGACACGTCATTGGGAACGTTGAAAACCTTAAGGATAAGCAGCCAAAACCGTATGCGCAAGTGGCAAGATTGGCACAGCGCCCCAGCTGTGAGGAGTTTTGTGCATTGCCAGGTCTAAACTGCAAACAATTCAGTTTTGGTTGGCTCGCTTGCTCGTTGACTCAGTGCCTAATTCCACTTGGCACTAATAATTCCAAGTTGATCTAACAAAGAGCCTACAACTATCTAGAGCTAAATTATTACATCGAACATGACCAGTTTGGCGACCCTTTTGATTGGCAAACGTCAACCAACAAGGAGAGGTCATCATATATTTTTTTACTCGATCTATCCATTCCCAAATACAGTATATTTGTGTGCCGAATGCATATCATTTACTGAACCTTTGAAAAAAAATTGAAGTTCTAAATGAAAAATCTGCAGGGCATTTTTCTTCTACTAATACTAAAAATACTAATTATTTTGTGAAATCTGGAATGAAATAGTATGAATTACTAGGGTGCTTCGCATACTTCTGGAAAAGAAAATTAGAGACCTATTTCGCACGGACAGCCGTGTTATAGTAGTCCTAAGCGCCAATGAATGACGGAAACACAAAATTCATGACATATTGAAAGGAACAAAGACACAACAAGTAGATCTTTGAACGAGGCAATTCTAACGCATTATTCCTAGCCCTTTTGACAATTACATACAAGAACAGGTAGTGACATGTCCGTTTGTGTAATTCTTATAAATTTAATGGAAGAAGGGCTAATTATTCGTGGCTTCTTCGACATCATTCATGATCCAATAATTTGAAGAATTATAACACTTGTTTCTAAGAAATGAAGTGATCACCCCCTAGAAGCACAGCTCCTCCATTCCTCCACGAACATGTTACTTGCTACTCTTCACTTCAAATGCTCTCTTCTCTAAAGAGCAGATACATAGCATCTGCATGGACCGCAATTGGTTGAAAACAAATCATTCCATGGTGTCTGCAATTGGTCGAAAACAAATCATTCGATGGAACATTCTCATCAAGAGGGGAAAAAAAAAGAATCCAATCGCAAAAGAGGGAAGAAACCAGCACAACATGCAGCGGCTAATCAACTTAAACAACCGAACAAGCTATCTGCAGGGTCAAACGCTTAGCTACTTTCGGTTGGGGCCTCGATGCATGTTCTGAACAGCTAGCTCCGCTAATCAGTTCTTCCAGCTCCATTAAAATTATGATAAAATACAACATGATCCAACTAACAACGTCGACGGTGTCGGGTATCTCCACATATAAGTAGCCACCCCCATGCGAAGAACACTTCATCACTTCTCATCAGCTCTTAGCTCTCACGCGCACTCAACTACAGAAGTACAGAGGGTCAGAGAGCAAAGCAGAGGAGCAGCCAAGAAGACATAAAATGGCTGCTTCGTTCAGAGTCGCCATGGCAGTGACATGCGCCTTGGTTCTGGCCACGGCGTGCCAGGGTTTGCAGGTGGGCTACTACAAGAAGACCTGCCCCCGCGTGGAGTACATCGTCAGGGACGAGGTGAAGAAGTTCGTGTACCAGAACGCCGGCATCGGCGCCGGCCTCATCCGCATGATCTTCCACGACTGCTTCGTTCAGGTAATTAACGAACTGAACTAGTAGTATATTATTGACAATGCACATGATTCATAATGCGTCTTTGTACAATGGAAATGGACGCGACACTGACACGATGTACACACACACATAGGGATGTGACGCCTCCGTGCTCCTGGACCCGACACCGGCGAACCCACAGCCGGAGAAGCTGAGCCCGCCCAACTTCCCGAGCCTGCGGGGCTTCGAGGTGATCGACGCGGCCAAGGACGCCGTCGAGAAGGCCTGCCCGGGCGTCGTCTCCTGCGCCGACATCGTCGCCTTCGCCGCCCGCGACGCCGCCTACTTCCTCAGCAGGTTCAGGGTCAAGATCGACATGCCCGCCGGCCGCCTCGACGGCCGCGTCTCCAACGCCAGCGAGGCCCTCGACTTCCTCCCGCCGCCCGTCTTCAACATCACCGAGCTCGTCGGCAGCTTCGCCGCCAAGGGCCTCGGCGTCGAGGACATGGTCGTGCTCTCCGGCGCCCACACCGTCGGCCGCTCCCACTGCTCCTCCTTCGTCCCCGACCGCCTCGCCGCCGCCGCGCCCTCCGACATCAACGCCGGCTTCGCCAACTTCCTCAGGGGGCAGTGCCCGGCCAACCCGACCTCGGCCAACGACCCCACCGTGAACCAGGACTTCGTCACCCCGAACGCGTTCGACAACCAGTACTACAGGAACGTGCTGGCGCACAAGGTGCTCTTCACGTCTGACGCGGCGCTACTCACTACGCCGGCCACGGCCAAGATGGTGAAAGACAACGCCAACGTCCCCGGGTCGTGGGAGGGCAAGTTCAGGAAGGCATTCGTCAAGATGTCCCAGATCGAGGTGAAGACTGGAAACCAGGGCGAGATCAGAAAGAACTGCAGGGTGGTCAACTAAGATCATCCGAGGTGGCATGAACGCATGGCCTTTGGCACACTGCCCATTGATGTGACCGTTCTTGGTTTGCAGGAATTCTCACGCACCTTCGATTTTGTTTTCCCTTCTTTTTCTTTGGCAGCAAATAGGCCTCTGATTTTAACATCAAATTGCTACCCGTGCATGCTACTTGTTAGCTTTGTTTATTCTTTTGCTCTTCGTATTTATATTGCTGTAAATTGAAAATATGTAAATTTTAATCATGTGATTTTACTAGAACGATTGAACACTCATTTTGTATTGTGAAAGTTGTAAAATGATAAATGAGAAGCACTGTCCAGCTTCAACCTCAAGAACACAAGCCACATTGTGATTTGGGACCGGCTTCAGGTCGAGTTCCAAGAAAGTTTGGCTCATGTAAAAAACGAGCAGAATTAAACTAGTTTTATTCAACGAGAATAAAAGCTAAAACAATCAAAGCCTCAGATCCTCTATCTTTGAAGAAGAAAAACAACCAACATCGGAAAAACATTAGTATGCTTAAATGCAGAAGCAATATGATCTAAAGATTTACCCATTTTTCGGTCAAGACATTAATTACCATAATGTCTAAATTTGAAAGGATGAAATGTATGGAAAAATAACATAAGAGTGCACGTAATCACCTCAATCTAAGTACCAATTTAGAACTTGAAGTGTGTCAAATTGGCTCCAAAAACCCCTTCAACGACAAATTGAACTTCCCATGATAACAAAAAAAAAAAAAAGACTATTTAGCATTTGTTCTCACAATCGCAACAATTAAAGTCAACACATAAGTTGTTAAAATATTATTCAATAAGTAACAAATTTTATATGCTTTTCAGTTATGGACATTCAGAAATATATAGATTACGACAAAAATTAATTCCATGGGGTGACACGAGATAAAACATATTGCAACTGGTAGCAAGTGTGTTAAATAGGGCTGATTCATCTAAACATACCTTATGCTTTGGCTAATTTAATAAAACTAAACTACCAAAACCATTAAAAAGTTCTTTGCCTCCAGCACTGTTTCGAATAGCTCGTGGTCAACGATGATAGTTTCATTTTTTGTTTTTCATCAAATAAGTACAAGAATTGCATATATGATGGTTTGGAATTGATCGCTAAAATGTGAGAAAAAGACCCACATTTTTTGGTATGCCTGCTGTGACATCAAAACGGGTAGGAACTGACTCAGCCTAAAACAACTTGCTTGTCATAAAAATGTCAATACTGTTTAATCATGTGTTATAGTATTTAAGTACTTAGTCATGTCCATAACAAAGTAGATAGAAAGGAACAATCAACAAATTACAATTATCCACTTGATTAGATTTTTTTCATCATCTTTTTGCTCCATGGTAGAATCACTACTACCCTATTCATTTTAGATCAACTATAGTGCCACGCTTTTTTTTCTTTTGAGTATTTTAAAACATTATTATGCATTGGGAGAAAATTACATATTTGCAAAGTCGAAGTGGTGTGTTTTTCATTGAAATTTTTTCACTTCCTTATTTGCCATCGCCTTAAACTTTCATGACGTATATGACATTTTCTAAATTGGTTTTCACATGCGTGAAAGCATTTAAACAACTCAACATATCATCATAACTAGTATGCACCCATTATGATGATATGTTGAGTTGTTTAAACGCTTTCCTAGTTTCCCGCAAAGTTTAAAGGTATGGTCCAGAATCTTCACTCAGTTTTCTAATATGGGCATATCTGTTTTTTTTCTAAAATTTTCATCAATATTGCCCCCAAATTTGACAAGCTTTGCTCTCGTATATGTTTTTGTCAAATTGTCCTCACATTTCCAACGTAATTGCCCCAAATTTGCCCTTTGGGTTCAGTAATTTTTCTGCGAAATGTACACTTATTTACTCTTCATGCTCAAGTAATTATAATACAACATTGTCCTCTCAATTAAGTCCCATTGCTTCCCTTGAAAATCTGAAAAACTATCTTGATCTCCCTTTAGTTATTGTTTTTCTCTAATTTTGCTCTTAAATTATTTCAGTTTGCAACTGAAGTAAGTGGTGATATTCGGCTTGTTTCCTAAGAAAAAGATTTGAGGCATTTCATCTCAAATTTATCCATGATTTGGTGCTTTTCATGATTAATGTTTTCTCAAAGTTGAGAGAAATTATCCAACTGCTTGCATGTTTTGTGGGTCACTATGGGAGCTAAACACAGAAAGTGGAGGTGCAACATTATTTGTTGTCATCTAGCCATATAAAAGAACACATCATGCAATAATTGAGGAATGATGTGTCTTGGCAATTAAAATAAATTCTGCACTAGGCCTAATGAAGTACCACAGCTATATGGCACTCTCCTTTTGTCATGGTTGCTTCCTCCTTGCTATTTTGTGTTATAAAAGATCATCTATGTTGCCCTTTTGCCATTATTCCTTGCAGTGTTTATTCAGATTCGATGCTCGCTGTTGTGCATGATAAAGGGTAGCAAAAGCTAACAAAAGGAATTACATAAATTATTCAAATGATTGTGTTTTTACACTCATTCCATTAACGCTAACCAATTACCACTATACGTTCTGGAGACCCAAAGGACATTACATTCAAGCCAGACAAGTAAGAACAGCAAAAAAAATAAAGAAATGAAAATAATAATGTAAGCCGATAACCCAAGGAAATTTGAAGGATGCATGTGGGCACTATGGGTGGTTAATCATCAAGCAACCCCATGCCATGGTAGTTAATCATCAGTAGTTCTTGGTCAGGGTCGGGGTTGGGGTCAGGGTCAGGGTCGGGATGTCAGGTTGGAAGGTCATCAGCAAGTTGGCAAACCAGGAATGCTGAGGATGGAAATTTTTGTTTTGTGACGAAGAGAAATGATAGTATGACAGGTATGGACAATTGATTTCTTCATAGAAGAAGTACACGTGGGTAACCAGGTATGAATGATTCACCTCACCATCGTCGCGTGGATGGACACCATAGGCGTTAGGCGGGCGCTCCAGAACGGAACTTTCTCTCGCGGACAACGACGCCGGTCCCACAATCAAACGCCTTGGGCAGGTTCAATTCGCCTCGATCGCCATGGCCAAGGGTGGTGCATGCCGACATTCGACCACTTCAACGGAGTTAAGGGGACGTAAGTCATGGTGGATGCATGCTGCAATGGCAGGGAGCTCTCAATGAGGCTAATGTGGACGACAAAAATGTGACGACACTCATCCACGGTGGTGTGGTGGTGCAGAAGGCCGACCACAAGAAGTCGGGGTTTCTGGATTGGTACACGGAGGTGCTCTTCTAGTACTCAATCGGCGGTGTTCAAGTCCTTGGACGTGGCAAGCAGTGGCACAGGGCGCAAAGCAATGCGGCGACCGAGGCGTATCTAGAGCGCGAGTGTAGCAATGGTGCGGAGCATAAGGAGAAGCACACCAGCACACGAACAATTGCCACTATGGTAGGAAGGACAGGATGGGGCACGCAGGACGGGGCGGCATGCCGCTGGAGGCCAACTTGCTCGGGATGCGCTTCCTCCTGCCAACCGGATGCTGGGCAACTACCCCGCCGTCAACCAGGACTACAAGAATGTGTTGGCGCACAAAGGCGCTCTTCACGTCTGATGCCCCGCCGCTCGGCTTGCCGGAGACGGCCAAGATGGTGCGCGCAACTCTACATCCATGGGGTGGTAGGCCGGGCCGATGGGAGGTAAAGTTCAAGAAGGCCTCCGTCAAGATTCCCCAGATCGAGATGAAGACCGGCAAGAAGGGGGAGATTAGCGAGGAACAACTGCAGGGTCGTCAACTAAAGATCATCCACACTACGTACGGAGCAATCCGATTGTTGGTAATTGGCATACACGCATGGCTATTGGCCACCCCGTTGGTGTTGGTGTGTTCCTTGTTGTTTTGTAGGATTTCTCACATGCCTTATTTTGCTTTGGCAGCAATTGGATCTATGGTGATAACAACAAATTTACTGTCGATACTAGTTATATTTCTTTGTACATTTGCTATTCGTTATTAAGGATTTTTAAAATAGCTGGAAAAAATGAGAGTCATCTAAGGTGTAAAGTACCTCATTACATGGTTATCAAGACCGAGCTAGAACTAGTAACTATGCCGGTTGAGTGTCATGGGATGAAACTCATCTACCATTTGATGAAACTCCGCCTTTTAATTACCTTGTCAAGTTAGTAAAATTATTGATATGACGTTGAGTTTAATGTCTATAAAACTCCTCAAGTGCACTTGAGCTGCTGAGTGTCTGCACATGCGAGCAATGGTGGTGGGTCATCGAGCTGTACGGTCGTCCATGTGAGCGGTGAGCAGTGGCGTCATCTGACCTATTGAGCTGTGTGGAACAATGCTCATTCGAATTGCTAGTTTGATCAACAATCTTGATGGTCTCCAACTAGCCAACAATTTTGTAGGGCAAACATGCAAATTTTAGGTAGACTTATTTTGTAACCAAGAAGATTAGAAAACACTAAGGGACCATCTGGATCCCTAGAATCAAAACTCATTCTATGAATCATAATCTAGCAATTAGATTCAATAGAAAATGAATTACTAAGAATTTAATTCAATTGAATTTTTCCATTTGGATGCGCTTAAAAATGGAATTAAATTCCAAATGTCATTTGGATGATTGGTAATGTGAAATCTATCTCAGGATCCAATCAATGTTGTTTTATTTTCTCATCCTTCTATCCCCATGTCTCTCCTCTCCCCTATCCTTTCAAATAGAAAGTTCTCATTCTCTCCTTATCTCTCTCATCTTTCAGAATAGGTGCAGCCTTGTAGGCTTCAACCCCTCTCTCATCATCATCATCATCTTTCTCTTATTACTCTTTCTCCATTCTCTCTCACCACTTTATCTCCTCTCTCTCTCTCTCTCTCTCTCTCTCTCTCTCTCTCTCTCTCTCCCTCCCTCCCTCTCCCTACAATTGTCTTAGTCTAGCTTTCCTCTCTACAAATCTCCCTCTAGCCTTTCTCTCTACAAATTACTCTCTCTATAGATTTTTTGATCACAGTTAAACAAAAAATAGATCTCTCTCTAGCTTTTATGATCACAGGTTAAACAAAAATAGTTCTTTCTCTACAAATTTCTCTCTAGCTTTTCCAATCACTTTGATAATCTAGCATCTTCAACATCGACTAGACTGAATTCCAAATCAATTCATGCTACGCCATTTGCTTCCTTGTTTTTCTGCACAAATGATGTGAATATAAAGTCAAATCCAGATAATGAAATGTAATCTAAAGCAATTGTGCATGGCATTTTTAGGAAAAACAAAAGAACAACAAACATCAACTGAACTTGCTTTATCTTGACAAGTAAACAAGTTTGATGGCACATGAATAACTAAACTATTGGCAAAAGAGAAATGTTTCTTAGTCATCGTTTATGCATGCAATAGCATGACAAAGTACTTCTACAAGCATCATCGTCCAAAATAAAAGGAGATGCAACTCATTGCATGTCTGCATTTGCCTCTGCTAAATTTTCAGCAAAGGTGCTCTCGTAGGCTACTGGCTGGCGCAACTTCTCTCAGCTAGGACACTCGGGTTTGAGCCCTGTTTCCTTCTTAAATCAAAGCAGGGGGCAGTCTGCCCCTTCCTGTCTCGTTGTTTTAAATTTTCAGCAAAACCAAATAATGTTAGTCCAAGAACAGTTTGAGATGCATATTTAACAGTCATTTCATCTTCTATAAGATGCATGTTTGATGAGTAAAACATAGGTATTTGTAGAATATCTTGTTTAATAAAACCAAGATAAAAAGAGAACTGAGATGAACTACTGGTAATCGCAAATGAACTATATACTAGTGTTACAAGCTGGCTAGTGAACAAAAATAACTAGATAAAACAAATCTAATTAACTAAGCAAATGAACAAAATGCACATCTACTATTATCCAACAGAATACATTTGTTGGACAATTCACGTTTAAAAAGCTATGAATTTGGAATTTAGTATGCATTCAGATTACTAGGATAAGAAGAGTGGGTGATGAAGCTTAACAATTATAATGCGCCTTCATCTGTTATCCCAATACATGTTCTAGATTCAATAAACTGATTGATAGATACAATTTGTAAGGATTAAGATTTTGTTTAGGTAATACAACACTCGGCTATCTATATGACAAATAGATAAAAAGAAACATAAGAAACATTTGACAAATTTTAAATGGTCACAGTTCATCATCCTTTCCACTCACTAACTTTCGTTCTCTCTATGATAGAATCATTTCTACCTTCTTCGCTATGGTCAAATACTTTTTGTTTTGACGGACCATTGTCTTTAATTCTTTTGCAAAGCACTTCTATACTTTCGGTAAGTGTGGTTGTCGACTTTTCAGAATTGGTTTTCACTTGTTGGGGAAGCAGTCATATGATTGTTTGGGTTGTTTGAATGCTTTCATCTTCTATTTCATCTAGAATTTACTTCAACATTGCTCCTAAATTTGATTGGCTTTGCTCCCAGATTTTCCCCAGTTTACACTTTGAGCCAATGTATTTTTGTGTGAAATATGTACAAATTTACTATAGATGTTCTAGAAATTTTGCTACATTTTCCTCCCAAGCATTCTCCATTGCTTCCCACAAAAATCTGAACAACTATCTTGGTCTCCTTTTTTTTCTAATCTATTCTAAAGTTAATTCAGTTTTCAATTGAACTGAGATACTCCGCTTGTGTCCTAAGAAGAAGATTTTAAACATTTCATCTCAAATTTGTCTATGTTTTGTGGCACTTTCCTTGACGAACACTTTCACAAAATAAGGCCAGGAAATTAAATATTATTCTAGAAAAGGGAAGATGAACATAGCACAATCCCTTGTCCCAACTGCTTGCATGTTACGTGGGTCATGCAAGTGCGGGAGCTAAACACGGGAAGTGGAGGTGCAGCATTTGTCAATTAGTCACATCATGTAAAAAACAACTCATCGTACGATAATTGAGAAATGATGTCTTGGCAATTAAAAGAAACTTCCCCCACTAGGCTAACTTACTCAAGAACAAAAATCGATGGTACTATTCTGAGCTTAGCTGTCTGGTACTCTGGTTACTTTTGTCATGGTTGTTCCATCTATCATTGATTTTTTGCGTGATCAAGAACAAGCCAGGATCATCTACGCTGCTAGCTCGCATCTTTAACGTTGTGCCATTATGTTCCACAATTTCAATTTCCAGGCGCTGCTGTGCAGAGTAAAGGTGCAACAAAGTGGTAAATCATAAATCACTCAATCGATCGTTTATTAAAAAACATAGCCGATTTACCACTATACACTCTTGAGAATGATGAAAGGACATTACATTCAAGCCACATAATAAGAGCTAAACAACAAATAAATAAATTAAAACAATAATACAAGCCGAAGAAAACTTGAAAAATGACGATGTGGGCAGTTAATGATCAAGCAATCCCGCGGTATGGAAATTGCCAGAGCGAAATCTGAAGAAATGAACGGAGCAATGCGGATGCAGCACATCCGGGGGATCAGTATTCAGTAGTGCTTGTTGTGTGGATGACTATGGTTGACGACCCTGCAATTCTTCCTGATCTCACCCTGCTTTGATATATATATATTTGCTCTAGATTTTACATCAACATTACTCCTAATTTGATTGGGTTTGCTCTCAGATTTGCACCAATTTACACTTTGAGTCAGTGTATTTTAATGTGACATATGTACAAATTTACTATAGATGTTTTAGAAAATTTTCAACATTCCTCCCAAACATTCTCCATTGCTTCCCACGAAAATCTGAACGACTATCTTGATCTCCGTTTTTTTCTTTCTAGTCTGTTCTCAAGTTACTTCTATTTTCAATCGAACTGAGATACTCTGCTTGTGTCCTAAGAAGAAGATTTTAGACATTTCATCTCAAATTCGTCTATGTTTTGTGGCACTTTCCTTGACAAATATTTTCACAAAGTTAGGTCAGGAATTAAATATTCTACAAATGGGAAGATAAACATAGCACACTCCCTTGTCCCAACTGCTTGCATGACGTCGATCATGCTATTTTGTGGTTCCTTTTGTCATGGTTGTTCCATCATTGCTATTTTGCCTGACCAAGAACAAGAAGATCATCTATGTTGCTAGCTCGCATCTTAGACGTTGTTCCATCATGTTCCATAATTTCAGTTTCCAGGCCCTGCTGTGCAGAGTAAAGGTGTAACAAAGTGGTAAATCATAAATCACTCAATCGATCGTTTATTAAAAAAATTAGCCGAGTTACCACTATACATTCTTAAGACTGATGAAAGGACATTACATTCAAGCCAGACAGAACAGCCAAACAACAAATAAATAAATTAAAACAATAATGCAAGCCGAAGAAAAATTGAAGAACGTGGGCAGTTAATGAATGATCAAGCAAATCCCGTGGTATGGAAATTGCAAGAACGAAATTTGAAGAAACGAACGAAGCAATGCGGATGCAGCACATCCAGGGGATCAGTATTCAGTAGTGCTTGTTGTGTGGATGGCTTATGGTTGACGACCCTGCAATTCTTCCTGATCTCACCCTGCTTCCCGGACTTCACCTCCACCCGGGACATCTTGACGAATGCGTCCTTGAACCTGTCCTCCCACCATCCGGGGATGTAGGCGTTGTCGCGTACCATCTTGGCCGTCTCCGGCGTTCCGAGCAGCGCGGCGTCGGACGTGAAGAGCACCTTGTGCGCGAGCACGTTCTTGTAGTACTGGTTGTCGAACGCGTTCGGGGTGACCAAGTCCTGGTTCACGGTGGGGTCGTCGGCCGGCGTCGGGTCGGCGGGGCACCGCCGCCTGAGCACGTTGGCGAACCCTGCGTTGATGTCAGAGGGGACGCCGGCGAGGCGGTCGGGGACGAAGGAGGAGCAGTGTGAGCGGCCGACGGTGTGGGCGCCGGAGAGCACGACCATGTCCTCGACGCCGAGCCCCTTGGCGGCGAAGCTGCCGACGAGCTCGGTGATGTTGAAGACGGGCGGCGGGAGGAAGTCGAGGGCCTCGCTGGCGTTGGAGACGCGGCCGTCGAGGCGGCCGGCGGGCATGTCGATCTTGACCCTGAGCCTGCTGAGGAAGTAGGCGGCGTCGCGGGCGGCGAAGGCGACGATGTCGGCGCAGGAGACCGTGTCCGGGCAGGCCTTCTCGACGGCGTCCTTGGCCGCGTCGATCACCTCGAAGCCGCGTAGGCTGGGGAAGTTGGGCGGGCTCAGCTTCTCCGGCTAGTGGGTTCGCCGGTGTCGGGTCCAGGAGCACGGAGGCGTCACATCCCTATATATAATATATGTACATTGTCGTGTCATCAGTGTCGATCGCATCCATTTTCCATTGTAGGAACTCGATCGTGGCGTACGTGTTGATGCACGGTCGGCACTCGATAGTGTCAGTGTGTACCTGGACGAAGCAGTCGTGGAAGAGGAGGCGGATGAGGCCGGCGCCGATGCCGGCGTTCTTGTAGACGAACTTCTTGACCTCGGCCCTGACGATGTGCTCCACACGGGGGCAGGTCTTCTTGTAGTAGCCCACCTGCAGGCCCTGGCACGCCGACGCCAGGACCAAGGCGCATGTCACCGCCACGGCTAGCCTCAACGCAGCAGCCATGGTAGTTCCACCTCTCTCTTTCCAAATTTGCTCCTAGGTTTTGTACTTTCGTGCACAGAAAACTCAGAGAGCAGATGGGAGAGGTGATGAAGTGCTGCTCGTGGGGGTGGCCCTTTTATAGACGGAAAGATAGGATGGCTCTGAACAGTTTTCTTAGTGCATGTGCATCATGGCATCCACGAAGACCTTTATAATTGGCCGATCGCTGTGTCTGTCCACTGGAATGTTACTCTTAATCTTTCTTTGCACAAGTAGGGTATTCTTAGTTGTACTACTACTCAGCAATTTGTGACATAAGTATTGTCATCATGGCAACCACTAACTACAGACTCTGACAACTCTTCCTCCCGCGTTCCACAATCGTACGTCCAAGAGCAGTTCCTTAAAAAAAAAGGAGGTCATCCAAGACTTCATCAGCACAAATCTCTAAGCTGTAAGGACAATTATTCTCAGTCGCCAATGTATGATATGGTTGCAAATTACTGTATACACAGGATGGGCAGGTATCTGGGTCAAAATTTCGAGGCAAATTAAACCTCTCCCTCCACTCCAAAACACCCAGATTATTATTTGTGCTTGTGTCATTCACCACCTAAACCTTAAACCCTATGTTGAAATGTTGTATACTTGTATGCACCGATACTCGATGAAACAAAAACGTAGTTGACCCAGCTTGGAACATTCCTCCACGGGGACAAATAAACAATATTCCAAATTGCCACAAGTAAAAGATTATCGATCTGGAGACACACCGTTGGCCTCGTAATCAATCAGCTTAGGCCACTTCTTCTCTCTGGATTATATTAATCTTGAATACGCCTGGTGCGACTAAGCATGCAACATTTTTTTAAACAAGGCCCATAGAATGTTTTCTTGTTGGCCCTTAGCATTATGGAGCTGCACAGGCGGGCATCGCGGCGCTGGTGCTGGGCTCCACAGCGGATGTGGGTGCTGCCGTGCTGGCCTGCTTGCCCTGCTATCTGTGTGCAGCCCGGTGGTACTGCTGCTGCTGGGTCACAGAACGGCCGTGCTACATGGGTTCTTCCTGCTAGATAAGAACGGCCCATTAGAGACCGACACTCTGAACGAGCTAAATAAACCTTTTTCCCCCCAAAACCAAAGATAGGGGGCTGATATTCATAAGAGGAGAGCAATATTACAATCGTGCACCAGAAGCACAGATTTGCCATACCTCACGCTCACGCGCGGCAAGCTACTACTTATCACCAGCCCGCTTCAATTCATCCCTGTTATTTTCTCTTTGCGCATAAATCATAAATGCCAACATAGATGGTTAGGCTATGTCAGTGGAGATCTTTCTTTTTAACACTTCAGGAAAGGGGCAATCGCGAACTGAGCGAGCTCAACTGGTAAGGGTCTTTGTGGTGGAATCTGTCCACCAGAGTTAAAATCATCGACTCGACGCTGGTGCTCGCATTTTTCTAAATTTATTTTAGGATTTAATCGGCGCTATTCTTTCAGTGGTAGGCGACGTGCCGTCAATCTCGAGGATTTGCCGGCTTCTTCTTTCGAAGGTGGTCATATGGGTAGGGTTGCATGCATGTGTTTGTGGGGGCGAGTGTTTCCTTCAGAAGAACTCTAATGGGGAACACATTAGTAGAGTGGTACAATCTTGTTTCAAAACTAACTACATGTTAACCTAAATGGGGGACGGATTTATTTTTGTGGAGTCTTCACAAGAATGGTATATTCACGGTTAAATCAATGTACAAGCACCAAGTCAATAACGGAATTAAAGTTACACATGAATTTCAAAACTAAGTACATGTTAACCTAAATGGGGGACAAATTTATTTGTGTGGAGTCTTCACAAAAATGGTATATTCACGGTTAAATCAATGTACAAGCACCAAGTCACAAGAATGGCATATTGCCGGAATGATAACCAAATAAAAGCAAACCAAAAACTTTTTTTGCAGTTTTTATTTAGAGGGACACATTGGCTCTGGTTTTAGGCTCCGTACAGCGCACTAGTGACAGAAAAGCTAGTCAAGGACTATCAATATTTGGAGTCGAGAGTCATGGAGTTCTTCATGTCCCATGGATGTCCTTTTATTTCATTCATAGGTCAATAATATTGAATCGATGCGTATTTTAAATTTGTGTGTGTTTGTAATAATTAAGGACTGATGCCCTTCCTATGAAGGGGTCTGAAGCCAAAAAATTTTTATATAAAAAATGAGTAAAATAATAATGTAATGGTTCATTGATTTTTTTTAGATAGCCGAAAAGTTTTGGCCTTTGACCTCTTCATGAAAAGGGCACCAATCATTAATTATTACAAGCACTCACAAAGTTTAAAACATGTAATTGTTTGACATTATTGACCTATGCATGAAATAAACGGCTATCTATGGGACACGAAGAACTTATGGATGGCAACGGGGCAGGGCGGGGCGGGGACATAATTATACTCCTATAGCCTAAGTTACGTAGGACATAAAGTGTCCTACTCGGATTATAATGTCTTGTCATGTATATTACAATTCATACTCTAACATAAGCGATAATTTATTCGTCTTTTACTTCCATTTCAAGTCATTTCGACAGGACTAAAAAACCATGACGCCCACGCACATTCGTTTGCTCCGGCCTCCAGGCCTCCAGGACTCCAGCTGTACTCAATCGATTCATCAAGTAAAAGTAAGAGAGATTTAGCTTATAGGACCGGCTCGAATCGCGGTTTAAAAAAATGATGGCCTATGAGAAGTTTATTTGAGTACTCACGTTCCATGCGCCACTGGCATGGCTCTCATTTGGCACAAGTATAGCTGGGTAAGTAGAGGATGTAACCTTCGAACCACCACGGACGTCAGTATAACTTTGCCAGCCAGACACCCTCCGTCACAGGAGACTACGAACTAGTGAAGAAGGAGGCACATTCGATTTGGTCAAAGATGATGCCCGAGTTGTAGCGTCGCTATTGGCTAGCTGATCAGCTCTGAGCCCCGACGTTCATGCTAAAATTACGTTTCACCGGCAAATCAAGGGCTATCTTGTTATTATTGCACAGAGAAAAAGAACTACCGGAAACACGTATGATTTGGAGCAGGTATTTTCCAGGTCATCAGAACGGATTTTTGGAGCATAGCATATGTCTGGTGGTTAAGAGAGGCTTACCTTTTCGTTAAACCGTGAGGAACATATATACCAATCGTATGATTCGTCTGACCCAGCTTGGTCTTGCTTGATCTGATCCTTGTCAATGGAAACGTTCTGAATAATTCAGCCTCTCAACTAACGGCCCGGAAACATGCGTTCCCATCGTCGGCAACTGTTGTTGGATTGTTAAACAAGAAATTAATTAGATATGCAGGAGAGATAGATCAAATGGAGCAAGAACACCACTCCCTCATTTCGTCGAAATGTTTGTTCGGTCTGTATGCCTAGATGCATTTTTCGAGAACATGCATTGGATGGAGGTATTTCATTAAGAAAGAAAAATTGGAGAAACAACAAGACCAGCCCTTCCCCATCAGCTCAGGTCGTCGACGATCTCCGCCGACAGCCGCGCCACCTGCTTCAGGTCCCGTTCGGTTGTGCATGTTTCATTCCACCCGGATCAAGTAGATTTAGCAAGGAATTTGTTATAGGAACAACAAAGGACCGGGATTTATTTCGGACCGTAAACCAATTTGCTCATGATAGGTGCAACAAGAGACCGAGAATCAATCCACTAGTCAAGAGGTGTGGAACCAATCCGGGTCTTTTGTTACACCTATCATGAGCAAATTAGTTCACGGCCGGGAATAAATCCCGGTCCTTTGTTGTTCCTATTACAAATTCCTTACTATATCTACTTGCTCCGGGTGGAATGAATCATGCACAACCGAACGGGCCCTCAAGATTCCCAGGAAAATCTTCTTGTTGCACCTCATTCCAAATCTTCCAGGCCGTGAGGGCGAAGACTGAGTCAAACTTTTTCCTGGATCACTTGTCAAGTTGCTTCCGCGTGGAGAGCCACACCAATGGATGAGGTTATCATTCTGACTTGGCATCGTCAACCCCTGCCAACCCTGGGTTCGTAGGAGTCGTAGGACTCTGAACCATACCTCTCTGCTGTAAACACATCCAGGACGGAGGCAGCGGTGGGGCAGGGGGGCTCGAGCCCCCCTACAGCTACGGTGTGAAAGGAAGCTCCTTGTAATTCCCTGTCCAATTTCAGTCAAAATGTATACATTAGGAGGGGCTAAAGTTCATTCCATGTTCAATTTCAGCCAAAATGTATGCACTAGAAGGGGTTAAAGTTCATTAGTCCAGCAATCCAACAAAATAGAAGCCTAAACTCTAACGGGTGCTTTTGTTCAGCCCTCCTAAATTTTTTCCTGACTTAGTCCCTGCATCTAGCAACCCGTTAGTCATGATGTTCCACCTTTTGTGCGTAGCGCATGTGCACAGTTGCCGTTGTTGGGCAGACCGTGTCGTTGCTGGTGCTTCGAGGCCATGGAGCACAAGCCAAATGAAGAAACGGCTTATATATGTTCGGTGCCTTGCCTTCCATACCTGCTTAGCTCCCTTCTGCTCGATCTGTCAGTCGGCCTTGTATGCTGAGGAGGATGAGTGCCACCTGCTTGAAGATTCACATATGGAAGGCGAACGAACGCTAGGCTGGCTGGTCGAGCCGCTCGCTTCGCACCCTGTCGGCCAGAGTTCGATTCCCTGGTGGTATGGATTTCTCAGCTGGGGGTGGCGCACTTTGGTGCGCATTGAAAAAAAAAACCTCACCTGTCCCACTTCAAAGCACAGGTCTAAAGCAGAATGCAATGCTCGGGGGCTGTCTCTCCCACAGGTTGAGTTTTTTTTTCCAATGAAGACATCAATGCCTACTTTGGAACTAACTGTCTCCGCAAGGCCTGGTGCTAAAGATGCGATGGACTTTGATTTTTGTGACTTCAGGGTATGTGAACTGGACAATCTAAATATCATAAAAGTGATGTAGTAGTAGTCAATAAATAATTGGTGCTTCTGGTAGCTATCTACCTAGCTAATATATATATGACCAAGGATCATGCACCGAACCATACAAGTCAGCGGCGGCTCAAGCGCGCGCAAAAGCTAAATGTAGCAGTTGCATGCTTTATGGGGAAGATTATACTAAAAAATGTAGTGGCTAATGAACCTGACGGGAGAAAGAAAATAGAAACCACAATAAAACTGAGAAATTGCTTCCCTTCCATTAGCAACCAAACAAATCATGCTGAAGTTGTTTGACTACAGTCTACATACATATATGAAAAGTGATGTAGTAGTAGTCAATATATGAGATTGTAACATTTTTCTGTTAGCTAGTTCAATGAATTTTCACTTGAATCATATGAAAAACGGTGGTAAAAGTTGTGCACTATACCAAGCTAAGTATCAGTGAATGTAAGATTGCAATTGTGTATTGTACAAAAAGAAAAATAAATGCAATATTAATTAGGTTCGGCTTATGATAGAAGATCTTGTTAAAGTTTAATACGAAATCGATCAGTTATATCTTGGATTGAGCAAATCCAAAGTTATGCATTGCACCATATCTCGACTTTGCACATGTGCTCATATTTTTCATGGATTTATTTTGCGAATTAGCGGTCATATTTTTTGAAGTGATGGGCAACATCATAGTGACATAGGAGTAAGGTTCACAAGCGTTGTAACACTTGGCATTGAAAAAAATTTGTCATTGCTTCTTGTAATTGAAAGAACTGCGGGCACTATAAGAGAATGAGGCATTAGCACCGGTTGGGAAACCCCATTTTGCACCGGTTTCCCAACCGGTGCTAATCTTCTGGTGCTAAAGGGTGCCCTTTTGCACCGGGTCAAATGCCCGATGCTAAAGGCAATCTTCAGCACCGGGTGGCAACACTACCCGGTGCTAAAAGTTTCTACGCGCCAAAAAAAAAATGTTCTACTCCTCATCCATTTCTCTCTCCTCACTTTTCTTCCCGCCCCCATATTTTCTCCCTGTTCGTTCTTCAAGAACTGAACTTGTTGTTCTTGTTCTTAAAGAACAAAAAAGGGAAGATAAATGGTGGAAAGAACAATGAGATGAGAAAAAAGATATGAGGAGTCCAAAAAACACACTCAAGATCCAACAAAACATATGAAATTACAAAGATTCAACAATCATGCACTCATACACCTCAAATTCAATAAACTACACATCAAGGACCAAAATCCCAATCACACAAACTCACCGTGTGCTGCTCGCGCCGGAGGGCCACACGCTCCGCCTGCCGGCCGCTCGCACCGCACGCCTGCGGCCCGCGCAGCCTGCCGCGCGCCGCCTGCAGCCCGCGCACCTGCAGCCTCTGCCGCGCGCCGCCTGCCTCGCTCGCTCGTGCACGCCTGGGCCCGCCAGCCGCCCTCGCTCGCCCGCGCGCGCGCCCGCCTCGCTCACCGGCCGCCAGCTGCATCTGAGAAGAGAGGAAACCAAGTTAGAAAGAGAAGAGAAAAGAAAATGAGAGGAGATAAGTGAAAGAGAGAAGGGAGAAAGATGGAGGGAGATGTGCGCTGCTCCATCTGCTTTTGCAGCGGTGGCTGGCTGATTTGCACCGGTGATAGTCACCAACCGGTGCTAAGTTATCACCGGTGCAAATAGGTAGGCTTTAGCACCGGATTTTATCAGCAACCGGTGCTAAAGTCTTCCCATTTTTCTTTTCAGCGTCCTACACTTTAGACCCGGTGCTAAAGCCAACATTAGCACCGGGTTTTTATAGACCCAGTGTTAAAGGCTACATTAGCACCGGGTCTAAAAATGTTCCCTGTTTATGTGCTCCGCGGATGCCTCATTCTCTTCTAGTGGGGCAATATATAATTGCCATATACAGAAAAAATATATATATATAATCCATCATCGTGCGGGCAAGCATTGAGAGTATATCTGTCTTTTACTTGCATTTCAGGTCATTTGGATAGTGTACTATATATGTTTATTTGATTCACGTTCCATGCATCAATGGCTTTCTCTTCTGCACTATAGCAGCTGGGTAAGTATGTAGTGGATGTAGCCTTTCGAACCAACCACCATACACGTCAGGCCGTCAGGGTAACTTTGCCTGCCAGACACCCTCCATCAAAAGAGACTACGGACAAGTGAAGGAGACACATCATCACACATTCGGTTTTGGTCAAAGACGCCACAGCATACCGTTGCTATATTGCTTGTTGATGACCAGCTCAGCTCCCTGACGTTCATGCTAAAATTACGTTTCACGGCCGGCAAATCAAGGCTATCTTGCTGCATAAAATAAACAAGACAGAAAAATTACTACGGAAACATTTATGGTGGAAGCAAGTATTTTTCCAGGTCAGAACGGATTTGGAGCATAGCATATATGTCTGGTTTTTAAGAGAGGCTTACCTATTCGTTAAGCCGTGAGAGGAAGATACCAATCGTTATGATTCGTGTGACCCAGCTTGGTCTTGGTCTTCTCTCATCCTTGCCAATAGAAACGTTCTGAGTGATATCCTTCTCAACTAACGACCCGGCCCGGAAACATATATGTGTCCCCATTCACTATGGGAACCTGAATAGCCCACTAGGCCACAAACGATTTGACGTGGCGGTCAAATCATATATATGCGGGCGGGTGAGCCGCCCGCCGCCACTCGTCTGCCAGGAAAAATGACTATCTATGCTGGCGGGCGCCGCACCCGCCAGCAGAGATAAAGTCAGTGCTGGCAGGCAGCTTAAGACACCCGCCAGCACAAAGATATATCTTTGCTGGCGGGCCGCATATAACTGCTCGTCAGCATTTAATAATTCTGTGCTGTCGGGTGGATTATGCGGCCCGTCAGGACAATAGTTTAAAAAAAACAGATTTCAAAAATTTTAAAATTTTGTTTGCCGTTTATTTAATGTTCCTATATATCGTTGTTTTCACGCAAATGATAAATACTAAGAACCATCCATATTATACACATGACACATCTATTTACTATAGTGCTGTTTTTAAACAAATAATACTTAATACAAAGCATTCAACATATTTAGATCAATATTTACACAACTTGCTCAAAGATAAACCATCATTAGTTGTTCTTTGTCCATTTGGCAAGATCTTCATACTCGGGATGCGCTAGTATCCCACCATGGTCAAAGAATAAGCCCGTCGGATGGCATATCTCGAATTGGATGAACCTTGCCAAATCAGCGCATATATTGTCGATGTGTTTATCTTCCAAATGGTTGCATGTTGTGGGGATAATAGGCATCTGAAAAAATAAATAGTAAAATTATTATGTTCATGCCATTGCAAATCATGTTGTCATTATATAGTAGATATGACTTACGTCTTCAAGATTTGTCCGGTACCTCCCACTATTTCTAAGGAACTCGTATATGTAGGTCGGCTTCGGAAGCAGTTGACCAAGAAGAATAAGTAGATCACTTGAAACTATTATCTGACCAGCCGAACTTAGCCTTAAGGATAAGAAGATAAGTACGAAACGCAGGACTGTCCACTCCTTCCCAGAACCCTCATACATATGGTCTTTAGGGGCCTTCTTGAGTGTCTTGAAGTGCTCTATTCCTTTAGCACTGCCTAGCAACACTTCCGATTCAATATGGCGCAATATTTCTTCCATATCATGATCATGCTCCTCATCATTGACACCTGCGTGCTGATCATCATGCATCATACCATCATCACCAGGATCCTCATTGTCATCTTCATCAGCAACATGCACTTCATCATTATTATTGACATGATTGTCGACGCATGTGTTGGTGGTTAATTGTGCCTCACCATGGTGTTTCCAAACCTTGTAATCATACATAAAACCCCGTTTGATCAAATGTGTCTTGATTACATTAGTGTCCTCCCATACAATATTGTTCTGGCAATCAAAGCACGGACAACAGATTTGCTTTGTCCTCTCACTCTGAGCGTGCTTTTTAGCGGTATCAACAAACAATGCTACTCCCGACATGAAAGAATCGAAATGTCTTTTTGTGCCTTACATCCATGCCCTATCCATCTTAAGCTCCCTATGACAATTAATGTAATATGAAATAAAGCTAAAGCAATAATTTATTTATTTTTATAACAATTTATAGTATGCCATTTGTTTTCAAAAACAAGGTCATAGATCTAGAACTTCTAGCTATAAGTGAAAAAGCAAAAATTTTACTACTAAAATTAAGCTCTTCTCTCTCCTACTTTTGTGATGTAGATCTAGATCTAGAATTTTTCCAACTATATAAGGTTCAAACTAAAAAACATGTTCAAACTAGTAGCGAATACTTAACTCATGTCTACCTAATCATTCAAAAAAGGATGGACACAAACTTCTAGCTCAAATGCCTCTAAAATCATAGGTGATACCTTCTTCAAAGAAATGCAAATTAAGCTCTAAAAGATAGATTATACTTGAAAAAGAAGTTAGATATGACACAAACATACCTCTTAGAGCCACTTCCCCCAATGAATTCAAAAACAAAACCTTCCCCCTTCTAGTTGGTGATTTTGGAGTTTTACCCGAGAGGAACACTCCAATGGAAGGTTGATTGGAGAAGAACAAGTTCCTGCCATTATATATATACAAATGCTGGCGGGCTACCTAACGACCCGCCACTCTATAATGGCGGGTAGTTAGGTAGCCCGCCAGCATGTAGCTTTTTGCTGGCGGATGGTAAGGTGGCCCGCCAGTAGACATGTTCTCTGCTGGCGGGTAATTAAGCTGCCCGCCAGTAAAGATCCACACTATAACAAAAAAAATTCAGATCATCATCACAAATTCAGATGAGCATCACAATTCAGTTCCAAATAATCACCAAACATCACAAACTCAATATAACAACACATTCTCATGAGATCATAACAAAGTCTCTGGTTCACACAATCTTGCTCAACACAAACTAAACAAGTCTTGCTCAACACCATAACACACAAGATAAAGAATTATTCTCACACACAGATTTGAGTGCAACAAACTTCATTTGCCTACTTCTTACTAGCTAGCACGCCAACTATGAGACTAATGAAAAAACCACGATAGTTCCAATGGCCCACCAATTGAATTCTGCAGCACCTCTTCCTCTGTTCCTTTGGATTTCACCTAAGCATTTCACCAATTTGTCCACTCAGCTGTCCATTCTGCATCTTCAAATCACAGATCTACATCTTCAGGTCACAACCTTGAACCTTCAAGTCACTAATTTGATTAAGTATGTCAGGAATGGGGGAATGGACAGTAGGGGGCTGAGTGGGAGCATGCGATGGTTGGGCTAAGTTTCTAACACCAGAAGACTGCTGCATGTTTGCAGGGACCAATTCAGGATGAGCCTGCCTCAGCCAGGTCAAGTATGCACCGTGCCCCCACCAGTACTTGGGGCATGATGTATCGTCTCCCTACAACACAATAACATAGCCTTAATGTATCAAGACATAATTGAGTAGCTAACACATAAGCCTAATGCACAACGAATTGAACTTATACCCAAATGTTTTTGGAGCACTTGTACATGATATGCCCTGCTGCAGTGCGGCGGCAAATGATGTTTGAGAAACAGCTAGGGCAAACCGACAGGGGCAGCCTCTCCTCGCTGGGCACTGACCCGCCACTGGATGACATGGTACTGACCTTCTTGGGCTCGACGGTGGAGGAGCTCGAAGCCGACGAGAACGTTGGCGACAGCAAAAGCGGCGGCGCAGACAACACCGGCGGTGCCGACGCAACCTGTTGCGGCGCCGTCGGAGCTAAAAAAAGCGGCGGCACGCAAACGCCAGCCGTGAAAGGGACGGCCGTGGCGGAGGCTGAGGGCGGACAGCGCGGCGGATCTAGAGAGTCGCAGAGCTAGCGGTGCAGAGCGAGCGAGCAAGAAGAAAGTAAAGAAGAAGAAGCTAGAGAGTGCGGCTGTCGGCCGCCGGCCGTGAATTATTATGATCTCTTCGCTGGCGGACCATCTAAGTGCCCGCCAGCATAGAAGGGAAGAGTTTTGGCGGGCCACGTAACTGTGATATGCCCTTCTTTGGTGGCGGGCCACGTAACAGCCCGCCAGCATTCACTCATCTTTGTTGGCGGGCTACAGCTTATACAGACGACCTGTGTGATTTATCGCTGGCTGGCGACATCACCGCCCGCCAAGCCGGTAAATCTGTCCTGTTAGCAAAAATTGTTTGTAAACTAGTGTCCAAAGTTATGCATTGCACCATATCTCGACTCAGCTCTGCACATGTGCTTGTATTTTTCATGGATTTATTTTGCGAATTAGCGCGGTCATATTTTTTTCTAGTGATCGGCAACATGCATGTCTGTAGACTCTACAGAGACACATCTACGGTACCCTCGTCATATATTCTCAAAATATGCCGGCACAAACTTCTGGGTGTGCTGATACATGTTTGCGTGCATGTATTTATTTAGAGTTAACTGTACGTACATGTGTGTATTAGTGTATATAATGCCCCGCAGTCTTTTGCCAAAAAGAGTGTAGGCCTGTAGCTCCCATTTGTTGAGCAGCTTCTATCAAAGGTTTTAGTGTTATTTTGTGACTATTGAGAAACTATCCATGAAACTAAGAGTTGAGCACAATTATCTTGTTGATAGTTTCAACGTGATTTGCTCCATCCAAATCTGAGTGTATGCCTATAGTTCTCATTCGTTGAGCTGCCTCTATCGAGGGTTAGTGAACTGCTGTTGTCTAACAGACTAAAGCACGCCTCATTTTTTTTCCCCTGTGCCAATCTAAAAGGTAATTAAACAGTAAAATATAGCAGAGCAAATTACTCACCAAACTCTTTTTCAAATTTTTAAGCACATGCATGTTGTGCATGATTTATGCATAATGACACACGGTCAATGTTGCACCCCCTTCCAGGCTTTCGCCTATAAATAGCTTCTCACTTGAGCAGCTACGTATACTCTCCGCCCATCATCACTTTCTTGCAGATCACATTCTGAGTTTCTCTACTCAAACATTTAGTGCGAGACATGGCCACTGCAGCTACTTCGTCGAAGATGCCCGTTTTGGCCGTTCTCACCTTTCTGCTCCTAGCCGTGGCGTGCCAGGCCAGCCCGTACTACCCTCTGGAGCTAGGGTACTACCGTTACAAATGCCCCCAGGCCGAGGCCATCGTCAAGGCTATCATGGAGAAGGCCATCGCCCAGAACCCCGGCAATGGCGCCGCCGTCATCCGTATGCTCTTCCACGACTGCTTCGTCGAGGTATATATTTTCTCATTCAGATGTCAGAGTAGTCTGCCAAAGTTACTGCAAAAAATGGATGCTCACAAAGTTATTAGCATATAGCAAATAAAGTTACTAACAATTTTGTTCCACGGTTGACTACTACTAGGGCTGCGATGCTTCCATCCTTCTGGACCCGACCCCATTCAGCCCGACGCCAGAGAAGCTGAGCCCTCCCAACAACCCAAGCCTTCGCGGCTTTGAGCTGATCGACGAGATCAAGTGCGCGCTCGAGTCCGCCTGCCCGGGCGCCGTCTCCTGCGCCGACATCATCGCCTTCGCCGCCCGCGACGCCACCTTCTTCCTCAGCCACGGCAGGGTCCGATTCGACATGCCGGCGGGCCGCCTCGACGGCACCTTCTCCAACGCCTCCGAGCCGCTCAAGTTCCTCGTCCCGCCCACCTCCAACCTCTCCGACCTCATCTCCAGCTTCGTCGTCAAGGGCATGTCGGTGGAGGACCTCGTCGTCCTCTCCGGGGCCCACACCGTCGGCCGGTCCCACTGCTCCTCCTTCGTCCCCGACCGCCTCGCCGCCCCCTCCGACATCAACCCCGGCCTGGCCGGGTTCCTCAGGAGCCAATGCCCAGCGAACCCGACAAGCGGCGGCGGAGACGACCCGACGGTGGTGCAGGACGTGGTGACGCCGGTCGAGATGGACAACCGGTACTACGAGAACGTGCTGTCGCACACGGTGCTCTTCACCTCCGACGCGGCGCTGCTGACCTCGCCGGAGACGGCGGAGATGGTGGTGGCGAACGCCAAGATCCCAGGGTGGTGGGAGGACAGGTTCGAGAAGGCCATGGTGAAGATGGCCAGCATCGGAGTCAAGACTGGGTACCAGGGGCAGGTCAGGAAGAACTGCAGGGCGATCAACCACTACTAGCCAGCTAGCTGATCATCACTTGCAAGTTGCACCAGTGCAACGACGTCAAAGATCGTTCTTGAGTGTGTGATTGGTGAAGGGTCAATCGGTTCAGTTGCTGCTTCTTTATTCATGAAGTTGTAGTAGCGTGTTGTTGTAACAAGATGTCAACTGTTTTGTTGTATATCTTTGTGTTTCCTTCGTCATTTTGCCTTTGTTTGATCTCTTCAAAGCTTGAGGGGAGGTTTGTGTACGTGATTCTTTGGGTTGCGTTTATGTATTCGGAATATATATATAATAAACAGAGTTGAATAAGTTCAGTTTCTGTGTCATACATTTCATTCATGTGTTGGTTGACTGTTTCATGTGCAAAAATCCCCCTAGCCCCTTGTGATGTAAAAACTTGAGACTACTTAATGCCGGCATGTATTTAATAGAGAGAGAGAGAGGGGGGGGGGGGGGGGGGGGGGGTTCTTTTTGAGATTATTCCCTATTTTACGGCAATGTCAATTTGAGGATGAAAACGAACTCAGGGTCAAATAGGCACGAAAAGTTTTTTGGAGACTAGAAAGGAAGAGGCAATTTTTTCTAGAGCCAAATAGTGAATAATCTCTTTCTTCTTCCTCCTCCTCCTTCCTCCTCCCTCTCTTTCTCTCCTTCCTCTTCATATATATCTAAAAGTTGGTGTGTGTGTGTGTGGGGGGGGGGGGGGGGGGGGGGGCTCTAGCCCCCCTTCCGCCACGCTGGATCCGCCTTTGGTATGGATAGTTTTGGACACAAACACACAGTGAACAAGAGATAGTCTCAAGAGCATCACATGTAATGCCTGATTGACGAGCCTCGTCAAGTTTTTTTTTAAAAAAATCACAGATTATTGATGTAATGCGATATGTTGTAGAGTTCTTGTCCCGTATATCTAACTTTTGTTGTCCATGCAGACGATATTATTAATTTTACTTATGGTAATTGTATGTATTAATTTTACAGTTGGCTTTTTATTTATTTTTTCAAGGCGCTACTGATTTTATTTTTTAAATTTAGCTATTTATTAATTTTATTTTACATTAGTATTTTTCTCTAGTTTTTTTCTTTCCAACTTGTATGTAGATCAGCCTAGTAACTTTTCGTAGTTTTCTATTTGAATTTGGCCGTTACTAATTGTGCTCTACTTGGAATCTCATTTAGGTATTTTGCTTCAAAATTCATACAAAAATCAAAATACTGATCTCCATAATTTTCTAGTCCAAATTTATTATTTATTAATTGTATTAGGCATGGTCTCTTTGTTTAACATAGGCCGTTGGAGCAACAAGAATCCGATGGAGTATTTGTTTTTTTATTAACTAGTAACTTTTAACCCTTCTCAGCAAACGTGATGATTTATTTTAACATTTTCTTATTAGGATAATGGAATGTTGAGATAATGTGATTGCGTCAAAGGTGTCATCGACATGTTAACAAACCATGCATCATAAAAAATGAAACATGGCAAAGTAATGTATAGAAATGGTATAAACTAAAACTAGCATGACATTTCAACCTCGCTTTTGTGACTCGCGAATTAGGTGATGTTTTTTTTTCCATTTGCCATTTCGTGGCAGGCGGCTCTTTCCTGGAAAGGAACGCGGAAATTTGTTGATTAAGTCTTGAAGCACGAATCAGGAGGAGAAAGACGTGTGGATCAGATTCTATCTAGGCCACACATGCTCGGCAAGGTGAAATGTCACTACCGTGCGTGTTCTGTGGACGTACGGCCTTAGCATGCAGCCGTGCACGTCACCATATAGCTAGACACGCCTGGAGCAAACAGCTACCTATAAGGATTGTCTCAAAAAAAAAACAGCTACCTATAAGGCTATAAGCACTCAGAAATTAATTAACGGAGCATATAAAACCTGATTAAACCCCGCTATGTGTTTTTTCTGACGACTTCGGCCTCTGAAAAAAAAGTCATCTTCCTTTTAGGTCCTCTGAAAAAGAAGGAAATGTTTAGAGACCATTAGTTCGAATTCTCCAGCTGCTCAATGTTTGCCACTTGGTCTCCTCCTTTCCGTCATTTTTCTCTCCTCTTTTTTGTTGGTTCTTTAATTCTTACGAAATATTTCGTTCAGAAAAAACTGATTACGAAATATTTCGTTAAAGAAAACTGAATACGAAATATTTCGTTCTAAAAAAACTGATTACGAAATGTTAATAAACTACTGAAGGAAAAATGGAGAGTTATAGCTGGGCCGGTCTGGTCCATGAAGAATGCTGCAAACAAGCCCACGCAGCTGTTCGCCCTTGTTAGGCCCCGAAGTGAAGAATTGGTCACACTCGAAAGGCAATATAGACGCCTTCTTAAAATGCGGACCTGCTTTCAAAATTTGGACCACTGGTATGCATAAATATTCGATTTCTTACAAATGAGTGCTATTGATAGTTTTTTTTTCATGATGAAACGTCCGTCCACTTGTTACACACTTGCCATAACATAATTTAATTTAGAACAAATTAACTAATAATAACGACGTTTTCAAACAGATGTATTATTATTGGAGAATGCATATATAGATGACTAGGCAACGGTACATATGTAACTAATTATTAAAACATTTTCTGACATAAAACGGCATTTATTTGTGCTGTCCAGCCGACATGCGGTGCTGGAGTGCACGTACTGTATGGCTATGGCGTAGATAATTAACAATAGCTTTGCGCTTGCGCGTACGTTGCCGTTATCAACCAGACAGTAATCAAGCAAATGCTGGGAATAAGCTAATGGTTGTGACTTCTTCACCAATTAGGCATGCATTGCATGGGAACGAGAACCTTTCCTATCTAACCTAAACAAAATAGAGAGAGAAAGAGAGCGCGCATATAGGTCAACTCAACACATTTTCTCATGATTTGTCAACAATAAGCTCGATCCCAATTTGCGTTATTTCATTTGCGATGGAATATCCTGTTTTGCTAGGCATTTTGGTCTCACGCACAACGGCCTAGCTTCCAATTTTGTAGTATACATACATAGAGTCCTTTGCACTACTAGATTTAAAAAAAAATCCGAGTATTTTTGCAGGTATCCGATAATTAATTGTTCTTTACGATTTTCCTGAAATAGGAAAGGTTTTTTTTAGTTTAACTAAGAAATGTTAGAGTTACTGTATTTTGTAAGTGGTCGACCGTTTTTGGGTTGAAGAATGTTGATTGTGGATTGTCCAAATTGAGCTACAAAACCCATAGGCACTTGACAAAAAAAAAACAATTAAGCTCACTCGTCCATTTGAGAAAACACTCAGGAAAAGTTGAGTGTATTACATTGTTAATAGACTTTGTTTCTGAATTTTTCATGCCCCATGTGTACTTATTTCCCTATATTTTGTGTTCAACTTTTGTGTTGAGGATGATGTAAGAATTTGGTTGTGTGCAGTCGCAGAGGCCAGAAACTATTACCTTTATCTAAAATTTTAAAAATATAGGGCAATTAGATTAAACAAGGTCAAACTTTGTAATATTTGATCAATAATTAGTCAAAAGACCTATACGTGGATGAATCCTTAATATTAATGGGCAAGAAGACTTGTATATCCGATAGCCATTATTTGGCTGAACACCTAAACCTAAAAGTTTGTTTTTTCTTATTTATCCACTGGCTGGTTGTTAGGTTTTCTTTTTCTTTTTTTTCCTTCAACCTGTTGGTCAACTTGGTGTTAAAGCATGCAATTTTGGTACCACTTCAAACGTATGGCATAGTATATATATGTGCCATGCAAATTCAGACAAAACCAAGTCAACTACGGAGTACAATTTTTGGGAAGCTAGTGATTGTGACTTCTTCACCAAAGCATTGCACGGGAACGAGAACCTTTCCTAGATAACATAAACAAAACAGTGTGCGAACAAGTTCAGGTCGACTCAACACATTTTCTCATCATTTGTCAACCTTACGCTCCCAATTTTGGTCTTACGGAAAGTGCACTAGCTTCCAGTATTGTAGTATACATACACACACTCTGCATGGGCATAGTAACATAGGGGGTGCAGCGGGGCTCAATCCCCCCGACCTCATCAAACACCATGAATACACCCCTTATACCTTTCTCATTTTTTTGAGAGAAGAGAAGGAAGAAGAAGGGAGAGAAAGAAGAAGAAACCCTCTACTTCCCAAAGCTAGATTTGTCACTGACACTCTAATCTCCTTTGCACTATTAGATTTAAAATATTTTCTAAGTATTTTTGGGTATCCAATAATTATTGTTCTTTATGATTTTGCTCAAATAGGAAAGTTTTTTTTAGTTTACTAAGATAATTTTCGAGAGTTATTTTCTAAGTGGCCGACAGTTTTGGGTTGAAGAATGTTGATTGTGACTTGCTCAAATTATTCTACAAAACCCATAGGCACTTGATGAGGAAAAACACAATAACCCACTAGTCCATTTGAGAAAACACTAGGAAAAAATTGAGTATGTTATATTATTCTACTCCCTACATTTCAAAAATAAGGATGATTATAGATTAAAAAGGCCAAAACTTACAAATTTTGATCAATAATTAGTCAAAGTGCATGCATGCTTGTGTTGACAAAGGTAATAGTTGTCATATTCCACATATATATTAATATTATGTACTCCATTGACCAAATATAGATATAAATTGCAAGAGTAACACTGATGGTCAAATATACATATAAGGCCCTGTTTAGTTCGGTGAAATGGGGGTGAAAAAGGTGAAAACTTTATGCATTGTGCCGTGTGCACAGAGAAAAAAAAATAGACCGACACACGGCTAGGTGAAAACTTTTTACGTTTTGTATAAAACTAAACAAGGTCTAAAGATTTTTATTAAAGGAACGGAGGGCCGCGCTTCCCGGGCGTCCGCGACGCCGTGCTGCTCCGCGCCAGCCTGCCGTCACGAATGTCACTTGCATCGATCGGTCTTTGCTCAAGTACGTGTTTGAACCGTCTGATGAGACGTGCGGGGTGAAAATGAGTACCTACCTGCTCGATCTTGACGGCCGGAGCGGAGAGTTCAGAACTTGTTGAGCACTCGAGCTTCCTAGCATGCATATCTTTGAGTTCAGAAATGGTGCCAGACAAAGGCCATCTATGTCCTATATCAGTACTCCAAGAGATGTGTTTAGATGTAGAAAAAGTGGTGAAAAGTACAGAAAAGTATTGTTTCTATGAAAGCGTGCATAGTAATAGAAATGAACTGACACCGTTCTCTAGGTGGATAACTTTAGGGCAAGCTTTCATGGAACTAAGATTTTTAGTACCGTGGAGCCGTGGAGGGAGGGTCCAACACCTGTCCCAAGCCGGTACACTGGTCCCGTGTCAGATTTCTGTATGTGTGGCCTTGTTAGTTTCAAAACAAATTTTTTCACTCATCACATCAATGGAGAATCTTAGATGCATAGAGTATTAAATGTAGATGAAAAAGGTAAAAAGTTACATTGATATGCTGTAAATCGCGAGACGAATCTATGAGCATGCCTAATCCATTATTTGGAATAGTAATGCTACAGTAATCATTCGCTAATTATGGATTAATTACCCTCTAATTACCATCATTAGATTCGTCTTGAGATTTTCAAGCAAGATCTGTAATTAGTTTTATTATTAGTCTATGTTTACTACTCCTAAATGGGTAAGATTCTTTCTAAAAAAAAGTAACCAAAATCTTTTCGGGAACTAAACAAGGCCTTGCATCTGGTATCGTGTACGCGGGACCCACCGTATGTGTACATCGCAACTACACAATAAATAACCACTCCTCTCCTGTATGCGATTGCGAATCCATTTGAACAGATTCCCTCACTCCCATTCTGTCCCTCTCTTCCTCCTCTCGTCTTCTCAGATCCAGATCGATAACACGCTCCGCGCGATGATGGTCGGTGCAGCACGAGGCCACGACCTCCGGCGTCCGGCGTGGTGCCGCTGCGGTCCGGGAGCACGGGCGTGCGGGCGGGCAACGATGCAGGTCCGGCCGGCACCTCGTCGTGCGGGCATCGACGGAACCCGGCTTGCTTGTGAGGCTCGATGCGGGCGGCGCGCACTAGCTCAAGGCCGTCGGAGCCCGTTGCTGTCGGATTTGTTCGGCGTGTTTAGATCTAGCGGCGTTGGACCGGGATGCGCGGCCACGAAGCCGGGCGGTGCCGTTGCTCCGCATCTAGGTGCCCAGGCGGCAGATATAGGAACAACGCGTGCTCGGGCGGCGCTGCAATCTGACGGTAAGGGCGGGGCCGCCGGATCTCGTGCGGCGCGGGCCCGGCCAGGGGCTCTGGCCTCCGATCCGCCGCGCCGCCACCGGATTTGGGAGCACGGAGCCGCGAGCGTGACTAGCAGCGCAGGTCAGGGCGAGCTGCGAGGACATGAGCGCCTGTGCTCAGATCCGCGCAGGCAGCCAGGCCTGCGCACCCAGATCCGTCGCGAGGCGCGGCGGCCCGGGGCTCGAGCCCACAGATCCAGCTCAAGGTGGCGGTGGTGGAAGAGGAATTTTGATATTTGACATTAAGTTTGCACGCCTCACACGATATGACATCCAATTCGTAAGCCTTTCGATATTTAACCCTATGCGTGTGAATTCTTTCAATGGATTTCGACCCCCTTTTTCTTCGTTTCATGATTTTCATTCTCCAGCCACCTGAGCGGCGTCGTTGCCTTGGTCCTCCTCGCGGCTGGGTGGCCAGCCGGCCACTGGCACCTGGCGTCCAGGACCTGCTCGGACCTGCTGCTTAGCCAGCTTGAGGACCTCATATTCCGCATTTGCTAGATGCCGCACATGCGGTAAACTAGCCACCGCTGAACATCTCATCGGTACTGTTCTTCTTCAACCTCCGGCCCACCGCCGCCGCCGCCATTCAGGGTTAGGGTTTTAGGTTAGGGTTAGGGTTAGGGGTTGGGGTTTGGGGGGCTGGTCCATCACCACCGTACCTAGAGGTTGTCGGAGGAAGGCTGGCCCGGAGGTGGTTGGTGGGTGGGGCGGCGAGGCGGCGGAGCGCCGTCGGCCGCGGGGGGGCGGGGGCACGCGGTTGGGGCCATGGTCAGGCAGAGGTGTGACGCCGGCGAGGAGGCGTGAGGAGTCAGCGCGACGGCCGGCGGTCGGCTGGTGGAGCGACAAGGCGGCGCGGCGCCGCCGGCCGCAGGTGGCGCGGGTCGGCGTGGGGGGAGGGGGGTGACGGCGACGGGGTTAGGGTAGGGCGGGGTCGTGAAGGCGGGGGAGGACGGTGGGCGGCGCGGTGGCGGCGGCAGCCGCCGGCCGCGGGGCAGGAGGACGAGGGAGGCGGAGGTGCGCAGTGGGCGCCGGAATACCGCAGATGCGGTGTACAGTCTACCCCTCATATTCGGGCGAAAGCTTGAGATGGGGAGCAGCTCGCGGGTCGCGGCTTCAGCGTCGCGGGGCTCGGAGAGGCGGCAGCTCCTGCGGCCTGGCACCTGCACGCGGCAGCGCTGCCCGCGGCGACGGCGCAAGCGCTCGGAGCTCGGTGGCGCCTGGCAGCTGCGCGCGGCCTGTCGCGCAGGGGCAGGTTCTCGGCTCTTCACTGCCTAGCTCCAGCGTCCACTTTGTTGATTCGAATTTTTCCATTCTTCACTCACTCATTCTTCCATTTTCTTTTGTTTAATTCGATTCGTTCAGATTTAGCCAGATCAAGCGGCCATGTTATTGTTGATTCAAATTTTTTTCCTTTTTTTTTTGCCTGTGTTCATCTTTTTTTCTTTCCTAATTCTTGCTAGTTGCGTACAGGAAGGCCCTATACTTTTTTTTTGTTGTTGTTCTTGTACAGTGACGGCATCTTCCAATTTGTTGTTTGACAAGGCTCTCTTCTGATTTCTTGCACGTTAGGTTTTTTCTTACTTTCTTTTTCCTTCTGCTCTGCTCATGTTTACTGTTTTTTTTTCTTCTACAATGCTCGTTCTTATGTAGCCCCCTCCTAATTTGTTGTGTTCATCTTGAAAAGCTTTCTTTGTACTAATGGTTTATTGTACAGATGTCTTTTATTTAATTATCGGTACATATGTATCTATACAAAACATGAACAGAGTTGTGTCTTCGTAAAATGAATGCTTACTCAATTAATCATTGATTAATTTAAAAAATAAGAAGATGGGTCTTCTATCTTTTAATATCTGTACAGAGCCTGAGCAGAGGAATGTCTTAATAATAAATGCAATATCAATCAAACAATGATTAAATAAAAGATAAGAAGATGGTTTTATTATTTGTACAGAGCCAGTGCATTGTTGTTTCTTTTTTTAAGGAGAGTTTTAATCAAATTGTACAGAAGATGTCGCATAGTTGTGAAGAATATGTATATGTGTAGTACATTATCCATTCATTTTTAGATTCTTTTAAAATAAAAATGAAAAAAAATATTATCTGACCATTAACTGTAGAAGCAGTGTACATGAAAAGAACATGGTGCTTGTAGTGTGCATGAGAAAAGCAATGTCAACAGAACATTGAATAATTTTAAAAAAGATATATATGTACAATATTATCAACTCATCCTATACAACGGTCATTTTTCAAATATTAAAGTCAGTGGTACTCAAGTACAGACCATGTGGTTGTGTGCAGAGTGGGTGTAAAAAGTTACTGTCACCATGTGAAAGTGCATGTGAGTGTGCATAGTGCATCATGAGCGCACATGGGTTGTTAGGGCTGTCCACTTGCATGAAGGAGAGAGAAAAGAGATGTCCACCTTTATGGCTTTATGTCTCATCTAAGAGCAAGTTTTATGATTTCGCTTGCTCGCCGGCGAGAGGAGCTCCAGCTCAGCCCCTTGCTCCTTTTTTTATTCATCACTTGCGGCATCATTTACTGCTCTCCTGACCTTTGACAACGACAGCAACGAATAGAGAGAGGAGGGAACGGCGTTGGCTGGCCAAAAAGCGCATGCGCCCGCTTTCAGCCGGCGTCTGGCCACTCGCTGTTTCCTTCTCTCTCCGGTTTTCTCTTTCTTCCACATCAGATTTAGCCAGCTACTCGTCCATTGTAATACTTGCTCTAACCCTACAAATTTCTGCATATCTGATTGCATACAGCTTAAAAAAATCAAATACACTTAGCATACATACATATGGGAAAAAAAGACACGAATCTCGGTAATGATCAGCAGCTAGAAGAGAGGGAGCCGCGGCTACAAGGTTTGGTGAGCTGGTTCCGCTGGGGCTAGCTGCCACAGACAGTAGGTCACCTAGTATGCATATCTTCCGCCATCTTTACCTGCATTGAAGTTGGTTACGCAGCAGCTCCGGACAGCACAGGGGCACCACCACTTCCACCAGCAGCTTCTCAATCACCTTCTCCATCCCGCCGAGATCAGCAAAACTCGGTCCCTTGACGACTCCTTCGGAGACTGGAGCCTCTGGCTTGGCATCGCCGCCGTTTCCACCATCAGATGTGATGACACAGCACGCCTTCTCCACGGTCGCCTCAATCTCCAGCTGCTGGTTAGTGCCGGCGTTCTGTCTCGGCGTCTGCGAGGCGTACTGGGAGCGAAACATGGTCTTGGTGACATCCAAATCGGGTGGAGGCGGCGGGTGGGTGGACTCGTCGGAGAGGGATGTGGTGGAGGAGGTTGTAGCTTGGGCATCTTGGCGGCGGCGGTAGGTGGAGTTGTCCTCGTCGTCGCAGTCGAAGAAGGATGGAGAGGGGATGGTGGATAAGACACGGCGGACGACTTCGATGAAGGGTTTGAGTTTCTTGCGGCGGAGCTCGGGGCGGTGGATGCGGAGGGCGTGGGCGACGTCCTCGACAGAGGAGCCGGGGACAGCGAGGCCGCCGTTTTGTATGAGGCGGTGAATGGTACAAACTGAAGACGTCGACTGTAACCGGCCGGGGGCGCCGTGACGCGGCCGCTTATTACCCATCACCATCAGTAGCGGCGGCTCCGGTGTTGGGAGGTGAGGGGGGGGGGGGGGGGCGTGGGGAGCGGCGGCGCCGGTGGGTGATTGGTGAGGGAAGGGGGGAGGCCAAGCGGCGGCGGCTGCTAGGGTTTCGCTAAGGTGCCATTTATCAATGGGGAAACTAGAAAACGGAGGCGCGGCTTACGGTACTGCCATGAGGGTTTTGCCGCGACAACAATGTTCTTTCTCAAGCCGGTTTACTTGTTTTCAACCCATGGCTCATAGTTGACATGTTGATAATCAGTAGAACAAGGTTACTACCGGAGGGGATCGTCTAGTTTGCGCTCGCCCGCACGGCTGCTTTCACGCGCTCGCGCATCCGTTCAAAAATGGACAGGGCCCCACCCACGCCGCATGCAGACGGTCCTCACAGCGCACGACGCCACGACGGCTCCCCACTCAAGAAAAAACATTAAAAAAGTGACGTGGGCTACTCTCACCCCGACAACCACTGGTGGGACCCCACACCCGAAAAAAGTTTTTCAAAAAACAATTGCGAAACATTTTCGAAAAAGTTTTGCTAAAAAGATTTTCAAAAAAAATTAAAAAAAGATTTTCAGAAAAGATTTTTGCAAAAGTTTTTTTGAAAAGTTTTTCAGAAAATATTTTGCAAAACAAAGATTTTCAAAAAAGTTTGCATGAAAAAGTTTTTCAAAAAAACAATTGCAAAAAATGAAAAAAAAATCACCTACCTCATGCGGCGGCGTCGCAGCTCCGCTCGTCGGGAGGCCTGGCCGTTGCCGCTCCGTGCGCCCTCCCCGGCCGCCACCGCTCGGCTCGCCGGGAGGTCCGGCCAACGCCCCCGCTCCAGCGCCGGGGAGCCTCCCTCCCGCCAAGGCTCGCCAGAGCCGACCGGGGTCGGCACGCTCGCCACCCCCGCGGCTGCCATCGTCGCGTGTGAGACGGCCGGCGGCAAGCGCCTCCATGGCTCCGCCCGAAGAGCCACCGTCCGCCCGTTCGAAACTGGATCTGAGAATGAGTCGTAGAAAGAGAAGGAGCTGCGGGCCCACGCATATGGAGTGGGACAGGTCGGCCGCGCGATGGGAAAGTTACGGCCGGTGGTAAAATTGGCATCACGAACACGCTTCCCTCGTGCTCTTTTTCATTTGATAGCAGAAGGGTTGTGGCACGTGTTTTAGAAAATTACTGAATTAATGATGTAGTAAATATGGACTCCCTAGATTAATCTAGAGTGTTAGATCATCATAAATTTTGACGGTGTAGTAGTAATATAGTCAACTTGAACTCTTTAGATTAATCTAAAGCGTTCGATCGTCATCATAAAATCTGACGGTGTTGGAGGGGTAAGAGTAACACGTAAGATTTGGTACAAAAATTTCGTCGTGCTAGTATAGATTTGCCCAGAGAAACAATGTAGGTGACGGCGACCTCCCTTACCAGTGGGCCCCATCAAGATCATTTTTCCTTCCCTCAGGTCCACATGTAAGTGGCCACACAATAACGACTACGTACACGTAGCAAGCTCTCGTCGTGGGCCCGCGGTGGCAGTGGCCCACGTACGGCGGAGCAACGGGCACTTCGCCGGTGCGAACACCAAGAGTGGGTCTGGGTGGACCCACAATCCAGTGACCCGGCCCGTCGAAGCACATGAGACCCGCCGCTCTCCCTCCCCAAATAAATTGTTAGTACGGTATCTTCCCCCAAAGCCACCAACCGGCCTTTTCCACTACAACGCTGCTCGTGCTCGCCGCCTGCTCCTCGCGATCGTCTCCGGGCGCTGGCTCACCGTCGCTTCGTCTCCGTGCCTGCGCCGCTCTTTCCCCGGTATAATCTCTTAGCCGGATTCGGCTTAGTGGACGGACATGTGAACACGCACTGTAATATTGTGTGAAGTCAAAAGGACGAAATGGACTCGTGGAAGTGGAGGATAAAAGCCTACAAGTGCATGGTTTACTTTTGGCTCAGCTTCTGCGGGTGGCCCTTCCCAACTAGGAGACCATTTTACAAACTTGTTATCTTTCGATCCAATGGGTAAAATTGTCTTCCATACCAGATATCCTACCTGAAAGCTTTTATCTTTTACCTTCTTGTTATATGCTTTGGCAACTCGGATATTGTCCCTCTCAATCTCCTTCAAGGCCTTCAAACGCTTGTCTGTGACTTCATCAGTGTTATCCATCATAGCATCATAATAATCAACAGCGGACATATCAGTTTTGCCTAGCAAGTCTATATGCAACCAGATTTACCTCCACGGATAAAATGGCTTCTTGACCATAAACAAGCTTAAAAGGAGTAACTTTAGTAGCACCGTGCTTAGAAAATATGATGAGCCCATAAAGCTTCAGACAAAACCTCATGCCATCTCTTAGGATTATCCTCTATTTTCTTTTTAACGAGTTTAATCAAGATCTTATTACTTGACTCGGCATATCCATTGCCCTGAGCATAATATGGAGAAGAATTGAGGAGCTTAATCTTATATAATTCAGCAAATTCACGTACCTCTTTCGAAATAATAGAAAAACCTTGATCTATAGTCAATGTTTGAGTAATACCAAATCTATGGATAATATGCTCAGTAATGATGAACCCAATTACCTCCTTTTCAGTCATATTCTTGAGAGGAACCGCCTCAGTACATTTAGTAAAATAATCAGTAGCCACTAATACAAAACTGTGTCCCTTTGATGACAGATGATTAATTTGATCAATAAAATCCAATCCCCATCCTCAGAATGTCAAGGTTTGATAATAGGATGTAATGATGCAGCAGGTACAAGCTGAATATATTCCCAAATTTTTGGCACTCTTCACATCCTTTGTAATAACGAAAGCAATCAGCTATCATAGTAGGCCAATGAAAACTAGCCCTTCTCAATAACCAATTCATTTTAGGAGCCGATTGATGCGTACCACAAATACCTTCATGCACTTCACTCATAGCCATTTTAGGGCTAATATTTGTTGTACGCCTATACAACTCACCATCACGTAATACATATTTAATGCAATACGACGAATTTTCCGATCAACGGTATAACTAGGATTCAACAAATATTCAATAAAGGGCTTTGTCCAATCACCATCATCAGTCTTCTCAAAATTTGCACAAAAATTGGCCAATTCAGATTGTTCCAAGCTCAATTCGGAACTGCCAGTTTTTAAACCCCGCACTGCCGAGTTAATATGGGCCTCACATCCATGGCAGTCCGAAAACCAGCACTGCCGACTTGCTAGACCCAGAACTTATGAGTTCGTCAGAGCCATTACCATGTCACTTTCAAGCATCAGTTTTCTTCGAATAGTAAAATTCGTTTTACTAATTTCATAACCAAATGCTTGTTGTGCCAATTTTTAGCCCTAGGATTATCATCTCTTGGAAAATGACATATAGTAAACTCATCAAAATAATGTACTATATCCAAGCATTTATTCGGATAAATAATGAGAGATTCTTTAAGACAATGACACGCACCAGGAATTTGTTGGACTACTAATAATGAATTTTCAAAAGCTTTAACACATTTTACTCCTATGGATTGCAACATCCGTGGTCCGAATAAGAGAGCCTCATATTCAGCTTGATTATTAGTGCAATGATATTCTAGTCGGCAAGAAGTTTCAAAAACTACACCACTAGGTGAAACAATAACCACTCATATACCTCGACCATTGTCACAAGCCAACCCATCAAAATGCAACTCCCATAGGGTGAAAGAAATATAGTCGACATCTAAATCAAGATCTTTATCAACCCGATGTTCAACAATAAAATCAGCAACGACTTGACCTTTCATGGATTTCAAAGGTTCATGAGCCAAGTCATACTCAATCAAAGCATATGCCCATTTACCAACTCTACTACTCATAATTGGTCTATGCAACATAAGCTTGATGACATTGGTTTGAGATACTACTATGCAAGTGCTAAACAACAAGTAATGTCTAAACTTAGTACATGCACAATATAAGGACAAACATAACTTTTCAATAAAAGTATACCTCGTTTCAACATCCAATAAACGTCGGCTTAAATATGTAACAATATGCTCCTTACCCTCAGTTTCTCCAGTTGTGAACTAATAAGTATATTGTTGGTTTTGTTCACTAAAATTCAATCTCTTAATGTTTCTAATCGGTATTGTTGATCATGCAGAGCCTATTCAGAGCACATGGACAAAATGATGCACGTTACAAATCTGTATTTTTTGCATCAGGCGCGCGCCCGTTAAAAATGACCAGTCATTTGTAACCCGTTATCGGTAACTGGCGCAATGCTCGTGACCAAAGGCCATCTATGCCCGTTACGGCGTTACCAACATGTGGTTCTGACGTAGTGGGAGTTAGTACTCCATTTACGAAATCGTCATTGCAATCAGGACAGCGGAGAGATACAAATAACCTATACGCGGATTATAATCCTCAATATTAATGGGCAAGACGTACGACGTGCATATCCGATTTTTTTTCTTCGACCGGCTTGTCAACTTGGTGTTAAAGCATGCAATTTTGGTACCGCTTCAGACGTACTAGTATATGGTGGCATGCAAATTCAGACAAAACCAAAGCCAAGTAGTACAATTTTGTTTCTCTGTTGTTTCATTTCGAGATGCAGACATGCAGTGCACACGCATGCAGAGCTGCCCCTGCCCGGCCTGTTTAGTTGATCATCACGGAAGCGCAAGTCCCATCCCACCTAAATACCTAATGCCTCCTTTCAATAGTCCAGCTGCAGCGAACTGAACTGATCGAGTTCCCTTGTTTTGACTTGAGTCCCCTGCTAGTTGCTCATGCATGCATGCTCCATATGCATCATCCTGGCAGGGTTTCAGCTCCAAACCCGGGCCCCTTAATCAGCACCTACCCGGTTTAACGAACTAGCTAGTAGCACTAAATAAACAACATCGCTCATCCTCACTCGTCAACGACAATCATCGTCGCACTTAGCTGTACTCATCAACAAATTAAAGCCACTTTCCGCGCGCTCGGACACATGCCGACCAGCTACAGAGATAAACAAAGGTTCACAAGCAGCCAGTCCAGAAGCTCTAGCACGCTATAAATAGCCCGTGAGCACGAACACCACCTCACACACTGTCTACTCATCAGCTTCGATCTCACTTGGAGATACAAGCTGCTAGCTTGCATTGTGAGATTACACGCCGACCATCAGAGAAGAAAGCACACGATTATGGCGAGCAAGGTGGCCGCTCTGCTCTCGTGCGCGCTGCTACTGGTTACAGGAGCGGCAGCTAGCTACTACACTCCTCCGAGCGCTCCAACCTGCGGGCCGCTCAAGGTGGGTTACTACCACGACAAGTGCCCGGCGGCCGAGGCCATCGTTCGTCGCGTCGTGGGCGCCGCCGTGCGCCGCGACCCGGGCGTCGGCGCCGGCCTGATCCGGATGCTCTTCCACGACTGCTTCGTCGAGGGCTGCGACGCCTCCGTGCTCCTCGACCCGACGCCCGCCAACCCGCAGCCGGAGAAGCTGAGCCCGCCCAACAACCCCAGCCTCCGGGGCTTCGAGGTCGTCGACGCCGCCAAGGCCGCGCTCGAGAGCGCCTGCCCCGGCGTCGTCTCCTGCGCCGACGTCGTCGCCTTCGCCGCCCGCGACGCCGCCTCCTCCCTCTCCGCCGCCGGCGGCCGCAACGGGCTCGGCCACGACTTCGACATGCCCGCCGGCCGCCTCGACGGCCGCGCCTCCACCGCGTCCCGCGCGCTCGACTTCCTCCCGCCGCCGACATTCACGCTCCCGGAGCTCGTCCAGAGCTTCGCCGCCAAGGGGCTCGGCGTCGAGGACATGGTCGTGCTATCCGGCGCCCACACCGTGGGGCGATCCCACTGCTCCTCCTTCGTCCCCGACCGCCTCGCCGCCCCCTCCGACATCGACGCCGGGTTCGCAGCGGCTCTGAGGGGGCAATGCCCGGCGAGCTCCGGCGGCGGCGGCGACCACACGGTGGCGCAGGACGGCGTGACGCCGGACGCGCTCGACAACCAGTACTACAAGAACGTGCTGGCGCGCCGGGTGCTCTTCACGTCCGACGCGGCGCTCTTGGCGTCGCCGGAGACGGCTAGGATGGTGGCGGAGAACGCCAATGTACCCGGGTGGTGGGAGGACAGGTTCAAGAAGGCCATGGTGAAGATGGCTAGCGTCGAGGTGAAGACTGGTAACCAGGGTGAGGTCAGGAGGAACTGCCGGGCTGTCAACTACTAAGTAGCTCCACTGAATCTGATCACCGCCGGCTGGCTTAGCTTAATTAATTTCACTATTATGCATGCATGTTGTGATTTGCGTCGTCATTGTTTCGTTTGTTTTGTTTATGATGATGAACTTCAACTTGTAACCTTGTATCATAAGTAATTATCGGAGTTGATGATGGTGGTAATAAAGTCCATTGGTATTTCAATCTCTGCTCTGTGGGAAAACAAAATCAAACGTGTAGACCTTATCATAGACGGCTCCAATAACAGAGCAAACAATAACATGACCGCATAATCCAAACATCCGGTGGAACACTGACAACTAACAAGCAATTAGCAACACCAACATTGAGCGGGCGACGATGGCAAAACCTATATGTAACACCTAGCTACTACTTGGCAACGACCCCTGACACACAATTTAACGGACTATAACTATAACGCATGGGCACACACAGATGGAGACACAACGTACTACTTCTTGGGTCCAAAACCCTTGGGCGCCGACGAACCTTGGGTGTCAAGCAGAAAACGCCATCCCTCCACGCTCAATTTACTATGCACAACCCCTCCGCCTTGCGTGCTGCTCCCGCTTCCGGCCCCGAAAGACGGCTGCAATGGAGGGAACGAAGATATGCCTAAGAGATCAAGACGGCCGCCAAAGCCGGTGCTGAGGCGGTGACCGTCGCCGGCGAACCCACCATAGTTGGAGTTGGAGTTGGAGAGGCCCGGGGCAAACCCATAGAGGTCAGCAGATGGCACAATCTTGGTCGTGTTATATGGCGTAGTATGCGGCGTGTAGATCCAGGATGCTGTGGACACTTCCCTTAGAAGAGAGGCGGAGGCGGAGGCGCTGTCTGATTAGAGGGGAAGTGCCCATCCATCCACGAGCTTGGCCTTGGAGCCATGGTGCCGCAGTTGTTGTTGCCTCCTCCTAGAGGCGGCGCTAGGATCTTTGTGTGGAAGTATGGGACGAGAAGCTCCTGTCCGGATGCCGGCGCCTGGAACTGCCAGAACTGCGAATAGTTCTCCATGGCAGCGGTGCTTGGGTGAGCACTGATGTGGTGGTTGTCTCCTGTGGCCGCGGACGCCATCGTCATAGTGTCCAATGGCAGCGTCGGCAGAGGCGATGACGGCGTGTTAGCGAAGAAGCAACGGGGCATGTTGGCGTTTGGATCAACGGTGAAATTATTGGCCACTCCGGTAAAGGCCTCGAGAGCTAGTTCACGCTCTAGTGCTTCCTCTGTTTCCGTGAGAGTTCTCTGCACTTGATCCTCCTCCGGTGCCTCTGCTGTAAGCTTCCTCTTCTTTCTTTCCTGTTTCTTGCCATCGGCAGGAACGGCTTGTTCATGACCTTTCTCTTTCGCCCTCCCCCTCGTCCTCTTCTTCGTTGTCTCGCCCTCATTGCCCTCCTCCTCTTCCTTCTTCTTCTGCTTTTTCTTCTGGATCGTGCACAGAACGATCGCATCCATCTAAAGAACAAAATCAGAGAAAAATCAAGCCTATGTATAGTAAACACATATGGATGCAATGCAAAATTGCAAACACACATCATATATAGCCAGAGATGAATTTTTTTTTAAAAAAAATAGAAGAATTGTCTCTGGCTTCTGCGACAGCCAGATGAAGAGTGGATGAGTTGAGATATGACCTTGCCGTCGACGCCTGTTGCTAGGAATTCCTCCTCGGACGCGATGCTCTCGTACTCGTACATGGTCCACTCCGTCTTCGCTCCCTTGCTCGCTTCGCCCTCCTCCGCCGGCGGCATCGGCGGCAGCGCAGCTTCAGCTTCGCCGTGGCTCCTCATCATCTTCTTCTTCGTGCGCGGCGCCTCGTAGAACACCAGCGTCCGCATGCGCCCCACAAGCTCGCCGCCGGCAGCGCAGATCCTCTTGGGGCACCCCGTGGCGTTCCAGTGGCCGTTGTCCGGCGTGGCCCGGTTCGGCCGGCTGCCGCCCGCGTGCTTCCGCTCCCTCCTCGTGAAGAAGAACCACCTGTCCTCGCCGTACTCCCTGTACTTCTCTGAAACAGCTCCTCCAGAGATCATGTGTCAATAACAGATGCGAAATCAAACACCATTATTAGCTGATTACTTGTGTCAGTTGTCATTGGGCCATAGTGACAGAGAAATTAATTTTCAGGAGCCAGGAGCTAGCTTACCTATGAGTCTATCGGGATGGTAATGGAGGATGTGCTCGTCGAAGAAGATCGGCAGGGGAAGCCGGTGGTTGGCGAGCCTCGGCCGGAGGTAATGGAGGACGAGCTCGGCGTTGGTGGGGAGGAAGTGGTAGCCCGGAGGCAAGTTGAGCACGAACCTTCCCGGGCCTGAAGCAGAGGAAGAGCTAGCGGCGGCGGCGATAGCACCTGACCATGCACCACTTGAAGCGGAAGCGGCATCAGGGGCCGCGGCCGCCGCCGGAGCATCATCATCATCCATCGCCGGCTGAGAGGAGACCCTAGCTTAGCCGGGACACTATTTATGGTCGGATCGCGTGCGGCGGTGCGGGCCTAAGGGCCCAAGATGGCATAACTGAAAGGAGTCCCTTCTGTGCACGCGTGCAGACCTCAATTTCTTTACCTTAAACGGGAATTTCTTGCGGCATAAAACGGGAATTAAGACAATAAAAAAGAGGGCCATTCTGAGAAACAAGTTTAAAGTTCTACTCCGTAGATGCTTGTGAAGATCAAGATCAACAGGGATCGGATCGTATCATTATGATCCTATCGGATTTCGCAAAATAAATATTTTTTTAATAAAATTTCTCGTATGCTACAAAAATATGAGTCAAATACTCAATAGCGTAAACAGTTTATAATATATCAGAAAAATCATTTTAGCATTGAGGTGTGATATTCTTGTGTACATGTTGCATTCGCTCATCAGCGCAAGGGCACTTTTGCTAGTGGTATTAATTTTGATAACTTCGTTGAATTTTTGTAAACTTGAGTAGAGTAATTCACATCATGGATATTTGGCACGATGCTAAGATAATTTAATCCATACCATTTGGGAGAAGTAATCTGTAATTTAATCCAAATCTTTGGGACAATTTACATCCCACGAGCTTTTTTTTTTTGTCTCCAGTTGGCATCATAATATTTTGATCAAACCATGTTAAATCAAAATTAGACATTTAGCTTGTGAAAGGGATATCTCGAAGCGAACTGCAAGTACTCAGACTGAAGCCGAAAAAACGCCCAAAATGCAACAGAGCAGCGAGTCCAGCGGTCCCAGCCGCACGGTGGCTCGCTCCCACCGCGCCCGCTCGTCCCCCGACACCTCCGCACCGCCGCCGCCCTGCAGGGCCTCATCGACGCGTCCCCGCCGCGGCCCGCGTCGCAGACCCTCCACGCGCAGCTCCTCGCGTCGGGCCTCGGCGGCGCCGCGGACATCTCCGTAAAGCTCCTCGTCTGAACCTCCGATGCGGCTCCCTCGACAGCGCCCGCGCCGTGTTCGACGGAATGCCGAGGCCGACCAACGCCGCGCACAACTACCTCGCCGCAGGCTACTTCCGGCGCGGGCTACCCGGGGAGGCGCTCGGGATCGTGAGGCGTCTCGCGGCGTCCACGGGGCGGCTGGACGTGTTCGCGCTGTCCATGGCGCTGAACCTGTCCGCGGCGCCGTCGTCGCCAGGGAGGTCCACGCCCGCGTCGTGAGAACCGTCGCCGAGCCTGACGAGATTCTCTCCGCGGCGCTGGTGGACGCCTACGTGAAGAGCGGGCTGCTCGGGTACGCGGCGATGCCAGTGCGGAGCGTGGTGTGCTCGACGGCGCTGCTCGTCAGGTGCATGAACGAGGGCATGTTCAGAGACGCCGAGGCGATTTTTGAAAGCATGGAGGAGAAGGACGTGGTGGCGTACAATGCCATGGTACTATGTTAGAAGGGTACAGCAAGACAGAGGAGACGGCGGAGGGCTCCCTGGAGGTGTACAAGGCGATGCAGCGAGCGGGGTTGCGGCCGACGGTGTCGACGTTCGTGAGCGTGCTCGGCGCGTGCTCCCTCCTGTCGTCGCCGGAGCTCGGCGAGCAGGTGCACTGGCAGGGAGATGATGAAACGGCGAGGGGTGCTCAAAGACGCTGCCTGCAGCTGGGTCGGCTCTGACAACCCGCCGCTCGTCGACTGACGTGAAACGAAGATCTGTTCAAAAGTGTGTATACCTTAACAAATGCCGTGGCTTGTAAAATTAATTTACCCATGTTGGATTTGCATATAATGGCCTTGGCTAGCTGTTTCATTCAGTATCCATCAAGATGCCCGGCCGGCCGGCCGGTACGCATCAACCGTCCTAGACATGCATGCATTGACCAGTTCATCCTACCTTCAATTCATGTCTTAACATGAACGTCGCATAGTTCACGGCCGGATCGGATCTCTGCTTGTATGTTTCCTTGCTCGGCTTTATTCGTACTCGACCAATTTCTGCGCGTCTGGATTCTGGAAGAATATGCACAAGGAACAAACAGACAACGTCGAACACAAATAAATATGAAGTTTGTTTCTACATTATGCAGCATGTAGTGGAGCCTTTGGAAGAAGAAAGAATTCCCAAAATGTGGCGTCGATACCGCTCCAAGTAGCCCCAAACGTGCATAGGAGGAAAAACTTTCTTGTAGCGCGTACTGCACCTGCACGTGCGTACTTTGAGTCGAGGTCACCATGCATGATTATTGCTCTGCTTTCTGCTATGTTTTGAGCTCTGTTCTTGCAATGCTTCACGGAGTACTAGCTACGGAGTAGGCATTATTTTATTCTTCCGAAATTCAGATTGATGCTACTATCATGTGGAATCATCGGAAGAATCAACAACAGTGGGAGTAGTACATCGATTGCAACCTGCCCATATATTTACTACTACAGTACTTTTCTTCTTCTTCTTCTTCTTTGTTTCCCTCTCTTCTTTGTAATAACAAAGAAGAGACAAAAGGAAGGAGTCCTGGTTCCTGGAGAGCTAGCTAGCATGTGGCCGGTTCACACTGGAGCAGTAACCTTATTATTGAGGCCTGCGTCTTTTTCCTCCAGGAGGTCAAGGACGGCGTCCGAATCCGATTTCTTGAACCTGTACCAGCGCGCGCAGACGACGAAGTAGACGAGGTTCACCGCCGCCATGGCCGCGATGACGAGGTAGTAGAGGTCGACGCGGCCCTTGTTGAGGTCCTGCGTGAGCCAGTCCGGCCGCCCGTCTCTCCCGGCGGTGGTCCCGTGCACGACGGTGACCATGATCCCGCTGGCGTAGCTGGCGATGGCGAAGCCCAGGGACAGCATCGCGCCGGCGACGCTGCGCATGTTCTCGGGAAACTGCTTGTAGTAGAAGTCCACCTGCCCGATCACGGCGAACGCCTCCGACAGCCCCGCCAGCAGCTGCTGCGGCACCAGCACGAAGCACGACGTGGAGTCCCCCACCTTCCGGCGGTGGCGCTCCACTGCCGCCGCCACGAGCATGGTGGCGATGGACATGACGAGCCCCGCGCCGATCCGCTGCAGCTGGGAGATGCCGCCCTCGCGCTTCTTCTTCTTCTCCCTCTTCTCCAGCACCCGCTGCAGCAACGGCACGACGACGCTGTCGTAGATGGGGATCCACACCGTCAGAGCCAGCATGTTGAACACCACGAAGGAGCCCGCCGGGATCTCGAAGCCGGAGCTCCCGATGTGGCGGTCGGTCTGCATGGCCTGGAGCACGTTGTAGTTGCCCAGGTTGGTGAGCACGATGTAGTAGACGATCCCCGACGACCACACCGGCAGCAGCCGGGCCAGGCACTTCACCTCCTCCACCTGCTGCAGCGTGCACAGCCGCCACGGGTTCACAGCCGTGGCGCCGCCGGGAGCGACCTCGTCGTCGGGGCTCAGCACGACGGCGGCCTTGTCCAGGCACAGGAACTGGTCCGTGTAGGCGATCTTGGACACGAGGCTGCTCTTGTGCGGCGGGTCGAAGAGCTCCGCCGCCGGGGACGCAGGGGAAGGGGCGCGGCGCTTGCGGTAGGCGGCGACGAGGACCTGGACGAAGCTGGTGAATGGGCTGCCCTCGGGGCGGACGCGGACGTAGAGGCGCGTGCCCATGAAGAAGACCGCGCAGGAGAGGCCCATGAGCGTGGCCGGCACGGCCAGCCCCAGCGCCCAGCTCACGTTGCTCTGCAGGTAGATGATCACCGTCGCCGAGATCATCATGGCGATCGTGAAGGTGAAGTAGTACCAGTTGAAGAAGCTGTTGATGCCTCTCCGTCCGGCCGGCGTGCGCGGGTCGAACTGGTCGGCGCCGAAGGCCAGGTTGCAGGGCCGGATGCCGCCGGCGCCCACGGCGAGCAGCGCGAAGGAGACGAGCAGCGCGGCCATGTGCGTCGCCGAGGGCCCCGCGTCGTTGTGCGGGTGGAGCGACGGCACGGCGGCGGTGAGCGTCAGGATGATCATGCCGGCGAAGGAGGCCATGGACGCGAGGGCGATGGTGGTGTAGCGGCCGAGGTAGGAGTCGCTCAAAAAGGCGCCCAGGACGGGGGCCATGCTGACGGTGCCGCCCCAGAGGCTCAGCAGCGTGGTGGCGCTGGCGCTCTTCATGCCGAACACCGTCGTCAGGTACACCAGCAGGTTCGCCGTCGTGCCGATGGTGCCAAGCTTCTCGCAAGTCTCGTTCCCTGCAGCATGCGCTTCATCAGCTCATGCCTCATGACTCATGAGTTGATCGAATAATTTGCCATGCATGCATGCATGCATGCGGGCTGGTTAGATTACATGCATGTTTTAATTATTGTTTTCCTTTCTTTTCTTTGAGAGAGATATTCCCCGCCCTCTAGCTGACTGATGAGTCGTTGAGCCACGTAAGCACTGATAGATGAGATCACACTGTACCTATGACGTAGGGCATGGACTTCCAGCCGCGGTAGTTCTCCTCCGGCTCGCCGGCGGCGATGTCGTCGGAGAGGTGCTTCATCGTCGTCTTGTTGTTCATAGTAGCATCGTCGTCGCCGACGACGGCGACGGCGTACGCCTCCTGATGCTGCGGCTTATTCTTGCTGGCCTCCTCCATGGCCGCCGGCCGGCCGGCAAATAATTAATAATCTCTCGTAGCAGCCTGTTAGCTTAAGTAGCTCCCGCCGGCGGCGGCGGATATGATGGAGGAGGAGTTGTTTTGAGGAGGAGAGGAGACACCGGGCCGCCGTATAAATAAGCGGCAGGCAGGTATTTTTAAAGTATTGGATAGATACTATGGCTTTATAAAATACCTAGGTATTAGAAAACATCAAGGTGTTTGGATGTACTAAATGCTATGGTTTAATTACAAACCACAGTAATTTGGAGTTTCATAAAGGGAAAAGCTAACCAACGCAAGTGTGTTTTGTTGTTCAGCCAACACACTCTTTTTTTGGCTGTTGGATCTTGTCCTCTCCTCCCTGTGTCGTCCGATCTGAGCTCTTTTTTATTTTTTTTTGTCTCCTGTGGGCCCCACCTGTCAGTCCCTATATTGCTTTTTACCGTTTTGCCGCTTTCTTCATTTATCCGTTGTCTGCTTCGCTCACGCGCTCTGCTTTCTGCGCCGCTTTCCGCTCTCTGCTTCGCTCACGCTCTCCGCCGACCGCGACCGCCGGTTCTGCCCGCCTCCCGAGCGCGTCGTGGTGCTGTCGTCTTCGTCTGGGATCGGCGACATCGCCGTCGCGCCCGGCGCCGTCGCGTCGTGGCGCAGCGCGAAGTCCGCTCGCTGCTTCTCCGGTACTGCCTTCTGCTCGAGCGGTGTCTCCGTTGAGACGGTGAGGCGATTTCCTCGTTTGATTGTGTGTTTGTCCCTTGTTCCCACTCAATTTGTGCTGATGATCCTGTATAATCGCGTCGAATCTGTAGGATTTTGCATTCTCTGTTCAATTTGCTCGTATTTTGCATTGTAATCGTTCGATTTTGGCGACTGGTTTTGCGTTTTCCTTTTGAGTTGTTGCGTTTCGTTCATAGATTCTGATTCATGTTGATTTGTTTTTGCCGTTGCTGTGCGTTCACGGTCGCTGCGCTTCTGGATTTGTACTGTCCCCTTTTCCGCTGTTCATCGAATTTATTCTGATTTTTCGGATCCGTACCTAGGGTTTCATGTTGTTGTTGTTCCTGTGAATCCATGTGACGTTGTTCTCGAAATGGATCATCTAATTGCTTTTGACTTTCTCAGGGATTCGTGATTTTACTTTCTGTAATTTGCTGCTTCCGCTTGTATTACATAGATTGTATGGGATGTTTCTTCTGCGTTATTTGCCTGGCTCATTTGTTGATTCGTTGAATTTGTCCCTGTAGTTCGTGCTGTAGATCTCGCACCCCGAAGTAATTTTCTGATGTTTTCCTTCATCAGTGATTTTCTGATGTTTTCATTCATGAGTGATTTTATGATGTTTTCCTTCATTTGTGGTTGTTGTTTATGGTTATGTCTCAGCTTAGTTCATTGTCTCAGTTTCTGTCCATTCGTCTGCTAGAATTATTATTTGAATTCATTTTGACATATATATTGCTGTTACTCTATGGTATTGTATTGACCATTAAATTTTGTTTTTCATGTTTGATTTGCAGATGGGTCGTAAGAGACCTAGAGAACGCTCCCCTGAGTTTGAAACTGGAAGTGTTAGTTCTGATTCTATCGATGAATTTGAAGTTGATACTCACCAGGTGGATGAAGTGATGTCAGATGCTGCAGTATGGAGTCTGACGTTAGTTACTATTGTTATTTTATCATTTATCACCTTTTTATTTATTATCATTTCTGCTAAGATTCCTATTTAATTTTTGTTTTGTTGTTCTTGCAGGACCTGTCCTCAAGTGATGATGATATTTCAGAGAAGCTTATCTATAAGCATGTGCTTGATAAAGTAAGTAAGTTGTTCATGCTTTGTTTTCATGTTTGTTTATTTATTTTCATATAATTAGTTCACCATGTTTTACCTTTTTCATGTTCCTTTTACTTTTTTTTATTTCTTTTGCATGCTTAGGTTTTTTTTTCATTGCAGTATAGAAAGCTTTCGAAGATGAAAAGAGATTTGAAGAGAAAACTGTTGCTTCAGGTTATCAATTAATACATTTATTATTATATATTATTAATGTTACACATGTCTATCTTTTTGAATTTTGATTTTAATTTTTTGTTTTGTTTTTTTTCAGTCAATGCGCAATAAGCATGTTCAGAATAAACCAAAAGAAACTTTCTCTCGGTTTTCTGTGACATCCTTTTCAAAGTTGTCCGTGCTGTTTCTGGTTCTAAGAGGGATGTAATTGACTCTTATGGGTTTGGTTCTCTGCTTAGTTTCGACAAATGTTTGTTCCTTGGAAGTTTGCTACGTGGATTGCTCAACAAGTTGATTACAAGTCAGGGGATCTGTTGTTTTCTGGCCAAGTTATTTCGCTGACCCCAGCCTCTGTTAGTTCTGTTCTTGGTCTCCCAGTTGGTGGCCTTCCCTTTCCTACTGATATAAATTCTGGGAAATCCATTATTTTAGAGACGTTCAATAAGCAATCTCTTCCGTCAGTTATGTTTTTTGTTGACAAGTTAACTGAAGAGCTGGATACTCTTTCTGATGAACAAATCTTCATTTCTTTCTTGCTTGTTGCTCTGAACACTTTCCTCTGTCCGAATTCATCTCAAATTCCATCTCAGAAGTACCTTGGTATATTTGCTGATATCAGTATCGCAAAACAGTTTGATTGGTGTGGATATATTCTTAGTTGGTTGTTTCAGCATATTCGCACCTTCAACAGAGGAAAGTCTGGCAACGTGAAAGAACAGGGAACTCTTGGTGGTTGTCTCTACTATTTGGCAGTATGTCATTTTTTTATACTCTTATACAGCATTTTGATTTTTGTTTTCAGTTTATTATGTCTTTCTTCACTTGTTCTAGTTACATGTCTTTTAGTATTTAATTAATATTTATTGTTATGCCTAGGTTCTTTATCTGGACTTTGTTGATTTTGGGCCTCGTAGTGTCCCTCATGATATTCCTCGTATATGTGTGTGGAAGCAAAATATGATTCAGAGTTATTGTCAGTTGGATATGAAATCAAAAGGATGCTATGGTTTGAGGCCAAAGCTTTCTTTTAGTGAGACTTGCTATGCAAAGGTGTTGTATTTCAGTTGTTATTTTCAGTGCTGCCTGGAAGGACTGTTTTATCATCAGTGTTGTGTCTAGTGTTATGAATATGTTATGAACCAAAGACTACTGTAGTTTATTTATCTGTGTCTTGAACTCAAACTATGATGTCGTCACTTTATGTTCTGTGTAATAACTCGTTTAGACTTTCCTGTGTTTGTGTATGACATGTTTGATCTGTAATGTGATGTAATTCCGTTTTATTCTTTTCATGTTTCTTATTTTTTGTCATTCTTATCTGCTCACAGTTAGAAAGTTATATATGACAGTACAAATTAGTTGATATGATAGTTTCAGGTTTTGTTTGCTTTTTATAATTTTTCTCTAAAAAGCACAGGCCATGGGAGGCATTCCAGTGTCTGCGCCAGGTGGTTATCATGGTGAGTTGTGTCTGACTCATATTCCAATTGTCTCATATTTGTTCAACTGTTTTGTATTACATAACTAATTGTTGTGTTTCCCAGCTACTCTATGTGGAAATGCTAGTTCCAATTCTGCTGGAAAATTATAGGCATGGTGCTGGCAATAATGTTCAGGTAAACTGTCATGTACATTTTTTTGGTTTTTCCTGTTTCTTATCTTTGTTCAGTTTCTGCCTTTATTAGTGCAATCTGTTATCTTCTTCTAGCTTTTACATCTTACAGGGTTTTCGAGCACCCAAATGAAATCTGTAATTTTACTAACTGTACAAAAATTTGTCAATCTTTCCTTTTAACTTTGTATATTATTTTTTCTTCTGTTTCATTTGCTGTTTATAAGTTCAATCAATTGTATTTTGGTTGTCCTGTTGTTTGTTCAGTTGCTTTATTTATAACTTTTACATCTTTTGCTGTATAAAAATATTGTTTATTTGCCAGTTCTCATCTCTTTGTTATCTTTGCAGCACTCCACGCCATAGGAGGGATGTTATTGTTTTGCTACAACATTTACTAAATTTTGGATAGCCCTTAGCATGGTCACCAGTATACAGGTAACTCATCTATTATTTCTGGCTTGTCTAAAATCTCTTCTTTCTGTCTTGTCTTATTTCTCTTCTTTTGATCTAACTCCAATGCTTGTGGTGCATTTGCCAGCTCCGGTTCTTTTTATTTTCCAGCCATTTTGTGGTGCATTTGCCAGCTCCAACACTTATGTATATGCGAAGGTATGTGGCTCTCATAATTGCTCTGTTAAAGTGTCACCTAATATATTTTGGTACATTTGCGCAGATTATTTCCTTTCCTAGTGCTCTTGTTATTTCTTACATTTTACTGTGATTTGTTGTCTTTGTTATCTTCACAACAGCCAAGGTCATTTTTAGGGATCTCAGTGTCTGCCTCTACTGGATACTTAACTTTGCAAGTTCAGTAGCATCGTAAGGCCCTTGTTTCACTTTCTATTCCTCTGTTATTTTTATATTTGGTTCAATGACAGTTGTAGATCATAATTTTCACAGGTATTCTTAGTTCAAATGCCAGTTCCAATTGATGTGTAAAATTGAGGGTGTGCGGCTGTCAAAACCATTCAGGTACGCTGTCATGTCTGATGTATCTCAGTAATTTGCTGTCAATTTTTGTTTATGTGTTTTGCATTTTTTTGTTCTCATTCTAATGTAGTTCTCATGCCATGGTGCTGTATTTGTTACGTTTCCAGCGGTCAAGACCATGGAGACGGCTTTTACTGTTTCAATTAGGTGGTTCATCCATTTTTGTAATTCCTTAGCATGGTTAGTTCCTTCTGGATAATCTATTTTCTCTCCATTGATCTTACTGTTGCATTACAGCTACTGTTGTTGTTTTGTTTCCCAGCCATCTATGTTGCTTCCGCCAGCTCCAAATCTTCTGCAAAAATAAATGAATGGGGCTGTCATAATTGCTCTGGTAAACTGTCACCTAATATAATTTTGTATATTTGTGCAGTTTATTTCTTACTAGTGCTCTTGTTTCATGCTTTTTAAATTTTATGATGATTTGTTGTCCTTGTCATCTTCACAGCAGCCCAGGCCACTTAGACTGATTTTGGGGATCTTAGTATCTGCGTCTAGACACTCTGCTGGATACTGAACTTTGCCAGTTCAGTAGCATTGTAAGGCCCTTGTATCACTTGTATTCCTTTGATATTTCTCTATTTGGTTCTATGACAGTTGTAGTTGATAATGTTCACAGGTAATCTTAGTTCAAATGCCAGTTCCAATGGAATTGTAAAATTGAAGGTCTGCTGGTGTCAAAACTGTTCAGGTACGCTATCATTACTGCAATCTGTCATCTTCTTTTAGCTTTTACATCTTACAGGGTTTTCGAGCACCCAAATGAAATCTGTAATTTTACTAACTGTATAAAAACTTGTCAATCTTTCCTTCTAACTTTTGTTTTCCTTTTGTTTCATTTGCTGTTTATAAGTTCAATCAATTCTATTTTGATTTTCCTGTTCTTCAGTTCTGACATTTGCTTTCTATTTGCTTCTGATTGGCACTTTTTTGGTTTATTTTGCAGCAGCACACAGGGTTCATGGCAGGGATCATGTGGGTTGCACAGGTGAGTTCCTTCTGACTTGTATCTTTTCCATCATTCTTAAGTTTACTGTTGCATTACAGCTGCTTTTCTTATGTTTCCCAGCCAGATTTGGTGGAAATGCCAGCTACAATTCTTATGTAAAAAGCTTGGTATGTTGCTGGCAAAATTGTTCAGGTAAACTGTCATCTATATTCTTTTTGGTTTTCCCTGTTGTCTTAGCTTTGTGCAGTTTCTGCCTTTATTAGTGCAATCTGTCATCTTCTTCTAGCTTTTACATCTTACAGGGTTTTCGAGCACCCAAATGAAATCTGTAATTTTACTAACTGTATAAAAATTTGTCAATCTTTCCTTTTGACTTTTGTTTTCCTTTTGTTTCATTTGCTGTTTATAAGTTCAATCTATTTTATTTTGGTTTTCCTCTTCTTCAGTTCTGACATTTGCTTTCTATTTGCTTCTGATTGGCACTTTTTTGGTTTATTTTGCAGCAGCACACAGGGTTCATGGCAGGGATCATGTGGGTTGCATGGTGAGTTCCTTCTGACTCGTATCTTTTCCATCATTCTTAAGTTTACTGTTGCATTACAGCTGCTTTTCTTATGTTTCCCAGCCAGATTTGGTGCAAATGCCAGCTACAATTCTTATGTAAAAAGCTTGGTATGTTGCTGGCAAAATTGTTCAGGTAAACTGTCATCTATATTCTTTTTGGTTTTCCCTGTTGTCTTAGCTTTGTGCAGTTTCTGCCTTTATTAGTGCAATCTGTCATCTTCTTCTAGCTTTTACATCTTACAGGGTTTTCGAGCACCCAAATGAAATCTGTAATTTTACTAACTGTATAAAAATTTGTCAATCTTTCCTTTTGACTTTGTATATTATTTTTTCTTCTGTTTCATTCGCTTTTTTCTTTTGTTTGTCAATTTTAGCTTTTTGTTTATTAGTTCAATCAATTCTATTTTGATTTTCCTCTTCTTCAGTTTTGACATTTGGTTTCTATTTGCTTCTGATTGGCACTTTTTTGGTTTATTTTGCAGCATCACACAGGGTTCATGGCAGGGATCATGTGGGTTGCACAGGTGAGTTCCTTCTGACTCGTATCTTTTCCATCATTCTTAAGTTTACTGTTGCATTACAGCTGCTTTTCTTATGTTTCCCAGCCAGATTTGGTGGAAATGCCAGCTACAATTCTTATGTAAAAAGCTTGGTATGTTGCTGGCAAAATTGTTCAGGTAAACTGTCATCACTTCTGACTCATATCTTTTCCCTCATTCTTAAGTTTACTTTTCCATCTTACAGCTGCAATTGTATTTTGGTTTTCCTCTTCTTCAGTTCTGAAATTTGCTTTCCATTTGCTTCTGATTGGCTCTTACACGGTTCATTTTGCAGCAGCACACACGGTTCTTGGGAGGGATCATGTGGGTTGCACGGTGGGTTCCTTCTGACTTTTATCTTTTCCATCATTCTTAAGTTTACTTTTTCCATCTTACAGCTGCAATTGTTGTGTTTCCCAGCCAGATTTGGTGGAAATTACAGTTCCAATTCTGCTGGAAAATTATAGGCATGGTGCTGGCAATAATGTTCAGGTAAACTGTCATCTACATTTTTTTTTCGTTTTTCCTCTTTTCTTAGCTATATGCAGTTTCTGCCTTTACATCTGTCTTCTTCTTCTAGCTTTTACATCTTACAGGGTTTTCGAGCACCCAAATGAAATCTGTAATTTTACTAACTGTACAAAAATTTGTCAATCTTTCCTTTTAACTTTGTATATTAAAATTTGTCAATTTTAGCTTATTGTTTATTAGTTCAGTCAATTGTATTTTGGTTTAACTCTTCTTCAGTTCTGACATTTGCTTTCTATTTGCTTCTGATTGGCTCTTACAGCTGCATTTGTTGTGTTTCCCAGCCAGATTTGGTGGAAATGACAGTTCCAATTCTACTGGAAAATTATAGGCATGGTGCTGGCAATAATGTTCAGGTAAACTGTTATCATTTGGTATGTGCATTTTTTTAATTTTATTTTTTTCTGTTCAAAAGAGACGATCACTTGTTCAATTGCTTTGTCAAATATTGTTTGCCTGTTTTTTCTAGAATTATTCTTTGATATTTGCTTATCTGTTATCTTTAGTGTTTTATTGCTTTTGGGTTTGTACAAATCAGTGTGTTGCCTTCATAACATATCACACTCTTTTTGGGTTTGTAGAAATCAGTGTGTTCAGTCTTGGCAAATTGCATAGGGAAAATCAGTGTGCTGCCTTTATAACAAAACACACTCTTTTTTGTTTGCTATTATCTGTGTGTTTTTTGCTCCCTGAACACACGTGTGCTGGCTGTATTGTGAAACACACTCTTACCGCATAGACACTCCCTTCATAAACTCCACACTTGGACCCTCTTTTTTCTAGCCAGAGCTCGTGCGCTTAAGCAGTGCGTCGCGCATACTGCTTTGCATCTCGTGCTAATTTTTCCCCGGCATGCATGTGCACTACTTTACTAAAACAAGATAATAAGGATCGGAAGATATGATATGGGGGAGAAACAAGAAGTCGTTCGATGTTGGCCTATTGCTACTGCTCCAGTGCTCCTCAGTCCTCTTCCCGTTAACTTGCAAGCATTGCTGCCAGAGTCAGGCCTTTGGGGTGATGGGGTCAGGGTCGATCTCGACATTTCTTACTCTAACATCTAGCTAAATTGGTTTGATCAATGACCTATTTCAATGCAAGATTCAAGCTCATGTGAGACCAGGTATATGACTTGTTCGCACAAAATTCCAAAAACCACTTATTAAAACAATTCAAATACTGCAGCCGATACCAACTGCTAGCCAAACATGTGATGGTTGTTTCAGTAAAACTGAGATAAACTATAGTTTCAATATACAGTGGTAAGTTTATCAATACTTTAAATTTTGGAAACGTTAACGTCCAAACAGGGCCTAAGCCAAATGGCGGAGGGGAGAAAACGAAGATACCAAGGCAACAAGGCAGCAAACGCCGCAACGCTGCAACTGCAACTCGTCGGCTACAAGACGCGTATACACATACACGTATATATAATTCAATCCTGCACAGTGATGATGAAATGAGGTCTTATTTCCTCTCTGCTTCAATCTTGCACAGTGCACACACAGTACGTATAGCACACAAAATTAGGAGCTATAGCAGTATATATAGCACACAAGAGTGTTTTGATGCGCTTTGTGACTTGTAGTTTAATTCCAGCCTCGGACTTAATTATTGGACCCCTAGCTAGCTCAGTCGTCCGAAGCCTCGTCCAATTTATTACGTGTTTTCCCTACTATATACACTCCACTAAGTCGGCCATCATATTACATCCAACACAAGTCATATATGTGTGACTGTATGTAGCTGCTGTCTTATTGCTTAGCGTTAAGTTAGGAACACGTACTACTGATGTAAATCTATACTATAAACGAAGAGTAAATTGAAATGATTTTTCATCCACAACACTATCACCCTACCCCTCACAGAGGACCCATAAATCAGTGCCAAACGGTGACCCTGGATGACCAAAGGGAGGGGGTAGACACATGGTCGTCACTTTTGCTGTTGATGTTCTCTGAGGCCACACCCCCGTGTCTCCCATTTTGTCACCGCACGAATTTATGTACTCCATCTTACCCGCTGGTCTAAACAAGGAAGGGAAACGATCTTTGTCACGGCTAAATAGGAAACAATCGGTATCTCCTTCCTTATTCTATGTGCTTGCAAACAAAACTTAAGATCACTGCCAGCAACCTTTCCTATTGTAACCTTTCTATGCATGTGCAATCAATGTTTCCAAAAAACAATTCACGTTTAATTTCTTTCCTAATTGCCACGAACGACAGTGAATCAATGTTTCCAATTAAAAAAGAATGTCATCTACGCAATCAGGTGCCTCCTCCTTTTAAAACTTCATTGCTTACCATAGCTTGCGAGAGTCAATTAGAGAATCGATTACTTACTATAGTCGTGCGTGTCTAGGTTCATCTCCTTAGCCCTCCTGCACATTATATAAGGCACCCCCTCCTCCTCTTAAAAACACACAATCTCTTCTTTCATTCACATCGTCTCTTCAGCGTTCATATTTCTTTGTAAGGGCGCCAACTCCGAGCACGGCGCAAGGGTTGCCGCGACACTCGTCGTGTCCAAGCTCGCCGAGTAGAAGCGAAATGTGCTCCGTGTTGTGGCGGTGCCCAGCGCCGTCGAGCGTGGCTGTCGTTGCTCCACGCCGCCGGCGACGAGGAGAGCAAGCTTCTCGGCCTCCCATCATCAAGAAGCTGGTTGCGGCGCCGAGTTGCTCATGGATACCTGTATCGTGAATATTTTCTTCTGTATATGTTGCTGATTGTTTAAGATTTGATTATATAAAGTTCCTTCTGTTTTCACCGGAGGCCCAAGACTTTTGATATATGAATATATAATTTTTAATATGAGATGTTATTGAATAATTTTAATATGCGATGTAACAAAAGTGTGTTCTTTTACATACTTATTTTTTAAAAATTAAGATTTTTAAATTTATGTTATTTTTATAACACGTGTCGGTGGCACGTGCCAACCTAATAGTACGAACTAAAATATATATAGTAAGTGATAGAAAAAGAGCAAAGCACTGTTGACGGTAGCATATATATTAATTAGTCCAAACAAATAAATGAGAAGGCTAGCTCCTATATCATCATATGGTACGGTAGTCCTAAATTCGGATTGATTGTGTATAGACGACGTAGATCTATCAGGAAGCACCATGCATGTATGTCGTAGAGCGCAAAAGTGAACAGTAGCACCACAAGTATGTACGGTATGATGACTTGGGTAGGAGTATATGTATATATGCATGCGACGAGGCCGCAGCAACAAGCTCCCCGCGACGTACGCGTATAATGCATGCATATGGTTAGCACCTACGTAGGCGGCGCGCTAACGCCACGTCAGATGTGTTCTTTTGTATAAAAGATCATGGATAGTGATTGTTGGTGGTCATTATGACACGATTTTACCACCAACATTCGCTCTATTTAAGGCTCATCTTGCTCATAACAAAGTGAATTTGATTATTTCTAATGAGTTCCACAAGTTGTGTACAATTTATGAGTGAAGGAGCAAATGAGAAAAAGATGGAGTAATTTGGGCACAGGGCCAGGCCGACCGGCCCCTTTCCCATCTTCTGGCCACGACACTATCCACAAGTCTACTGATAGATCAAAGATGATCATGAGCCGTGCATTTGATGTCAGTTCGATCAAAAGACCCGGAAGGCGTAGGGTGGGATAAACATGGATTGAAGGGCCCAGAACCTAGGATTCCTGAACAGTTTCAACCGAACGCAACCGTTACCGACTTCAGGACATCATCCAAGCCGTCCCTGTAAAGGTCGGTGCCACTTAGCACCAGAGCCATTGCCGGCCGGCCTAGGTGAGGCCGACCGGCCTACCACCGTGACATCCACGCTTCTCCTTTCGCATGGATGCTAAGCAGAAGATCAGCGTGACAATTATGCAGGCTTCTACCCTTGGAGGCTATAAAAGGCGCCCTTCACCCCCACTCAAGACACACACCACATTGGATAGAAGAGAAGCTTAGTGAAAGTGTTCTCATCTTTAGAGTTAGAGTAGGGAGAGAGTGGGTGAATTGCTTGGGTGACAACCAAGCTTTGTAGAGAAAGTCCGGGATTTATTCTCGGCCTCATCTCAACATTTCCGCCCTCGAGAAATATATTTCAGGAGTTATCTTCAGTAAGTCCTCGGTCTCTTGCTTTAGTACCTCGCTAGTTCACAACTTACTTTCAACAATTTATCTTATCTATTTGATCTGCGGGTATCTGAGTCTGCGCGAGTGACATCGACTCTTCTTTGGGGTTTCATCTATAGCCCTTCGCGTTGGGTGGAGGTCAGTAGCTGAAAGTTTAGGCGTGGTGCCTGTGCTGGCTAGCTACCTCAGGTTGTGTTGCACCCCACAGAACTGCAGTGGTAGGCAGCAGGTGGTGACAGTCATGTTCGTCCTTCGTATTCCACCACGTCTGGTGTACTCATAACAGTAGCGCTGAGCCCGGAAGAACCCCTCTCTCACTCCGTTCTGAGTTATTCCTGTTCTAGCCGTCGAAGCAGATCAGATTAGGTTTAGATAGATTGTCTGGGGTAACGAGTAGCTAACTAAAGTCAAGCTCTCTACCCACTTACCTTGTGCTCCCTGGTGGGTCCGGTTAGGAAAGTTTTAGGCTAGTCGCGTCTACCGTTCCTTGGATTTGACATCCAGGTTTCTACTCCCCTTGTGAAACGCTACATCGTACTCCGTGCGCTTGCGGATTTAGTTAGGCTAAGGAGTGCCAACAGTGATGGTATTATGTCGACATGACTCGTAAGCAAATTTGATGGCAACAAGACATATGTTATCAACCATGAAGAACATTGCCGTGTTGACATAGAGTGCGCACTTAGGAGGGCCTCCTGCCACTACGGCGCCAGAGTTAGTGGAAACTGAGGACTGGAACGGCGCCAACTCTGAGGTAGCGGCACCAACTCTGATCCAAACTGGGGCTCGAGAGAAAGGATAGAGGAGGCGAGTTGACACGTGAGGCGGGAGATTAGGCGAACAGCCGAGGAGCACAGTCATGCTCTTAACTTCAACGTGCACTCGCGTGGATAAAACCGACAGACTGTAGCAAAACCAACGCGGTGTAAAAAAATCCTCGTACTATGCAGCGAACCAACTAATTGTAAAAAAATCTCACGTATTGATTTTTTAAAAGGAAAAGGCAAAAAAAAATTGGCACACTGTAGCGCTACTGTTTCCCTACAGTAGCGCTACAGTGCCAAGGCGCTGAGAGGCCGCGGAAACTCCTGGCGTTATAGAGAGGAATATATGCAAAGAGATCGTCCTACCTCCTCCGATCCATGCATGCGCGCCTACGCGACACATGATGCAAGCTGTTGATGGATCGACGATGTGGGCATGTGAGGTGTCCTTTACTACGTTTCCTTCCGTTGGTAGATTTTCGAAGTCACAATTGACACCTCGTTGTTGACTTGTTGAGGGGAACGTTACTTACCATTTAACGCATAACACGTCGGTAAATCTTGAAAAAGTCCTAAGAAAAGAGGCGAGCATCAGGATTTAAACCCGATGATAGCATCCACCTACCACTCGGTCGCTCGTCTAAGTTTGACTGGATCACCTGACTAATCGAATACTGAACGAACGATCAATGTGAAGTGCAGTGCACCGGCGGCCACGCCAGCTAGCTAGCAGAGCATCGAATATCCCCGACGACAGATACTCCGATCCTGAAAGCGATCGAGAGACAGATTCCGTCCCGCGTATTTTTCGATCCTACATACTGAGGATATATATAATTATTAATGCAAATTAATCAAGCACATAGCAGCCTCTGGCGGGGCAGGAGGATAGAGCCAGACGCACTTGCCCGCTGCTTCAACTCGTGATGGATCCGTCTCCGTGTGCCCACCAACGACGAACGGACAAGGTGGTGAGGCACGCTGGATCCGGCTGTAGCGAGCTCGAGTAGTGGGAGGCCAGATGGAGCGGAAGCTGTAGTCGTAAGCGCAATGTCTCTTGCAGCTTCGTTTATTTGCGTTGGTGGATGTCCTTCTTTTTTTTCTCCTTTTTCTTCCACCTTTTCTTTCCTTTCTATTCTATTTAACCGTGTGTTAGCAATCGAGGGTGTTTATGATCTCGGTTTTCTTATACTACTACTCTGAGTTCCAAAAAGGATTTTATTTTGGTGATTCTGCATGCGTGGCAGTACGAGTAGGATTGAGTTTTCCGTTTTGAAGACGATTTCGTTTTTTCGCTCATTGGGCCCTCCCGTCGGCACCTTAGTCACGGACCAAACCAAAGTTTGGAATAGAAACACTATTTATTTTATTTTAGAAAAAGAAATAGGTAAAGATTGCCTCAGCTCGTCGTACGTCGCTTTACTCCATGATTCACTTCCAGGTCTAATCATGGACCACAGTACTAATTAACTATACCGATCGAGTAAGTAGTATCTGCTTGGTACCTGGTAGCTTCTGAATGAGCAATGATTGTGGGGTCGCGCCGTCACTATATTGCTTTCTCTACCATTACTTATTATATAGTATTACTTTTCCAGCAAAAGCTACTTATTATTACTGTATTACTATATAGACATCGTACTAGCTAATTTATTATATTATGGAGTGTCTGTATATATATCGATCCACACTATCGCGGACGACGACCCGTTCTCTTTTATCTAGAAAATAAATGTATAGCAGCCGATTAATTAAGTGCATCATATCGCTAGTTGTTGTTAATTTGTTTCATTCACGTACAGATATATGTTGCCGCGCCTAGCCTGGCAGCAGAAGAAATTAAAATAATAAGAGAAGGGATGTTTGCGTGCGCCGGATGCATGGATCGAGTTCATCAGATTATATATGCATATGTCACGGCATGTTGTGAATTAATCTGAACCGTGGCGTGCGTTTGAATTCGATGGTCTTGACAGGGACGTCGTCGTCGTCCTTCATCGATCATAAATATATTCAAACCCTCCACATATATTATATGTATGCATGTATCTATCGATGGTCTAATATTTTGCGGTACATGATTTTTTTTTCTCGAATACGCGCGCAGCGTATCATTGTATTAAGACGAAAAAGAGATTGATACAGTGTTCGGTTACAACCCAAATAGAACGGAGTCTAAATGGACACAAGCCGGTGAGCCAGCTGAGCACAACCCGAAAGAAAGAAATCCAATACGAACTACTCACATCCAAGACAACCTATACGACTAGCTCAACGTGGAGCCCTCAGTCGACTCAATCCCACAGAGGGAGAGGTCGTACTCTTCGTCTTCAACATCGGATAGATGTACAGTAGTGCGTCCATATGGTGCGGCGGAAGCCCTTCAAGGAGAATCGCTTCACCGCTTCATCTGCCGAAGCCGCCAAAGGCAGAGGCGCGCCAATCTCACCAAGCCGTCGCATTAGGATCACATCCCCTCGCCTTGTCGTCTTAACGGCCGAGAGGGGGTCTGAGGCTCGGACGATAGCTTCGCCTAAGGCCAGATGCCTCAGACGAAGGCAGCTGAGGAGGTACGTCGACGAGGAACAGGGTCAACTCGACGACGGCGAATCGGCTTGTCCAAGAGAGGTGCCGGAATGTCCTTCGTAACTTTGCTGATGAAGTCCTCCAAAGCCACGGAGGAGTCAACCTCCGGCGCCACGACCATGGCGATGGCTTCCGTAGAAGCTGGCACCACGACCTCGACCGATGGTGACACCACCAGGCAGTGAGGTAGCGCCTCCACAGGGGGCACAGGGGTGGCGGCAACAACCACCACGCCCTGTTCAACCTCAGAGATGGCAGCCCGCTCAACGATCGGGGGGCAGACATCCATCGTGATGAGCAAGTCAGCGGCCGAAAACGCCAACTCGTCCGGTGCGGGCACACCACTCTACTCTGCTACTAGGATGGCCGGGCCACGAGTCTCCTGGCAGATCACCAGAGCCTCAGGCGGCATAGCATTGGCCTCGACCAGCATCGGATCCTCCTCACGCTCGGACCAGTCGGCCCTACAGCACTTCAGCTCGAAGTCGATCGCCGCGGTGATATCGGACTCGAAGCGCACGGGTCGCCGTGGCATAGTCTGCCCGGGACCGCACGCCGCTGTCCGTGTCCCCAAGACTGCCTGCTGCCGTTGGCCTGGGGGCGGTGACTGCGACCGTCGAACCGGGGGCGGCGGATACTGCCACGGTTGAGGTGTGGCGATCGTGGCTGTCGGACTGGGGGCGGCGGCCACTGCCGGGAGTCTGATGGCGTTGACCGCCATCCATGGGGCGTCCGCGGCCGCCGACAATCCCTAGCCAGATGACGAAAGCCATGGCACCTGAGGCAGCAGCGAGGAAGCCGGTAGGTGGCCACGCGATGGCTGTGGGAGAGACAGTTGAGGCAGCGGCCCGCGAGCTCCCGGGGGAAGCGCCTCGACGGAGAGGAGTGGCTGGGCGCTGCCTCAGACTTGCGCAGACGACGACGTGTGGAGCTATGTTTATTCATTATGTACAAGCTGAAACAGATTTTCTGTGTGCTATGTTTATTATGCTTGCCTCAAAGAATACCATGCTAGAAACATTTTTTGCGTGGGAGAAACATGTTTGTACTCCTATATCAAACCCGTAGCAACGCACGGGCACTCACCTAGTTACACTAAAAATCAAAATCCTTCAAGACCTGAGACAAAACGGCGTTGCTGGGGGTGACCAAGGCGTGCATGCCACAGATCCACCGAGGAAGACGCGTAGAGGGCAGCTGGCGGCAAGATGTGCAGAGGGTAGAGGTCTCCGGAGCTCTCACATCGGAGGGTCACCTTGCGCGTTGGAAGATCCTTTACAAAGAAGCCATGAGGGTCAAATTCAATGGAAACATTGTTATCTCGAGTAAGCTTACGGACAGATATCAGGTTTTTGACTAGCGAAGGGGAAACAAAGGGAAGGGAAAACAAGAAGGTTGTTCAAGTGTAAAGGGGAAGACTCTGTAGGAATGGAGGTGGAAGCCGCATGAGTCACAGGCAGCCTTGCACCGTTTCCAACAGTAATAGAAGTTGAGGGGAAAACGTGAATTGGAGATGAGAGGGTACCAGTGGAGTTGGACATGTGCGTGGAGGCTCCAGTGTCTGAATACCAGTCACTGGCGCTTGGCGGCTGCTGGTGCGGAGCGCCGACGTTGGAGAGCGCGGAGAAGAATGCGTTCGGAACGTCGCCGCACAGCCAGGAAGGGCCAGCTGATGCTGGGCCGTCATGGCCTGCTGGGGCTGAAATGGTGGGCGCAGCCCAAGAACGCCGGCCCTTGGCACGGAACGGGATGGGCCACGCCTGGAGCAGCCCCGTCCAAGGGTTGTAGCCGGCAGCCCAAGGCAGGCCACCGGGGGGGGGGCTGCGGCTGCTGCTGGTTGCCGCCACCGTGAGAGCGGAGGTGTTGTTGGCGCCACCGTTGCTGTAGCCGCGTCAGCCTTTCTTGTTGCCCTTCTTGTTGAGGGTTCCGGAGCCGGATCCGGATCTCGAGCCGGAGCCGACGCCGGCGCCGGAGGAAGCGGAGCCGAAGTGCGCCTCGTTGCTGTTGTTGGAGCTGCTGTGGCCGGCGTTATACGCCTGGCCGTACTCGGTCTTCGCGTCGTGGTTATCGTACAGTTCTTCCAGCTGAAGGAGCACGCACTCGTGAAGGTGTGCGGGGGCGACGATGGACTTGAGGTGGAGTTACCTCAGCAGCTGCTTCTTGTTGTGTCCATGAGCCTAAGATAGGGACCGCATTACCAAATGATTAAAGTCGTGGCAGTTGAAAGCTAACTTGGGATTGTGTTGTGTCTTTTCCGAAACTGATCTTTTTCCCCAAAAAGATTTTTGGTATCGTTGTATTTTGATCAAATTTTGATGTAGACCGCCTAGTACAATTTGTCCAGGCTAGCTTGAAGGTTCTGAAATCAATTATCATAATATTTTAAACAAGTAGAAAAATTAAACCCGAATGAAACATGTGAAACCAAAAATAGACCTCTAGATATCTCGAAGCGAACTAAATATTCAACCTGAAGCCGAAACATAACGGCCAAAATGCAACAGAGCAACAGGCTCCAGTCCCAGCCGCACGCTGGCTCGCTCCCGCCGCGCGTCCCCCGCCACCTCCGCACCGCCGCCGCTGTCGCCGCCGCGCTCCAGGGGCTCATCGATGCGTCCCCGCCGCGGCGCGAGTCGCAGACCCTCCACGCGCAGCTCCTCACCTCTGGCCTTGGCGGCGCCGCGGACCTCTCCGTCAACATCAAGCTCCTCGTCCTGCACCTCCGATGCGGCTCCCTCCACAACGCCCGCGCCGTGTTCGACGGAATGCCGAGGCCGACCCACGCCGCGCACAACTACCTCGCCGCGGGGTACTTCCGGCGCGGGCACCTCAGGGAGGCGCTCGGGGTGGTGAGGCGGCTAGCGGCGTCCACGGGGCGTCTGGACGTGTTCGCGCTGTCCATGGCGCTGAAGCTCTCCGCAGCGATGGCGCTGCCCGGCGTCGTCGCGAGGGAGGTCCACGCCCGCGTCGTGAGGTCCGTCGCCGAGCCCGACGAGATCCTCTCCGCGGCGCTGGTGGACGCCTACGTGAAGAGCGGGTCTCTCGGGTACGCGCGGCGGGCGCACGCCGTGATGCCCGTGCGGAGCGTGGTGTGCTCGACGGCGCTGCTCGTCGGGTGCATGAACGAGGGCATGTTCAGGGACGCGGAGGCGATTTTTGAAAGCATGGAGGAGAAGGACGTGGTGGCGTACAACGCCATGATGGAAGGGTATAGCCAGACGGAGGAGACGGCGGAGGGCTCCCTGGAGGTGTACAAGGCGATGCAGCGAGCGGGGTTCCGGCCGACCTTGTCAACGTTCGTGAGCGTGCTTGGCGCGTGCTCCCTCTTGTCGTCGCCGGAGCTCGGCGAGCAGGTGCACTGCCAGGCGATCAAGAGCAGCCTCTTCGGCGACATCAAGACGGGGAGCGCTCTGGTTGACATGTACGCCAAGTGCGGCCGGGTGGAGGACGGCCGGAGGGTGTTCGACCACATGACGGAGAGGAACGTCGTCACCTGGACCTCGATGATCGACGGGTACGGGAAGAACGGCCACTCCGACGAGGCTCTTCAGGTGTTCGGCGAAATGCGGAGGCGCCTGGACGTCAGGCCGAACCACGCCACCTTCCTGAGCGTCCTGTCAGCGTGCGCGCACGCCGGGCTGCTGTCGCGGGGGCAGGAGGCGTTCCAGAGCATGGAGAGCGAGTACTTGCTGCGGCCGCGAATGGAGCACTACGCGTGCATGGTGGACCTGCTCGGCAGGTTTGGGAGCGTGCGCCAGGCCTACGAATTCGTCAGGGGGATACCGGCGAGGCCGAACTCCGACGTGTGGGCGGCGCTGCTCGGCGCGGCCACGCTGCACGGGGATGTCGAAGTGGCCGACGTCGCGGCGAGGGAGGTCTTCGAGCTCAGTCGCGCGGGGAGGCCAGGCGCCTACATGGCGTTCTCCAACACGCTCGCGGCGGCCGGCAAGTGGGACGGCGTGCACGACGTCAGGGAGATGATGAAACGGCGAGGGGTGATGAAAGACGCTGCCTTTAGCTGGATCGGCTCTGACAACCCGCTGCTCGACGACTGATGTGAAACGAAGATCTGTTCAAAATTTTTACCTTAACAAATGTCGTGGCTTAAAATTAATTTACATCTGTTGAATAACAATTCTTTTTTTTTCTTTTTGCAATTCATGCAGTAGAGAATCTATAACAAGTGAATGTCGCGGTGATAACCTTTCTCCTCAGCACATAAATGGCACATAAGCATTGAAATTACCAGTATAGCTCTTTTAAAACTCCGCGATAATGACTCGTATAAGATCTCATCTCTGTTGCATATTCACAACCAAATGGCCAGCGGTGTACAAACACCAGAAGCAGGATTCCAGACCTACTACTAGAAGTTAACACGACAAAATAAATACACAAGCACAAAGAAAAAAAAATAGTTACGACATATCCTACGTCTTATCTGGCTGCATCGCAAGCAGTGCACCAGCATAAAATCCTCCATGTGTAATCATCACAGACCTATGAAAGCATCTGCCCACAACAATTTCCTGTTACCGATTTGATAATTTTGAGCTGGCGGTGCCAGACCTGGAATGTCTCGGATGTTTTTGTTGTTTGGATGGACAATCTGGAAGAACAGAATAGCAAATGGGTCATTAGATTCTCGCTGTTGCATAGTAATATCAGATGGCATGACTGCATGAGATCTCCTTGAAGAATATTATACTGAGAATATCCTTCTTGAAGCATATGATAAACATGCACTCCGTACCTTGACAACAATGATAGCAATCACACCCAAAACAATCAGAAAGAGGAATGCCATGATACATTTGTCAGTTGCAACCTGCAAATCATGGGTGTTTAACTTTCAGTTGGTGTTCGTGCATGAGCCCATCGAGTGTATGTCAGAGGGAGGGAGGGAGAACCTGACGACCAATCTCTTTCACTAATTGGCTAGCTTTCTTCAGCGAAAAGTGAACAGAATCTAGCTCATTGCCGATTCTCTTCATCTGCTCTGTCTGGAAACAAGATGAAATTTCGTGTTAGAAACTCCTAATGATCCTCTATACAAGTCCTAATAGGGAAGTCAACCAGAAAAAAAGGTTCCATTCTACATGCAATCTACAGAATGAAATGGGGGCAGTGCAGATAGTATTTTCCAAGAAATCATCATGCTTAGTAAGCTCCCATAAGTCAGCAAAAAACACAATTAGAAGTGTAAATTTTGTTACTCCAGTATAAGAGAGGCATACTTGTTGTGTTAACGTTGCAGCAGTCTGAGCTCCAGTCTCAACAGTTTGTGCTACAACCTGCAAGAAGGATGTCCTGTAAGACATGCCATGGAGAGCACAGAAATAAACTGGGCAAGGGTGTATTGTAAGAGAAGCAACCATTTTTGAACGTTCAATGGCTTGATCTGTTTGATCCATTTGATTCCTTCCAGTATCAATGAGTTGTTGATTTGTCATGGCTGCAAGATTAGCCAAATGATCCTATAAGAAGAAATAAAATATCTTTCTCCCAGATCAGGGGTTATGAACAAAAATAGCATGAACCAGTAAAGTCCTGATATGAAAATTGTCAATCAGGCATTTATAATGCATCCATACTTGGTAAAAGCCAACTGAAACATCATTATTCACTTCTGTTATTTCGACTTGTGGTGCCCGGCCTCTTAACCAAGGAACGAATGAAGTACTCACAATCTTCATGCACTCAAACTTTACTTCGTTAACATAACATTTCCTATTATGCAAACTTCTAAAGTCCATAGCACTGTCTTTCTGGAAGTGTAATATAGCCCAGTAGGCGTAGTACCTCTAATGTCAAATTTCAAAAAAGAACATGAGGTGAAATGCTGCAGATATGGTTGTATGCTCTGTGAGCCATTTGACATGCTTGAAATTTTGCAAAGTAACAGTATAAGGTTCCAAATTGTGAGTTTGTGATAAAGTCAGCAACTAATTTCACCTGATGCCATTTGAATATTGTCCTCAGCAGCAGGCTCGCTACTTCCAGCACCCATATCGAACAGCTCAACCCTCTTATTGTTGTTACCGAGGCTACTTTGATATCTGCAAGAACCCTTTTGAATTAGCATTAAAACTAGTACAAGTGACACAAGACTTTGCAGGAGGTATATAGCAGTTCAAAATAGAAGTTTCCAATTTTAGTATTACCCACTTTGGAATTGAGATTAAAAAAAATAAAAGGGAGCAACTAAGAGACAAGCACAGCAGCAATCTGTATAAAATGACAAGACTTCAACTTACGTTTTCCTCAAGGTGACATACGAATTCAACTCTTTGATCTGTATAGTGCACAAGAAACATTAGAAACGTGTGCAAAGTGAAATATAATGAGGCTACTGAAGTTAGTTACCAACCATGAACTGTTTTCTGTCATTTAGCTGTTTGTTGACCTCAGGTGGATTATTCGACTCCTCATCTTTGAGAATGCGATCAAACTCCTTGATCATGCTGGTAAAAAAAGGTGGAATTGAAATTATTAAATGATAATGATAATAACAAATCATCCAAAGGGAAATCACCAGGACAAACAGATAACAGGTAATGTCATTCCAAATTCAGCAGTCCACCCAAGTTAACAATGTCTAAATCAGAAACAGCGTAAGCACAATGGAGGACATGTATATGGATGAATAGGTAACTTTAGTGCATGAATGGAAAACAAATACATCAGATTTTGTAATAAGAGACTCAAGAGTAGTGTTCAGCTTGACCTACCGCTTGCACTCCTTCATTTTCCCTGTAAGATCTTCCAATTGTTTAGCTTGCCTATTTGAATCTTTAATCTTATCCATCTTTTGAAATCCATTTCTGCATAAACATACATATCATGAAATAAAACTTCCTGTCAGGATTCAGGAGTACTTAAATAAGAAAGCAGCAAAGGACTTGAGAGTACATTGAATGAGATCAAAAGCAAGTCAAACAATTAGTTCTAGAATGTACACATACATTTATGCTCCTACATCACAACATAAAACGGATCCTTGATCAAGTCACATAAAAAAGGTGAACACACTAATATTTGCAAGTTGGATCTCATGAAGAACTGGATTTCAAATACAAATTCAAGGGATCGATATTAGTGAAAACTTGAATGAGGATGCAGGCATCAAAATCTTTGAGATAAGACAAAAAAAAAGCTTGCAATATTTACACAATGAGGGGCAAGGATAGAAATTTTGATATTAATCGGATCAGTACTTGTTGCTGATAAGGAGGTGTGCACCAAAATGCATCCGAGACCTTGGAATTTGCTACAAGAGCTTTAAAGTTTTAGCAGCAATTAATAGCATCAAATCATTCCATATCTCGTTATATCAGTGTCCACAAAAGGTAGGAAACTACAGCATCGATCTGAAATCGTTCAATGAAATCATCTAATCTAAATGACATAAGCACGAATCAGACCACAGCTCCTAATGTCATCCAAGAATGAAGGATTGGCACTCAGACAAAGATTTCCAAAACCATAGATAGAAATCCACGGCTCGAGGTACACATGTAAAACATGGCGTGATAGCAAGCTAGTCAAAGCATCAAGCTCAGCAGTGTTCAAGGCTACAACAGTCTAGTCATGCTATATAGGCACACAGTAAGCTGATGCTGCCATTGCAAAATTTTGTCTATCAGTTCCAAGGTGCGATTCAAGTATCAACAACAGAGGCATCACTAATTATGTGAGACTGGTTAGAAGTGGTAAAATTACGAAACCACATACCATTTACATCATCTCAAAAGTACCATGGCATCACGAATACTCTTAAACACGAAAGAAAATAAAAACATTTTGTAGTATCCTGAACGATGCCTGAGAAATTACAGCACACGAGGTTGAAGGTTTCAGTGTTCCTCATGACTCATGACTATACCCCCTCGAATGTGAAATTGCCAATTCTTTGGTTACCAGCACGATTCCGTTTGGCACAATTCGTGGTTTCCATCAGCAGCGGCAACGCGAGCAGAGCAGCTCGAAAAACCGCCCACAGTTCCGCCAAGGCAAGTAGTCAAAAGGCAGCAAAGGCGGGTGGTGGTGGAAATCCAGGACTCACTGTAGCGCGCGGAAGATGTCGTGGATCTCGCCGTCGATCTGCTCGAGCTCCGGGGTCATGGGCAAGTCGGACGCCATGGCGGGCGGGCGGCCCCTGACTCCGCCCGCTGTCTCCCCCGCCGCTCGGCTCACGGATCGAAGAACCCTAGTACGCGAGCCACCTCAGGCCGCCATTCCCGGTGGGGTCCGGGCGGAGGCGGAGGGTTCGAAGCTCGCGGTCGCGGAGAGGGTCGTCGGAGGCGGGGGAATTGGGGAAACCGGAGAGGAAGACGATGAGGAAGAAGAGGAGGGGCAGTTGGGGATTTCGGGCCAGAGTACACTAGAGGGGGGCCCTAGGGCTTGGCTCCTGGGCTGGCGTATTAGCTGGGGTTTAGAATAGAATCAGGCGAAACAGCGCAGCCGAAGAAAGCGATGCAGGACTGACTATCTGGTTCGGTTGGGGTATATAAGAATAAGATAACGTTGTTAACTTCGCTGTCCGAGCTAACTGCTGAAACCCGGCTGACGTTCTCTTCTTTTCGGATGCCAGAGTGGATCGATCGACACCTTGCAGCTAACCACGTATACAAAATCCCTAGTCGATGCGAGTGCGTCGCAGAGGAGAAAGACGAGAAAGAATGGAGACTTCATTAACCGGTGACAGGTTGCACGACGAGAAGAAATTAATTGGCTAGAAGGTGGTGATGAGATATATTGGATTATCAACAACGAAGGAAGAGACACTGATAAAGCAGTTGCAGCTTCAGTCTATCGTAAAACGATACGGATGCACCTGCAACGTGTTTCCACTAAATTTTAGAGTTAGCGGAACTTGCTACTAACTCCGTTTTAAACTATAGGTCGTTTTAGGTTTTTTAGCTTCATAGATTTTGCTACGAATCTAAACATAACGTCTATCTAGATACATAACAAAGGTTATAGACAAAAAAAGCCAAAACGATCTATAATTTAGAACGGTAAAAATAGTATTTAATGCACATGTGTGTCAAATATTGGTAGCAATAAGTGTGGTACACCGCTGGTGGTAAAAAAAAGGTAAGTTATGATAAGTTACAAGGGTCGCTGGAATTATAGAAGAAGAGACGCATCTTAGAACGATATTTACTTACTGTAAGTAAAAACAGACAGAGGGCGGTAAGATAAGACAGTAAGGTATCACTAGCAAGGCGGTGCGAAACACAAGCGAGTAGGATCAACAACAAGAACGATAATTTTAGGTGGTTAAAAAAGAGAAGTCAGCGATGGCGGTATAAGGTTAGGTCATTGCAATAAATGTATGGTCGACGGGGGCGGAGCCAGGATTTGAGTATAGGGAGGGCTCGAATCACAATTAATGTAGGCGCAAAATTTAGCTTGTATAACTTTTTTTTTGAAAAAAACAGCTTGTATACATTAAACTGCATTGTTTTGTTAACAAAATGGAAAGAGGACTACAAACATAAATTGAGGACTAAAAAGCATACCCTGTTAGCTACCCTTGACACCACACAATTTGCAATCGATCAATTTAATTAATCCTACCCTAAAACCATAGCCTTTTAGGCAGAGACGGCCGGTCAGCTATGGGCTAATATTGGGCCGCTAAGCTTTTGTTGGGCTGCTATTAGACTACTGTTTTGAGGGGCTAATGGAGATTAGCACCTTGATTAAAGGGGTATTAGTGGTGCTGCCGCACATTGGGGGGGGGGGGGGGGGGGGGGGGGCGGCGCCTATCGAAATCAGCTTGCGTTTGTGAGGTATGCATGTGACTAATGACGATATAGCCATCACTTGTGAAGCGGAAGCAACCTGCGGGTGGTGGCTATAGAGAGCGATAGGAAGGTCTTTTTTTTACTTAAAAAAAGGTCTTTTTACTCGCGGAAGGAGATGGATGAGAACTTGAGAAGGGAAAGATGGAAAGAAAAAGTCGTCTTGTGCGCTGTCAAAGGAGCCTCTTCGCTGTCTTGTGCACACACGGAGAAACGCACGGCGCTATCTGTTTTCGAGAACCAGTGGGCCGAATAGCAGCTTGGAGACCAGGGTTTTTTTTTCCTGAACGGTGGCCTCAAACCGCCGCCCACCGGTAGCGGTTTACCGGATTGGTTTGACCGGTAACCACCCCAAACCGGTGGAATTCAAATTCTCAAATTTAAATCTAGTGTAATCGGTTGTGACCGGTTTACCGGTCGGTTTGAGCGGTTTACCGGCCGGTTTGACCGGTTTACCGGACCGGTTTGACCGGTTACAGACGCATGGAAAAAATAAATTTATAAAAAAAATTTGGATGAGCTATGCACATATTAATGTCCAAAGTAATAATTTATAATTATGCATACCAATGGGTGGGGTGTTAACTGAGTGTAGGAGTTGATGGGCCTTCACGGGCCGCGCCTGTTTTTTCTTTTTCTTTTTTATTTAACTTTGAATTCCCGCAAACTGTACTAAACGAATGAATATTTGAAAAAAATTACACCATTACATTTGTCGCAGCTTGAAGTATTTTTGAATTTTTTTCGATTTTTTTCATTTTTGAATTTAAATTTAAAATTTTCGAATTGGGCCGGTTTGTAACCGACCGGAACCGGTACCGGTCCGGACCGGTTACACCGGTAACCGCGGTTTCCGGACCGGTTCCGGTCGGGATTTTTAACCCTGTTGGAGACCCATGTCAAGAAATGTCCTTCAGTTGCCCCATATTGTTCTTTGGGCTGAATTGCAAGCACATACCTTTTTCTTTCTGCGACACACTACAAAAATCTCACGTTGTGACGGAAATCGCCGTAGCCCAATTCTGACCTGGAACGATCTTTTAGTTTACTGACGTTGCATTAGTGTGCATTTTCATATCACATGCCGAAATATTGACAGTCAAAATGTATTTATTTGAACATCGGATGCCAAAGGTTATGTCCATCTCGCGTACACCATTGTGTTTCGTAGTGTGCTTAAATGATCTAACAAAATTGCCATTCAAACGGAGGGAAATGATAACATAGCCCGGTGCCACTCCATTTCCCGGTATTTTCACGGGACATACACCTGCCCATTTTTTCGCGGCACATGGACAGCAAAACTTTACCTAACTACAGTTGTGTTTAGATCGAGAAAAAGGATAAAAAGTACGAAAAAGTATTGTATCGATAGAAGCATGCACAGAGATAGAAAATGAACTGACACAATTCTCTAGGTGGATAACTTTTCATAAAAAGGAGAACACTTTTTTGTGAATCTAAACACGGCCTACACTTCGTTGGTCAAGACACGTCAAGGTCTTGCAAGTCACGGTCCTTTCTAGTTTCTATACTGTTCTGACCTCCTTTCCTAGCCTAGGATAAAACAAATAGAAACAACTAACGACGACGTTCACACTGTACATCCTACAAAATGTCACATTGTAACGGACATCGCCGCAGCCCAATTTTGAGATGATCTTTCAGATTAAAATAAAAAAATCGGAGGATGTCAAATTGTCCATCTCGTGAGCCGTCATGTTAACTAGGTTGGATGGCGCGCTTTGCCGCGCCCGTATCTACTTTATGCATTTTTATACGCTGAACATACAATGACTTATTTTGCTTCGATATGATATCATTTTGCTACAGATTTTACAGCTATGAATGGCGGACACAGAACTAAAAAATAGGGGTTAGAGAGATATTGAACTGACTCAAATAGGCATGTGTTGCCTTGTTCGCCTTGATTTATTCGATATGATATCATTTTGCTACAGATTTTAGAGTAGGAGCTGTTAATGACGGACACGGAACTAAAAAGAATATGGGCTAGACGGACACTGAACTGACTCAAATAAGCGTGCATTGGCTTTTCGTCTTGATCATTAAGGCCGTGTTAGTTCAGGAAAAGGGTGAAAAAATTGTGAATTGGGTTACATGTACAGAGAGAATAAATAAACTGACGCAATTCTTTAAGTGGATTTTCTTGGATTTCAGGTGGAACTAAACACCTCTTAAAGAAGTCTGGAACAACGGAGGCTCAAAATGTTGACGGGACACTGATGTCAGAGAAAAAAATGAACTAACACGATTCTTTAGATTTTTTTAGATTTTAGGTGAAACTAAACACCTTTTCAAGAAGTCTGGAACGACGGAGGCTCAAAATGTTGACGGGACACTGATGTCTTCAAATCAACAGTAAAAGTGCAGGCGCCGCGCATGGGCCGATCAATGGGCCAACAAATCGACCAGGATAGGATACGTTAAAACGACGAAAGTAATGCCGTCCTTCATTTTTCTACCTGTGCGCATGGTAAAAAATATTTTAGCTACAGTAACGTGATGGTCTGAGAGACCTCCGTTTTCCCCCGGCCTATGAATGTAGTTATTATTTAGAGTGTTCCTGAATCCTGAAGGACCTACTGAAAAAGAGAGAGAGAATTCGCGGCACATGGACACTCCTCGACAGCACTTTACGTAGACTTCAGGTTGCTATAGTCATCATGAAGGAAAAAAAATACAGAGAACAAGCTAAACTTGGTGTTTGCAATTCCAAGTCACCGGTCACGGTCCTTCTATACTGTCAGGTTTGACGTTCAGGATGTGAGCCATAACATGCAAATTAAGTGCAATTGCAATGGAACTTGCCCTAAAAAAACAATTGACTAGGGACCTGCGCCGATTTCTTACTGGTTGATCCTAAAGCACTCTCCATATAAATTCGTTCAGATAGCCACCGAAGAATCAGAATATTTCTTTGTTGTTCGACAACACAAAGCATTGCGCCACTAGGCATCGATCGAGGTTTTCTTTAGCCTGGATTGATTCGGTAACTTTTGGCAATAGCGTTGATGTACCAATAGTGTCGGTAAATATGGTCCGTCGTGGGAATAAGAATCCGTATATAGGCCGTAGCTGTCGAACCTCAGTGATCGAGAATCAGTTATCCTAGCTTGGTATTCCGAGTTGAGGTTTTCTTCGGTGCTCCATACTACCTTATACTGGTGTTAAGAAGGACCAGTGTAAAAGGATCTGACGGTCCAAATTAGTTGTATACTACTAGACCTTCACCTGTAGTACAAGGTAGTATAGGTCGAGTAGTATAGTAGTATAGGGGTATTATGGGAAAAAATTATTTTTAACATGTGATATAATGTGGTATAGATCGAGTAATATAGTGGTATAGGGGTATTATGAGAAAAATTATTTTTATTTTTATACTCATTTGGTCCGATATATTTATTTCTTTTTACACATATGTTCATTTAGGTTAGGAGCTCCAATAAAAAAATTATATTACAGTCTAATTACAAAATTGCCCATCCCTCTATACTCCATACTACCATATGGTAGTATGGAGCACCGAAGAAGACCTCTCCGGGTTTTCTCCCAAGGATGTGAAAATTTGGGTATATAAAAATGAACCATAGTGAAGAATCCATGGAATAGAAATAATTAACCTAAGCCAGTTCTTTAATTAACCTCTGAACAGAACAGGTGCACTGCAGGACGGCGCCAATTGGCTCTGTGTTTTTGTTTTTTTAGATGAAACAGTTTCCATTGCTCATGTGCCGAGGTACCATCGATAACCAAGTTCCAAATACAAACTTGTACATCAGCCAAATTTATTGGGTCCGTGATTCTTAATTACTCATGGAGCGATCTTTAGAACCACATCATGGAGCATGTTTTAATTGCAGATCTTAGGGCAGAGGGTATAGAGCTTACAGCACCTCCTAGAGCTTAGAGCAACTCCAGCCCACCCGCTATATTTGAGCCCTCATTTTGTTTTTTAGATGGGCATCTAAAATTTAGTGGCTTCAAATTCTCTCCACTCCAACCTGGCTGACCAAATTATGGCCCCCAAATCAATCTAAAGAGTGGGTCCCATGTAAGTGTCTTCCCCCTCTCCCTCGCGCCCACCTGCCTCTCCCCGCGCCGCCGACCGCGCCGGCCTCGCCGGCCGCAGAGCCAGCCGCGCCCCTCACCGCGCCCGCGCTGGCCGCCGAGCCCGCCGCTGCTCTCCCCCGCACCACCGGCTGCCGGCCCCACCTCTCCCGCAGCGCCCGCGTCGACTGCTCTCCCCCGCGCCACCGGCCGCCGCGCCCGCGCCGGCTGCTCTCCCCCGCGCCGCCCGCGGAACAGAGAAGGAGGCCCACGTGTGGTGGAAATAGAGGGCCTCCAGATCTAGGAGCTTTGGACTAACATTTGGAGGCCTCCACAAAATGGAGGCTTGTTTAGAGGCCCGACTGAAGTAGTTTTTTTCTACTTGGAAGACTAAAATAGGTATAGATGCTCATTTAAGGGCTCTAGCACGAATGTTTCATCACATGCTTCGATTTTATATTTGTTCACATGCAAAAATCAGTACCATTTTCCCGTAATCAACTTAGCCAAAAAAAGAGGGGGGTTAACTTAATTATTACTTTCACTTGCGCATGATTGGTGCGGACGTGTCAAGCGAATAATTGGATGATGATGATGCACGTAACAAGTGCCCGGCTTTGCTTTGTGAGACGTGCATGGCCGGCCGGCAAGTGCCGTACCAACCCGAACTTGCTAAAATAAGGTGACTTGTTCCACCTTCATCCATGTAATAAAAGGCTGGTCTAATACGCGTACTACTCGTGACTCGTGAGCCGTGACTCGGCGCCGCGTTACGTCGTATGTACGCCGTCGTCGTACACGGTGGCTCCTCACGCCACGTGCGTACGTGCCCGATGTTCACGTCCGTGTCCTGTGTCGTCCGTCCGATTTAATCAGCGGACGGCTGCGATTGATCCAGCTGTGCCGTCGATCGGATATAATAATAAGGATATATAATAATAAAGCTTCTACGGAAGAGTTTCGGCGACAAGCCTGCCTTTCCGCGTCACTGTTCAAATCCCTGCAAAGGGCCCGGGGTTCCTTCTTGCATGAAGCTATTCTACGGTGCCAGCATTGTTCGACTTCAGATCGAAAAGCAGGAGAGAGATCTAATTCCAAACTCTGACAAGAGGGGCCTCAGGCCTTCGTCCCCTCCTAGGACGTGTTTAGATCGAGAAAAGGCGTGGAAAGTACGAAAAATACTGTTTTTAGTGTATGAATAACTGATACGGTTCTCTGTATGGATAACTTTTCATTAAAGATGACACCTTTTCTGGATCTCAACAGGGCCAGTGGATGCCACTCTGAGTTCACTTTGGCATTCTATCTCGTTTTCATCGAGTTCGAGTAGTAGCTAGCTAGAGGCGATGACCATGCGTCATATCAAAGGGCAAATGACGCGTGTACACATCGGATGTCACTCGTCACTAATCGCACAATAATCACACACGCATCATCCTGAAGTTAATCCTATCGCCATCAGACAAGACGAGTTGGTGTTCCGTTTCGATCTGTTGCTTTGGCTCAGCTGTCATTGCGATTTTGACGGCGTTCAACTGGACGGATTTAGCTGGCTGACTGTAATACTGACGAGTAGGTCTTACATCGATATCGATGTGTAAAACAGCCTTTCTCAAGTCGCTGGCACCCATGGTCAACCTATGCATTCTTCAAATCTTCATCGTGCAGTCATCGTCATCCTATCACCGCACCAATATATAGTACGTACGAGGTTACTACGTTACGTTGAAGCGGGAGTGTCGCGCAAAATACGCTGCTCCTCCACCAGTGTCCAGTGGCACACTGCCATACTGGCACGTTACTAGGCACTTGCATTGCTACCTACATATAGCGTCTCAAATCAGCTAATTAATTAAGATCAAAAGGGCCTCAAATCAATTGCGGGGAGTTGCTCTCCCATCAACAAAACAATTCCAAAAGATTCAGCTGTGAAGTATCTCCCTTTCATAAGCTTGGTAATCTCATATTTTTTACTATATCAATAAAACGCACGCGAGGTGCCGTTCGTAGAAAAAAAAGCTCGGTAATCTCATTTTTTCCATCCTCGTTTATACGCTGCACGACACATAAAAATGCATGCAAAGATTCAATAAAAGACGCTAGCAGGAACCCAACTAACCGTTGGGACAGCAAGCAACGAGATGCATGCAAGGAGATCGGACTGACAGTTACAGGCTCGATCGGTAGACAAAGACACAAAGTTGGAGGTTTGGAGCTCAATTTTTCCTCGATGTGATACGCTTCCTTCGTTGCCGCACCTGGTTTAAACGGAAAACAAGCAGATGCATCCACCGTTTCGTGTAAGTGCCCATTCTTGGTTTCTCCACTCCCCAGCGCACTACGGTACTCTCGTTTAGCTTAAATCATATAGATGGACGGTTATATTATTTACTTCCTAAACCAAATGCCTTCCGGAATGTTTACTCCGAATGATCGAGTTAGTAAAACAAGATGCTGACCCTGGCACGAGACTCTTGTTCTGCGGAGTAGCACGCCGCCACGACCTGGGACGCATGAGGCAGAGGATCGCTGGACTGGAAGGCTCGAATGCCATTGCCAGCGTTGCTCACCGGGCGCCTTCCTTAATCCTTACCAGGCCCACCTGTCATCGACACAAAGCAGATGGGTCCCCCCTTGAGTCCTTATCGTCCTCGGGTATCGCCTTCCCAAAACGTCCCATCATCACCGGCCCCACACGCGCGTTAATCCGCGCCGCGGGCCCACCGGTACACGGACCCTACCTACCAGTGAGAGGTCCGTGCTCCCATGCAGCTCCTCTCCGCACCGCCCGGCTCGGCCACTCCTCGGGCGGCCACGCTTCAGGCGGGGTGCGTGACACTGACAGGCGTGGCCCACGCCCCGGTGGCACACACCACACCACCGCGCGCCCCCGCTCTCTCCCCTCCTCTTTCTCCATCGTCGCCGTCTCCCCCACTCACACACATCCCATCCCATTTTGGCTCTCCTCTCGCGTCACTCCACCCTCCTCCTCCCGCGCCACCCCCTATTTATACACCCAACGCCGATGCGCCGCTCCGGTGACACCGCCATCGCCGCCGCCGTCGCGACGCCGTAGACCGCCCCGCCATTCCCCACCCCCGCCGTAGACCCCAATCGCAGGTGAGACGGGAGCAGCGAGCGAGCATGGCGTCGGAGCCCGTGGCGCGGGCGGTGGCCGAGGAGCTGGCGCGGTGGGGCGCCATGCGCCAGACCGGGGTCAGCCTGCGCTACATGATGGAGTTCGGGGCGCGCCCCACCGAGCGGACCCTCCTCCTCGCCGCGCAGTTCCTCCACAAGGAGCTCCCCATCCGCATCGCCCGCCGCGCGCTCGACCTCGAGTCCCTCCCCTTTGGCCTCTCCAGCAAGCCCGCCATCCTCAAGGTCGATTTGCTGCCTCTCCCTCGTTGCTAAATTCCTCTCGTCGTGGCGGCCGGCGGGCCCCCTCCTAATTTGGGCGGCTGCGCGCATGCGAGGTCGATCTGTTCATTGGTAATTTGATGCGTGGGGCGGCGGTTTCCTTCATCGCTTCTTCCTTCCTGTGCAAGTGTGGATAGCTTCGGACGTTTTGCTTGCGGTTTAGCTTGATCTGCACAACTTATTTTTTACGAATGATGAAGGGGTTGTTTCGTCTTTTGCGAGCGATCGATTTGCCACTTGTTTATCTCCTAGGATGTTTACAATTTTATAATAGTTCTTTTAGGATTCGATGCACCGTTCCTAGATTTTCTGTAATAGAATAATACAATAATGTGCCCGTTCCATTTTATGTTTGTTGCCGGTTCTTGCCTTCTTGGGATGAAGAGGAAAGATAGCCTCTATTATTGTCGAGTTGGCCCCGTTTCGCATATAGCCCATTGTTTATTCTATTCCTGAGTTATCTGCCTTTTGCAACTTTTTGAGCCTCGGATGATTCCATTAGTCCCAATTAACATCGTAGTTGCCATGTCTTTTTCGGTCTCTCCGTTTCAGTAAAGTACATCAACGAATCAGTCTTTTAAATTGCAGCCAGCTTTGTTTGAAAATTGCTTGTCATGTCAGGTCTTGTAGGTGCAGCATAAATGCATCCTAGCATGACAAGGAAATTTGGAGCTCTCTTACCTGCCAACTCGCTTAAATTCATTTGGATCCTTTTCTAATCCTTATTGGCTTCTTGAACTTATTGGTTCAAGGATCAGAAGCACCTGATCTCTCAAGTTGCAAATATTCAAAAGAGTATTTCACAGAGTCGAACCAGCTGGCAGATTCTTGCAGATCAAAATATACATTTGCATGGCTAACTTTTGGTCTGTTTGCTTCTGTGAAGGTGAGAGATTGGTACGTGGACTCATTCCGTGACATCCGGTCCTTCCCGGAGGTGAGGAGCCCAAAAGATGAGCTCGCGTTCACTGAGATGATCAAAATGATTAGGGTGCGTCACACCAATGTGGTGCCTACAATCGCATTGGGTGTGCAGCAGCTGAAGAAGGACTTGGGCGGTTCGAAGGCATTCCCCCCTGGAATCGATGCAATCCATCAATTCCTTGATCGCTTCTACATGTCAAGGATTGGGATCCGGATGCTGATAGGTTAGTGAACTTAGCACTTGCACCTCTTTTATGTCCGGTTCTGAGAAAGGTGTATTGGTCAATCTTGGTAATTTAACACTTCAGGTATCAACGCACTATTGATTGGAAAACAGTCTGTCTGCTGCCCCAGTTTAGCCATCTGTTATGAATGTTCACTGTGTTGCCACTGCTTTATTTCTTGCCCAAAGAGCATCTGAGCCTGTTGTTCTGTCTGACATCTTGTTAAAAGCCTTTTCAGCCCTCGTATATTTGGAAACTATAATTAGGGTTCAAACACTGGCATCATGATTTCCACATAATGCGGTGGTTAGTAGTTAATAAAAAAGTATTCTAAGCTGGATTTAAGAAGTAACTGTTGTAATGTTCTTCAGTATGTAGTGGTTAATGGCTAGCCAATCATCACATTCCTCCTTTCAAAAGGACAACGGTTCGAGAAACAAAATGTTGTGTTCGAAAAAAAAATTGTTCGAAAAAGAGGACAACGGTTGCCATGCAATTGTCGTTTATGTCGTCATTCGAAAAAAACGGGGGGGGGGGGGGGGGGGGGGTGTGGATGCATTTTTCAAAGAAGGGTATATGATCCAGTCCTTTCCTGACAGCTTTCTAAAAGATTTTTTTAGCCTTCGTTTATTTGGAAACTATAATTAGGGTTCAGACATATGCATCATGATTTTCCAGCGGTTGATTGTTATTAAAGCAATATTTCATAGGCGTATATCAGAAGTAACTGTTGTAACGTTCTTCAGCATCTAGTGGTTAATAGTTACCCAATCGTCCAGTTCCTCCGTTTTAAAGAACGACAGTTGCCATGTGATTGGTGCTGTTTATGTCGTCATTCGAAAAGGAAAAAAATGCATTTATATTTCTGCTTTTGTACTGATATGGAATAACCATGTGCTGATTTGCTTGATTCAGGGCAGCATGTTGCTTTGCATGATCCTGATCCAGAGCCTGGTGTAATAGGACTTATAAACACAAAAATGTCACCCATGACAGTAGCTCGAATTGCTAGTGAAGATGCACGAGCTATTTGTATGCGGGAGTACGGATCAGCTCCTGATGTTGACATCTATGGAGATCCGGATTTTACGTTTCCGTAAGTCCCTGTGTCTGAATGCTTGATACCTGCCTTTGCTTTAATTAAATGTCATCACGCTTTAGCGTAGGATTCACATGCATCTCTTGTCACATTTGACTTTTTTCTTCCTCATCATTTTCAGTCAATTTCTTGCTTGAACTCTTTCTAATATGACCTTTAGTTGCTATTCTGGTCTTGTCACTGTTCTAGTTCTACTTTAACCACTGTAATGACTCCTTTAAACAACCTAATTGTATTGCACCGATCATCTGGTTGATGAAAAAGTATTTGAACTGTGGAGAGCCTCTGGATGACTTTCTGAGCAATTCTTGAATATTCTTGGTTCCAGATACGTTACGCCACATCTACATCTCATGATTTTCGAGTTGATGAAGAATTCCCTCCGTGCAGTACAGGAACGGTATATGAACTCTGATAAACATGCACCTCCAGTTCGAATCATAGTTGCTGACGGAGCAGAGGATGTAACTATTAAGGTGTGACTTTACCTTCGATTCCCCATTCATTTTTGTTGGAAGTTTTTAGTGTCAAACATGGTATATGAGTTCTGTTTTTTGGGGCAAATTCACAAGCTTACAGTTTCCACTATTTTTTAAGGCATATACTAAATCTTTCTTTGTAGTACTTGTGCTACAGGCAAACAATGTAAAGGTAACTGTAGAGAATTAACTTCATGAGTTGTTATTGAATAGAGTGATGCTAGCCTTTTGTGAGCCTGATATGCTCATGTAAGATGAATAATATTGTAGTAGAGAGAGGTGGTTTTGCACCTGACCTTGACCTTGGCAATGGGCTTTTTTGTTTTGCCATGGTACCTTGTGGTAATGTCACATGTCAGCCAAGGGAGTAAAGGAGATTTGAGGGAAATTGACTACATTTAGTTCTTGCTAGCCTAAGGATTCAAGCCATCAATTCATGCGAGTTGGTTCCTTTTTTTTTCTGGTTCTAGGCAAATGCAACTTAGAGAGTTTTAAAATCAAGCACCCTTGATGATGCTAACAAATAGCCACATCAAACTAACTAACCAAACGTCCTTTTTGTCAGAATTTTTGCGCTCCTTAATTCTATGATTCGCCATGAACATATCCGTATCTTATGCAACCTATATCAGTAAACTCATATCTTGTGCACCTGCCTTCAGGTCTTCTGCACCTATATCTGTAAACTTTGTATCTTCTGCACAAATATCAATAAACTTCATATCTTCTACACCTGTATTAGTAAAGTTTAATAGTTTCGATTCTTCAAGTTTTGCATGACTTGTTCGACTAATAACCCTCTTTTGCAGATAAGTGATGAAGGTGGTGGAATACCAAGGAGTGGCCTCTCAAGAATTTTTACTTATCTCTATAGTACAGCAGAAAACCCTCCTGATCTGGATGAACATAATGAAGGAGTAACTATGGCAGGATATGGTTATGGGATCCCTATTAGTCGTCTTTATGCTCGATATTTCGGTGGAGATTTGCAGATCATCTCTATGGAAGGATATGGTATGTCACACTCTACACTCCACCTTTTATGTTTGTGTTGATGGCTCCTATTTTTGTAAAGTGAAACTGAAGGTTAAATTCTTAACATTTAAGACCTTGGAAAGTTATGCTAATTTGCTATGTAGAACTTAAAACTCCTGAAACTTAGATGTTCATTCAGCATCACAGCTCACAACTACTATACTGCTGCATCGATTTCCATCTTGAAATACATCATAGCTACACTCTGGGAATTCAGTTGGTCATTATTTGAATTTTCCCTTTTTATGTAGGAACTGATGCTTACCTCCACCTATCACGGCTGGGAGATTCAGAGGAACCATTGCCTTGATCGATTGGGAAGAAACCATTGCTGTAATTAGGACTCTATTGCTTCCGCAATTGCTGTGCTGGTATGCAAATATAGTTCCGAAGGCCAGCCAGCTATATAGTTCATCTGTTCGTGTTGTACCGGCAAGCATCTTGCTTCTGATTTCTTCTGCTATTATAATTGTTGAACCTCCAAAAAACGGTTTGCCCTCGAGCACCTGAGGCATTTAGCTTGAGTAACGGGATTCGCTATATGCCATAAGTCCGTAACTCCAAACCGCATATTTCTAGTTTCAGGAGCGTGAATTGATCACCTCCTTGTGCGACATAATCTGAGGATTGAGGAGTGGTCTTATTTCACTGAAATCCAATTGTGAATGCTGATGTTAAAATGAGCACACTCTGCAGAATTCCTCGTTTCTTAGTACCAAACGCCCGACAAATTTGAAACTCACTTGCTTTTTCACAGCCCCAGGGTCAGTCAGTTTCATCCACATCAAAAGTCAAAACTGGCTCCCTGTAGTCCTGCAGCCGCCCGTGGCGAGCTGACCTTCGTCGCCACCACCGCTGTTGGGCCTGACCGCCGCTCACGATTTTCCCTTTTAACCCCTCCGAAACAAGTCTTCTCTTGTCCATCTTTCCTTTTCTTGTCGCCTGAAAAGGAAAGATGGATGACACGCAAGTTTAGGCCCAGGAGGGGGCGCCGTTTTTAATCCACTTCTGGCTACAAGACATTGTGCAGAGAACATTACGTTCTGGCTAGAAGCACAAAGTAAAGACGCCTGAATGGTAAAATTGCTTGTGGCAGATGGTGTTTTCGTTTCTACAAGTTGTCAACAATCTACGAAGATTACTAGTTCAACAAACTTGCAGTGAGCACTCAAATGTATGCGCATTCAAAATTTCCCAAATAAATTTTAGCGAACACACAAACAACATGTGCCCAAATGTTAGAATCGCGTAAACTAGATACTCCAGTAGATCTTTCCATAGACGGGAACACGAAAGGAGCACGAATTGATCTGATCCATTCAATTTAACGGATCGCCCCCCTCGGTCTCTGATTTCCTCTTGTTTCCTTGGCGGAGACGGCGCCGGTGTCAAAACCAACAAGGACTCCACCCGCTCGGCCCGACGGCTCCCCCAGGCCCCAGCGTCCGGGGCGCCGCCGGCGAAAATCAAACCCTAAGCCAGCCCTCCGATCAACAGCCCATCGGCAATGGGCGAGTGCGCGCCTCCGGCGGCGGCGGCGTCGCCGACGACGGCGAAGACGTCGGTGTGGTGGGACATCGACAAGTGCGCGGTGCCCCGCGGCCGCTGCGACCCGCACCGCATCGCCCACAACCTCATCGCCGCGCTCGCCGCCGCGGGGTATGCGGGCCCCGTCTCGATCGCCGCCTACGGCGACGCCGCCCGCGTCCCCCCGCCCGTCCTCGCGGCGCTCTCCGCCACCGGCATCTGCCTCAACCACGTCCCCGCCGGTACGGACTCTCCCCCTTCCCTTCCTGCTCACTCCATCGCCGCCTAAGCAGAGTGCGCTGGCAATCGGATTCACTTACTTATGATATTCTTTTCCTACCCTGACGATGCCAGGCAGCAAAGACACGAGTGAGAAGAGGATGCTTGTTGACATGTTGTTCTGGGCATTCGACAATCCTCCACCGGGCAATTACTTGCTTATCTCAGGTGATCAGGATCTATCTGATCTCCTTCACAGGCTTAGGATGAAGCGTTATGATATCCTGCTGGTAAGACCCCCCAATGGATCATCTCAGGCACTTGCTGCCGCAGCTAAGAAGGTCTGGCTCTGGGAAAACCTTACAGCAGGAGAGCTGCTGCTGCCAGAGCCGCCGCCTGCAAGAAGTGTGTTAGGTTGCAAGCTGAACACAAATAGTTCGGATACATTGAAGTGCTCGCAAAGTGAGGTTTGCTCTGAATATGGTAAAGCTGATAGTAATGAAAAGGCAGGTAACCAAAATAGAGTGAGACCTCCTCAAAAGTATGTAAAGAAGGCAAGTAGTTCATCAACTCCTGTGGTTACTCAAGATCGAGTAGGGGCAGCTGGTGGAGTTTCTGAAAGTAATACAGGAAGGAAATTAAGTGAGATAGACCATTCTTTTGCTTCATCATTATCATCATCAAGTTCTGACTCACCAGATTGTGCCAAGGTGGGTACCTCAGTTCCATTGGAAATACCTACCTTATCCAAGTTGCCATCTCAGAAATCTGTGTTGTCTACTCGTTCGCAACAAGTGGAAGCAACACACAGATCCACACCTGGGGAGAAACCTAGCACATCGACCGAATGGGTGCCAAGTAGCGGTCATTATAATCAAATGTCTCAGCATTTGAGACCACAGGATAAGCTTCATCCTGAGTTTACAACAGGTGGTAATAAGGGAAAGGCAGCCAATCGACCTGGGGTGAAGCCACTTCAGAAGTATGTAAAGAAGACAAATGCCACATCTGGTTCAGCAAACAAGCAAGTTGGTTCTGTTGGAGTTCATGACCATCCTATAGGAAACGGCACAATTGGGCTAGACCAAGCTTCTGTTTCATCATCGCCAACTTCTGCTCTGTCCCACTCATCAGCTCAAAAACCTGTAGCTTCTGCCCTTTTGCATCAAGTGAAAGCACCACATGAGTCGATCCTTGGTAAGAAGCCTAGCCCATCAGTTGAGCAAGCGAGAGCACCACATGAGTCCATACTCGGTAAGCCTAACCCATCAGTTGAGCAAGTGAGAGTACCACACGAGTCCATCCTTGGAAAGAAACCTAGCACATCAGCTGAGTATGCATCAAGAGCCAGAACTCATGGTTTTGATGTTACTACCACCAATTATCATGCAGCTTGTCAGCAATCACAACCTTCTGAAGCACATAATAAGCTCCCCTGTCACTCTAATATGGGTGCTAGTAGTGGAAAGTTAGAAAATGAATACGAGCTCAATAAAGATCAGGCCAATGTAAGATGGATAAATGTTTCATCAGCTTCAGCAAGCAATGAAACAAATCCATCTAATGGACTTCTTGGTAATTCTAAAGGAAGCACTTTGAGCTATTCAAGTCAATCTTTGTCAGCAATATCAAGCTCTAAATCACTTGAGAGCGCAAAGGTGAATGGCTCAAGCCTGCTGTTATCAGCTCATAAATCTTTATTGAACAATTATTTGCATCAGGATGAAGCAGCATCTGATATCAAGACTAGCACATCATTTCAGTGCACAGCCAAAAATGAAACTTTTGTTTTTGGTGCTAGTAGTGGCCAGTACGATCCCACATACCTGCAGGCCCAGTCTTCTCTGCTACCAGAGGATCATAATTCAGGTACGCATCCTCATATTGAGTCACATAGAGGCAGCTCTGCTTCACAATCAGTGGCACATAATGGGGTTTCTTCTGCGCAAACACAAACCTGGTCCAGTGGCTCAACTTTTGATAGTTTGGATTATATTTGCAATGGCTTTAGTAGACTGAATATTTCTGAATGCCCTAGAGGAACTGTTGAGAACAGGCCACCTTTCCAAGGTGCACATACTAATGATCCTTCTATGGGAATGCCAGATATTTCTGGGCATCGTACAGGTCTTCACGAGAGCAGATCATGTTTTCACCCTGATTCTAACACCAGCTGCTATTTGAATCAATCTAGTAATCCTCAAAGTAGCCATCCTCCATGCAGCGATACTTGCGGAGCTGGGCACCAACCTAATCGATCCAGTGACACACAAAATTATGGACATTCTGGAGATAAGCCAGGACATCCGCCAAATTCTCCTAAGAATGAAGTTACTATAGGAATAATATTACATGCTTTGGGCATACTGAAGACTGAAAAGATATACCCGACAGAATCAAATATTGCAGACTGTATATGCTATGGAGAGATGAATTTAACAGGTTTTGATGTTAAGAAGGCTCTTGAACTGGCCATTCGACATGAAGCTGTTGTTATGAAGAAATTACTACAGAATATGCCACTATTTGTTGCAAAAGATGAGAGCCTCTGGAAATGTGTGAATGTAACAAATAGCAAAGCAAAGAATCCCATGGAGGAGCTAGAGCTAGTTCATAAGTACATAACATCCACTAATGGCCATTCAGCAATAATGAACTCTCAGTCAAGGTGAGGCTTTGTAACTTCTGGTATGTGGCAAATCATTTCATCTTTTGTTCCCGAGTGCAGTTACATATCTGCATCTCCTTTGCTGGTAGGTACCAAGCTGCAATGATCTTGAAGAGATCGTGCTTGCAGCACTGCGCCCTCGGCGATATTCTCCAGGTTCTTCATATTGTAATTGTTAGGAAGAAGTGGATTGTGCCCCATTCTTCAGGTTGGCAGCCACTGTCCATAAACGCAACAGTGGATACTGATGCTACAGGAAAAGTTAAGTCTTGATACTTTTCCTATGCTCATGTCAGATATTTTGATGCACTGATGAGTGGCGGCCAGAAAACATCTTTGAAATCCACTCACCTAGATGTTTTTCAGAGGTTGCATTATGGTCTTTGTTCTAGGCTAGCCATCAGATGCCAGAGTATTTTGTAGCTGGAGCAATATGTGGGTGTTAAGTGATATTTGTGTGCCAAAGAGAGCTGTGAATACCCTGCTGGTCCTGCCCCAAATAATATACGGAGCAAAGCAGGTCCCAATTTTGTAACATTTGCTTTTAAACCTCCGGGTACTAGGGTCTGTTTAGTTTTGACGGTGGCACTGACACAATTGCACAATCTCCTACTGTTCTGAACTGAAGACAATTTACAGAAGCTTGTGTGGTCTTGTGGAGGCAGAGAAGCTGTTACCTGCTGTGTCATACGAAGGTAGCAGCTGCTTACCTTCTTCAAAAAGTATGGCTCCGTGTCCGTGGCCCCTTCAGGCTTCAGACTGTGTCACCTGTGTACTGTTTACAAAGTACAACACCTCATCTGCACTTTTTCCAGATCATGCAAAATTCTCTGATGCATTCGACTTTCCTCGCGTATTCCTGGTATTCATATGCATCTCCTGTATGTGGGGAGTTGTTTGATACCCTTGGCTAGCTACTGTCTGTCCTGTGTGTCTGGTTGCATCAGCAGCGATCCATGTGCAGTGAAAAGACTGACAGACAATTTACAGTAGCAGCTCACCTCACATTCTCTTTTGTAAGTTTTCGATAGGATAATGCACACGATAGGAGAATCTTTATATAAGTTATATTATAAATAAGAACGACGAAGCGGCTAGTCTGACAGGCAGATAATCAGAATTACAGACGAAAACCACTCTGCTGCTGTTGCTCAAGCCTAGACAAATCTACCAGTAAATGATCCTTTTCTTATGGACGATGCTATCTGCAAGAAGGCGGCCGGCGGCGATGCTCAAGCTGAATCGAGGGTGAGTGGTGAGCAATCATGTGTTCATGCCGCCGGCGTGCGGGCCGGACCTGAGCTCCTCCAGCGCCGCCCTGGCCTGGTCCTGCAGCAGGTCGATCCGCCGCAGGTACACCTCCAGCTCCCGGATCCGCTGCTGCCGCCACTTCTCCCCTTCCATCGGCAGCCCCGCGATGGCCGGCGGCGGCTCCAGCCCCAGCGGCGCCGCGCTGACGCCGCCGCCGATGCTCAGCATCGCGCGGACCATCTCCTTGAACAGCGCCGCCAGAATGGGGTTTTCAGCGCTGCCGCCGCCCGTTACGGCCGCCGCCGCTGCCGACAGAGCGGCCGGCATCCCGGCGGCCGCGGGGTCCATGCTGATGCCGCCCACGCCCACGCCGCCGTCCATGGCCTGCAGCCCGGGCGCCGGGAAGGACGGGAGCGCGTCCTCCGTCATGACGGGCATGGGCGCCGGCGGCAGGGCGAGCGTCTCGGCGGCCGCCGCGTCGGCGGGGAAGTCACCCGTGCGGCGGCGGCGGCCGCGGCGGGGCCTGGAGGTGGGGGACTTGGTGGAGTCCCCGTTGGCGTCGATGGCGGCGAGGGGGACCCCGTCGTGGGCACCGCCGCCGCCGGCGGCGGCGGCGGCGCCCTCGTCGTCGGAGTCGCGGCCGTGCTTGTCGGAGTCGGGGCGCCAGATGGTGCGCGCGATCTCGAAGATGGCCTGCTCGTGCGGGGGAGCGGAAGGTGAAGCTGGCCCCGGCGACGCGGAGGCGCTCGACGCAGTTGCGGTACTTGCGCTTGAGGCGGCGGATCTTCTCGACGAGCTGGTTCTTGGTGAAGCCGGTGTTGAGGCGGCGGCGCATGTCCTCGTAGAAGGGGGTGGTGTCGTACTGGTGGGAGGCGAAGGAGGTGCCCCGCTGCGCGGTGAACTCGGCGAAGGCGCGGAGGATCACGATCTCGTCCTCGTCGGTCCAGAGGCGCTGGAAGAGCGGGCGGCGCTCCGGGGCCGCCGCGGCGGCGGAGGCGGAGGCGGGAGCGGCGGCCGGGGACGAGAAGACGGGGGTGGGGTGGGGGTCGACGGGGAAGTCGAGGTCGTCGGAGTCGCCGTTGCCGTAGGCGTCGGCGTCCGGGAAGGAGGAGGAGACCATGGCGCCGGCGGCGGAGGGGTCGTCGACGGTGGGGAACATTAGATCGGATCGGATCGGGGTCGGAGCGGAGGAGGGTGGAGAGGGAGGGGATCGATCCGGCTCGAGTCGGGGGGCTAGGGTTGGGGGTTTCCGCTGGACTTGGGCTCGGGTGGGGTTCGTTTTGGGTCAGCCAGCCAGAGCCAGGCCAGCCTACGCGGACTTTGGACTGCGGCGTGGTGCGGGCGCCCCCGTCCCGGCGGCGTTCGCGTCAGTTTGTTGCGCCGCGACTGAAAGTGGGCCCGTTTTGCAGGGAAGGAGGCGGAGATTGCGACGGGTTCAACTATTCTGCGGCTTTGCGCACACCTTTTTTTTTTTTTTTTGGGGTACCTAAGTTCTACACGTGACAGTGGCGTGCAATTGCTTGGGTCCTCGTTTCCGTGCGTTGTGCGAAGGTCAATACAAGGGCAGGCCACCACTGGTGAGCGCGGCAGTGGCAAGAGATCCTCATCTGCAACTTTCAATTCCTATTATTGTCAAAGTACAAAAGAAGTGCATTACACACGATGGGTTCAGTCGACGCGACCACTTTCAGAACAGGAAGTTGGGTCCACATGCTACTGCAAATGAAGTTTGAGTTTGTACCCAAAGCTAGACATTTAGTTATAGCCCTTTCTTAAGCCTACTTCAATGGTTAGCTCTTAGCTAGCTTATAAAATATTTTTTACATATTTTAATAGAAGAGAAACAAGAGCTATCTCTTGATCAAGAGATAGTCTCATACATGCAATTCGAGATTATGTGAGGATAACATGTGGGGTCATTTATATTATGAGCTATGTGCTAAAGATCATTGGAAATGTTGTCTCTTAGAGTGCTTAGAGCTAGCTATTAGCTCTTAATGGAGGAGGCCTTATGAACTTTCCTCCATTGTGAGAGAAGACGCAGTAGAGAGAAAAGATGTACTAGTAGCTTGGTTGGGCAAATGGCTACTATTATTCTACAACTGGTTGTTTAACCCATGCACTTTGTCGGTTTAAGGAACCCTAAAATGAAGGCCATTTAGCATTGTGCAAAAAGTGTAACACGATTAACAGAGGGAGATGCTGAATTAGAAACTAGAGCCGAGAGTTGGGATTGCGAAGGTGGGGAAAATGTACCAATATGCTCACAAAGGGACGTGAAGGGCTGTCAATTCGCGTCAGGTAATACAAAAGAATGTCTAACAGCACGAGCCAGCTGATCTTGTACTCTTGTTGGTCAGACCTGCAAATTGGTTCATTTCATTTTCTCTCTCTCTTTTTTATTAAGGGGAAAAATGGAACATTTCTTCCAATCCTCAAATATGTGCCTAGGCCCAATCTAATATTTCCATCGACCCGTAAATTGGGCCCACCCAAGCCAGGCGGAGATCCAGTTTTTGGGGCTGCTAGGCTTGGCCCAATAATGTAACCGGGCTTATATTTTGGGGCTGGGTTCAAGTTCAAGCCGGGCTGGGCCGGCCGGCTTTGCTAATGTCGTCTGTTGTCTGCCATTACGAGTCTGGTTAGTTTGCTTCCAAGATGTGCCAAGCCAAAATTAAGGCAAGTCTAAAAACTTTGGCTACCAATTGGTTCATCGACAAGAATTTGGTATGTCAATATTTTTAGCCAAAATCATGGCACGTCACTAGAAACTTCCTAAAGGTCAATATCAAAATTTTTTGCCCTAATTTTGGCCTACCCTAATTTTGACAAGCCAAAATTTGGGCTTGCCATGGTTTTGATTGGGCAAAAATTGGTAGTGAACCAATCAGGCTCTACGTACGTGTGGCCAGAAAGAGGCATGAAACCATATACTGCAGATAAAAAGAGTCACGGGCTGTAGAAGTAAATAGCAGAATCGTGCAAGGGAGACCAAACACTTAGCACGCATGCCATCTATCTTCCCCAATTTAGCAGTAATCTTAGCCCACAAACAACACCTTTTTACCTTATCAATCAGGCACTGATCAGTGCGGTTCCTATTGGACCATGCATTCCAGTAGCGCCCGCAACATCTCCCTTCACACAAGCAACCAGTTGCTACTCTGCTTTGCTAGCTCACAACATGATCATGATGCATCCGCGAAGTCCATTAGTCCAACCTTGGGTTGTCTGTCTGTCACACGTATATATGTCTCTTGGAAACAAAGCAATGCAAGCAAAATCCCGCCGGTCCCTTCACTTGGCATGCCAAGCAAATTAAAGCGAGCGAGTACATATTCATACAGAAAATATATATAAAGTGGACGACAGAGACCGGCCGGCCTGCATGTCATCCCTGCTTAAAGCATGCAGAAAGGCCATGGACCGATCATATCCATGTCCCCAAGGAGTGCAAGCAAACCAACACCGCCGACCCGGAAACAGATGCACGATCCTTCCAAGCAACACCGTTCCAGCTCCTCCATCCCTGCTCGTCCACAAGCTGCCTGCTCTGCTCCCTCCGATCCCCTAGCATCTATCATCTTGCAACCGCGTTTCCTACTCCTACCCTATAAAACAATCACCGGCGCCATCCAGTCCGATCACATCCCCAGACAACACCAATAATCCACAAGATCGAGCAATCACAATTCGCAGCCACCAGCAAAGAAAGAGAGGACCACTGGCTGAGCTACTAGCACCCATCAGGAGCAGACGATCACCGACGATGTCGTCGCCGACCATGGCGGACCGCGCGCTACGCGGGATGGCGGACCTGATCAAGCTCCTGCCCAGCGGCACGGTATTCATGTTCCAGTTCCTAACCCCACTGGTCACAAACAACGGCCACTGCAGCGCCTCCAACAAGGCCCTGAGCGGGTGCCTCGTGGCGCTCTGCGGCGGCTTCTGCGCCTTCTCCTCCTTCACCGACAGCTACGTGGGCAGCGACGGCCGCGTCTACTACGGCGTGGTGACGCGCCGGGGGCTCCGCACCTTCTCCCCCGACCCCGACGCCGCCTCCCGTGACCTGTCGGCGTACAGGCTCCGCGCCGGGGACTTCGTCCACGCCGCCCTGTCGCTGCTCGTGTTCGCCACCATCGCGCTGCTCGACGCCGACACCGTGGCGTGCCTGTACCCGGCGCTCGAGGTCAGCGAGCGCACCATGATGGCCGTGCTCCCGCCAGTCGTCGGCGGCGCCGCCGGGTACGTGTTCATGGCGTTCCCGAATAACAGGCATGGTGTTGGGTACCAGCCCACCCGGGCCACCGAGGACTTCGAGCAGCACAAGTACTAGCTAGTACTAGCTGGCTAGCTGCTAGCCGACGATATCGTGTGTGCTGTATCAGTGTGTGATCGGTTGTGTAGGGGGTCTCAAAGAGCAGGGAGGGACTCGAGTCCGGGGGTGTGCTGTGTGTCGTCGTCGTCTTCGTGTTGTAAGTTTGATTTTACAGTATCAGGTTTGCTTGTATTATGGGTACGTGCTTCTTCGCTCGCCAACTCCACCTGACTGTCTGACTGCAGGCTCTGCTTACTGCTGACGACTTGGCTTGACACCCGTCCCGTCAGGCCTTAGCTTTTGCTTCCACTCAACGCTTGCGCTCGCTTCGGCTTCTCGAGTACTCGTAGATGCTGCGGTGCGTGTGTGATGCACGAACACGAGTACACGACCTAGGAGTACATTATAAGTGGGCTCAGTTATCCATTAGGATTCATATCTTTGCATTCCTGTTTGTCCAACTGTTCTGATGTTCGAGAAAAAGGGAAACCAAAAAAAAGGGGAAAGAGATGAACAAAGCCCAAACACATTTTATTGGGCCGTACGTCCTGAAGATTATTCAGCCCATCAACATGCATCATGATTATATCGTCATGAAGCTGATTGATCTCAAACAGATGCCAGTCAAATGGAAAAATGGTTGACGCTGAAGCTTGTAGGAACTGTACTGTACTTGAGACAAATCGAATACAAATAATGCCTAGTAGTATTTTCTCTGTAAGGACAAAACAAAGCTAAAGGCTACAACTGCGGTGGGCGACTCCTCCAAGAGTCACCCCACCCCGTCTCCTATCCACACAAAAGCTGTCGTTGCATGCATGCATGCGCATGGACATGGGGTTCCGAAGTCCGAAACAGAACGACAGCTAAAAACCTTTGCACCAGCTAATGCGCGCGCGGCCATGAATTGGGTCGCGTGATCCGACACAGTAGTGACACACGGTGATCTGAGATGCCCGGCCCTCCGGCTCCGGTGGATCGATCCTAGCCGTGGCTGCTACTTGACGATGACCCAGACGGCGTAGATGATCCCGGGCAGGTATGCGAAGAAGGAGAGGAGGAGGCAGATCCAGAAGTCGATCTGCATTACATTCATTCATGCATACGCGTGATCCGTCCGGAGAAACTAAATAATTAGGAACACTACAATAATCATGCATGCATGTTGCTGCATAGTCGTCTGACAAGATGATCGAGGCATTCATGGAGCCGCACTCACCTTGATGCCGTGCTTGAGGAAGACGCCGAGCGGCGGGAGGATGATGGCGAGGATGATGCGCACCACCGTCACCGCGGTGTCCGCCATTGTCGCCGCACGGCAGTGGCGGAGGCGGAGGAGACCGGCTGGCCTTGGCCACCGATCGGCTCGCCGGGGAAGAGGGTCCTTCTGTTAGCCTGGGCGCGCGCGCGTGCGTGTGAGAAGAGACATGCAGCGATGGCCACGGGGTGGGGAGGGACAAAAACAAAGCCGGGGGCCGAGACTCCCGTGTCGAGATTCATGTTGCAAAAATAGACAAGGAAGGAACGATAGCCGGGAGAGATAAGAACGGCTCCATCAGTGAAGAGAGAAAAAAAGGCGAGACAGGACGACAAACAAGACTACAAGAGACGTCGCGCCCACGGCGAGTCAATCCGCGCCAATTGGTCAAACCAAGGATCCAATCCAACCACGATCTCTCCAGCAGTCTAGTACAGTAGCAGTCTTCTAGAAGCCCAACACTCAGGCTTGCAGTACAAAAGCCACAGACGGCATCGCGCTGCAAAGTCTGACGGACGACACAGACCGACAGACAGTCCGACCCCTCTCTCCCCCCCCGCCGCCCGCCCCGACCGAAGCGCTCGCGTAGTCGCGTTCCCCGCCGGCCATGGCGGCGGCGGCGGCGCTCGCCCTGCCCCTGCCGCTGGTCGCCGCGGCGCTCCTGGCGCTGGCGGCGGCGTGGCTGTGGGACTACGCGGTGGTGCGCCACCTGTGGCGGCCCCGCGCCGTGGCGGCGGCGTTCAGGGCGCAGGGGGTCCGGGGCCCGGCATACAGGTTCCTCAGCGGCAGCAACGGCGACGTCATGAGGATGAGGGCGGAGGCGGACGGCGCGGCGCTCGACGTCCACGACCACGACTACCTCCGCAGGGCCACGCCGCACTTGCTGGCCTGGAAGGACAAGTATGGTATGCACATGCTCTGCTTTCCAGACGTTTCTGGTACCCTGTATCTTTGCTGCTGCTTTTGCTTCCACGGAATCTTGAATGAACTCCAGCCCAGGATGGAGTTTGGAATCTGGTAGGCAGCTTAAATGGATCAAAAATATCATGTTCTGTTTTTTGTTCACAAAAGTAGTATGCCGAGATTTCTGTTTACCAAGCACTAGGAAAGCACAGTTCAGTTCCTTTTGTACTCATGCTTGACCCACGAAAACTGCACTTGCTCGAGTCAATTCAACACACTGAAACAAAAATACTGCGTATAAGGGAAAATTTACTCGCTTAGATTCTAGAGACAGGACTACAGTTTCCGTGGCTTGGTATAAGTAAAAATACAAAGGTCTACTCTCCAGTACACACTCACTCCATATGGTACTGAAAAGTTTGATTATTTTTTTTTTCTATTCTTTCCTTCCAGGGACGAAGCCAGGAAAAAATTTAGGAGGGGCTCAACAAAAACACCACTTAGATTTTGGACTTCTATTTTGTTAGATTGCTGGTTTAATAAACTTTAGCCCCTCCTAGTGTACACTTTTCGGCTGAAATTGAGACGAAAGACTACAGGGGCTTCCTTGGCAGCGCGGCCGTAGGGGGGCTCGAGCCCCACCCGCCCCACCGCTGGCTCCGTGCCTGTTTCCTTCAACGGTGTCTAGGAGCGCCGTTCCTATTTTGGTTTGGTTCGCAACCGCGAATCTGCCTCTTCGATTACGAGTCGGTGAGGCAGATTCTCTGGAACAAGTCCGGGCATTTCGTGAAGACCGATGCACACCCGACGATTCTGGCAATGCTTGGCAAAGGGCTGGTTTTGGTGGAGGGTACCGACTGGGTGCGGCATCGGAGGGTAGTTAACCCAGCTTTCGCCATGGACAAGCTGAAGGTGATATCTTATAATCTGCTTAATTTTAAGCTCCAGTTTCCCACTGGCCATAGTCAACTCTAAACAAACGCCTTTACGGTTCTGCAATGAAGTTGATGACGGCGACAATGGTCAGCTGCGCTGATTGGTTGATCAAGGATTGCGAACAGCTAGCATCCAACAACAAGAGCGGGGAAGTGGAAGTGGAATTCAGCAAACACTTTCAGGAGTTGACAGCAGAAGTTATTTCCCGTACTGCTTTCGGAAACAGTTATAAGGAGGGAAAAGAAGTCTTCCATACACAGAAGCAGCTCCTGGCACTTGCCTTGGCAACTCTCCTCAATTTGCAACTGCCAGGATTCAAGCAAGTTACTTTACTCTTTTTTTTGGTAAATAGTATCCTTACTTTTTATTTCTGTATATGCTCATGGTTTTGTTAACGAGATCTTCGCTTTTTAGGTATCTTCCTACTAAAAGCAATAGATTGAAGTGGACGCTAGAAAACAAGGTAAAGATGACGCTCATGGAAATCATACAGCCCAGGTTAGCATCGAAAGGAAGTGGATTCGGAGATGATCTGCTCCGCTTGATGCTTGAGGCTTGCTTCATGACAGAACAAGGAGAGCGACGAGATGAGCTGACCTTGACAATGGATGAAATAATAGATGAGTGCAAGACGTTCTTCTTTGCAGGGCATGAGACCACATCCCATTTGCTTACATGGACTATGTTCTTGCTCAGTGTGAACCCAGAATGGCAGGAGCGTCTACGAGAGGAGGTTCTGAGAGAATGTGGAAAAGCAAATCCTACTGCAGACATGCTTAGCAAATTGAAAGAGGTACCGTGCATTCCCTATCTACTTTTTTCTATTGTAATACTCATGATCTTTGATGTCTTCATTACTATAATGTGACATGTGACCACAATATTTGTCATATAAAATCCAGTTGTAGGCTTGTAGCTAACATATAAATTGATATTGCAGATGACAATGGTGCTTCTTGAGACACTGAGACTCTATGGCCCTGTTATGACCATGATAAGAAAGCCTATCTCTGATATAAGACTGGGAGGCCTCAGTATACCTAAAGGCACTGGAATTGTGATACCTATTCCAATTCTTCACCGAGACAAAGAGGTCTGGGGTGCCAATGCCAATGAGTTTGACCCCCTACGATTTGCAAACGGGATCACAAATGCAGCAAAGACCCCACAAGCTCTTTTAGGATTCTCAATAAGGCCAAGATCATGCATCGGTCAGAACTTCGCGATGCTAGAAGCAAAGTCAGTAATGGCCATGATCCTGCAGAAATTCTCCTTCACACTTTCCCCAAAGTATGTGCATGCACCAACAGATCTTATAACGCTTCAACCTAAGTTCGGGCTTCCCATAGTTTTGAGGCCACTGGACGCATCATGTTAGATTGTTGTATGCATAGCCTATTGGCTGAATTTATGACGTGTAATTGTGTAAATATGTATGAGATAGCTGTGCTCGAGAGAGCTCATCATGCACCAAACAATTTACCTAAATAATGTAAACTCATTACAAAAAACGGGGGGGGGGGGGGGGGGGGGGGGGGCTATCTACATGTACTTGAGATATGCCTTGTTATGTATAAATATTACTAAATACTTTGTATTCAAAATTGATTGATTCTAAGTTGAGTTACCTGAATTTCCAAACTTTAGCTTGGCCAGGTAGGTTGAATACTGCTGAGGTGGAGTTCCAATGAGCGGGCATGTAGAGAAGCACACAATCTCTAAGGAAGGTTCAGTACCGTATGTTTGTTCAATCAAGTTTGTGTTAGAATAGGATAACATGATTAACAATACATAAATCTCAGGATCTCTAGTCTAGATCTAGATCACGCCTAACTCACTGATTAATGTGGAATCTTAGATCTTAACACTTACCAGTGTTTTCTCTGTTCATGCTTGGGTGTTGATGAAGTAGATGATGATGAACTTGACGTAGATGTAGAAGAACGGGACTCCGAGCTTCCACGCCTTCCAGCACCTTAGTGATTGATAGGATTAGAGTTAACAATAACCCTAAAGGCTAACTCGTGATTAACTCACGGATTAGGGAAACCAGGGGGTTTCCCCTTAGTTATATAGTGCTGTAGACGTGGGGCCGGGCCCTTAAATGGGCTGAGTTTGCCTTCCAATCAAAGGCAACTAAAAGGGATTAGCCTAGGATTAGGCTTGGGCCCGAAGGCCCAAATAGACTGACCGAGGTCAAAATCCAACATTCTCCCCCTTGACCGATGGTCAATAACTTATTCTTATAATATTCAACTTTATTGATCACGTGAAGGTGGATATACACAGATCAATAATCTCCCGCTTAATCGAACAGTCTTAATCTTAAAACTTACTTGTGTTCGTCTTATGTTCACACTCAGTATAATAGCAAAACCCAGCGAATGAGTCATCGGCAGACATGACAGACATACCGGGACGTCATTAACCAAAGTCCACTATAGTACCTTGATAGAACACTTACTAACTTATTTGGGAGTTTATTAATTCGGCCTCATCCAGAATCATATTTGAGGTTAATCATCAAATCCATACTAATTTCGCGAAAATAGGATAAGATACAAAACCTTCAATTAGTCATGTTGCTAGCAACTTACTTAAAGCACTAAATTGACTTGATTCTGGGACCCTTCTTTCATAACAATATATTTGTCAATGTACTCAACACCATCAACTATATGTCATTACTTGAAAGGAATACTGTAATCAAATACAGCAACATTGATTTGGAATCAATGTTAACACATTAATAATACCGGAATATAACTCATATGCCTGTCTAAAACATGCCATACAAAATTAGCCTTAATTATGCTAATCTTGTTTTAGAGCTTTCTGCAGAATCGCTCAGATCCGTAAGAGTGAAGGACGTAAACTTAATGTGCACAATTACATCCATACACTTTTACAAAACTTTATCTGAATAGTACTTAATTAAATAAGCATGTTAGTTTGGTGCATTAAACTTTTATACACCTTTTCCAGTGGACCTCCCCTGGACTAAGACTAATAAAATTTGTCAAGCATTCCGGGTTGTCATGCTAAGTCAGTCACTTATAGATCTTAGCATATAGCTTCTAATTGAAGCATTAGGAACGTCTTCCTATTTAATTAGACTTAACCTTTATACTTATGATAAATAGGCATAGTTGTGTATGCATTTACATTTTATCACTTCAGAGCTACTCTTAATATTTGCCCTGTAGTGACAATCCTAATACTCATTTTTTTTTTTGGTCCCATCTCAATGTTATGCTCCCCCAGAACTTAATAGAGAGCTTCACTAAGATGCATCTTATGATGAAAACTTTTCCCCGTTGTTGGAATGCAAACTTAATAATGTTAGCTTTATGGAGAAAACATTCACCTTAGAGTATCAGGATAATAATTAATCCACCTTAGCTTTACAAATGAATCATGGTTGCCCATGATACACACAAAATTATTGTGAGCTATGAACTTAGCATCTTAGCTTCTTTTGCAATCACTTTCAAACCTGTAGACCCTTCATAGCCTACTGCTTTGACCCCATCAGAAAATTGCTATGAAAAGAACTGTTCTTATATTAAAGTTCATAGACTCCTTTATCGCCTCTTCATAATAGACTTAAAATAATTGAGGCTCTCACTTATGTGCCCAATACTTAACTTATCATTAAACATTACTTATCTTTGTTGTGGTTATACAGCTAATGTATATCCTCAACAGAGTTAGATAAGGAATGGAGAAAATACTTATGGCACGATATAAATATATATGAGAAAATCATATGTGTATATATATTTCATCTTAAATCATCAATACAGAGAAAACTTATCCTGTATCTCATTAAGATTTTCTTCTCCCCCATTTCCTTTCTTCTTAGTGAGCTTCCATTGAACTCTGAACAATCAGAATATTAAAAATGTCGAACCATAAACTTATATGAAGTAATTTACAATGGATGCTCTTTAACTTATTTATCTTTGGCACGACATTTACTATATCTTCCTTAGATACCACTGATGAACTTCCCTTGCTAATCTAGCCCACATCAGCGGTGGCCAGAAGATGAACTAGAGAAGCAAAGCTATGATTAAATGTTCATAAAACAGCGGTGGCCAGAATCATGAACATAAATCATACTTCAACCGTCTCTGATTCAAAATTGAACTAATCCACAACAGCGGTGGCCAGAAAATGGATAGAACAACAGAACCAGTGAAAATTATCCCGTACCCAGCGGTGGACAGAATAAAGAATAAAATCACACTGACTTATTTGAGGCAGTTGGTAATTGTGGAGTATGACTCCTATTACGATGGTATTATATCTCGCATTATAAACTTATTCTTAATTGAAGCAATGAGATGTAGCGAGTATTATAAAACTTATTCTTAATTTTGCCCTTAAAACTTATGGACAATAAAATATTATGGGAGAGGAAATTATAACTCTACTAGATGAGAGCAAATTCTTAACTAGTATTGTTAGCAGGAGCATCTCAAAACTGATGAGACATTCCATTCTCCCCTTCGAATTTGTGGTCTAAACGTGAGTGTGCCACATATTCGACAAGGTCTCATCACTTCTTAACTCATTTAACTTAAATAACAGTCAAAGACAATTGCGATGAAAAATAAGCACTTAAAAGAACTTGATGATGTATAATTATTACTTATTGAGAACACAAATATCCAGAATTTCTCATCGCAGAAACCAAATATGTTCATTCTTAATCTAAAGTACACCATCAGCTAGAAATAAATCTAAAACTAATGACTTAATGCTAATGCGAAGCACCAGAGTCTTTGACTTTGATGAAGTCTTGTAGAATTTGCTCCCCTGAATATCCCTTCCTTTAAGGTCGATGAATACCTGAAGGAGGTTTAATATGTGTAGAGACACCTGAGTTATTCCACCAAAATGGGTGGGAACAAATAAACTTAATAAAACTTATGAGACAATTTAATTACCTCTCTTCTGAAGCCATGTAGCTAATCCGGGGCACCAACTTTGCATGTGTCCGGGTTCCTTACAAAAGTTGCATACGCCTAGGGCATAATTCTCAGGGAGGGACGCACTGATCAAATGCGAAAGCATTGAACTCGAGGTATGAATCCCAAGCACTTCTAGCATTTCAGCTATGTAGACCATGTTATTAACATGCGCCCTTAATGCACCTTGACCATTGTAACGTGAGGTCACTAATTTCTTAACGAGGAAAGTCGCTAACTTATGCTTATACATTTCCTCAATTGAGTATATAAACTCCTTAACTGATAATTCCTTACCGTTGATCTCAGTAGGAAAAGAATCTCTCAAGGCCTCAATGACGGTTTGCCTAATCACCATCTTTGCCAAGTCATTTGATCTCTCCCATTTTTCTGAATTTGAGTTGTACTCATTTATCTTATCATCGTAATTTTGAGTTCCAACCGCTGGAGCAGTTGGCTTATCCTCACGTAACGCATAATCAAGATCCAAGGTCTTGAGAATGCCTAGCACATCCAACTTCCAACTGGGGAAGTTCGTGCCATCATAATGCTTAATGGTGCTTAGCAACTTTGTATAATCAACTGAAAAATTCATAAATAAAACATGTCTCAGTAATAGCACAATAAGATGCACATAAAGGCATGAAAATAACCCTACGGTGGTCTGATTAAAATCACGCAAACAAGTAACAACTTGCAATCACCGGTGGGGAAAACAAGCGAAACTTGACTTAAACTCGTAATTAAACAACGGTGGTTGAATTAATCACAAGTTTACTCTAAATGAACTTCCCGGTGGTTCCATTCAAATAGAGGCATCTAAATGCACTTGGTGGAAAGAGAATGAACTTTCAGCTTAACTTATGTCAAAAACAAATAATGCAAAGTTTAAACTTAACTTATGTGAAAGCATGACAAATCTTAATCATAATAAAAATGCTAAAACAAGAGCATCTCATAAATAAACTTATTCTAAATCTAAACTTAAACTTAAAAGATATTTAATGGTAAGGTAAAACAGTGCAAGAAAATAAAACATTGCACAATAATATTAACAGGCTCATGAAAACATAAAACTTATTTTATGAGCGCATGAAAACTTAGCATTTCTTAATTGCATAGAAGTAACAGGCATAAAACATGACATAAAACTCTACTTATATATATCAGTGCATAATTAAATAAAACTTAAATAAAACTTAATAGCTCAAAACTTAATTTGCAATTAAGAAATAAACTTTCACTGAAAATAATGAGCCAATGAAAACTGAAAGGTCAAAAACTTAAAAATACATCTTAAATAAATAGTATAATTTAATGCTTAACTTTCTTATAATTTATACTTAATGCGGAAGCAAAAAAAACTTAGAACTTAAATCTTAAAACTTAAACTTAAAACTTAATTTATTAAAAATTTAAAGATGAAAAGAAACATCAATCACTTAAAAGTTTACTCATGCAATAATTAACTTAACTTAGTGCTTAAATAAATGTGAGCTTAAAAGAAAAGAGGACTGAAAACTTAGATAAAAGATAAACTCATTTCAGCCCGTGACTAAAATTCGGCCTAAAACAGGCCCATGAGCGTGCGCCGGCCTCTTACTGCGCGCGCAGTCCACAGCGGCCTGCAAAACGGCCCAGCGGCCCAATAGACGCGCACGGCCCAGCTGACATGATTGGCCCATCGCGTCGCGCAGCGCAATGCGGCCCAGCCCATTATGCGTACGCCCGGCTCAGCGGCTTGGCGGCTCGGCTTTGGGCTTGGCGCGGCGGCTCGCGGCTTAGGAGAAAACCCGGCCTATACTAAAACGCGCAGCCAACTTACCTTAACGGGCCTTGAGCCCAGCAGCGGGCGGAGCAAGCCGGCGCTGAATTTGGCCCAGCTCGCGCGACCTGCTCCCCCCACGCCCGATTGGAACCGTCCGTCCGATCGGACGGCTAACAGCGGCTGGACTGGCTATAAGAGACCGAAAATGGCGGGGGGAGGGGAAACCCTAGACCATTTCTCCCCTCCCTCCCCCGAGCCCCCTCTGCTCAGCCGCTGGCAGCGACGCAACGCCGCCGCCAGCCCCCCTTTCTCACCTTTCTCCCCCGCTTCCGGCGAGCCTGAGTGCGGTGGAGTCGAGAGACGCAGCTCTCTTCTCCTTATGTGCCGCAGACGGCTCGGCGGCGCACCACCCGCCGCTCGCCTTCTCCCTTACCTCCGGCCAGCGAGAGCAAAGCCCAAGCCCGGCGCTCCCTCTCTCCAACACGCCGGTGCTCCGTGGGCCCTCTCTGCGGCGCCGCGTGCGTCTCGCGCGCGGCCCATCGAGGGGCTCCGCTGGAGTACCAAGGCGCTGCGGCGAGCCTAACTCGCCGGAGTTGAATCGGGGGCCACCGGCGTCCGTGCGTGGCGGCTTCTCATGCCACACGCGGCCGGGGCGAGGTAAGCCCCCTTGTCTTAGAACTGAATTGGGTTAGGGTTAGGGTTTCGGATGGGGCATCTGAGATTTTGTTTTGAGATTTGCTTCCTCTTATAATTTCTCTCGATTATTTCTTATTTCTGAGATTTGCACGATATACATGCATAAACTTGAGCGAAACCGAGAGTGATGTCATGTTTGACTCAAAACCTAGTTCGAAACATCATGGCTCGGCTAAAAAAAAAAATTGCACTGGGTTGATCAATACTAACCAAAAGCATGAGTATTAACTTAGATGTGTACTGATTCGCAAGAGAACTTAGCTTAATCATGAAAAACACATGTAAAACTTGACTGATCTCGTGATCTAGGCATGAAAACTTACTGACTGAAAGTAGAACTTAACGTAAACATGCTAAATCTTAATTGAAACATTACTGAGTAAATAAAACTTAACTAAATCATGATGGCTTAGATGAACGTGAACATGAACAGAGGCTTAGGGGATCAAGAATAGACTAGGGGGCGACATGATACCAATTGTTAGAATAGGATAACATGATTAACAATACATAAATCTCAGGATCTCTAGTCTAGATCTAGATCACGCCTAACTCACTGATTAATGCGGAATCTTAGATCTTAACACTTACCAGTGTTTTCTCTGTTCATGCTTGGGTGTTGATGAAGTAGATGATGATGAACTTGACGTAGATGTAGAAGAACGGGACTCCGAGCTTCCACGCCTTCCAGCACCTTAGTGATTGATAGGATTAGAGTTAACAATAACCCTAAAGGCTAACTCGTGATTAACTCACGGATTAGGGAAACCAGGGGGTTTCCCCTTAGTTATATAGTGCTGTAGACGTGGGGCCGGGCCCTTAAATGGGCTGAGTTTGCCTTCCAATCAAAGGCAACTAAAAGGGATTAGCCTAGGATTAGGCTTGGGCCCGAAGGCCCAAATAGACTGACCGAGGTCAAAATCCAACAGTTTGTGGCTAGCTGAATTCAGCTCCGTATAGATAAAAAACCCAAGATGTTCCAACTCTGCTTGAGAATTTTTTTGTCCTGTTGTGCTTCTTCCATGCAAGTTTGTGTCAGCCGAGATTTGCTTAAACTGTTGCTAAAAGATTGATTTTGGAATGGAGTAGTTTAGAAATCAAAGATGTGCACAAAGCTGATCATGGAACTGAACGGTCATGAGTCAATCAGAATGTTGCAAATTTTGAAGCCAAATCAGCAATTGCCACGATCCTTAACTCGACTTCACACTTTCCCAAGGCATGCGCACAATCTTGAGGCCACTGGCTGTATCATGTTAGATTATTGTATATTAGCATACTAGCAGAATCCTACAGTGCCTAGACAGGCAGAACTTTACTACTATTTCAAAATTGTTAGTGTCATTCAGCTAAATGTCAACCCGAAAAACCGTAAGACTAGTTGAAGAAAAAATAGCTATATCTACATTGTTCAGGCACATATTCTGTGATAGACACAGAACATCCATTATCAGTGGCTATCAGATTCATTCTTCTAGAAGATAAGGCTGAAGAATAGTGGCAGGAAGTGCAATGTAAGTGGATTGAGAAATTTGGATAACAATTTTGTCATCATAGATGACGTACATACTATTGGTGACAATAGACTTGTTATGTGGCAATAATAAAGCAAGAGTACAAGATGTGGACATATTCTGTGATAGGCACAAGAAATCCAGTATCAGTGGCTATCAGTTTCATCCTTCTAGAAGATTAGATTGAAGATTAGTGGCAGGAAGTCCAATGTCAGTGGATTGAGAAATCCAGACGGAAGTACCACCTTCCACTAGGAGAATGAGAACACCAGTATTGAGTGAGTATCATGGTTCTGAACAGCACAGATCAATGTAAATTGTCTGTATCACTATAGGTGCCGTGCCGAGTAATGCAGGTAACTTTTCCGTGGTCTTGCCAGCTTATAGTGGATACTATAAGCAGTGGCGGAGCCACCAGTATGGCGAGCCATGGCGGCAGCCATACCAGCTAGCCGACGAACCTCACATCATCCCCGGCGGCAGTTCCCTGCTGCGCCATGGATGGAACATGCGAGGTCAGTTCTTTGTGAAGGTGGAAGAATAGGTAACGGTTGGACTACGTGTTTGGGCCTTTAGAAAGCTGGGCCGGCCCATCACTCACTACTACGCCAGCCCACAAATAAAATACAGATTTGTTCTAAAAGCAAACAAAATACAGATCATCCGTCGTCAAAACAAGCGGCACCGTTTGTATTAAGAAAAAGAATACGCAAATTCAGTTTACAATCGCCGCACTTAGTGTTTGCACAGTATATTCATATAATCGTCAACTTACCAATACCTTATATTTTCATACAATTGTAATTCAATTAATGCATATTCGATGAATATATATATTAAATTATAACCTTTCATCATATTATATTTTTATACAATTAAATAGCAATATGTTCGCCATAGGTAGATTTTAGTCCTGGCTCCGCCACTGACTATAAGTCGATATCTGCTATAATGTTCTTGCTCAGTGTGTATCCAGAATGGCAGGAGAAGCTTGTGAAGGAGGTTTTTAGGGAATGTGGAAAAGAAAATCCCAGTGGTGACAACCTTAGCAAATTGAAAGAGGCAAGAAAACAATTCTATATGTTGATTCTTTTTTTTTTCATTTCAGTTTTTAAAAGAAAAAAAACTCGACCTGCGAGGGGCAAGCCGCCCCCCGGGCATTGTACGTAAGAAGAAGGCCTTCTCACACAGGCCGAGAAAATCCCCGAACCCCGGCCCCGCCCAGACACTAGGAAACGTAACCCGTGAGACTCCTACCTGGGCCATACACGGTCCTCAGGCCGACCTGAGCCATCTCTTGACTAGTGCTTTGGCACACGGGACCAGCGAGGGGATTTTTTTTATTTTCCACAAATTATGCATCACCCAGGAATTGAACCCTGGGTGGGAGCTTTCCAGCCGGTGGCCTTTGCCACTGCACCGTGAGCCCCTTTGCCAGTTTTTAAAAGAAAGAATATTTTCTTGTTCACATATATGGAACAGTTGCGTGCATTACGATCTTTGATTGTTATGCTTTTTTACTAGTGTGCATATATTCAAAGGTACTCGAAGACATTATCAGCTAAGTACAACATGACTTAGTCCTGCTGTTTTCACACAAAGGAAAACTATGACAGATATGGCCATTGGAGAAAATAAAAATACCTAGAGGGGTTTGAATTATCATACCTTTCGCAATCATGCGCCGAGACAAGAAGATTTGGGGTGATGATGCAGATGAATTTAACCCATTAAGATTTCAGAATGGAGTCACAAAAGCAGCAAAGGTGTAACACCCCTGGTGTTTAATGACATGTAATCATCATGGTCAAGCTTAGTACATCTCTAAAGATCCTTTGGAATGAGGGAAAAAAATCTCTCAAAAAGTATAAGTGTATGTATTGATGTACTTGAGCCCTTGCAACAAATCAAGGCAAAAGAAGGAATTTCATTTAAGAACTTCAATGTTGGCCAATATAAAAGTTGTTGATCTTGAAAAGATGGACAATTTCATAATTGGAGCTCCCTCTAGTTTGGAGTGGAAGATGCTCAAAATTGTGGTCAACTGCAAAGTCAAACCTTGTTTTCAGCCAAGACTTGGATTTTTCTAAGTCTGGAATCAACATGGTTTTTCTCCAACTTTTGGTCCTTATAACTATTGATCTCAAACATAGTGTTTCACCAACTATGGCTAAAATGGAATCTCTGAAGTTTGAAATTGTGAGTGATCATCGTTTTCAAGAAAAATTAGAACTCTAGATAATTTTAAATTGCACCCAAAGTGGGCCAAATGGAATAACTTTCGAATCTCTGAAGTTTCAGTAAAAGGGGCTAATTTTTCGCCTGTACTTCGAACTTCATATCTTTCAAATGGTTTCGAATCTGACAAATCGGCAATAACAAAGTTCATCTCCTTCATGTCCTCTCCAACTTTTATATCGGGCAATTGAAAAGTTTCTACACGAAATTGGGAGAAAATCAGGCTCAAAAGAAACTGTTTTCGCGAGCGCTTAACTGAACCTGTTCATGTCGTGCTTCAGGCTGATCGAGCAGAGTTCCTCTGCCACCTCGCCGTTGACACGCGTCCCTTGATTCCTGCTGTTGCTTCACGCCAATGTCGACCAGCAGAGCTGCAGACCCTCGCCGCATTCTCCGTCGCTGTCGCGCCGCAGCAGAGAAACGGCGGACGCCGTGACACGCCGCGCCTGGCCAAACACAAGCCGCCAAAGCCAGCCCGCCATCATCAATGCCTGGCCCGTAGCCTTGAACACGCGCCGCGCCATGGCCGCCCAGCGAAGCTCCGCGTGTCCTTCACCGTGGCAGCGTTTCCTTGACGTCGAAGCGATCTCACCGGACCCTTCTCCGCCTATAAAAGGCCACCATCCTCCCTGTGCACGAGCTCCGCCCGCCATTACAGCTCCGCCGCCGGGCTGCCGGCGCGCACCTACGTCCGCCCCTCCCCATCGCCTTCCGAGCCCCTCAACGCCTTCCCCTACCTCCACTGCCCCTCCCCAGCAGCTTAACCCTTTACCCTTAGCTTCCGCCACCGAGCCCGCCGGAGAAGAAGCAGGGGCGGCGGCGCCACCACTGCTCCGCCGCGAGCCCTGTCCACGCCACCTCCGGTGTCCGGTCTTGAATTCAATGAAAAATCGGTCTTAGGTGAGCCCCTCTTCACCACTAGCATGATCACTTTGAGCCCCGTGGTCCACATCGCCGGAATCGAGCTTCCCTTTGCCGGCCGGACCTGAGGACCACGTGATCAGAATTAGAAAAGCAGCAGGGTCCCTGGTGAAAGATGTAGGGACTTGTTCGTGAACCTTTGAAACTTCTAGGGGGTTATCGGTAAAACTGTAACTTCAAGTTTAACATGAAATCAGTGAACTTGTAAAATCAATTAAAAATCGTATAAAACTCATAAAAATACAAACTAAATTTTGTTGAGTTCCTGGAGAAAGATTCTAACTTTTATACAAAGCATGTATATGTGTTTTCTGTAAAGTTTTAGATTTAAAATTAGGCTAATCTTCTAGGTCAAATGTTAGATCTCTAAATCCAGACCAATTCTAGGCTCAAACTTTATATATGTTGTTAGTCATGAAAACTTTATATATGGCACTCAGATCTGTCTTTTAAGTGCTCCTTTTAATTTATGTAAGTCTCTGGCAGCTTAGAGTAAATCTTTTTATGTGAGTTGTATGATGATCTTTTGTTGCTCAACGTTTTACAGTAGACTGTGTATGTTCTATCTCAGCTCTGGTCAAAAGTAGGAGTGCATATAACATGTTTTACTTGCCCGAATGGTTAATAGCTGTTAAAGAGTGAAATATTAATTCAACTAGTTGTACTGTGTTAGTTAAGCTGAGAACTTTAGAAACTGTTCTTAATAGCTAAATTATGATCCAGTAAAAATTTCACAGCACTTACTGGTCTAATTAATTTTATATGCTTTAATCTTGTTTCTAGCAGCTTTCTATTGCAATAATTTTATCTTATTTTATTCTGTATGATAAATTTCAGAAAATTCACAGTAGGATGTTGATCGTAAGAAGTCTTTGAAATAAAAATCTCAGCTCCAGAAAGTTTACCAAACTTTCCAAATAAATCTGAGAAGTTAATTCATGCTTGAAGTGAACAAATCTTTTGCATTTGCATCTCGTGTAGAAGTTAATCACGCTGACGGAACGTACGAACTCGTCCCAGAACGTGAAGAGGAACAACAAGAGGAGCAACTGAATGTGATTGAAGTGAGCCAAGACCCGAACTCGAATTCGGAAGCGCCCAAGGCGAACTCAGAGCAGGAAGGCAAGCCCCGGAGCATAATCCTAACCTTTTTTCAAACTTATGCAATATTATTGTTACTTATATTTGTGCATTAAGTTTTATAGGAGTTGATTGAAACCCTAGTTGCATGATCCTAAGTACGTATGTTCAACTGCTAGTATGCCAGGTCGTATAGTTGCCATGCTAAATAGGACCATGGTAAAAGTCGAGTGATTTCCTGTCACTCGCGAGATATAGGAGTTGGTTGCTTTACTTATGCTGGAATCATAAGGTCGACGGACGGGGCTTTGTGCGATGTTTTTTTATGTCCCGTCTGACAAAGAATTTGGCTAAGGTCGAGAAGTGTGGCAGTGCTGGTCAAGTTTTTAACGTACTAAACATATGTCGAGAATATGGTAATTGGTAAGCTTAGTACCTGATTGAACTGGTGCGGGACTTTATCTCTGCTCTCTCTGAAAATGTTTCCCTAGCCTGCAGCATGTGGGTGCAAGTGCGGCCATGGCACGACGTCGTTCCGGGGACCATTGGGCATTGCATCCAAGGGAAGTGGGCCCTGATCCCAACCCGGGGATTGATGGGAACGGATTATGAAGCGTGGTCCCGTCGTGGAACATGTGGATCGTGTGTTTAGGTCCACCTTGCAAGGTTAAGAAATTCGATTTGAATCGTCTGTTTCTCGCAGCTAATGAGACTACCTGACCACTTTGCTACATTAAGTAGGAAGAGGAATGATGATGATGAAAAATATTGGTGCTTGAATTAATTGCTTGCCACACCATGCTTGCTTAGAATAGCCGCTTACCTAGAAAGGTTAATCAACTAGAACTTGTTGCTAAAATTTGAAAGTAAGGACCCATTTATAGATGCTTTTGGCAAAACAAACCCCTCAGTCAAAAAGCCTTGCATGTCTAGGAGTCCGTGGAGTATTTCCCACATGTCGGGTAAGCCTTGCTGAGTATTAGTATACTCAGCGTTGCTTGTGGCTTTGTTTTCAGGTGAGACTGTTGAAGTTTTGGTTGCTAGCTTGACTTGACCGTGCCAGCTCCCTCCGGGTTGGACGGTTGAGTGGGACACGTCCTCGATGGGCGAGGATCGTGGTGAATGATGTCATGGACGGCTTAACCATGATATCATGTATCATCGTTTAGTTCAACGTTTTATTTTCGCTGCACTTGAACTCTGAACTACCTTTGTGTTTTAAAGAATCGGTTTGTAATGAATAAATTTGAACCTTGGTAATGTAATATGTGGATCGTTGTAATCTCTGTGCTCGTATTCATACGAGTATTGTATGCTTTGTTTCGATCTCGAAATACGTGGTTGTATCGGGTGAAACCCGACAGACTTTCATCTTAATTCGAATTCGATTTAAGTGTCTGATCGCATTTGAGGCGATGCTTAGCACACTTAAGCGGAGTTAATAATTTGGACGGTTCTGCCACAAAAGGTTCCTCACGCCCTGCTAGATTCTCACAGTAGGGCCAAGGACCAAGGTCATGCATCGGACAGAACTTTGCGATGATGGAAGCCAAGTCAGTAATGGCCGTGCTCCTTCAGAAGTTCTCGTTCACTCTTTCCCCTGACTATGTGCACGCCCCAGTTGATCTGCTTACTCTTCAGCCCAAGTTTGGTCTTCCTGTTGTTCTGAAGCTGCTGGACGTATGCACTTAGATGATACTACTTCATGTTACACTGTCAAGTTTCAGACAATTATCATCCTCTGCTCTATGTGATTCACGAAGTGGGTGTTTAAAATAAGAAAACAGGGGAGTATGCCACTACTGAATAATACTCTCTTGTCCTACTCTAGATATCTCTTGGAGACTTGAACACTCAAAATTAGCATAGCTTTTTGCTCTGAAATGACTGGCAAAGTTATTTAATCGACAAGATTAAAGTTACTACTCATTTATAAAGTAGTATCATCTACAAAATCTAGCTAATTTTCGTCACCTGGGTAGACGAAAATATATAAAATACATAAATTTGCATGACAAAATTTATAATCCTAGACGAAATAATTTCGTCTAACTACTGAACGAAATCTATGAGCGGACGAAATTCAGCGGGTGCAGCCGTGTTCTGTGTTCGTGTGGAGCCTCTTCTCAAGCTATTTCAACCTCTGTCTCGCGGTGCAAAAAGGGGTAGAGAGAGGGTAGGAATGGAGAGCAGCAGCAGGCAATAAATGCGGATAATAAGGCCGCGTTTAGATGGCAGATGGAAAATTTTTTTGCAAAAGATTTGCCATGTTTCGCAAAAGTTTTCACAACAGCATTTATTGCATAGTCTTTAAAAGCAACATGCACCCAACCATTTGTATACAGCTACAAAAATTGCTATGGTCACACAATGTACACACAATTGTTCCATATCAAGTTTACAACTTGGTGTCCATACAAAGAGTTCCTGAGGTTCAATTTGAGTGTCACCAATTATTACACATGTTTTGCATACAAACAATATACAAACAATATCAAGTTTGAATGAAGATCAAATTGTGTATTCATGTCACAAAGGCAGGAGTAGCTGTGCCCTGTCATTGCCACTGCTGTGACAAATAGTATGCGTGTGCTATTTCATCGCGAATATGATTCATATCTATGTCATCTTCAACTTCATCGGGCGCATGATGGTCTGGTGCTGCCTCATGATTTATGTGCAATTCTTGATTACTGCCAACCGAAACCCCTACTCTAAAGTCGCAGTCCTCATCATCATGGTCAATGATATAATTATGCAGCACACAACATGCAAGAATTATGTCGGTTTGGATACCTTCCTGATAGGTGGGAATACCATGATAGAGTATTCTCCACTTCATCTTCAACACCCCAAATGATTGCTCGATGACGGACCACAGTGACGAATGGGTTCTGTTAAACACCTCTCTTTCTCCAGATGGCCCGGGTCCACGACGCCATAGTTGTTGATGGTACTTGTAACCCTTGTAGGGTGCTAGGTAGCCGGGGCGGTTCGGATAACCCGCATCAACCAGATAAAATTTCCCTGCATGTATGTTGCCACAAAATTTAAAGATCAGTACACACAATAGTCCTATTTTCCAAAGTTAGGTAACAAAGAATTTAGCTACAACCCATCTTTATCCAAACCATGACAACAGCAGGGTGTTTATCGAAACAGGCAGCAGCACCATGGCGGCGGTGCAGACATGCAGCAGCAGCAGGTTAACTAAGATTACTGAAAATTTTTTGAACCCAAACATGCAGCAGCATCAGGTTAACTAAGATTATGTTTTGCTGCTGTTTTAAAGGTTGGACGGGGGCTACAAACATCAGCCTTGTCTACAGAACCATTCAGCAGTAGCAAGTTAACTAACACAGATACATCCAACCATTGTCCCTAGAACCATACAGCAGCATGTAGCAAAAAGTTCTGCAGCAACAAGTTCACTAACACATATACATCCAACCATTCAGCAGCAGCAACATCAGCATTTTACTAGGATTTAAGCATGACAAAACATAGGATAATCAAGTTGCATTGTTCCTAAAATGTATAGAGCAACACATATACTTGGACTTGCCACAACATGCATATCCATATTAAGATATGAAAAACAAAGTAGCAACAAACATACCTGTTGGTGGGTGGGGAAGGCATTCCCGTATTTCCGTATTGCTGCCTGAAGCACGGTCCAATCATGTGCTGATCCAGGCACACCAGCCGCAACAAACGTGAAGCGCCGATCAAAGTCACATATGGCCAGCACATTTTGGGTTTTTTCATTGTTTCTATTGATGTACTGACCAACCTTTTCAAATGGAACAATAACGTCCACATGTGTGCCATCTATTGCCCCAATGGCATTGTTGAAATGTGGAGCTGACCTATGGTTGGCAACTTTGGGGTGGACACTGCTGAATGTGGGGTCCTTTGGTGCTATTATGTCTTTTGCAAGCTTTGTGACACAACGTAAGACATGGTTAAATTTGCGCCTAATGGTACCCTTGGATCGCTCAAACCTATTATCAGCTTGCCTAACAGGTTGTGCAGGGCCTACCATGAACAAGAAAGTTCCTAATGCCTCTCTAGAACTGCACTTTGCTGTTGACTTCAACCCATATTTGCTAACCAAGTCCTCATGTAAAGACTCAAACACATGAGGTTGCATCCTAAAAATGTCATAGCAAGCAGATGGACTACGCAATGTCCTCTCCAAAAAGTCAATGCCGCTCTCCATTATTTCCCTAACATTTCTGCTCGGCACAAAGTACTCCTCGTACATACCTCGGATGATGGCCTTCTTCATCAGTTTATCATTCTTCTGAGCATTCTCACTAAATTCCTTGAGTGCCTTGAACAACGGATGTTCTTTTCCAATAGCATCCTCGCATGCCTTGTACACATCTTCGTATGCTTCATCACTTGAATCATCTCCAGATGTATCACTCCAATCTCCATCGCTGCTGCTGCCCTCCTCTGAACCCTCGCTGCCCTCCTCTGAACCCTCGCTGTCCTCTTTCTCTTTCGCTTCATCAACGTCAGCTTCGTCGCCAACCAGCCCCGCATTGTCCCCACTACTAGATGCCTGCACCAAATAAATGGAAATTGGAACTAGTCACCAGCAGATATGACATTATACAACCAGCAAAATGACAAACCATATATCATCCTAATTGTAAACAGATAGGGGCAAATTTAGAATTACAAGATTATAGTACCACATTGGAATTATGCAATCAAATAAATGGTTCACACATGACATAGCACCAACGGTTGCAGACATACATAAATTATAAATCATTACATGAATAAATATATAATGAAGTGCAAGTTGTAGGTGTGCCAAATTTATTTACTGGAATCACTACTAATCCCTCCCTACTCCTCACTGACTAATAGGCCCTCCCTACCCCTCCCTCCCTACTCCTCACTGACTAATAGGCCCTAGTACCCCAACACAGTCACCCCTCACTAGTCCTTTTGCTGGTTCAGCCATCGCTGGTACGCTCTAGTGGTCCACGCCCTTGTAGCTTCAGCTGTTTCACATTCCATGAACGCAGTTTTCCGACACTCATCCCCGTTTAAATACTCTGTCAGGAAGAAGTATTCCATACTGTTAGCGCTGATCCCAGCATCTTTTGCTAACTGCAGGCACTACTTGCACAACCGTGTTTCTTGATCTTTTTTCTGTGCAAACTGTGCAGCGACACCCATCATTGTGTCCCTATTCCTGTCACCATTACTCTGATATGCAGACAGAAGCATCTTGAAAAGGTTAGGGAACTTCTTTCCTTTTTTTGGCTTATTAGTAGGTGTTGTAACCCGAGACTTGGTCTGTTTCTGGGGGCTTTCAGCCGTCGACTTTGTAGCTGTACTCCTTCCCCTCTTGCGGCTACCAGAAGTGGTTCCGGTCCCTATGGTGGCTGCAGCAGGAGGGGTTTCCTGTGACTCCACCAAGTTCTCTGTGGATGGTTCATCTGCAGATGCTTTCAAAACAGCGTCGAAGTCAATGTAGACGTCCTTGAACATTGCAGGAAGGAGGTCCAGCCAAGATGGGTGTTCAGTCTTCAACCGTGTCAGCTCCGAACAACTCTGTTGCAAAAAGGCACCATCAATCAGACACGACAGCTAATGAAAATTGTTGAAATGTAAATACCACGATCAAAATGAATATGTAATGGTACCTTTTTCAACTTGTCCCATGTTTTCTTTGTTGAAACGAAGGCACCGTTCTTTTGTCGGCCACCACCTGTGCCTGTTTGGAGAACCTTTACGGCTGCGTGAAACTTTTTCAGCGTAGACCACCGTGACCTGAGCTGGTCCTTACTATAGGGCCTGCCTGTGCGTTCTTTGAATAGCTGCACCAACCTGGTCCATCCTAGGGGCATCATTCTACCCTGATCCACGTAGCCTAGTTGACGGATTCCAAGCCATATCTCACAGAGGGCCTGCGTGGCGATATCGTCCCAATGCGCTCTAAGGTTTTCCTACTCACAGAAAACAGATGAGTAACCAATGCACCCATGAGCAACAGCAATAGGAGTAAGTAGTTTCATATAATGCAGTAGGCAGTGGTTTCACATTTAGTAAAGCTACTATGCAAAGCTACTATATGACATGCAAGAATGACAAGTATGAATCTGGTTGGGACATTTAGTAAAAAGGGTTGGCACTGATAATTCACATATTAAATACACAGAGTTCAGTCACAGAATTCATTCACAGATTTCATTCACAAAATTCATTCACATATGTAGTAAGGACCAAGCAGTAAAGATGGCCTCACCGTTGTGACATCGTCGGCGGCTCGCACGGAGGCCATTGATTGGTCGTTGCTGTCCATATCATGGACGGGGGGAGCGTAGTTAGGTTGGCCAAAAGCCTGTTGACCATGCCACCAGGCAGCTGATGACCCCATGTCATCCGTCCCCTAGTGGGTGGCTGCCAGGAGGGCGCCCCATGGGAGAACAGCGGACGGCCACCATGGCTACTGCCCTCGCCGTAAGGTCCTGTATACAAAGCATTATGACAAATGAGCGACATCAGATTTAGAAAAGGAAAGACAGGGTAGGAAAGCACAAAAAGCCCAATGCAACTCCTATGCATCAATCTTCATTATTTGGAGCCTTACTGATGGGATATATAAGTACAAATCATCCAACAACATTTCTTCAATTCTCAGCTCAAAATTGAAAAATGCAAAAAGCTGGAGCAAATGTGGCATCCTAGTATACAAAAATACTCAAATACGTGCGAGGGTTAACAGTTGCAGCATGTAGCATTTGATGCTAATGGTATGTAAGGTCCTGTGGGGGATATAGTACCTGGGTACCTCACGAGCAAGCCTGGCAGTCCACCAAAAGGGGGCGGCCCACCTCACCGTTCTGGACCTGAAGACGTGCGGGACAAGTCGGCGCACGGAGGAAGGATCTGGAAGGAGAAGTCCTGGTTGGAATAGGAATTATTGTAAAGAAGGAAAGGATTCTTAGAGATAGGATCGGATACAAACCGACTTGTAACCCTGCCCCCCGATATATAAGGCGAGCAGGGACCCCCTCAAAAAGCATCTCATAATCTCATAACTAGACACATCTGAACACATCTCAACAAGCAATACAACACCCCAAACAGGACGTAGGGTATTACGTCGAGTCGACGGCCCGAACCTGTATAAACCCCTGTGTCTGTCCATCCTAACCATCTTGCTTCCGATCTTTGCGATCTTCCCTACATTACAAATCACTTCCGTGGGCTACCCCGTGGAAGACTGACGGAGATAATATCACCGACAGTGGCGCGCCAGGTAGGGGATATCGCCGAGATCAATCTGGTAAGCTCGATGGATCGCGTCAAGATCTTGGACAGCTGCAACCTCCCGGACGTCGACGAAGTCGAGATCCAGTTCGGGGACGTCATCACCACCACCGCCTTGGATACCCAGGCGGCGGATGCAACGGACGCCACGGAGGTCTCCTCTCTGGCGCCGACTTCGGCCATCACGGCCCAATCCGGTCCAATCGCCTCTGATTGTGCCGGATCTACCCCGCTGAGTCCTTCGCAGAACGCGAAGACAAACCAGTCGGGAACAGATCTACAATCACTCGGTTCCGATCCGACTCCTGAGAGTCGCGTCGCCGAGTCATCGCAGAGCGTAAACGCTCAACCCACACGCGTCCAGAGCCCTGAGGTCATTGCTGTTCAGACCCCTGGCTTTTGCGCGCTTGCTCGGAAGCAAAAGATGAAGGACATCGTCCAGTCGGATGATTACTTCTCTGGGAGCGACTCCTACGGGCTAGATCTTCTGGGACCCTCAATCCTAGACGATCTGCCGGAAGGATACACGGTGTCCGATGCCTCTACAGAGCCGGAACTACTAGGATCACTCGGAGAATTGACTCCGAGTAGTTTGGAGCGTTACACGCCCACATCCGACTTCTCCGAGTCCGAGGAAGACTACCTCGCGCAAGAAGGAGTCGGATCATATTGTTACATGGTGGCGCCAGCAACGCCAACCAATCCTGTCTCAGAAGATGAGGTCACTCCTGCTGAGGAGACGACCGAAGCCAGGAACCAGCGTCGAGGACGCAATGCCAGTCGGGCGACTCGCAGAGCCGCACGACCACACGGAGCCGCCGCGTCAGGATCTGGTACTGCTCGACTCCAGGAGCCTCGCTCTGAAGATCATCGTCGCCAACGGGATCAACACGAGCGGAGGAGCGCCCGGAACTTGATGCGCGACGGCACGTTCGAGTTCAACGGACACGAAGTCTACGAGACACCGGTCCAGAACCTCGTTACTATCAACGAGGAAATCAATCGGCTACCGCCTAACACTCCGGGCTTGGAAAAGGTAAGGGCTCTCGTGCAGGCCGCCTCCGTCCAGGTTCACCAGATGCAAGGCAGAACGACCACCGACGCTCCTGAACCCGGTTCATCTCGACACCGGGCCGGCGGCGGATCGGGTCGTGATGAAGACCTCCGCACCACGATCAACAGAGATCGAGATGCAAGGGACATCATCACCAATAGCACTGAAGAGCGCCATCGCGAAGAACTCCGACGGCGCCAAGAGTATGATCGGGATCATGGAAATCCCCGTCATAACCCCAACAGAAGCGGTTACTCGACAGAGTCAGACTACTCTGACCTCTCCGGTAGCCCAAGGCGCGGCAACAATGGTGGTCGACAACGAGTGCTTCCGCCACCCAGGCGGCCGACTCCACCAAGAGATCGAACTCCACCGCGCAACAGAACCTACCGACAGGACCGAACTCCACCCAGGACTCGGAACTATCGGAGGACCCGTTCCCCACCTAGGGACCGGGATCGCAGGAGGGACAGCACACCCCCAAGAGCGGTTGACGGATCGGGTCCGAGCGATTCCCGCCCTAGAGGTCGGATCGGCGGATTCCAGTCGTTCACCGAGCGCTTGAGAAGCGTAACATGGCCCAGAGGCTTCAAGCTGTCGGATATCGACAAGTACGACGGGAAATCTGATCCATCTCAATGGCTTCAGATCTACTACACCGCCGTGCAAGCGGCTGGCGGCGACGAGGACGTGATGGCGAACTACCTTCCCATCATGCTCACCAAGGACTGCCGCAACTGGCTGGCAGGGCTCCCGCAGGACGCCATCGACAACTGGGATCAGCTTACCGCACTCTTCGTCGGTAACTATCTCGGTACCTGGGAAAGGCCCGGGAGCAAGCGGCTCCTCGGTCAGATCAGGCAGCGCAAGAACGAGACTCTGCACGACTTCGTCCGCAGGTTCTCGGAAAAGCGCAACTCCATCACGGACGTCACGGATCAGGAGGTGATGTCAGCTTTCCAGCGTGGCATCTCCGACGGAAGATTGATCCATAAGTGGACTCGGAAGCCACCCGCGACTGTCAATGACATGTTCCGGGTCGCTAGTACGTGGGCGGACGCCGAGATCGCGGAAAGAGAACAACTCAGCGAGATTAGAAGCCGCTGGGAAGAAGAGAACAAGACGACTCGCAAACGCGATCGCCGTGACGACGAAGAACGACACGACGATCATCGACGCAATGACAACCAACCTCGCAAGAAGAAGAGCGAGGGAGACATGGTCGCCGCCCTGGACCGGTCCAGAGGCCGGGTAACTCCAGAGGACTTCCAGCGCATGCTCGATGAGCAATGCCCATACCACAAGCACAAGCACTCGGCGCGAGAGTGCTACGGGCTCAAGCGAGCCTTCACCAGGGGCAACAGAGGCCCCCCATACAGAAAGAGGAACGATGGTTCCCCGCGAGACGACAGGCGAAACGACGAGCCTGATAATGACTTTCAGGAAGCCGACCGAGTGGTCCGCATGATTTACGGCGGACCAGAGTTCGAGTCAAGACGCCAGCAGAAGCTCACTCATCGCCAGGTCATGCATGCGAGGGAGCCACCGGTACCTGAGTACCTCAAGTGGTCGGAAGTTCCGATCACATTCACCCGGGAGGATCATCCGAACTTCATACCGAAGCCCGGGTCCCATGCCTTGGTAGTAGCCCCGACGATCCGCAACGTTCGGCTCACCAAGGTACTAGTCGACGGTGGCAGTGGCCTGAACATCCTCTTTGCTAACACATTGAAGGAGCTCGGCCTAACTACTCTCGATCTGAGTCCCCCCCAATCCGCATTCTATGGTTTGATACCGGGAGAGGGGGCAGAACCACTCGGGCACATCACGCTGCCCGTCACTTTCGGAGACCGGAATAATTACCGGACCGAGCACATGCAGTTCACGGTGGCGAACTTTGAAACTGCATACCACGCCATCCTTGGGAGGCCGGCGCTCGCCAAGTTCATGGCAATTCCTCACTACGTCTACCTGCAGGTCAAGATGCCAGGACCGAAAGGCGTAATCACCGTCTTGGGAGACGTCCGAGTCGCATACACATGCGAGCAGGAAACTCTCAACGCGGCAGCCGCCCTGGACATGTCCAAGCGCATGGAACAAGTACTGGCTGCATCACAGGAGGTGGACAAGGACGCTCTAGAGATCCCCACCAAGAAGCCAGCGAGAGAAGCCATCGCGCCAAGCAAGGAGACGGAGCTGAAGAGGATCTCTCTGGACCTGGACGACCCAAAGAAGACGGCCGTCATCGGGGCAGAGTTGGACCCCAAATAGGAAGAAGTGCTCGTCAAATTCCTAAGGGAAAACGCCGACATATTCGCGTGGAAACCATCCGATATGCCAGGTGTCCCAAGGGAACTTGCCGAGCACTCCTTGAAGGTCAATCCGACTGCCAAACCGATCAAGCAAAGGCTTCGTCGATTCGCGCAGGACCGCAAGGAGGCGATTAGGGCAGAAATTACGAAGCTGTTAGCAGCCGGATTCATTCAGGAGGTGTTCCACCCCGACTGGTTAGCTAATCCGGTTCTTGTAAGAAAAAAGAATAATAATGATTGGAGAATGTGCGTTGATTATACAGATCTCAACAAAGCTTGCCCTAAAGACCCCTTCGTTCCCCCCCGCATCGATCAAGTCGTTGATTCCACGGCAGGTTCCGCCCTGCTCTGCTTTCTCGATTGCTACTCAGGATATCACCAGATAGGCCTGAAGCTGGAAGACCAGATAAAAACCGCGTTCATCACGCCGTTCGGTGCCTTTTGTTACAACACAATGGCCTTCGGTCTGAAGAACGCAGGTGCAACCTACCAGAGGACAATTCAAGCATGTCTGGATCAATTGATCCCAGACATAGTAGAAGCTTACATCGACGACATCGTGGTCAAGATCATGAACCCTGAGGACATGATAGGGAATCTGACAAAGGTCTTCGAACGCCTACGCGTATTCCGGTGGAAGCTCAACCCGGAAAAGTGTGTCTTCGGAGTACCCTCAGGTAAACTACTCGGCTTCATGGTCAGCAACCGCGGGATTGAGGCAAATCGCGAGAAGATCACGGCCATCACCAAAATGCTACCACCAACCTGTCAAAAGGATGTGCAGAAGCTTACTGGATGCATGGCAGCGCTCGGTCGTTTTATATCACGACTCGGCGTTCGTGGATTGCCGTTTTTCAAACTGCTCAAGAAGCAGGACAAGTTCGTGTGGGATGAAGAGGCGAAGCGATCTTTTCAGGAACTCAAAGATTACCTGCAGAATCCTCCCATCCTCGTCCCACCTCAACCAAGAGAACAGCTCTACCTCTACATCTCTGCTACTCCCCGAGTGGTCAGCACGGTACTAGTGGTCGAGCGTCCTGAAGAAGGACACGCATATGGAGTTCAGCGACCAGTCTACTTCATCAGCGAGGTTCTGACCATATCTAAGGTACGCTACCCCCATGTGCAGAAATTATTATATGGAGTTCTTATCTCAGCAAGAAAGCTGAAACACTACTTTGAGGCCCATCCAATCTCGGTGGTGAGCGAAAATCCGTTAGGGGAAATTCTTCATAACCGAGATGCCAGCGGCCGAATTGTCAAGTGGTCAATAGAATTGGCCGCTCATCACATAAACTTTGTTCCACGTACTGCTATCAAGTCTCAGGTCTTGGCCGACTTCGTAGCAGACTGGACAGAAAACCAAGCTCCGGCTGACGACGAGATAGTTGAATACTGGGAGATGTACTTTGATGGCTCCCTCCAGATAAAAGGAGGCGGCGCAGGCGTGATCCTGATTTCCCCAAGTGGACAGGAACTAAAATACGTCCTTCAAATCATGTTTCCAGTATCCAACAACGCAGCTGAGTATGAAGCAGCCCTGCACGGTCTCCGCATCGCAGTATCTCTGGGTATCAAACGCCTGATGGTACGCGGGGACTCTGCCCTGGTCATAAACCAGGTAAACAAGGACTGGTCCAGGACCAACGAAAAGATGGACGCATATTGCGAGGAAATTAGGAAGCTGGAAGGGAAATTCTATGGCTTAGAGTTCCATCACGTGGTGCGCGACCATAACAAGGCAGCAGATGAGCTCGCTAAGATGGGGTCCACCCGTGAAGGCGTCCCACCCGGAGTTTTTATACAAGATCTTATCAAACCTTCTATCAAGATAAACCCGGATGGCACTGTCGCGGAGCAACAAGTCGGAGAATCCCCAGAGTCAGCTACATTAGTAGCAGATGAAGCGTTGGACTGGAGGACACAGATCATCGATTATCTGGACAGCGGCATACTACCTGCAGAGGTCGCAGAAGACAAAGATCTAAACTCGCTCCACGAACAAATCGTGCGGCGCAGCAAAAACTACGTCATCATCGGAGACAAGTTGTATCGTCGATCTGGAGCTTCCCAAATCCTACAAAAGTGCGTGAGTCGCACTGAGGGTATAGAACTCTTGACCGACATACACAAAGGAATTTGTGGAAATCACGCCGGAGCTAGAACCATTGTTGGTAAAGCTTTCCGGTCTGGTTTCTACTGGCCGACTGCTGTAGCAGACTCAGAGAATATCGTGCGGCATTGCAAAGGGTGTCAGTATTTTGCAAGGCAAATACATGCACCTGCACAACAGCTGCAAACCATACCAGCGTCCTGGCCCTTCGCTTGTTGGTGCTTGGATATGATCGGTCCGTTTAAGAAGGCTCCTGGTGGTTTTGACCATGTCCTTGTAGCTATCGACAAGTTTACCAAATGGATTGAGGTAAAACCAGTCAGAAAGCACACGGCAGCCAAGACCATCGAGTTCTTCACCGACATCACCCACCGCTTCGGAGTCCCAAATCGTATCATCACAGATAATGGTACGAACTTCGTAGCGCAGGAGTTTAAAGATTGGTGCAGCGATCGGAGCATCAAGCTATGTCCCGCTTCCGTCGCACACCCAAGGGCCAATGGCCAAGTCGAAAGAGCCAATGGCGAAATAATCAAAGCGCTCAGGGCCCGGATATTCAAGCAGCTGAAGCAACATGACGGACGATGGATCAAGGAGTTGCCGGCTGTAGTCTGGGGGCTGCGCACACAGCCGAGTCGTGCCACGAAGCAAACTCCGTTCTTTCTGGTTTACGGCTCGGAAGCTATCCTACCAACGGACCTCACATACGGCTCCCCCGAGTGGAGTTCTATGATGAATACGACGCGCAAGTGGCGCGCATTGAAGACCTCGATAGCATCGAGGAGAAGAGATTGGCTGCCCAGATCCAAGCCGCGCGTTACGCTCAGGTCCTGCGACGCTATCACGATCGATCAGTTAAGCAGAGGTCCTTTGAAGCAGGCGACTTGGTTCTGAGAAGGAAGCAAGACACCAAGGGCGCGCACAAGCTTGCGTCCCCCTGGGAAGGTCCATATATTATCAAGTCAGTCAGTCGCCCAGGCTCATATCGACTCATGACCGAAGATGGCGTAGACATCCCAAATCCATGGAACATCGAGCACTTGCAACGCTTCTACGCCTGAATCAGTTATGTATTTGTTTTTTATATTTTTTAGATTTATTTTTTCCGAGTGATTTTGGAGGGTAGTCACCCCCAGTTACGACTCGGCTCGTTTACAATGAGTTATCAATAAAGTTGATTTCATCTTTCATCTATTTCTACTACTCGCATTTCCTCTTTCGCGTCACGCACATAAAGTATGAGGGGAACAAACCTTAAATCGAGAGGGAAAGTACTCGCCAAGTCAAAGCTCTAAACGTACGACAAAGACTCTGCGGCATGAGACTGAGACCAACGAGGCTAATCTACTCCGTAACAGGTCAACCACTCAGAAATTAAGGCTAGCGCAGAAAGAAAGGGAGTTGTAGACCAACAAAAACTTATATACAAGAAGGATAATTATACATTGTTCAAAAACAGTACTGGTTCGACCACATACTACAAATATTTTTGTTTACTCTGCAGGGTCGCCAGCACCAGACGGGGCCGCTTCATCCGAGTCGTCAACAACGTCCTTGGACAGGGCGTTGGCGATGGGCTCGACTTCATGGAGCAGTCTGCCCACGTCGTCTTCAGAGGTACCGGCAGCATACCCGTGGCCGAGTGGCTCCAGGTCTGACGCCGGGAACAGCGACTTGAGCACTGCCAGGACATGGCCACAGCTAGCTTGGCTGATGGAGCAGAGCTGTCGCCGGAAGTAGCGCGGGAGCGCCCGAACGCGGTCGAGGATGGAAGCTGAAGACGATGACGCCTCCGGCTCGATCTCCTCCGCCACCACTCGGATAGCATCCTCCAGCGCTGTCTTCTCAGCGCGCAGCGCCTCAGCCTCGCCTTGCAGCCGGGCCACCTTGGCAGTGAGCTCTGCGAATTGGGACATAGTCCGATATCGATAATCTAAAAAAGGTTAGATCTGAATAAATTTTCATGTCTGACAGAAAAACAAATAAGGAAGAACATACCTCTGAGCTCGTGCACGGCCTGGGCTTCGTTGAGCTTAGCCTGCTCTACCTCCCCGCATAAATCGCGGGTGGTACGCTGGGCTTCCTCCAACTCAGCCTGTCGCTCGACTGCATCAGCTTCGAGCTCAGCCACTCGGGCCACCAAGGAGTCGGCCTTAGCGACTGCAGAAGTTAATTCTTGGATAACCAAGGCTTTAGCCTCGGCATCAGCAGCTAAGTCCTGCAAAAACAAGTCAGAAGACAATATGAATCAATATGCCAATGGTATTTGATATCAACAAGATAAGAAGTTCGGGAAGTACCTTGGCTATATGGCCCATGCGACGATGAAGGGACAGGAACTCCTCCAGAGGAGTCAGGGGAGCACCACCACCTAGGACGCCGACCGCCGCAGAAGCTATCTCGACCGTCGCAGTCCGGGGCTCCTCCACTGCTGCAGTCGGTTCAACTGCAGGAGCATGCTGGGGGCTGCCTTGTGGGACTGGCGGAGGAGTCGGCGACGCTGGTACAGGACTCGGCGGTGGCGGGGTTGGCTCCCGCTGCGACTCAGGTAGCGGACCCACAGGCTGATCGCTGAGAAGATCAGCCGAGTGGATCGGCACCTCTGGAGTTTGGATTGTTGGGGCTGCGGTCTCAATCGCCGACTGAGGCGGAGGACCCGAGAAGGGGACCTCAGACGGCGTGCTACAACATAAAGAATTTATGGATCACTAACAAAAAGCATAAAGGAAATCAAGACAAGTCAAGAATACTTACAGAGTAGAAACGCGCATTCTCAGGCGCTTTCCTCTCCGAGTCGGGGAAGGGAGGTCCCTCGGACTTGCAGCGCTCAGAGGCATCACTGCAAGGGGAGACTGCTCCGAGCTCGTGATTGGCGGCTGGAGAGACGGCTCGGCGATGCCAGCTTCATCCTTCTCCGAGTCAGACGACTCAGATATAAGGAGCTGCCGGCGGCTGGGCGCATCCCTGAACACGATCCCTGTGGAGATCTTCCGCTTCTTCAGAGCAGGAGCAGCCTTCCCACCACTCGGAGATTGCACATCGGGGGAAGGAGAGGATGACAGAGTGATATCCGAGTCATGCAGATCACTCTCACTTTCCCCGACTGCTTCTTCAGATCCAACGGCCCTGCGCCGACGAGGCTGATCCACTCCCTTTGGCATCTCAGGCAAAGGAGGGATGGATACAAAGGCAACTCGATCCTGCAAGTATTGGATTCAGTTTTGAGATTACACCCAATGGGTGGAATTGAAATAAAAACAAGAACAAACTGACTAAATACCTCAGGGCGTGGATTTCCCAAGTTGAACGCCGGAGGACAGTCAGTAGTCCTCAGCGACGTTCCAGGTGCGAAGAATTTGCCAAGCCGAGCGGCGGCTTGGACTTTGTCGACGCGCTCGGGGGCTTCGCGCGTGTTGTCCCCCTCGGCGTAATATTCATACGCCGGGTGAGCCCGCTGCTTGAGGGGCTGGACCCGGCGTAGAACGAAGTTGGCTGCCACTCCGACGGCAGACAACCCTCTGTCCTTCAACTGGGTAATAAGACCCAGGAGCTCCCGAACCTGGTCCATTTCACTCTCCTTGGGAAGAGCGGTCCAGGATTGGGAGGGGACAGGACGAGAATCGATTTCTGGAGAGATGGCAGGCGAGTGGTTTCCTACGTAAAACCACTCGGACTGCCACCCCTTATTGGAGGTAAGGAAAGGGATGTCAAAATACTCCCGAGTTCGACCCTCGCGGAGTTGGAGTCCGGCGCCCCCGACTACTAGTGGGCAGTCGGTGCGGGGATAAGGCTTAAGAAGAAAAAGATGAATGAAGAGATTGAAGTGAGGCTCTATCCCAAGATAGGCCTCACAGAGGTTGATGAAGATGGCGATGTGAAGGATAGAGTTGGGATTCAATGCGCAGAGGCAGATCCCGTAGTAATGCAGCAGCCCGCGGAGGAAAGAATGCGCGGGCAAGCCAAGACCACGAAGAAAAAAAGATTCGAACACCACCAAATCAGAGGAGTTTGGGGTGGGGAAAGACTCACCGGCGGCGGCGCGCCACTCGGCGGTTTGCTGATCGGGGAGGACGCCATCCATGACGTGCTGCTCGAGGCGCCTGGTGGAGGTGATGGACTCCCTCCACTCGGCGGCCCGATCCACGGCGACCTCGGCGACGGCCTTGCCCTTGGACGACCGGGCCCTCGCTGGTGACTTCTCCTTCCGCTTCGAGGCTTCCTTCCTCTTGGGCGCCATGGCAGTGGTTGGTGCTGGAGAGCGAGGAAGAAGGGTGCGGGAGCAGATCTAGGGTTTTGCTCTGGCGCAAAGGAAACTGGAGCGTCGGGGAAGGCAAATGGCAAGTAAAGGAAGAAGAATGCGGCGGGGATGGCTTATAAAGGAAGGAACCGTTCCTCCCGCGCGCGGCGCGGCGCTTGTCTCGGGAACTCAACCGACGCAGGCACGTCCCGTCGCTTTGAATTCAAAGATGCGATAGGGAATCGCGATATCTCGCGATATCTCGCCTTCCGTAAGGCGACCGTTAAGGACGCAACGGACTTTTAGGAATAATGGGCCTAACGGGCTGAAATATAGCACGACCTTTCGGTTCTGTTACGATTATAAATCTGTGGGTTCCTGAGCTAGGGTTCAGGGGCAGAAACCACTCGGTCGTGAGGCTAAAATTAGTCGACGACCAGACTTGATTTTGCAATTAATATTGCGACCTCGCAACTGATTTTTACGTAAGGCATGCGATACTATCGCTAAATTGACTCAGCAATCTGGGTCAAATGCTGACAAGTATAAATCTTGTGAGAAGATGGCTTACCATATGGTCAAGCTGAGTCGTGGGACACGACTCGGGAGTCATGCCGAGTTCAAAGAACTTGAGGACAAAATCCTTATAAAGGGGAAACAAAAAAGCCCTTGAAGGAAAAGATTATCTAAAATCCATGTCCAGAGGCATGGGGGCTGAAAAATCAGTCGGAATTCATAGCTTTCAGAGTCTTGACACGATCATGCTGAGTCGTAACAAGACTCGGGGGCTACACCCAATGGGTGCACCTGGAGGTGCACACCATTGATGGATTAAGTTCAATAAGAGATTTATAATATTTATTTTTGACCCTCGACCAGAATATTCTATTCTACTCAAGGCTCGGGGGCTACACCCAATGGGTGCACCTGGAGGTGCACACCATTGAAAATCAAGATACAGATGGATAAAAGTTGAAGACCTTTGGCCAATTTCATTCTAAAATTGCCCAAAGCCCGGGGGCTAAGTGTATTCACTTCGCTGTCGCGTCGTGAAAAAGAGCACTCCTTCCCCTCACTTTGACTGAAATTGAAAAATTGTTTTCAGGAACGTCTGAGAAACCACTCGGATCTTCCTTGAAACCGCTCGGATCTTCCTTGAAACCACTCGGATCTTCTTCGAAACCACTCGAATGAGATCTTAGATGACCTGGAGCATTCGAATCATGCAAGAAAAGATGGAACAATTACAGCCAACGATCGGCCAAGAAGTGCTCGGGGGCTACTGTGGGGGATATAGTACCTGGGTACCTCACGAGCAAGCCTGGCAGCCCACCAAAAGGGGGCGGCCCACCTCACCGTTCTGGACCTGAAGACGTGCGGGACAAGTCGGCGCACGGAGGAAGGATCTGGAAGGAGAAGTCCTGGTTGGAATAGGAATTATTGTAAAGAAGGAAAGGATTCTTAGAGATAGGATCGGATACAAACCGACTTGTAACCCTGCCCCCCGATATATAAGGCGAGCAGGGACCCCCTCAAAAAGCATCTCATAATCTCATAACTAGACACATCTGAACACATCTCAACAAGCAATACAACACCCCAAACAGGACGTAGGGTATTACGTCGAGTCGACGGCCCGAACCTGTATAAACCCCTGTGTCTGTCCATCCTAACCATCTTGCTTCCGATCTTTGCGATCTTCCCTACATTACAAATCACTTCCGTGGGCTACCCCGTGGAAGACTGACGGAGATAATATCACCGACAGGTCCAGTTGTATGTAAGCAGCAACAACATTATGTAAACAGCAGAAAATAAAACAGTAGTATGAGGAAAGAACTCACTGAACGGAGGGTACGAGGGGTTGTCGAAAGCTTGCAGTGAAGACGTCGAATGCCGTGGGGGTTCACGCCTGGGGAGACACCCGCCTTGATAAGGCGGCGGCAAGCACGGCACCTGTACGCCGTAACCGCCGAAGCCAGGCGACGGTGCAGACATGCCTCCATATGTAGAAGGTGCGCTGGCCATGGAGCCGTGTCCAGCGGCTGAGCCAGAGAAGAAGGGATTGTTCAAATCGAACGGAGGTGCCTGAAACTGGCCTTGGCTTCCGCTGCCTGGGAACCGATGGGGTGACACGGGCGGCTGCATAGGGTAGTACCCAGACCCAAAACCGCCGTCCGGCTGGCCGTACGGCCTGAAGCTCTCATCACCGCTGCCTGACATGTGCGGCAAGTGCGGACGCTGCGGAGGAGGAAGACATCGGAAAGGCGGCGGCGAAGGGCCCAAGACGGAATGGGATGGTGGCGTCGGCGCACGTTGGTGATGCTGGATCCAAGGATGACGGACGGAACCGAGATTCCACGGCCCGTTCGACCTAAAGCTGGGTGTGCGAGTATCAGAGTAGGGATGCGGCTGCGATGGGAAGAACGGGACAGAAGCTGCGGGTGTAAGCTCGGCTGGGAGGCAGATGGGGAGGGGAGGGCGATGGCAATGGAGATCTAGAGGGGCCCTACATGGAGAAGGATGTGTGTGTACGGCGCCGCGGATGGCGGACCACGGAGGAGGTGGAACGAAAGGAGTTAGGCGGCTCACCGAGCGAACCAACGAGGCGGCGGCGGTTGACGGCCTTGTGGAACTTGAGGAGAGGAGGCGAAGACCGGCGACGCCTTGACCTAAATCCGAAACGGAGCCCCAGGGTCCGCCGACAGATGCAGATGCGAGGGTCGAGGCGCCGACCTCGCCGCCGAGCTTCGGCCGCCTGTCGCCGGTGAGATCCCTACCAGTTGCCGAACCGAGTCGCGTCGTCCGGATCCCCACGTCGCCGCCACCGCCGGCCCCAACGGATCAAGATCCGCGATGCCCGGAGGTGGATCTACGAGCGAGCGACCATCTCGGGGGTGGGCAGCTGCGGTATGAGGCGCCGGCGCGGCGGATTTGGACGGGGCGGCGGCGGCGCGATGCAGGGACCCGAGAGGGATCGCGAGGAGGGGGAGGGCGCATGGGTCACGGGGTGTGGGTGCGGCCGGGGGATGCCTCACGGGGGACGCTTAACGCGCTCCCCATGGGCCCCACACATGGGCCCCCACTGGGCCACCACGTTTGGGCCCCCAAACTGCAAAATTTTTTGCTAAACGTGTGAAAGTTTTTGCATAAAATTTTTTAACGCGCCATCTAAACACGGTCTAAATCCCGCAAAAACCACTTCAAACGTACTGTACATTCTAATTCTAACCCATCTCGTCATAGCCGACTTCAAGCGTACAGAGTACAACTCATAGCGTGTGCGCTTCCATTTAGAGCAGGAATTATGGTTGCGCTCGCTGCAGGCGACGAGAGGCGCCAGATCATCACGCGGGGAGCCGGTGATGGTGGGACCCATCGTTCATTTAAGGCGTCGAGTAGTGCAGCAGCGAACGTGGAGAGCGGCGAGTGGTAAAATCAGGCCGAACAGTGTGAGACGCCCGCATGAGCCGGCGTACGATGAGACGCTCGCCTCTTTCTCTCTCTCCTTTTCTCTCTCTTCCAGCGAGGTTTTTCTCCGACGTGTCCAGCGAGTCGCTTGCCAACGTAAGCTTATAATACTTGCTCTTATTGTCTACCTGATGTACCTGTTGTCCCCCCCTCCCCCCCCCCCCCCCCCCCCCCCCGCCCTCTCCTTCCTGCAACAAGAGAGAAACATGCTCTGTTCTTGCTGCGCTGATAGCACGCACGAACACGGATGCTGCTATAATGGTAGAAGGGAGAGCCGGAGAGACCACGTTACTAAAGTCCGTCCTCTCACACGATGAAATATAGATTTCGTCCAGTGGATAGACGAAATCTATATTTTGTCTAGGATTATAAATTTCTTCGTGCATATTTTTGTCTATCCTGTAGATGAAAATTAAATTTCGTCCGTTGGACAACCAAAATCACTACATTTTGTCTAATGGGTAGTAGAAATTTGAATTTTGTCGTCTGTTTGGTAGATGATAGAGATACATTTTTGAAATTTCTCAGATCTGAAATATTATTTTGTAATTACATCAAAATGTATTAAAATAAAAAAAGTTTTGTAGGCAGTGCAGGACTGCAGGAGGGAGCATACAGAAAAAATAAGGACAGACCTGAACCGATGCATCTCCAATCGCAGCAAACAGGGCATCACGAAAATATCTAACTACTCCCTCCGGTTTGGTAAAAGAAGTCGTTTAGAACAGCGACACGGTCTCCAAAGTACAACTTTGACTTCTTATTTTTATAAAAATATTTATTAAAAACTAACATATGTATAATTTTATGAAAGTATTTTGTAAGACAAATCTATTCATGTAGTTTTCACATTTCCAAACTCAATGACTTAAAAGTTATTCACGATTTATATTCCCAATGTTTGACTCAAATCTTGTCCAAAACGACTTCTTTTACCAAACCGGAGGGAGTATTTGCTTGCTATAGTTAGAGATGCCACTCCTTTGTTTACTATTTTTACGGTTGCATTACATTTTTGCCATCGTGTACAACTAATGCTGCATATTTGCCATTTTTGCTGACATACCGCGCCAGCTCACCCCTCCAGCGATCGGGGACGCGAAATGACCGAGCTACCTCCGTCTTAGTCTATCCACACTAGTCAACCTCAATATTCAACTTCTATAAGGAATATTATGTTCTAGTCATATAGATTTCAACCTTTACGTACCCCTATTTCTTCCACATCCATCAACCTTTATATCTAACTTTTATCCCAACTACCAACACACGAGAACCATGCGTCAGAATATTTTATGCTCTCTCTCCACCCACCGACGCCTCCACCCTCCCATTCTCTCTGTCTTCCCCCAACTGCGCCTCGGCTCCTCCGTCGCGAGGTGGAACAGGAGCGTCGGCGGTGAGGCGGGCCAAGAGCGACGGCGATGGTCGAGCTTCCTCCAGCGCTGACCCCTGACGACGGACCCTGCAGCGGCGGTGGAGCAGGGAGGACGACGCCGAGGAGCACGGCGGCGCGAGGCGGCAGCGGGCGAAGCAGGACTACACCCGCTGGCTACCCCCTTCTCTTCCTCCCTTGAATCTCAAGTTCCCAGCGGAAGAGCAGGGCTTCACGCGGCCTCACGGCGTGCTGCGCGAGCGAGGCAGCAGGCTGTCTTGATGGCGGCAGCAGCTCCGGCCGACCCTGCCACCATCGGGGCTGGCGGCGGAGGAGCACGCTCGCCGTGCTTTCTCCCTCCGCTGGGCCCTGCCCCATGCTCAGGCGGCGGAGCTCGCCCATGCGGGCCCCGGCAGCGCCCGCGGCAGAGGTCGACCGCTCCGGCCGTGTTCAGTTCCTAAAAAATTTTCCATCGAAATGTCACATCAAGCCAATTTTAGATGCATGGAGTATTAAACGTAGACAAAAAAATTAATCCATTACATGAATGGAATGTATGTGGCGAGACAAATCTAATGAGCCTATTTAATCTATGATTTGCAGCAGAAATGCTACAGTAAGCATTCGCTAATTATTGATTAATTACCCTCTAATTACCCGTCATTATATTCGTCTCGCGATTTTCTGGCTACATCTGTAATTTGTTTTATTAGCCGTCCACGTTCACTGCTCCTAAATGATACATTTCTTTTAATGTGACATTTTCATCAAAAGTTTTCCAACCATCTAAACGCCTCCTCTCTCTCTCCTACCTCGTCTCCTTCGCGGCGGTAGGCTGAAGGCAGCGGGCAGCGCGGATCTCTCTTTCCCTTGGCCCTGTTTAGATGTTTCGCGAAAATTTTTTCGAGTATGTTTCCTCACATGCATGGCATATTAAATGTAGTCGAAAAAAATAACTCATTATATGGATGGAGTGTACTTCGCGAGACGAATCTAATGAGCCTAGTTAGGTCGTGATTAGACAATAAATTGCTACAGTAAACATGTGCTAATGACAGACTAATTAGACTCATTAGGTTCGTCTTGCGATTTACTGACAGAATCTGTAATTAGTTTTGTAATTAGTCTATATTTAATACTTCAAATGTGTGCCCGACATACTGTAAATTTTTTTCGAAAAACATCTAAACGCGGCCCTTCTCTCTATTGCGCGTGCTTTGTTTTCTCGCGGTGGGACCGACTCGGCAATGCGTCCAACTTGGATGCCGCTACATTTGCAAGTCACCTCTTCGTTACATTTGCAAGTCACCTCTTCGTTACAAGTCACTTTACAAGTCCCAGTGCGGACAGTCTTATCACTTAACTCTATGTGAGTGACGCACGAGGCCCACATGTCGGGATCATCTTCAATCTAATGGATCCCTATGCCTGCCACTCCCTTCTCTCCTGCGCCTCCCGCTCCAAATTCCTAGGGCTTGTTTGGTTTGTGCCCAAAGCTGCCCCACCAAAATTTTGTCACGACCAAATTGATGGCTACGCCAAATCGTTGGTAAAAATATGTTTGGATTGCAACTTTACCAATTATTGCCAACTTCTTAGTATGACATATGGGGTCCACATGTCATTGTTCTTTATTTGCATTGAAATATAGTCAAGTGAGATCTTATTTTGTAGGTTTAATTGTAAGGAACATATATGTGAAATCAGATTATAAATCCGATTCACCATTTGAGAGATAATAGCTTTTGAGTATGATAAATCAAAGGATTTCGTACTTCGTGCAACCACTAATGAGCTTACAAATTTTCGTTGGCACGTCAATGCAGGGCTCCAAACCAAGCTGCTACCAGATTCTATTGGCATGCCAATTTTTTGGTAAGGTTGGTGTTGGTAATACCAACCAAACATGCCCCTAATCTTCCCAACAGAGGCCGCCCGCATTCCCCCCAACACCGGGTCGCTGGCCATGACATGCGGATCCGTGCACGGCATGGGCGCGCGCATGGGCTACGGCGTGCGGGCGCGCACCTGGGCTGCGGTGCGTCGGGCGAGCTGTTGGCGTTCTGTGCCGGTCTGTCTGGCCCGGCGGTGATGCGGATCCCGCGGCGGAAGGGCGGGGCGGGGACGCTCGCGGTGGGCGTGCCCAGCAGGTGGGCGCAGGTGGCCGCCGTCTTTGCGCTCGCCGTGCTGCTGGGATCTCCGTGCTCTAGGTCTCTAGGACAGCACGCTCGTGCACAGGAACGTAAAGGCCTCGAGCCTGAAGAAAGAAGCCCAGCACGAACACATGGTCGGAGGCGGAGCAGCAGCCGCCGCTTGGGAATCGTTCGCTTGGAGAAAAAGACGTGCGCTTGCAGCTTGGGGAATCGTCCACGTGAAAATTGTGGCCGATTTGTTTGTTTGTTTTTTCTTTCTTTCAATCTCTGTCTATGGTTGGAACATGGATGACCTGATTGGTTGGATACCAAAATTTGGACATGCTAAATATAGACATACGAATTTTTTAGCCACTACTTGGTTTGCTACCAAAAATTACCCATGTCTCACATTTATGCTATCAAAACGCTGGCAATTTTTTTCTTTGCACATGTTTTGACATGCCAAAACTGTGGATCAGACGCGCTGGCAGTGCAAAAATATGGTGAGCTCTATCGTAAGGGGCTATCCTCTACTGAAGCTGAGGCCATCGACGAGCTTTTCCCGGAGGGCATCCCTGAGGAAGATGAGCTCGAGGAAGATGACGAGCTCCAAGAGTTGCAGTAGACCGGAAGCATCCATCATGGGTCGCAAACAATTCTCCATACGGCATCAGAGAACATAATGATCTGGAATGTACGGGACGTCAATGATCAGGGGCACCGTAATGTGCTACGGGACTTGGTCGTTTCAGATTCTGTTTCGCTTCTTTGTGTACAAGAAACTAAGCTTGCTGTAATCTCGCACAGTGATGTGCTATCAATGTTAGGAATCGGGTTTGACTATGCGTATTTGCCGGCTGACGACACTAGGGGTGGCATCATGGTAGCTTGGCAAACGGACACTTGGGCGGTCGCTAATGTGGTCGCACTACGTTTCTCCATTTCCATGCGGATCACGCAGATCAGTTCGGGTGTAACATGGTTGCTGACATCGGTCTACGGTCCCACGCAAGACCGTGAAAAAGCTGAATTCCTAGGAAGAACTTCGTGATGTCCGTGCTAGCACCCCTGGGCCTTGGATGTTGAATGGGGATTTCAACCTCATTTATAGGGCACAAGATAAAAACAATGACCGGCTTCATAGACGTCATATGGAATGTTTCAGCGTTTCCTTAACGACATGGAACTCAAAGAATTACACCTCAACGGTTGGCTTTTTACCTGGAGCAATGAAAGGTCATATCCAACTTTGGAGAGACTTGATCGGGTATTTATGTCGGTTGATTGGGAGGTAAAGTACCCACATGCCTACCTGCAGGCGCTCTACTCTGGTTGTTCGGATCACGCTCCCCTATTCCTCCAGTCCAACGCCCTGCTGCATCCAAAAAAAGATTTCATTTCGAGGCAATTAGGGTCAAATATCCAGGGTACATGGAGGTCGTTAGGAACGCATGGCACTGTCCCCTGCGTGACGTTGATCCCTTTCGGAGGCTAGATTGGATGCTGAGAAACACTACAAAGGCATTGTAACGTTGGAGTGCCAGGTATGTGGGTAGCATCAGACTGCAACTGGCGATAGCTAAAGAGGTGGTGCTTCAATTAGAAAGAGTGCGTGACCACAGGTCGCTATCACCCATCGAGGAAGCACTGAGGAAAAAACTCAAAGTAAAGGCATTAGGACTTGCATCCTTACAGAGGATGATCGCTAGGCAGCGGTCCAGGCTACTCCATCTCGCAGCAGGAGACGCAAATACCAGGTTCTTCCATCTACGTGCCTCCCATCGCCGTCGTAAACATTTCATCCCCTCACTCTCAGATGGGGAAGCTACAGTATATGGGGAAGATCAAAAGGTCAACTTGGCTCACGGGTTCTTTGACAACATTATTGGCTATAACAAGCCGAGGCAGCACAGCCTCGATTTTCAGTTCCTTGAAATTCCACAACTTGACCTCAGGGGCCTTGACGAGCCTTTCACAGAGGAGGAAATCAAGTGCACCATCAAGGAATTGCCTTCGGACAAGGCGCCAGGGCCGGATGGATTCACTGGGCTATTCTTGAAAACAGCTTGGTCGATCATCAAAGAAGATGTAGTGAAGGCTTTCAGGTTTTCTTTGCCAGAGATATGAGAAGCTTCCATCTAATCAATGGGGCGCTGTTTGTCCTGTTTCCCAAGTCCCCAGACACGAAACTGGTATCTGATTTCAGACCTATCAGCCTAATCCACTGCTTGGGCAAGCTTTTCTCCAAAATACTTGCAAGAAGGCTGTCGCCGAGAATGAAAGATGTAGTAAAAGTTAACCAGAGCGCATTCATCAAATCAAGGAACATACAGGATAACTTCAGGATGGTCCGGGGGGTCGCCAGGTTGCTCCACGTCAAGAAAAGGCTTACTCTTCTGCTTAAATCGACATCACAAAGGCTTTCGATTCGGTCTCCTGGCCGTTCCTACTAGAGTTGCTAGATTTCATGGGGTTCTCGAGACAATGGATTGACTGGATATCCACTCTACTCTCGACGGCCAGCAGCAAGATTCTGCTGAATGGTTCACAAAGTGGCCGGATCTGTCATGCAAGGGGCGTGCGGCAAGGTGACCCGCTCTCACCCCTGTTATTTGTGATCGCCATGGAAGCGCTTGAATGCTCTGTTCTCTAAAGCTGAAGAGCTCAAGCTAATGAGTCCACTTGGATTCAAAACAAGCAGTGCACAGAGTATCCTTATATGCTGATGACGTGGTCGCGTTCGTGGCGCCTACTAGGCAAGAACCGTCACTGTCAAAGACTATTATGCAATGCTTCGAAGGTGCTACAGGCATGGCCAGCAACATTGCGAAATGCACGGTCACACCCATCCGTTGTGAAGAAGAAACTCTGCAGGAAGTGATCGAGTGTATCCCGTGCAAAGTAGTTTGGTTTCCTTGTAAATATCTGGGCCTGCCACTGGCTATCTACAGGCTGACCAAAGCCCAAGAACAACCGCTGATCGACGCAATTGCTGATCGTCTGCCCCTGTGGATGTCCAAGCTCATCAACCGTGCCGGTCGCATGATATTAACAAAAGTTACGCTGACTTCAATGGTGATCTACCCGGCATGTGCTCTAATACTTTCCCCATGGGTGTTGAGAGTGATTGATCGCCTTCGTAAAGCTTTTCTATGGCAAGGGACGGAGGTGGTGTCAGGTGGCCACTGTCTGGTTGCATGGCCATCAGTGTGCCGCCCCGAAGAATACGGGGGTCTGGGTATCCTAAACCTTAAGCTCATGGGATCGCATTGCAAATGCGCTGGCTATGATTAAACAAAACTGGAACCGTCCAGACCAGGATCAGGACTGCCGGTCAGCAAGAATAGATGGATGGAGGCAATCTTTGATGTCTCCCTGATAATTGAGGTAAAAGATGGTAGGTCAGTGCTCTTCTGGAGGGACAAATGGATCAATGGCCGCTCACTCATGATGGTTGCTCCTGACTTAGTGGAAGCAATCCCGGTGCGTGCCTGGAACTCCAGGTCGGTTCATGATGCGCTTCAGAATAGAAGGTGGGTCAGAGACATTAAAGGTGGCTTAACAATGCAAGCAATTCTGGACTACCTCCGAGTGTGGAGACTGGTTGCTGACGTCTAATTAGTTGAGGAGCCAGACATCTTTCGTTGGAAATGGTCGGCTGATGGCAACTTTTCAGTATCCTCCACCTATAAGGCTTTCTTCTACGGGTTAACGATACAACACGGAGCGAAGGAACTATGGAAAACCAAAGCACCTAATAAATGCAGATTTTTCTTTTGGTTGGTGCTACACGGTCGGTGCTGGACCTCGGAGCGACTACAACGGCATGGACTTCCTCATCACGGAAACTGCGCTCTCTGTTCACAAGAGGTGGAACTCCTAAACCATCTCCTTGTTGGTTGTGTATACAGCAGGGAGGTATGGTTCAAAGTTCTTCGCCAGTTGGGCTAGCAGCACATGACACCTCAGCAGAATGATGAATCACCGCTTGGTGGTTGACCCGGAGGAAACAACTCCCGAAATTGGACAGAAAAAGATTTGATTCGATAGTCGTTCTTATAGCCTGGAGGCTGTGAAATGAGCGTAATGCAAGGATATTCAGAAATCGGTTCAAGCTGCCACACGCTTGACGGAGGAAATCATCGAGGAAATGCATTGCTGAAGAAGAGCGGGTCTTTTGGTGGCAAATATTCAAAATGGCTGATCTTCGTAGCGACTTTCTTATCTTGCTCTTTAGTTTGCTAGTTAGTTTGTTCATGTCGCTTCTGCGAGATCTTTTCCTTTGTTGTATTTTTGAGCCAGGCTGAGCGAAGACTGATCATTGTACTCTGCGGTGGTCGCATTCTTTCTCCTCTTAATAAAATACGTGCACAACACGTCCTTCAAAAAAACTGTGGACCAGGCCCGAAAACCTCTTGCGCTCGAGCACGGGAAGGTCAAGGGGCCTCAAGCTCGAAGGGGTGGCAATGTGGCATACGGTTGAGGACGACCCTGACGTGTGGATCCCACACATTAGTGACAGGATAAGAAGAACGGATGGCAAAGGCAGGAGTACCATCGTCATTTCGTGTCCTTGGTCCACGCTAGAGGGGTGATTCGAACCCCGGTCAGCATGCAGGGGTGCTACTGAGTGCACTTGAGTAGTTGATACAGCCACCGTTCGCAGCATCATTCGTAGAGAAGTGATAAAAATATAAGTGTGACAATAAAAATGGCAAACAAAGTAGCGACATTCACAAAGAGAATAATTAATTAAATATGTCGGCATCACGTGGCTCTCGTGCAACCCGATTGATAGCGACCCATCGAACCAGTGAATGGCTCCATCAGACGACAAACAATATACGCCGCGGCGCCGCGCACACGGCGAGGCAAGCAGCGCCAATTGGTCAAACCAAGTATCCCACCACACGAACATAATCTCTCCAGCAATCCCAGCGGTAGGCTTCTAGAAGCCCAACACTCCGACTTGCAGTACAAAAGCCACAAGCGGCATCGCGCTGCAAGTCCGACAGACGACACAGACCCCTCTCTCTCTCTCCGCCCGACCCCGACCGAAGCAGCGCTCGCGTTCCCCGCCCGGCCATGGTGGCGGCGCTCGCCCTGCCCATGCCGCTGGTCGCCGCGGCGCTCCTGGCGCTGGCGGCGGCGTGGCTGTGGGACTACGCGGTGGTGCGCCACCTGTGGCGGCCCCGCGCCGTGGCGGCGGCGTTCAGGGCGCAGGGGATCCGCGGCCCGGCCTACAGGTTCCTCAGCGGCAGCAACGACGACGTCAGGAGGATGAGGGCGGAGGCGGACGCCGCGGCGCTGGACGTCCGCGACCACGACTACCTGCGTAGGGTCACGCCGCACCTCCTCGCCTGGAAGGACCAGTACGGTATGCATACATATGCTCTGCTCTGTCTGTTACTGTGCTCCTCTGCTTCAGAAGTTTCCAGTATGTACCGTAGCGTGTCTCTGTCTGTCGCTCTAGTTCAGTACACTCAGGAAGTTTGAAATGAAGAAATCTGAACAAACTCCAGCTCAGGATGAAGTTTCGATTTGAAAATAGAGCAGCCAGCTTAATATAATAATAATAATATGTACCGTAATAGTACTATTTATGCAAAATTCCTGTTTACCCGGCACTGGGAGGGAATGGAAAGTCTAGTTCTTTTTTATACCACTGATGGTCTGGGAAAACTGCACTTGCGCTACATCGCCAGTAAATTGAACGCACTGAAACAGAAATACAAGGAAAAGTTAGGGGGTGTTTAGATGTGGTGGAAAGTTTTTGTAAAAATACCATTTGGTAGTAGTGGACGTAGACTACTAATAAAACAAATTACATATCTAGCCTGAAAATCGAGAGACGAAATTAATGATGGGTAATTAGTTAATAATTAACGGATGGTTAGTGTAGAATTATAGTTGCAAATCATGGATTAAATAGACTCATTAGATTCGTCTCGTGAAATCCATTCCATCCATATAATGAGTTTTCCTTTTGTCTATATTTAATGCTCTATGCATGTAATTTCTTTTTGATGTGACATTTTGGTGGAACTAAACACGAAATCGCACGGTGTTTTTTTTCTGTAACAAAACTGATTCACTAGAATCTAGAGACAGTAATACAGTTTCCATGCATCTAGATTTTCTAGATTAGTCTACCTCCGATCCACTCGTTTTCAATTCACGCGCACTCCATATGATACTGAAAAAGGTTTTCTTTTTCTTTCGATGGTGTGTAGGAGCGCCCTTCCTGTTCTGGTTTGGTCCACAACCGCGAATCTGCCTCTTCGATTACGAGTCGGTAAGGCAGGTTCTTTGGAACAAATCTGGGCATTTCATGAAGACAGATGTGCACCCGACGATTCTGGCAATGCTTGGCAAAGGGCTGGTTTTGGTGGAGGGTACCGACTGGGTGCGGCATCGGAGGGTAGTCAATCCAGCTTTTGCCATGGACAAGCTAAAGGTGATATCTTATATAATCTGCTTAATTTTGAGCTCCAGTTTCCGTTGGGCCTGTCAGCACACTAAGTATACCAATTATCCTTTAAAGCCCCGCTAGCTATAGTCTCTAAACAAACGCCTTTACGGTTCTGCAATGAAGATGATGACGGTGACAATGATCAGCTGCACTGATCGGTTGATCAAGGAGTGCGAAGAGCTAGCATCCAATAACAAGAGCGGGATAGTGGAAGTGGAATTCAGCAAACACTTTGAGGAGTTGACAGCAGAAGTTATTTCTCGTACTGCTTTCGGAAACAGTTATAAAGAGGGAAAAGAAGTCCTACATACACAGAAACAGCTCCTGGCACTTGCCTTGGCAACTCTCCTCAATTTGAAACTGCCAGGATTCAAGCAAGTGACTTTACTACTTTTTTTTTTCCTGGTCAATAGTATCCTTGCTTTTTATTTCTGTATATGCTCATGGTTTTGTTAATGAAATCTTCGCTTTTAGGTATCTTCCTACTAAAAGCAATAGATTGAAGTGGACGCTAGAAAACAAGGTGAAGATGACGCTCATGGAAATCATACAACCCAGGTTAGCATTGAAAGGAAGTGGATACGGAGATGATCTGCTCGGTTTAATGCTTGAGGCTTGCTTCACTACAGAACAAGGAGAGCGACGTGACGAGCTGACATTGACAATGGATGAAATAATAGATGAGTGCAAGACGTTCTTCTTTGCAGGGCATGAAACCACATCCCATTTGCTTACATGGACGATGTTCTTGCTCAGTGTGCACCCAGAATGGCAGGAGCGTCTAAGAGAGGAGGTTCTGAGAGAATGTGGAAAAGCAAATCCTACTGCAGACATGCTTAGCAAATTGAAAGAGGTATATCATGCATTCCCTATCTACCTTTTGCTATTGTAATACTCATGATCTTTAATGTCTTCATTACTATAATGTGACATGTGACCACAATATTTGTCATACAAAATCCAGTTGTAGGCTTGTAGCTAACATATCAAATTGATATTGCAGATGACAATGGTGCTTCTTGAGACATTGAGACTCTATGGCCCTATTATGACCATGATAAGAAAGCCTATCTCCGATATAAAACTGGGAAGCCTCAGTATACCTAAAGGCACTGGAATTATGATACCTATTCCAATTCTTCACCGAGACAAAGATGTCTGGGGTGCTAATGCCAATGAGTTTGACCCCCTACGATTTGCGAACGGGATCACAAATGCAGCAAGGACCCCACAAGCACTTTTAGGATTCTCAATAGGGCCAAGATCATGCATTGGTCAGAACTTTGCGATGCTAGAAGCAAAGTCAGTAATGGCCATGATCTTGCAGAAATTCTCCTTCACACTTTCCCCAAAGTATGTGCATGCACCAACAGATCTTATAACGCTTCAACCTAAGTTCGGTCTTCCCATAGTTTTGAGGCCACTGGACGCATCATGTTAGATTGTTGTGTGCATAGCCTATTGGCTGAATTTATGATGTCTAATTGTGTAAATTTGTATGAGATAGCCATGCTCGAGAGAGCTCATCATGCACCAAACAGTTTACCTAAATAATGCAAACTCATTACAAAAAATGGAGGGCTATGTACATGTACTTGAGATATGCCTTGTTATGTGTAAATATTACTAAATACTTTGTATTCAAAATTGATTGATTCTAAGTTGAGTTACCTGAATTTCCAAACTTTAGCTTGACAGTAGGTTGAATACTGATGAGGTGGAGTTCCAATGAACGGGCATGTAGAGAAGCACACAATCTCTAAGGAAGGTTCAGTTGATCTGCTGGACGTGCACATGAAGTAGTTTGGTCTTCCTGTTGTTCTGAAGCTGCTGGACGTATGCAGTTAGATGATACTACTTCATGTTACACTGCCAAGTTTCAGATAATTGTCAGCCTCTGGTGCTATGTGATTCACGAAGTGAGTGTAAAAAATAAGAAAACAGGGGAGTATGCCACTACTGAATAATACTCTCTTGTCCTACTCTAGATATCTCTTGGAGACTTGAACACTCAAAATTAGCATAGCTTTTTGCTCTGAAATGACTGGCAAAGTTATTTAATCGACAAGATTAAAGTAACTACTCATTTTAAACTGGAAGAAACATATAATAATAAGAATGAATAGATGTGTATTGCAGTCTCTTGCGCTTGGTAAAGAAAATGAATTGAAGGGGATGAACACGAAGCACTTGAGAAAATTAATTGGGGAGGGGAGCACGAGAACAGGCGGCTCACCGCTCACCTTCTCTCCGCTGGTCCCCGGCTCCCCGCCGATCACCAAATCAGATCAAACTTGCCGTGCCGGGGCAACCTGACGGCTGACGGCCGGCGCCAGGTCCGGCATGAAGACTTGAAAGACTGTGCGGACTCGGGGGATTCGTGCGTGGGCAAGAGCAAGACAGAGAGAACGCTCTTGTATGGGCCGAAACCCAGCTACCGCCGCTAGTCCGTAGATGGTGGGCAGGCATGTCCACAGGACCAGGAGGGGAGGAGGAAGTTTGGTCTCACGGTTTACACATGTTTTTTTTGAGGGAATACGGTTTACACATGTTGCGACCATTTAAAAGATCCAAACTTTCGAAATACCATTATATTGAAACTTGAAAGACTGCGATTTGGAATATGATCAAAATATTGCTCCGTTATATTGATCCAAACAACTCCACCTTTTTCCCGAAAAGGAAAAAAAACGATTGGAGAGCAGCAGCGCACTCCTAGGTTCCATATTTGATATTTCTTCATCCTTGGGGGAGGGGGGTAACGGGCAGTCCACCACGAGGATAAAGAAGCGGAATCCCAGTTTTACACACGAGCATACAGAAACAGACCCACGCTCGATCCTGACCGGCTGCCGCTCTACACCGTATCACCCATTAGTGGGGGGCCATGCATGTGCCCCGTCCTTATCCCCGCTCGCTCCCCTACTAGTCCTCCACTCGTTTTTTCCGTCGCCCTCTTCTGTCTCTTTTCTGCAGCCATGAGCTCCACCGCCTGCAGCCATGGTGACGCGCTCCACCGCCTGCAGCCATGGCGACGCGCTCCACCGCCTGTCACAGATCGTCGCCAGCCCTCCCACCCGCCGTTCGTCGGGGCTGCAACCCCACCTTTCCCCGTGCACACTCCGCTCCCTGCCCCTATGCCACGGCGCCAGACCAAGGAGTAGGGGAGTGGGCCGGCCGAGCGCGGCGATGCGGAGGTGGTGGCGCTGGCAGGGCCTGGCGCGGCGGCGCGGCCTCCCCGGTGAGCCGAGCGATGGTGGCGTGAGGAGGCAGGTAATGTTTTTAATTTTTTTAAAGTCCTCTCTTTTTTTCTAATTTTTTGCTAAAACTTTTTCGAAAATCTTTTTTTAATATTTTTTCTACATGTTTTTGCAAAATTTTCTGAAATGTTATTTTCTATAAAGTTTTCTAAATTTTTTTGCAAAATTCTTTTGAAAAAAATTCTAAATTTTTTGCAATTTTTTTTTGAAATTTTTTTGCAAAACTTCTCTAAATTTTTTTTAAAAAATTTTTGCAAATCTTTTCTGAAATTTTCTTCCAGATTTTTTCGCAATTTTTTCTCAAAATATTCTCTTTTTTCATAAATTTGTTTTTAGTGGGGAGGGGCGGGAGGACTCACCTGCGGTGGGGGGAGGCGGGGGTGTAGGGCCCACGTTGCTTTTTTGGACGGATGCGCGGCCGCACAGCGCTCTCCGTGCGGCCGCGCGCAAACTAGCAAGGAAAAAGTCCCTTTTACCTCCTTGGACATGAGGCCGAGTCCGTGTTTCCTCCCTCAACCGCAAAACCAGATATCTGGCCTCCTTCAAGTCTCAAACCCGTTCATTTTACCCCCCTCGGCGGTTTTGAGGACGGTTTTGGCTGACGTGGCAGTGGGCCCCACATGTCAGCGCGGGCCCCACCCTCTCTTTTCTTCCTCTCTCCTCTTCTTCCTCTCTCTCCTCTCCCTCTCTCTGCCATCTCCTCGCCGCCGGCGTCCTCCTCTCCGCCGCCTGCGCCTGCGCCGACCTTCTCCAGCGCGGCGACCTCCTCTCCGCCCGCCGCGCCGCCGGCGTCCTCCTCTCCGCCGCCTCCCCGCGCGCCGCCATGCGGTCACCGCCGTCGGGCACGTACCTGGCGCCCTCTTCCTCCTTCGCCGCCATGCTCGATGTCCCCATCCTCCCGCTCCTCCGCGGCACCGGCGCCCTCCTCCCCCGCGCGGTCGGAGGCGTGGGCGGCCGAGGCGGTCCCCGAGGAGTTCCTCTACCATCGAGCGCGCCTGCCTCCAGGCCTACGCCGAGCTCGCCTTCCTTCCACCCGGCGGCGCGGAGGAGGACGGCGGCGGGGAGAGCGCGAGGCCCGTCAAGGAGGCGCCGCCGCCGGCGCGAGTAGCCGGCGCCGGCGGACCCGCTGGAGGACGAGGTGGTGGCGAAGGTCCTAGAGGCGGACGAGGACGGGTCGGTGGCGGCGGCGATGGCCGCGCTCCGCGAGGCGACGCGGGAGAGCCCCGAGCGGCGGCGCGCGCTGTGCACGCCGCGGCTCCGGGGGGCGCTCCGACGGGTGCTGCTCCTCCCGCGCCACGTGAGCACGCCGCGCTGGTGTTCCCCGCGGTGGCGGAGGAGCGGTGGAAGAAGAGAGAGGAAGAGGAGAGAGGAAGAAGATAGAGGGGTGGGGCCCACGCTGACATGTGGGGCCCGCTGCCACGTCACCCAAAACCACCAACCAAACCGCCGAGGGGGGTAAAACGGACGGTTTTGATAGTTGAGGGTGTTAGATAAATGGTTTTGCGGTCTAGGGAGGAAACGCGGACTCGGCTTGATGTCCAGGGAGGTAAAAGGGACTTTTTCCAACTAGCAATGCCCATAAAGAAGCCCAACATCAGAGTGTCTGGGCTGGAATGGGAGTGGGTGCTTGAATGCACAATACCGGGCTTGGCCCATGTACACCTTCTGGCTAAGCTTCGCTTCCGGATCCCCTCCCTCGCTCATCCTGTTCGTCCCTGTCTCGTCTCTCAGGCCTGGTCTCCGATCCCCTCTTGTTCTTCCCTTTGCTACCCGTAGGCCGTAGCTAACACTTTAGTCGCCGTTCTAGCAGCACAACGGTTTCATTCCAGCTCTATTTCCTAACACAAATGCCAGCTCTATGTCCACTGATACCAATAAGCAATAATGATGGTCCTTAGATTGAAATATTGAATGCTTGTGCTGCTGCAGCCACACAGCAGAGCAGCAGCATGCAGTCCGTGCCTTGCCCCGTTTTAGCAGGTTTATTTAGTGTGTTTAGATTGAAAAAAAGTATAAAGTATGAAAAAGTACGCTTTCTATGAAAACGTGTATAAAGATAGAAATAAACTGACACGGTTATCTAAATAAATAACTTTTTTTTGAAAGGATACGCTTTTACGTGATCTAACACACGGCCTTAATTTGAAAGCCCTGTATACGGCTCTCTCTTGTGGAGATGATTCAAAAACAAAGCAATTCTACTACCAAGCTAGAAATTAAGTAATCGGAGGCGCACGAGGCCTAAGGGCTTCTCTAGTGGCCGGTGCATGGACGTACGTGGCATGGCAAAAGCGATTCATTATCACTAGAGAATCACGATTCATGCGAGGAGAGAAGATCCGACTCATACTTTTGATTCGGTGCATGGAAAATAAAAAAAAGCGGCAGCGGTGAGAGCAGAAACGAGGAAACAAAGCAAGTGGACGCATGCAAGGCGCTAGGGAAGATTCTGCTCATATTTTATTTGTTTTCCGTGGGTCCCATAGCTTTTGAAGAATGCATCGACTCAACATTTTTGCTTGCGTGTGTCTCTCTCCTGGATGAACCGGATCACTGCTAGAGATGCCCCAAAAGGCATGCGCTTTCTCACTAAACGGTAAACGCCTAGCTTCGTCTGGGCGGTGGTGGTTTTTTTTTTAAAGTTTTGTCTGAGCGGTGGTGGTTGCATGGATGCTACGGCCGCTGGCTGCTAACCACGCCTGTATATAAATATATACTCCGTACCATACTCCATATGTGCCTGTGTGTGTATCAGTGTATCCACTGTACGCATCTGCTACGAAAGCACCGGGGTTCCATACCACACATATCGTCATAACACCGTGTACCGTCCGTCGTCTCCCTCTTCGCCAAGCAAGCAGGTTGTGCGCGCGCGCGTCCATGGCCGTCGTCCTTGCGGCGGCGCCCCTCCTCGCCTTCGCTGCTCTGCTGGCGGCCGCCGCCGTCGCGCGGCTGTGGGACTACGCCGTCGTGCGCCTGCTATGGAGGCCCTACGCCATCACCAGGCGGTTCAGGGAGCAAGGGATCCGTGGGCCCTCCTACAGGTTCCTGAGAGGCTGCAACGACGAGATCAGGAGCTTGAAGGAGAAGACGGACGGCATGGTGTTCGACGTCGGCGACCACAAGTACCTCCCCCGGATCGCACCGCACTACCTCAAATGGAGGGCTCAGTACGGTATTTTCCAGTGCGCTTAAGCTTAAAATATGCTAGCTCAAGATGCAAGCTAGCTTCTGTTTTTGTGTTTGACATCCTCCTCCTCCTTGTTTCTTTACCTACCAAGCAAAAGTTTTATGGCCTTGTAGTTGTAGACTCAGAGTGCCTTGTTATATACTAAGAACCATTTGTTAGTTATATACTAATAAAAAAACATATGAGATACAGTCATACAGATTATTTTATTTCAAAATGCTTTGCAGGAGAACCATTTCTGTACTGGTATGGACCACAGCCTCGGATTTGCATATTTGACTATGAGTTAGCAAGACAAATTCTTTCGAGCAAGTCCGGACATTTCGTTAAGAACGATGCGCACCCTACTCTGTTAGCTTTGGTCGGTAAGGGACTTGGGTTTATGGAAGGCGCAGATTGGGTGCGCCATCGCAGGATAATCAACCCTGCTTTCACCATTGATAAGCTAAAGGTAATGCTTAGACTAATCTCAATAGAGAGTTTCATATCGATGTTTTCAAGATAGCCATATAGTAAGCAACAAAAATAAATGGTATTTGAAACTGCCTCTCCCAATGTATAGTTTCGTAGCGTGGTTTTTTGGTTTCATAGACTTCCAGTAGCATTAATTTTAAGACTCATAGAGAGTTGGTATCCACGCACAGAAAATTTCATCTAGATGAAGCTGATACCCTCTTTCTTTTTTAAAAAAAAATTATGTCAGCATGTCAATTAATATCAATTATTAAGAATGAAACTCTATAAAACTTCCCATTGGGAGTAGCCTTAATGTATCTCTTGACATGCTGCTTCATCAAGCTAAAAACTTGCAGTTGCCTGAGCATCAACTTTTATGGCAAAGAGCCAGTTAGGATTTTAAACTGGGGTCCATCCACCCATGATCTTGCGCGCACTAGTAATTTTGAGAGATTTTGTTATAATTATAGATTATTTTTTGTATATAAAAAATCAGAAATAGGGCACACCCTAGTTTTTTTCCCTTGGAAATTAGACTTCATGTTGCACTAATTACAGATGATGACACGGACGATGTTGGGTTTTGCTGAAAGTATGGCCAAGGAGTTGGAAGATCAAGCATCCCAAAACAAGAATGGAGAAACAAAAGTGGATATCAACAGATACTTCAGTGAGCTAACCGTTGATAATATATCCTATGCCATCTTTGGAAGCAGTTATAAATTAGGAAAGGAAGTTTTTCAGGCACAAACCGACTTGCTGGAGATCACCATGGCAACTTTCCTTGACGTGCCAGTACCAGGATTGAAGTAAGAATATCTCTTTCTTTAATCTATATACTTCGTACTAGAGAAAACAAGAACACGTGCAAAATTTCCAAGTTATTTCTAAAAATTTTCGTACAGTTGTCCTTTAGTGCATTTTTTTTTCTTCAATTCAGGTATCTTCCTACTGAAAGCAATCGGCGCAAATGGATGCTTGAAAGGAAACTGAAGAGCTTACTCAAGCAAATCATACAACCACGATTAGCAAGTGGTGAATACGGAAATAATGATCTGCTCGGTGTGATGTTGGCCTCTTGCATTGAAACCAATTCACAAGGAGGAAAGCAAGTGGATCTCAGCTTGAGCATGGAGGAGATCATACATGAGTGCAAGCTGTTCTTCTTCGCTGGTCATGAAAACACTGCCCTTCTCCTTACATGGTCAGTGTATTTGCTCAGTATATACCCCGAATGGCAAGAAAGGCTTCGGAAGGAGGTTTTGAGGGAATTTGGCAGCGACCCTCCAAACCCCAATGCTCTCGGCAAACTGAAAGAGGCAAGAAACAAATAGCTATACATTCTTATTATAATGTTTTTTGTTTCTCTTATAATATTTGACAAGCATATTATTATCTGATACATTTAAGACTTCAACCAGTAGCTAACTACAACAAAGCTCTGTATATTGCAGATGACAATGGTGCTCTTCGAGACCTTGAGGCTCTACTCGCCTGCTCTTTTCATGCAAAGGAAGACTCTATCCGATATGACAGTGGGATCGACAAAGCTGCCCAAAGGCATAGCAATTGTCATACCTATCCCAATTATGCACCGCGAAATGGAGATTTGGGGAGAGGACGCTGATGAATTCAATCCGCAGAGATTTGAGAATGGGATCACGGCAGCAGCAAAGGTTCCACATGGCCTGCTAGCGTTCTCAATGGGGCCAAGATCATGCATCGGTCAGAACTTTTCGATGTTGGAAGCGAAGTCGACGCTGGCTCTGATGCTCCAGAAATTCTCATTCACTCTTTCGCCAGAATATGTGCATGCACCGGTCGATCTGTTTACACTGAAACCTAAGTTTGGTCTTCCTGTAATTGTGACGCCACTGGACATGTGTAACTAGGCTAGTATTTGACTTCACCATGTCATATTTCCAAAGAATTTTATGGATCTGTGAGTTGTGTTTGTAGTTTCATGATATGAGGCGTATTGTAGTTAATATATAGCTGAAAAATAATGAAAATGATGTCACATGTACCTATTAGCACTCTTGGTCTTGTTCCGAAGTCCTCTGTTTTGTAAATATCAGGGAAATTTTAATCTCAAAGCCAGAAAAAAAAACTATAGAACATCCGACATTTGGAATTTTGGTAACCGTCAGAGAAAAGGCTGAAATCGTCCAATATGACGTGTTTTGCAGTAGGCTAACTTTTTTTTTTTGCATCAAATGATGTTTTGCAGTATGCTAACTTTTTTTTGGCATCAAATAGTAATGTGCCCGTCAGTCCGGCACAATGGACAAAAGTCGTAGGGGGAAATTTCTCCAGTCTCGTTGCTATATTTGTTTAGTACTAGAAGAGTACAAGTGCACCGGTAGAAGTTGATCTATTTACTAAGATTACCAATTACTTCTATCCGAACAGCTCATGTATGCTCTCTGAGGTAATATTTCTTCTTCGCTTTTGATTTAGAAGACATATATGTGAGGTGAACATACAGGGAACTTTTTGTGAATTCATCCAAAAGTATACCCTGAAGTTTTTTAAAAACTAAAACTTTTGACATCCATAATTTATCTCAATTCTCAGGAGAATGTGTCACCCACTTTATTAAAAAAAAACTTTGGCTCTGAAGGTGACAACCATACAACCCCACTTGGGAAAAATACATTTGACAAGAAATCTGTCAGATAGATGCATCCCAAAATTCAAAACCAGTACTAAACCCCTTACCTTATCTTTTAGAAATGAGTATAAGAAAAGCCGGCAGTGGCAGGAGCAGTTGGAGGGGAGTAGTTTGTTTGCTTGCTGCGCTTGCTTAACTCGTCAGCCTTTTATCTTATCTCCATCAAAATTTACAATTCTGTCTCTTTAACCTTGGACCTTGGTGCATCAAGTCTGTACATTAGTCTATATGTGTAGTTTTGTTCATTGGGTGTTTGCTAGTAGCGACGGAAGGGATCACGAAGTCAAGATCTTCATAATCATACGATGATAAACTACTCGATCAATCCCTCGACCTACAACTTGAGCGTTTTCTTTTTCCTTTGTGCTATGTGACTGTGTCCATTAGTCGATAAAACTACTCACTGATGCTACAGATCAGAAAGCCAAAAAAGAAGAAGAAACCCATAGTTTCAAGGAAGTGAAGTATAAGGTTCGATCCATACCTCAACGTCGATGATGCACTCACAAAGACACAAACATTTGTTATGGTTGTAAAGCAAGAATAGCAGCCCTATTATTTGGACGAAATATGAAGCTGGAAAATTGTAGGGTCTTAATCATGACACCGACATGTAAGAGCCTGGCAGGAACCTTTCTGGCGCGGCAATATTTTGCTGCCACCATCCATAGCTAAAGCAGGTCCCTAAGGCCAGGATGCAACAGGCATTCAGGAGACTCCATACATAGTGCTTTGATTTAACACTCGGCAAACTATCAAACACTAGGGTTTTTTGCAAATTCTGGTAGTCACGGTTCAGTTGTCCCATGTGTATTGTTTTCCACTGTTAGTAGATACATTAATGATTAATCCATCACGTTGATACATTCTCTCCTACTTGAAGATGAAGGTTTGACTGTTTTTAATTCAGATAAATAGAGGATCATGTGAAACACAAAACACATAATTAAATACTTCACACTCGTTCGCCAGAGTATGTGCATGCGCCCGTGGATCTGTTTACATTAATTGAAACCTAAGTTTGGCCTGCCTGTAATCCTGAGGCTCCTGTATGTGTAATTAGACTAGTATCTAACTTGTGTTTAGTGCATGATACGTGGTGTATGTAGTGAATGTATTAGTAAAACTGAAAAATAAAAAAATAGTGGATTACAGTGAGCTCCTGGCCTTGTTGCAAAGTCATGTGTTTACGAATATATGGGTCATCTTGATTTGAAGGCAGAAAAATTCCTATTGTGGATGGATGACTAATCTCGCACTCCCTTTTCCCCCGATCGATATCTACTGAAGATTAAGTAAAGAGAATAATCCGATTTGTTGACAAGCCCATCACGACGACTTCCTTAAAAACAAAAGGATGAATCGGTGCTGGCTGGTGGGGAGGACGGAGGAGAACCGGCAACTGACCTTCCCTCCTATGTGACTATGTCCCATGGCTTCTTGGATTGAAGAGACTCAGGGCCTGCTCGCTCCGGTTGCACCTGCCGTGTCGGGCAAAGAACGGCAGTGCGGCCGCCATCACCGCCGGCGTACAATGGAGTCCTGCGGAGCCGTCTCGGCTGCCTCCCGGCGGCGTCGGCGAATTCTCTAGGCAGCAAGACGAGTTGAGCTGCCTTTCCTGGGCTGGTACCCATCTGAGGCCTAATATGCCATTCACGCAGGAGTGATGGGCCGGCTTGCCCGCGTAAGCAGGCTATCGGGCCTAGAACTCATCCCACGGCTTTTCAGCGGGCTGCATTTACGCAGTTGCCGGCCCAACTAGGCAAATGAACCACAAAATGTTGGCCAAACTACTGAAAGGAAGGAGCTACCGACTGTCTGAAAAAAAAAAAAACTGAAATCAACAAGAGGATCCGCACAAATCATGCGTCATGTGGTATGATCATAATGTTTGAATGCCTCACGAAATAAAATTAGAACCTGCAAGAGTTTGAAAGAGTGGAGTTAACCTAGCCCCCCAGCCTGGGTCCCTTCCTCTAGCTCTGTGCTTTTTGTGCTTTCTCCACAAATTTGCTTTCTCCCAATGCAACCCGTCGAAAATAGCTTATTTTATGTTTCTTTTCATTTTTCTGGCTATGGTCTCCCTGTACTCTTGTATTTTTTTTTTCTATATCAATGAAACTCACACTATCTTGTGTGGTTTGTTCAAAAGAAAATTGATTTCTTCCACGTTAATGGATCATTAATTCGTATATATGAAGCACTTAGGGTCTGTATATCGTCCTACTTTTGATGGGAAGTGTCTCGACGAATGATTTTTTTTTAAAGGAAAATGTCTGGACGAATGCTAATCGTATGAAGCAGTACGCGTCTCACAGTCGCAGAGCTCTCAATTGTTAACAAGCTAACATGTAATTGCGCATGCACGTCACTCTGAGGAATTGAAATCACTGGCACTGTTGAGAGACTTGTTGCTCGCGCCCGCACTAGCAGCCCAGCACACGACAGGGAGAGCAGAAGCAGAGCGGGTGTAGCTGTCACGCAAGCCGTCGCCCTGTGGCTATCAGATTGTCGCCTCTCGCCTCTACCGAACTGGAGAGAGTGCTCCCAAAGATGGACGGAGACGTGTGCTGCTCTTTGTTGCGTGTGGAGAAATGAGAATCCTTCAGTCACTCTGCACACAAACGAAAGGGCCATTACCAAAAAGAAGAACAGATTGTAGTCGAACATGGCATGTTTGCAAACTTGTAAAGAAATGTAGACGTATATTATGTACTCGTGAGCCTCGCATAGTCACATGCATGATTGTTGTAGGTCCAGTTTTCTCATCGCATTGTTGTTATCTGCTAGTGTACTGTGTACGACTTGATGTTGATCTAGCAATCACCAGCACGACAAGTTGAGTGGCTGTGAATGATCCCCAAGACCCTAATAATGTGGATATTTCTTCTTCTTCTCTTTGGATTGAAGCATCCAATTATCTCGTTTTGCAAGGGTTTTCTATCTCATTGGGACCATCTTACCACAATAGCCCTGACTAATGCTGACGAGAAGCTTGCGCGAATAGTCTTGCCTCTGTAAGCCTTTTGGCGTCAAGGCTTTTGTAGCAGGGGTGTACAGGTTCAGTGAGCTCAGTGGTACTTCTTGTGCCGTTATTGCACAGCTTAGCAGCTACGAGTGTTGCAGAAGCTGTGGAACCGTGGCTACCGTGTTATTTCTTCTAGGGATCACCAAGTCAAGATCTGCACAGTGATGTCTGTACTGTAAAGAGAGCAGCTTTGTTGTCACCCGCAAGCATTTTTTTTTTCCCGACCGGTGACCCCAAACCGCCGCCCACCGGTAGCGGTTTACCGGACCGATTTGACCGGTAACCGCCCCAAACCGGTGGAATTCAAATTCTCAAATTTAAACCTAGTGTAATCGGTTGTGGCCGGTTTGACCGGTTACAGACGCGTGGAAAAAAATTATAAAAAAAAATTTGCATGAGCTATGCACATATTAATGTCCAAAGTAATAATTTATAATTATGCATACAAATGAGTAGGGTGTTAACTGGGTGTAGGAGTTGATGGGCCTTCACGGGCCGCGCCTGTTTTTTCTTTTTCTTTTTTTATTTAACTTTGAATTCCTGCAAACCGTACTAAACGAATGAATATTTGAAAAAATTTTACACCATTACATTTGTTGCAGCTTGAAGTATTTTTGAATTTGGCCGGTTTGTAACCGGCCGGAACCGGTACCGGTCCGGACCAGTTACACCGGTAACCGCGGTTTCCGGACCGGCTCCGGTCGAGATTTTTAACCCTGCCCGCAAGTGCATGGCTTGCCAATTTCTCTGGAAATAAAGTTTACTACTCGACAATATCCACTGCGAGAACTGACCTTTCATCCTTCACCTTTACTGTCGGTCAGCCAAAGCCGTTACTAAAGGGGCCTTTAGTACCGGCTCCAGGAAACAGTGTCTGCGAAGCTACGTTAGTACCGGTCGAGAGCACCAGCCGGTACTAACGTACGTCATTTAGTACCGCTTGGTACTAAAGTGGAGAGTCCATTTAGTACCGGCCAATAGCACCAGGCGGTACTAAATGACACATGTTAGTACCAGCTGGTACCCTCGACCGGTACTAACGTGTCCTCCACGAGTCCAAAAAGAATTTAAGTCCCCGTCGTTTTCTCTCCTCTATTTACTCATCCTCTCCCTCCTGCCTTCTCCCTTATCTTTTTTCTCTCCTCTCGTTCTTCTTCCTTCTCTCCCTTCTCATTTCCTCTCTTCGATCTATGTTGTGCAAGGGTCAGGCGGCGGCAGCCGACGAGCGCGCAATGCGCAGGCCGCGGGCAGCACTAGGACAGGGCAGGCTGAGGCGTGCAGTCGACCTGCCATGTGCGGCGGCGGAGGTGGGCGAGTCCAGCGGCACCGCCGCGGGGAGGGCCTCCCCGGCTGCGCCGCCGCCCGCGAGTGCAGGGGTGCCCACAGCCTTAGGCCTCCGCGTCACGGGCGCGGGGGCGGCCTTTAACAGGAGCGGGAGGGGGGAGGGCCTCCCCAGCCATGGCCGCCGCCTGGCCGCGGGTGCGTGGAGCACCCCCGGCGGCGTGGGCACCGGCGACCTAGTAGGGTGGACAACGTAGGATACTATGTGATCTGTAAACTCCTCTTGATTCCTATGAAATGTGTGATTGGATGATGTATTATTGATTCTTGTGAGATGTATTCTTGTTTCTCGTAAAAATTTGTGGTTGTGATTCTTACTGTGGTGTTGTGATTGTGATGAGATTTTTTGTTTGATAATGGGCACCGAAAAAGAAAAGGAAGGAAAATGGGAAAAGAAAAGGAAAAAGAGAAAAAAAAGAAAAAAGAGAAACCTGTGCTGGCAGGCAAAATCGTTTAAGTACTGGTCGGTGTTACCGACCAGTATTAAACATCTCCTTTTAGTACCCGCTAGCTTGACCGGTATTAAATGGTGTGCACGTTTGTGTCGGACCTTTAGTACCGGTCACAGCGACCGGCACTAAGCTGTCCTGTGACCGGTACTTAAGGTCGTTTTTTAGCGGTGACCATTGTATGGAACTGAAGGTTAATTATGTTAATTATTATAATATGTTGTGGTAGAATATATTTTTCTAGACATAGTAACACGGGGGCACCCACACACACATATGTGCACTATTATGAATGCAAATAGAGAAAAGTTTCATTTTCAGTCTTCAACTTTGACAAGAGTCTAATTTTCAATCCACAACCATAAAAGGGTCATCCATTTGTCAAAACCGGATAAATTTGACCCTTTCAGTGGTTTGTTTTGCATTTTTTTAGAAATTCAAAATGTTTTGGTTTAATAAAAATCATAAGTAATTCATTTAAAATTAGAAAAATATCAAATTAGTACTAAATTTTTTATAAAAATGTAATGTATATATTGATGCTTTATTTGACATTATTTGACTCTTATTTGTTCCTATTCCTTATATTTTATTACAAGTAATAAAATGCTAAAAAAAGTAAAAAAAACTAATATGTAAATATCTCTAAGTAGAGTACCAACAAACAACGTATATATTCAGAAACATTTTTATACCGATTTCATATTTTTATGATTTGAAATGAAAATTTATTAAATTGAAAACTTAAATTTCTAAAAAAATACAAAACCGCCTTTAAAACCACCGAATGTACAGTTTTGACAATTGGATGACTCTTTCTATCCGATTTTATAGTTATGGTTTCAAAATCAGTTTTTTTTTCCATAGTTAAGGCTGAAACAAATACTAAACCTAACACGCTCATTATTATTAAAATTGCGAGGACCCATGTGGAGGCACAAGATTTGAGTGTGAGTGGGCATGTTTTCATTGCAAGGAACCTAACCAACTGTGGCATGATATATGATGCCATATATTTTTAGGAATCATAGCTCGTGTGTATGTTGCCTATGCAAAAATTGTGAGTGGTTTATTGGGTCGACTGTATCATCTTGATGTAGCTCCCTTTATTTAAAAAAATCGAGAAATAGATATTTGTAGACCCCAGCTGCTCTTTTGTTTCATGCTATTTTTAGATCCTTTGTGTGTGTGATAAATCTTTTTTTAAACATAACCTATAGCACACACTGCACTTTGACCAATTTTAAGTAAATGCAGTCTAAGTCGAAAACTTTTGTGTACCAATAATGTATCTCTGGACTCGCATCGTAGTCAATAATTTCATTGAGGCATCATTATTGCCCGTCTCCATCTGTTTAAGAAAAGGCAAAAACATGGTCCAATATCTCTTTAGGAATTGAAAGAAGACAAAATGACCAGCGCACACAAACTTAACAAGAAAAATCAGACACAAACACATGATATGCACCGTGTAAAATTCGTGTGTCTATGTAATAAAAATGGAGCTGAAAACCAAGGTTAGGAATGCCACAAAAGTTAGCCACCAACATACTACTCCGTAATAGTGTTTGAGTTTATGACATCACACCTAGAGAAGGAGACTAGGCGAGTGGAGTGGACACACACACCACCACCACCACCAATCTCTGAACTATCCAATTTGTCTGGACCCTTCAATTAATTTTCATGAATTGCATCATAGTTATGACTTATGAGCAATGTTATACTAACTCGATACATTCATGCACAAAACAAGTACTGTACCCAAGGCGTTTTGCCTAGGGCGCGCGATTGCGCCAGATGACCAACTCATCTCGTTCCTTTTGATAAAAACACACGGCACCGACGAGACGCTGCCAAACCGCATGCTGGGATATGCTAACAATAATTCACGAGCCATGCTAGCTCTATGCCATTTGACATGACACCCTACGCATATGAACGACACCAGACGCTTCACGCCCACATGTCTGGGTTTCAGTGAGAGCTGCTAGCGGGGACGAGAACTTGTAGAGGAAGCTACCAGAGCCTCTCAGCGGCATGGCGGCCGTGCAGCTGGGGGCTCTGCTCCTGGCTCTTCTGCTCGCGCTATGGCGCCTCGCGTGGCGGCCGCGCGCCGTGGCGCGGGCGTTCGCGCGGCAGGGTGTCCGGGGCCCTCCCTACAGGTTCCTGGCCGGGTCGTTGCCGGAGGCGAAGCGGCTGCTGCTGGCCGGCCGGATCGGGGTGGCGCCGCTCGACGCCGGCTGCCATGACATCATGCCAATCCTGCTGCCGCAGTTCCACAAATGGGTCGCTGACTATGGTACGTCGAAATCTGATCTATTTCCCCCTTCTTTTCAACGAACACATATTATTGATGAGCATGTACAAACTCCTGGGGAAGTGAACTCTAATTTTATAAAATTCTACAAATAAAAAATAGTATTGTGATATGAATTGGTTGGCCGGCCGTGAGCCACTTATATAGTTCCAGCCTTATCTTCAAGATGACTTAATTTTCAACATAATATGTTCACTGATTCTTTTACTTGTTTGTTGATCAGGGAGAACATTTCTGTTCTGGATCGGTCCGATTCCCGCTGTGTTCTCTACTGATCTACAGCTGATCAAGCAGGTGCTCACGGACAGGACGGGCCTGTACCAGAAGGACTTCATGATCCCCGTTCTGAAATTCCTCTTCGGCAACGGGGTCATACTAATCAACGGAGACGACTGGAAACGGCACCGCAAAGTGGTTCTTCCGGCTTTCAACCACGAGAAGATCAAGGTCATCATCGACATCACCCGTCTCCAACTTGTACCGGAGATTTAATTTGAACATTAGCAGTACGTAACAGCAGACTGATGAGGTTTAACCCCGTGTTCAGAGCATGTCGGCGGTGACGGCGGAGGTCACGAAGCAGATGATGCAGCAATGGCGCGAGCTGATAGACCAGAGCGGCGGAGAGGAAGCAGCTGAGATAGACATGATCCTCGCCTTCAACGACCTGACCTCCAAGATCAACGGCCGCGTCGCCTTCGGCACGAGCCACGAGGACGTCGAGGAGGTCATCGTCTTGATGCGGGAGATGCAGAAGCTCGCCACCGCGGCCACGCTGGATGCTCCAATTCTCTGGTACATCAGTATAGTATTATTAGTAATTTAGTATTCGGTATTCCCTTTTGCAAAGCCTCTGAAATCTGAATCAAATTCTGCTCATGGTGATGGCATTAACAAGAGTAATTTCTTTTTTCTGTTAGGTATCTGCCGACTCGGCGTAACTTGCACGTTCGGCGTCTGAACAAGCAGCTGCGGAGCAAAATCATGTCGATCATGCAGGCGCGGCTGGCCGCCAAGGGAGCCAACAACTCCGGCGCCGGATGTGGGGACGACCTGCTCGGGCTGCTGCTGGAGGCCTGGACGCCGCAGCGGCGAGGGAGCGCCGAGACACTTACCGCCGACGAGGTGATCGACGAGTGCAAGACCTTCTTCGCCGCGGGGCAGGAGACCACGGCCACCCTCCTCGTCTGGGCCATGTTCCTGCTCGCCGTGCACCCGCACTGGCAGGACAAAGTCAGGGACGAGCTCCTCCACGAATTCCCCGCCGGAGACACCGCCGCCGGCGAGGCCCCCACCGCCGACGTCCTCGCCCAACTGAAGCTGGTAATAAGCTCAGCTCTGCATCTCGATCTCCCACAGATAACCAATCAAATCAATGCGAGCATGCACGCTCACCTACCAGGCTACCACACATTGTAATAAGCTCATGTTCACGCAACGCTTGCAATTGCAGCTCCACATGGTTCTGCTCGAGACGTCGCGGCTCTACCCGCCGATCGTGTACATCCAACGGCGAGCCGCCATGGACGTCGTCCTAGGGGACATCAAGGTGCCGAAAGGGACGGTGATATCGATCCCTATCGCCATGCTGCACCGGGACAGGGAGGTGTGGGGCCCCGACGCCGACGAGTTCAACCCCATGAGGTTCGAGCACGGCGCCACCAAGGCGGCCAAGGACCCCAAGGCGCTGCTGTCGTTCTCCCTGGGACCGAGGGTGTGCACGGGCCAGAGCTTCGGCATCGTGGAGGTGCAGGTCGTCATGGCGATGATCCTCAGGAAGTTCTCCTTCTCGCTATCCCCGAAGTATGTCCATAAGCCCAAGTATCTCCTGTCCTTGACTCCCAAGCGTGGGATGCCTCTCATCGTGAAGAATTTAGATGGGTGACAAAAGGTTGCAAAAGCTGATTGTAGTGTGTGAGAATAAATGTATGATTACAGTGTGTGATTACAGATACCACCTCACTAATTCCTTAAATAATCTAGAAAATGCAAGCTTCTGTGCTGAGTTGAGGGACTAACCCTTGGTTTGCTATCATTGCGAAAGCTAATTTAAAGTAAACTACATAATTTATATCTAGATTGCCCACATCTACCATTGTGAAAGTGAACTCTCAAATTTGCTTCTAAATTATACTTTAAATTTGCTATTTTTACTATAAACTAAACTAACACTTTAAATCTACATCTAAATTACTTAGATATGTTGTCACAAATAAACCACCATAAAGTAACGTTCTATATGGTTCTAGATTACCCATGTTTACCACTATATATTAAAACACTAGCTCAAAGTAATTATGTATGTTGTCTAGAAACACTAGTATAAATAGTTACATCCATGACGCGTGACGTTGTGAAATCTCGTCATTGAATAGACCGCATTTATGTCAAAAATCTAATATTTATCATGGATAAAAGTCGGCAGCCTTCGGCCACTACAGAACCATGACAAAAGTAAAACGAGCATCATAAAACAACTCCTCAGGCCAGTCTCAGTGGGGGTTTCATCGACACACTTACCTAGAGTGACACATCATCTAAGAGAAGTTTGAAACTATGATGAAACACCCTCTCTCAATGCAAAGTTTCATCTCGTGTTGTTCCCAAGACAACATGCAAGACACAAGCTGTCTAGAGTACCGTGTAGAGAGAGTTTCATGAGGATGAAACCCATTTCACATCTCTCTTCATTAATACACTGCCACATCATCAAAAATGCTGACATGGCAGTCTATTTAATGCTAATGAAACTCCCAATGAGACTGGCCTCATATCATCACAAAGTGGTGCGCCATCAACATCTTGTACTTGTGACTAGAGCAGCTCGTCATAGCACTGGTGGGACCCATGTGACGACGGAGGGTTCATCATGTCTACATGGCTGCCACGTATAGCGACCATGAGTGTGGGGTCAAACATGTCAATGCTGGTTGGCCTAGTCTCAGAGTACTAGGGCGTGCCCGAGACCCGGAATAATGTTGCTATAATCTGGCAATCTTCCAACTCGTGAAACCTCAATTTCGGAGCTGAATGCACACTACGGAAAACCCGGTGTATGCCGTGTCTCTACGGCGTTGCCGTGTGCCAAATCTCGGGCACAAGGCAAATCCATCATTTGTTGTGTGTCAGATCAAAACTCACGGCAACAAGAAAACACACGGCATATACGCCATTTGTCATGTGCCCCGCCAGCTGCACACGGCATATACGCCATTTGCCGTGTGTTCCCAAGAAGGCACACGACAAAGCTTAAGCACGTGCCCGCGCGGACCAACGACCGTCAACAACAGCTCACGCCGTTAAGATTTGCCGTGTGTAAAAGCCTAGGCACACGGAAAATTGTATCACGTGCCTCACATGTGCCTCACACGAATGGGGGACGGGCGCCGACCCCCACCTTTGCCGTGTGCCGCATGTGGTACTACGGGCACACGACAAAGTGTGGCCGTCCCGTCTCACGCGCCATCAGCTCCGTCTTCTGCTTTATGTTGCTGTGTTTCTCGTATAATGCACGTCAAAGGTTTTTGCCGTGTGTGCGTAATGTGGCACACGGCAAACAACTTTTTGCCGTCATGGCTATTTGCCGTCGGGCGTTCGCCGTGGGCTACACACGGCAAATACGTTGCCTTGAGTAAATAGGTCTTCGCCATGTGCACGTGGTACACGGCAAAGACCCAGGCTCCCATAGTGGCAGAATGTGATTCCTAACCGTGACCCTATGCTGAAACCTCAACTGTATTCACGTACGTACACTTTCTTTGGAATCACGCGCCAACTGTACCTCCAAGTTCTTAAAGGTAGCCTTAATAAGCATCATCTCGATATGGTTCTAGATTACCCATGTTTACCACTATATATTAAAACACGAGCTCAAAGTAATTATGTATGTTGTCTAGAAACACTAGTATAAATAGTTACATCCATGACGCGTGACGTTGCGAAATCTCTCGTCAATTGAATAGACCGCATTTATGACAAAAATCTAATATTCGTCATGGATAAAAGTCGGCAGCCTTCGGCCACTACAGAACTATGACAAAAGTAAAACGAGCATCATAAAACAACTCCTCATATCATCACAAAGTGGTGCGCCATCAACATCTTGTATTTGTGACTAGAGCAGCTCGTCATAGCAGTGGTGGGCCACATGTAGCAGTGGGACCCATGTGACGACGGAGGGTTCATCATGTCTACAGGGCTGCCACGTATAGCGACCATGAGTGTGGGGTCAAACATGTCAATGCTGGTTGGCCTAGTCTCAGAGTACTAGGGCGTGCCCGAGGCCCGGAATAATGCTGCTATAATCTGGCAATCTTTCAACTCGTGAAACCTCAATTTCGTAGCCGAATGCACACTACGGGAAACCCGGTGTATGTCGTGTGTCTACGGCGTTGCCGTGTGCCAAATCTCGGGCACACGGCAAATCCATCATTTGCCGTGTGCCAGATCCAAAGCTCACGGCAACAAGAAAACACATGGCATATCACTACGGGAGAAAGGAATTTCGGTCCCTCTCCCTTAGTACCGGCTGCGCAGAGCCGGTACTAAAGTAGGCCTTTAGTACCGGCTTCAGGCAACAGTGTCCGCAAAGCCATGTTAGTACCGGTCGAGGGCATCAGCCGGTACTAACGTGCATCATTTAGTACCGGCTGGTGTTATTGGCCGGTATTAAATGGGTGCGCCACTTTAGTACCGGTCAAAAACACCATCCGGTACTAAATGGCACACGTCAGTACCGGCTGATGCCCTGGACCGGTACTAACGTGTTGTCATCTCTTGAGTTCAAAAAATCTAAGTCCCCATCGTATTCTCTCCTCTATTTACTCATGTTCTCTCCTTCCTGTCTTGTCCCTTATCTTTTTTCTCTCCTCTCATTCTCTTCTTCCTTTTCTCCCATCTCATCTCCTCTCTTCGATCTGTGCAGGGGTCAGGCGGCCGACGGCGGCGGCCAGCGCGCGGGGCAGGCCGCGGGCGCGCGGGCGCAGGCAGGCCGCGGGCGCGCGGGCGCAGGCAGGCCGCGGACGCGCACATGGGCCACGGCGGCCGGGCCGGCGGAGCTGAGGCGTGCGGCCGCGGGCGAGTTCGGTGGCACCGCCGCCAAGGAGGGCCTCCCCGGCCGCGAGCGCTGGGGCCACCTCCGACGGGCGCAGGAGCGGGGGCGGGGGAGGGCCTCCCCAGCCATGGCCGCCGCCTGGCTGCGGGCGCGGGGAGCGCCGCCGGCGAGCGCGGGCACCGGCGCCGGCGACCTGGTAGGGTGGACGCACGCGTATCTGTGAGTTTCTCTTGATTCCTATGAAATGTGTGATTGGAAGATGTATTATTGATTCTTGTGAGATGTATTCTTTCTCTTGATTCCTATGAAATGTGTGATTGGAAGATGTATTATTGATTCTTGTGAGATGTATTCATGTGTTTCTTGTGATTTTTGTGATGTGTGATTGTGGTATTGTGAGATGTATATTTAAAGATGGCAATGGGTACCCGAAACCCGAAACCCGACGGGTTTTTACTCTATTAGGGCATAGGCATGGGTTAATATTTGTACCCATGGGTTTGTTAATGGGCAAAAAACTAGACCCAGCGGGTTTGCGGGCATGGGTTTGGGAACATATAACCCGAACCCGTAAACCCATGGGTTTTTTAAACCCGGTCCAACCTAGTACATTTCTATTTTATTTTACAAATTATAATGTATTTTGTGTATCTACTTTACTTTCTACTTTAGTGAATCTTGAATATATTAGTAGCGGTTGTGGGTGTTGCTAGCTCACTCTATATAGTACTCATGTATACGGTGGATTGATGATTTAATGTCATACTAGGACCACTTAAATATAAAACTTGTTATTTATAATTTTTATTCCCTGTAGCACTAATTTTTTAGTGAACAATAAACTTTGTGCCCATTATGTATTTACCTACACTACAAATTTATTACTTGTTACGATAAACTTATTAGTTATGACATGGAGTTGTATAATAGAGGTGCAAACCCACGGGTGACCCGTGGAAACCCGCTAACCCGACGGGCATGGGTTTGGGCAAAATTTTAAACCCGTCACGGGCATGGGTTTTTTAATGGGTTAAAATATTTTTCGTGGGCACGGGTTTAGGATGGCAAGACCCAGTGGGTTTGTGCCCGTTGCCATCCCTATGTATATTCATTCATATGTTCTTGTTGAGATTGTGGATTTGTGGTTGACTGTGACCGTGAAAATGAGAAAAGAAAAGAATAAAATGAAAAGGAAAGGGAAGGAAAGGAAGGGGGGACGGGCTGACCGTAGCAAGACAGGTTAGTACCGGCTGGTGTTACCAGCCGGTACTAATCTGCGCACGTTAGTACCGGCTGGCTGTGACCGGTACTAACGTGCGGCACGTTAGTACCGGACCTTTAGTACCGGCCACAGCGACCGGTACTAACCCGTCCTGTGACCGGTACTAAAGGTCAATTTTCCCGTAGTGTATACGCCATTTGTCGTGTGCCCCACCAGCTGCACACGGCATATACGCCATTTGCCGTGTGTTCCCAAGAAGGCACACGGCAAAGCTTAAGCACGTGCCCGCGCGGACCAACGGCCGTCAACAACAGCTCACGCCGTTAAGATTTGCCGTGTGTAAAAGCCTAGGCACACGAAAAATTGTATCACGTGCCTCACACGAATGGGGGACGGGCGCCGACCCCCACCTTTGCCCTGTGCCGTGTGTGGTACTACGGGCACACGACAAAGTGTGGCTGTCCCGTCTCACGCGCCATCAGCTCCGTCTTTTGCTTTATGTTGCCGTGTTTCTCGTATAATGCACGGCAAAGATTTTTGCCGTGTGTGCGTAATGTGGCACACGGCAAACAACTCTTTGCCGTCATGACTATTTGCCGTCGGGCGTTCGCCGTGGGCTACACACGGCAAAGACGTTGCCTTGAGTAAATAGGTCTTCGCCATGTGCACGTGGTACACGGCAAAGACCCAGGCTCCCGTAGTGGCGGAATGTGATTCTTAACCGCGACCATATGCTGAAGCCTCAACTGTATGCACGTACTCCGTACGTACACTTTCTTTGGAATCACCGCCAACTGACCTCCAAGTTCTTAAAGGTAGCCTTAATAAGCATCATCTCGATCTTGTATGCAATAAACGTGCTACTACCATGTGCTAGTTGTGCTTGACGTACAGCTCATTAACTGTAACGACTTTGACACGTATCAGAGTGCGAATCCACGTATAATCCCGTATAGGCAACCGCAAACCAACCCAAAAGTGATATATTTGTAGGTTCATAAGTGTGGCAACTCGACTCGATCTTATGCAAGAAAAAAAACACACACAGTACTGCATGCCGAGCCCATGCCACACATGCTCATCGATCGCCAACCACCCTACACGTACAGGTCAGATGACCATATGATCGTTGATACCTGCATATAAATTAACAACAGTAGTTTGTGCGAGAGAAACCAAGCAACCTGCCAGCGGTCTCACGATCGAGCAAAGAGGAGACGAGAAGAAGTAGACTATAGCTGGTAGCAAGCTCAGCTCGCATGGGTGCCGGCGGCGTGTGGGCGGCCGCTCTCATGCTGCTCGCGCTGGGGTGGCACCTCGTGTGGCGCCCGCGCGCCGTGGCGCGGTCGTTGGCGAGGCAGGGTGTCCGGGGCGCGCCCTACAGGTTCCTGGCCGGGTCCATGCTGGAGGCCAAGCGGCTGGTGGCTGCCGGCCGGATCGGGGTGGCGCCACTGGACGCCGGTAACCACGACGTCGCCCCCGTTGTGCTGCCGCCGTTCCATATTTGGACGGCTCAGTATGGTAATAGCATTCTATCTGGATAAAAAATGATGTTTTCTTTTTCCTAAATTATGGTGTTTCATGGGTCATGGGAGCCATCAACACTTGCAAGAACATAATAAAAATCAATTAAAAGATCAAAATTTCCATCGCACAATCTCCATCTTCTCTGAGGAACAAGTGGAAAAGGAAAAAAAAATCGACCAACATCAATTGCAACAACAGCAAGCACTTCAATTTGATATGGTAACTAAATCAAGATGAGTTCACGGTTCAGACATCAGCCATTGTTAATTTCTCATTTAAACTTCTTTTCACGGAGGATTGCACATGCTTAGATGTGATGACAATCCTTATATGACGGAAAAAGGGCCTGGGGTGAACCTTCTTACAAGTTTGATGATGTTTTGTGTACAGTTTTCAAGTTAAGTGATCCAATTAAGAGAACTGGCTGCAAGTTTAATGATACACTATGCATTTTACTCTTAGTTTTCTATTATAACTTATATACATATTTTTTAACTTATGTAAACGACTTTTTATTAGGATAACTTTTGATAGGACAACTTGTCAAAGATTTACCTAGTAAACCTTAAGTTCTCTGCATAATATTTTAGAAAATCCACCGAACACAATCTGTACAAAAATGTATATTTTTTTGTAGAAAACCTATTAAAACCTAACTTGTACAAACAGGTTTTTGTGCTCTAAAAATATTAAATACAACTATGCAAGCAAGTTTTCTAAAAAGCTTATCAAAACCCAAATTATCCAAACAATTCTTTGGTAGTGAATTAAAAGTTAATACTGGAAAATAAAAGGAGAAGAAAAAAAAGGAAAACAAGAGAGAAATGGATGGTTCACAATATCCAAACTCGATTTCACAGCTTACAGCCTACACCATTTTTTTTTCACAGCCACAACCCAACTAAACAGACCTTAAATATGCCAACAACTTCCTTTGGGTGTGTTCATTCAGGGAGAACATTCCTGTTCTGGGTCGGGCCAATCCCCGCAATCTGCTCCACTGATCTTGAGCTGGTTAAGGAAGTGCTCACAGACAGGACAGGCATGTTCCCGAAGGATTACTTGATCCCCGTTCTAAAAGTTCTCATTGGCAACGGGGTCGTCTTAATAAATGGAGACGATTGGAAACGGCATCGGAAAGTAATCCTTCCATCATTCAACCATGAGAATCTCAAGGTCAGCACATCACTCTTCTAAATCGTGCGCTTTCGATCCGTGGGCACACCGTGTGACTTTGGCTCATCGTGTGTTCTCAGAGCATGTCAGTGGTGACGGATGAAGTCACAGTGCAGATGATACAGGCATGGCGCACCCAGATCCAGCAAAACGGTAGCCACAGTGCAGCTGAAATAGACGTGGCCAATGCCTTCTCTGAACTGACTGCAAAAATAATAGGCCGTTTCGCTTTTGGTACGGGCCACCAGAAAGCTAGTGTGGTCATCCTCGCAGCGATGCGTGAGATGCAAAAGATTACAACCGCAGCCACAAATGATCCTCCGATACTCTGGTAACAATCTAGTAACCCCATGCATTCTGTTAGATTATTCACATGAAAAGCACCAGGATTAATGTATTCAAAGCTCCAATATCTTTTTTATATCCTGATGAATTTGTTCAGGTATCTGCCGACTCGTCGCAACTTGCAGGTACGACGTCTGGACAGACTGCTGAGGACAGAGATCATGGCGATCATGCAGGCACGGGTGGCGGCGGCCAAAGACGGCGCCGGGTACGGGGACGATCTGTTCGGGATGCTGCTGGAGGCGTGGTCGCCGGAGCGGCGAGGGGGCGGCGAGACAAGGACAACACTGACCACCCAAGAGGTGGTCGACGAGTGGAAGACCTTCTTCATCGCGGGGCAGGAGACCACCGCCACCCTGCTCGTCTGGGCCACGTTCCTGCTCAGCGTGCACCCGGAATGGCAGGACAAGGTCAGGGCCGAGGTCCTCCGCGAATGCGGCGGCGGTGGCGAAGTCCCCAACCTCGACGTCCTCACCTCCAAACTCAAACTGGTATCACTATCTTTAAGTTACACACACCAAGTATATACTCTCTCCGTCCTAAATTATAAGTCATTTGACTTTTTTTACTTCAAGTTTGACCGCTCGTCTTATTTAAAAAATTCATATAAGTATAGTTAAATTTCAGTCGTTCTGAAAGAACTTTTATTAATAAAGCAAGCAACAACTCAATACGTGATATTTTGTATTAAAAAAATTGAATAAGACGAGAGATTAAATTAAAGTTGAGGTAAAAAAAGTTAAAAGACTTATATTTTGAAACGGATGAGTGATGTATATAGCAGGCTTTGTTGTAAACTGACCATTTTGCGTGCGTACACTACATGATGCATGAAGCTGCACATGGTGCTGCTCGAGACGTCGAGGCTGTACCCGCCGGTGGCGTACATCCAACGGAGGGCCGGCAAGGACGCCGTGCTCCGGGGCATCAGCGTGCCCCGTGGCACCGTGATCTCGATCCCCATCCTCATGCTGCACCGGGACAAGGATGTCTGGGGCGCCGACGCCGACGAGTTCAACCCCATGAGGTTCGAGCACGGCGCCACCAAGGCGGCCAAGGACCCCAAGGCGCTGCTGTCTTTCTCCCTGGGGCCGAGGGTCTGCATCGGCCAGAGCTTCGGCGTCATGGAAGCGCAGGTCGTGATGGCCTCGCTCCTCCGCAACTTCTCCTTCTCGCTGTCCCCCAAGTATGTTCACAAGCCCAAGTTTTCCCTCTCGATGACGCCCAAACTTGGGATGCCTCTCATCGTGAAGGAACTAAATGAGTGAGACAAGGACGGATGGGTTGTGTTGTGTTGTATGAAATAAAGGAGCACCGATGTACGTAGTAGCAATATGGCTAGTGGTGACGATCAATCAGTCCACTACTGAGCCAGCAGCGTGAGACCACCCGTATACATACCGCACTTTATGAAATTCAATAATGAATTAGCGTGCACGCCGATATAAGGGTGCATGCATGTATCGTTGTATCATCTTGGCTTCTTTCAAATTTTTTTTTAAGAATCACACAGTATGCACGCACACTCGTCCTACGAACACATGCACAAAACCCTACCCCTATGACACCTCCGAAAGACTGAGCCGGTAAATCCTCGAGATTGATGAAGTTACCACTGGCGCCTCGCTATCGACGGGCACACTGCCCACCACAGCTAAGCTACGCTCAGTTCACGCTTTCTTTCAATTTCTGACCATGGGGTTTTCTCAACTCGCAAACTCTTGTTCGAGTCGCTTCGTGGGGTAGCACGGCCGCCGCCGACCGATAGCCCATCTTCCTCTCGTGACGCTGCTCATGCCGGCGGAGTTGCGCGGGCGTGAGGGGGATGGCGACGCATCCGTTGTAACACCCTGTCCTCCAAAGCCGCACCGCCTAGCCCTTTCGAGAGGCGGGCACGCGTACACATAGCACCCTGCTTACACTTTCATCATCGCTTCATATAAAAGGGTTAACCCGAGGGTGCTATGGCTGGAGGACAAAGGCTTATGAGTTGGCTCCACCCTTGCTCAGCTAGCAATGTGGTACTAAACTCGCGCGCACCGTGCTAACATGCTACTACTGGGCCGAAACAATGGGCCGGGTGTCACATCCGTGCTGCCATCTTTGCCTGGTTCTCCTTGCCTGGCTTCATGGCGGCCGGGCGACGGCCGACGGTGGCGCCGTCGAGGCGCGCAGGAGGAGGTCTGCGCAGGGCCTCAAGCGGCAGGCTCCATGGGCCGCTGAAACGCATGGGTGGTGACTTGTGCGGAGTCATGGGGTGGTGCAGGAGAGCACCGGCGCCGGCAGACGTGATTGTGCTCGTTGCCACTGGCACCAATTCTCACCGCCGCACGTGCACACCGTTAGTTCCGAGAGGTTCGGGGTGGCTGCCTATGATAGGTTGCATTGCGATGGTTGCCTATGGCAGGTCGCAATGTGTGTACACCCCCGGAACTGATGGGGCTGCAGATTGGGCTCATGGAAAGTTTCTTGGGCGAAATCTCTAATCGGCCTTTATCGATCAACGACGACGGTGATTTTGTGCATCGTTCTCCTTACTGAAGGCATCGTTGGAAGGATCCTGCCATCTTCTTCTCCAGATGAAAACCTTTGAAGTACTTGGATGGTTCTGGCAGCGGCGGCATCTTGATGTCGCTTCCCTCTTGGGGGCGTTGCCGTGGAGTTGTTGAGCCACGTGGTGCTGCAGAGATCGTTTATTTTGTGGAAGTGTATGGTGTTTGTTCAAGCTTGAGGTTGCGGTCAAGATCGACTCGGTGCGGTTACTATGTGACAAGAGCATCAAGCTATGGTTAATTGTCTCCTGCGGAGTTTCATCAGTTGTTTCTAAGTAGACAAAGAGGTGAAGGGTTGTTGTTGTGCGAGGACAATTCAAGTTTGAAGCAAAGACATGGAAGAAGATCGAAACTTAGTCTTTGTTTTCCCATTTAGTCTTTAGCCTTCTTTCTTGTTGTTTGGAATGTCTCTATGTTGAGACTTGGAGTCTACGTACTCATGTATTGTCTGGTGGCTATATGTGATCATATTTGTTTCTTTGTGGTCGTAGACTTTCACACGTGAATGGACTGAAAAAACTCGCGAACTCTTGGTCTAATAATGGTATATATTCACATCACACGATACGTGCACATACATAAAACCCAACTCTACACACCACGCGCACCAAGTAGAGAGGAGTTTGTGCAGGAGAAGCCATCGTTCACGTGAGTGTCACGACGAACGTGTGGGGAGACCGATCGACCAGGCCGGCAAGGAAAGCTAGCTAGTACCAATCTTCACAGGGAACAACTAGCAAAGAGGAGACAAGCATGCACACGAGCTGAATGCATGAACAGATCGAGCATGGGGGCCCTGCTCCTCCTGGCCGCGCTCTTCCTGGCGCTGCCGCTGGTCGTCGTGATCGCGCTGTGGCGCCTCGCGTGGCGGCCGCGGGCGGTGGCGCGGGCGTTCGCGAGGCAGGGGATCCGTGGCCCGCCCTACAGGTTCGTGGCTGGGTCGCTGCCGGAGGCGAAGCGGCTGGCGACGGCCAGCCGGAGACGGGCTCCGCCACTGGACGTTGGCTCCCACGACATCATGCCCTTCCTGCTGCCGCCGTTCCACAGATGGGTCACTGAGTATGGTAAATTAGATATATGGATATTTGATTATATAATTAATTGCTAAGTATTGATTTAACTGAAGGGAAATATTGGTACGCTTGGACCATCGATATGATGTATATATACTTAAGATTTACTGCATGGAAAAGGAATCAGTAGACTTATTTGTTGATTTTCTTGCTGTGCATTATATTCAGGGAGAACATTCTTGTACTGGATCGGTCCCATCCCTGCACTGTTGTCTACTGATTTAGAGTTGATCAAGGAAGTGCTTACAGACAGGACGGGGCTGTTCGCCAAGGATTTCATGATCCCCATTCTGAAAGTCCTCTTAGGCAACGGGCTCATCTTGGCAAACGGGGACGACTGGAAACGGCACAGGAAAGTTGTCCTCCCAGCTTTCAGCCACGAGAGGATCAAGGTATGTCACACACAAGACTACGCTTATGACTTCGTTGATGTTGGTTACGAATTGAATTTACCCCGTGTTCAGAGCATGTCGGCGGTGACAGCCGAAGCTACGGAGCAGATGGCGCAGCGATGGCGTGACCAAATCCTGCAAAGCGGCGGGGAAGGCGCTAACCAAGCAGCGGAAATTCAGGTCGACCGCGCCTTCTCCGAACTGACAGCAGAGATCATCGGCCGCGTCGCCTTCGGCACGAGCGACAAGGAAGCCGGCGAGGTCCTCCAACTGATGCACCAGATGCAGGAGATGGGCGCCGCGACCATGCTCGACGCCCCGATACTCTGGTAGCAATTAGCAAGTCTGATTCCATGGATCAAGCAGGAAGCAGCTCGATCATGGCATCAACAATTTCGATCATGTTTCAGGCATCTGCCGACCCGGCGCAACTTGAAGGTGCGGCGTCTGGACAAGCTGTTGAGGACCAAGATCATGGCGATGATGGAGGCGAGGGTGGCCGCCGCCGGCTGTAGCCGTGGCTACGGCGATGACCTGCTCGGGCTGATGCTGGAGGCGTGGTCGCCGGAGCGGCAACGGGGTGACGCCGACGCGACTCCGACGCTGACCACCGAAGAGGTGGTCGACGAGTGCAAGACCTTCTTCGGCGCCGGGCAGGAAACCACCGCCACGCTCCTCGTCTGGGCCATGTTCCTGCTCAGCACGCACCCGCAGTGGCAGGACAAGGTCAGGGAGGAGGTCCTCCGCGAATTCTCCGGCGACGAAGCCGTCGTCCCCAGCTCCGACGTGCTCGCCAAATTGAAGCTGGTATGCATCACTCCATCGACTCTCAACTCTCAAGATATATATATATACATATAAGTATACATATAAACTCATCGTTCCGCGCGCACATCACACCTGCATGCAGCTTCACATGGTTCTGCTGGAGACGCTGAGACTCTACCCGCCGATCGTGTTCATCCAACGGACGGCCGCCTCCGACGTCGTGCTCGGGGGCATCGAGGTGCCGCGTGGCACGGCGATATCGATCCCAATCGGCATGCTGCAGCGGGACAAGGAGGTGTGGGGCTCTGACGCCGACGAGTTCAACCCAATGAGGTTCAAGAGCGGCGCCTCGAGGGCCGCGAGGGACCCCAACGCGCTGCTGGCTTTCTCCCTAGGACCGAGGGCCTGCACCGGGCAGAGCTTCGGCGTCGTAGAAGCGCAGATTGTCATGGCGATGATCATCAGGAACTTCTCCTTCTCGCTGTCCCCCGCCTATGTTCACAAGCCAAAGTATGTCGTCTCGTTGACTCCCAAGAGTGGGATGCCTCTCGTCTTGAGGAACCTCGATGGGTTTAAGAGAAAAGATTGCCCATAGGTTTCTAGTGGAGTGTATGGTGGGTAAATCGGCGTCCATGTATCATATGATTACTTTTTCAAACATATATTTCTATAATAGTTTTTAAAATGAAAATTATAATAATTTTCCTCCATCATCCACCACTAGCTGAGACTTTGTAATAAAAACTAAGTTGTATGCATCTCACTATGCACAAAGTAAACAAATTAGTTCATGAAATTGTTGTGTGCATCATGAACTTTTTTTGTGTGGACATGTGCATCCATAGTATAGATTTGTTTTCTTCCTGTTAGTATGTGACACACAAGCACCAAAAACACCAAATGCGCTAGAAAAAAGAAAGACAAAATAAAAATTATCACAAATTAACACTACAAGATACTATTTATTCTGCGACGGAATCATTTTGTCGTGGATTGAGGCGACGGTTTCAGATTTCGTTGTAGATTAAGCGTCATAGTTTAAATCGATGGACAGTTCATAAAATTCGTCACGGATTGAGGCGATCCGTGACGTTTCTTGGCCATCACAGAACAACCCGATGCCCACTCAGCCCAGCCCAAGCCCAATTTCAGTAACGAAAATAAATGTCACAGATTACTGCTGACATGAATAGCGATGTGGCTACTGACGTGGCACTTACATGGACGACGACATGGCACCTATGTGGACAATGACGTGACGCCTACATGGACGACGACGTGGCGCCTACATGGACAACGACGTGGCGCTTACGTGGACGATGACACGGCAGCCTACATGGGCAATGACATCACCCTATTTACCGATAAAAAATATGGCAACTGGAATAGCAGTAGGGGCCAAGCCGATGAGGCCAGTGGGCGCTGTGCAGTGCTGCAGGCAAACGGAGGAGCGGGGCGTGAGGCGTGGCCGCGCGGGTGATGCCGACACGGTAGGCGAAGGCCGACGGACGAGAGGCGTCGAGGCTGGCGGAGAGGCATGAGAGATGAGCGGGTTCGTGAGGATTCGCGAGCGCCCGGATTCGAGGCCTAACGGGTGGGGGATCCGGATCGACCCGTGATTGGACGATCGACATTGCAAGATGGGCGGATCCGACGGTTAGTGGGTTAACGGGCGACGTGGATCCACGACATAAGCGTAATCCGGCCAGGTTTCATTCTTTAGAGATTAATTTGTTCCATTTACGTTATTATTAAAAATAAGTTAAATCAATACATAAATCTACGTCTAAACTGTAAGTTACCCTCTTCTAGTATAAATGAAAATACTAACTTAAATTATGCTTCATGATGCTGCCACTGTAAAGAAATTGTACGCATGCATAGAATGGAGCAATAATTAGCATATCAATTTTTGTGGTTTAACAATCATGAAGTTTATTTTCCTTAATGAATCATGGCATGAAAACTACAAAACATGTTAAATTATATATTAACACTCTATGACAAAATAATTATGTAAGTTACTACTCTACATAAATTTATTATATTACTTTAAATGAAATATTCTAACATATTTATAATGATGCTTTTATCAAAAGAATTATGATATTTTAAACAATCTATATGATTGCATTCTGCACTAATATCTTTGATAGAGAAAACTAGATATCTCAGGGGACTTTCCACTTTACATGAAAAGGAAAATTTATTCTGAAAAATTGAGAAAGTTGGGAAGCCAAAATTTGCAGTGGTCTGCAAGAAGTGTTTAGCTCGAGAAAATATTTCAACTAAACATATGTCTAAAACAAACTGATGAGAATCATTAACGGGGATGAAAATGCATGTAGAGTACTCGATAATCAAAATCTATCATAAGCAAATAAATATTGTGTACTTGTATTGGGTTAGAAAACAAAACAAATGAGGAAGAGCAAAGGTAAGCAATTTTAGTCAGATATGTGTCCCTAAATTCATTAAAATTATCATATACGTCGAAATTACTAGCCCATGAAAAAACACGATTTATGCATAGTATATAGACTTCTAAAACCAGCAATAGGTCTTGTTGAAATTTACAAATGAATCTGCATGCGTAAGTTTCCAGTCCCCGTTACCTCCTCCCTTGTTGGGCTATGCAGCGGCGGAGTCCACAAACGAATCTGCTTTGAAGAAAGAGGCCCATTAAAGTCCAATAAAGTGAAACATCCTGCCCGTTCAAGCTAAACTGGTATCAGTTTTGGTCCATTTCCTCCGGTGGAAAACAAACAGACCTGAAACATCCTGCCTCGAAGAAAGAATAAGGAAAAATACAACTGATTTTCTGTAAAATCTGGTCAGCTCTAGCCCAACCGCCTAATTCTCGAGTTAAATTTGGAGTCAAGGCGCTTGATTTCGTCCAGCAACCGGCGCTTGCTTGATCGGCCGTGTTAAATCCTTTTTCGTCATTACTGTCGTCCGAGAAGTGGAACGTAATATTCGGTCTCCTTGAATGGCAGAGAGCAGTTACAACTTACAACTAGCCTAGCCAGTAGTACGTAGTCGTACCGGTAGAACGAACGAAGCAATATCTCGAGACTATATTACTGTTGTGAAACTGTTTAGTTTTGGGAATAATCAGAAAGAGGGTCATGCAGCTCGCATGCATGCACCGCAAGGGAACAGGATACACCGTACACGTACGTGCCCCTCAAGTACGTAAACGATTCGATCTGGCCTGACCCGAATCATCATATCCACCTACGGCGGCGGCGGCCCCCTCCATCGATCGGTATGTGCGTGTCGTGCGTATCGGCACGGCACGTTGCATGGCACGCTGCAGAGCTCACAGCAGCTAGCGTATCCATCGATCCGATCCCACCCGGGCCGGCCGATCCTCCCGCCGGTCAGCTCTCCATATCCCAGCCGGCCGCCCGCCCGCTCCCACGTTCTTTCTCCTGTAATCCCCTGCACTCCCACCACCACCCTCCGCACGTACGTTACTTCCCCGCCCTCAGGCCTCAGCTCGCTCGCTCTATATAAACGCCCCCGCGGCCACTCGCCGACCCCACCCACATCCACCGGCCTCTTCCTCGCCGTTTGAGTTCCAAGCAATCCTCCCATAGACGACACCATCTGCCTTAATTTTCTTCCTGTGACTGTGTGAGACAGAGAGAGAGGGAGAGGCGATCAGGCCGGCAGCATGGGTCTCCCCCTGGAGCAGTGGCGCGGCGGCGAGGAGGACGGCAAGGACGGGTCGGCGGCGGCGGCGGCGGCCGGGTGCAGGACCCCCGGCGGCAACGGCGGGCAGGCGGCGGGTCGCGCCGGCGGCGGCAACGAGTGCCCCGCCGCGCCCAGGAAGAGGAGGGCCCCCGCGGGGCCGGTGTCGCGGCAGCAGCAGCGCAGGGACTTCTACAACGGGCCCGACGTCGAGGCCTTCTTCGCAGCCAACAACCTCTAGAGTCCGGAGCTCGTGCGTGCGTTAGATCGAGTCGGCGGCCATGGCCTTTAGCTTCTTCCTGTGTTCACCTAGCTAGTACCCTCAGATTGTACATTACCTAGTGCCTAGCTAGTTCTCAGCTCACTCTTGATGAGTCGATGTCTCCGGCCGGTAGGAATAACATGCATGCATGGTCTGCTGGTGATGTCATGTATGCTAGCGCTTTGCTGAGTCTTGGTTCAGTCGTTTGCTTCTGATGTGTTGGGCTTTGTGGCTACCTATGCTGGGTGTGGTGTGTACGTGTAAGGGAGAGAGGTGGGTACGGTATCTTTGTCAAGTTGCTTGTATGCACATGCTGCTGTAAACTCTCTCAGCTAAATAAACTGTGTATCCTCTTAACTTTCTGAGCCTATACATCCACTGTTTCACTGATACTCGCTCCTAATTTATGTATGGAAAACATTATATATGTGTGTTATGGACTGAGATGCAGATCGATATGTGTTCCATGGAATTTTTTTTGTCAATAATAAGTAAGGTTGCCCTCAAACTTAAACTAGATCCTGCATTGAGGAGCTGATCGAGATTATTGTTAGCTTAATTGTTTTGTGTAGTACTGTGCACACCAAGGATCATCTATTTCTCTCTTTAAAAAAAACAATTGAACGGGTCATTTAATTCCAAGGTAAAAAGAGTGCTTATCAGATGTCAGAAGCCACTGAATTAAGTCCTGCGTGCCTTTCGTCCCTCGCAAAGATAAAATGTCCATGCCTTTTGCTGCGTGCAGGATTCCAGGTGCTCCCCAGTTCTTATCCGCCTGAAAGGCTGACCACTTTTCTACATCCTGCCTCCTGGTACGGTGGTGCTCTTGCGAGAGTTCACTGCAAGAAGCGAAGGGACGGACCAGTTGGAATGCATGTGAACTATAGCTAGTAGACCCACTTCATAAATCATAAGTGATGTGTGCAAGCTCCATTAATTGGTTCAGCAAGATCTGCTGTACTGAACCAGAGCGAGCGATTCTCCAGGTTAGGGGTTCAGACTGACTTCAAACTCCAGGTGGGTATCATGTCACCCTTGCAAAAGTAGTTGCTATAGGACTCTTTTGAAAAGTCTCACCGATCTGGATTGCTCGAGGCTGGAGCATCTAGTCTATATAGCTCATTTTTCAGTGCTCTTGCAGCTACAACCTTCCTTTGTTTTTCTGAATTATTCTCCCGCGCGCAAGTTAGCTATTGAATTCATGGCTTACTTAGAGCCTGTGGGTAGGGCGTCAAAGAGAGAGAGAGAATGTGATAATTTAGTCTCTTGTTTTAATTGGATCGTTCTCAGGAATTATGGGCGAGATATGTAATTAATTTTATTATTATTCTACGTTTAATACTTTTAAATCGTAAGATTTTTTTGTCAAATTTTTTCACCAATTTTTTTCATCGGAACTAAACACGCCCAGCAGCTTTTCAGAACTTGCGTGCCTTGTTCTACATGCTAGAGCTCAATCGCAGTTGCCAGGAGCTCTGGACTCCAGTCTGGAGCTGCAGAAACTCGTGGCTTCCTTAGAGCAAGCCCAACGCAAGCCACTAAAATCAGTGGCTTCATTGTCCATGCAAGCAAAAAGTTATTGAAGTACTACTAGAGACATTCATCACCCAATGCAGAACTGTAGCTTCAAGGGGGCAGCATGCATGGCTTTTCTCTCTTTCTGAAAAGCTTCTCTCCTTCTCTCTTCTCAAGCAGGGCAGCTTCTGCAAGTGACCCTGACACCCTGCGAGGCTACTGCAGGACCTCCACCGTGGAGTCCGAGCCTAGTTGACCTGCCAAGCCTAGTACCGCGTTGGGCTTGGCCTTAGAGGCTGTGGTATTTTGAACACTTGTTTTAAATAGGGCATCGCTGTTGGAAATGCTATTCGGAGCATCAGTATACGTGCGCCTAAATTAAACCGTTGGTGCTGCGGCGCGCAGCAGCTTTGCAGAACTTGCGCGCAACCACTTACCAGTAGCTCACAGCCTGTATAGCTATACGATTTATTCCCATGCTCCGGATGGATCTCCCATGCTCCGGATGGATCGAACTGCTGCTGCAGTCGTCCGAGTCCGATACGCACACGCACACGCAACGCGCGAACGCGATATTGTTTGAACAGAAACCCAGCATGTTGACATCTTTCGTTTCTGGCAAAGATTAAATGTTGATGCCTTTTGCTTCGTGCATGCTACCTTAGCACTGAATCGAGTCGATCTTGTTTGTATGCCACTGATTCCAATCATGAGAGTTGATCGGTCACAAACCTGCGCAAAAGTGCAGTGCAGGACTAGAAGCATATATGGATCACCAACTAAATTATACAGAGCTGAGCACGAACTTTCTGCATTCAGGATTCCAGGTGCTCGATCCATGTGAACTAGTACTAGATAGTAGACCCACTTCATCAGTGAGATGCGTGTGCATGATCCATTGGTCCAGCAAGATCTTGTACTGAACCAGAGCGAGCGAGCTCCAGGTTGGGAGTTCAGACTTCAGGCTGACTTCAGAATCCAGGTGTGGGTATCATGTCACCGCCCTTGCAAAATATGTTAGGGCCCTCTTTTGAAAAGTCTTACTAACCTGGAGCATCGTACTATACTCAGTGGCTCAGTGCTCCCGCACCTGCCTGATGAACGTCTATCCTACATTGCAAAGTTGACTACTATCTTCTTCAGTTTTCTGAAATTTTTTTAATTTCCCCGCGTGCAAGTTAGCTAAAGAAATTCATGGCTCTTATTTTAACGTAGGAGTTCACGGATTCTTTAGATTAAGATCCTTGTTGGGAATCATACTGGGAGCATCAATAATGTACATGAAACCGTTGGTGCTGCCGCCGCAGCCTTTCAGAACTTGCGTGCCATGTTCCACCTGCTGGAGGCTCGAGCAATGATCAGCTGCCAGCAGCCTGCAGAGGGGGAGATCAAAAGATCTCCTGAAAAGCTATACGATTTGTTTCCAAGCTCCACGTAGAGCTGCAGGTCGTCCGGGTCCGACAGGCACACGCAACGCCCGAACGGATCGGTGCCGTCCCGTACGTGCGTGGCGATAATATTCCTCCCGATATCGCCTCGCCTCCTGCATCTGCATGGCCTACGCCTGCATGCACTGCCACCTCAAAACCGCCTGCAGAGATGACTTTGGCCGGCCGGTGCAACAATTTCCACTGTAAGGCAGAGCCGTGGATGGCAGATCTGCACGCAGCCTCTGCTGCGCTGCACCTGCGGCCTGCCATCGACCTGCAGCCGCTGTAGTGCTGTGGAATCATCATAGCCTGGAGACCAACCTGAGGCTGGCATGCCAGCTTCCAATTCCTCACAACATTGCAGGCAGCAATTTCAGCATAGACCTTGGCTACTTGTAAAGTGTTAGTACTCTACTCTGCTTGATTCTCCAAATTTTCAGTGGGACATCTCGCCGCAATCATTTCGTTTGCAAAATGTGCGTGCTGTATGGCTACTTGGCCAGTGGCTACACACCTCTCAAGAAAATGCCAAAAACTTGCCAAGAATGTATCCAAGACATAAGTGTACAGGTCGTAGCGTTTGGCCGTTTGCTTTCTTTTACTCATGCCGTGGCCTCGATTGCGACATGTTTGGACTGACCCAGGAACCGTTGGAGCCCCAGCTAGTAGACGATAACACAAGTGAACTAACTTAACTCCCTGATCTGCCAGCAGGAGCCACATATCTAGCAAATTTAACCTCTTAAATCTTGATGAGTTGGTGCCATGGTGTTACATTTGTGATCATCTTCAGGTCCGTGGAATATCGTCGACTGGTGATGCAGTACTTGTGCTCATGATTAGCACCGAGGAATCTTCACTTTGCCTGGAGAAAAAAGCAGGGGAGAATTGAAAAGTCATACTAAGAGCTGAGACGAAGGACCAGCAAAGCTTGGTAGATGGTAAGCACAGGTACAGTTCAGTTACCGATTACTTCATGGAAGCATATACGATCTGACCTGACAGTGAGCACGATATCATTTGATATTTGATGCTCCTGTGGCTTCATGAAATCCATGGCCTCCAGGTAGGGAGAGCGAGACAGGAGGAGGGGAGAGGGCATGGTTCTGCATGTGTACCATGCATATGCGGCAGCTCAGCTGGCGGACCTGGATCCAGTGCAGTGGTAGCTTCCGCTGTAACTTAAGCAGTAGGTCCATCTGAAACATTCAAGTGGCATGCAACGGCTAGGATGGGAGCTCTCTTTTCCCTCATTTTCCTCTTTACTTTTTTTTTGAGCAACATTTTTCTCTTTACTTATGCAGCCGGAAGTTCCATTTGTAGGAAAAACACACAAAGGACAGAATAGGCTTAGCGAGTAATTTTCCCTTCCTAGCTATGAACAGTATAATTAGTTAATGGCTGAAATGATAGTGGTGGAACATCTGGTCAAGTATACTAATCTTTAAGATTTTTTTTCATATATTGTTCTTAAACCATAACATTCCTTTGAAGTTGTTATTCTTGATGTTTTGCAAGCTTCTACATGAATTAGGAACTGAGAACACTAAATGGCTCTTAGTTTAGTTTACACTGACCTTTTGTCACACTTAATTTACTACTTAGCGTGTGCCTTTTCTTGTTACGGTAAGTCATTCCCTTTTCTGCAAGTAAAAATATTCTAGATGCATGAAACAACAGTAACCTCTCAATTTAGAGAAATATATGTGAAGAATAATAATTACTGTTGAAATGTTTTTTGTAATATTCATTCCAGCATTTGAATAATTAAGGGCCACATCTTACTCAGCAAATAACTTGAAGCATGAGATGTGTTGGTTTAATCCTGAACGTTGCTTCCTCTCTGGATGGCTGGATCGGGTGGTACTGCTTAAGTTGCAGTGGAAACTACCACTGCACCTGATCCAGGTCCTCAGCTGGCCTGGTGATCTGTTGATCAGCGCAAACCGCAAAGAGGTTCAGATAGTGGTAGCTTCGTCAGGTTGTCAGAACCGTATATGACAGTTTGTCCCGCCCTTCTCCCTTCTTTCGTGTATTCTTTTTTAATTGCACAGACATCTGAAAAACTGTAAATGCCTGCTCGTAGTAAGATCCGACTCGTATGCGTGCAATTTGAATTTCAGTTTGCTTTGAAAAATTATAACTTTTTTTCATACGGCTACGGATGAAGTTGAACTCCCCATATGGAAATTGTAAGTTTCAGCGAGATCTATAGCTTTCTAGTTGAGAACTTTTAAATTTTAAGTCATTTTAATATCCAAATAATAATTGAAAAGGTTTTAAACAACAATTGTCAAAACGAATAAACTCCTTATTTCATTACTAATGAAGTTTTATAGACAAGATAGTATGGGCGAAGTGCTATCTTCGTCCGAAAAGAGGGTTTTCCTAGCTTATCACAAAATATATTTCATATACACATATCTGATGCCGTGAATATTGATACTTTTTCTTACATTTTTTTTCAAACTTTAAGAGACATGTAGGATCAAACACACCAGGCTTAGATTTATCACCATATTGGGGAATCTCTTTTCACAATTTTAGAATATTGGGAAGAGTTGATGCAGCATATCCCCTTTCAAACTCCTCTAACATGCGGGTTCCACATGCCAGTGAAATAATCAAAAAATATTTTTATTTTGTTATTTTCTTCCTATCGTTTTGACCGAAGTCAGCAGAGGGAGCCCTAACCTATTTTTTAAATAAACCTTTTCATTCCAAACCTTGTTATTTTGCTCTCGTGGGAGTTGAACGTGTATTTGCTGGATGGTACTCATGTGCTCTAAGTACTAGGCTAGAGCCTCTTTCGCCTTTTCTTCTTATCTTGTGTGTTTCCTCCCTCTTGCCATTCCAAGGTGCGAGCAACTGCGACGAACGAGGCAAGGCTTTGTCGGCATGCATGTGTGTGACACTTGGCGGTGGTGGTAGGGCCTGGTGGCACCCCGGTGGGTGGCGCATGGGCGGACGGCGGGCGCAGCTAATTTGTGGCCGGCCACATGGCGTGCGCCGTGTGGTCGCGTACCGCGACAAAAAGTGGCGCCCTTTACCCGTGCACGTGCGCTGCGCGCTCCGCCCACCCTCTACAGCAAGCGGCGCCCCCCACCCTTGCATGCGCGCGCAGTAGCAGCGCCCCACCCACCCCTGCATGCATGCACGCGAGCCCCCGAGCCCTCGGCATGCTGCGCGCCACATGCATGGAAGGCTACAAAGAGGGCAGGCAGGCGGGCCCTACAAGAAACATTTTGAGAAAAAATATTTGAAGAAAAAGATTGTACAGCACAAAAAATTTGTCATAGAAACATTTCATGAAAAAAAATTGCAACAAAAATCTTGAGCGGGCAAACTTTTGCTTGCTTGTTTGTGACAAAATTCTTCAGAATTTTTTGCAACAAAATTTTGTCAACAATTTTTTGCTTGAACAAAATTCTTCAGCGCCAAAATTTTTGCAACAAAATTTTATCAGCAAACTTTTGCTTGCGACAAAAATCTTTAGCGCCAAAATTTTTGCAACAAAATTTTATCAGTAAAATTTTGCTTGCGACAAAAATCTTCAACGCCAAAATTTTTGCATCAAAATTTTGTTTAACTAACTTTCCTTAGGTCCTATCGACGTGGGTGGAGTCAGTCAGCGTACCAGAGAAGTCCCCGCGCGGGGGAAGTGAGCGCACGGACGAGCCGGTGCGCTCGCCCCCAGCTTTGGGATCGCGGCGGACGGCGCAAGAGCTCATAGAAGCAGCCGAAGTCATGCACATAGGGAAGAGCCGACGATTGGAAATTGGCAAATCCATTAGATCGTGTGGTTGGAGAGGAAATGAAGGAAAAGAAGGAAAGGCAAATCCGAAGGAAAGGAACAACATGAAGGAGATTGAGAGAAAAAATGAAAAGGTGAATGGAAAAGGGACCTATCGCTTTTATGACTGGAAAGTGATAAGGCAGAAAAGATATTTGTTGGAGTTTTCTCCTAGAGGCTGGTGCCAACCAAAATAGGACAGAAAACCCTCACATGAAAATGAACTCCTCTTTTTCTCATCCCATCCTCCACAACTCATCTCTTATGTAGGTACAATATAGCAGGTAAGGGGGCATAAGCCCCTTCATTCTCTACCCCACATTCCCACAAGGATCCACCAATGCCTATGTTAAATTTACCGAACTATCTATTATCATCACCTTGAATTATTATTTTTAATTTAATTTGAAATTTTAAGTTCCACATGAATATTTACATGATTTTTAATTTAATTTGAAAGGTTAGGTTCCACATGAAGATTTACATGGTTATTATAGTCGACAACTTTTTGCGAATCTGCAAGGTAGCTTAGGAAAGCATTTATGACATCTGTACAAACCTGAATTTTTGTGTCAACTATTTAATATAAGTTTTTTATTAGCAAAAACACTAGAACAACCAATTATATTTTAAAAAAATTGCTAAGTATACCAGATACATTAATAAATTTAACATGAATAATTATCTATAAGGTTTTTATGGATTTTATTTGACATTTTCATTTTTTTTGAATCACATAGTACAGACGTAGACGCTCGCAAACACACACGCACACTCGTCCTACGAACAAACTCGCGCAACCCTACCCCTATGAGCACCTTTGAAAGACTGAGTCAGCAAATCTTCAAGATTGACGAAGTCACCACTGGCGCCTCGCTGTCGACGGGAACGTCGCCGACCACTTAAAGAACAACACCGGTTAAATTCTGAAATAAATTCAGAAAAATGCGAGCACCAGTGTCAAGTCGAGAACTTGAACCCTAACAGCTGAGCTAGTTCACATTTTCATATTCTTTTTGTGTGCGCTGGATAGCTTTCTACCGTGTATTTTCCGCTTCTCCCCACCCTGCCGGCCCAACTATACTGTTCGGACCCTTTTGCTTTCACTCATCATATCTGGCCCAGCTGATCAAGAGCTTCCCAGCGTAGCCCACGCACTGCGTTCACAGCCCGTGCTCCAACCACGGCCTATTAATAATAGTCACGGTTGGTGTGGTTCAGCGCTCTGCCATTCCCGGTACATCTACAGACTACAGCGATGTAAATCATCATCGCGTTGTTCCTTGTCTCGTTGATACTTGAGGGCTTCAGGCTCTCGAGTCTCAAGTGTCAACTTTCAACTCAATGGATACACAGGTGACGGATAATTTCATGCCGCTAAGTATAGTACACGTACACTTTGTCCGCTGCATTATTTCAAATCATTGGTCCCGCGAATTAATCGATTGCATCCTGTTTCATCTTCACTTAAGTAGAATCTGGAGCCATCGTGAATCTCTTTCCATGCCATGACCACGTAGTGCAAGCAGCTGCATGTGCATATATACGTGGCTAGCTTCTAGCTACTACTCTGCTGCAGAAAGAGAAAGCCCTGGAAATTTTGATGAAATTATTTGCCTTGGAAAGGAGTAGTCGATCAATATTCATACGTGTTGTGGATATGCATGCATCCACCCCATGCTTTCTTATATCATGTGGCAGCCTGATTGTTCCCGGACTCAACTGGTGCGGCCAACTTCACCAATAGAGTGAGACCTTCTCAACTAGAACAAAACATGACAAGCAACAGCGTCCCTTTCTCCTTCAAAATTGTATGCTATTTTGACTTTTTTAAATTTATAGATTTTCTTATTCATCTAGATATATGCTTATATCTAGATGCATAGTAAATGTATTTACAAAAGTCAAAATGACCTTCAATTTGTAACGGAGGAAGTAGCATATTGCCACATAAACTATGTATGTACCGGGACAAAATATGTATTATATTCTTGAAAGAAAAGTGAAAAAAATAAGTTTAACAGTTTAGTATATAACCTATGGGTACTTCTCAAAACCGGAGCAAAATAACAAACCCCTGGTCCTAAAAAAACCACTCTGTAGATTATGTTTGATTTTAGTAGATGTGATTTGCTGACATGGCACACACTTGTCAGCACCTGGTCACTGTACGTACCACTGCTAGGGCCCAGGAATCTACAAGCAGTTTGCCTGGAGGAAAAAAAAAGTAGGACAGAAAAGTCTTGGTGCATGCTAACAGTAGGGACTAGAGAAGGGATATAGTAAGTAAACAGAAGTACATTTCGGTTGCTGATCGGTTACTGCACACGAAAGCACAGAAAGGACGACTACGAGTGAAGCAAAGCAAAGCAAAGCAAGACTGATGGACCGGCCGGGGACCAGGTGCCAATAAGCAGCAATCAGGCATGCATGGATCGACCGGTGCATGTGCATGTGAAGGACAGGGCGAGACCCACATCCGTGGAAAAGAATTGGATAGGTGTTAGTAATAACGTGTGCCGTCGCTATATGCATGTGTAGTGTGTATCATCCCGCAAAACGGCCTCTCCATACATGGACCAGTCCATACGCATGCGGCACCGCATCTACTGCACTAGCAGAGTCTAGCACCACCTTCTTTCATTTTGAGATTTGAGATGTGTTGCATTGCATGTTTCTTGTTTGTTTTTATTTGTACTAAAAATGGTACTTAATGACGTGGTGGTGTGGTACAGTATTTGCTTGGCATTTTTCTTCCGAACCTTGGACCAACATTCATTGGCGCGTGTTAATTTGTCGCGCTTGACTTTTCCCTCCCTCGCAATTAAATGTTGGCGTCGTTTTGCCCGTAAGAAATGCACACATGGAACAAAATGCCTCGATAGCAAACGCTCGCAGCAGTTTCTTCCCCCACACCGTGCATCGCGCATGCATCCTTGTCCCATCCGTGAATCCGCAGACACGTACGATATGTACTGCCAGCCGTGCCGTTGCCGCCGTGCTGTGGAAGGACGGACGGACGCTTCAAAGTCAAATGCAAACGTGCCCACGTGAGCCGCCGGATGTCCGTTGCGCGCTCTTGCTTTGCGAGCTTTCGGCTCCGATCGAGCGTAGCTGTATCCATGCATCCTTTTGATCATCTTTATCCGCCAGCGGCAAACGGTCTCTGCACATCGTTTGGCTCTGTTTAGATTCTTCGAAATATATAAAAGTTCTCTCTTAATTTCCGTGTCTCTTCTTAAAATGCACACCTCTTAATACATAAACTTTCTCCATTCTTCATTTTCTTTCTTGAAAAAATAGGTCGGTCGGTACGGCCGTTTCGCTCTGCTCGTCGTACGTGCTAATCATATTGACCTGACGAAGACGATCGCCGGCGCCGCCGTACAAGATGGATGAGCTTTCAGGATAAGATGGCTCATCGTTTTCGTTCATCATCATGTATTCATGCTCATGTCGATCCTAGGCAATAGTGTCGTATTGTTTATTTCTTCTGACGAGGCTTTTCCTACTTGACCGGTGTATGCGACGTACAAAGCCGTAGGGCCTACACTGTGTGCGGGTGCTTTCCTGAGAGGTCCCATGGCTTTCCGCCCTTCAGATTCTGCTGGAATTCATGAACAGTCCACGCCCACCAGTCCACAGGCACCAGGTACGAGTACACGACAACGTTCACGTTCAGATGGATACTAACCTTACACAGCTCACGTTCAGACTGCGAGGAGCGATAGGGATCTTAGGCTGTCCGCACTGGTACCGGTATCGCCCCCGGTAAATGCCACGTCCCCGTGCATGCCGTGTGGCATGCCGTTTCTTGGCCCGCAGCGGGGTGCTGTAAAAGGAACGGGACGATCCCGTTCCGCCTCCCACCCGGCAAATCAAGCGGGCATAGGGGAGGCACGGTACGCACCACGTGGCGCGGGGCCCGCGCAGCCGCGCGCCTCCCCCAACCACCCGGAGAGAGACTCGGCGGAGAGAGTTGGGAGCCGTCCATGGACGCGGACGCGACGGAGGAGATGTGGTGGTGCCGCCCTGAGCTGCTTTGCCGCCGCCGCCTCCTGCTCAGGCCGCCACCGCCGCCGCTGGAGGACGTGCCAACCAGCTACCGGCGGAGGACGTGCCACCCAGGCCGCCGCCATCTTGGGGATCCCCGGGCGGTGCTCCCTGCGCGGAGACGGCCGCCGGCCGGAGCCGCCGCGCTCGCCTGGAACGCGCGGGTGGAGCTCGCTCGGGGTCGGAGCTCGCCGCGGAGAGCCGGCCTTGCCTCTCGCGCGGATCTCGGCGCCCGCGAGCTCGCTGCTCCCGCCGCCGCGAGCGAGCAAGAGGGCAGGCGCGCACGGCGTTTCCCCCTGCCGACCGGAGAGGAATTGCCGCCGCGCGGGGAAGGGGCCGGGCGCGTGAGGGGCATGGCCACCGCCAGCCAGAGAGAAAGAGGGAGGCGAGGGGAGGGGCCAGCGGCGCTGGAGGGAGGACGGCCGGCGTCGAGCCCCGCTCGCGAGCAAGGTGCGAGAGGAGGGGGCAGAGGAGGAGGGACCGCGTGGAGGAGAGGAGGCGGCTCTCGTCACCTGAGCTCTCGTCGGCTGAGGAGGGAGGTGCCCGCCGGCTCTCCTTCGCGCCGCCCCCGCCGCTGCGACACTTCCTCAACCGCCGCGCCGCCCCAAGCCGTGCAGAGGGGGCCGGGCAGAGGCTCGATCCGCCGGCCGCTCGTCGCCGTGGAGGGCCCGCTCGCCGTAGATCGAGGAGGCGGAGCGCGAGCTCCTCCAGGCTCCGCTGCAGCGCCCCTCTCCTCGCCGCCGGGAAGGAAAGGGAGGCCGGAGTGGGGGAGGGACGGGCGGAGGGAGAGGAGCTGGGTGGGGGAGAGAGGAACGGGCGAGCTCCCTTCCTCTGCGCCCCGCGCGAGCTCCGCCGCCGGATTTGGCCCGCGCGCCCGAGCAGCAGTGGGGGAGGAGGGGCATGGCGGGGAGGTCCTCCACCCTACTCCGTCGGCCGCCGAGCTCCAGGAGCGGCGGACGGGGAGAGGAGCGCGCGGGCGAGCGGCAACCGGCCGCCGCGTGCGGAGTTGGGCGGCGCGGCGGTGGAGCAGGAGGTGGGCGGCGCGGCGGTGGAGCCGAGAGAGAAAACAGAGGAGGGGGGCGGCGGCGTCGGTGGGAGAGATGAGGAGGGGAGATGTGGGGCCCGCGGAGAGAGGGAGAGAAAGGAGGGGAGGGGAAAGAAAAAAAAATGTTAAAGTGGTGGGTCCCACGGTGGGTGGTTGGGATAGAGTATGGGGTATGAAGTATGACGAGTGCGGAAGAAAGTTGTTTAGAGTAAAGAATCTTGATGACCAGGACAGAATATTCTCTTTTAAAGGATAGAGTTGAGAAGAACCAGTGCGAACAGCCTTACAAGTATCCATTTGTAAGTGTCCACGGTATCATCGTCTGTGTGTCCCCAATTACAACTTTAGCACGAGTAAGACTTGCCCATGCTAAAGTAGTAATTTGGGCTGAAAGAATTGTGTGTCTGTATATATATTAGCAAGCCGGCTTTGAAACACTGGTGTACGTGCAATTTCGCCTAGACAATAAAGGAAAAGGAAAACATCTTAATTACTCGGGTACCACTACATACGAGTATAATCCTATAAAAGCATCATATTTTAACTAGTCCCTCCATTCCATTTAGGCTTTTATCCCCATTCAAACATTTTTTATCTTTCACCAACGATATCTCTAAACAATTTTTTAAAATTAAAAAGTTAGCAAGTTACAATATTTTGTTTCACAATCAATCTACCAACATCATACTTTTACAACAGCGATCTTTGTAATATTTCTGCTATTCATTTTTCAAAATTAATAAGGATTCTGGCTCAATTAGTGACAAATATAATCCCTCCTTGTCACAAAAGACATCTCCAAATTATAATTACTAGTCTATCAACCCATGCTCCCACGTGGGCCAATATTTTTTTAAAAATTATTATATTAGAAAATTATTTAAAATTAGACTCTTAACTGATAATCAAAATTGTTTACCTGCAAGCTGCAACTCATTTATTTAGTATTCTAACACAACACAAATATTGTGTTCTTATCTCCGTCTAGTTGCGATTGACTTTCAATTAGTAATTACAATACAATTTTTCGCCGCGGTCATATTTTTATCACATTGCATCGTGCCTCTATATGTCGTGTAAGGTATAAATGGTATGCATATGAAGACACTCATCATGCATATATACCTTAACTTAATATTTTTTATATTAATAGTAACATAAATAAGTAATTTAGAATAACATATTGGTTTATTTTTTGACATTTGGTCTAATGAACATACATATAATTAGATTAAGATTGAAGTGTTTCATTTAGGTAATTTTTAATAACAAAATATGTGGATAATTTAGATAGAAATTTACTATGGTACTAGAAGTTATTTCTTAATAATGACATGTATGGGTAATTTAGATGAAGTTTATTGGATTACTTTGTGAGAATTTTAGGGTCTAGAATTTTATGAAAAAATTAGAATTTTTATATTTTATTTTGTTACATGTCTTGTAAGAATTGATATAGAGTCTCAAACTGAAAACAATAATCTAATACCTTAAGGTCTCTCTCATAATCTAATTTGTTAAATATTATAACACAATAATGTACTTATTATCTTCATCGATTTTGATAGACTTTAGTTAGTAATTACTCTATAATTTTTCATTAGTATTTATATTTTTTCCTTTTGCATCGTATGTAAGCATTGAATTTGTTTGTGAAACTAACTTTGATCTATATATTTAACATGGAAACCTATATTTTCATCACTCCCTATATACATTTATAGGCAGTGACACAAATTGTTCATATATATTGTATGTTTATTATTTTATATAGCAACATGGGCAAAATAGATAATTAGAATTATATATTGTTGTGCTTTGGGTGTTCTTTAATAACATACATAGGCAATCTGATTCAAATTTAGGGTTACCTCATGTTATTTTTAATGATGGCATATGCGGGTAATTTAGGTATAAATTTATGTTGTTACTCTATGTTATTTTTTTATAATAGAATAAGTGGGTAATTTAGATAAAGATTAGAGGGTTGCTTTAGTTTATTTTGTATAATGTTAATGTGGGTAATTTAGTTATAGAGGTGTTACTTTATGCTATTTTCATCATGGAAGAGACATAATAGATCCAATGGATATGATGATTTGAATGGCTGAAATGATAGCCAAATGTTTTGCTTTTTAAAGAAAATTTCTATTAATTCTTTTTTTAGAGCATCCACCTAGATAGGATCCTAGGAGGCTTCGTATGAAGGCTTCAAAATGAGTCTTCAATTAGTGATAGTAAGATAGCTACTACTACCGTGCTTATGTGACAGATCCACGTCAGTTGTAAATAAATAATATAAAATTTTAAGATCACTGCTTGACTTGTACAATTTTATCACCAACGGAAGATACGGCAGCAGCATATATCCTATTTACCATGGTTTGAGTTGGAATTCATTATCTGCGTGTGCTTCTACTTTGTAGTCCTCGCATTCATTTCCTTTCATTCGACCCCCAGATGGAGTAGCAGAAAAGATGCATTTGCCCTTGGGATAGCATGCAGCTAATTTTAGTTAGTTTCCTTTCATTACAACACATGAGTGGACATAACCATGCAGATACTAGCACATAAATAGACTATTTTTTCAAACTTTAATTTAACTTCATAATGACAAAGGTAGGTAATTTAGGTAAAATTTAAAGGTCTATTATTTTCTATAATGGCATAGGAGGATGATTTAGAACTAAATTTTATATAATTAGCTAGCTATTGTTGTCACTCTAGAATGTGATTTAATTTTTTTTTACGATTTCTAGTTTTTGGTACGTCTCATGATGAGGATTGACATGAAATTTGAAAATACTATTCAATTATAGCACTGGGAAGATCGTTTGATTCATCGGAACTCCATGATTAGTTATTACCATCCGAACTAGCGTAAATACATTATTAGTTATTCTTGCTACTCGCATGAATACAGGATAGGTATCAAATCGTGGAAGTACGGTGCATCCACAGATCAACCCAAGAAATGGGACCAAAATATCATTAATGGGCAAAGCAGAAACGACAAAAACGAGAGCAAGGGGACCCCAACCCAGAGATAAAGTCAAATACACAATGCATGCATGCATACAATAATTTACATGCTGAGCTAATCCACATAATAATTCCCATTTTTATTTAACCTTGGCCCCTTCATCTCTTTCTCCCTCTCTCTGCAGTATTTACTAATTACCATCGTATATATGTATACTTTACATGTGTGGTAAGTAACACTTCACTTGTAATCATCATACGAACGAATTCGCTGCTCATATCAACAGCAACAAGACAATTAAGAAGAACCAAAAAAAAAAGTAACAGCAGGTGAAAATGCTCGTAGTAATTTGCATCTTGGCATGCACTCCTTTGATGTGAGGCTTAATAACAGCCAGTAATAATTCATAGCGACGAACTCTCTCCCCTTTGGCGTGGGTTCTTGAATTGAGTGTGAGATGGATCAGCACCAGTTGCTTAGCCCATGGACGTCGAAGTGCACCGCGACGTCGTCCTTGTAGACGCACTGCCCCGCCTGCTGCTGCAGCGCGCCTTGCTGGCTCGCGGCGGCCTGGAACGCGCCGTCGAAGTACTCCGACCACCGGAGCTCGTCCAGCGCGCCGGCGTAGCTGTCCACGTGGCCGGCGGCGTCGGCCACGGCGTTTGGCCCGAGCTCCAGCCACGGGAGGCCGCCGGCGCCGGCGGCGTTGCAGTGATGCTCGGCTTCCGCCGCCATCGAGGTGAGCGTGCTGGAGCTGGACGCCGACGCGACGACCGGCGCCGCCGGGACCGGGACGCAGTGCTGCTGCAGCGCGTCCATGTCGAAGCCGTAGCACGACGACCTCGACAGCGAGGGCAGCGGCGCCGCGCCGCCGGCGACGAGGGGCCAGTCCAGCGGGAGCTTCACGCCGTCCAGCGGCGGCGGCGGCATTGGTGGGTCCGCGAGCGGCGCCGCCGGCGGGATGAGGTCGGCCACGTCCCCGAACACCGCGCGGCAGGCGGCGGCGGCGCCGGTGGCGGCAGGGTCAGCGAGCGGCTGGTGGGTGGTGGGGTCGATGCCGCGCTCCCTGAGCCTCTTCTTGATGTACGAGTTCCAGAAGTTCTTGACCTCGTTGTCCGTCCGGCCGGGCAGCTGCGCCGCAATCTGAGACCACCTGGCCATGTCATCATCACCATACATGTATGCAGGCTTGTTATTAGATTATTCTCCATTGTTGGTCGCCCGCCGCCATGCGTGTAACTAACGTTGCAGAAGCATTCTTGGCTTATTGCCAGACACAAAAACATGACAGCTTTTACTTACTTGTTTCCCAGCAAGGAGTGGAGGTGTATGATGAGGTCCTCCTCCTCCTGTGAGAATGTTCCACGCTTGAGGTCTGGCCTCAGGTAGTTTATCCACCTCAGCCGGCAGCTCTTGCCACACCTCTCAAGTCCTGAAGAACAAAATTACCCAACCAACAAGATAATGCACCAGCTCAAATTTAGCCGAGAGTAGCTACACTACCAAACTGTACTGGTGCGCTCTAATAAGAGTCACATGTTACCAGTTGAAGACTTCAAGCAGTACTACCTGCGAGCTTTGGGACTGAGCTCCAGCATCCGTGGCCGTACTTGGCAATGTGGTTCATGAGCTTCTCGTCCTCCTCGGGCGACCAGAGCCCTCTCCTCAGCTTCTTCTTGTGGCAGCACGACTGCTTCGCCATGCCGATGCCAGGCTACTAGCGCCAGCCAGCAAGATGCTTCACCCGGCCGATGTCGTCGGTCGGTCAGGCTCTTCGCCGCCAACCGATGACCTCGGCGATGATCGATCGTTGTATGGAAGCCGAGATGTGATGGTGGCAGGGGGGAGGGATATAAAAGATGCCAGCAGTGTGAGCTGCTTGGAGTGAGCGAGAGGGAAGATGGAGGTCGCTCTCAGGTAGGTGCCGTCACAGTGCGGCGTCCTGGGTTGCATTGGCTGCCTTTACAAGTGGAGCGATGGCGCGCGCCCACACTTTGCTCTGCGTTGCACGGCTGCACAGAGCGGCCTCGCCCTCGCCCCCCGCTTTATTTATTTTTGCTAGCTGTGTTGCAGCAGCGTGCAGTGCTACTAGAAGGTAATGATAATTAAATAAAAAGTATCGTGTCATGATAAGGCAATCTTCGGACGCAGGAGGGTCCTCTCCTCTCTCGTAACTGTCTGCACAGCTGTTGTGGTGGGGCAGTTGACCCCTGGCCCTTCCAAGCCCTCTTAATTTCTCGTCGATCACCTTTTTTCCTCCTTTCTTCTCATGCATGATACCTTCACTGGCCTTGCTTTTTCCCTTAATCATTACGCCTCCCTCCGTTCTCAAACATTTCTTTAAAAAGTATTTAAATAACTTTAACAAAATAATGTGTGTGGAAATATACATTGAAGTTTAACTTGCCACATACTAGTAAACATTCATGCTGTTAATAAGTTGTTGGATTAATTTGTCATCAAAATATATTCAAATCAATGCTTAGTTACTAACTTGTTTGAATATATATTTTTAAAATGTGTCAAATGTGTGCATCAGATCAGTCTGTTGATGCAATGATGCTTGATCACAATCACAGAAGACAATCCGTGACTAATGATGAGAGACAAATCCTCTTGGCAAATGTTTACAACAGTGCAGTGCTCGTTCATAGCGAATTATAATCAGATAAGGTCAGACAGCAACTACAGCAAATTTATGCGAGTTTTACCAACGGCCAATAATTGAACCGGCCTGCAATTTAAAACCGAATTTAATTTATTCTAACTGTTAAATTGTATCGTCTGCCACATTATTCTGAAAAAATTGGTTTTGACAAAATAATGTTGTCCATATATAATTTATTATATGTTGGAAAAGTCGAGTAGCTTGTGTGTGTCAGTAGAGTTGTATAGGGCAATCTTGTATTTTTCAAACCTCGCCACATAATTGTGTGGGCATCATGGAACACACCATTGTTGCTACCTGGGCATATGTGAGTTGTGCTCTTGTTTTAAATTGTCGACATATTTGGGATTATTCCTGACCCCGACTCCTTAATTTCATCTCAAACGTCCTTATCCAATCAGATGACCCAGAAACCAGGATATATAGTAGTGGTGGAACATTTGATTAAGTTGTGTTTTTGCATAGAGAAAATTAGGTAATTAATTAACACTGTTTAATTTTCTTACACTACTACTAGTCCAATCCTTTTCATCCAAGTTACATGTCATGCATCTGGAGAAAGGTACGTAAAAGGCACATCTTGCATGGCCTGCATGCCCCTGTGGGTGTTGCATGTGTGTGTTCCGACATTTATTCACTTTGCTGTAACATCACTCGATCTCTTTTATTATTTCCCTCTTGGAAAAGGACTTCGTATCTGTTTGTGCGTGTGTACTGACACGCAAGTCTTTGTTTTGCTTTCCCCTGGGAAAAAAAATCTCCACGATTATTAACGACGACTAGGCAATCGCCCGGCCGGGTACAGGTTCAGCAGCGAGAATCTCATGAATGGTCACAGTGACAGGGCATGAAAAAGGTGTTGGACAAATCCTTGGATGGAAGAGAGCGAGGCCCGCGCCGGGGTGTACACGTACTGTGTGAGCATGATGTGTTGTTAGAGATCAAATCATTGTTTGTGAACACCCCTGCTTACAAGCAACTAACCACCACAGTGCAGCCAAAAGGCAAAGCAGCCTTCTGCTAGCTTACTTTTCTAGGGATCAAGGTAAACGAGCTCTTTGCATTGGATGATTCCTTGATCAAACAGAAAACAAGGGGGGGTTTTTTTTTAAAAAAAAAACTAGAACTAGGTTGTTTTTTCTTTACACTCTCTCGTGACAGAAATGAGAACCGTAACGTCCCAGAATGCCATCGCTATTCTCGTATAGTAGCCTTCTTCATAATAATGTCATTATTCTACGTGTGTACGTGTGCGTGTCCCAGTGATTAATTCATCTACAAGACATGCTGTATAGTGGCATGTACGTACGTGCACCCGGCTCGTTACGTCTCCTGTCCGATGGAGATGCCCGGCCGTTAACTGTTGCAAGCTTATGTAGCTGCTTACACTCACAAGCTAAGCTTCTTTTTAGGTCGATCGATCGTGACGTACGCGTTACCCGCAAGCCATGCAAAGCGTCTAATATATAACTTCACTGCCCCGGCCTATACACTAGGTTCCTAACCCCGAAGTACGGCGAAATAATCGTTAACACGCAACGTGTGTGCATATGTTGCAATTGCAGTCATGCTCTCGTGTCTCGGTTTTTATTCGTCTTTCCCAAATTATGTTCCATGTTTTTCTGCCTTTTCTGTGTATACGTGATCCATCATCTTTATTTATTATGTGCGATTGTTCTCGACACCAGGCCCGGCCCTGGAGGGGGGCGAGAGGGGCGGCCGCCCTGGGCCCCTGAAGCCATGGGGCCCCATCCTAGGTACACATGCAGTATGCATACACACATCAATACACCGAGCTGTTCCAACTGTCACGCGTTCGAGCATCGAGCGAACAAAAGAAACCGCTGCAGCGTCGTGGCTCCGAGTGAATGAAATGTCGCAGCATCATGCGCTTCCTATATTTTTATCCCGTCCACGAAGCCCGTTATTCTATTTTCTACCTTCCACTCTAGTATACGAGAGTCGGAGAACAAAAACAGGGCAGCACCCCCTGGCCGCATAGTCTGTACTCTGTGGTACCGGTCGGCAACAGATTAAAACCATTACCAGTAGAGCCTTAAGCGGAAGCCCATAAGGCCATAATACAATAACACTTGCCGGTTTAAGACCACAAAGTTCAGTAATACTTCCTCCGTTCCAAATTATAGGTCGTTTTGGCTTTTCTAGGTTCATAGATTTTGTTATAAATCTAGAGATAGCGTTTATCTAGGTGCATAACAAAGATGATGAACCTAGAAAAGCTAAAACGACCTATAATTTGGAACGGAGGTAGTATATTGGATGAATTGATAATTTGATTTGATATATATTTTCATATTTGACTTATGAATTTGTAGTAGGCCATCAATATTCCATAAATTGGACTTTGCCACATTGGTGAGGGATCTATTGATTGCACATATTTCAAAGTAATATGCATAAATTGTTTGATATGAATATTTGTATATGCTCGTTGAGTTTTTCAAAACATTATTATTGTTATAGACGACCATCGTTGTTATATTCTTATTAGTAGTCGCTCCGTTTCAAAATACTAGCGGAAGGGCACATGCCTAGCTTACTAAATTAGCGTTGTAGTCAATATAAATTTTTTAGATTAATCTAGAGCGTTCGATCATCATTAGATCCGACGGTGTAGGCATTTTAAGAGTAAGATGTAAGATGTACTCTTTAGATTAAAATATAAAGCGTTCGATCATCATAAAATACGACGGTGTAGGAGTGATGAGCCCACCTGTCAAAATTTGACGAAGGACGAAACAAAAATTATGTCATCCTTTATAGTATATATGTAGGACAGTTGAAGGGCCCCAACTGTTTGTTTCGCCCTGGGCCCCCAAAATCTCAGGGCCGGCCCTGCTCGACACGCATAAAATTTAGTTAATTTCTTTTTTGATGGTAAATTAGCACTATATTTTCGTGGGCCATCTACTTATATAGTTCTTCACTTTTCCCTGCACGGCGCCCTTCCAGATGGTGTTTTGCATTAGTTATAGAGAGCGTTCGTTTATTTATTGAGATAAAAAAAAGGAGCAAATTTTAAGTGGTATTTTGCTTTTACTTCCGATCGAGTTCCAAACAAGGAATGGATTGAGCAAGCAACTATAGCATGCGAAAGGTTTGATTTATTTTTTTTTTCTCGCCAATAATATGTAATATGCATGAGTGTGTATGCCAACCACAAAGCAACGGGGTGGCGGCGGTCAGAGCGCGCGGCGGCGGACTGCAGAGCGCGTGGGGACCGGCGGCGGCGGCAACCTGCAGGGGCGCGTCTTGCAGCAGGCGCAACGCTGCAGGTGCGTGGCGGCCGGCGCAGGGCTGCAGCGGACGGGCGGTGGCTTGGACGCCGTCGGTGCTGTCCGCCCCAGGCCATCTGGTGCTGGCGGCGCCGGAGGCAGGAGCTGCGTCAAGGTGGTGCCATGGCCGTGGCGAGTGGCGACTGCGGCAGTGGCCGCGCGCGAGGAGCGGAGACGGGTGATGTGTGCAGCGGAGGTGGAGGTGAAGATGAGTGGAGATGCGGCGGTGGCGCCGCCCTAGCTTGGCCATCTTGGCTGCGATTCGGGGTGCCGAGCTGTGAGCGTGCAGCAACGGGAAGGAGATACTCCGGGCGTAAGCCCCCATTGGCTCCGTGCCGGTGGACACAGCCGGGGGTGGCAAGCTCGTTGCTGGGCAAGCTGAATGGGTGTTGTGGAGCCCGTGTGGAGGTGTTCGCGGTTATGGTGGCAGTCGGTGGTCGTCGCGTGGGTGCCGATTGTGGCTGCTTGCAGCGGACTGCGGCGGCTGACGTTGCTTAGCAACTGTCAGTGCGGCGTGGGACGGCGTCTGAGGACGGCGCTTGCGGCATCGGCATCGTGGGACGACTTCGCTTGCAGCGGATTGCGGCGGGTTGTCCAGCTTGGCTGGGCTGCCTGGTGCGGTACATCGTCGGAAGATGGCGCAAGTGACTTCTTCGGCTTGTTGGTATGGCAACGAAGGCTATGTGCGCGGGTGAAGCAAGGAAGTGAGGTCGACATGTGGCGGCAACTCAGCGGATTGATGGAGATCTGGAGAAGTGGGGTCCGGATCCTGTGGTATCATATTGTCAGGTGGTGTGTGGTGTTGCAGCGGCACTACAATGGAGGGTCCCGGGTAGCGGTGGCTTTCTCGGTGCAGTGCGGTCTGCTTCTGTTGGTTCCCTGTCGACGCAGGGTTACGTTCAGCAGGTTTCGACGATTATATGGGTGGATTGTTGGTGGTTGCCGCATCCGATGGGGTTGTTGTTGAGGTCCGTGTCGATGTCCCAATCCGACCAGACAGAGTGTTTGCGGTGTCGATGTCCCAATCCGATCCGCCGGTTGTTAGTTGTTTTTCTTAGTTTTCTCTTTTTTTGCTTGATTATGGCCTACCAGGGACATAGTCTTGTATTTTTCTGCTATATCAATGAAACGCACACATCGTGTGCCGTTCGTTCAAAAAAAAGATTCATTTAATTTTTAAATAGTTTTTGAACTGCATTATTCATCGGGCAATCTTTATTTTCCTTTTGACGGGAATTAGTTGGACGTACGGTTGATGATTTAATGAGTTTCCCTACACAACTCCTGTTGTGAACAGAAACCCGTGAAGAACTCAGTGTGGTGATAAAGCATCTCACTACAGTGCTCAATTGATTGGGCGTACGTTATAGTACAATCTAGTTATAAGTAGCTCAGCATCTGATTTTTCTTTTCATGGAGCAAAGTCCATGGGCCTGCAAGCATTTGATTGACAAGATATGATATTGTACAGTCTAGTTTATTAGAACTTCAGGATTATTTGTGTCTGCAAGCATTGATATTGACAAGGCATGTTATTACCTATTTACCTCTCTACTAGCTAGCAAGTACATGCATGGTGTATCGATGTGCATGCATTTTGGTTATTTGATCAAGGATTGCATATATACGCACTACTACTTGCAAAAGAAAAAGAATGGCATATAACAAAAAAATCTCCTTGTGTGTTATAGTTCAAGGAACATGATTTTAAATATTAATCTTCAGGGTTTGATAATTCACTGTATATTCTAAAATTAATATGTATCTGTATATAATTGCACAGGTACGGTCCATGTATGACTATTATGAACCCTCCCATTTTCTGTTCCTGTGTCTTTGCCCCATGTTCTATTTGTCGTTCTGGCTGTCTTGTTTGTGGTTCTTCTTTTTGAGGAACGAAAACTATGACCTGTGTTTAGTAGTGGAAAGTCACTTTTAGACGACGATGGTGAAATAAAATATCCCATGGTGTACCCATTATTAATAAAATTCATTGTATGCCACTCAAATCACTTTGTGTTTCATCATGCCACCGATCAAGTGTTCTCAATGACGTATGGCTCTAGTTGATCCAACCATGAAACTCCTGGGTTAAGTGAGAAAGTGATTCAGGCCCACGCCCAATGAGCTTAAAAACCATTGGTGCTATCTTCGATCTGTTTCAATAATGTATTTCACCATTCCACGGAAAGTTTCCTTAGGATCAAGTGTCCATAGCATTCCAATGAAAAGTCTTATCTTAAAAAAAATGTACTAGTTAGCAATGCAGATCGAGCTGATTGCACATATAATCATTGAACTTTGGTGTGTTTCATCTAGATATTTATGTCGAAGATAGACATTACCAAAGTGCACAAATTAATTAAATGCGGCATTGCCATTCAACAGAATCCATGCCGATAGCATGCACTGTGAGTTGACAAGGATATGTATATGTGACTCCTAGTTTTCTTCAGACCAGGTGGTGGGGCAAAGCGCCAAAAAGGCTCTTCAGCATGTGATGGATGATGGTAACACGAGTTGCTGTGTTTCAAAGGATGATGTGATACTTCATAAACTTGAGGATCTAACTGTGAAAAAACATGCATGCATGAGCTGATGAGCACCGCTTGAAAGAAAATCTAGCTATATTATCTCCTTGAAACAAATATGTTGTGTATCCATGCATGGAAATGAAATAGAATAATGGTAGATTGGTACAGACACACGTACTGCAAATTAAACCGTGTCGGAAATAACACCATATGCCGTTCAGACACTGATGTACACTGTTACTTTATATCTTTTTTCACCAAATAAGTGGCAATAGCTAGAGATATCTACGACGGCATTATTGGTACATCTATATAGCACACAAAACTTGGGTTTAATAAGTAAGAGGACATATAGGGCCTGGTTGGTTTACTACCAAAATTTTGGCATGCCAAAGTTGTGGCATGCCAAAACTTGGGCACAGAAGTTGCCAACATTTTGGTCAAAAAAATATGAGATGTAAACATCATTTTGGTAGCAAACCAAATAATAGCCAAAAAATTGGCAACTTTTGCCTTGCCAAACCTTTGGCATGCCAACATTTTGGCATCTAACCAACCCGGCTCATACATTTTACTTCCCCTTGCATTATTGTGAGACGATATATATAATAATGTTGGAGGGTCCCTTAAACCTCCAAAACGGAGCTGGCAGCACAAGCAAGCAAACAACGTGCACACACAAATGCATGTTAGGTGCTGCGGCATTTGCGCGCAACATTATTGATCAGGCTTCAATAGGCACAACCACTACTGTCCGGATCGTGCCATGCATATGCATGCTTGGGAGAGAAACCTGCCAATAATCAAATGTTTTCACGACAATGCATGCACTCGTAGTTTCGTACAGGAAGCAAGCAAGGAGTGCGTACACGTACACGGCGGCTTGTTGGCATGTGTGTAAGCACGTACCGAAATCATCTTGTACTTTGCCACGTACTTTTGGGGGGGCGTACAGTACCGTGTCCATTTATGAGCGCGCACCGGCCCAACGCGCGCACGCTTACTTCTTTACGTGCGTGTAGTAGTAGCTGGCCGCCGGGTCACATGTCCTAAAGGGATCGGATCAGCTGCATGCTAGGGGAAAAAGGTCTGGACCCAACACGGATGGACGACCGACGCCATGCATGCGATGCAAACCCCATGATCACATGATTAACGGGACATGGCCAGCGTCGTACGACGCCTCGCATGCATGCACGTGTTGATCGGACACGGCCAGGCCAATTAAGCTGCGTGTGCCTGGCGGCCGCTCCTTTGCGTCCGTGCCTGCCGCCGTTTGATACAACTCCAAAATTTTAGAAGTCAAACACTTTCAAATTTTACTACATGTGTACAAAATAGTAATACTAACATTTGTGGTGCAAAATAAGTATCATTAGATTTATTATTGGTATAATTTTATACTAAATCTATTTTAAAAACATACTTTCTCCATCCAAACTATAGGTCGTTTTGGCTTTTATAGGTTAATAGATTTTGCTATGAATCTAGACGTAGCATTTATCTAGATGCATAACAAAGGTGATGAATCTAGAAAAGTCAAAACGACCTATAATTTGGTAATTTGGAACGGAGGTAGTACATGTTACTATGTTAGTAATTTTTTTTACAAATTTGGTCAAATTTAAAATTGTTTTAATTCTCGGATAGTGAGAGTTGCATTCTTTTTACGGTGGAGGGGAGTATGCCGTATGGAACTAAACAATTTAAAACTTTTTGATGTGTATGCCGTGTATGGAACTAAACAATTTAAAACTTTTTGATGTGTAACTTTGACTGGTCTTGTTAGGTCTACGAAGAAGAAAGTGAGTGGGCAGTTCTCGTGTCATTTTGATGGCTAGCTTCTTCGTTAGGTCTACGAAGAAAAAGAAAGCTAGCTAGACCGAGTCGGGAGATCCATCGATCGTCCGTGCTGAAGCTAACCGGCCGGCCGTTATGTGCCTGGCTCAGGGTCGACCAGACCAGACCAGATCGAGACGAGCAGGAGCTAGAGAGCTAGATAGGTCTCCATCATCTCTTCTCCTTCCGTCGTGGGCGGCGGCGATGCCGCGATGGGGGCCGCCCGGCCGGTCGCGGTCGTCGGGGGTATAGTGCAACGACCCCTCACAATAATAATGGACGAGTCCGGGACGCTTTCTGCCTGCTGTAGTGTGTAGGTTAATTAGTTGTAGGTTTGCAGCTAGCACTGCCTGTGGTTCTCTCTAGAAATGGCACGGCCGAGCTGATCGATCGATCAGCTGGCAGCTAAACAAAGCAGCAGGAAACACGTAGGCAAGCTAGCATGACGCTTGCTGCACGGTTGGGCGAGTAAAAGCTAAGAATTGAAGCTCCATCGTGTGCCGTAGGTGGGCGCCGGCCCGTTGCGTGCGCACTAGCCTGCTACAACACCATGGCCGGCCTCCCGGCCCGCGTGCCCCATGCATGCATAACAGGCCGGGAAGCTTAAGTTAATCACAAAATCTTCTTCCTCTGGCCCTGACCCACCTCTTCTCTTCCTCCGTCACTCTCGCCTAAACGCCGTCGTCCCACCCATCTTCCTCTCTGTGTTGCCGCAAGCGCTCCCCCCGCCGCCTTCGTTCGAGGTTAGGGTTAGGGTTCGGGGTTGGGAATCTATCAATCACCGGACCTAGAGGGGGTCTCGGGAGGCAGGCCGGCCCGGCGGTTGGTGGGCGGGGTGGCGAGGCGGCGGGGCGCCGCCTCTGGCGGATGGTGGTGGCAGGTGGTTGGGGCCAGGGAGGGGCGGGGGCGTCACACTGGCGAGGGTGCTGCGGCGGCGGCGACGTGGTGAAGCCGGAGGGATTAGCGGCGGCCGAGGAGGTGGGCGGGAGTGCCAGAGCCGTGAAAGATGGAGGCAGGCGGGGGAGCGGCACCGGCGAGGTTAGCGTCAGCTGAGGTGGAGGGCGGCGGCAGAGGCGCGGGAGCACCGCTAGCTGCTGGGGGACGTGGTGGTTGTCGGGGGGCGCGAGTTCTGCCGGCAGCGGGTGGACGACGTGGCGGCTCGCCGCCGGCCGCGGGTGGTGTAGGAGGCCGGCGGGGAAGGTGGAGGAGAGGGTGTCGGAAGGAAGGTGGAGGAGGGGTGTCTGGAGGAGGAAGAAGGTAAAGTTTCCAAAAACAGAAATTCCAAAAATGAAAAGCTTTCTAAATATGGAAGGAACTCCCTCTAAGAGCAAGTTTTATAATGCAGCTGGCCAGCCGGCTACGTGCGCGGCCGTACGCCCGCTTCTGCGCCTGCTGCAGGCTGCAAGGTAGCGTACCGTGTTCTTTAGGCCCACCAGCAGCGATCCATGCGCCCGCTTCAGCCGGCGTGAAGTGAAATGCTCACTTTCTTCTCTCTCCTCCACGTTGAATTCAGCCCATTTGTAGCCTACCATAATACTTACTCTAAGGCTAAATGGAGAGGGGTCTCCCTAGTCAGGTCCTAAGTTAATTAGGCCCCGTGGCATGCAGTGGTAGGGCTTAGCTAGAAGATTAGGCTCGCTCATTAATTACAGTTTCGTGCATATATAATTCGCAATTCCATGGCAGATATTTGGCGTTTAATTTATTTAGCAATTTTATTTGTGTATGGTATATGTATACTCCCTCCTATAGTAAATGGACGACGTTTTGGACAAGGTTTTAGTCAAACATTAGAAATGTAAATCACGAATAACTTTGTTGTTGAGTTTGGAAATTTGAAAAACATATGAATAGATTTGTCTTGAAAATTATTTTTAGAAAAGTATACATATATTATTTTTTAATAAATAATTTTGTAAAATAAGAAGTCAAAGTTACAGACTGTGTCGTTGTCCTAAACATAATCTAATACCAGTATAGGTGCTGATGAACTATTATACTTTTAATTTCTATGCATGCTGCATTTATTTGGACAAAGAAACAAACATAATTCATGATCGAGCATATGGTTCAGGTCGATCGATCATATTCATAATCATCACCGACGGGTCCTTTTCGCGAACTAGTTAGCATGTCCGTGCATACGTGATGCTAGCTGTTGGCGTCGCCGTCGTCGATCGAGGAGAGGAAGTAGACGGGCCGCGCGCAGGTGAGCGATGAGCGGCCCATGATCTCTCCGTCGACTGCGCGCCACCGCCATTGATGAAGGCCTTTTATGGCTTTTCAGTTCCAAAATCCAAAATTTAAAATGAATGTTTAGACATATGTATCACGTACTAAATGCAGTTGAAAAACAAATCGCATTACATAGATGGTCTGGAAATCACGAGACGAATCTAATAAGTCTAATTTAAGCCATGATTAGACACTAAATTGCTACAGTAATGCTACAGTAAACATGTGCTAATGACAGATTAGTTAGATTCATTAGGTTCGTCTTGCGAATTCCAGACGTAATCTGCAATTAGTTTTTTTATTAGTCTATGTTTAATACTTCAAATGTGAAAAGATACCATTTCAAAATCTTTTCACCAACGAACTAAACGCGGCCTGTGTCTGCCGATCGTCACGCGTGTGGCTGCGGCTCCTACGTGCGTCCGCGTCGTATCGTACGACGACGTGCGCGTGCGTATGTGTAGACGTGTCGTCCGCGCGTTTACGTACGCTGTCGTCGATCCCGACCAATCAATTCACGAGAAGCGAGTCAGCGACTAGCTAGCTGTCTTGCTTGCTAGCAGTCGTGTCGCATGTATGTAGTAGGTGTCGTCGCTGCAGGGACGCTACCATGTTGCGCGTTTGCAGAATAACTCTGTCAGTGTGTACTTGTTGCAGTACGTGCCGGCCGGCACTGTGATTACTAGCTCGCCATGAACCAACCTGATCGATCGGCTTTCACTCTTGAAAACACAGTTTTCTACTGCTATATATTGGCATACACAAACTTCTCTTATGAATAAAATGTAAAATACGGTTGAACAGTGATGAGATGCATTATTGCATCCATGCAAGATCAAGCAGCAAGATTTGTTTGGTCAGGTGTACTTAGTTTTCTTCGTTCATATATGACGAGAAACAGACGTCCATCTAATATAGCTCGACTCGTGTTTAATTACATGAGAAAGGCTAGACACCTTCATATACTCCCTCCATACTCGTATTAGATGATGTTTAGGACAAGGTTTTAGTCAAACATTGGGAATATAAATCACGAATAACTTTTAAGTCGTTGAGTTTAAAAATGTGAAAACCATATGAATAGATTTGTCTTGATAAGTATTTTTAGAAAAGTATACATATATTATTTTTTAATAAATATTTTTGTAAAAATAAGAAGTCAAAGTTACATTTTGGTGACCGTGTCGTTGTCCTAAACATCATCTAATACGAGTACGGAGAGAGTATATAGGAACGAAACGAAATAATTACTTGCACGTAGGATTTAGCCTGGTCCACCGTCTAGCGCCTACGCATGCACACCCCCCCTTATAGATTTGTCCGTGTACATAGTCATTATTCTTAATTAATTGGGTGGTGGTAGGTAGTAGCTATCGGTCCAAGAGTGTGTGTGCGTGTCGTGTCCTGTAATATCTGAGCTTGTAATCGAGTCTGTCATGGTAGTGACCTAAAGCAATGCATGCTTGTGGGAGGCATATATGTAGAAGGCTTTGAAGACGGGAAGAGATTATATTAGTAATATATGCTTCGTGACAAAGTAGGGGACTAGGGGAGAACGTGAAGAATTTAGATAAGTACTTCCTCCGTTCTCTCTAAAATGTAGATCGTTTTAGTATTTTTAGACTCATACATATTCATATACATCTAGACATATATTTATATCTAGATGCATCTATGAACCTAGAAAATCGAAAGCGATCTGCATTTTAAAACAAGAGTATATAAGGTAAATTTCTTAGAGTTGTAAATATTATTGTGTTTGAATGTTGCTACATGGCAACATATGCCTTCCCTCCCATGAGAGAATGGGGAAGAATGCTTGGGAACGGTATTTGAATCCCGCTAGAATTAAGGTGAGGGGTACAAAGATTACTTTCCTATCAATCGCTGCAGGCGTTAAGATAAGTGCAAGTGTATTGTACGGATCAACAATATGCACTTGAATAGGGGTCGAAATGGAAGAAAGGACTAAAAAGCCTACATTTAATTACTAACCAGCCCATGCAAGCAATTAGTTTAGGAATGGGCTGAAAAACTGGAACAAATAATTCTCTTCAGGAGTGGGCTGCTTCTTTGCTGCAGTACGCAGTGAATGGGCTGCTTCTGTAGTCTCTTGAATGGGCTAAAACCTGCAGCCATTCACTCACACCCCACCCACAAGCCCGTGCTTCTGCTTGAGGCAACATAGCAGCACTCTCTCGCCCGGAGCTCCAATCGGGGGTCCAGCTAAGTTTTCTATTGAGCTGCTGATAACCAGGAGGGCTGGGCCCATTAAGTTTGAATAAAATTGAACAAACGCGTAGAGGTTCAAGTGATCTTCTTCGCTCTTGGTCGAAAAAAAGGGTGATCTGCTTCGCTCTCAGAAAAAAAAAAAGTGATCAACTGCTTCTTGCGTTATACACTTTCCAAACGCTAACAGCAGCACATCAGGTACAAATCATGTAAATAAGCAGTCCGCGTTACTCCTCCTGTTTTAAAATACAAGAATTTGTGCTACTGTCGTAACGTACGCTGCGTTACAACCTTACTAATATTTTGTGGTACCTCTGTTCGTTTTTAAGATTTCATACAACCTGTCTATCTCATATGATTATATTATAATGATCTAGTATTCGCAAAGAAAGAAATCATTAGACCCATCTAATACCACGAGCCTAACCAACTTGTTATTGAAAAATATACATAGGAGTATTGAACTGTCGTCTCTCCCCGTCACTCGCTCCCAATCCCAGCCTTTCATTCATGTTAGCCAGCTATTGTAATCGTGGACCTGGTGGGACCACAAGGATTGGGCCGCAATACACGCCAACCCACGGTATGACAAATGCAGATTTTGGGCCGTCGTGGACCTGGTTCCCCGAGTGGCAGGGTTTGGGCTCGATTCCACGTCAATCCACAGCTTGCCCAACGAGGCCTAAGTTGCATGCAATCGTCGGGTGGGACGTTGGTGGTGCCATTACATTGCATCCCTGCTGGCACTGTTGATGGTTCAAATGAAACAATACCATCCGGGCGCGGCGGGCGGCTACAGCAGATGTCAACGGGCAGCTAGACACGCAGTAGTAATTGACAAGAGAACAGAGGAATGGTCCCGACGAGTACAGTATTATTGCACACCTTGTCCAATATGAAAGTCTAGCTAGACATGCAGTATTATCCGCAATATTTGGATCCGACACCTTGTCCAATATGAATGTCGTCGTTGGGCAAAAATATCCTGGCAATACGTACTGAAGTTCACCGGCAATAAACATTCATATTCAAGACGTGGGAATATGGGCCTATTTTAGTTCCCGCAAAATTTGCATTTGTTTCCCAATGCAAAAAGTTTTTGCAAACTTTATAAAATTTGAGGAGCTTGGCCCTATACAAGAAAGCTTGTGAGAACCCCAAGTTTGGACACGTACGAAATCACACATACTGGAGTCATGAAAAAAAAAATGCAACTGAGTTCAATCTTCCATTTTAAGGTCCTCTTGATTTTACAGAGATCTTTAGCGAACCACCGAACGTGGGAGCCGAGAATCAAATGAAAATGTCGCACGGTTTGTAGGGACTCTCTCCAAGTCTAGTACTACAATACAAGAACAAGAACATTATATCCTTGTCTTAAGGAATAAAGGGAGTATCATTCTCCATTTCGTCTTTGGCGTTTTGCCAACTAGTTACGGGAGAGGGAATGAAAAAATGTTGCCAAGTGGAGTAGGAGAGAAAAGCAGCTCATGGCTTTATAAATGCGGGCGTGCAGGTGTGCCTGCCACCTAATTCTCCCTGCCGAGTGCCGACCATTACTCACAGTGTTGTGTCGGGTGTGTCACGTACGGAGTACAGTACAGAGAGACGTGGACTGGTCTTTTTCTACTTGCTTTCGTGGCATGAACATTCCGCCGCATTGAAGGAGGAGGGGAGCCTCTGGGCCTTCCTGATGCTTTCATTGCGCGCACAGTGTGATGTGTCTGACTTGGGCTCAAGTCAGAGCCCGGATTGAATGCCGCTGGGTGGGCGCGAGTACTAGAGCGGAGCCCATTAATGCCAGGCGCAGCGCAAGGAGCGCAGCGCGAGATGCTCCGCTCCGCTGACAGGTCAATTGTGCAAGAGATGTCTTTCGCAGCATCCCGATGAGAAAGGAAAAGGCCAAAGCGCACCGCAAAGAAGCTGCTCTGCTGGGAGGTTGAACGGCCGGCCATCGGACAACCCCGGCCCAGCCCGGAGAAAAGCTAGCTAGCTGGCCGGTGAGCAGCCTATACCAAGCAGCTAGCTTGGCCGTCGTCCACCGGCCGGCATCATGGCGCCCGGGCCGGCCATACGGCTAGCTAGATGCCGGTGACGAGAAACGCCGCCGCCATGCATTTCGGTGGCAGCAAGTATGACCTCACGATGATCGGTCACCGGCTCACCGCGTACGGCGGATCGCGGAAAAAGCTAAAAGAACTGACGACCGGAGCAGTGTCGCTGCTGCCTGGTCGGCCGAGTAGGTTCTTGCTGCTTCTACTAGCTTAGCTTAATAGTGTCCTCATTGATCACCAAAGGAAAAGGCAAAACACAAAAGCAAAGGTCTCCTCACACTGTGCAGTGTGCATGTGGATATGCGGTTGAGGGTAGTGGTACCTCGATCATTATCAGCACGTTGAACGCTACTAAGAAATGGTAAAAATGGTAGTATATATGTTGCCGGGCGGCGCGCCACGTAGTAGCGGGTATATATACGGCTAGCAGCCATCTGCTGGTGGTGATTGCTAATTTCTTGATGGCATATGAATATGATGCATGGTGCATGCAAAGCGCATGTGAGGACGGACGGACGGGCATATCGGTCTGCAGTTCTCTCACGTGCTTTCGATCTGACCCAATAATAATGCTCGTAACTCAACACTAATAATAATCCTACCTATGGCAGCCGCAGCAGTACTAGACGATCGATCGACCAAGGTACTGTAAAGAAGAAGCAGGCAAGAAAAAAGAAGGACCACCGCGCGCCGTGATCGATCCTTGGGATGGATCGGAGCCGGGCCGGGCGATCCAGACAGATCATTGCGCACACGCGCGTTGATTTCCTGCCGGCTGGTTGGCGCTGCCGCGCGCCCATCATCGGTCGATCTCTCTTGGCCAGGGCCAGCTCTGTTCCCGTGTACTCGACGCCGACCAGGGGCCCGCCCGGCGGCCCGATAACATGCACGCGAGCCGGCAGATCTCCATCGTCGACGTGTCGTCCCGGTCCCGGGGCTCCCCGGCCTGGCCAGAATCTACTCGTGCATGCTAGGTACCGATCGACCGATCGGATCGGCAGATGAGCTGCATTTCAGCCTGACGCCGCCTGTGCGCTGTGTGCGGTGGGGTCCGAGTCCGACCGTGCACTGCATGCGTGCGACTGCCGACGACACGGGATCTTGCTTCTCGCCGCCACCACCTCGAGGGAAAAAAAACACACACACACACACAGGAATATGTTTGTGACGATAATTTGGCACACCCCTGGTCGCCTAATCCAGACGACGAGCTCGCGATCTCACCGGTATCCGGGAACAATAATACATATCAATCGTGCTCCCGTCGTTCAATAATATTTTATCAGCCGCAATCTTGAAGATTAGATTTTTTTTTTTGCTATTTATTAGTGTTGACGTCGAAAAAACTTTTGATCACCAGTCGATTGAGACTTGACCGATGGAGATTGAAAAAAAAAAAAGACTTGCTGGTTATTGCACGGTTTTGATGTCAACAATTAGTTACAAAATCAATAAAGTGTATACAACTAAGGTCATTCTCAATAGGAGTTTCATGGAGAGTTTCATGGCATTAATTGATATGACACATCAGCAAAAATGTCATTTATGAGGGGAGTTTCATGGGATGTGAGGGGAGTTTCATCCACATGAAACTCTACTGGCACAGTTACCTAGTTTCCAGTCTAGGTAACTGTGTCCATGAAACTCCCACTGATACTGACCTAATTTGAACAGAGATGCAAAATTATACTTGTGTACTTTACACTTAAAATGTTTTTTTTCACATAACATGACTAATCATTAATGGTGACCTTTTTCTAGAATAATTCCACTTCCATTTTACTCCCTCCGTTTTTCTTAAAATGCGAAACCTTCAGCTCATTTTCAATACAAATCTCTCGTCGGAAACGTCAATTATTAGCGAACAGAGGTAGTACTATTTTAGGCCACAACACGCCGAAAATGGCCTGCGTAAGCTACCATAACAAAATCCTCTGTTCAGTGCACTTGTTCTACTATATCATTTGGCCAAAAATGACTTGGATGAAGTCACTGAGAGTAGTGATGAGAACAAGGATGGTTCCAACTACCACATATGAGATCGATGCAATTTTATACTAGTACTATACCAATATTCTAAATGCTAATCGGGACTTTGGTGGACTCCGGGGATCGAGAAGACCGATGGCAAACCTCAACCACTCTGCGGTTTGTCCACACCAACTCGGAGAAATTTAGTACTGCTAGCAGGAGTAGCTCACTGGAGGAGGTCGATCTGATCGATAGCTCTAGCTCGACGACTAAACTAAACAAAATGGAGTAACCAACAAACTAGCTAGGCCACTAATCACAGGCTTAGTTTAATCAGGACCAGGGTATGGCCACGACCCGGGTTCTAGAATCTAGACGGCCGGGCACCCTTTAATCAGTAGAGTAATTAATTAACTGCAGGTTAATTAGTCAAAGAGGGCGATGGGTTTGTTTCGTTGTCGACGATCGATCGTGGAGCCGGTCTTCCCGTGGGCCCGCCCACCAAGACTATGTTTATGCGCATTGGTCGATGCGATCGCCTGCATAATGCTACGTGTACGCAGGCGCCTGCATATGCGTGTCAAATTGGCGTATTGGCATTTGGCATCATGCTCATCAGCTCATGTACTGCGTCAAGATCTTGGGCTGCCATATCGGGGGCGTTTGGAAGAGCTTCACCGCATCCGACCCTGGGTGTTGTCGCCTCACAGACATCTGCACTTTAAGCCTTGACTTTTAGGTTGGGATTTCATACTTCAGAGTTCAGACCATGGGCGGAAGTCCCGTGTTCAGATATTGCTTTCACATTTACAAGTAAATATCATCGTGATTGTGATGTTAAGACTTTAATTACCACTTTGGTGCTTCACTTGAACATTGCAAAAAAAAATGATATTTACTATACTTCAGGAAATATTGAAACCTAGCTTTGCTTATTTACTATACTTCGGAGGGGGAGTAAGATTGAACGTTTGTATTCTTCCTTGTTCAGCCAGTATATGCGAACACCGGGCGTGGATTCCACATGGATGTGTTTTCGACAAGCTGCGTTTTGACCCGAAGCATGTTCAAGCTTGACGCCCCGTCACTGTCTCATGCGCGTGTTGGGAATTTGTCTTTTGCCTCTCGACGTGTACTAGTAGTTTTTTATTGCATTTTCCACATAGTAATTACCAGTTTACTACCGGATCACCACCGGCTTGTATGATTTCCGTAGGAACGCGAATCAGGTTAGTTGCTTAAACAAGTTGTCTAGTGACACCGTTGACTTGGGGACGGCAGAACTAAAATGATCGATAATGACGTCGACAGCAACGAGAACTCCTGTGAATTTTCCCATGTTTACGCATATTATGCATGGATAGTGCATATGCCCATGTTTATGGTTCTTTTTTAAAAATGTTGTACAATACGTTTCAAATTGTTAGTCATTAAGTTTTGTTTCAAGTCAAAATTCTGTAGCTTTGGTACTACATCTGCAACATCGAACTAGTTCACTAAACAGACGGTGAAATATATTCTGGTAATGCAATTGTTTATATTTTTATGTAAATTTAGTCAAAGTTAAAACAAGTTTGACTTAAAACAAAGCTAAAAAATCTATTATTAGGAACAAACAGAGTATGATTTAAGCAGATTTAGAGAAAAATATATTTTAAATATAAATAAAACATAGAACTCGGACAATTTGAGCATCGAAATACTGAAAACCCCCTTTGGTATGACCAATTTTTGGAAACCTGATCATGTTTGGTTTGTAGCATTGCCAATCAATTTTTTCACGGGGAAAGTATATGTGAGACTGTAGCCATGGTTTTCTTTTGCAAAATTATTACTGTACCATTGAGTCTACATGCCATGCAAATTTCTTTACAATCCTACAACAGTTAACATGTGTATTATTTTGTAATAGAATTAAAACATATGCAACAGTTCAAACTGGTCATAAATCGGATATGTGGTTTACAACATGTGAAACATGAGATCTAAAAAGGTTAGAACAAGAATCTGGTATGTCATTGCTGAAAGCAACATAGTCACGCCAATAAAACATAGTAATTTAGTTGCCCAAATTTCACCTCCTCCCGATGGCGTGCGCCTAGCGTGAATCCAGAATGTTTGTCAAATTTTAAATGGCACTACTAAAATTTGGTTTCGATCGCTAGGGTAGCAACCCAAACCTGCTCAAACCCGCATGGAGCATCGGAGTCTATAGTAAAAGACCGGAACATGGATGCTGAAAATTAGGCTCATGGAGAGGCCCATTTCAAAAAATCCAAAACAAGAGTGCATGGTAGAAGAGATAGTCTCATACTGCTAGTTTGAGGTGGTGCAAACCAGCTTAAATAGAAGAGCTCTCTCACTTCACTGAATGTGTGTGAAGGAGAGAATGAGGTGGTGCAAACCAGCTTAAATAGAAGAGCTCTCTCGTATACGCGTGACTTATGACTTGCGACCGCGTGACTTGTGACTTGCGACGCAGCGAGACAATGGTCATTAGAGATAATTAACACGCAGTCCCAATTTATGTGGACGGTTACTACTGCCAATTAGTGGGGCGTTATTGTAGGCGATCAAATCAACACAGAGCTGTTGGCCGCCTCCTCTATAAGAGGTTCTGGAGACGTCTAGGAACAGGCTGGTTGAACACCAGAATAACGCACGGACTCTCCTCTCTCTTTTTCCATCTGGTGATTGTGCTGTGGTGCTGTGCTGCTGAGTCTCGCCGGCTCTTCTCCTTGGCGTGCACCGAGGAGAAAGGGTTAGCGGTATCTCCGAGCCGTTGCCGTCGTGAAGCCTGCACGAGGGGCGGCCATAAGGTTTCTGGGCGATCAAATCAACAGAGAGCTGTTGGCCGCCTCCTCTATAAAAGGTCCTAGAGATGTCTAGGAACATGCTGGTTGAACACCGGAATAACACACGAACTCTCCTCTCTCTCTTTTTCCATCTGGTGATTGTGCTGTGGTGCTGTGCTGCTGAGTCTCGCCGGCTCTTCTCCTTGGCGTGCACCGAGGAGAAAGGGTGAGCGGTATCTCCGAGCTGTTGCCGTCGTGAAGCCTGCACGAGGGGCGGCAATAAGGTTTCTGGGCAGCGCAACTGCGCGACCGCTCGAGATCGACTGACTACGTTTTGCGCTGCCTCATCTACGATCTGCACTGCGTCAAGCCTACACAAGGACGGAGCGCTGATCTGTAAGTCTAATGGATTTACACACCGTTTACATGTGTATGTTTTGGTTTATACCAATATGTATGCGAGTAGATTTGATTTACATAGCAGTAACATTATTTGTCTCGATTTAAAAATGGTAGATTTAAACGCATATTTCCAACAATGGACAATATTCCAACATTATGATACTACATGAAGAGAAAAAATGATGACATTACGGAAAAAGATAGAAAATGACAAAAGAGCTTTATACAACCGATAAGATTCATACACACACTTGTACAATTCCGGCCGTGTTTAGTTTCCGAAAACTTTTCGGTGAAAAGATTTCGGGTTTTGATTTTATCGATTTATGAGTAGTAAATGTAGACGAAAAAGGTGGAAAGTTATATGGATAGGTTGGAAATCTCGAGACGAATCTAACGATGGTAATCAGAGGATAATTAACCCATAATCAGCGGATGGTTACTGTAGCATTACTGTTGCAAATCATAGATTAAGTAGGCTCATTAGATTCGTCTCGCGATTTACAGCCTATCTATGTAACTTTTCACCTTTTCCGTTTACATTTAATACTCCATGCATCTAAGATTCTCTTTTGATGTGATGGGAGAAAAGATTTCGTTTCGAAACTAAACAAGGGCTAGGTTAACGGAATTTTGTAAGATTAGATTTTATATCAAAGACTTGACTCTCAGACAGGATTTGCAAGTGGCATGCCTCTTTAGGAATGTTTTTGGAATTTAAGGGAAACATCCGAAGTCCACCCTCTCCATCTGTTCATCATCCATTGGGGCGATGATCATGATGAGGGCCAGGGGTCCCCCCCTGTTTCGTCATCCAGCTTCCAGCTTGCTCTTTATCTTTGCTTTGACTCTCACACACTGCACAACCAAATCCAATGATGCAAGAAAACAATAGGCTGGAGACACCAACTTGTCATAGAAAAAATTGCAGCAGCAAAAATAATACAAAAATACCAAGCCATTGGAGGAAAAAAAAAACAAAGGGGAAGAGTGTGAGACCTGCCCTCAGTTTGCAAGCAAGCAAATAAAAGCTAAATCTTGTAATCAATGGTGGGCCAATAATGAATTTAAAACTTTGCTCCAAACAATTATCTCATCTAAAAAAATTGTAATAAACAAAATAAAAAGGCCATGCGAAAGTGGATGAATATAGTAAGGTTTTTTTCTGCACAAATATAATTTAGTAAATGTGAAATTATTGAAAAATACTCACATGATTATGTAAGTTTCTCTTGATTTACACGGGACTTAAAAAAGAACATAATGAATGAGGGCTACCCACAAGTATTTAAATATAAATAAAACATAGGACCAATATGCAAAGCTTTCAAAAGGAATCTATATTCACACTCAAGAAACAAAAAAAAAAACCCAAATCGGGACCGTGGGAAAAACTTGCAAAGGAAGAAAGGAGAAAAATGGACGCAAAACACCAATTATGGAAACAAAGGAGACGAAACAAGCGGTGCAAAGAGCCAAAACAGAGTAGAGTAGAGTCGGCCAAGGGACCAGCGTGCAAAGCCAAGCAGAGCAAGCAACAACACGCACTGCGGCTATGCCCGCGTTTAGTTCCCATCTAAAATCTTTTCACCCATCACATCAAAAAAGAATCTTAGATGCATGGAGTATTAAATGTAGACGAAAAAGGTGAAAAGTTATATGGACAGACTGTAAATCGCGAGACGGATCTAATGAGCCTACTTAATCCATGATTTGCAATGGTAATGCTACAGTAAACATCCGCTAATTATGGATTAATTACCCTCTAATTACCATAGTTAGATTCGTCTCGAGATTTTCAACTTATCCATATAACTTTTCACCTTTTTCGTCTACATTTACTACTCTTAAATTGATAAAATCAATACCTGAAATCTTTTCGCGAAAAATTTTCATCAACTGAACACGGCCTATAGCCAGCATAGCTCTGGCGTGAGGCTAGTGCCGGAGCAGGAGCAAGCAACCGTAGCAACTGGGCAAGAAGGGAGAGAGAGCACCAACTCCCCCCTCCCGTCTCCACTCCACTCCGCGTACAAACAACAAGGTGGCTCACTCCACTTCCCCCTCCCCCCCTCACAACTCACGCAGCAGCTTCCAACAATTCCATTCCCAGCTCCACCTTTTCCTCCGTTCCTCCTCCCTCCCCGGCCCTCCCACCCCATTTGAAATCGCACCAAAACCCCCGACCTGGAGGCGAGGCCTCTCCGCGGCGGACTTCCCCCCAAGGCGGCATCCCAGCTCGCCCGCGTAGATCCCCCCATTCCTCGATCCCGTCGCCTCGCGGGGGCGCTTCCAGTTCCCCCGGTCGCCGGCGGCCAGATTCGGGATCCGCCGGGAGGCCGGCCTGATACGGAGGCGTGAGGTGCTGTTGGTTTTCTGACCTCAATCTCGATTCCTGATCGGTTGCTGGGAGTTGTGGGGTGGGCGGTGTGGCGGCGGCGGCGGGCGGTGGGATGGGGATGCTGCGGCGGGGCATTTCGTCGAGCAGGCGGGGGGCGGCGGCGTAAGATGCGCGGGCGGCTGGCACGGGGAGTGGGGCACCTGGTGGGGGACCGCGTCTCGCCTTGCGGCGGCGTCTGCCTGCTCATGCTGCAGGGCGCCCGGGGCCCTCGGCGACGGGCATTGGGGCGCGCTCTCCGGTGCTGAGGCGCGCGCAGGCGCGGCGACTGCAGCAGCCGCCGGCCGGCCATGGGGAACAGCACGTCCCGGGTCGTCGGCTGCTTCGCGCCGGCCGACAAGGCCGGCGTCGACCTCGACTTCCTCGAGCCGCTCGACGAAGGGCTGGGCCACTCCTTCTGCTACGTCCGCCCGGGCGCGGCCGCCGACTCGCCCGCGATCACGCCCTCCAACTCCGAGCGATACACGCTCGACTCCAGCGTCATGGACTCGGAAACCCGCAGCGGCTCCTTCCGCCAGGACGCCGCCGAGGACCTGGCCGCTGCTGCCGCTGCGGCGGCGGCGGCCGGGCTGCAGCGGCCCGGCAGGAGCTTCGGTGAGACCACTTTCCGGACCATATCAGGGGCCTCGGTCAGCTGCTAATGCGTCCTCTGCCAGGACGGGCAACATCAGCGTCGTCTCCCTTGCTGGCGATATGCAGGAGCCCGCTGCAGTGTTCGAGAGCACCGCTTCCTTCGCCGCCGTGCCCTTGCAGCCGGTGCCGCGAGGGTCAGGGCCGCTCAATACCTTCTTGTCAGGGCCGCTGGAGAGGGGATTCGCGTCCGGGCCGCTGGACAAAGGTGCCGGGTTCATGTCGGGGCCATTGGACAAGGGAGTCTTCATGTCAGGCCCTATTGATGGTAGCAACAGAAACAACTTCTCGGCACCACTTTCGTATGGTCGGAGGAAAGCTGGTCTAGGACATCTTGTACATAGGATTAGCAGACCCATGAAAACCGCATTGTCGAGAACATTTAGCAGGAACTCGCAGAATCCAGGCTGGCTTCATAAGGTTCTGTTGCATCCCATGGGCCAGTTGCCCTGGGCAAAGGATGCAAAGTCCAGATCAGAAGGCTCACAGAATGGGTTGGAAGCTGGGCTACCGGAACCTGAGTACAATGTGACAAGGAACCTGCAGTGGGCTCATGGAAAGGCTGGGGAAGATAGGGTTCATGTTGTTCTATCCGAAGAGCAAGGATGGCTTTTCATTGGAATTTATGATGGTTTTAGTGGCCCTGATGCACCTGACTTTCTGATGAGCAACCTATACAAGGCAATTGATAAAGAACTGGAAGGACTGCTCTGGGTTTATGAAGAAAGCTCTGAAAAGAGTGATCATGTATCTACTCATGAAGAGGGTGAACCAGTTGCTGCCTCTATGGATGCTCCTCATGGTGATGGCAGTCAGATCCAGATTAGCAGTGGGAAACAAGAACAACCTGGTAATTTTCAAAAACTTAATGTATCAGCTGAAAAGGATTGTGATGAAAGTGCCTTGCAAGTTCAGCCAAATTGTACTAGTAGTGAACAGAAAGATTTGGCTACACAAGTCTCAGGTAGTCAGGAGTTAGGCGCTGATGAGATAGTTGAGGAAACAATTGAAGCTGATCCGGGAAATGATCTCCAAATTAGAGAATCTCACAACTTGAACAGAGGCCTTTCAAGTGCAGATTTACACATTAGCTGTAGTTGTACGGCAGAGAATAGTGTCTACTGTGATCAACATGGTAAATTCTTGAAAGAAAACAGAAAGAGCAAGCGTCTTTTTGAGCTACTTGAGATGGAATTGTTAGAAGATCATAGCAAAAGTGTATCTAAGGCATCACCGGATGGAAGGACAACACAGAACTTGCATAATACGCTGGCAGGAACTGCAGAAGGAAGCTCCAGAAATGCAGCAGAGATCTCCAGGTGTTCGTTGGCAGCAACAGGAGAATGTTTTGATGATTCTGAAGATCTTGGAAGTTCAAGACGTGCTGATAGTGTGCTTGGTGTTGATCCCAAAGAGTGCAGTGGGTGTTCAATTTCTACATCTTCATCAGGGCACAAGCAAACCACTAGAAGATTTTTATTTGGATCAAAGCTGAGGAAGATGTACAAAAAGCAAAAGTTGTTGCAGAAGAAGTTTTTCCCATGGAACTATGATTGGCACAGAGATCAACCTCATGTTGATGAAAGTATTATTCAACCTTCGGAAGTCATTAGGAGATGCAAGTCAGGGCCAGTAGAGCATGATGCTGTATTGAGGGCAATGTCACGGGCACTTGAAACAACGGAGGAAGCATACATGGAAATAGTGGAAAAGGAGCTTGACAGACATCCGGAGCTTGCATTGATGGGTTCATGTGTCCTTGTAATGTTGATGAAGGACCAGGATGTATATGTCATGAATCTTGGGGATAGTCGAGTTATCTTGGCACAGGACAATGATCAGTACAATGGCTCAAGTTTCTTAAAAGGAGATTTACGACATCGAAACAGGTCAAGGGAGTCGCTGGTCCGTGTCGAACTTGATAGGATATCAGAAGAGTCCCCAATGCATAATCCTAACAGCCACCTAAGCAGCAATACAAAAGCTAAGGAACTCTCTATATGTAGATTAAAAATGAGAGCGGTGCAATTGTCAACTGATCATAGCACAAGTATTGAGGAGGTAATAATTATGTTAACCAAATCTGTTCTGATTTTCACTCCTTATTAGCATCTGCCATCCTATGCATATGTGATCTTTGAGTTCATCTATCAATCATGTATATTTTAGCACTTCCTTTTAATTATCTTTCTGTATTTACTTAAGGACGCGGCAAGATGATGTACTAGTAAGCTTCTAGTCATGCAGTGTACCTTAGTTTTATACAGTCCGTACAACAGTGATGCTACAATATATGTAGTCTCCTGATGAGATTACTTTGGGGCAGGGCATTTGGTCATCTTACACCTTTTCACTAATCCAAAGATAAATTTGATACTGCAAAACCATGATATTATTTGTTTTAAAAAGGTATTGCTAAGTAGTTCAGTTAAAAATTAGCAATTGGAAACATTATTTGGAAAATAAAATTGATGGTGCTCTTATATATGCTTCTGTGCTTTCTAGATACTATTCTTTCAGTTGGTTAACAGATCCAAACTCACCATCTACCCTGAACTGTTTCAACTACTGGTTTGGCTCATCCTCATCATCAGATGTTGAAATGGATCGACCCTAGAATTGGCTTCTTGCTCAAAACATATGTTTGTAGATACATGCAAATCACTGTGTACATGTGTCCTGAACTGCATCCAGGTAGAGCCTAACTTTCTGAGATATGCATAGTTGTTGAGTCCTTCGAGTTGGCATAAGCTGATTGGTTGAGCTTACTCACTAATTTAGCTATGCTGATGTTTCTAAATAAGTTCCTTAAAAACAAATATAACGTGACTAAATATTTCTAGTTGTTCAGCTTCAGCACATCCTTCACAAGAGGTCTACAGACCACAAACTGGTTCATTTCCCTGTAAGCATTTAGAGCACAAGAGGTTTAGTGTTAACTATCATTTAGCACCGTCTCTTTGTTGAATTCATGGAAAATAATTTGTAAGTTTGCACTTATCCAAAAGCTAATCTTTTGCATACCTTTTTTTAAAATAAATTTGCATAGCTTTCAAACTTCCATCTTTTGAATTGGACATTGCATCAGAGAAATGAGCCCTAAGTACTGTTTTTTTTCCTTTAACTGCCAGAGTCCCTGCAATTATTATTTTAGCATCTAGAGAATTTATTGTTCACTAGTTTGAAGTGCGACTTTATATTGCCTGATCATTAGATTTATAGGTGCATTTTGATGTAATTGAATCCTGTATTTTACATCTGCAGTACCTAGTTGAAAGGGTGTCCTATTGGTTCTGTTGGTCACATCCTGTTGTAAATGAAATCAAGCATATTTCATCTACTAGAAGTGCCTTTAAATGAAGTCAGCTTTTTTTTTCCTAGCTAGGCAATAGAAGAAAATATGAGGCTTTTTTTTCAATATTATTTTCATTCTTTATAAGAACAAACACTTCAGTGGTCCATCAAGTAGCATTTGAAATTTCTTGCTAAAGCATTTAACTTGTTCCTTCAAATTGCATTGTTAATCTGGCTAACAATCTTGAACTTTATCACACTAGTGACTACCAGTCTAAGTTTATTTTGTGATAATACTTTTCAGGAAGTCTTGCGGATTAAAGCAGAACATCCTGATGATCCTCAAGCTGTCTTTAATGATAGGGTGAAGGGACAGTTGAAGGTTACTAGAGCATTTGGTGCTGGCTTTCTAAAGAAGGTAACTTCAAGGAACCTCGTATGCCTATGGTTGATAGTTTATACAACCTCACTATATCAAACAAGCATGTCAATAGTCTTTCACTTTTTCTTATGAGGTGTGATGTGTCTCTCATGCCAGAATCACATCCATGAATTGTTTATATGCTTGTTGTGATAAATGATGGGAAATGGCTTTGTTTGTGGTTTGGCCAAATGTAAACAGTTGATGCCTTGATGGCTCCACTTCCTTGGTTCTTGCACCAGTACCACAAGGAAAAGAGTGAGCTAAGGTGCTATCGCATTGATCAATGCGATATCCAGTAATTAACACAATGCAATATCCTCTCATATTATTTCATTATGCATTGAAACTGCTACATGCTGGTTTGTGTGACTTTAGCACATGCACACCTATAGTGACTACGTTCAAGGTGGTGGTTAGGCATCTAGCCTTCCTCTATGGCCTTTATAACCACGCATAGGGAAGAACAGGGTACGTCGGCTGGTCAAATAATTAAAGATGAGCACATTTTATATATAATGTTGTAATGGTTCTTTCTATCTTTTTTTTAACTAAACTCCAAATGAAAATCTCATTGATATAGCATAATCTCATTACTTTCAGGTGGCAAACTAAGTTTATTCTGTTGCAACAGAACCTTCTATTGTTTAATATGGTTGCCTTTTTCCATATTGCAGCCAAAATTTAACGAGGCATTACTTCAAATGTTCCGCATCGACTATGTTGGAACGTCACCATATATCAGCTGCAACCCTGCTGTACTTCACCATCGTCTCTGCACAAATGATCGGTTTCTGGTACTGTCCTCAGATGGATTATATCAATATTTCAGCAATGATGAGGTAGTTTCGCACGTTTCCTGGTTCATGGAAAATGTACCAGAGGGAGACCCTGCGCAATACCTTGTAGCTGAACTTCTGTGCCGTGCAGCAAAAAAGAATGGTCAGTTCTTCCTTCTTACATTTTAACTTGTACCAATTCGATTCAGATAATATTATTAGGGTTTTATGGTTCAAGTATAATGAACCGTGCTAATTAATTATATACTTTAAACACTTTACTTTCATCTTTATGTTATCATGAATAAAATTTTCCTGTAGCATTGCTCACAGTATACTTATCATGTGTGCTGCATATGCTTTGTGAATATCTTGCTGATTTTCTGGATATAACTCGTGGAAAACTGTTTGGCACTGAGAAATTATCAAAATTCTTTTCACACAGTAGCCTCTAGATTAGTAAATATCATGTGTTGTGCTAGGAACCTGTGTTATTGTTAATGGCATTAGAGGTTTTACAGAATCTTTCTGAGTGATGAATTTTGGATGCGGCCGCCTGATCTAGTCATAATCCAAATTCACCTCTTTTTTCCTATTATGTAGCTGACATCTGAGTTTTAAAAAGTTTTCTGGAGTTTCTGATCTAAATGCTACCTGAGTTATTTCCAAGGCTGGTCAATTTTTTTCCTTGGTTTGAGTATAGATAGATATCTATGTGTTATTTGACTTGTATGACATTATGGAAGTACTTTTGAAACTTGAATAAAAAAAAACTCGACCTCAGGAGGGAGACGCCACCTGGTGTTTGTTCTAAGAGGATGCCGTGACTCGAACCCGGGCTGGCTCAGTGAGCCGCTTCTTTGGCGCACTCGCCTAACCATTGCGCCGCGAGAGTGTTGGCTGAAACTTGAATTATTGATTACAAAAAGAAGCGTGTTGCATAATTTACTCTGGCAACTAAGCCTTTTTTTTGTTTGGGTTTTGAATAACAATGCAGGGATGGATTTTCATGAGTTACTGGATATCCCCCAGGGTGATCGCCGGAAATACCATGACGATGTTTCTGTTATGGTAATCTCACTTGAAGGACGAATATGGCGATCTTCTGGATGAATGTTGAAACATGGCCTGGTCTGTTCCTTGCAGCCTCACTTAGCGTAGTAAATTATCAAACAGGAAAGGCACCAATGTCTTGCTGTCTTTATTTTTCAACTATGTTCAAATTTTCGTCTGGCAATCCATGTGCCTTTTCTGTCTTCAATGTTTCGGATTTGCAGTGCATGCTTGGCCAGTCCGAATTGACGTATACATGTTTTCTCTTTGTTATTAGGAAAAAGGGTCTTTTGGGGGCAGATTCCTTCTCTAGTGTCCTTTCAAAGATTATTTTCTGTGGTGGGATTTATTGTTTCTTGTTTGCAGTTTTATTTATTGGTCCTTTGACAAGAAGGGCTGTTCTTTCTCTAAGATGGGGCACAGGTGACGGGTGTCCAGGGGGTTGTGGATCGATGTGAAGAAAATTCACACTATATATGAAACTGGTAGGCTCTACAAAACAGTTGGTTTTGTAATAGATTGTCTTGGGGCTTAGGGCAGAGTGCTGGTCACTTGTGCGGTGTCTGTTGTCTTACTTTGCCTATTACTCCGTAGATCTGTAACTAGGCTTGTTTGTGCTCGGTAGGCTTGATCCCTTTCGTGCTGAGTGAAGCATAGAAAATGCGCCCAGGGCACTATGAGCAGTTGACAGACTTGTTGGCAGTTTGTCGCCTGACCACTCAAGGTTGTTCAGCTGATCGTATCCTGATCACCTTGCCTTTTGTGTTTAGATTCCTATCCTCTTTTCTTAGGAGCTGTTGGTGGGGTGGTCTTTGAGGCATCGTAGTGGTTATTACAATCAGAAGGTTGAACAGCAACAAAAGGTTTCTGAGGAATCTGGTGGTGATACCGTTTCATGGGGATAGGGGCATCAGGTATCAACCTCAGCTGTGAGAGATGGTGACGGGACTGTCCCGAACATGGAACATATGCGGCGGCCGAACTTTCTCCGGCCATTTTTCTCAGGGGTATTTCGCTGCTTGATTCTCCACGCAAATATGCTTCAGATATGCTGCAGGTTCACATTCGAGGTTGAAATTTCTGGCTAGGTGCCATTTATGAGGATTTGGGGGTTTGTATTATATCTATTATTGTTTTTTAAAAAAAAACAGGGATCATGTAGATTTTTCAGGGTGCCCAATCAACTCATCTGCACGTAGAATCACTCACTGCTCTGGAGTGGCAGTCGTTGGGGGTGGGGTGGGTCATCAGTTTGTTCATCATGCTCTACATTCAGCAGCAGCACAAGAATTGCTAAACCCTAAGAACCGGTAAATCCGGCAGAATTTTATTGTGAGCCGATACATGTGATGTTCATGCTTCCAGTTTTATGCGATGCTCGTGTTCAAGGGTGATCGGTTTCCGGTACCAAATAGGATAGCCAGCTGGAGGTGCCTGAACTGGAAATGAGATCAGCAGAGGCTGATTGGGTTGCTTGTCTTGGTGCTTTTGCTAATGGACCCTCAGATTCGTTGTTGACAAATTAGGAGTACAACTAGGCGGTCGATTAATCTATTTAGCACATTGCTAGTTGGACAACTCGTATACGGAACACAAAACCCGTCGATCAATCATCGTCATTTCTGCAACCAATTCGGGACGGGTGCTGTCATGGCTCATGGCAGAAATCCATCGGTTCCTAAGCTGAATAGATGAGCTCAGCGTTGACCGCTGACGAAGCCCTTTTGTTTTCTTCCCGTTGCGAGAAGAGCTGGAGACACAAAAGCTCAACAAACGAGTTACCCGGTAAACAAAGGTTTAATCCGTGCGTATGTATCCGAGCATGTACAATTATACACTGATTTCTCACTTTGATCTTTGATGATGGGGCGGTACTACCAGAATGCAAGTGAGCCCTGCACGACGAGTCGGGCCGTAATGTTGAAGCTTCAATCTGTCAGAGGATGAGCTTGCGATGGCTATCAGAGATCAGAGGATGGCGCAGCCGTTGTCCGGGTGCCGCTCCCCGTAGCACACGACGGCGCCGGGGAAGGGAGCCACCGGGAACTGAGCTGGTGGCGGCGGGCAGCAGGCGCTGCAGCCTGCACAGCACGGCGGCGGCTTCTTGGGCTCGCCCTCCGGCTTCTTGGCGGCCTCGTCGGGCTTCTTCTCCTCTTTCTCCGGGCCGACGCTGAGGACGCGCGCCTCGAATTTGGCCTTGCGGAGCGCCTTGGCCACGCGCACCACGTCCACCGCCCCCACCACCGTCAGCGTCCCCTTGTCGCCGTCCACCGCCATCGACTTCACCCCTGCCGCCGGCCGCCGACATCATCAGATCATACACAGCGAATGCAGGCTAATTAACACATTGCAGCTGATTGCACGCGAAAATTCATGCGTTATATATGAAAAGCATGGCATACACATACCGCAGAACTTGGCGACGGTGTTCATGGCGCGGGTGGCCTTGCATTCATCGCCGACAATGTCCACCTTGAGCACAATCTTCTGCGATCAGAAAGGACAACGTGGATCACTAGACAGGGATAGTGACGATTGATGCAAATGGTAGAGAGTAGAGACCTCCGATCGAGGAGTAGCTAATGACAATACAAACCTTGGAGTCGGCCATGGCGATCAAGGAGGAATATGGATCGAGCAATGCACGTACGCTAACGGAGGAAGAAGAGACACGGAGGCTTGTTAGTTGCTAGTTCATTGTTTAAAAAGTTGGGCTCCCGCATTAGCGTGTGATGTGATGACAGATAGGTTATATAACAGTTAGGAGCTAGTCAGACATGACGGATTGCGAAATGATTTTCCCCCGAGATGATCCTCTCGTCTGGTTGCAGGCCACAGGCATGATTGCGTTGCGCAAAATGTCAACGGTCAACTCCGGAGCAGCCAGGAGGCGCATTCTGCGGCTTGATTGGATGACTATGTTGTTTAATCTCTTATTGCACGTTTGTAAATCACGGTCAGACGGAACTGAAGTGCTAGCTGGAGGAGCCGCACAATCTGATTCCAGCTTTCCCATTCCATCCGCTGTTTAGCATTCCAAACGATATAATCAGCGTGCCATGATTATAAAATTTCGTAAGGTGGTTCAATTAAGGTTTTTTTAATCACTAGTAGGGATGCACGTGCCACAGGCACGTGTTAAAAACAACACAGAATTAAAGACTCTGATTTTAAAAGAAACAAATTATGTTATTTCTCCATTCAGCTCGAACTCACTCAAATATAAAGGACAGCTCATATGAATTACATGAAGACTTGTTCTAAAACTTCTTTTGTAACTTTTGGCTTCGGGAGGCTTGAATCGTGGAATATGCAATCATACAAGTACATTGGGGAATAACTATCAGGGATGCCTTGGAACTCTGGAATTGGTTTACTGGAGATTGTTTTGAGATGTTCCATTCGTGTGGCGAAGTCAAGTTTGATGCTCTCATGGATCATATAGTCATTGCGTATAGCGTTTGATGCTCCATAATAAGAGTAGTGTTTTCAAAATTTCTGAGTACTTATTTGAAAGTACTACAGAGTCTACTCCATAATAAGAGTAGTGATTTCAAAATCTCTGAGTACTTATTTGAAAGTACTACAGAGTCTACTCCACAAGGTGAGTAGTAACTTCAAACCTCTAAGTACTTATTTGAAAGTACTACAGAGTCTACTCCACAAGGCGAGTAGTAACTTCAAATCTCTGAGTACTCATTTGAAAGTACTACAGAGTCTACTCCACAAGGCGAGTAGTAACTTCAAATCTCTGAGTACTTATTTGAAAGTACTACAGAGTCTACTCCACAAGGCGAGTAGTGATTTCAAATCTCTGAGTACTTATTTGAAAGTACTCTAAAGTCTACTCCACAGTATGAGTAGTGATCTTCAAGTACCAGTTATCAAGTGCTTTGAAGTATAACTCGCCAAATGAGTACAACTTGCCGGGGGCTTCCTGAATACACTGCAAGAGTGGTTTGGATGACTTTTCGGGCGCCTCATGATCAATGGAATTCATCAATGTGTGGTCGCCTCAGCCCGTTGCAAGTTATCAAGTCAAAGCTCGACTTCAACTTGTGTCGTTGTACTGCCGCATCGCCAATATGCTTGTGATGAACTCAAGCTAGTCAGAATCAACTCTGACTAAGTCTGCTTCATCGACAAACGGCAACAAACAAGCTAAGTTACTTCTTTCAATTATTTTTTATTTTATTCTAACAAGATTGGCCAAGCGCCGAGTACTTTGTTTGGATGACTACTTTCTAGGCCGCACAGCGTACTATCACATCTTCGCCAGCTTCCAGGCTCGGGGGCTGACGCTAAAATTACAACTCGGTTTGCCATCAGGCTTACCTAGTTGTCTTTCTCCAGCATATTTGAGTCGCCAAGTACCAATGATGGGGCTTCGACTGCATTGGCACCTGACTCCTGTTTCTGGGGAGATCGCGGCATGACAAGTCAACCACGACCTCCTCTGTTTCGCTACTCTATTGATGGTGGCTATTTTGACTACATACTACTCGATGCATCCCCGCTGGCTCCTATGCTCGGGGGCTGGGTACAATAAAACCACTCGGATGAAGATCTCCAAGATGATTCGATGTGACTACTAATTCTGGGTGCAAATTACCACTCGGATGATGATCTCCAAGATGATTTGAAGAACCCTAAAGCTCGCTGGACCCTTGAATTGATCATTCTGAATCGTTTCAAGGCTCGGGGGCTGATAGGCGATATACATCGACTGCTGATTTCATTTTTTTCTGAAGACTGATGACTTAAATCAAGACCCTCGGCTTGATTCTTTGATTCAACCCAAGGCTCGGGGGCTACTTGATATCAAATGCATTTTTCCAAAATTGTACATTTAAGAACAAGATGAAGATTCAAGATTCTGTGGACCCTCAACCTGATTCTTCGATTCAACTTAAGGCTCGGGGGCTACTCCATATGGAGTGCGATTCTTATCGCACACCATATAATATTTTGAAGACTACTGATTTAATCAGAATAAACGGGGCTTAAGCACCTCATGGCCTCGTGACAACCAAGACCTGTCCAAGACTGATCAAGAACTCGAAAAAGCACTCAATTGGCTTGGCAAGCACTCGGTTGATGATACTCGACGATGAAGCGCTTGGGGGCTTGTTGGAGGTACGACCATGGGCCCACAGAGACACATGGATTCTCTCCAGACAGAGTCGTACCAGGCGTGAAGAACAAGAGTAGAGTACTGCAAGGACTCTTCTCGATATGGAGATTAGTTGTATGACTTGTAAACTACTCAGATTGCCTTGAAAAGCACTCTCTGAGTAGTAATTGGTTAGGATTCTACTCGAAACCAACCTTGTAACCCTGCCCGCCGTGAATATAAGGCTGGGCAGGGACCCTCTCAAGAGGAACCGAAGTTGTGAATGTTTTTTTGGAAAGGTGTAATTTCATTCAAGGAGCTAATTCAAAGGAAACTTTGCTGGCCTTGTAAAAGGAAACTTTGCTGGCCGTGTATTTCATGCAAGGAGTACGTTGACAGGAAACTTTGCTGGCCGTGTAAAAGGAAACGTAGCTGGCCGTGTACAATTGCACATTTTAAGAACAAGATGAAGATTCAAGATTCTGTGGACCCTCAACCTGATTCTTCGATTCAACTTAAGGCTCGGGGGCTACTCCATATGGAGTGCGATTCTTATCACACACCATATAATATTTTGAAGACTACTGATTTAATCAGAATAAACGGGGCTTAAGCACCTCATGGCCTCGTGGCAACCAAGACCTGTCCAAGACTGATCAAGAACTCGAAAAAGCACTCGATTGGCTTGGCAAGCACTCGGTTGATGATACTCGACGATGAAGCGCTTGGGGGCTTGTTGGAGGTACGACCATGGGCCCACAGGGACACATGGATTCTCTCCAGACAGAGTCGTACCAGGCGTGAAGAACAAGAGTAGAGTACTGCAAGGACTCTTCTCGATATGGAAATTAGTCGTATGACTTGTAAACTACTCGGATTGCCTTGAAAAGCACTCTCCGAGTAGTAATTGGTTAGGATTCTACTCGAAACCAACCTTGTAACCCTGCCCGCCGTGAATATAAGGCTGGGCAGGGACCCTCTCAAGAGGAACCGAAGTCGTGAATGTTTTTTGTGGAAAGGTGTAATTTTATGCAAGGAGCTAATTCAAAGGAAACTTTGCTAGCCTTGTAAAAGGAAACTTTGCTGGCCGTGTATTTCATGCAAAGAGTACGTTGATAGGAAACTTTGTTGGCCGTGTAAAAGGAAACGTAGCTGGCCGTGTAAAATTGCACATTTTAAGAACAAGATGAAGATTCAAGATTCTGTGGACCCTCAACCTGATTCTTCGATTCAACTTAAGGCTCGGGGGCTACTCCATATGGAGTGCGATTCTTATCGCACACCATATAATATTTTGAAGACTACTGATTTAATAAGAATAAACGGGGCTTAAGCACCTCATGGCCTCGTGACAACCAAGACCTGTCCAAGACTGATCAAGAACTCGAAAAAGCACTCGATTGGCTTGGCAAGCACTCGGTTGATGATACTCGACGATGAAGCGCTTGGGGGCTTGTTGGAGGTACGACCATGGGCCCACAGGGACACATGGATTCTCTCCAGGCAGAGTCGTACCAGGCGTGAAGAACAAGAGTAGAGTACTGCAAGGACTCTTCTCGATATGAAAATTAGTCGTATGACTTGTAAACTAATCGGATTGCCTTGAAAAGTACTCGGATTCAATAGCATCTCATATTAAAAATTATATATTCATACATCAAGCGTCTTGCTCTTCCTGCTGGTCCATGTTCAAAGCATGGCCATTGATCATGTGGTTGTATACTTCCTTCATCGAAGCATTCTCAAATCTTTGACGCACACGTGTGGCTGATGTCCTTATCTGGTTGGCACGTGCCTCAACAGCTGTTTTGATCATATCATGGGCGAGCCCGCAATGACGGGGTCCTTCTCTGATTTCTGCATGCAACAAATAATGTATTATAATCTGTTATTGTCAAAATATGAATAAGTGGCACTGATGATGATAAATTTTGGCCAAACCGTCAAGGGACGAAAGCCATGCGCATGCTCCACTATTGATGAAAGTGATCACGCTTTGTTCCGTACAGTCCAAACAAGCTGTAGAGGCAAACAAAATTTCATTACAGACAATTTTTATAACTATATATGTGTTTATTTAGATAGATCGATAACGTAATCTTAACTACTTAAAGCATTTGATCGTGGATGCAATATACTAACCTTTACTAACAGACCCACTATTTCCATCATCATGTTGCGGAATAGAAGTGTGTGTAGGCGGATTGAAACTATGGTCAGTACCATCCATGGTCGCACAATGTAGTTGCTTACCATGGCCCAATATAGCATTGTTGCGAAAGAGCCACCCTTCTCCAAAGTCACCACCATTGGGATCAACATTATCTGTTGTTGCATTACCTAATCAGGACAGAAAATCAGGACAGAAAAGATTTGAAACAATTTCCAACATTTCTAGTACAACTCCACATCTCACCATCTTCAACACGGCCGTCGCGTGCAGAACAGAGGAGTGGTGTATTTGTACAATCTTCGAGTGGTACACGTCCAAAATCAGCAACATCGAGTATGTTATCTGTTGTTGCATGAACTAATCAAGGAAAAAATGAGAATCCGTTTATAATTGATGACAAAACAATGCACCATGTGTATAGGTCTATAGCAGTTCTTACAATCTGTTCTCAAGGAAGGATCGCTGTCCTTTGCAGTTCCAGTTCGCCCGCGCACCACTCTGGTACGACCTCGTCCACGTCCGGTTCTACCAGAACCTCATCCCCGATCTGTAGGACCAGATCGACCACCACCGCGGCCACCACCCCTTCTAGCACGTCGCGACGCAGTCGTTGATGGGTTTGGCGTGTCCATGCTGCTTCGGACAAAACCTAAAACACAGCAAATACGAAAAGAGCTATTGAGAAACCCTAGATAACACGATCGTCGATGGAACTACAACAAATAGGATTTCTCACCATGATGCTTTGCGTTGGTGATCTTCTCGGTGGATCTCTCTTGCCCTAAACCATCAAGTGTCCTCAAAACTCAGCACTCCAGCTTCTGGCGAAACCTAGAACACAGCAAATACGAAAAAGCTAATGGAAAACCATAAATAACAGTAACGTCGATGGAACTACAACAAAGAAGCCCGACTCACCGTGATGCTTTTTGCGTTGGTGATCGTCTCGGTGGATCTCTCTTGTTCTAAACCCTAAAGCGTCCTCCAAATAACTGAGCATGAAGATGGAAGAACACCAAAGAACGGTGGATCTCTCTTGTTCTAAACCCTAAAGCGTCCTCCAAATAACCGAGCATGAAGATGGAAGAACACCAAAGAAGACTTACTCGTGCAGTTTTGGATTGCACATTGTGCTGTTGGCGACCATCCCTCGACGGAGGAGGGAAGACGGAGGAGGGAAAGAAACATATGATGTTATGGGATGTATTGTGGCTGTTATGGAAATAAAGTTTATGGAAAGAACGATTTCGGTTCGAAATCACCTAACAATTGCATCTATGGCGCGGTAAATCACCTAACAATTCCATCTATGGCGCGGTGGGTGCAGGGGGCGGGTAGATTGGACGGGGGTGAGTAAATTTTTTCAGTTTTTCTGAAATTATGCCGCCTAAACTATCCCTCATGCGTTGGATCGGCCACAGACGCCCACAGGGCCTTCATTTGAATTGCTTGATGGCCAAACATTTTAGGTGGGTTTAGGTGGAACCCTGTCAAGTGGGGACGCTGTGAGGGGTATAGGATGTTTTAGAAAAGCAGTTTTTTACCAATTGTTTTGGATCCTTATACAGTATAGATATAGATGTACATGTACCACATCCGTTTTTTTCAGTCCGGCACTATCTCCATTCCAAGTTAAGTGTTTTTGAAAAAAAACAATTGATCGAAATTAGAAAAGTTTAACTAAACAAACCTCTTGTGCTTTGGAATGGAGTGAGTAGAGTACTTTTACCGTGCGAAAAATAACTTTAACTTTTGAAGTGTTCAAGATAAAGCCACTTTATCTCTGTTAATCTTGATTAACAATTCGTGCTTAACCGACCTCTTTGTTAAACATAAAAGTTAGACAGAGGCCTGCTTGCAAAAAGAATTTGCTGGTAATAACCACGTGAGCCTCAATTCTTTCTGCAATCCTAGTCGTCCATGTCAATCTAGACAGTCCAGATTCACCCATTTTTCTCTCATCTATAAACCCACAGCAAATTTCTCTCGTCTCCCTCTCGTCCACGGCCCACACCGGCACCGCTCTCCAAATCCCCAAAACCCTAACCCACTCCCCTCCGCCGCCGCCGCCACTTCCACCGCCGACGCCATGGGAGGAAGAGGAGGAGGAGGCGGGCGCAAGCCCCGCAACTTCGCGACGTTCCGGCTCTTCCCGCGCGCTGGCGCCGCCGATCCCAACGACCGCGTGTTCGTCCGCGTAGACAACAACGAGTACACCGTCCCCGGCTTCGCGGACGAGGACCAATTCGACCCCTCCCTGTGCGACCCCACCGCCGACGCCGCCCACCTCCACTCCTCCGCCTCCGGGCCCCTCCCGGAGCACGTCCGCCGCGAGATCCTCGAGCTCGGCCTCCCCGACGACGGCTACAACTACCTCTCCCACCTCCGCGAGCTCCGCCCCTCCGCCGCCGCGGCCGCCTCGTCCTTCGTCCCCAGCTCCACTGCCCGCCCCGAGCCCCTCCCGCTCGACGTTAAGGTCGCTCTCTTCCATCTGAAGCCTGGTCCGTCCTTTGTGCTATTGGAGTGCCTGATATTTGTTTGTGTGTGCAGGCTTATGATGCAAGCAGGGTGCGGGTTGGTCCCAGCGAGGGTGAATTGGACGAGGGGAGGACGATGTGCAAGGTGGCTGCCAAGACGGCGCCGGTGAGGCGGATTGAGAAGGCAGTCGACCCTGATGTTGCTAGATTGCTCGATGAGAGCGATTGGTCGCGTGCTGGGTCCGACGATGAGGGGCTGGAGGAGGATTTTGTCATTGTGGCTAACCGTGCTGAGGGCGACGAGTTGGATGTGGAGGAAGAAGATGTAGAGGTGGAATATGGGAATGGTGTGTTAAGTGATGTGGAAGAGGAGTTTGAGTTTGAGGAGGACGATCCAAAGCCAAGAGTGAGACGCTTGCTGGATGAACAATTTGATCTGGTGAGCTTACTTGACTGGATAATTTTTAACATTTGGTCTGTTAACATTGGAAAAGAAGTATTAAGGAGGCTGTGGGAGAGCATGCACATAATAATTAAGTTATTCAATTCCTATCTTTATACAGAACAAAATGGAAGTACACACACCACACAGCTTTATTATGTTAGTGCAAAGTTAAGCATTTTAGCATTTTTGTTGTTGTTGCAATTGCACCCCTGCTTTTATGGAGGAATCAGGGTGCATTTTGACATTTTGTAATGCAATACCATGCCCAATTGTTAATTATGTATAACTAAAACTATTTACCCTTTGTATTGTGCTGGAAGATATCTACAGGACCTGTGTAACTTGATACTTGCATCTTTGTTCGTGTTTATTTGAGCATTTCATAGTTTTGAAAGTATCTAGACAGAAGATTTGGTAGGGTGGCACATCAGTGGTAGAACACAACCGCAAGTGGAACATGAAATCAAACTACTGTTAGCATACAGGATGCCACATCAACTTCTGCTGTTTATGACATTTATAGTATGCAAAGCTTTCAACTTTTATGTTGCAAATACTATCCTAAAAGCAATACTTCCCGTGAACGAACTTTCAGCTTGCTTTGGAAGAATACGGAGACAGTGATGAAGATGATGACAAAGGTGTTAAAGATGGGGAGTATGAACTGCCAAGTGAGGTTATAGATGAACTCAAATTGTTCCACAATCAGAATGTATGTGTTGATGAAGAATACAGAACACCAGCAGATTTTGTTCGTACAAAATTGGACTCAAGCACAGCAGATGAGGTGGATGAATCTGCTCATGTGATAAAAAAATGTGCTGAGTATGCCTGAAAAATATTTAAATGAAACCGCAGAAGAAGAGGAGGTTGTACTTGTTTCAGAAAGCAGCGACGAATCTGAAATTTGGGACTGTGAGACCATTGTTTCCACATTCTCTAACCTTGATAACCATCCTGGAAAAATTGAAACTCCAGGAATCACTAGAAGGCGGCTCCCTAGAGTTTTCCCTGGAGAAACTGCTACAACAAATGATATCATCAAGCTTCATGGGAAAGAGAAACTGCCAGTAGAATATCTACCACAGAGGAAAAGAGGTGGTGAAAAGGAGAAGAAAGTAAAGCCTGCAGAAGCTTCAACTGCTGATAAATTTAAAAAAGGAGCTGAGAAGGAAACAAAGGAGGAGAAGAAGGCAAGAAAGGTAAAACGAACTATTTGGTTTTAGATTTTTGGTGGAGAGACTCTATATTATGTATGATTAACTAATAGGAAATGAAAAGAAAAGATAAGCATGTTAACAACTTAATTGTCAGTTTCTTATTCACCAGGCTTTAGCTGTCCAATCACATGCCATGCTGTGCCTGTGACCTACTTTTATTTTATAGTCACTTCACAGATAAACAAACAAGAGGTGATGTTCATGTATGGATTGACGACCTGACGTGTGACAAATAGGTGTTAGTAATGTCAACTGTGGTAAAACAATTGCGTATTAGTTAATCATTCCCATCGGTCATGAAAGTTTCTTCTAGGGCATTTTGACATGGTCTTTAAAACAGAATTTTGACTACTATTTCCTCTATTGCATATTTTAAAGCATGAAAACTTATTAATATTATGCAGTTACTTCGTGAGCCATTTGTATCTGCACGTCTGATATATTGATAGCCTTGAAATATCGATAGTTGATGTTTAAGAAGTTCAGTTGTGCATGTACCAAATAACGCTTTGGTTATTTGCACTGCATTTTGATCTACAGTATAGCTTAGTTGATACAGTCATCATGCAATGCTTCTCTTTGTCAAGTGATGTGTAAAGCCTACATGACAGTACAGATCGATATCCTTTTTTAAGAAAATAGTGAAATTTATCTTCTGTAGTCCTTACATTCTTGTCCTCTGGCCTTCTCTACCTTTAGGCAGCAGTAAAAGAAGAGAAGAGAGAAGCACGGAAAGCAAAGAAGGAGCTCAAAGGCTTGTATAAGTCAGAAACACAGAAGGCTCAGAAAGTTGCTGCTGTCACAGGACCATCTTCAATACGGCTAATGTAAGTAGTTTTGAATCATGTGAACTGAATAGATATGAATGGGTTGGTTGCTACTCTAGAATTAAACAGAGCTCACTCCAATTCTGATTGTCAGAGTCTCTTGATAATGAATTCACCATAATCTTGTGTTCAGATTGATGTGTTTTTTGATTTTTTTTTATTCAACTAACTTTTGGATATATGCATAGCTTGGTGATGAAACTGTGAAAATCACCTTGGATTGTTTCTGATCGATATGCGAAGTTAAGTTGATATACCTATTTATGGATTCTTAAATGACTCTAACAGGTGAAGGTCGATCTGTGGCACAATTCCTGATGAAGTTATTCCTGAAGCGCTAAAGATTACCAGGAGAAAGATAGCAACCTACAAAAGATTCATCATACCAGGTCATCTTGTGCCATGCTTGTGGTTTTTGTTGACAAGATTACCGGTGCATAGGTCGTGCCTTTGATTTATGTGATCTGTTGCATTATAGAGCTTTGTACTACTATGAAGTTAATCGAATGAGAACAGTTTTATGAGATTATGAGAGGGTTATGCGCATTTGGCAGAAAAACAAAAAGGTTTCATGGTGCTACCGTCGTATTGTACTGGTACCAGCACATAAAATATTTATCGAAAAATATCAATTGATAAAGCACGCACATTTTGCAAATAAAGTTGAACAAAAAATTGTGCACCGAAAAAAAGAAAGTTGAGGACTTGAGGCGGCGGATTCATCCATATCTAAAAATATCAATTGATAGAGCACGCAGATGCTTTATTCGTCCATACGTTTTTTAATAACTTTGTTATGCATGTTATGATTTTTAGGGTTTGCTATTTTGATTGTACACGGTAACGTACACTACTACCAACCACATCCTAAATTGCGTAGCACGGTAACATACTACATCCTTGTATAGCAATGCGGCCCATCGCGCATCCTGTCTCTAGCAGAGCCTTCCCATTCTGATTCCATGGCAAATGCCATCCTAGCCTTGTCTTGCTACTGCAGCCTTCCTCTATGCCTGTAAATCCACCATATTCTTGTCCGGCCATATCATATTTGATTTTGTTACTGAAAAAACAAAGTGATAAAAGAAACTATGAACGAAGAGTTGACAAAGCATGTTCTGACAGGCACTTATCTAAGTCATTCCTCTAAGCCAACTAGTATGAACGAACGAAGAGTTGAAAAACATGTTCTGACAGGCACATATCTAAGCCAAGGTACTAAGCCCGTGTTTAGTTCCCGAAAAGATTTCGGTGAAAAGATTTCGGGTTTAGATTTTACCAATTTAGGAGTAGTAAATGTAGACGAAAAGGGTGGAAAGTTATATGAATAGGTTGGAAATCTCGAGACGAATCTAACGATGGTAATTAGAGAGTAATTAATCCATAATTAGCGAATGGTTACTGTAGCATCACTGTTGCAAATCATGGATTAAGTAGGCTCATTAGATTCGTCTCGCGATTTACAGACTATCCATATAACTTTTCACCTTTTTCGTATACGTTTAATACTCCATGCATCTAAGATTCTCCTTTGATGTGATGGGTGAAAAGATTTCGGGTGGGAACTAAACAAGCGCTAAGACTCGCTAATAACTGACCCCTCCAATGGGCTGCCAAATGAGCTATATGAACGGCGCCGGAACCTGCAATCCCGCGATCTACCGGACAGTACGCTGCCGCGGCGGAACACGCGCAGAGCCTTCCCGAAGCTGATCTCCGGCTGCAGGACGCTCTCCCTGTACAGCAGCAGAGCGGCACAGCTCCGGCCGACGCTCACCCTTAGTCACCAAGTTTCCGGGTCGACCGGGCAAGGAACGGGGACGAGGAACGAGGAACGCCGATTTTCAATAACATGGAACGAGAGGGGTATACATCTTCAACACGTTTATTTTGGACATGGATCGCAATCCATGTTAATTTGGGACGACGTCCCCGCAATGATGACAGGGAACGCTGAGTTCTGAAACATAGAGTCATGGACGTATATGCGGATAGCTTAGTAGCAGATTGAGATATCAGCTAATGGAGCCTTGCAGTCTTGTAGCCTCGACTCCTAATCTCTCAGCTGTGACTCGGTCGAGAAAGAGGTATAATGGTGCTTAATGGTGCAGGCGGCTGGTGCTTGGCCTTCCCGATGGGGCTCATTAGTTGGGGTTGGGCAGTTGGACCGGGGCCGAGCGTCTCTTCGAATTTTGGTGCGATGTATACGGTACATGTTCCGCTGTCCTCCGAGACGACGATCCAAGACGCGCTCCACCAATGTTCCGTGCTTCGTCCTGGCGCGTCCCCGTCCCGCGATCTGGAACCAAGTTCCCGGGACGCGGAACGCTGGCTCGTTCCGCGTTCCCGGTGACTAAGCGCTCACCTGCCGCCACGCCTTGCTCCGGACACTATACGCCATGATCCAATGTCCCAGCTGGATGAATATCTCCTCCCCCTCGTGGGCGCCTTCCACGACCTCCACGGCAGCGGCCGCAGCGAACCTCCTCGGTGAAAGGGCGCGGGCGACGCCTTCCAGCCGCACCGTCTCCCTGAGCCTCCAGCTGGAGGCTCAGGGAGACGGTGCGGATGGGCGGCACCGGCCTGTCGCCGAGGGTGATCGCGGCGGCGGCCACCGTGGAGGTGGTGGAGCGCGTCGACGAGGGGAGGAGATGTTCATCCAGTCGGGGAGCTGGATGGTCGCGTACAGTGTTCGGAGAAAGGCGTGGCGCCATGTGAGCGTCGGCCAGAATCGTGGCGCGCTGCTGCTGCACAGGGAGAGCATCGTGCCGCCCAAGATCAGCTTTGGAAACGCTCTGCGCGGCTTCCGTAGCGGTAGGGTTGCACCAGCAGAATCCCGCAGCTTTTGGGATATCCGGCTTTGGGATCGTTTGACCTCTGCTAACATCCCATTGCAGTGGTCTGCTAAAAGCAAGCCATATTCACTCGGTTTATCAGTTCAGCGTAGCGGATTTTCTCCCTCAGCGTAGGGATTTTCTCCCTCACAGAGCACTATTGAATCAGTGCAGAATCAGCTAAAATCAATGGACTTTTCAGCCCAGTGCAGCCAAAGGGATAGGCGGATGCTCGTCAGATTTGCTCGTTCTTTGTGAACTCTTCGCTAATAGTGTAGTTTGTTTAATGAGCTAGCTTTAGAATCACGGGTAGATCGTCAACTGCTGAATTACTCTGTCTTGTTATGAGTAGTAGAGGCCATGGCGACGGTGCTACAGTATTTTCTCAAATATACATTATATTGCGGATGGGCAATAATGCGCGTGTGTGGAGTGTGTACTCTCCACAAGTTTGCCTATCATAGTTTCTCCCTCCATTCCAAATTAACCATCATTTTGGCATTTCTAGATTCATAATTCTACCATATATCTGGACAACGTATTTTTATATGCATAACAAATACTATGAATCTAAAAAAAGCCAAAACAACATATAATTTGGGACAAAGGACTACTAACCTTAACAGCCAATCCCTTCAAACATAACGGATGGAAGCGCATGCCCATTTTCCCTCAAAAAATTCTGTTGATTCTTTCAGATTGGCCGACAATATACATGCCAGTCATCTGAGCATAATTGGAGAATTTTGGTACAAAATCTCTGAATCTCATATGATAATCCTCTGTTTAGAGAGCTCAAGATTTTATCACTGAACCACAGGGCAACAGAAGTAACTCACAAACAACTCAGAGAAACAGTGTATTCCAAGCTAGAAAGATGAAATTGTTGGCTTTGCCATGGACTGCAAAGAAAATGAAATCCTACTACCCTTTGGCCTTTGCAGAATATGTCACAGCAGATCATTTATATTGGTCATAAAGAGCACATCTTGTTTCTTCACGTGCAGATGAACATGGAGCTTGGCACGATCCGGGCAAGTTACAGTCTTACAGATCTCATGTCTTCAACCACTGCAAGGCCCTCAGACATCTGAGCAGACACGAATTTGTGATGACCCTCCTCCAAAATCACCCTCTGTAATATAAGGATTTAATCTGCTCCTTGCCCAAAAGCAATCAGATGCAGCGTTACAGTAAAATTCTTGCTTAAAAGGACGGGATAAACTGAGACCTTCATATGGTCACATATTTGAGCATCAAAGGCAACGGCAGCAATCTGACAGCCTGTCAGCTCTGGCTACCTTCGCATGGCATGGAATCTTTCTCGCTTGCGGAAACGCTCGAGCATGATATCATCACTAGCAGCCTCTCTCCTTCCTGCAGCGGCACCAGGCCTTTTAGTATCTGTTGCTTTACCTCCTGCACTTTCATTAGGCCTAGAATCTTTATCTTTGTACAGCCCAGGATTCTCTGCATGATAAGTAAATAAATTTAGCACACTTAAATGAGAACAAAGATGCACATGATTTGACATACTTAGAGACCCTTGAATGATCAGAAATGCTATCACTATTGTAGCTTATTGCATGAATTTGCTGCAGCACACGATATTCCACTCGATATTATCATTTCTTTATGTCTTAACACTCAACATCCATATCCCAAACCTTATGTCAACCTGAATACTCCTGCTTCTGGTTCATTAAGCATTATAGGGCACAGAATTTTCATTAAAAGAAAAGATTGCCTACTTCATCCATCTAGTGATTTTTTTTACAATACTAAATTTCCACAGGTACTATCATTTTACAGAAAGCTAGCAATAGGTAAGAAAGGGTTTCTATGAACTCGTCAATAAATACCGGGTGATGGTGAAGTTATTGTGGCACCTGATATCACAGGTAACATCAAATCAACCAGAGACATAACATGGGCGTACCCAGTGCAAAAAGTCCCACACAAGGTGGGAAGGGAATTCCTAGACAGCCTTACCCTTGCAAAATTCTTTTAAAATTCTGCAGAGGCTTGTTCGAACCCAGGACCTCCAGGCCACAAGTGGAGAGTTTTACCACTGCGCCAAGTCCTCTGCCCAGGCTCACCACAGATCCATAGATCGGAATGAATCAGATAAAATGAGAAGTCCACAACAGCCCAGATACATCCACAAAACCCAACATTCTCGATGGCAGCCACGCAGATACGGCCAAATTTTAAGAGGGTACTTATGTCCTGACAGGGTACCTCAGACCACACTAACCCGCCCTTCAACCAGAGATGTAAAATGGCAGGGCATTTTTCAGTGCAGTCAGGTTGTTAGAGGGCAGCAAGAGGGATCTATAATATTCAAATTCTCCAGGGAACACATACTGATATACACAGGTTGGTGTACAGAACATGTTTAACTGGATTACAAAGCTGACTTCTGTGTCCTTGGGCAACACAAGACCACTCTGGGGCTAACAGATTGGTCACAGGCTTAGGCATCCTGGGAGATAAGTAAAGAGACTTCAAGTTGAATGAGAGGATGTATCGTTATTTCTTTAATCCGATTGATATCTTAATTGGATCGAACTAGTTAGTTTGGCTTCATGCCTTCATCGGCCCTGTATAGATTAGCATATATTATTGTTAGCATTCAAACAGTAACAAGAATCTGCTATCCTGCATCCATTAACTCTTCCCTTCTTCCCAGACGCCCACTGACCAGGCTGGTAGCACGGTGCAAAACATTTCTTGTGTACATCAATTGTAAGTATGCCAGATAACATTGCAACATCATGATGATGGCATTATTCAATAGCTTGAAAAGGGTTTCTATTTATTGGATAAAAAGATCTTGTAGCTACATAAGTAACATATATAGCAATACCACGTGATAGATTAAAACACAATAATCTTTGATGTTGTTGCTACATACATATAAAAGCGCAAGAACAATGTAACATGGTTCATTTTGTTGTTCTTGTTTGGATAATCCCCTCAAGTATTTTAATCTCACTTTACTCCGTATTCCGTAATGACATTTGTCTTTTTTGTTTGTATGTACACTCTTGTGCATCAGGTTGAAATTAGATGACAGCATACCCTAAGTTAGGAAATATTTTCGCTATTTCTTATGAACATTTGCAATATATGTTTTAGGTGCTCCCAACATATACAATAAATATATAATAATTTCATAAAATTTTGCTTACTTAGTGTATAATGCCATATATCATCCCACACAATTTCAACCTAAACCACAATTTGTATAAAATCGACTAATGCAAACAAAATGTCAATACGGAATCTGTGAAGTGGTCTTTATAGTTTCGGTGCTCTGACATAGGAAAAAGGTTATCTGAACTGCCTAAAGATTCCAGGAGAGCGAAATGGAGTTTTTACTAAAACGAAAGGAAACGATCTTGAATGAGAAGACAGATCTAAGATGAATTGTGGTTAAAGATATCTTGAAAGGGGTTATGGGCACATGTTTCTTACAGAGTTCTAGGCTCTAGTTTGGCACGAAGCTTATCCGTCTTTAGTGGGGATCCTTCTTTCTGAAAAAGCTATTTCCTTTTTTCTTAAATTTTGTGACTAGCACGGGATGCCTATTCCTTTTAATTCATGTATCACCTCTTTTTTAGTGGGTATTGCACGAACAAATGGATACAGAAGTGTGGAGTATTCTATCAGACTCTTCTACAAGGAAAACAAAATCAGGAACAAAGGCACAGACATATAGTAATTAAATATAATAAATAGGAGTTGGAACCATCAAATATTTTTCCTGCCAGTATAGTGGATTTAGTTCAGTGAGTGTTAGTATGGTAAATGCAATACATCTTCAAATTTTTTATGCAGTTGCAAAACCTTAGGACAGCTCAAAATAGAACAAGGCACTAATTGCACTCGCTTGATGGAACATGTGACTTCAAAAGAACAATTGGATCTCAAAATTATTCCTCCCAAAAAAATACAGATGGAAGAGACTAGGGACAGTTTGTGTTTGCTTTGCTTTGTTATGATATGCTTATTTTTTAAAGCTGTTGTAGCTCGTAGTAAAACAGTTGTGCAAAACTACATAGTTTCCTTTGTAAATCAAATTAAGTTACACAAACTATGTTATGCAAGTACTATGCAACTTCTCATGTATGCTTGAAAAGGGACTTGTAACAAACCTCTCCGCAATTTCTCGTCATATTCTTTGCCACGATGGAAATAATCAGCACTGTAACTAGATGGAATATTTGAATCTGATTTTGGTTTAGCCGCAAGTCTTTTCTCTTGCAGCAATTTTTTAGCTGCCTCAGTTTCTTCAATGTTTCTTAATTTGTACCTGCGAAGAGAAAAAGAACAATGATAACACGGAAGTGATGTAACCGTGCATCTACCTTCAAAAAGAAAGACTACTACTAGAAAGACTAAACCATAGACCAAAACATTTAGAGAAGACAGGGAAGAAGCCTCTCTAGATTAGATTGCTGGACACATGATGCTGACATAATAGAAAAATGACACATAACATATATCTTGGTAATAAGTGGTCCTAATATTTTAATACATTATTGTAGCACAGTTTAAATATCAGTCAACTCATGGTGCATGAATCTGTAACCATACTGAAATCAAGTTCTCGCATCTATCTCAATCAAGCTACGGCCAATAAATTAAACTAGAACATTAGATAATTTTCTTCCACGTGCGAATTTGAAACTGTTGTGTGACAATGTGGAAGGATTTCCAGCCAAATAATCAAAGACAGTGTAACTTGGGATTGTTCTCTGCAACTCAAGAACATGAAGTTAAAGTGTGAACCAGATTTTTGTCAATCAAAAACAAACAGTGCAATAGACAATGGTGTTGGGATCTTTAGGTGATCTATACCCATACAGATAGATAGCATCAATTTTCATGATCCTAATTATAAAATAATATTCAGCTAAATCCTAGCAAAGCTTTATTCTAAACAAGAAAAAGACGGAATGATGCAAGAACGCACTCGATAGGCAGCTGAACTTCAGCAATGCCAGTAGTCCACTGTGTCGAGCTCTCCTCCGAGTTCTTCTTCTTCACCTGCAAGCAACAACATGACGGATATCACCACTGCAGTCAAGAGCACCATGAACAATCTCAGGTTGAGGATTGCGGTTGAGCCACAAAGCAAACCTTGAGGTGATCTGGCACTGTGTAGAGCTCGTCCACATCGTCCATCTCCTCCTTGTGCCCCACATCAACCATCTTACCCCTCTTCTTCGCCAGCTCGGTCTCCACATACCTCAACCTTCAATTCCAGCCAACAAACACATTGCCGTGTCAATTCCTGCGCCTAGATGAAGCACCACGCTGGCAACAAGAGGAATTAGATTTACAAGCACAGGAAACGTACGTACATGTTGGGATCCTCAATGGTAACGGCGGTCTCCTGCGCGAAGGTGTCCTGGAGGACGAGGTCCTCCTTCTCGGCCTCGCTGACGGCCGCTCCCCCGCCACCCACTCGTCCGCGGGCGGAGGACCCGTTGGTGGATGCGGCGGCGGGGTCGGCGGGGATGCCCAGTTTCCTCTCCCGGAGCTTCTGCATGTACTTGATCTCCTCCAGGGCGACGCTGCGAGGGGAGGAAGGGATGGAGGCGTCAGGGAGAAGGCCTGGCGAAGCAAGAGGAAGGGGCGGGATAGAGGGAGGAGGTACCGGCGGGTGTCCTCGTCGTCGGAGCGGTCGTCGGCGTCCGCCTTGCTCCGCTTGCGGAAGTTTTTTGGCGGCATGGTTGGGTCTTGGGTGGTGTTGGGCTCGGGCTAGGTCTGAGGTGGGAAGAAGGTAAGAGGGGGAGGGGAGGTCACCGGAGGTGTGGCCGGCCGCCGGCGGCGAGCTCTGCGGGTTGGGAGGGCAGATTTGGGGATTGGACGGTTTGAAACGACTTTTTCAGGTTCAGGCAAAGCGGCACCCCCCGATCGACGACGTCGATGAGGGCCGTCTCGTTCCTGGGGAGCTGGGCTCCTGGCATATGGACCTGTCCTTCCCTTCCACGCGATTTTGATTTGAAAAGTTTCACAAGTTCGTGAAGTGCAACACGAATAAAGGACAATTAATTGCACGTGTGCTCCGACTTTTTTTTGTGCCCCTACTTTGAATTTTTGTTGGTAATCGAGTAGTGGTGGTACCAGCAGGTTCAAATCCTAACTTGCACTAAAAAAGCCTCTCTTTGTGCCTCTTATAAAAAAAATACTCGCATCATTTTAAAATGTAGGTGGCTTAGTTTTTCTAAATTTATAGATTTTGCTTAAAAGCAATATGCAATTTAAAACTGAGGAAGCAGAGATATCACACCAACAGTACAATAAATTATGGAGTAGTGGCAGTGGCCGCAGCTAAAATTACATTATGACTATATCGGTTGATGGGATTTAGGAGTTTTATTGATGTGTTCGGCTGGGTTTTCTTATCATCACAAAGCTATGACTATGACGGTAGTCTTTTCCCGGCGGTAGAGGTTTTATTAATTGTGAGTAATATTAGAGCAAGTATTATGAGTGGTGAGTAGCAGGCTAAATGTCAATGTGAAAGAGAGAGAATGTAGGAGAGAGAGTGAACCGAGCATTTCGCGAAACGCAAGCACGGAGCCGGCGCATGGGCGCTCGTGGGGCTATCACCCTCGCTTCCTCATTCCTCATTGGCTACCCATCCATGAAACCTGTGCGTAACATTAAAGCACCATGGGGCCCGCCAGTGTCAACTCAGTAGCGTTGCTGACATGGAGCCGGAGACGCCCGCGTGCGGGCGTAACCATAGCCTTTGCTCTGAGGTCATGTACAACCCTGAGACGGGGTCATCTCATACATATGAGCAGACATGTCATACAAGCCAGAGCTACTTTATTGTCGGTAGGCAATTTAATATTGTACATGTAACGAGGAGAAGACATGCTCTACGGCAGTGCCGCAGCCGTCTCCAGAGGAAGACGTGCTCTACAGCAGCATCTCCACCACCTTGGAGCACGGGACAAGGTCGTCCTCTCGTGAGGCGACGCAAGGCCTGTCTCTCCGTGGAGGCGGGGGGTTTCTGCTAAAGTGGCATCATGGAGACGACGTAGAGACGGGTGTACGTGCCCTTACAACATTATTCTCCTTTTACCATTTGTTTATCGTTAAAGCGGGACCAATAATTATTGACTTGGTTCTAGAAGGGCAATAATACAAAATTAACAAAGAATGAAGAGGGCAAGGGTGATTTTTTTAGTGATGTTGGTGTTTTAGCCCGTCTAATTGTGCTTTTATCTTTTTTTTTAAACTTTGTGATTTTTTCAACTATTTAAAATGGAAGGTCCTGTTTGACCCTACTTTTGACTTTGTTAGTAGGAGTAGCATTAATAAATAATAAAAAAGAAAAAAATGTTTAAGGTATAGAGAAAAAGGACTAAGAGTATCTCCAAGAGTCTCTCTGAAACTTCACTCTCTAAATCATTATTTAGATAGTTATTTGTATAAAAATATTTTCTATATGTTTCCGTTTTCAACAGGTTCTCCATATCTTGTGTGCACTATGAAGAGTCATTCTATTTTCTCTCTTTGGCTAGCGAGAAATCCAGAATAGAGAGTAACTATGTTTGAATAACCAAATAAAGAGGCCATTGAAAGGTACTTTTTCAAACAAAATATCTATTATTAGCAATTAGTAAGGATTTAGAGGTCTCTTGATGTTGCTCTTACTGCCCCAACTTTATCCCCAGACCCACACTCATTTCGTCCAGCCGTGTGGCCCAAGTCCGACATGAGTCGGTGTTGTCCCATCGCGATGACTCTCTCGTCAAGAAGTAGAATTGCATCACCAACATACGAGGTATGTTCATCTCTTACCTGAATAGCATGGTTTTATGTACAATTATGAGAGTGCATTAGACCAGCTTATTGATCCTGTTGTAATTTCGATGTGCTATGAAGCGTCATGTCACCGCTACGCTATTGCAGTCACTTAGTGACTACAAGGATAGCTGCATAAAATAAGTAGGAACTTGTCAAGCTTTCAAAGTCGACTCTGATGTGGTATGTCAATAAGCACATTGCCAATAAGTAGTGTGGCAAAGTTTTTTTTTAAAAAAAACTACCTCATTTTCATATGACCTTTGACAACTTTGCTAGATTTTTCTATAATTGGGATTGAATGTTTCAAATATGCATATTTTAACAAATGGATTCAAATTAAAACTTTTGCATACAAAATTTGTATATGACATCGAAAAGATACAATTTTCATAAAAGATCACTTCATTGATGTCATATGAAATTGGCATTCTTTATGCATATTACTCATGGCATATACACCTAATGGCCATTGAATTGCAATGAACCAGTAGGAGCGCTACTATCGGCTATCGAACAAGCAACTAGTAATGTTCGGTTAGCTATTCACCAACTAGAATCTCGATTTACAATTTGTAAAAACATTTGCCTAGTATTACAAATCACAAAAAGAAAAATATCACCAAAATAGAACCGCGAAACCAATCGCATTGAATGTAAACAAAATAAAATAAAATGGCCAATGGTTTTGATGAGGCCAATTGATCCAAAAATATCTTTTAGATCTCCAACCCACTAGTCCATGAATCTATGATCATTATCCACTTAAAAGATATTTTGGATTAATTTAATTGTACTCTACTAAAAAAGATATTTTTGATTGCACAAATAAATGGTAACTAGTAATTTAAGACCAACCAATAACACATGCAAATATAAAAGCAACTAATCACCATACAAACTCTTTGCAATCAATGGCCTAGCTCAAACAAGATCTGCGTAAACATCTTCATCAGAAAGTGAGAAAAACAAGTATAAATCGTTTCTGCAACCCTTGAACATCTTTCAACTCTTTCGTTAACCTTCTAAGAATATTTGCTTCAAAAATATAGGTTAGCGGCCAACTATTTTTTGAATGTGTCTATATCCTCCTATATTTGAAAGGATAACAATTTGCCCATGTTAGAATATAGTGGTAATACCATGTTATAAAATAATTAATTGAAAAGAACATCATGTGTAAAATTTATTTAAATCAATAAACATTTTTAAAGTTTCATATTTTTAATAATAAATATTCTACATGAGCACCCAAATACTAAAATACATGTGACTGTCACCAATAATGAGAATGCATGAAAATCATAAATATTTAAGTTAACACACTGGATCAGGAAATAAATGGTAGGTAATTATTATGTCATACATAATTTTGTAGTTGTGTGCATTTGTATATAGGATTCCAATCCCTACAAAGTTGATATTAAGAAGTAGATTGTAAGGGTTATTTGGTTTGTTGCTAAACTATATCTCACCAATAGTAGACACCCTTGCATGTTATGGTCGCCGCTTCTTTTGACACATCGGCGTTGGTGAACCGATACTTTCACGCCCGCATAAGTGCATCACTAGTTTATTTTTTCAACGCTGCGTCGGCTTACCGCGAGCGTAAGAATTGGCCTCGCACGCGTTGTGACACCTAGTGTTGTTAGGGCTTCATGGGATTAAAAGCTTAAAATCAAACATGGTTGATGTTCAAATAATATATGATTTATATGTTCATGTTAAGTGCAGTGATGATATCTCAAACTTTGTGCAAAGATTTGCTCGAAAATAATTTGATGTATTAATTGTTCAAGTTTTGATAGAATTTAATTCGGATATAAAATGAGTTTAAAGATTAAATCTTCAAAAACTAAAGGACCATTTGGTTTGTGACTAAGTTAGATAGCCAAATTTTGATCATGGCCAAATATGATGCAGTGCCAAAGGTTAAAATATTATATATGATTTATGGCCGAGGCAAAGTTTGGCTAGTTACGAAATATAGGTGTGACACATAGGTCTCATACACCACTATTTTAAACTCTTAGGCATATTCAGTATAGATATTGAATTATTAGAATTAAGTATAAGAAATGGTGGTTCACTTAGTTTACAAATTAAAGTTTCAGTTTAGAAAATTATGTCGATGTGACATTATAACTAAGAATAAAATTTTAATACATTGGTACCATGTTGGCTAACTCAAATTTAGTGCATGTTTTTGCCGTGCAGAAAAACATTCACTGACCTGTAATGGTGTACTTTGCTCAAGTAGTAAAAGTTTGCAAATAAAAGCCAGTTTTTTTTAAAGTTAACGAATCTTGTCTTGGCAAGCTAGGACACGTATCAAATGCACCCTAGAAAAGAGATGTCTAAGGGTGTCATCTCTCTTATTTTAACTATGCTATACATACTATGTCCAAATGCACTGACCTATATTTTCCTTTTAGGCCCGTTTGTTTGGTCGAAATTTGGAGGAATTAGAGTATATGCACTACATACATCCGAATGGGTGTTGAATTATTATAAAACATTTCATCTAATGTCTCCCTCTTCTTTAGCCAATTAGCCATGGTGTTTGATCAAGATAACGCACCACTCTCACTCTCCTAAAAATTGTATCATGCAGTTCTCAGCGTTACACTAACTTGTCGAAGGGAGTTTTTCTAGCCTCAACCCTTGCAGTAGACAGCGGCGCCTCGTTGCCTTATCTCCACGCGCGCTAATGTTCTCCACCACCGACCGACTTTTCTTCCTTGCCTTTCTCTAAAGCTCCTAATCTCAAAACCCACAATGCGAAACCTCTAACCGGAAGCGCTAAATCTATTAAGGCCTCATTCAGTTCCACCGGATTCATGAGAGTTACAATAAGAGACGGGATTTATTCCGGATCGGAAACTAATTTTTCATGAAAGACGCAACAAAAGGCCCGAATTGGCTTCCCACCTGACTAAGGGATTGATTCCCGGTCTGTTATTGTCCCTATCATAAGTAAATTGATTCTCGGCTCGGAATAAATCCCGGTCTCTTATTATAACTATTAAATTTTCTACTACAACTATCATTCTCGGCTGGGAATGAATCCGGTAGAAACGAATGAGCCCTAGACCTAATATAAATTGTTGTGACCCGATCATAAAAGCTCCAAAGGCAGGCGCCGCATCTGCGTATCCACAAAATGCCGCGTTACGACCCTAAACCCATCCATTCCTTCCCAAAGTCAAAACGCATTGTCAAATTCTCAACCGTTGGCCTGCACGCTGCAGTCAGGCGTGACGGCGTTCTCGAAAGAAAATAACCAGGCTTGACAACACGAAGATGAAGTCAAACACAGTAGCCCGCTTTGAAAAGAAAATGCCCAGCTGAACTTTCTACTCTTCTAGAACCGAACAATGCTCAGTTTCAACTTTCAAACACGGATAAGAATCGCTGCAATTCACCGAAATCGCATCCGTCTCGAGGGTTTGACTGGCCACAGGACACGTCACCAGATTACTTGCTTCCGTTCGAAGCAAGCAAGCAAGCAAGCTAGCTATACCCACCAACGACTCAGATCAACAACCTCATGTGGCTGTGTCTCGCTGCACCGCCGGGTCCACACGGCAGCGTCCGTCGGCTGACGACGAGCTTTGAGATCCACGCGTCGTCTCCTCTGACCCTGCACGCGACATTCGACGACGAGTCGCTCGAATCCCACGACCACGAACCCGGCCGAGAGCAGCAGAGCAAACGGCGGCCACCGAGACCTCCGCCACGCGCGGGCCCCACGCGTCAGAGAAGCCCGCGCGCCGGCGAATATTCCCGTCCGCCGCGGCCGCTGGCAGGGGTAGTTCCGTCCGATTCCTCACGGGGAAGCACGGAGACGGCGAGATGCCATTATGGCGAGGGGCATTCCGGTCATTCCCTCTCCCTCTACGCGCCGCGGCGTCCTTGGCTCTGCCCTTTTGGTTTTCGTGTGCGCTCGCTTTTGCTTTTGTTCTTCGTCTCTCCCCCTCCCTCTCTCCGCTGCAGCCTGCAAGCTTCCAGAAACAAGGGAAGAAAGGGGGAGGGAGCCCGAGTCGCTCTAAATGCTCTGATCTCCCGTCCGTGGGTTCTCCTCCCGATCGATCTCTTCTCCTCCATGGCGCGCCTCCTCCCGCTCAGCATCGAGCCGAGGGAGATGGCCAGGTACGCGCGCGGGGCTGCGGCCGTTTCTTTGCCAGCTTCAAATTACTTCTTCCCTTTTCTTTTCCCCGGAGATTTTGCAAGGGCGGTTGGATTGGGAGATGTTTTGGAGTAGGGGGTTTAGCTGTAGCCGCGGCCCCCGCGCGAGCTCGAAATTTCGCTTGGGATTATTTTTTTAGAATTCCCTGGGAGGTTTCATCCGTCCCAAACTCGGGTGTTTACGCGATGCTGCATACAGTAGTTAGTATCACCGGCTGCAGGTTGCGTTGCGGAAGAAGACGATCTTGTTAGCCTGTTGCTTCCGCTTGGTCGCGGCAATGTCCCCGTGGGCTCCACCTTTAGCTTGCTCTGTGCTCCTGGGCCGTTTCCGTTTCCAAGAATGGTGGTAGGTGGTACCTTCGGAGCGACGACGGCCGCCGCGGACGGGACATCCGAGCCGCCGAGCGTTTGTGGCACGCGGCGCCGTGTGGTGAGCACTGGTGTCCCCCACGCACGTGCCAAGCATGGATCTTATTTAAAAGGTTTAATCACAACTTGGTCGAATTGGGGGAACATAATTATGATAACTACATAACGATGTTCCAACCACATCCGATTGTCCCGAGAGTATAGCCTCGAATATCTCGATTGAACCACTGGCTGTTGCACTGCACCAAGCCACCAACCTGTGGGTGGTTTCAGATTGCTGTGGATGAACCGATGATCAAGAACAGCTGGATGCGTTCACTGTTTTGCTAGATTTGCAACGATGCAGTTGGAATGTTATATTGTTATGTCAAACTGAGAACACAGAGATGGGAATTTTCGCATGGGCATTTCAACCTTTTCTTTTTCCACTATGGTTGTTAGATGTGAGTTTGAAATAAGGGGACACGAAATGCCCATATATTGTACTAAGCAGTAGTATTAGTTTTACTCAAACTAGCTGAACTTTGACTTCCTGGTTCCCTCATTATAATAAGATGTAAAACCATTCGAGGTTCCTTAGTTTTGCTTCTTGGATAGGTGCTAGTCTGGTAGCACCATTTATTTGCTTTTCCACAAGTATGCCATGGCCTTACTTTGACATGTTAATAATTTTCATAATGTTACCTTTGGTTCATAAACAGAGGCGAAGAGGTGGTGACAAACACGCCAAGTCCTTCAACTGGGGCATCATGCGCGGCAGTTGACCATTCTGAGCAAAACACAAAGGATGATGAGTATGCGAGGCTGGTTACACGAGCTCAACATGCAACATCTGATGTTAGTGCAACAGTTTTAACTGAGCAACCAGAGTCAAGATCCTTCATTTGGTGGATGAAAGTTCTGCTTGGCTGCTTCCTTCTTATATTAGTGGGTTACATCTTTGTGAAATGGGGAGTCCCCTTTGCCTTTGAGAAGGTGAATACTAATACTCTTTCTCACCATTATTTCATTCATTCTTTTTCTCTAGCATGAAGTGTCCTGTCTTATGGATAGATGGATCAGATCCTTCAGATCGCTTTCTTTAATGCTAGGAAAATAACAGTTAGGTTTCAGAGAAAAACTGAAATCTGCTTTGCTGGCAATTTGGCAAGCTCATAATTACAAATTTGATATTATTCATAATGGCTTGCTCGATCAATCTGGTCCCTAGGGTTTAAGTATACATGAATATATGTTTCTTATGCTTGATAGACACTCCAAATGATCATGATTCCATCATAGTAAACAAGATGCAAAATTTCTGAAATATCTTCCATTCTGTTTGAATAAAAACACGGAGAGTTTACACGTGTATGCCCTAAAGCTTGTAGTTGAAAAAATGTCAGTAATAAACACATGCTCCCATGGACTGTTGGTCGTAGTATCATACAGAATCTGTGGTTTATGCCCTAACAAGCTGCAGGCATGTTGTGCTATAGCAACAAACATCCTAGTACACTCTTAGCATGTTGTAAGCTACATACTTGACAAGCAGCTAATATGTTGTACTTCAAGTGAAATATAATTTTTTATTATGTCTTTATAAAACTATCAATTTTCTCACTCTTCTATGTTTTTCATGTCTGTTCCATGATTTATCTGAACACTTCTCCAATGTTGTTGACCCAGAATGTACTCTGTATATTTGTTGTAGGTTCTCTTGCCAATCATGCAATGGGAAGCAAGTGCTTTTGGGCGTCCAGTATTGGCTGTCGTTCTTGTTGCATCTTTGGCTCTATTTCCAGTTATTCTAGTCCCCTCTGGACCTTCTATGTGGTTAGCTGGAATGATCTTTGGTTATGGTTGGGGTTTCTTGATTATAATGGTTGGGACTACTATTGGCATGGTGGTACCATATTGGATTGGCTCATTGTTCCGCGAACGTCTACATGTAAATTTCTGAACCATATGTTCCTGTTATTTGTGACTTAAGGGTTAGATATTTTCTTTTATAGGACTATTCCCTAATTCGCCTTTTCCTCTGCTTCCTTTCCCCCCTTTTGAAAAAAATGCAGGTATGGTTAACTAAATGGCCTCAGCAGATGGCACTAATAAAACTTGCTGGTGAAGGGAATTGGTTCCAGCAGTTTCGAGTTGTTGCGCTTTTCAGAATCTCACCATTCCCATATACAATTTTTAATTATGCTGTGACTGTGACTGAAATTAAGTTCAACCCTTATCTATGTGGTTCAATTGCTGGAATGGTACCAGAGGCATTCATCTACATCTACAGGTTAGACTCGATCATACTACATTGCAGACTATTATTCCTATAAGCTTAGCACTAATCTGTAACCTCATCCATGTGCTCAATTGCTCTGCACGTAATTTATGTGCTCGTTATGTAGTAGGCAGAGTTTGTGACCATGAATCTAACCAATTGTTTTTTTCTTCTAAAACGAGTTCACCATTTAAGAAGTGCTTTGTGGTATGCTTATGTAGCTACATTTTGGGTGCAGTGGTCGGTTAATCCGTACATTGGCTGACGTGAAGTATGGCAACTACAAAATGACGCCGGTGGAGATAGCATACAATGTCTTCTCCTTCATCATCGCCATCGTCCTCACAATCGCCTTCACGGTGTACGCCAAGAGAGCTCTGAGTGACATAGAAAGTTCAGAAGGCATCAGTAAAGAAGAGGTCTCCGGCCCTGCTGGCCCAGGTGCACGAATGAAACACCATCAGGAGCGTGCCGGTTCCCGTGCTGTAGAACTAGGATGTTGTATGACGGTGTATTTCACCTTGAGAGTAGATACAAGAGAGGAGGCAGGTAGATGTAGGGCTACGGCAATAGCTAGGCTACAACAGCAGGTTAAATTATACACAGCCAGCTGAAGTGGCTTTACTTGATTCATTTCGTGTGGTTTGTGTGCACGGCCCTACTTGAATTGAGTCAAGACGTGCAGCGTCCAGCCAGCGGTACTGATCAGAATGCAAGTTGCAACGAGTCTACCACTGCGGAGATTCGAAACATTATGCATTTTGTAACTCCTAATATACTACTGTGGTTAGCGTATGATTTATTCGTTGACAGAAAACTGATTTGGTACATTCAACGATGCTTGGTATTTGGGGGCTTGAATCCATCCGTGTTCGGTGAGCAGCAGCAGCAGCAGCAGATCATCACAACAGCATTCACAGCGGCACGCAGCGTTTGGGCCGGGAAACAAGCGGCCCGCTGGACGTCGGATGCGTATGGGCTGCAGGAAACCCACAGCGCGCGGTCGGTTTCCCTTTTGTCCCAAACTGGTTGTTGAGCGAACAGAAGCTGGGAGCGCTGCTGTTTAGAAGGGCAATGAGCGTCCGTTGCTGAACACGCAGCTGCGCAGTGGGCACAGAGCGAACTATTCTTTCGCCTTTTACTAAAGAATACCGTGTGCTCGCTGCAATAAGCAGCATACGCTTATTTTGAAAGGCTCCCTCTCTTTGTGAGAAGGGTCCTACCGAAACAAGAAGAAATATTTTTCATTGTATTAACTTAGAAGTCGGACCTTAGGTGACATACATGCGGGGTAACATTCCAAGCAGAGAATCATTTCGTTTACTTCCACCTTTCCTGCATAAACACTTTCAAACCGTCCAATACACACGCATTGTCTTTTTTATGAGAGGTTTTATGCTTCATTATAAATTTCCAAGTTGGTACACAAATCAGCAGGCATGGAAGTTTCAGCTGCAACTCTGGGCGAGAGCGCTCTCTGCAAGCACTCGCGGAGGGCGGCGGCGAGGGCCACGGACGCCGTGGAGGCGACCAAGGAGTCTCTCTCTGGAGTGGCCGGTTATGCAGTGCGTAGCCGATGGCTGTATGTGAGCGTGTGATTGACATGTCAGATTAAAGTTATGGGCTCAGCGGATGAGTCTGTTTGTTTGTTGGTCAGGGTACGCAGGTTGATAGGTTAGAACTTGTATATCTTTCTTGGACGCTCAGAGGAAGTATGAAACATGGTAGAAATGGAATAAAGCAAAAAAGATGCAAAACATGCAGAAATGAAATAAGGCAGGGTACTAAAATCTTCACTACTTTCATTAACCGAATAGCAGCAGCTAGTTCCGCATGATAATGGTCAAAGGCAAGATTGACCAGGAATTGCCCAGGCACGCTCTGCCGTAGCTCTGAAGAGAGTAACCTGCATGCACTTGAGCGGACTGCAGTCCCAATCCTGACTGTCCATTCCGATGCTCCAGGAGCAAAGCCTCGCCACGCTGAAGCGTGAAGCCTGTACAGAACTACGGAGTACATATCATGCAGCATCTAGGAGTCTAGGACATTGCAGAGCAAATCCATTCAGCACAATCATCAAGCAAAGCCGAACTGAAAACCAACAACCAACATAAACGGTATCAATTCGACCGCAGCAAATCCTTAGTTTCCCAACAAGGGTACGACGGACAGACAGACAGAGTAGACGCACCAACCAACTAGGGCTACTTGTTCTTTGTTCCCAGCTCCACAAACCGACCACGTTTGCAGATCGAGGAATCCGACGCAGACGCAATTCCAATGTTCCAGCAGACATTTTGTTCAAACTTCAAAAAAAAAAAAAAAAAAATGGTTCCAGCAGACAACCAACGCCCACCATAGTCACAACCGCGCGCAGGGCGGTTAGGCCAGGCGCAGGGAAGTTCGAGCGCTAGTTCGATCACTTACCATCCGGTGCCACGACTTGACGGACGCGGCGAAGCGGGAGGAGGAGGAGGAGCCTGGCCTTCCGCGCTGTCGGAGCAGATGCCCCTGAACACGGGCAGCCTGGCCCGACGCCTGTTGCCGCTGGTGTCATGCAGCGCGTACCAGATGGCGGATTCTTCCTCCACGGTCGGCGGCCACGAGAACGCCCGTGCAGCCGGCGCCTCTGGCGCTGCTGCCCCCGCCACTCGCGGCGCCGGCGGCTGTGTCTCAGGCCGCTCAGGTGCCGGCGCATGTCCTCGATTGGCCGGCGGTGCGCTGATGACGAGCGGTGCCACGGGCCGCCTCGGCGGCTGCGCCGGCTGCGGAGGCGGCGGCAGCGTCAGCGGCGTGCCATCCGGGCGGCGGATGTCGACGGGGAACCCACCACCGGAGCCGCTTAGCTGGTTGTAATTGTATTGTGCTGACGGCTGGACGGTCACCGCCGCCGGAGCGTAGGTGTAGGAGGCCCGGGGTCCTGGCTGCCACGGCGACAGGTATGGCGGTGGCGGGGTCATGTTCATGTGGAAGGGGTACTGCTGATGCATGCCGTATGGCAAGGAGAGCTGATGCTGCCCCAGCTGGATGTTGTGGGCGGGCAATTGGAACTGCGGGCGCCCCTGCTGGAGGTTGAAGAGGCAAGCTTGCCAGCGGTTCGAGGATCCCTGCAGGCAAGAAGAACGGCAAATGTTAAGGCTGGTGAAAAGTGTCAGATCAGAGGAAAAGGAAATGCAGTCAGGTGTGTGTACGATACTACATTATGTCATTAGCAACAACAGAAGCTAAAATTTATGCGATTACTGATTTTAAAATGCGGTGGCGCGCGCACACACAACACACACACACACAACACAACTGACACACACACACACACACACACACACAAGGTCATGTATTTCAAAATTAGCATTTAAATTTAGAGTTAGACAATAGAATAGTACCAAAACATGTAGGAGATCATCTATCATCATTTGATCTAAACCCCACGAGTAAAAAATAAATGGCTCTGGAATATTTACCTCATAATGTCGGTTCCTCTGGGTTTGTGACCCACGAGGTTCCTCTCTGTCCCTCCTCTGGTAAGACTGAAAAATCAAAGGCAAAACAGAGACAGTTAATTGACTTATACATATTTGATGACTGGTTTATCATTTTACTCTCAACAATTCTACAAGCATTTCTATTCACCATTGAAAAAAGTGCTTACCCCATAAAACAACCAAAGGCAGTGTATATCCCGAGACATTAGTGAGATGAGAACACGAGATCTGCGAACAATTACCTGACCACCATAGCCGCTACGCCTGGTGCTCCCACCGCCGCTGGAACCATGAAAGCCGGAGGAGACCAAGATGAGGTCGCTCATGGAGGCGGAGCGCCTATTGCCGAGCCCGTTGTCAACGAACGATACGGAGCGACTGACGCTGGAGGGGGTGTCGAGTCCATTGTCGACGAGCACCCCATCCATGATGAGCACGTCATCCTCCAGCCGTCGTTGGCGAGAGCACCGGGGAGACTAGGCGGAGACGCTGCAGGTTTGGAGTGGGCGAGTACTCAGGGTTGACTCGGTGGTGGTTGTGATCGAGCTCGAGGTCGAGGTCGGGGATCGTGGAGGACGATAACGGTGATGATGACGCGAACCCCCTGCCATGAACATCAACAACAGCATCGCCCCCATTCCCGTCACTGTTGTTGCCAACACTGTCAAGGGTGACACAGAGGTCATTGGGGTCTATATCTGCATCAGAGGAAGCTAGTTAGTACTGCAGATTAACAAATTTGCATAACATTTCAAACCCAAAATTTAGACAAACGCAATGATGAGTTATGAACTAAATGTAGCACAAATGCACGCGAAAACTGTAGAGCTCGGAATTTGAACTCGGAATTTGAACTGGATCATGCAATCAAGACAGAATACAGAGCTCGAACACATTCACCCAAGCTAGCCGTGCGACTTGACTACTCTAATTTCGTAGAAACATAGCATGAAATCGCAACTTTAGGAGAAAAGTTGAAGCATCAAATCGTCAAGCAAAGCCGCACAAACATCAGAAATCATGAAATATCACCGCGATCACAGAAAAATGACTAATTACTAATCCAAACGAGCACTAAAAATATGTATGACTACCACAAATCATTGGAACAAAATATCCAGTCAACCCCCCCCCCCCCCCCCCCCCCAAAAAAAAAAACAGGCGAAATGTGGTGATCAAGCGGGCCCGTACCGAGGACCCTGATTGTAGAAGTTTCTAGAAGGCTCGCCCCCCAACGTTCTTGAGTTTGGCTGAGCTACGGGAGGAAACAAGAAGAGAGAATGCGATAGCACAGGCGGTATTGTTTAAATACGCGAGGTGGACGCGGGAAGTTGCTAGCTCACCACTTCACTGTCGGTTATTGGGTTTGAATTTTGAAATTCAAGCCAGGACAGTCATGTGGCTAAGTGTTCGGTTCCTGGGCCAAAAATGCATGTGTCTTCTACACTCACAAGATGGGTATCATTTCTTCGCCCAAAAACACATGGGCTTATAGTGTGGCCTCAAAACTAGGTATCATTTTCTAGGCAAAAAACACATGGACTTATAGTATGGGCTTAACTAGAGATATAACTACCACCCAAGAGAGGGATGGAGAGGAAGGCCACTAGGGCTCACACTAGGCCGTGGGCTTTTTCTTTTTGGAAAAAAAGTCTATTATGGCTCCCTCAACTATCACAAAAGTCAAGATTTCCTCCCTCAACTAATATCGGATATCAAACCTCATTGAATCCAAGAAAATCGGTTATATGTACTCCCACCTAGGTTTCGATCCTATTTTTGTCGATCTAGCCTCCGTTGTCATCCTTCACCTCACCAACCCTAGCAGGCAAGGCCACCCTCTTCGATCCTCTTCCCTTCCATCTCCCTATCATCCCCATTCATCCGGATTTGAGGTGACAATGCCATCATTCTCATCACCTTTATCTCCGTCCACCATCTGAAGATCTAATCATTGGCAAGGCGTCCGATTGGCAAGAGTGGCAAGCTACTCGTGCATCGCCTGGTGGCATCTAGAGATGGAGTTGTCAGTCGAGGTCATGGGGCTCCCTGTGCTTTAACACCTTAGGCGCATATGTCGCTAGGGGCACGTGCACACGAGTCCGTGAGTATGGGCAACGATGTCGGTGAGCCCTCTGAGGGGATTGAATCGAATCCAACTCCATTATCAAGCCAAGCAGAGGCTACAGAGAGCACTAGGTAGGTATGAGACGGAGGCAGAGCAACGGGGCGATGCATCGCCACCGTAGCAGGCGAGGCGCAGCCGAACAACAGGTGGAGGTGAGGCGGAGCATGCGGGGCAGGGTGGAGCATGGGGAGCAGAAGCGCGACAATCGGCACAAGGCAGAGCATGTCAAGATACAACAGAGTTGCAGTCGCGTGGCCAGAGGCTTGGCGAAGCACACCAGGGAGGCCATTGCAGAGCAACGTGGAGGCGGAGGTGCAGCCACTGGGCCACCATGGCAGAAGCAGAGCACTTTGGGCCACTGGCGCGGGGCACAACCACCCATATGCCGGTGCCAAGTGAGGTTGGGGGCTGCCACGCAGAGCAACACATGGAGATGAGTTGCCTGCCGCAGGGAGATAGGGAGAACCTAGGCGATTAAAAAATTCTGACATGTACGGGCTCATAGCTATGTACCAAAACCATTGCATGCCAATGATACATGAGCTCAAAACCAGCGTAATAACAGCCCGGGAGGAAAAACAATTGGTTTGAGCGAGTTCAGGGAGCTTTTGCATCTAGTTTTGTACTTGAGGGAGCAAAATCTGACTTTCATGACAACTGAGGGAGGTAATATAAACTTTTACTTTTTTCTCTACATTGTAGACTATAGTAGCAGGAAGGCCAATATAGCTAACTCATTAGCTCTATTGCTTGCCTCTAGGTGTGGAATTTCTCGACTCCGTCCCTGCTCCTACCTCTTTGTTTTGATAATTCTTTCCTGTTTTGCGGCTGAACGGAAAAAGAAACTCATTCCGTTTTCTCGTGAGGCTTGGGCCGTCATGCAGCTAGGTTATGTTCTTGTGGGCTTATAGTGAGGCCCAACTAAAGATATAACAGTAACTTTATGCTTTTGCTCTAGTAAAGCTCCTTTTTCTAGCCAAAAGGGAGAAAACTCCTCCCTTTTCTCTACTTCATTTCGGGTAGAAATATATTCTATAAGATAGAAACGGAAAGAGAGACTGTGGAAGCAGAAAAAATACCATTCTCTGATGAACCCGCTAAATTGCTCGGCGAAGATGGAGACATGTTGATACCGTCACACGAGAGGGGCAATCTGCAGATACCTCTGTAGTCCGACTTCACCATATCAGGTGCTTGCCACTTTGTGGATCTCTGGCGGCCGCAATTTTTTGGATCTTGGGCGAGATGAACCAGTGGCAATCGACAACAACGACTACGGATATTCGGCAATAACAACGTCGAACACCTAAAGAGATAACGGATGCAGTAATCTAAGAGTAGCATATATGGCAATTTTGAGAAATTGAGCAGAGGATTTGCTGCGAAGATTACCTAATGGTGCGGCGACCCTGAAGTCTCGGGAGGATTTGGCGAGGAAATCGAGGAGAGGTTCCACGGCAGGCTACCTCAGCAATGAATGGACTTAGAGATGGGAACTAGGGGCAGGGATAGTCTTATATAGGGCGAAGTGGGTCCACTGGAGTGCCACGTTACATCTTTGGCAGACATCATTAAATAAGAAAACTGGACAAGTGTACATCGTTGACTGAAATAGGTTGTTGCCGTGTTGGTTTTGGACCATAAATGCCATTGTTTTATCCTTGGAATTTTTCTAAATTGAAGTAATGAAACATACCATGAATTGCACAGAAAATATTAAATGTAAAAATGAATTACAAGACGACCCGTTCTTTGTATTCTTTCTAGGTTTTTTAACTTTAATTTGTGTTAATACAAATTATTTCCATTAAGGAAAAGTGTGTCCATATTATATGGAGATTATCTGTATATCAATGCTAAATGTGCATATATATCCACTGACGTAGGACAAGAATAAGGATTCCTCTAAAAGTATGGTTCTATAAAATTTGTCTAGCCAAGTAGGCATATTTTCCAAGACTAGATTATTTTGCATGCTAATACATGCAAAGATGTACTTTTGTGATCAGTCACAATTAGGGCTGGACAACAAGCTGCAAACTCGTGAGCTGGCTCGGCTCGATCGCAGCTCGGCTCGGCTCGATGGACACAATATATGGACACGATATTAGTTTTTTTTTCAAAAAATGATAGGCAAAGTCTTATTTATTGTGGAAATTTTTATCGATACCATTTTTGTTTTCGTCGCACCATGCTATATTTCTTGTGAAATAGGTAACCTAATGTCATCTCATACATATTAATTCAACATCTTTTCATTCAAGTGTTCAAATTAAGATATATGATAAATGCAAAGTTCAAATAGTCGTTCAAAGTAATCAACCATTGTTGAATATAAATTTCACCCAGGTGGGAAACTTAGGTGATTTCGGTGAAGTAGAGTGGCAAAGTAGGCATGAGCTTACCAACAATCAATGTGGTGGTGGTGAAGACACCAAGCCCCATGTAGACCAGGTTGAAGACAAGAGCCATATAGAGGGGAAACATGGTTAATGACACACATAGTTGGTTATGTATGTTGTTGAGTTAGAAAAATAGAAAAGCAAGGCCCTACTAAATTGAAATATTAATGTGCACTATAGTATACTCCCTCCTGAAAGTGCATCTAGGCCCCCTTGTGGGTTTTGGTGTTTGAATGACAACACAATTAAACGACTAATGTGTTTGATGAGCTTTGGATAGGTTTCGTTGTAAATGACACAAAACTCATATCATAGCTCAAATTGAAGATGCAACTGAGACAAGGTTGAAATGGATATTTTGGTCTTAGTGATGATTGATTTGATGAATTATAAAAGATTGATAATGCATTGGTATGTTGATCAAGAACGAAGATATGTCATCAGGGGCTTAATATTTCAAGAGAAGTAAATATGTCTAGTTGCTTGATCACAGTGTTTTAATATGGATGAAGTTATTGAAAAAATAGATTTCAATGACTATTTATTGTTGACGCAAAGAAAGGCTTAACTTGAGATGTCAAGATAGGGTGAAGAAGTCAAACAAAGTCTTAGCTAGGGTGAAGAAGCTAGGACTTAGGAGAACTTCGAAGAACTAATCAAGCCATGAAGAGTTAAGTAATTCAAAGTGTTAAATCATTATTGAACCATGAGGATTTAAGTGGCTTGAGGATATCAAGTTGATTATTGATCGTATATGATGAGAAACCTCAATGCACTAGCTCAAGGAGGATAATGTTCAAGAAACGTAGTTTCATTCAAGGTATTCAAGCTCAAGATGTATATTTAGTTTTTATTTAGATCTTGAGTATAGGTATGCCGTACTATTAAGAGGGATGCGACATTGAATGGTTTGACAAGTCTCGATGCTCAAACTAACCAAGCCCAAGTGCTAACTTGAGAGAAACACTTGACCCAACTCATGCACTATATGGTTTTGGAGTTTGTTTTCAGTTGGAATGGTAGTCCTCCGAATAAGCTTTCCATAGAATCCAAAATCATCGAATTTGGGGTCCAGAGTAGAATGTTATGGCCTTTCGTTTAAGGTCATGTGTGTTGATTGAGGGACTTGCAGAGACTCCGTAGAATTGTGTGGAGACTCCGCAGGTTACATAGTCTCCGAAGATTTTTACGGAAATTTCAGAGCTTTTTACCTAACGGCTAGTTTTCGAAGTCTGGAGGTTCCGGACTTGTTATGTGGAGATTCTGGACTTTAGTAGCCCAACGGCTAGTTTTTGGGGGACGAGTATTTATACTCCCTCACCACTTCCCTTTGGGGTTGTTGGTTCCCACACGACCTTGAGCCATCCTAGAGCACTTGTGAGCCCTCCCCAACCTCTCTTTATGGGATTTGCAAGATTTGTGATAAATCTTTGAGCTGGGTTGAGAATCAAAGTGATTGAGGGCAAGATTGAGCCATTCCCATCCTTGAGCACCTTGGGGTTTCATCAACCTTTGATTTCGTGTCTATTACTCTTGGAGCCTTGCTCCTAGGCGGCTAGGCGTCGCTCGGGAGAGACCAATCCGCTGTGGTCATCCTCGAGAAGTTTGTAATCTTCATTAAGTATAAGCTCTAGCCAGCCTTTGGGTTGGAAGCGGCTTTGGGTGAGCCCACCCTTTTGGGGGTACCTCAACAGAGAGTAGGTGCTTCTTTGGAAGTAGCCGAATTTCGGTAAAACAAATCCTCGTGTCTTGTGTGCTTAGTTTGTTGGTTGCTTTACTTGTTGCATGAGAATAGATATATTTAGTAGTTGGAGCCGGTCTACTCATTGTGTAGGTTTCTCTAGTTTCTACTTGAATATATCTTCTCTCTAGTGACCAGTGAACATCCTATTTTCATAGATTTGGTTTTGACAAAGATTGAAATTTTGTTGTTCTTGTTTAGCTAGGGTTTTACGGAAGTTCCGTAGATTTCTGCAGGCACGTGTGCGGAAGTTCCGGACAAATCTGCGGAACCAACTTCCGGACAAATCTGCGGAACCTCCACAAGTTGCTGACAAAAATTGTTAAGTGTTGTGATTTTTCAGAGGTTTGACTATCCCCCCCCCCCCTCCCCCCCTCCCCCCTCTAGTCGACAGTAAGATCCTTTCACCTCCGTATAGGAAATAGATGATGTTTTGGACAACGACACGGTCTACAAAATATAACTTTGACTTCTTATTTTTACAAAAATATTTATTAAAAAAATAATATATGTATACTTTTCTAAAAATACTTCTCAAGACAAATCTATTCAAATGGTTTTTCACATTTCCAAACTCAACGACTTAAAAGTTATTTGTGATTTATATTCTCAATGTTTGACTAAAACCTTGTCTAGAACATCATCTATTTCCTATAGGGAGGGAGTATTATATAGAAACAAAAGCTAAATAAAGTTACATAGCTCATGATATAGAGTTTCTGTTAGTTTTATCATGATGTACAGACTCGTGGATTTCTTAGCTCTCTTTCTATCTCCTCATGAATGGATATGTTTTTTAAAACAAGAAAACAACTAATGCTGTTCTTTCTTTTTAATTCTCACTTATAGCCCTACTTATATTTTACACACTTTATTATTGTTTTTCACTTGCAACGTACTGAAGATGCTTTGCCCACTATGGAGAACGATTCTTTGTTCAAAGATGGTGCAGATATTTTCATAAAATAAAAAAGAAAAATCCTGAAATTCCCCTAAAAGGCCTTGATAGCATGTTTTCGTTTTTTTGGGTCACTTTCCTTTTATGCCTCCAGCTAGTGCAAACTAAAATCATGCCGCTGAAAATTATGTGTACTAGACATCTCTGCCCGTGCTCTTTATTATAGGCAGAACAAAAAAAAAATAATTTCAAACCAAACTCAGGCAAGCAAAATTCGACAACATGCGGGGTAAATGAACAAACAACATGAGAGATAACAAATATCAAACACCTTAAATATTGATGATGGGTGCCTTTTGGAAAATTCGACAACATGCGGTAGACTGCAACCGTCACGGCTATATGTCAAACACCTTAAATATCAAACACCTTAAATACCATGTAGAGAGAGCCTTTTGGAACAGCGGTAGACTGCAACCGTCACGGCTATATGTCACACGTGCGACAAAAATTAAGTTGTTGGCCACGCGCCGACGTCCCTCAGCCATCCTCCGTTCGCCCTTCGTCCTCCGCGAGCTCGCCTCCAGGTTAGAGTCTTCGGGGGTTCGGTTTGCTAGGGTTTCAGGGTTGGGGTTGCCGGTGGTGAGGTCCCCGGCCTAGAGGAAGGACCGTGGGCGGAGGTTAGCTGGCAGTGGAGGCGGGCGATACGATGGCGGCGAAGGCAGCGAGACCCGACGGAGCTGTGCGGCGGAGGAGGATCCAGCAGCCGGAGCCGCTGAAGACGAAGAAGGACGGCGGCGAGGGGAGACGGGGCTGCAGCGTCGACGTCGGGAGAGACGGCAACGCGAGAAAGAGAAGATGGATAAGAAGATTGTCGATTTGTTGGGCTAGAGATGGGCTTCAGGCAACAGTATCGCGCATGCCATACATAACCGCACCTGTGCAGCCGGGAATCCTATATACTTTCGTTAAATTTTTCTCCACTAGCTTCCAGTGTTTGAGATTCGTGCAACTTCTCTCAGCCATCCGATTCACTAGGTAAAACACGTCCGGGCCTACCGCCCCACGCGCGCCGCCACCTCCCCGGCGTCTTCCTCCATGCGTGCGCCGTCGGGCTCCCGGGCAAGCCACCGCCCCCGCGGCCTCCATCCCGGCGTGCCGCTGTCTCCCTCCGCTGCCCCCGTGCCAGCCATTCCCGAGCCGATGCGGCGCCACCACCCTAACTCCGGCGGTCGGGCCATGCGCAGTACCGCCTCCGACGTTGCAGCGCACCAGCTCGCCTCTGAACAGGCGTGGCCGACTCTCCTTCGCCCGCCCGCCGCCGTCTCCGCACAGTGCCCTGGCCGCCGCGTTCTCCGGCTGCTATGCCCACCCACGGCCCCCACGCGCAGCTCCGGTCGGCGCGCCCCCGCCGCCCTGCGTGGCCTCGCGCGCCTGCCGACCCACCCCACATCCGTATCCTTGCACCCTGGAGACGAAGAAGATCGCCGACATCAGAGAAGAAGACGAAAATGGTGTTTCGACTTTTTTATTGAAATGTTGAGCTTTGAAAAAATATTGATGACAAAAGGTTGAGGTTCAACATTTCTAAAAAATTGTTGGTGTCAAAAAGTTGAGGCTCAACGTTTTTAAAAGTGTTGGTGAAAAAATGTTGAGGCTCAACATTTTCAAAAATGTTGGTAAACATTTCTCGAAAAATGTGGGGCTCAACATTTCAGGAAAAAATGTAGGCTTAACCTTTCTCGAAAAAAATGTTGATCAACACAACACATTGTATCTAACACCTTTTCAATAAAATGTTGTATGGTCACCGAGCTGCACAAGTCCTCTTTGCAAAAGCTACACACATTTCCGCCGTGCAAAATCTGCAGGCACAGATGCCTTGCTCCCGAGTTGCAAAGGGGAGTGATACTTGAATCCAGAGATTCAAGACTGGGGTTAACTTTTATTCAACAAAAGACTGGGACTTGCTGGCAGCGAAAGATCTGCTTTCAGCAAGGCAGACACACAAAATCATATGTTAATTTCCTCGAAAACAAAACTCATATCTTGCTGTATCGGACAGTCGTGTGATCAATCCAGCATGCAGCTCGTATGTTTATTTTTTCGAAATAAAAACAAGTACTGTGCTTGTTGTTGGCGGCATAATCTGACCAGCGAGCGCGCGATTGAGCCGTACGGGCTTCACCTCATCACCTCTTTCAGAAAAGAAGTTTCGTTAAAATCTTTTCGTGAACTAAACAAGGCGTATGTTGCCGTGTGTCCACTTCAGTATGCAGCTCGTATGTTTATTTTCGAAATGAAAACTACTCCGTACTCCAGTACTGTGCTTGTTGCTGGCGGCAGAATCTCGCCAGCGGCGATTGAGCGGTACGGGCTTCACCTCACCCTGGAGCCACGGCCCACGGCTTGAAAGAGTCGATGGGCCGAAAAAACCAACTAGCGTTGGGGCGGGTGGTGGGCCGTCCGTCCACCGGTCACAACACATAGTACAGTTGGCACCGTTTTCCCCTCTTTTTAGTCCCAAACGGCTTGTACAAGCGAATGGCAGAAGTGAGCGCTGCTATTTAGACGCACCCGGAGCACCAGGACGAGGCAAGCAGCTGCGTAGTGGGCACATAGCGAACTATTCTTTCGCCTTTTACTAAAGAATACCGTGTGCCCGCTGCAATAAGCAGCATACTCCAAATTTTAGAGGGCTCCTTTTCTATTTGAGAAGGATCCCATCAAAATAATTAAATTTTTTGGACTTCAGTTTAATTAATTATTAATTAATATTAAATCGTCTCTAGCTCGCTGGCAATTCAGGCACCAAGTAGCATACTCCAATATTTGGAGAATCCCTCTCTGAAATGGGTCCCAACAAAATAATTGTAATTTTGGGGTTTAATTATAACTAATGAATAGTTCGTTGTTAGGTTCCGAGTGGAACACAAGAAATGCTAGCCGGGTGGGTCATTACGGTCTGTTGCAAAACCTTATGCAAAATCTGCAAGCACTTTAGTCGGTCTGTGAGGCAAGCAAGTGAAAAACAAGAAACCTCTTTCTGAAAGTTTGCCTGATTCAATTTCAGATGTCTTTCAAGTTTTTCAAAACTTCAGCTGTCACTGCAAGATGATTCAAACCATGAAGAGAATGAAAGAATCTACATAAACTGTTTTGCTGTTAGCGTTAACAGCATCACATCTTCTGATGAGCAATGTGCGTATGGACACCACTACTTGCGTATAAAATCTACACAAGCAGTATGGTCCTTTATTTCCCTAGCCCCTGCTTATACACTTCTACATTCACAGACTAGCTTTAGAAATGTTCAACTAAAATTCAGCTGCAACTGCAGCTTCAATAGCTTGATTAGGTTTGTCTGATTCGAGCTGCTTTGAGACATTTATTTTCAAAGTTCTATTGCTGTCAATGTGAACATAAGCTGGTACAAAACTGCCATGGAATTCACTACTGGTTTTTTATGCATGTAAAGAATGAAATAATTTTGTATAAACTTTTTGTGGTTAACTACTTGTATAACATCCTTTGATGAACAATGTGTATATGTATGTATACTACTACCTGCCCTAAGACCTGCACACGCAGTATGCCTGTTTCTTCATTTCTCCTATCCCCTACTATACACATCTTCATCCATCTAGTCTTCAAGAAAATTTTCAGCTTGCAAGTTTGCAACTGCTAGCGTCAGTCAGCTGCAGCTTCCACTGCGAGTGCTGCGTGCTGCAGAGGCGACTGGGACGCCTCTCTCGGCGTGGACGCGTCGCACCCCCTCGCCGCCGCTGGCTGGTTGAAGCTTCGCCTCAGCGGAGAGGCAAACCGGCACGCGCCGGCGGCGGTGGCGCCGTACCTCGGCGAGAGGTTCACCTGCTCCAGCGCCTGAACCTGAAGCTCCGACGGGTAGTCGCGCACGCACCCGATCCGGGGTCCGGCACCCGTCGTCCACTTGAAGGACAGCTGCTTGCCCAGTTGGTACGACTTCATCTCCTTCTTGGAGTTGATCCGCTGCAGGATCTTCTCCCGCGGCACAGGAGCCTGCTCTTCGGCCGCCTCCTGATCATCTTCTGATGAATCTGGCCGTGCCATTGCAGTTTCTTCTTCGGATTTCTCCATCTCTGTGCTGCCAGTGTTGACAGCTTCAGGTGCAGCCGTTTTGTCTTCAGTTTTTTCACTCTCTGAAGTGACTCTTCTCAGACTGCCCCAGAACTCCTCATCCTCCTCTGCTGGACTCATCTGCAGAGTTTGGGAAGAAATTTAAGACTGCAATTCTGTGGAAACATTGAGAATTTTTCTTGTGTCTTTCTGAATGATCATGATGTGCTTACCTTAACCTCGGTTAGATCGACCATGTTGTCCTTGAGGAAGCTTTGGAACTCCTGGAAGTTCTCCTCTGTCGGGCGGTAGTGCCCGCTGTGAGGCCAAATAGCCTGTCACACAAACATAGGAGATTGCATCAGCGCACCATCTAAATGAACTGTACATATTCATGACTTTTTGAAAAAAAAAGGGGCACAACTGCTTGTACTGAATATAAAGATAGTAGATTGATAGGTGCAGTACCTTCAAGGTTCCATTCTCAACGACCAAACGGCCAGCAGCAGAAGTAGCTCCTCCCGCAAGAAAGCTAGAATGTTGAAATGTACCCTTTCTCTTCTGCACAAGACATTGCAGGATAATGTTAGACGGAGAACTTAAATCTAAGGTTACGTGGACTGTTTTCCAATGTTAAGGTATATGAATATTTACCTGGCCAACATACAAGCTCTTAGATGTGCTAAGAACAAAGATCCACTTTGCATCCCGTGGTCCGCAAGATGTGTCAAGGATTTGGCCACTCTTCTTGTATAAGAACTTGCCGTCCTCGATTACGACTTCATAGTCCTCTCTTTCTTTCTGCACAAAATGTATGAATGGTATATTAGCCACTGAATGTTGTTAATCATAATTTGTTCTTTGCTATGTGTTTTGTTGAATACTTACTGGACCAAGGTACTTGATGCACTGGCTCAGAAGCTTTGATCTTGAGCACTTTTCAAGGTTGATCTCTCTGCCTTCTCCGATATCGAGCCTGTATATGCAAAACAGGTTTATTAGGTCAAATTTCATTGCAGTGGTTACATCATGAAACCTGAGTTACTAGCACACTGATTACTAACCAGTAGAAGAAAGGCTGCTTGCTTTCACATTGGAGCCAGCAATCGTAGTAGTAGTGAAGGTTATGACCGTAGCGATGCCGCGGGTCAATCTGTTAGTCAACAATTTCAGTATGAGATGAACATCAGCTTTACTTGATCAGAAAATCAGTAAGGCCTGAAAATCATAAGGATGTTTAATGGACACTTACCGCTTCGAGCCAGTGCTGCAACGCGAGCTTCTGAGCCTTGTCATCCTTGAGCAATCCCTTTCCGACCTGAAACGTTCACACCAATTTTAGTCCACTCCACCTACCTCAGAACGATTAGCTGACAAGAAAGGGGGCGGAAAAACAGCCTTTTCTTGAAACATTAAAACAGCCAAATTTGTACCTTGGCAGCTCGAGTTCTCGCTCTTGACCACTTGGACATGGCTGTCTCCTGCTTCTCGATGTCGAAGAAGGACACGGAGCTTCGCTTGAGCAGCGCGAAATCCAGCAGCTTCCACCTGTCCAAATCCACAGCAAACAAAACAAATCAGCACCACCACCAACGCGCAATGCCGCGGCGAATCGAATCGAACCAAGCGTCCCAGGAAGAAAGAAGAACGAGGCGTTACCCACCAGCTCTGCTCGACGAGGACGGCGCAGTCGGCGAGCTGCCGGCGCGTGCGGAAGCTCTTGTATACCTTCTGCAGCCTGAGCGCCGCCGCCTCGTGCTTGGGGCTCTCGACGGCCGGCTCGGCGAACCTCGCCCTGGCCACCTCCCGGGGCAGCGGCGCCGCGGCGGCGTCGCCGGCGCGGATGGAGATCTCGGTCTCCACCTGCAGGGCGCCGGAGCCCGAGGCGGCCTGCGCGCGCTTGAAGCTGAGCGAGCCCTCGATGAGCAGCTTCCCCGAGCCGAGCGCCTTGAGGACTGCGCCGCCGCCGGAGGTGCCCGCCGGCGCCGCCGCCGCTTCCTCCATGTCGAGCGGGTCGTAGTCGTCGGCGGGGCACGAGAAGAAGACGCCCATCGGCGACGGCTTTTCTTCCTGGATCTCTCTCTCCTCCTTCCCCTTGAACCTAACGCGAAGAGAACGCGCCCAACGATGCGATTCAGACGCCGGAAAAACAGCAACCACGAAGCAAGAACATGGAAGGGAAATGCAAGTGGCAAGAACCAAGAAACCACCCCTCCTCACCTGTTGCCAAGCAAAGCTAGCTGCCGCTCTCTCTCTCCTCTCAACTGACTTCTTGTTGGGTTTGGGCTGCTGTGCTCTTCTCCCTCCCTCCCCCTTGGTTGGTTTCTTGTCGAACAGAAGGCTGCTGGGCACTGATGGTGGCTGATTATCTGGGAGGTTAGTGTGAGACAAGGGCGCCAATATATAGAGCGGGGAGCAGACCGGCTGAGCTGGGGGGAGGGTGGCTGGCGGTGTGGACTTTCCGGCCGGGCGGGCTCCAGACAGGGCAGGAAGAACCCGAGGAGGGATTAGTTTTCTTGCGCTTCCACGTGTTCCGGGGGGTGCGATGCGAGGGAGTCAGATGTCTCGTCGCTCGCTCGGAATCGCCGCGCGCGCTAGGCTGGCCGGCAAGCGTGTATCAAAACCAGCGACGGCACACGCTGCGCTGCTCTGCTCAGCCGCCGGAGTTGGTGGTGGTGCGTGCCTGGCGCGGCGCTGTCTCGTCTCCCCCGTTTCTTTCCGCACGGGCATGGACGTTTTAATCGCTGCAATTTGCTGGCCGTGGACGACGATGGCTGTAACTCGCGTTCACGCGTACTTTTAGCAACCCAAATAGGTAATCAACAAGGTTACCATTTTTGTTCCAGTCCAACAAACCGAGTAGTACGATCGGGATCTTTCGGCGGGTTTGGTTGGAACAGTCTCTTTCCAAAATTTCAACTGCCCGATTTCTCCCACATTTATGCAAGGGTTTGGTTTACCTGGCGACGAGTAAACGCGCATCGCAGTTTCCATTAATTTACAGTGCTCTCTTCGGTTGTACATGCAAGTTTCTTCGCAAAAACCATATTTACGATATTCGTTACTGCACGTCTTCTATATGTTCCCATCTTCTTGCAACGTCGTCACCGTTTCTTCCAACATATATTGCAACTGCCCTTTGATCAATTTCTCCCCGATTTGCATTTGCCGAACAAGTCGATGCAAATTAAGGTTTTTCCTGACGACTAAACGGGGATTGCAGTTTCCATGAACTAGATAGGTAGGCTTTTATTAAATGTTTATTTATTATGGGACTGAAAGTCTATTGCGATGACGTACGAGCATACATATAAAAGGGAATCTATATAATCATGGATTAATTACCGTCATTAGATTCGTCTCGCTATTTTCGTCCGAGATCTGTAATTATTTTTACTATTAGTCTACATTTAATACTACTAAATGGTAAAATTCTCTTGACAAAAATTTTTACCGAATTTTTTCACCGGAATTAAACAGCCCCTCGACATGCCGACGTACGAGAGGGGACAGCGCAGCTTTAATTCTGATGGTCGGTTTGACGGTACTGCAAATTCTATCTGCCCACCTTTGTAGTGTATGCATTGTCCCAACATGAGCTGTACGTTTACTTGGAACGCGGTGAAATCCGGCCGCTAAATCATGCCGATGAGCAATTGAATATGCAACTGTGACCTGACCGTTAGTACATTTTACTGTCCCAGCTGATAAATTATACGGCGCTCTATTGCGACCTCACCTGTATATACACCGCCGTATTGTAGCCTTGTAGGACTATACGATATTTGTAACTGTCTCGTATAGTCGTATGCTCCTCTTGCCACGTCACCGTTTAATTTAGGTACGCTTTAGACACGTCACGGTATTTGACTCGGAAAACATAGGGAGAAAGAGCACCCTTAGCGATTCGTCGGTCTACGACATTCCGTCACGTACGTCATTTTTTCGAAAGATTTGGCATGATAGTTACAGCGGGCTCTTTGTTTTTGCTGAATTCTGACCTCGACCGGTCGGTCCGTTGTGTCCATTAGTCGTGTCCAAATGGGATTGGGGCCACGAATCTCTCGAGAAATTTGGACGGTGAGTCGGTGAGCTTGCGTGGAATATCTCATCAGCTGAAAAAAATGGACTGTCTCCTGTTCTTTGATTTTCATTTTCGGGAAAAAAAAAAGCAAAATATGAACTGCTGGTAGATACGCGTGTAGCTTTCCATACACGTACATATGCAAAAAAGAAACCACCTTGCGACGCCCCCAGTTGAGCGACCACATTCTTACACTTGTGACCGCACCTGGTTTGCAACAACTGTGCCTCTCCCTGGACGTGCACGTGGCTCTCTGAACCACTGCACGCACTAGCATGCATGCTGCATGCACCACAGTGAGGAACGCTAACTGTAGCTGATTTCGTGAACTAAAGCACGAAATCTCTTGAAAAGATTTCAGGTTTTGATTTTACCAATTTAGAAGTAGTAAATGTAAAAAAAAAGGTCAAAAGTTATATGGATAGGGTGGAAATCTCGAGACGAATCTAACGATGGTAATTAGAGGGTAATTAATCCATAATTAGCGGATGGTACTGTAGCATTACTGTTGCGAATCCTGGATTAAGTAGTCTCATTGGATTCGTCTCGTGATTTACAGCCTATCTGTATAACTTTTCACTTTTTTTGTCTACATTTAATACTTCATGCATCTAAGATTCTCCTTTAATGTGATGAGTGAAATATTTTTGGGTGGAAACTAAACACGGGGTGCATATTGGTGCCCCATATTCGATTTGGCAGGGACTATTGTAGGCCTCAATCAAGTTTGTTGAGGGAGGTAGTGAAATTTTCCATGTTACGAATCCCTACATTTTAGACTGATTTTAGTAGGCCTCGGCATCATAATTTTGAGTGCATCTAGAGAGAAACGTCCTCTTGATAAAGTGGCTCCATATTTGAGGAGCTACAGGGGCGGGAGAGAGAGCAACTGGAAGTGGTTATTTGCATCCGTACAATATGAAACAGTATTGACATAATTTTAGTAAAACTAGTTTTGGGTTTATTTAGTTAGAGTAGGCTTACCGAATATTTTGTTTGGATTGTATAGATTGAAATGAGTGCATACGTACGGAGTATGTCACAAAAGTGTTGTCAAATGTGTTGGATCTTCCATAATGCTATCTTGTGGTCGATGCTTCTCACCATGCATACCTGATAGGGAGATGGTTAGTTTCTTGCGGCATTGCAGGAGGATAAAAACAATTCCGTTTTGTGAAAAAACAATAATGCTCATTTTTAGCAAAACCGGGAATTTCATGTCTATAGAAAACAAATTTTCCTCATCCTCAAGATAGTTAAGAGAAACAAACAAGGTTTTTTAAAAAATGGTAAAAATAGTTTTACGGAAACTAGTCTATTCCAATATTGATCCATTAAATTTTTTATTTTATTTTAATTGGTTTTCTGATTTAATAGTCAATACAATGTTACTTCTAACACATACAAGGAATATATATTTCATTAATATTTCGGAACGGAATCTTTTTAGTAGCGCGTCGTGCGCTAATCTGACTAGGCCGAAGATCCAAAACAACCCCGAAGCGAGGAGCAGAGCTGAACGAAGCTGGTTCGAAGTTGCAATTCTAGAAGTTACTTTTTCATAATTTCATATTACTGGCGTTTATTACCAGAGAAATTTTAGAACGCTTGTGAATAATGAGAGTCGTCCATTCCGAGAAATCGGACGGTGGAAACAAACGAAGTATCTAGAGGTACCTAAACAGAGGTACCAAGAGGTACCAAATCTATACCAAAATAGGAAAGGTACCTTCCGGTACCTTTTGGTACCTCCTGATACCTGTACCAAAATAGGAAATATACCTCCGGTACCTCCTGGTACTTTTAAAGCATTGTAAAACAGCTCGTTTGTCAATCCCATCATTAGTCGATGTGTAATACTTAAGTGTGGTTAGGGATGAAAGTGGATTGGATCGGAGCGGATAATACCTTTTTCACATCCTCATCCATATTTTTTTGTCGGATATGGAGCGGAGCGGATATCTTACGGATGTGGTTACGGATGCGAATTTTTCGGATGTCGGAACTGGTGTGGAGTTAGAGCGGATGCGAATTAATATAGTCGGATAATATATGCTTACATGTAGTTTTTAAGTGACTAATAATTTCTAAACCAAACTATAATTTAGCAACGTAACACGAAAAATACTCATTTTTATGGTTCATGAACCATGACATAGTTTATGGGTGTCTCGTTATTTGGGCTGGCTTGATTTGTAGTGTGGTGACATGATGGGCTCATTAGATTAGTCGGATATCCTATTATAAGCCTCGGATAATCCGCGTTCAATTATCGGATAATCAATATCCGTCGGATTTTGCTTAAACCATATCCTACTCCGCATCCACACAGAATCAGATTCGGATTATCCATATCCGCATGGATATCAAAAGTGCTTCTCCATATCCGTAAATTTCAGATTCGAAGCGGATCGGATGCGGAAATTATCCTCACCACTTTCACCCCTAAGTGTGGTGTAGCACAGTCGAGTTCGATTTGAAGCGCGTGGGGCTGTCAGCGATGAATTTGTGCTCAGTTTATTGGAAGATGGGGATCAACAATAATCCTATATAACATCATCATATATATAGTAAACAAAAAGGAATCAGTCCTAACATTTTTTAGAAGAAAAAAGGCACCGTATCTCAATTATATTGAGATGTTCCTTTGAAACAAAACAAGCACAAGACAGAACGAATTGGAATATTTAGACACGCATAAATAACAAAACCGCCTCTTATACGTTGACCCCTAAACGCGAAATGCTGGGCAGAGCGTAGCCACAGAGCCACAAAGAGCCGAAACCAATCACTAAAACCACAGACACACATACAGTTACACACACACACATTATGCATAATGCTAGGACAAGATGCCAAGCAAGGAACCCTTAAAAGAGAAGAGAAGAGCGAAAACCTGCCCCCATGCATAGTATAATGATCTAATCCACTAAGCAGCGCTCTCATTAGGAGCACGCATGATCCCCTAATCCACAGCATGGCCCAATTATCAAACCGGGAAGGCCAGGGTGTTTCTGACGCTAACCGTACACTAGCCGGTCGCTCGAATTTAGATGACACGATGGGTCACGGCTGACGTGGCTGCTGCGCCCGGCGAAACCGCTGCGTCCGTGCACTCGATCGCGCACAGCTAGATGCAGAGCAGGACGAGACGATCGGTCGAGTACTCGAGTCCAAGGAGAGAAGAACCTGGCCATGGAGCTTTTCTCTGCTCCCATGCCTGAGAACCTTCCATGGAAGCTTCGTTCAGCTCTCGCTAGTGAGAGAGTTAGTACAAAAAGTTGGTAGGATTGTTCTTAATCCTCGAATTTAAGACCGAGATGCAGTACACGTCGGTGCGGGCATCACATGAGGGACAGCGAGGTGGCAAAAATCTAAAGCTGTCCTGTCCGATCAGGATCACGGCGAGAACGAACAGCCGCATTTGTTTGTGGTGGGCTCCGGCATGGAATTCTGTCAGCTTCAGGCCAGTCTCAGTGGGGTTTCATGAGCATTTAATCCCATGCCACATAAGCAATTTTGATGACATGGCAAGCTTATTATAAAGAGAGAAGGAGAGAGTTTCATCACCATGAAATCCACCCGGCACAGTTACCTAGTCCCATTAAACACAATGAAACTTGCATTGAGAATGTTATGGTTTCATCCCAAGACACATTTGGTCACAACATCATAGAAAAATTAATTGCTGCAGCATGTCTATGAAACCGTGCAATGAAACTTTGCATTGAGAGTAGTAATTTTATCCCACTAAAAAGCTGACGTGACAGTCTAGATAAATGTGCAGTGAAACTCACCATTGAGACTGGCCATACTACCCCTACCCGGCCCCGTACGGCGGTGTGCTTTCCGGTGGCTGGCGGCGGCGGCCACTAGTACTCTAGTAGCTCAGGCTCGGCTCGGCTAGCACTCTCGGAACCCGGGACGGGGAACCACACAGGAAAGATCCCGTTCCACCGATTCTGCTGGATTTCTTTTGCTTTTCTTTATCCCCCTTTTTTTCTTAAAAGTTATGCATGCCGTATATGGTTGTCATGATTTGGAACACAAGGGTCCTGCTACAGAGATGGATGGATGCACTTGAAATGGATGAAAGCAGCGCTGGCATTTCAGAGACCACGCTGCTTCAAGCCAAAAGAACCTATTATTTCATCAGTGCGTTGCTCAGCTCATTTTGGCAACATAAGTAGTAATACATCGCTGAAAGGATCGCTTGCCTCTCAGGCCATCGAGCTACTGTAGACGAGGAAAAAAATATTGTTCCAATAGTTTTGTAGTTATACGGTCTCAGGTGCGTAAGCTCCACGCTGAGAAAAGAAAAGGTGTCCGCCCTAGCGAACTTGAGCTGGACACGTGATAGAGCTGGAGAAAAAAAAAGGACGCCACCGCCGACCAACGGAGTCCCCATTCACTAGCCAAAAAATCGACCGCTGGCAGGTCTTCATGTACTACTGTTCCATTGTTTTTTAGCGCACCAGTGTCATATGTGCCGATAGTCTCGGAGTGTGAAAAAAAAAGATACATTTATATTACTGAAACAAAGCGAGTTCACTCGAAGCTCGGTGCATCCGCACTCACCACGTTGTTCCAGCATTTACGCTATCAATACAATCACACTGCCGGACACAGCTCGACAGCGATCCACGTGCTACAATTTTGTATTCTTGGCAAATGAAATCGTGACGTCTCTCGTGTATCACAACATATATAGTTATCGCGTCTGCTTCACGTGGACGCAGATAGATGGTCGGTGCGTATCCAAGACAGTCATCCCTACCTTCCCACAAAATTGAGGACATGCCACAAACAGTGCGCTCTTCGCCCAATCCCTCACCTCATATATCAACTCACCTCCTCTGCACTTCTACTCGAGTCCCTGCTTCCATCAAAGGTGTCGTGTCCTCAATGACCTCATGTGTCAAGCCATTTTTGGGAAGGACTAGGGGCTGAGTCCCTCCCAGCTGAGTACTCCGTATCGATAAAGTCACGCTCGATCGCCATGGACGAGAATGTTTATCTTGCCGTCATTAGAGCCTACCAAGGAGTCATGCTATTAGGACACCCACCACCATCATCCATGCTTGATGTTTCTTTCCCTGCCTTTCGTGAACAAGGCATGTTTTACGCAGTATTGGTTGTTTTATAAATTATGTTCTTAGTAATTAAGCAAAACTAAGAAATACAAAGAATTCAAAACCACCCATAATAATGACAGTTAGGGATTACATCTGTAACAGGCGTGGCGTTAGCGCGCCGTACTTCCTAGTTGTATACCTAGGCCTAGGGATCTGTTTATTATCAACACTAAACTTTTTGTTTCCGAACGCTGTCGTGGAAAGCATCTTCGATACAGACAAGTGTTGCTGTTCTGCACTCGTATGTACACAAGCCATGCATACTCAGGTTTCTAGAACTAAACAATGTTGATTACTCAAGCTCTAAAGTCTCTCATTTATCATTCAGCCATTTGTGAATACGAATCCAATGCAAAGTACTATTTTTTATTATATCAGAAAAATCTTCCTCGCCAAAAAAAAACAGAAAATCTGCGTAATGTGTTAGACTAATCAGCAGAAAAGATTATGAAGCATAAATCTGCGATATGATCAAATCTATTTGTTTTAAGAGCGCATACTGAATGAACCGCGCATGATGAGTCCACAAAGTGCCCCGATACGCTTTATGACTTGTATATGCGTATTATATATAGCATGAACGAAACTTTAGACCGGAAATGGTGTGCCTCTTTCGTAACCTGATAACAGAAGACGGAGATCGATCTGGTAAAGCTCTGCACTTTTAATCACAAATAATGATGGTTATCGATCAGGAGGATAGCAACAACACAGGCTGGGGCCTATAGTATTAAGGACAGAAAAGGCTTTATTAATTATTAGGGCGTCTGACTATGCTTTCTACATCAATCGATCACTACGTACAACTGGGCTAATTTATGGATGTATATGTACAAGGAAAAAAGTGTTAGTTGTGCAATTGATTACATTAATTACTTATTTTGATTGATCGAATTCACTATTCAAAGTTATACTGCCGTCAATTTCTTCCACAAATATGGGTTCGTAAATTGTAAGTATGTGTAACGGCAATATGATGCCACTATTATTATTTTCAAGTGAACTAAATATTTGGCCAGCAATGCAAAATTCTGATCGTTTGAAACTAAAGAAACCAAAGCTGGTAAAAGGTCCATTTTATTAGTACCTATAGAATTTTTTTTTACCCTTATTCAAAGGACCAACTCAATTTACTACCCTGAACTGTTACAATGGCATCAAATCGCACCATAATAAAATTTATCTTCCCTTTTGATTTACCATCCTCCTACGAGTTACGTTTTGGAGTAAATTTAGTGGAATCATACTTTGCTATAGTTATTTCTCTTGCATTTTCGCATCACGAGCGAGGACTAAAATGGTCTACGCCGACGCCAAACACAGCTTCGTATCGGGAGGAAATTAATAAAAGGAAGGCAAATCTTGTTAGAAAATAGTAATTCTATCCAGTGTTAGTGGGAAACGTTCGGACGACATTTTGTGCAAGGATGAATGAAACACACAAAGCGTGTTGTTCAGGTTGTAAAATGGACTTTGTGTTTTTCTTAAGAAAAGAAAGCAAGGGAGCGCTCGAGTTTTGGCCCTTTTCGGGCCAGCGCAGTGCCAGTGCCATATGCCCATGGCGACGCGGTCAGCCGGAGAGGGCTGGGTGACGGCGGAGGTGCGCGTGCTAGCCCAGCGAGCGATGGGCGGCGCGGCACAGGTGGTCAAATCTTGCTGCAGATCCATCTGTCGATCGGCTCGCATACGTGGCCACACCCACACGCGGGACAAGGGATCTGCTAGCACTGTCAGAAATGTGCATGCGCGCGTCCGATCCATGCAACATTTTTGCTGCATTGAAGATCCGCTAGCAGATCCGATTTTATTTATAGTATACAACTCCTGTATTGTGCTGCAGAGTATCCTCGTAAAATAGTACGGCAAAATCTAGTCTGACCCGGTCGAGAGTCCTGCCGTACGCGGCGGCAACACGCACGTACGTACGCACGCTAGCGGCTAGCTGGATGCCGCATGCTGCTACCCCTCTGATCCCCGATCCGATCCTCCGTGTCCTCTCGTGGCAGCAGCCCGGGCGGTGCCACGCGTACGGTACCTAGCGGCGCGGCTAGGCCGGTGGTGGCAAGCAGGAAAGACGATGGAGGAGTTGTTGGAGTCGGAGGACACAGCAGGCCGGGCCCAGGAAAGATGATGGTGGAGACGACGACGAGCTAGTCGTCGGCCTCTACCTGATCGACGATCAACTTTTCGATTTGACCCACGGATCGGGCGACGAGACTGGAATGAACGAACGCGCACGGAAATGATGGTGACGGCGACATGGATTCGCCCGTAGTTTGGTCGGTCGGCCCAAATTAAATGGTCTGCAGCCACCGCCTGCGCTGCATGCCGTCTCAATTGATTTGACTAGCCTAGCGTCGAGTCGATACATCGCCCATGTTTATTTTCTATTCGAAATATTTTCATCCCATCACGTCAAAAGAGAATTTTTGATGCATAAAATATTAAATGTAATAAAAAACGGTGAAAAGTTATATGGATAGACTGTAAATCGCGAGACGAATCTAATGAGTCTACTTAATCTATGATTTGCAACAGTAGTGCTACAGTAATCATCCGCTAATTATGAATTAATTACCCTCTAATTACCATCGTTAGATTCGTCTCGAGATTTCCAACCTATCCATATAACTTTCCACTTTTTTCGTTTACATTTACTATTTCTAAATTAATAAAATTAAAACCCAAAATCTTTTCACGAAATGTTTTCGCGAACTAAACACGGGTGATCATGTGTGTATGCACGACATATATGATTGATTGATTAAAAGTAGGGTACGCACCGTCGACGTCAGCTTGGCCAACGGCTGATCCAGCTATCTCGCTGTTCGTCCGTCGACAGTTTTAGAGGCAGACAGGCCCGTCTTAGAGGGGGTCAGCCTGTGCGATGGCCAGTGGCCCATCAGGCTGAGGGCCCATGAATCTACCAAGTATGTATAATACAGTATACCTTGCACGATCTACCGTGTATGTATATTTTAGATACAATCGATCTTGAAAGTGTTCTTGAAGATTTTGCATCAAGAAATGCCAAAAACACTTTTTTTTTAAAAAAAGCACTAAAGCACTATACATTTATTTGAGATAACCATCATAGTTATTTTGCCCTTTTTTATCTTCTTTGATGTACTGTTACTTTTTTGAGAAGAATTAAATATATACTATGTATGCTACAAGTTATCTCTTATTAATACTATTATATACTTTAATTATTTTATTAAAATATTAGATTGTCAGGTCCTTGGTGTCTTACTAGCCAAGTGCCCATAAAATTTGCGGGACGGGGCTGGAGGCAGAGATCCCGCCCAATTTCTAGCCGTAATTGAGAATTTGAGATTCATGTGGCCTTCTTCTTTCGGGGTTTTGGACTTTAATTTTCCCCTGCCGTCCCGAGTTTACGTACCGTAGTCGACGATCACAGTCTTCATCTCGATGGCGTGCAGTGTGCTTGCTATGTTTGTACATGCGCGTGTAGCTTTGTATACTATGCTAATGCTAGCTGCTGTAACGACTGACCCAGCACACACGTTCGATATAGTTTCTGCCTTTATTTACAAATAAATTAGGATCGCAACAGGGTCTTGCAGCAGAATGCCAGAATCCACTCGTTGATGACGTTTTTTTGACACGTGTTAGAGCCGGCGCTTGGGAAAATTTAATGAGGATTGAGTCAGAGCCAATGATGGAGTTTGAATTAAAATCGGATCGAATTTGTTTCCGTGATGGAATTGGAATCGAACTCAAGACTTCAGAATCGGATCGGACTCGGAAGGACTGATCGAGGGTGTCGCGAACTTTGGGCTGCATTGGGCTATTATGGGCCAGAGTCTTAGTTAAATAGTTTTTTTTTCCCTTTTGCGTCAAGTTTGTTTATGTCGTAAATAACTAGGGGTCTGTAATTTCAGGGTATAAATATGAACCCTGAGGGCCGTGAGGAGTTTACATACACATCAATATAACAAAACTTTTACTACTTTGCATCTACTTTACGCAATCTACTTTTAAGTCGGTGACTTCGTCAAGTTTTTTCTCTTTCACGAGTTCTCCTAAGCTAGTCGAGGCGATCCAGATCTCCAAGGCTTGCTCATGAGTTCCGCTTTTACTGAGTAATATCTAGGCTTTAGCATCAGGCGCATCGCTGTTGCTTCGTTTAGATTTATTCGACAGTTATCGATATTTGCTAGATCTGCAAGTTTTTTCTTGTTGTTTTAGCTCTTATCACCACTTATCCAGCTTAGTATATTATCTAATCAGCTCTGTCAAAGTGTTAATCTTAAGATTTATCTAATAGCTGATTAAATTTATTCTAAGTGTCGTCTCACTAAGCTGTATCGGATCATTTTACAGTTGTCTTTTATTGCTTAGTTATCAATCGGCGTTTTGCTGTTTGACTATCGGAATCGGCTCCCTGTGCTGTTTCACCATATATCGGAATCGGTCCTTCGCCGTTTGATTTTACTAACGAGAGAATCGGCTCTTTAGCTGTTTCTTAACGTTCGATTTTATCCTTGTCAATGCACGCCTGGATTTCAAGGCCACGTCTTCGCTCGTGTGTTTGCGCATCTGTCAAGTCCCGATTTTTGCGTCACCACCACCCACTTTGCAGCAGTGTAATAAAATAAAATGATAAAAACGTTTACCCTTCACCCCACAAGAGAGGTCAAGACCGGCGCAAAGAGAGCTCGATCCACACAGGCCGTGCCGTGCCTTTTCCGTGGTCCATGGTCAGTCATACTGATGAGTGGCAGTTGCATACTCCTGTCTGAACTGAAAGGAACCTATTGCAGTGGAGCAGGACGTGGGGTGAGGGTGATAGCTTGCGCGGTAGTACTACACTCGAGTCAGCGAGGACCCTGGCTGCAGTCAATTCCTCGAGGTCCCTTGCCGGCGCGGTACATAATAAGCTTGCGCGTCACGTTGAGGCCGCATTGCGCGTCTTCTTCGCGCGATGTGTGCCGTATGTGAGTGTGTGCTGCCGCGCACGCGGATTCGCAAATGTGATGGAAAAATGACGTGCGTCCCGTCCCGTAGGCCGTCGTGTCACGGCATACGAAGCGGGTCGCATGCGGCGTTGCTGACTCTGACCTAGCAGCTGACCACAGAATCACGGGGTGGCCAGGTGGGGTGTCCCATCACCGCATCGCCTGAGATGTTTCCGGAAAAAAATTTCGAGTATGTCGGGCACACATTTGAAGTATTAAATATAGATTAATTACAAAACTAATTACAGATTCTGTCAGTAAATCGCAAGACGAACCTAATGAGTCTAATTAATCCGTCATTAGCACATGTTTACTGTAGCAATTTATTGTCTAATCACGACCTAACTAGGCTCATTACATTCGTCTCGCGAAGTACACTCCATCCATATGATGGGTTATTTTTTCAACTACATTTAATATGCCATGCATGTGAGGGAACATGCTCGAAAAAAATTTCGCCAAACATAAACAGGGCCCCAGGTGGATGGACATATCGGGCGACGGGCCCCGACAGGCCGTACGTACGAATGTACGTACACGTGTACGCGGGGTGGCTAGTGGCTTCGCGGAAGCTGCGTGCCACAGCACTTGCAGTGGGCCGGCGCACCGCTACCCCAAGATGTTGTAGGCCGAGACAACAGGCCCAGGATCAAAGCGGTCGATGGCGGCGGCGGCGTGGGGCCCGTCGACTTCCCTCTCTTTTTTTTTTTGGCAGGCGGATGCGATTCGATTCAAAAGGCCTACGTACGTGAACTCGATCTGCAAGAGACTTCCCAGAAAGAACGCTGGTCTGGGAAGCGTGCCCGTTAAAGTGGTTCATGCTTGACCAAATTTCTAGTGAATTGTAGTCATATTTATAGCTCTAAATAAATTTGTTAAAAAACTACATTTAAAAATGAATCTAATAATATATATTTCATATCATAAATATTTATATTTTTTAATTTATAATTGGTCAAACTTGAGATTCTAGAATTTCTTGGGGAGTGAGAAATGTATTCTTTTTGAGATGGAGGGAGTATCTAGTAGCCTCCTTATCCTCTGCACCAACCGCATGCCGTTTGATTTGATTTCATCAGAAGAAAGCGTGCGTGTAGTAATAGCGGCATGATATAACGCACCGTCAGCGGTTACGCACGCGCCGTGGGCGCCAGCCTGTCCTGCGACCGGATCCAGCTCGCTATTATATTTGCCCGCCTCGATCCAACGCATTTTGCTTTGTTTGTTGTTCTTCAATTAGTCAAGAGTCGTTGGGTTAATGAATACGGAGTATACTATACTGAGTACGAGCACCAACGCCACCGTAACTGAGTCAGCGCGAGGATCGGACAACCTCGTCTTCTTTCGGTGGGCAGACACCGCCCGTACGTGTGCGCTCCGCGTGCCTCTGCAGCTTTGCACAATGCTCTGCAGGGCACGATGCATGGAACGGGGATGGGATGACGCGATTAGGTCTCGCGGCGTTAGGCTGGACTGGTGATCTGACTCGCCACAAGGGCGCGGCCGGTCAGGCAACGCTTGCTTCCATGGCAGGCAGTTTGGAGTCTGAACTGATCGAATTGACCGCGAGTGACTTTGAAGCCACTAGCCAGACGGCGACCGGGCGAGACCCGAGACGAGAGTATGCAGAGGAATTAAACATTAATGCGCTCATCAGTCGCTGGAGTGGTTGCGGATTACCATCCGTCGTGTTTGCGTTTACCTGACTGACTCTTTTTTTTTTTCCTTTTTTTGTCGAGGAGCGCACTTGGGCCTGGGCCGCATGCATCTGCTTCCTATCCGCATGGCGACGAGGTGCCGGAGGACCTGTAGGCGCCGGCCTTTGGACCGTCAGTGGATGTGGATGGATACATACACACACAGCCCCTAACTGCGGATTAGCTATTAACCGGAGCTATGTCACCCAATTCCCACGAGTCAACACGCGCTTCTTTCTAGGCAGTAGTAACGTGCAACGACCGCACACAGCCTTGCATCACAACTCACAGGGAGAAAAGGGGATAGTTTGGGCCCTGTTTAGATGTTTCGCGAAATTTTTTTCGAGTATGTTCTCTCACATGTATGGCATATTAAATGTAGTCGAAAAAAATAACCCATTATATGGATGGAGTGTACTTCGCGAGACGAATCTAATGAGCCTAGTTAGGTCGTGATTAGACAATAAATTGCTACAGTAAACATTCGCTAATGACGGATTAATTAGACTCATTAGGTTCGTCTTGCGATTTACTGACCGAATCTGTAATTAGTTTTGTAATTAGTCTATATTTAATACTTCAAATGTGTACCCGGAATACTGTAAATTTCTTCCGGGAAACATCTAAACACGGCCTTGATTTACTTATTGACCTCACGAGACCTGAATAAGAGTCAGTTTAGGCTTGGTGGTTCCCGCTCGATCAATTCACGGCCGGAGCAGGTCAAATGCAAAGTCTAGTATGAACGGGATGGTCTGCCCCGTCCCCGCCGGCTGGAATTCCAGCACGGTGGACACGGTCGCAGCGTCGCAGGGCACGGCAGAGGTTCTGTTAAAATTCACCAAAGTCCAGTTCAGTCCAGCGCCGCGTCATTTACTAGTACCGATCCTTGCTTGTCTAGTCACCGGAGTAGTTGAGGTTTTCCGAGCAGGCGACTCGTTGCTGACTGGTCCGTCCTCACAAGTCACAAGAGCTGGATGGAGGTCACCATATATGGTTTAATTTAGAGTAAAATGCATACTGCATCATTAAACTTACAGCCAATTCTTTATTGGATCACTTAACTTGAAAATTGTACATCATCAATCAAACTTGTAAAAGGGTTTACCCCAGGTCCTTTTTTCCATCGTACAAGGATTGTCATCACATCTAAGCATGTTCAATCCACCGTGAAAAGAAGTTTAATTGAGAAATTAACAATGGATGTTATCTGAACCGTGAATTCATCTTGATTTAGTTACCATATCAAATTCAAGTGCTTGCTATTGTTGCAATTGTTGTTGGTTGATTTTTTTTCTTTTCCACTCGTTCCTCAGAGAAAGTGGAGATTTTGTGATTAATTGATTTTATTGTGTTCTTGCAAGTGTTGGTGGCTCCCATGACCCATAAAACACCATACTTTTTAGGAAAAAGAAAATATCATTTTTACGAATAGAATGCTATTATATTTATATAATAATATTTTCAAAATTTTAATTATGTTGACATTTGTGTGAACCTCCAAGTAATTTGATACTCCCTCCGGTTTAATAAAAGAAGTCGTTTAGGACAGCGACACGGTCTCCAAAGTACAACTTTGACTTCTTATTTTTGTAAAGATATTTATTAAAAACTAACATATGTATACTTTTATGAAAGTATTTTGCAAGACAAATCTATTCATGTAGTTTTCACATGTCCAAACTCAACGACTTAAAAGTTATTCACGATTTATATTCCCAATGTTTGACTCAAATCTTGTCCAAAATGACTTCCTTTACCAAACCGGAGTAGTATATCCATTGTGAACTTAGTTACAATGAGGCGCGAACTCAATTTTAGTGAAGCTATGGATTCATGGTTTTTCATATATTTTTTATAAGACATGAACTCGAAGCGAATTGCAAATTTAATATTGTAACTTGGTCAAACCCCGCAACCCTCACAAGTGTCATCCAATTCCTTGTTATCACCTCAGCCTGGCAGATCAGTCAGACGTGACAAAAAAGGACCTTCTTTAGATAATGAAAAAAGGATCTATGGTGAACAAGGCTACAAGTTTGATGATGTGGTGTGTACCATTTGTGAAAATGACCTTTGATGAACAAGGATACAAGTTTGATGATGCTATGTGTGCCACTTACAAGTTAAATGGTTTGAGTGAAAATTTAGTGCAAGTTTAATAGCTCGTCGTGCATTTTACTTTTTAATTTACCTCCCTGTGATGCTGATGCTGCTCTCGGCAGTGCGGCTCACGTTTCACTGAAGCCGTGTGTCAGTTGTGGAGTGCCGTTGCTGTAGCTCCGCCGGGCGGAGAGCGCCAAACTCCTACCCAGGAATCATTTCCAAAAGCAGGTGCCTCATTTCCAAAAGCAGGTGCCTGTAAAACCACACTAGTAGTGGTGTAAAAGAGACATGAATCTAGAAAGAACAGAAAACCGTGTGATGAGCTTTGACACGACGGGCCCAACTTACCCAGGAAGCAGCTTTTTTCACCCATCACATCAAAAGAGAATCTTAGATACACGAAGTATTAAATGTAAAAAAAAAGGCGAAAAGTTATATGGATGGGCTATAAATCGCGAGACGAATCTAATGAGCCTACTTAATCCATGATTTGCAATAGTAATGCTACAGTAACCATCCGCTAATTATGGATTAATTACCCTCTAATTACCATCGTTAGATTCGTCTCGAGATTTCCAACCTATCCATATAACTTTCCACCTTTTTCGTCCACATTTACTACTCCTAAATTGATAAAATCAATACCCGAAATCTTTTCACCAAAAACTTTTCATCAACTAAACACGGGCACAGTCGATTTGGGTAAGGAATGATGGGTTTTCGACAGAGCCCAATAGGACTTGCGGCTGCTCCAAGCAAATTTTTTGTATCGAATTATATGAATCCTAAAAATAATGCTTACTGCAATATCGGAGAAGATGAGAGGAAAAATTGTGCTAATGCCTTCCGATCAAATATCACAGAAACTTGCTACGCTCATCACATCCAATAACAATCAAAAGGACTCGAAAGATACCGACAGGAGCTGAGCAGTAAAAACAAATGATAGCCCTCACAGGGTTGACAACACATTTCAGCTCCATGTATTTGTAAACTTCAGGTGACAATTTTCAGGAACACTAGCTTATTGCAATTCAGAAAAATACCATTTTCCGCTTTAACAAAGGCAACAAAGAACTGCGGACAAACACTAACATCCAAACCCCCGGTATTCAACATTTTCAGAGAAGCTCACCTGCTCCAAACACTAGTAGCAATCTAAAAGTGAAATGTGCCATATTATCTTCATAAATCACTTCAAATCTGCACCCTGTCAATAGGGGCCTTCGGTCTCAAAACACTAATAAGTGTTTCAAATACACCATACATGTTTTCAACACTCCTAGAGCAGGGTGACAAAAAGAATCCGGATCATATCCGGTTCCACTCAATATAACAGCAACTATAACATCATGCACGTAGTACCACTGAGCCCTGACCTCACTGGCTAACAGATCTCTCCCTGCGAGGAGACCTATCGGCAGGGCTGGCACTCCTTGATCTGCTGTCCACTGGTGAGCGCGACACAGATCTCTCCCTCGGAGACAGGGACCTGCTAAGATGATAAATGAAAAAAATGTGTCGATCAATCAATTAATTAGAACGTCAAAAGCACGAAATTGACAGCTTAACAGGGTGAATGCAATTTGTACCTGGAATGGTGCTTTCGCTTAGGTGCTGGTGAGTAGCTTCTGCTGCGGGACCGTGATCTACCCCTTGGAGACTCGGAGTGGTCAGGTGACCTTGACCGTGACCTCCGATCATAAGAACGGCCTCTGCCGCTACACAGATTACAAATTATTTAGCTATTGCCAACAAAGGTAGATATCCAGTGCTTACAGTCAAGGAATGAAAAGGGACGTGTGGTACCTGACTCTTTCCCTCGCTTTCATCTCAGATGGCTTCTTTCTGTTCTCCTCTGCAAAAACAACAGTAATTTCTCTTCCAAGAAACATCTGACCATCCATATGGTATTTTGCATCAGCAGCATCATCAGGATCAGAATATTGGATGAACCCAAATCCTCGAGGATCCCTGAAACACAAAACAAGTATTAATACTTTCTTTTTTAAAAGCAACACTTCAGAAAGTAAGTCAAACCAAGGAATTGTTTTACTCTTCCTTCCAACAACGTTGATACACACAAATCAATTTCAATGGATATACAAATCAATGTCAACGGTAAAGCAGGCACTAGGCTGCTGACCTTGCGCTCATCAGAGTTTAGAGATAGACTTGAAACTCTTCATAACTTGCATATCTCTTAAACCTCTATTTCTTCCTTTTTCTTCAATAGTACTCTTAAGACTTGCGTCTTCAAAAAAGTTACTTTCACTGTTAATCTCAGGGGTTGGAAAAGCGATTGAATATAAATCAATGAAGAGCATAAACAAAAACGTTTGATAAGAACAGGTTTAATCTATAAGAATCAAGTGACATCCATAAAAAAACTTATGTGGTTGTACTATACAGCACAGGGAAAGACCTCTGAATAGGTGTAGCATAGAAGAATAAGCCATTCCTGTTGGTGTAGCCTATACATTCACAGTAATTGAGATAAGATGCCTTACCCAGTGTAGTAATCCCTTGGAAGATATACATCTTTAACGCGACCAAATTTTGAGAATGATCTACGGAGGTCATCAGGTCTGCATTTGTAATAGACACCATGTTAAATAGGTGCAACATAGAAGAATAAGCCATTCCTGTTGGTATGTAATAATGAATTGCCTCATAAACGTTAACAAAAATACTTGTAAAGCATACGGAGGGGCCGCATTTACTTAAGACAAATTGCAGAGCACAGTGCATTTGAAAACTCTATAACAGTTCAGATATTGGCTAGACAGGTTAGGAGTACAGCAGATAGACCCATAGATAATTTTTTTTAACAGTTCTGTGCAATGCATTCCTTTCAGACTAGTATCACAAAGACATCTACACCATATATTTTAGTTGCAAAATGAAGATACTCCTAAGCAGAGCTCAACATGAACAATTCAGTGCCACATGTGTGTCAATCCTATTAACAAATTCTGATTTCAGAGGCTTGTGGCATTTCAAGATTGAAAGTAACATGAAATGGATTGGCACACGAAGTTATAGAACAGGTAATCATCCCATTGTTGCTCCATGACCAGGGAGGATCTTACCTGCAATCCCGGCGAAGATTCCTTACTAGAAGACTAGTTGGGAGGTCGCTAGCACGGCCTCCATAACGACCACGGGGACTCGGACTGCGAGCCCTTCTCCTGTAGCCTCTTGGAGGTGAGGGACTGTAATCATAGCCTCTTCCCATGCTGGTCTAATTGAAGAAAAAATATGAGTCATTGCAAGCAATACCAACCATAAATCATAATTGTCATACATTTACATATCAGACCCCCATCAAACTTAAAGAATATTGAAGTCACACTGAAAAAGAAATATACTGGAACAGGCACCAAAGTATTGATAAAGAGTTGGACAACAGGTAAGACAAAACAAATTGGATTGGGCAAGAAGCTATATTTCAGCATATATACAAGGTAAGCCTAATAGTATGTATATATGGTAGTTTGGCTATATCCTTTGCTAGAAAGCTTTGCTTTTTAATGCACACGTCATCTAACATGAACTTCTCCAGAATGACAATTCATAGACATAACGAGAAAACAGCAAGCTAAATATGACTAATGAGTGGCCTGGATGTTTATGTGGGTGGAAGCAGATTATCAGACTGTCAAAGAAAACAAAATTTCTCCCATATTTCGTTCACCCACTTCTACTAAGCAATTATAGGTGTGGACATCCCATTCCTCATCAGACCCTCGCCCAGCCCTAAATACCAAATACAAATCGGCCCTCTCCCAACACAAGACTGGCGCATCACAAACAACAAAACCTGCTCTAGCAATCCCAAATTCGCCAGCGAAACCCCTTGAATCCACTCGCCGCTTCTAAAATCTAGGCCTGAACACGACCCTTAACCAAGGAGACAGATCGATGCGAACGGCATCGCGGCAACGGACTAGGGTTCCTTAATTCATCGCGTCAGATTCCAAGCAGGGTGGGCGCGGGGAGCAGCGCTCACCTCGGCGGAGCGAGTCGGATGAGACACCTCGCGAGAAACTAGGGTTCAATTAGAAATCAGGGGCGACGAAATCGCTTCTCGGATTGGAGTGGTACCTTTTTCTAGGGCTAGAAGGCGGTGGTAGTGGTGCGGTCTCCAGAAGCTTCCGAGTCCGAACGCGACCGTGTGGGACGAAGAGGGGACGACGGGGCGCGGGGTGGGCGAGAGGGTTGTCCGATTTTAAGGTAAAGGCAAACATGGAGTTGGGTTCGGGCTGCGGGGAGAAAGAGGACAGCGTTGTTGGGCTTTTGGAGCCTTTGCTCGTTTGGGCTCGGCCTGTAAACATGATGTCAGAAGAGGACCCAGGTTTTCTGAACTTGATTTCTTCTTTTTTTTTCGAATTCACTTTTTGCCAAATCCCACTAACAAATCTGTTACGAATTGGCTTGTAGTCCAATAGTAGAACAGTCCAGTGGTACGCTACCCATCAGGGTTCAAATCATGGTGCTCGCACCTTTTTCTGGAATTTACCAGCGTTATACGTTAAGTGGTAAGTGGTGTTCCCGTCGACAACGAGGTGTCAATGCTGACTTCGGAAATCTGCAAATCTGTCGGGTGCTTAGTCGTTCGAAAGTTCTCATAGTGATAGGGTTAGCGTACGTGTGTTTATAGGGTGAGTGTGCGTGCGTTGTGAGCGTCTGCGTTGTACTGTGTAATTCTTAAAAAAAACTAAGAACTCTGTTTTTTCCCTGAGATGTCTAGTTCCATATCAAATTTAATATAGTTTCTCAACAAAAGAAAATCTGGTTTGTTTCTTCTTTTCCTGACAGCAAGTTACATATATTTTCCTTGGGAAAAGAAAGAAGATCGGTGCATTTCCTCGCAAAGAAGTGTAGTATATTTCATATCCTTTCTCTCATTTCATTTCATATCATTGTTTTCCCTTTTAAGTTTGGTATCGTGGATTCCCTCGTCGTATAAAGAAAGGGAAAACAAAGTGGTCGGTATCTGAGCTAGAAGACAGAACTCCAGAAAGGGCCCAAACCATATCGTTACACTTGTCCATAAAGTTTGCCAAAAGAGAGGTACAGCAGCGCAGGCTCTAGAGAAAACTGTTGCCGGATACCAGAACGCCATTTGTCACCGGCCACGGTCAAGCAGCAATCAGAAGCGCCAAAGTGTCAAACACAACACAATCGATGGAGTATCAGCTAGTAGTACAAGCACATGTGCGTGAGCATGGGATCAGCCAAAGTTTATTTCCTCGTCCTGATCTCTGCAGCGCAAAGTTTCCTTTGATCGCAAGCATCTCGAATTATCGATCCCCAAAAGACCAAAGGCTCTCCAAACATGCGTGATGCGATGCAGCGGCGACGTACTCGCTGCCTTTTGGTTTGGCACAATAATGTCCTTACGTGTTCATGCCCCTGACTGCGACTCGATGAGTCCCACGTAGCAGTACTAGGAGTATCTGCCTAACAAAGAAAAAGGTAGGTTGTTCGATTATGTTCAATGTCCTTAACGAAAAAAAGAAATATATTCCAGTCAGATACTAGATAGCTTTCTTTTCGTCACGAATTGAGCGTAGCGAAATTCGAAGATCTCTTGTGGTTTCAAGGTATCCCGAAAACATTACTAAAGATAAGGGGTGCACGGAAATGTGTAGTAACCGTTTGGGTTTGAACCGTGCTTCCTAAAATCGGGGTTTTCATGTTTTCATAGGTCATGGCATCGCTCATGTTTAATACACCTCAAACAAATGTGGTTATTATTTTGCAAGAACAAATGTGGTTAGAAAGATGTTTGGGTTGGTTTCTGAGGGGAAAAGGATGCATAGTCTAACTGCAACTCTACTATCCAAGGCCGTCTCTGGAAAATTAAGGCTCGGGTACAAAATGAAAATGTGGTCCTAAAATTGTAAGAACCATATTAGAGGGGGGAAAACATGCATACTTAATTATTCTTTTGAAATTATGTCATTGCTTCTAGTCTTTCTTTTTACTTACGCTTTTCATAAAGAAAAATCATACTTCCTACCCCTGAAGACATGATGAAGCTTAAGGAAATAAACGTCTTCCTATGTAGTATTTTGTAAACCAAACATAACAAAACTAATTAATAACTTACACCGTAAATGAATTTTAGAGACAATCCCAAGTTCCCAACCCATAGTGTTCACTTGTCCATGATTAGTTTCTACGCAGCCACATAAGTAAGAAATCACTTTAAAAACTACACTCCACAATCTATAATTTCTTGATGTGGGTCCTTAATAAATTCATCATCTCTCCTCTCTACCAATCAAATTTATTATTTATCTATCATGAAAAAACCATGATCTCCCCATACAAATTTGATAGTGTCTAGTACATAGGTTCTCTTGTTGAAACTGAGTCTCATGTAAGACCCAGTTTCTTTCTCTTTCTAATATGCTAAAGTTGTCGCGCCATCCTCTGGGCTTGAGAAGAAGGAAGAGAGGCAAAGAGAGGAGAGAAAGAGGAAGTATTTTTTACTCATTGACAAGTGGATCCCCTATGTCACGGGAAGGAGAATTATTGGATCACATCTCCCCAATATGCTAAAATTATGAAAGGAGATTTCCATTATAAGGTGGGAATGGGGAAAGGGAAAGATCAATCTGTTAGAGTTGGTCTTAATATGGTCCCACCTAAACTAAAAGTACTACGTGGCAATCCAATTAATGCTACGAAAACCATGCTAGTTAAAGGTATCGTGGAAAAATGTTTCTTACTCTCCTAGTGTCGCCGCCTATTAGGTGTGTCGGGAATTGACGGGTGCGATATCACGACAAAAAGCTTCATCGCTGCATTGACACTGCTAATCGGCAAGGGTAGTAACAGGGGCACAACGAGGGAACATATGCCCCCCACCCAAACACACATAGACACACCCTAATTGCAGTGCAATTTACATTACAAGAATAAAAAACGAAAGGATTTAAAAAAATCTAGTGCAACTTAACGGAATGAATTTTGTGGAAAGCATAGTATATATAATGTTAAATTGATTTCATTAAATACGTCATGAAATATATGTTGGCACTACATTTATTTGATACTGTATAAATGCAACTATGTTTTCATATAAATTTGATCAAATTAAATAAGCTCAACTTAGAACAAACATGAAGTGAACTATAATTTAGAAAGGAGACAATATAACACTACTACTAAAATGATGGCACAGCTAAAAAATTAAAACGGTATATTGGAACTGCGGCCGGCAGATTGTGTATTTTTGCATGTGGGACTCCCGTCAGCAATCCAAAGGCAGGACGCAGCAAAGCACCCCCGTCGCCGGACTTGCGGTTGAGGCTTATCTGTCCCAAAGGCAGATAGGGGAAAAAAAAAAAAACCGCACCCTTTGTCGCGCAACAGAGGTTAGCGGAAAGCAACGCACTTACGATCACAAAAAGGCCAGCTAGCGGAACGATTAGCATCCGTAGTTAACTAGGGTCGCCGCGTCAGCTGATTGCGAGAAGAGCGAGCCCGGATTGGTCATGGCTCTTGCTTTGGATCGGAGCAAAAAAGCAGAGCGGGCAGGGGGGCCGATAACCTCATCGGACCGAGAGCGAGAAGCAAGGAAAGGGAGATGATGGGCGACGCGGATGGGATCACGTTTGGTAGGAAGAATGGGAGCTGATGCCATGCCACGCGCGGATGGGTCGGGGGTCGGGTCACCAGCTCGGAACGGCCGCCGCGCGCATGCGCATGGTTGCCTAACGGGCTAGGGAGTCGCCCGATGCGGTGGCCGGCCGGCTTTTCTTGGTTTGACCGCATGGCATGGGGGATGGGGATGGGATCGGAGCTTTCTCATTCCCCTGGTGTACTTTCAGCTCGGAGTTGCACCAACAATCGTGCCTTTTGTTTTGTGCCCCCACGAAGCAGTCAATTAATTGTCTCTTGCTTCCTCCTTTGGGGTTAACCACTGATTGAACCAAAGCATTTCTACTGCACATCTTGCTGCTGCTCAAAGAGTAGCTTGGCGCTACATCAGGGGAAAGGATTCCGGGCGAGTCCGACCCGGCGGCAGCTGATGCCACGACTTTCCCCGTCTGTCGCAATTCATCCGGCTGCCGCAACGTCGCGAACGTCGTTTAACTTCGTTACACACCTCGCACGAACACGAGCACGCCACCACACTGCACGCGGATACATGCATCTGTCGCAGGAGGAAGCAAAGCCCCGGTTCGTCTCTCTTTCGCTCCTGCCGTCGTCACCACGCCCGCCCGTGGCGTCCGTGTGTACGCAAACGCACGGCACACAGCCGCGACGCGTGCATCGCACAGGCGCCGGCCGCTCGGCCGCCTCCTGTTCGTGTAGCTCTCGCCGGCCGTCGTTCCGTTCACCGCCTTCCTTCCCACAGTTCACTTATCTTTTAAGCCGCCGTGTCACCCGGCGCTGTGGCGTCGCTTAGCGCACGTCATTAGCGTCCTAATCTCGCGCCCTTCTTACTCGCGCGCTTTGGCGGTGTGCCGCGTGCGTATAAAGCCAGCCAGCTACCCAGCTTGGTCACAACTCTGACCTTCCTTCCTTCCCTCCCGCCTCTGTTGGTGTTGGGACATAGCATGCTCCGCTCGCTTGCTCTTGCGCAGCTCCAATAATAAACCACGGAGATCATATCGATCAGGAGAGTCCTCACGAGGCATTCCTCGATCGAGGCAAAGGCCGCGGGTGTTTCGTCCGGGACAAGCAAAGGAACGCTCGGCCTCGGCTCGCGATCGATCGGAAGCCCATCAAAGCTTCAACTCGAAGGTGCGTTCGCCCTGCAACTCCCCCACTCTGGCTTCTTGCTCTGTTCAGCTCGGCGTGCACCTTCCGGTTGGGTTCGTCTGTGCTCGAGCTCGCTGGCAATCGCTTCCATCTTTCTCCCGTTTCATTTCAACCGCGTCCTCCCTTTCCCCACCAGACCAAAAGGTAGTGATCAGGACTGATGATTGCAAAACGGCAAACCGCCGATGCTATGTTAGAGAAAAAGGGTTTGATTTGGGAAAGTTCCAAGTGATTCAGCCACTTGGACTGAATTTTAACGCAATGGCAAATCTCCACATGCTACCTCACTCGCTTCTCTTCTTTAGTCACTTGCAATTGCTACTATTGTTTAGTGATTAGGTGGTATAGTTCACCAACCAACCCATCTGGATAAACGGAGGCATCGGACCACAGGCGCAGGCGGTGCCAACGACATCAGCATATACTCGTTGCTCCCACAACCTGTTGACACTTGGGGTCAGTTCGTGGCCAGACGCTGACACCAGGGAGGGAGTACGCATAGTGGCCGGCGAATTTTCCAGTCCGGTTTCGCCACCGATCGCATGCATCTCAATTATTCTTCCCTTCTTTGCCTCCTGTGACGTCGCACCCGAAGCGAAGGGGCTACACACCACTGCTTGGCTCGGCCCCTGCGTCGAATCACCTCCAACCAACCTGGCTATGATCTTGACGTGTGATATAGCTTCACTGTACGTGTCATTAGCGAGTCTTGAACAGTGCAAATTGTCTTACAACTCTGCTAACAGCTTCAGGATGGAAGTTTCTTAGGATTATATATTAAGAAATCTATACATTTTTTTTGTCAATCCTCTTATAGGATATTGTTTTTAAAAAATAGGCATAAAGGTCATATACGGTTGCTGAAGTAAAATATCACGCACTTGACATGCATCCAAAGAAGAACACACGAGGGTCTCTTTCGCCTCGACACATCTCTGGTAGCTTAGAATGAAGAATAGTACTTCATCCGTTCTAAATTATAGGCTCGTTTTGGACATTTTTAGATTTATAGTTTTTGCTATGAATCTAGACATAGCGTTTATCTAGATGGATAACAAATATTATGAATCTAGAAAAGCCAAAACGACTTATAATTTGAAACGGAGGTAGTATCTAATTATTTTTTATTAGGTCATATGATGGCATTCTAGTCCGTTTCTTCTCGTAAATTAATTATTATGTATAATGTCATTCTAGTCTATCAACCTGCACCGAACTGTTCATGATCGTTGGTACGAAGTTTCTTGACTTTTGTAGGTCACCGGAGCAACCCAAAACCGATTAAAATGAAAATGATGTAATACAAGTATCAAAAGTGAAATGACATGATCACTGGCGGAGGCAGATTTGGAGGGCTGGGGGCTGTTTCCCTTCCCCTTCTCCAGCCCCCTCCCTTTCTTCTTCTTTCCTCCTCCTCCCTGCTCCTCCTCTATGCTTCAATGGAGGGCTTGAGCTCCCTAGCCCCCACGCTGGTACTATCTACTATTTAGCGAGTAGTAGATAGTACCATTAGCAGCAGTAAGACTAGGTTATGCTCACATGTAATAGTTCCCTAGCAGGGCGGTGCGAGAGCCCCAACTCGCGTTGTAAAACTCATGTCTTTCTTCTTAATACAATGATACGCAGCTCTCCTGCGTATTCAAGAAAAAAAATATAGCCAACTGATTTTGGCTGATTCAATTGTATCATGTGAGAAAAAACAAACCAGAATAACATAGAACAAGTCAGAACAAGCAAGGAGAACGGGACAATATCCGTAATCGTGAGAGTAACAGCAGTTGAAGCATGGATCAATACATAAAGTTTTGTCTCCAGATCTTTATCGTTTATTGATTTGCTCTACGAGCATGGTGCCCCGAAGTATACCGAACTAATCGAACGTGATTCTACAGAAAAGTCACTGTTTTTGCTGAGATCGACATGAATGTCTAACTAATCATCTCAGAAACTAAATACCATATTGTCGCTGCATGAATTTCTGAAATCCTTTCGTGAAATTTTCAGTTCTTCGACGAGGCTTGTGCTACCAGAAAGGCCACCACACTAGCACATCTTGGCGTCCGAGGATGTTGCAGAAACGATGGCAGGGATGCGTCTTCTTGGTCGCCTTCCTTCTCTGCAACGCATCAGGTACGTGTTGCTGTCATCCCGTGCAGGTTTTGACGGCTTTTCCGTAATTCTCCGGCGGCACCGGGTTCCTTCCTCGCTTAGTCGCTTTTCTTTTTTCTTTCTGTCGTCTCCTAAAAGGCCTTTCTTTTCTGCCGCTAAAGATTCTTTACTTCACCAGAAATACATGGCTTTGCATTTCATGATAGTACAATTGTAGAGGATTGCAATGGGGCCTTTTTCATAAGCTGCAACTACAAAGTCTAGGATATGCCTGTGCTTTTACATAGCCTTTTTCATGCCTTATCTTGAATCAACAAAAGCGTACACGACACATGCGCCGTACCCAAGTTTATCAGAGTTATCTCCTCAACGCTTGATAAAGTGAATGATGCGAATAATATATTTTTTTCAATTAAAAACAATGATGCCGCTTTATTCTGAAACTCTCCAATGACTCAATACTGAAACACTTTCTACTATGATTTTTTGTTTGGGATAATACTCTATTCTGAACAATAGTCAATTAGTCTGTTTGGTTCTAATTATTATGGAATTCAAATGATGCCAAAATCCTCAAAATCAATGATGTGTTCTGACACGTGCAAGTGCAACAAGTAATTAAGCTGGTCTTAAACACTCTACTGAAATCCTGAACACTCTGGTCCTTCCAAAGGAAAATGCTGAACACACAATATGCATCAGTTCATGCGCCTTTTCTTTGATGCCGTTAACAAAATCTGTACTGTTCGTCAACAATAATTCTTACCCACCTGAATCTGTACCCAAAATTACTACAAAAAAAATTTCTCATTTTCCACAATTTACAGGCATAACGCTCCCCTCAGAAAATTCCCCGTCAGAGTTCGCCAAGATCCTTCAGTCTAAGCAGACGAAGCAAGTCCGCGTGTGCGCCGCGGACCCGGAGCTGCTGCGCTCCCTGTCCAGCTCCAGCAGCGAAGATGAGGTCATGCTCACCGTCCCCAACGATCACCTGGAGCACATCGCCGAGTTCCAGGATGAAGCCGACCTCTGGGTCACCACCTACGTGGCGCGCTTCCTCCCTTCGGCCAGGATCACGCACGTCCTGGCCGGCGACGACGTGCTCACAAACTCCCCCGGCGACGCCTACTTCCTCGTCCCGGCGATGGCCAACCTCCGCTCCGCCCTCGCCGCCGCGGGGCTCGGCGGCCGCGTCAAGGTGTCCACCGCCGTGTCCGCGGCAGTGCTCGCCGCCCCGGCGTGGTCCGGCGTCGCGCGACACGTCCTCCGGTTCCTCAGCTCCGCCGGCGCGCCGCTGGTCCTCAAGTCCCCCTCGTCGGAGGCCAGCGACGCCCACGCCGACGCCGCGTACGGCGCCATGCGAAAGCTGGGTGTCCCCGGCGTCCCCGTGATCGCGGCGGACCTCGCCGGCGGCGAGGCGGTGGTATACTACTACGGCTACCCAGGTGGGCAGTCGAAGCGGCGGTCGCTGGCGGCGGGGACGTTCTGCGTGGCGCTGCAGAACGCGAACCCGGCGGCGCTGCAGGCCGGGCTGAACTGGGCGTGCGGGCCGGGCCACGCCGACTGCTCGGATATCCAGCCCGGCGGGCCCTGCTACCAGCAGAACAACCTGGCAGCGCTCGCCTCCTACGCCTACAACGACTACTACCAGAAGATGTCCAGCACCGGCGCCACCTGCTCCTTCAACGGCACCGCCACCACCACCACCAACGATCCCAGTAAGCAATTCAGCAACTCATCATATACATTTTTTTTCTACTGATAGAGATCAAGCATTGTTCGTGTGACCACTAATTAATGCCTTTCTTGTCACTGATTCACTTCAGGTTCAGGATCTTGCGTTTTCGCGGGAAGGTGAGCACAGTTTTCAAACTCTGCAATTGGCAACGCTTTCTAGACTGCCAAAGTGACAATCTGACATGACTTTGTTTTCGTGTCACGCGTTGCAGCTCCACGGCGGGAGGCTCCAACTCGAGCACGCCGGTAGGCGCGAGCCCGCCGACCAGCCTGACCCCTCCGACGGGCTTCACGCCTCCGGTCGGCTCCAGCCCCCCGTCGTCGGACTTCAGTCCCCCGACGGGCTTCACCCCTCCGTCCGGCTTCAGCCCCGCCGGGCGGCGGCGGCTTCGGGCCCCCGGCCGGCGGTTTCGGCACCCCGCCGTCTGGGTTCGGCCCACCGGGCTTCTACAACGGCACCGGGTCGTTCGGGCCCAGCGGCACGCTCAACCCTTACGGCGCGGCCCCATGGCGCCATGGCCGGCGGCGCCGGCTTGACTGCTCTGTCCGCCGTCGCCGTTGCTGTTCTTCTCGTGTCCATGGATGCTAGTGTGAATTATCGATGCAGATATCTGGATTAGCTCTAGAGACTAGAGAGATCTTGTCGCTGGTAGTGATTATACCAGGGATTATTAGTCACGTCTTATGTTGTTGTTCAGCATTGAGGAGTTATTTGTCATCTCGATGGTCAGGTCAGGTCCGATCTGTGTATTTAGGCGTCGTGTATATGGAGAGGATATGTGTATCAGTATGCGCTGAGAGTTGTGAGAGACAGAGAGTCATGAACTGATGGTACAATGCTCTCTTTTTATTCGATACAAAAAGATTCTTACATGTTCTGAATCAGAAATGTGCTAAGCTGTAATGTAAAGCATCGTTATTCTGGCTCTCGGCTTTTGCTCTGCGCGTGACGGTCCAAAAATGTTCAAACCCTGTGTCCAGCAACATGATCTCCACGGCGATCTTCGGCAGCGGCGGCATTGTTGAAACTGAGCCACTTCTTGGACCTGCACACCCTCATGGCGCCGTGCAAGCCGACGCCGAGCGCCGTGAGGGCGCCGGCGAGCGCGAACACCCGCCACCCGGCCACGGCGCACACGTACACAAGGAACGCGGACGGCACGGCGCACATCGCCGCCAGCGCGGGGAGCCGGAGCGGCACGCGGTAGGGCCGCTCGAGCTCCGGCCGGCGGGCGCGGAGCCAGAGGAAGGCGGCGAACTCGAGGAGCGTGCCGAGGCTGTAGAGGAAGTTTGCGGTGGCCACGACGTCGTCGAAGGCGAGGAAGGAGACGGCGAGCGTGACGGCGGAGGAGGCGGCGATGGCTACCCACGGGGTGCCGCCGAAGCGGGCGGCGCGGCGGGAGAAGGCGGACGGGAGCAGGCCCAGGTCCGCCATGCCCAGAAGCTGGTACGACCCGCTGCTCAGCTGGGCCTCGAACATGCCGATCGACGACAGCACCGCGCCGGCATCGATCAAGTACTTGAGCCATGGGCCTCCGATGATGCCTGAAAACAGAGACGACGAACTCCGTTTACTCACTGTTTTATTTGTTCTAAAAAAACTCACTATTTTATTTTGTCCCTGCAATGTCACAATCAAACTATTTGCCCGGGCCAATTTGCAAGGTCAAGTTATCAATCCCAATCATGTCATCGTTATCTCTATCTGTTGCTTTATCCCATTCCGCAGCCGTGCACACGTACCTGCAGCATCGGCCAGGTAGCCGTTCACCCAGGCCTCCGGCGGCGCGTCCGTGGCGCCGGTGGCCGCCATGAGCGGCAGCAGGTAGCTCGCGGCGATGAGCACCACCGCCACCGCCAGCGCCCGTGGGAACGTCCGCTCCGGCCGCTCCACCTCGCCGGCCATCGTGCTCGCGCTGTCCCAGTAGTTAAGATTCCAGAACAGCGTGTTCAGGAACAGCCTCCAGTCCTTCCTCCCGCTCACCGGCGCCGCCCACCGCCGCGGCCGCACCTTGGGCACCGCCATCGTGGTCATGAGCACGAACGGAGCCAGAGACACGAAGCCCAGCGCCACGGCGCCCCACCCGACGACGCTCAGCCCCGTGAAGTTCACCAGCGACAGCGCCACCGTCATGCCGGCCACCGTGGCCGTGCGCGCCCGGCTGCCGGGGACGACGGCCTGCCCGAGGTAGTCGGCGACGAGGGCAGGGTACGCGGCGATGTTGACGACGCAGCTGAAGTACTTCCAGGTTCCCAGGAGCGAGCCGGCGAGCGGGCCGAATGCGCGGTCGGCCCACAGGACGAAGCCGCCGTTGCCCGGGAGCGCGGCGGCGAGCTCGGCGGTGACGAGCGACTCCGGGACGCCCCACGCGAAGGGGAAGACGAGGAAGCCCAGGAGGGTGAAGAGTGGCCCCGCCGCCTTGACCGCGCGCTCGGCGCCGTACGGCCCGCCGGCGACCTCGAAGTAGATGAGGAAGACGAGCGGGAGGAGCGTCAGCTTGCCGCTCCCGCCGTGGTGGTGGTGACCGGCCACCGCGCCGCCGCCTGCTGCTTGCACGGTCGTCGTCGTCGTGCCATCTTCTTCTTGCTGTTGTTGACGTTGCAGCAGCGGCTCGATTGTTTGGTGCATCATCTTGCCGCTCGTGCATTATGCGTATGTACATGTATATATAAAAATAATAAAAACAATGAAAGGGGAATGGTAACCAACAGACGTCGACAGCTTCAAAAATTTCGTATACTCTTTTGATCGGCCACTGATTTTATGCACGCACTACAGCGTATCCCCTCGTTTACCGAGTGACTGACGCACTCGACAAATAGACAAAAACACTTGCAAAGACTTCGTCGAGTGTGACACTTGGCAAAGGGCACACGGCGATAGCCGACTCAGTGAGGGGCTCTTTGCCGAGTGTTTTTCACGTGGCACTCGACAAAGACCTTGTTTGCCGAGTGTAAAAAAAAAAGCACTCGGCCAACACTCACACACATGGCAAATATAGGATTTCTCGTAGCGACGGTTACTAGTTTCTCTGTCAATCCCATGCATAACGTTTGCTCTTCTTCAGTCGGTTGTTTTAGTACTAACCTGCGTGGAAATGGAACTAACATTTTTGACTGTGCTAGAAATAGTGAGACAACAATAGATACTGGCATGTCATATGTCATATGTGGTAGGGCAGCGGTCCCCGCGCACCTCCGTGGAGCACTGCCCAGCATGCAAGGCTTGCGTCAAGCTGGTGGTCCCAGAGCTGCTCCGTGTACACACCACACGCAAGCGCTCGCGCAGCAAACCGCACGCAGGTACAAGCGCACAAGCCTCGTGGGCCGGCCCATGTGCCAATGGAGACTCCTTTTTTTTTCCTTTTCTTTGCTGCTGTTTATTTTTCTTCCGCTTTTCATTTTTATTCCTCCTGTTATTTTTTCTTTCGCTTGTTTATTCTTTTACTTATTCTTTCCCGATTGATTCTTATTTATTTTTTATTTAAAGATAATTTGAGTAGCATAATTTGTTCCATATATGTATGCCTTTTCCATTAATCATATAATTTATTCTGTTAGTCATATAATTTGTTCCAAGAGTCATGTAATTTGTTCCAAGTGTATATTTTTATATTCCATCAGATTACACAAATTATTTTTTATATGCATTTTTGTTCCTCGTATATAATATTCTGTTTCACTTTAATTTGCTTCTGTCTCATACTTCCCTGAGTTTAGATGATTTGTTCCACGTGTTAAAATTTATGTTCCTTCTCTATAATATTTTTGTTCCGCAATGTTAGATGAATTTTTCTCTCTTTTTTTAAAAAAGGATGTAATATTATTTTAATTTCTCTAGTTTTAAAAACCTCATTATAATAAAGATAGTTGTGCAATCGGATGTGATTTATGATATACTCTTTTTTCTTCAAAACCCCATTCGTGAGGGCCGCAATCGTCAGCGAGCGAGCTGGAGTGCGTGACCCGTGCACTGTTTGACCGCGTGGGGTGCATTGGGGGCTGTGCGGCGAGCTGCGCGCACCGCACATGCGGTGGCGAGTCACGCCCGCTAGACTCGCCACAATGGACACTGCTGACCTCGCCCTAGAAATAACAACCTTATCCGTAGAGCGAAACGTACTGATGTTCAATGCCGCACGGATTCTTCTCACACTGCTTTCTGTCTGGTAATGCCCTAGATTTTGCTATTATGCTCTGATTGCATCATTCTGTCTCGATCTCCCTCTCAAATCATTAGTTTACAAATTAACTGTGACGTACACATTAGCCTCCGAAAAAGGAGTCTTTCACTCCTATGCCATTAAAAAAGTTGCCCCTTAGCTGTGTGCCACAAAAAAGTTTGGAGACACTTGTGTGCCATGAGCTCAACTTTTTTTACCTATGTGCCATTCCGTCCAGAGCGCCCGCCGCGGCCGGCGGGCCGAGCTCCGACCGCCCGCAGCGACCGGCGGGGCCGAGCTCCAGGTGCCCGAGTGGCCGGCGGGGACGAGCTTCGGCCGCCTGCCATGGCGGAGCCGAGCTCCGGCTGTCCGCAGCGGCCGCGGGGCCGAGCTCCAGGCGCCGAGCAGCCGGCGGGGACGAGCCCCAGGCCAGGCAGGCGCGGGGCCAGGCCGGCGCACGGTCAGCCCGCAGCGCGGGGGTGGAGGGCGGGTGGGAGATGGAGGGAGGAGGGAGATTGGCATGGGGAAGAAGAGGGAGGAAGGTTAGGGATGACAGATGGGTCCCGCATCATAGAAGGACAAAACAGTCTATTCCCACCTCCTTTGGTCTCTGTTGCTCCTCCATCCGTCCAAAGTGGCACACGGGTAAACCAAAGTTAGGCTCATGACACACAGGTGTCTCCAAACTTTTTGTGGCACACAGGTAAGGGGCAACTTTCTTAATGGCATAGGGGTAAAAGTCTCCCGAAAAAATGATTTGATTTGTTTCGAGACGATTGAAAATATCGAGATTAAGTTATCTCCTTGCACCTAACTCAACAAAAAACATTCTAGAGATAGTGAGGTAACAATAGCTACTGACCTACTGTCATGTCATATAGAAATGGTAGTGTAGATGAAAATTCAGGTGTTGAACTCCTCTGAAATATCCAATTTTCCACAACACTTCAGTTGTTGATCAGAAAGAAAAGAGAGGGCCAGGACGACATACGACTATACAAGACGAACCAGATGTGGTACCACTCAGCTGAGTTATAGATGAATAAATGCAAAGAACATTCCATGAGACATCAACGAATTGAACTTTAGCAACTTTATTAGACAGCTACAACCTAGCAACCATAGAAAGCGACGTGGCAGATATCAGGATTGCCAAGGTGATTTTTTGTTTTGTTAGCACTAGCAGAATGCCAGTGCGTTGCTACGGTAAAATACTAATGACACATTTGGTGTGTCAGATGGACTGATCCACGATCATCCGATCTAGAGTCTGACCCTGACTGCAGTGTTTAATTTCGTTTATATAATGGAATTTATCGATCCATCGTTAAGTGGTCCTTCCCTTTTGTAGTTAATGGAATTTATATAATGCTTAATCAGCATATTGCCTTGTTCTCAATAACTCATTTCAACTTTCTCTTATTTAAGAACAACATAATGTTAAAGAGAAAATGGTACAGTTAAATTGCGACGGCCGTTAGTAGTTTAGGGCACACGGCAACGCCTTTGCCGTGTGCCCGATAATAGACACACGGCAAAAGGCCCGTTTGACGTCTAAACTTTGCCGTGTGCCCTTTGTCGTGTGTTACACATGGCAAAGGCTTTTCCGTGTGTATTTCGGTCTTTGCCGTGTGTAACGGGCACACGACAAAGCCCAGGGATCCGGTAGTAAATGTGATCACATCGCTAAATTTGAATCTTGGATCCGAGTCAGTAAAAACTAAATATCACACGTAGTCCGGCCAGGCCAAGCAAACACCATGAGCATAGCATGCATAGTTACTTTCATATCGCTGGGAGTATTCCTGGCCTTAGAGGCCATCCACGCGGCGCCCCTCTTTTTTTTTCCTTTTTTGCGTGACGCCTCCTTTCTTTTTTTTCCTGCGGGGCACGACGTGTTGACGAGACACGTGTCTTTGGGGCCTGCCTACATATGTTGTTTGCAGTCATCTATCTACATATCCATTTTTTACTGCGAGAATCAGCAGCCATCCAGAGAGCACCCAGCGATGCCGCATGCCACATGGTTCTGGCCAGCTAATCGGACTGTCCGTGCCAGTCACCACCCATCACTCACCACGTGTTACTTTTTTCTATTGGCAAATGAAATTGTGGCGCCTCTCACGTGGCTGCTTAGAGCACGGGCGTGTAGGCAATATGTTTGTCCACATCACATATAGCCAATTAATAGTTCATTCATGCGATAGATATAAATAAAATTATCAATACTTGGTCCAACTTAGGCCCGTTTGGTTCCGGCAGACTAAAGTTTAGTCTCATCACATCGAATGTTTCGTTACTAATTAGGAGTATTAAATATAGATTAATTACAAAACTAACTGCACAGATGGAGACTAATTTGTGAGACGAATTTATTAAGCCTAATTAGGTCGATGAATTTAATAAGCCTAACTAGGTCGTGATTTGATAACGCGATGCTACAGTGAACAAAGTATTAAACTTCGATTAATTACAAAACCAACTGCACAGATGGAGTCTAATTTGCGAGATGAATTTATTAAGCCTAATTAGGTCGTGATTTGGTAACGCGATGCTACAGTAAACATAATTAGGCTTCATAAATTCGTCTCGAGAATTAGCCTCCATTTCTATAGTTAACTTTTTTTATTATTTAGTATTTAGTTCTTCTAAGTAGTATCTGAAGATTTGATAGGACAACTACTAAACTTTAGTCCATGTAACCAAATGTCTCCTTACTCTCTTATAGCATAAGTTTTTGATAATGTATGCATACGTTAGCTGTGCCAGCGACCTACTTTTCTTTTGTTGCCAACTCATCACAAATCTGACGTGACAGCTCTTGCAATCCGGTTACATTCTTTTCGTATACTTGTCATCCTTGCCTTTATTGAAATCGAGAACATGACACAAACATCGCACTCCTCACCCAATTTCTTGCATGACGTGTCAGCTCGCCTCTCCTAGCCATAATTTGTAACCGGCACGGCGTTAGCGCGCCATCATTTCTAGTGTATTAGTATGTGTGGGCCAATTTCTCATTATAAGCACTGCGTGATCAGTTTGCACCGGCGTTGCTCAGCATGTAATACATTTCTAATTGTGTAACTTTTCTACTCAACACGATAAAAAGAATTTGGGAACAATATAGCTAGCTACAAATTAAAAAATACTTTATATATGTACGCATATAGTTTTTTTTACCATATATTGGAAACAGCTAGTCACAGCTAGCTATATGTACAAGTTAATCTTTGAAACAACCGTTTAGATTGTAGGTAAGAATAGCTAGCCACAAGTTAAAAAAATACTTGATGTATGCACGTATATAGTTTTTTACCATTGGAAACAGCTAGTCATAGCTAGCTATATATACAAGTTAATTTTTGGAACAACTGTTTAGATTGTACATAAGAATAATTTTTGCATATAAATTACAAGGGAACCATAAATAACTTAAATGGTTCTATGCTATCGACGGGAGATACATGGTCGTGGGATCTAATCCCAGCTTTTCAACATTTTCTTTCCTGCAGTTGTCCTCTTTTTTTTTTCCGCTCCCAGAACGCCTGGCTTTGTGCGGTTCAGAGCGAGTTATTTTCTCGGGTTTCCACCGGTTTAACGAATAAACATCCGGTTTTGCTTGGTTTACATCCGATTTTTTACCGAGTCCTATAAGATTTCGGATGACGTACCAGTTTTTTTTGACAGAAGCAATCCTTAGGTATTTAGGTAAAGATAAAGATTACTCGATTCGTAGCCCGCATATACGTGGGTTGATATGTCAAATTGTGGGTACAGCTTTTTTCGTGACTACACAACTCGTGTATATGTGGGCTAATAGAGTGTTTTTTTCCAGCTTGGAGAGTGATGAGTTGATCCAAGCCGATTACATAACTCAAGTCAATACGTAGCCCACACATACATGACTGAAACAAATTATATAAAAAAAACACTCGCATGCTGTTTTTTCTATTTGTTTGGCCAGTAGATGCCTGTGAAGAAAAATTAGGCGACTAGCAAGACAGATTCAGTCGATTTTTATCAGAAAGACGAACCTGAAACAACCTAAAAATGGCTCAGGGCAACAACACTGAAACACACACGGCGCCTCACCTGCACTGATCCGATGAAACGGGTGCTCTGCTCTGCTCACCTGATGGCTTCCGGCACTGCAGCCACAAAGTCGCTGCACCAAAGTGTGTGTTCCCAAGAGCCGGCCGCGGTTTGCACCCAGATGAACAGAGATGCAGCCCAATGGCTTGAGCACAGATATAGAATTCTAAACGGGCCGTCTGGCACTAACCCGGCCCTAGCCCGAAGTGGCCCGGCCCAACGTGGCCCGATGGCCTTTTTGTGCCGGGGCGGGTCATGCTGCCGTGCCGACCTGGCGGCCCAGGCCTGACACGACGACCTCATCTCCGGGCCGGTCCGACATGGCGGCACGGTTGGTCCATCGGGCCTGGCCGGCCCGAAGCTGGCGGAGGAGGATGGCAGCGGCGGGGTGGGGGGGGGGGGGGGGAGGGCGGGGGATGAAGCTCCCTACGACGAATCTCGGCCTGGAGAGATCCTGGCTGGCGCGCAGATCTTGGCGGGGCGGCGACCTGGTGCTTGTCGAGGTGATCCAGGGCGGCGGCGCGGCTCGTCGAAGCACTCCAGGACGGCGGCGGCCCTGCGGCCGCACCCACGAGTGTGAAAGGCGGCACATCTCCCGGCCGGCACCCCGAAGGAGGGAGAGAGGGTGGCGGGCGATGCAGCTCGCGACTGAACATTGAGGTTGAGGGAGTGTCGGGTATGGAATCCCAGGTACCCGTAAGGAAGGAAGAAGTATGTAACTTTACTAGAGTTAGGACTCTACTCTGTAATCCTACTAGGACTAGGACTTTGTAAACCGACTAGTTCCCCATCCCCTGGGATATATAAAGGAGGACAGGGGTATCTAGATCGGACACCTCAACTTAGATTGAGACATCTCTCCTCATCGAGGATCAACTTAGAGATTCATAGAATCCACACCCTCATTGAGGACCATAACATCTCGTCTCCAGTTAGACGAGACCCTTGTACTCATATTTACACTACGTAATATAAGATCATTAAATACGTAATATAAGATCAACAACATGACGTAGGGTATTACGCCTAGTTGGCGGCCTGAACCTGTATAAATCTCATGTCACGTAACCATCGAGTTCCTGATTTTACGAACACTCCACCAAAACTCTACTACCTAGGGATACCCCTCGGTGGGATCGCCGGTAAAACACCGACATCTGGCGCGCCAGGTAGGGGTACGACTGGCCTAAGAGCAGTCCTTTCCTCAGGATTTTCAAGTGCTTGTTTCAAAAAATATTAAACAAGTCTAGGAGGAAAATACTCGGAGAATCTGAGGTTTTCGAGTACTTCTTTGCAATATAAGAAGTTCAAAGCGAGAAACACAACTCAAAGAGGCACGATTAGCCTATGACACCATTGATGTCTGATGTTTCCGAGTACTGTTTTGGAATATAAGCAGTCCAAGCGAGAAACATACCGGGGTCTTCGAGTACTTGTTTTGCAAGACGAACAAGTTCAAGCGAGAGATGTTGCCCGAAGAGGTATACTGGCCTTACAACAGTTCATTTCAGTTGTTCTCCGGAGTCTTCGAGTATTTGCAAAGAGACGCTCGAAAGAGGATTACAACCATGGAATAGTTGATTTCATTTTATTATCCGAGGTTTCCGAGTACTATCTTGCGATACAAGAAGTACAAGTGAGAAACGCAACTCGAAGAGGCACGATTAGCCTATGACACCATTGGTGTTTAAGCCTACCAAACAACTTGGATTTCTCCAGCTACTCGATTACAAGTTCCTTCACAGCTTTCGGGGGCTGCATTCATTTTCCAGGTTGTTTCTACTCTAAGTCTTTCATACAGTTATGTTTATAATAACAACTCGTAAAGACTTCAGAGAATAAACTTTGCATTAACAGAATATAAGATTGTATTTACAACTTATACATTATTTTTGCACCGCCGCATTAACTAAGGTCTAGCCTAGCTACGACCTTCTCTGCTGTTTACTTCATGCCCTTCAGGTACTTATCAAATTTGGATGATAGCAAGTACTCAGGAGCAGCAGGATTAATGGAATATGTTGCAGCATTGGCAATAATGCTCCAAGCCACGCAGCATCTCAGCCAGCTCCTATGCTCGGGGTCTGGACACTAGTCACAACTTGGTTCCCCATGTGGCTTACCTAGTTGACTTATCTTCGACGTCTTCAAGTCGCCAAATACCAATGGTGGGTAAAAACCACATTGGCACATGAGTCCCAATTCTGGGGGAGATCGCAGCCAACGAGTCAACCACGACCTCCTCTGTCTCTGCCACTTCACCAACGACGGCTAATCGACTACTTACCGTTCGACACATCTCCGACTGGCTTCTATGCTCGGGGGCTGGTGCATGAAGACTACTCGATTAACAAAGCTTTGGAGAATGCTATAAGCGACATCCACAATTGTCAATTTTTCAAGACGAAGGATGAAGACTCAAGATTTTTTAGGACCTTCAGCTTGAGTCATTGACTCAACCTAAAGCTCGGGGGCTACTTCATATGAAGTGCGATTTTAAATCGCACTCCAAAAATCAAGAACATCACAGGGCTTGAGCACCTCACAACCTCATCTTCAAAACGAAGCTTACAGACCAAGGAAGTACTCGGAGATCTTCAAGGAAGCTCTGGAAGTACTCGAAGCAAAGGGTCAAGCACTCTCAAGACAAGAAGAACTCGGCTATGAAGCGCTCGGGGGTTTGTCGGGTATGGAACCCCAGGTACCCGTAAGGAAGGAAGAAGCCTGTAACTCTATTAGAGCTAGGACTCTACTCTGTAATCCTACTAGGACTAGTACTTTGTAAGCCGACTAGTTCCCCGCCCCCTGGGATATATAAAGGAGGGTAGGGGTACCTAGATCGGACACCTCAACTTAGATTGAGACCTCTCACCTCATCGAGGATCAACTTAGAGATTCATAGAATCCACACCCTCATTGAGGACCATAACATCTCGTCTCACGTTAGACGAGAACCTTGTACTCATATTTACACTACGTAATACAAGATCAGCAACAGGACGTAGGGTATTACGCCTAGTTGGCGGCCCGAACCTGTATAAATCTCGTGTCACGTAACCATCGAGTTCCTGATTCTACGAACATTACACCAAAACTCTACTACCTAGAGATATCTCTCGGTGGGATTGCGGGTAAAACACCGACATGAAGAGCCGGAGAGGGCGGCTGAGGGAGGGGGGCGTCAGAGTCTCAGAGCAAGCGGGCCGAGGGAGAGTGGGCGTCGGAGCAAACGCGGTGAACGACTGGGACAGGGAGGAGGAGAAGTGAGGGGATGGACGGGATTAGGGTTTTGCTTGGGTTTATATACGAATGAATGTATTTGCAGGCCGGGGCACCATCATGTTTGATGGCGGACCGCCATCGGGCCGGCCCAATCATGTCTTGGCTCGGGCTAGGCCTGCCTGCTAGGGTGGCGGCCCAAGCACTAAAGGATAATCGGGCCGGCCTGGCCATAGACACTATCGATCGGGCCTCGAGACGTGCCAGTGCCGTGCTTCTTAGGGGGTGATTGGTTCCCTGCATATAGGTCATCAGGCTCTCTAGATGCAACGTGTTCTTGATTGGTTACTTGCAGCAAGGACTGGGCTGGCCTGCTCGATGCAAAAAAATGGCGTCCGGCCTGGCTCGGCAGATGCAGAAAATTTGGGCGTTTCCCTGCGGCCAGGCTCGCACGGTGCGTGGCAAGCTCGTGTGGAGAATCGTGCAGAGAGAGAAAACAGTCCGGCCGTGCGGAATGCTAACTTTACCCTCGCCCGGACACAACGAGCTGCATTTTGGGGTTTAGCTATGACCCCAAAATGCTTGACAAACTTGCGGTAGTACCCAGCTAGGCCTAGAAAACTGCGAAGTTCCTTAACATTGACTGGAACAGGCCACTGGGCAATAGCAGAGATCTTGGCCGGGTCGGTACCCACCCCTTCCTCACTGATCACATGTCCCAAGTAGGAGATCTTCCTTTGAGCAAAAGCACATTTGGAGAATTTGATCTTCCAGTGATCCTTTGCTAAGAGCCCAAACATCAATCGAAGATGAGTCACATGCTCTTCATAGCTACGACTGTAGACAAGGATATCGTCGAAGAAGACCAAAACAAATTTGCGAAGATAGGGAGCTAAAGTACCATTCATAGCTGCCTGAAAGGAACCTGGAGCACCAGTCAACCCGAATGCCATCACTCGAAACTCGTAATGACCACAATGCGTTTGGAACGCTGTTTTGTATTCTTCTCCAGGTTTGAGCCTGATCTGATGGAAACCAGCCCTTAAATCCAAACATGAGAACCAACTAGCCTTAGCTAACTCATCCAGGAACTCATCGATGATTGGTACTGGGTACTTGGCTTTGATAGTAATAGCGTTCAGATGCCTATAATCGACACAAAATTGCCAAGACTCGTCCTTCTTCTTAACAAGCAGTACTGAAGAAGAAAAGGGGCTACTGCTCTTCTGGATCAGCCCACTCTTCAACATTTCTGTCACCTGTCGCTCAATTTCATCCTTGAGAGCAGGAGCAAACCAATAGGGACGGACACTAACCAGTACATCACCATCAATAAGTGGTATAGTGTGGTCACAAGCTCGAGGAGGAGGAAGTTCTGTTGGGACATCGAACAGCACGGCGAACTCTTCAATTAGCTGCTGGATTTCTTCTGGAATAAGAGCTTCCACCTTGTCAGACACCGAGATTTCTACAGCACATACTTGTACCACAGTACCTTCAGGCACAGCAGGATGTAAACCATATAATAAGGCAGTAGATCCCTGGTAATGAACAACCATCCACTTCTTCTAACCAATCTAACCCCAATATCATATCATACACAGGTAGTGGAAGGATCTTGAGATCAGAGTGAAAGACATACTTATCCACCATCCAAGCAGCATCAGGGACGTGAGAGTCACACTTCAATTTGGTTCCATTAGCTACTTGAACTGATAGCTGATACACAATAGGCACGACACCTTCCAATCGAGAAGCCAGTTGATCACTAATAAATGTATGTGAACTCCCTGAATCAACAAGAATACGAACGCCTTGGCCTTGAATAGAACCAACCAAGCACATCGTCCGAGGAGCAGGAAATCCTGATATAGCCACCACTGACACGATCATGAATAAGTGATCAGACTGAATATCTGTGTCATGAACATACCCTGCATCATCTTCCACTTGAAATAGCTCCATCATTTGTTGCAATGTATGCAACTGCACTGTGTCGGCACATTTGTGGTCCTTAGACCATTTATCAGCACAAAATTGACAGAGACCCTTTGCTCTTCGATATGCACGCAAAGCTCTCCATCGATCTTCAGCAGTCTTGGCTCTGGCTGCATCCACACCTCTTCTGTCAGACGCTTGTACATCAGAAGGTCGTGGCAGCTTAGACTGCGGAGGAGCAGGTAATGGCAATGGAGCCTTCACAGAGGGACGATGCTGAAATGAATCAGACCGAAGGAACTCCTTTCGATGCACTGGTTCCTTCACCTCCTCCTGTAATTGGGCAAGAACAAAAGCAGTATCCAAGGAAGAAGGACGTTGAAGTAAAACTGGAGACCTGAACTCATATTTTAAACCATCAATAAACTTCATGGTATAATGCAATGGGCCAGGGTTACTTTCATAGACCGACAACTGATCCATTAAAGCAGAAAATTCATCAATATACTCCTTCACCGAAGAAGTCTGCTTAATATGAAACAGCTGACGCACAAGCAACTCATGCTGATCGCGGCCAAATCTATCTAAAACAAGCTTACAGAACTCAGACCAGGAACATGATTTAAGTTGTTTTTCAACGGATGGCAACCACCTAGCTGCAGGATAAGAAAAATGCATAGAGGCTACCTTAATCCAACGATACTGTTCTACATCGTACATGTCAAAATAATCCACACATCGAGAGATCCATAGTTTAGGGTTATCGCCATCGAACAAGGGAAAATTCAACTTAGGCAATCTGCTACGAGAAGAATTCCTAGATGTAGAAGAACCACTATTGGTGATATTCCAACGAGACTGACGAGCATAGGACTGGGCAAGCATGTGATGGGTATCTAGTAACGTACCATTGGCCGGGAAAGGAGCCAGGGTCGTCATGACTCCATGGCCGCCTTCCCGTGAATCAGCATCAACGCGGTGCCCGCTGGGCCGCTCGGCTGTAGATCCGGCAGGAGGGCGCCCGGCAGCCAAGCTTGGAGAATTGAGAATCCCCGCCGCAGACGGCTGCTCCAAGGCCGTGCGCTCGCAGTGCTTGTTGATCTTCTTCACCTCAAAACGGATCTCGTCGATGACGGCTTCATTTTCCATGCGCCAATCATCAAATGTTTCTGCCGCCTTCTCAAGGACGGATACACGACGCTCCTGGGATTCGCGGAGATCCTCAAGCTTGCGACCCCAAACCTCCTCGCGGTCCAAGAGCCGCTTGTCCCACTTGAGATCCTGCTCATCGAAACGCTTGGACAATTCATCTGTGAAGCGCTTGGACATCTCATCCAAAAGGATCTTATGCTCGGGATTCATCGCTCCTTGTCGACGCTGCAATCTCGTAAAGTGGTCGTGGGGCAAGGGCTTCTCCAGATCGGATTCGCGTTGCTAGATCAAGACACAGGAGACTGAGACTCAGGCCACGATTTCTCGCGCTCATCCGACTTAATCTCCGCCACAGCTCAATCTAGAACATGAAACCCCACGAACTCGCAAGATCGGTGTCTCTGATACCAATTGTTAACCGATGGCAGAAGGAATCGAAGGCACGACGGGAAGAAGGGAGCAGAGGAAAAGAGAAGCAGGAGGACGGGAAGACGAACAGGAGTAGATCGGGAACAGAGGACATGGACGAGGAAGGATTACTTAGCAAGTAATGTTGATTGTTACCCACCCCTTTCACCCCTCCACACCAAGTTCTATTAATAGCTATTACATGAGCTCAACCCAGTAGGCCACACGGCTAACACAGCCATTCCCCTGACGCCACTCACACAGCCCATTCAGCAGAAGAGAACTTCTTGTTAGGCTTCCTGGGCCTGGAGCTCACTCGCAGCCCATCTTGTATTGTTTCCTCTGAAGATGTAAATGCCTCTTGCTGCAGATCCTGCCTGGCCCGTCTGAAATTCTATATAGGTGACATGAGCTAACCTTCCGATTAGAAGGCCGCAAATCTGACTGGTTTTACGACCCGGATCAAACCAGTCCGGAGCCGCGCCCGACTGTTTTTTTTTTTGAGAAGCCAATTAACACATTCCTTTGATCCCTGAGAGTGCGGAAATTTTCAAGAGAGATTGTCTGGATGACAATCTGGAGGAGATAACCGAGTGATGGTTAAAAAACACAGTAATGAGCCCAGGTTTCAGGCTTGCACGGGACAGTTTCGGCTTTCAAATGCCTCCCTCAAATGAACCAGGCTCTGAAAACTAATCACTACATCGGAGTGGTGCATATTGTCGCGCCACATCTTTTACCATACAACAAATCCACAGCGGAAGAAGTCGTACTACACCATGAGAAGAAACACTGGATATGAACGCACGCCGATGGCTTTACGTACAGTTACGGCTCACTCGATACTCGGTCATCTCCAGCATACGACGCATCTCCTCCTCGGTGATCTTCGGCGGCGGCGGCGGGGACGACGGCGGTGTTGAACCTGAGCCGCTCGTTGTTCCTGCACAGCCTCATGGCGCCGTGCAGGCCTACGCCGATCGCGAGGAAGGAAGGAGGAGACGGCGAGGGTGACGGCGGCGATGGCGACCCACGGGGTGCGGAAGCGCGCGGGTGGCGCGGCGGGCGAAGACGGCCGGGAGGAGGCCCAGGACCCAGGTCCGCCATGCCCAGCAAACGCGCCGCTGCTCATCTGGGCCTCAAACGTGCCCCGAAGACATCACCGCGCCGGCCTCGGTCCAGTACTTGAGCCATGGGCCTCCGATGGGCGTACCCAGTGCCGTATGCTTCCGCACTATGCGGGGTCTAGGGGCAGGTTGTTTAGCGTACAGCCTTTTCCACACATAAATGTGTAGAGGCTGGGGCTTAAACCCTGGACCTTCCGGTCACAGGCGGTGAAGCTATACCACTGCAGCAAAGGCCATGGGCCTCCGATAATGCCCAAAATTCTCCTATCAATGTCGGACCCACAACTTCCTTCCCTTGGGCCGTGATTTTTTTATGTGGCAAACACTAAAATTGAGGTAAAAATAACCCTAGTTTAACCAAATTCCGGTATTAATAACTGCAATATATGTATCCATAGTAAAATTCCAAGTTAACCAGTAGCAGGCCTTTACCCTGGTCGAGTTATATAATGCACTATATATGCTGCCCACATGAACGGGCGGCATTCTTCGCTTCACTCTCTAGTCTCTAGAATCTAGGCCTCTCATCATCATGAACCAAGAGATCCAATTAACCAAGCAGCTGTCGCAACAAGAAGTGGCGCCAGAAGATGGCGCCACCGTGCAACACCATACATCGCAAGACCAGCAACAACAACCGGATGAGCAAGGCGGTTACGACGACGGTGCCGCCGGCCGCCACCACCGGAGCAAGCTGACGCTCCTCCCGCTCGTCTTCCTCATCTACTTCGAGGTCGCCGGCGGCCCATACGGCGCCGAGCGCGCCGTCCGCGCGGCGGGCTCCTTCTTCACGCTCCTGGGCTTCCTCCTCTTCCCCTTCTTGTGGGGCGTCCCGGAGTCACTCGTCACCGCCGAGCTCGCCGCCGCGCTCCCGGGCAACGGCGGCTTCGTCCGGTGGGCCGACTGCGCCTTCGGCCCGCTCGCCGGCTCGCTTCTCGGCACGTGGAAGTACCTCAGCTGCGTCATCAACGTCGCCGCCTACCCTGCCCTAGTCGCCGACTACCTCGGCCAGGTCATCCCCGCCGTCGCCGGCGCCGGCAACGTCCGCACGGGTACGGTGACCAGCATGACGGTGTTCCTGTCCTTCGTCAACTACACCGGCCTGAGCATCGTCGGGTGGGGCGCGGTGGTGCTGGGCTTCGTGTCCCTGGCGCCGTTCGTGTTCATGACGGCCATGTCGGTGCCCAAGGTGCGGCCGCGGAGGTGGGCGCCGGCGCCGGTGGAGGGGGGCAGGAAGGACTGGCGGTTGTTCCTGAACATGCTGTTCTGGAACCTCAACTACTGGGACAGCGCGAGCACCATGGCCGGCGAGGTCGAGCGGCCGGAGCGGACGTTCCCGCGGGCGCTGGCGGCGGCGGCGGTGCTCATCCCGGCCAGCTACCTGCTGCCGCTCATGGCGGCGACCGGCGCCACGGACGCGCCACCGGAGGCATGGGCGAACGGCTACCTGGCCGATGCTGCAGGTACATATAATACGACGCGCGGCTGCTTGCTACAGCTAAACAGAAAACGACAACTAATATTTCTGGGCTCTTCAACAAGCAGTAGTAGTTGCCATGCCACTCCCAAACTGGTCCAGCCAGATATAGTTTGATTGAGTCATCATTCCGCAGACCAAACTTCCCTGCAGGCATCATCGGGGGCTCGTGGCTCAAGTTCTGGATCGAGGCCGGCGCGGTGCTGTCGTCGATCGGCATATTCGAGGCGCAGCTGAGTAGCGGTGCGTACCAGCTGCTGGGCATGGCGGAGCTGGGCCTCGTCCCGGCCGCCTTCGCCCGCCGCGCCGCCCGCTTCGGCACCCCGTGGGTCGCCATCGCCGCCTCCTCCGCCGTCACGCTGGCCGTCTCCTTCCTGGCCTTCGACGACGTCGTCGCCACCGCCAACTTCCTCTACAGCCTCGGCACGCTGCTCGAGTTCGCCGCCTTCCTCTGGCTCCGCGCCAGGCGGCCAGAGCTCAAGCGGCCTTACCGCGTGCCGCTGCCGCTGCCGGCGCTGGCGGCCATGTGTGCCGTGCCGTCGGCGTTCCTGGTGTACGTGTGCGCGGTGGCCGGGTGGCGCGTGTTCGCGCTCGCCGGCGCGCTCACGGCGCTCGCCGTCGGCTTGCACGGCGCCATGAGGCTGTGCAAGTCCAAGAAGTGGCTCAGGTTCAACAATGCCGCTGCCGGAGATCGCCAAACAGATCATCATGTTGATGTACACACAGTTTGAACTTTTTTTCTGAACCGTTAGAGCAGAGCTGGAGGCCAGAAAAAAACATGATGCTTACAGCCTAGTAGTACATCTCTGGTTTCAGATCGAATATGTAAAAAATCATTGTACATCGAATAAAAAAAAAGAGTAAGCGTTATACCATTACCGTGGTGTAACGAGTTCATGACTGTCATAACTCTCGTGTCTCGTCACAAACTGATACATATCCGATCCATGCATGTACGTACACAGACGCCTAAATAAATACAGACGTTCGACCTGACTTGACACCGACATGCATGCATGACCAATAACACCTCAAATGATGAAAAACATAGGACGTGACTTTTTTTTTTTGATAATGGAATATAGTATTCCGGCTTCAGACATTCTTTTACAAGAATGCATCAGACCACAGAATGTACAAAGGGACACATATTCCAAAAGGATATGTAGCCAGAACATCAGAAGATCTGATGTATCAAAAAAAAGGAAAAAATACAACTGAAATTCTCTAACAAGCTACTCCAGTAATCTCCGCAAACGTCTTGCTTCGTAAAGTCTCCATGAGCCAATGCAACAACGAAGAAGAGAAGCAACTCCATCTGCTGATTGACGCTCTGACCACAAACTCAAGAGCGCAGCACAACCATCCATATCAAAAGGGATAAGCAAGATACCAGTAGCTGTTGAAGAATCCAATTGGGCAACCACAATACACGCACGAAGTACACCACCACTCAAAATCTCTGAAACGACGCCTCCACCGAGGGAACAACGATAGTCGCTGCCGCCGTTGCCCGCTAGGACAAAGTTTTCACCTGGAGACTTAGCGATGGGGTGGGCTCAAGACAAAATATGGTGCCCTCAGGAGGGAAAATGGCACACAAAGGCGTCATCACCATCGAAACCAGATAAGGCCAACATGACTTTCGCCATTGTGCCGGAGCCCACCACAACATCACATCCAAAGGCCGACGAAACGCGTCCCATACCACGCCACCACCGATCATTGGAGGCCAAAGCACCTGAAACCCGCTGTTGACGAATGGGTCCCATACCACACATGATGCACTGCGAGATCCCGAGCACTTGTTGCTGGCACTAAGCACTTGAATGTAATTACCACAAAGCAGCCATCCTCCTCCCAAACGGAGCGCCTTTGAGCAGCAGGAAGACACACGCGTCCGTCGTGTGCAGGAGCACCCGGAACGGTGTGCTACCATGCAGCATCACCGCCGCCACCGGGTGACTGACGACGGCGTCGTTGCCGGTGGCCGTCATGGCGTCCGTGTCCTGGATACGGCCCTGCCGCCCTCGCGCGGAGGAAGGCGCCGCCACCGGGTCCGCGGCAGGCCCTCGCAAGGCCGCCGGAAGGCTCGTCAAGGCAGACGATGAGAGGCCTCGCCGTCACCTTCGACTGCCCCAGTTGGCGTCACAAGGCCGGGCTGCGTCACCCGCGGGTGCCGCCACCGCTGCCGGACCGGCCAACCATGGTCACCGCTGCCGCCGCCGCTGCCGGAATCCCCGCCCCCAAGGAGTTGCCAGGCACAAATTCACGCACAAGATGAGCGGATCCGTCCTTCTTGTGTATGGATCCGGCCCTCCCGCTTGTAGCACGAGCTCCGGCAAGCCATGATTAACAGCTGCCGACCCCAGCAGGAAGGACCATAGGGAGAAGAAGGCCTGGAGCAGGGGACGAAGGAACAAGGAATCGAAAGGAATGGAAGCACGCGCGACGCCGCTTGACGCCGGCGCCGGCCGCCACCGCCGGCGGGCAGCGGCGGCGGCCGCGCTGTGGATCTGGCTGGGCGCTTTTTGGGGCGACGATTTCGCCTCCCGGGCCGCCCGAGGGAGCGACACGGGAGTCCAGGATACCGGTTTGATATAAACTAGTGGGAACCCCCGCGCATAGGACGTGACTAATCCCTGTATAATCACTCTACCGGATCTCTCTCTATCCAGCATCCTGGACCTGCTAATCTAAGCTGGATACTCCCTCCGTTCCAAAATATAAATCATTCTAACTTTCTTTTAGAGTCAAACCAAAATTATAGAGATGACTTTAAAGATTTATGATACAAAATAGCTATACAATGAAAATATATCTTATAAAGAATCTAATAGTACTTATTTATATCATAAATGTTAGTACTTTATTATATAAATTTGGTCAAAGTTGAGAAAGTTTGACACACCAAGAAAATTAAAATAACTTATATTTTGAAACAGAGATAGTATCTGATGATTCACTTAACATCCGTGGACACGATCGAGAAGAACGGAGAAGGCGACGACGGACAGAGCACTAACTACGCGTGCCAGCAGGAATCAAATAAGATTACACGTGGGGGAACATAAGTAGCAGGAATCAATAAGATTATATATATTTTTTTGCGAGAATCAATAAGGTAACTTGCATTGCATGTACAAAGCGCAATGCGTCTAGTTATGCACGACGAAAACACGACTTTGAAGGGTAGCACTTCGAAATTAAGTACCGGTCACGCAAAACTGGTACTAAAACACGTATTTAGTATCAGTTGGTAAAACAGTGCCCAAAGAGCCACTTTAGTACCGGTTGAGGACACTGGTTGATACTAAACGACGTCATTTAGTACTGGCCAGTGTATTGGCCCAGTACTAAATAAAGTGACGCGTCCATTTAGTACCAGCCAATAACACCAGCCGACGCTAGAGGACGTTATTTAGTATCAGCCAGTGTATTGGCCCGGTACTAAATGAGCCTTCATGGGTTACTGAAAAGGAAAACATCTCTCATTCAATCACAATTGATGCACAATAGGTGGGACGGTAAGGAAGCTACGCGTGAGGCCGGAGATCGTGGGTTCGAATCCCCTTATCCCCGCGACCGTGTACATGCATTTACGCGTGAAAAAATCGCGTGACTTGGAGCGCCATTGCACGCGACCGGTAGCAGATGACGTGCTCGTTAGTGCCAGCTAGTACCGGCTGGCCTGACCGGTACTGACATGCTTCTATAACCGCTACTAATAGTCACTTTTCTAGCCGTGAGTGCATGAAGCCATAACGGATAACGCAACTGGATGAAAGTGCAGCGCGTAAAGGGAACTACTTTTACCTCCTTTATTTACAACCTGTGCATTGCACACGATAATCCTGAGCCCCAACGAGCGTCGAACATACAAGGTCGTGTAAAAGTACGTGAATTTGAGTTTTCCTATCTCCAAAACCCTTATCTCCAAAACCAAATGGGTAGGCGCATGGCCTCACTATACACCGGGCGCACTATGACACTAACGCCACAGTGCGATATGAACCGGCTTCTCAGTGCATGTAAAAGTTGCACCAGTTTTCAAGTTAAAGCGATATCTCTGATTCGTGCAGCGTACTAGGTGCTTAACAACTGTAGGGGACAATTATCAGGGAATGGAGCAGAACACATTAGCAAATCCTAAACACTTGGGCCACCGAACGGTTGGATATGTGCGTGGGCACTACCAACACAAAATCCATTACAGTGATCCGAGATCCGTGCATGACGTACTATACCAAACAATAATTGTCTGGTAACCTCCTCGATCGTACTATCGTTAATAACCTCTGCAACTTTTGTATCCACTTACGGGCATATGTATGTGCGCACTGAGGCGGTAGTGGCTGCACCGATCGTTATGGCTACACCAGTTCGTTCTAGGAATAACAATATGATTCACAGGTGCCTATACTTAATTGGTTTTGTACTTTGTACTTAATTTGGTTGTTGTCGTGTGATGTATGCTTATTACTACGTGTCGTGTCAAAAAAATTGTATGCGTCCTTACGTGGACGGCACATTGTCGAACTATCACCGGAAACCGCCCCTTTGTCGTGTGCCTGGGCGGCTGGGCCTTTGCAGTGTGCAGGTCCACAGGCACACGACAAAGGGACCTCTTTGCCGTGCGCCAGCAAGCAGGCTCACGGCAAAGGCCCTGCACACGGCATCAGGGGCCTTTGCCGTGTGCCCTGATGCCCTGCGCACGGCAAAGAATTCACGCACGGCAAAGGAGCCCCTTTGCCGTGCGGCCTGCCAGCTGGCGCATGGCAAAGGTCCACACACGGCAAAGTTAGGCCTTTGCCGTGTGCCTCACGCCTAGGCCCACGGCAAAGGTGACGGCGTGTGACGGTCGTCACCCCTTTGCCGTGTGCTAGCGGTGCGGCACACGGCAAAGGCCTGGCACATGGCCACGTCACGCCTTTGCCGTGTGCCAGGGAACCTGGCCCACGGCAAAGGACGGGCTCACGGCAAAGGGGCCCCTTTGCCGTGTGTTAGATGCCCTTGCCGTGTGCTTGGACCTAGCACACGACAAATAAATATTGTTTTTATCTTTTGGCACCCAAAATTTTTGTGGTGTCAATGTACCTTGCTTGGTATTTCCTGTTAAGATTTGGTGCATTTCACAATTTTTTTTGCTATATTTAGTTATTTTATTTCTTTTCTTGGATTTATCGTTGAAAATAACTTTTGAACTTGTCGAATAATGGAATATAATGGATTCAAAGGGAGCAACACGTTATTGAGTCGAATCTGAGGCCGTATCCAGGAACTGTAATGAAAATTCGAGCGTGTGGTTCATGAAACATGAGTACGCACGTTGGGCCGAATCGTTTTTAAATTTTAGAAAAAAAATCCAAGTCTAAAAATCATAAGATTTGTCCTGGCATCATGATTTCATGTGTATATGATGTGGTAAAAAGTTGAACACGTTTCGCACAAGTTGTCACGTACGCTGCTTACAAATCGAAAAATCTCCGGAGAAGTTTCTAAGAGTTGAGAATGAGTAGTTCATATTGAGAGGCGTAAATGAAGTCGAATTATGTTTTGACTTCAAAAGTTTTTCCATAGACAAAAGGGAACATAAATGTAGTGAGACCAAATTTTCGTACACATTTCATAATTTTATAATTTTTTTGAATTGAACAATATGAACTGATATATATATATATATATATATTATATATATATATATATATATATATATATATATATATATATATATATATATATATATATATATATATATATATATATATATATATATATATATATATATATATATATATATATATATATATATATAGGGAAAATCCTTTCTACACGCGCGTGTAGCTACTCCTACCTACGTATCTCATGATACATGATGTATCTGACCCAACCAAGAGTATGTACATGTAGTATGTGATGATACTAGACCATCCGTGGTGGTATATACGTTAAGTATGTGGGCATACATAGAGTATGTGGACATACTAATTTTTATATATTAGTAATAAGGTACAATCAAAACAAATTAAAAACTAGAGATGCTTTTGAAAATTTTCATGAATATCCCTTTGGATCATCATAGGATTAGTATGCGGACATACTCAAAGTGATAAAATAGTATGTACACATACGTATGGTGGTATTCTGATGGTGAGAGTAGCTACACGCGCTTGTAGATAAAACGCGTCCTATATATATATATATATATATATATATATATATATATATATATATATATACACACATGCATGAAGTAACGTACTTCTTATCATATATTCATCAACCATGTTGTTAATTGACTAAAACAAGCCATGTTGAAAATGTGACAAAGTTATGCAAAGATGAAATAATGGATCAAACTGAATTCAAACGATTTACATGATCTAAATCGAATTTGAATTTCGAACGCATTAAATACTAGTTTTTTTTGGAGTGAAAACCTTAAACATGAATTGTTTAGGACCTTAGGCAAGATAACAAATATTATCAAAGTTTGAATTGCTCAAAAAAATTTAAAAAAATTTGAACTTTGTCGTGTGCCATAGGGCTAGGCACACGGCAAAGGGCCTTTGCCGTGTGCAAACCCTAGAAGCACACGGCAAAGGGCCTTTGCCGTGCACCGAGATCTGGCTCACGGCAAAGGGCCTTTGCCGTGTGCCCAGTTCTGCGGCACACGGCAAAGGGTGGGTCTTTGCCGTGTGCCCCAGATCTGGGCACACGACAAAGGGCTTTACACTTAGTCGTTTGAAGCCACCCTGCGCCACGCACACACACTCCCACATGCCGCCGCCAGCTCTCCTCCCGTGCTCCCCCGCGCGCCGCTGCCACCGCTGCCGTCCTCGCGCGTCGATGCCACCACCGCCGTCCCCGCGCGCCGCTGTTCCTCCCCGCGCACGCCGCCAAGCCCCGCCGCCGTCCCTCCCTGCGCGCCGCCAAGCCCCGCCGCCGTGCTCCCTCCCCGCCGCGCACGCCGGCCGCCGCCGTCCCTCCCCGCGCGCGCCAGCGCCACGCGCGTCCCTCCCCGCGCGCCGGCGGCGGCAGGGCAGCCGCGCGCCGCCGGCCCCTCCCTCGGCCGGCGGATCAAGCGACCGAGCTCCGGTCGGATGAAATGATCCATCAAAACTTCGTTGTCCAACATCGGTTAGACGATACCCTATTCATCTGATCCGTGTACCTTTGTATGGGTCGGATGAAACGACCAACACGGATTTTTGCCCTCCGGTGTTTTGATCATAATTCTTAGCTTGGAGCTCCGCTTTTTGTGATCTTATACTTGTTGGAAAGCTTATGAAATTGCTCACAATATAAGCAGGTGAGTACCATCTCCTCGTGGAAGAAGTTCCGGTCCTCGACCTCCGGCAGCGAGACGCACGAGAACTCGCCGGTGCTCCTGTCGAGAGCGGCCACGTTCCTCCCTTGGCTGAACCAGCACACGGAGCCCGGGTTGAGGTCACTGCAAGGCCCCGCGCGGAGCATGAGGTTGTCGACGCTAATCTTGCGCCAGGATCGCTTGCGGTTCTTGCCCATGGTGAAGATGCCGGCGTCGGAGTCGATGCCCCAAGTGCGGAGCCTGAACACCACCCGGAAGTTCTCCATGCCGATGCCGCCGGACTCGCCGTCGACGAGGTAGGCGTTTTCGATTCTGAATCCCTTGAAATGCTTCATCGGATTGACCCTCTCGTATCGCCTACTCAGGGGCATGCTTGCCTTCCCACCCCCTTAAGGCCTCGTTCGGTTCCTTTGGAACCGTTCCACCCGGATCGGGGTAGATATAGCAAGAAATTTGTAATAGGTATAGTAAGAGACCGGGATTTGTTTCGGATCGTTAACCAATTTGCTCATGATAGGTACAACAAAAGACCCGGATTGGTTCCACACCTCTTGACTAGTGGATTGATTCCCGGTCTTTTGTTGCAGCAATCATGAACAAATTGGTTCACGACCCGGAATAAATCCCGGTCTCTCGTTGTACCTAGCACAAATTTCTTGTTATAGCTATCTAATCCAGGTGGAATAGTTCCTGTAGAACCGAATGAGCCCTAAGTGAGGTCCGCCGGCCGCCGCCACGCATCTGCCGGCCCGCTAGCCGCGTGCTCTCCTTGCTGGAGCCAGAAAATATAGCTAGGTTGTGCCTGCGCCTCAAGCTTGCCGAAGACGGCCTGCCGAATGTCGCGTGCGCCTCCTCGTCACGGGAGCAGGCCCGCCAGCCGTCACGCCAAGAGCTGCACGCTCGGCTCGCGCGAAGCAGGGCTGCTTGCGGCCGTCGCCGCCAGTGCTCGTCGGACGCCGGGATGATGGGCATATGGAAAAAGATAGAGAGAGGGGGGGTGGGGGTGGGGGGGGGGGGGGGGGTGGGCTGAAATCTAGAATTCAATTCTCCAAACACCCCATCCAGAGTTCCAGACTTTGCATACAATTCAGATTCTATGCATTCATCCAAAATCCATTTTGTATCCAAACAGGGCCGAGGATGTTCTCAGCATAAAAATTATCACTGCATGAGTGAAATATCGGCATGTACTTCAATTCTCTCTGCTCAGAGGTATTTAATTAGCTTACATTCACATACACTTGCAAGCCTGAATTTTCCATTGATCCAATCTCTGTATCCATTTTCATCGTAAAACTCTAAATTAACAGATCCAGAATGTCCTCTTTAGGCATTGCTTCATCCGATCTGCACCACTGGCCACCTTGTGCATCGATGGAAACCCCTAAAGATGTGCTTGGAGGGGTTCGATCCATCGGATCACCTCCCTGACCCATCGAATTGACCCCGATGGGCCCCTTTTGGTTCAGAGGCTAGAACCCATCTAACCAAAGGGCCAAGCGGTTCGATCCAACTCCTCCCCACGACAGCTCGCGTTATATTTCCTAAGGCGTCGCCGCCGCCGCGCTCGAGGTCCCAGCAGAGCTTCAGGCGGAGCAAGACCGGGCCGCCGTCGCCGTACGCACAGCGCCGCCGCTGTCCGCCTCACGCGGTGCGCCCCAGGCTCGCCGGCGTGGGCCTCCTGGAGTGCCGCCTCGTGCCGCAAACCGGCGAGACCGCGTCGCGCTGCCCGACGATGGCGCCGGCGAGTTGCGATTCCGATGCGTTTTGTCGCCGTCCGGGAGAACTCGCTGCCGCCGTGAATAGATTGCTTCACGTGGACTAAAAAGTGGTTCGACCCACTAGAACCATTGGTATAACTACGGATCGCGCGGTGCTCCTTGTCTCGTTGAATGGATCAATGGATAGTTTTAGGGTCGCTCCGCGGAGCATCTCCGCCCATCTTTAAAAACCCCAGAGCAGCACATGGTCGGCACAGCCGCATGCCCGTATATGGCAGAAAATGGCCGTCACAACCATGTATGGCCGCACGCCGACACAGCTACGCACCGCCGTAGCACCCTGCAGGCTCCGAAGCCGGCTCGCACCCGTTGGCGAGGCCAGGCATGGGATGTCGCATGCCGCCAGGAAGAGTAGGTGACCGAGCACCCGGTCGACTAGTGCGAGCGGCCACCCGAAGCGACGATCTCGTAGTGGAGTGTAAGATATGGGGAGGCCATGCATACTCACAATTCAAAATTGACTAGCCTGTAAAACAGCTGTCACGCGTTATCATTAGACGCGCAGATGCAGCGGAAACGCGTCGATGTAGACGAACGCGTCGAAATGGAAGTGTCGTGTAGTTGCTCACGTCCATATGGTCCTGCACGTGCGGTTCATCCTAGTGCTCCAGATGCAGCACCTCTGAGATATCCACACATACAAGTATGGAACGCCGTGCGCTGGTGTCACAACACCACGGGCGCACGCGGCTGGGAGAGCACGAGGTCTCGACGTGGAGGGGCGGCTAGGGTTGAGGCAACGGCCAACGGGGGTGCCGCACCCCTGTCCCCTCCCACGGATTTATAGGCCGTTTTAATGGACTGCCATCTAATGGGCTCATTAGTACGCTAATCCCTCATGGATCAATATCCTTTCAAGCCCACTATTGTATCCAATCCAATTGTGTCTTGCGCATATCAACAGTCTCCCTCGTGTAATAGAGACAATCTCATATATAGGCAAGCTCTTCAATATTTCAACTCCTCAAGTGTGTGACCCTTTGGGTTCATCCACACATAGATATGACACGAGTACTCTTACTCGCACAATAGTTGATAGCGGTCTTTAGCAAAACGTGTCAACTTCTTTATGCACGCAAAAATCATATTAGACTAACCCATATACATGTTATTCTCTTCGCCTCACATCTACTATACTTATATAGGAGATCCCCACTACATATTTCTCTCAATCCTCCTTAAGCCACATCATCCTCTTTCCTTGCAACTGGCGTCCAACGAAGGCACAACAATCATTGTGCATTTGTGTGCAGCATCCCTTCCTCTACCACAACGCACCATCCATTCCTCTACCACAACAAATGCATCTAAAAGTCATGCATTTATAGAGAAGAAAACCAACGGGTCATTCTCATCAAGAAGAAAAGAAGAAAACGAACGGGTTACTGCAATCGACTATAAATTCTGCTTCGTTCAGCCATGCCCTGCTCACCAGTGCCGCACGGCATCGCTCGGCCTCCACCGGGCTTCTCCCACCCACCCTGCACCAACGGCGACATGAGTCCTTGCCGTCCGATCCTCGAACACCCCAATATCGACGATCGCGATGCGGTGCGCCCGCTCCCATGGCCGTGCAGTGCGGCGAGCCGACGTCTGCCTCCGGTGACTCTAGGTGGCACTGCAGGTACAGGGGTGCGGCAAGCATGCGTAGGATGTGCCGCAGCCGGGGCGTCAACTACGAGAGGGCTAACAGATGTCGCTTAGGTACCTCTATGGAGGCGACGAGGCTACCGCGGCTTCTACCAAGCCGGCCACGACGGAGCAGAGGCCCCACACAAAGGAGCTCCACTGCAGACGAAGCCTACTCTGGCCTTAGCGGTTGTAGTCGGCTTCCCTGTGGCAAGTGTGGCCAGCCTTCCTGCTGCAGGCGCGGCCATGGCGGAGGCACGGAGCACGTTCCGCTCTCGCCCTGGTCATCCCGCCTGCAATTTGCGCCGGTCGTTGCTGCTGCCTCGTGCTTCAGTGAGCATTCATCCCTGACCTAGAGAAGCCAATAAGAGGAGTCTCGACAGGATGTCCATTGTATACATGATGAGAGAGACCGTGCATAGTTTTTTCAGGTGGAGTCTAGCTTTCGTGTCAATGGCATACTCTAAAATTAGATGTCTTCATGTATTACGTTATTTAATATTTCGAGCTAAAGTCATAAAGAAACAAAATAATATTTCTCCCTCTTTGATCATGTATAATGCTACAAAATCCCGACAAATGCAAGTTAAGAAAAAGGATAAACAAGATATCCACCTCACTGAAGAATTACATGCAATTTTTCATGGAGCCGCTGATTGAAGAGACCCGTGCTTACATCTGGTCCGTGTTGGAAGGCATCAAGCAATGCAGTGAATCTTAGTAACTCTACTTTTAAATTTCACCTTATTTTTTAAAAATACCCGCAACAACGTGCGGGGTATCACCTAGTTTAGCTCCAAGCTAATCCTCTTTTTCTCGATGTTGTGAATCGGGATCCTTTAACAGATGCTGCTAGATGGCAGAGCAGCCCGCTGCTAGATGGAGCAGCTGGCGCCGGCGGACCGTGTCCATTGCTTGTTTCGTCGGAGCGCCGCGTACACAACATTCATCATTCTTTTCTTCTTTTTTTCTTTTACTTTGCCGGCACTTGCGCGCTCATCTCTACCGTAGAAACAGGATCCGGCGGTAGAGAAATAGCCGTGACGTGGCCCAATGAATAGCCTGAGCTTGGCTCAGGTTTCGAAGAAAGAGGTCATGGTAAGATCATTGCTGACTTGTACCAGATGCTGCATATGGGCGGCTGCGCCACAATTTTATCATACACCAAATCTACAGCGGAAGAATTCGTTTAGTACATAACACCATATGGGAAGAACCGCTGGGGATATGCTGTATGTGAATGCATGCCGGGACTCAAACTCGGCCATCTCCGGCAGATGCATCTCCTCCTCCGCGATCTTCTTCGGCTGCGGCGGCCACGACGGCGGTGTTGAACCTGAGCCACTCCTTGTTCCTGCACAGCTTCATGGCGCCGTGCAGGCCCACGCCGAGCGCTGTGAGGGCGCCGGCAAGCGCGAACACCCGCCACTCGGCGACGACGCACACGTACGCCAGGAACGCCGAGGGCACGGCGCACATGGCCGCCAGCGCCGGCAGCGGCAGCGGCACGCGGTAGGGCCGCTTGAGGTCGGGCTGGCTGGCGCGGAGCCAGAGGAAGGCGGCGAACTCAAGGAGCGTGCCGAGGCCGTAGAGGAAGTTGGCGGTGGCCACGACGTCGTCGAAGCTGAGGAAGGAGACGGCGAGCGTGACGGCGGAGGATGCCGCGATGGCGACCCACGGGGTGCGGAAGCGGGTGGCGCGGCGGGCGAAGACGGCCGGGAGGAGGCCCAGGTCCGCCATGCCCAGAAGCTGGAACGACCCGCTGCTCAGCTGGGCCTCGAACATGCCCACGGAAGATAGCACCGCGCCGGCCTCGATCCAGTACTTGAGCCATGGGCCTCCGATAATGCCTGCCAACAAACACGCACAGAATTCTCTTGTTTAGCCAAATACTAGTATTCCTTTAACAGAGCACATCACAGCATTGCGCCGGTCCTAATCAAACAGAGCACATCACAACGCTGCGCCGGTCCTAATCAAAGTCGAATTCTGGCGCCTCTAGTTAAAGCACCTGAATAGCATGAAATAATATAAAATTATATAAAAGTAAATAGGTTGAGACTTCCTCGCTTACCTAGCTAAAGAAAAAAGGTTGCCATCTGAAATTTTCACACTATTGAGAATGATTCCCTCTTACTGTTTTACAAGTTTTTCTCTATAATCACCTTTTTCTCCATCTTTAATCACCTTCATCTTCCTCTCTTTATTCTTCTCTCGGAGATTTTACTAAGGTCAGTCTCAATGCATAGTTTTATTTAACTGTGTCAGTACTCTCATCCCATAAAACTCCCTCCTCTCTACTCGTCACGTCAATAATTTTGACGATGTGGCATAGAATTTAATGCTATAAATAAAACTTTTCATGAAACTTTCGCTGAGACTAGCCTAAGTGGCCTAGCTCACCTGCAACGCACTTCATGGGGCACACTTCTAGCATGTGGGGCCGCTTATTTAAGTTGAATATTCTCCTCGTACTGTCCACATCATGAGAACATTTCACGACAGGTCACTCGACCACGTACTCCACTATTTCGGTACAGCTGTGAGGGAATCTATATAACGTATATAGATGGTACTCACTAACTATTTTTCTTAACACGCAAGCTATCCACTTTATTTAAAAACCCACTACATCAGACGTCACGTTCTTCTATCGATTTTGTGTGACTAATAATATCTATATGTGCAACTTATTAGTCTTTGTAAGTGTCACGCTATAAAATTCACACAGTAGACATACACGGAGGATCAATCATTTAAGAGTCGTCATCTCACAACAAAATGAACATGTTTTTATCTATAATGTTATTTGCAAAAAAATGTTGTCATTCAATCATCTTAGTATTTCTACTTTCAAATTAACTTAAAAATTGTTTAAAAACTCCCGCAGCAACGCGCGGGGTATCACCTAGTGCAAACCAACCGGACCACCCATTTCCCTGCATCCCGTCGATCTGTCGGGGTTACCCAGTGACCCTTGCCCTTATTATCAATTTGTACTTATCTAAAATATTATTGGTTTATGACTTAACTGGGGTAATTCTAACAAAAAAAAAACTTTATGTGGTACTTGCGATGTGGAGTAATTGTAATGAAAGATAACGCAAAGCGTAATTGGAAAGGGAACAAAATTTATTGCTTTTGCCCACAAAGATAAAACAATTAAACATCTTTTTGCGAATATCGCTTTTCCCGTGCAGTGTGGTCGGTGATTCATGCGGCGTTAGTCAGGGTGGATAACGAGCGAGCTCGGCTCGGCGCAGCTCGTTACAGTGACGAGCGAGCTCGGCTCGGCTCGTTAACGAAAGGAGTAGAAATGCCAGCTCGGCTCGGCTCGGCTCGGTCCAGCTCGCGAGCCAGCGCCACCTTCTCCAGCTCTGTTGTCGCCGCATGGGTACCTTCTAGCAATGCGAGCGCCAAAGCGCGAGCAGTCTGACATAAAGATGGCAACGGGGAATTCCCTGTCGGGGAATGGCCCCCCATCCCTGTCCCCGCGGGGAGGAAATTTCCCCGTCCCCGTCCCCGTCAGTGCTCGCGGGGGACGTTTTCCTCCCATCCCCGTCCCCGTGCGGGGATTGATCCCCGTCGGGTCCCCGTCCTCGCGAACTATCCAGGCAATGTCGTTGGAGGAGAGGGGCAAACGTAAATCAATAGTACCATAACACCAGAACACACAAATATTTCTCACATTACCATGTCGATTGCCAAAAAAAAACCCGCTGGTTATCATCTCATAAAATCCAAGGAAAATAGGGAGAAAAAAGAATAGAAGGAAAGACTAGAGAGGCCACCGAATGGGAACTAAAAATTAACTAAATCTCCAGCTTAGCATCTTGACCATCTCTACCTTCCGTTCGCTAACTGCCTCCATTGACTGGTTTCGTTCTTGTTTTGGGATTTGCTAGCGGTGGGGTTCACGCCAGGTGTGCTATGGGCTGGGTTGACCGTGAGAGAGCAGCTGTAAGAGCACGAAGTAGCAGGGGCTGCAGGCGGGAGCGCAACGCACAGGCACAACAATGCGGCAGGGTCGCAAGGGGTGCGGCGGGCGGGGATGCGCAGCCGTGACTCCGTGCGTGTGGATGCGGCTGGCGGCGGGATTCTGGAAGAAGATAAGAAGAATGAGATGAGTAGATAGGGTTAGCTCGCTGGTTTAGGGATGGCAACGGGCACAAACCCGCTGGGTTTTGCCATCCTAAACCCGTGCCCACGAAAAATATTTTAACCCATTAAAAAACCCATGCCCGTGACGGGTTTAAAATTTTGCCCAAACCCATGCCCGTCGGGTTAGCGGGTTTCCACGGGTCACCCGTGGGTTTGCACCTCTATTATACAACTCCATGTCATAACTAATAAGTTTATCGTAACAAGTAATAAATTTGTAGTGTAGGTAAATACATAATGGGCACAAAGTTTATTGTTCACTAAAAAGTTAGTGCTACATGGAATAAAAATTATAAATAACAAGTTTTATATTTAAGTGGTCCTAGTATGACATTAAGTCATCAATCCACCGTATACATGAGTACTATATAGAGTGAGCTAGCAACACCCACAACCGCTACTAATATATTCAAGATTCACTAAAGTAGAAAGTAAAGGAGATACACAAAATACATTATAATTTGTAAAATAAAATAGAAATGTACTAGGTTGGACCGGGTTTAAAAAACCCATGGGTTTACGGGTTCGGGTTATATGTTCCCAAACCCATGCCCGCAAACCCGCTGGGTCTAGCTTTTTGCCCATTAACAAACCCATGGGTACAAATATTAACCCATGCCTATGCCCTAATAGAGTAAAAACCCGTCGGGTTTCGGGTACCCATTGCCATCTTTACGCTGGTTATATACTCTTCTAACTGGGCCGTTCTCATGGGCCGAACTAGGCTTTAGCTGGGTGACAGAAATTGTATTCGCATCTAACCGGGGCTGCGGAGAAACGGGGACGGGGGATAGACAACCATCCCGTCCCCGTCATCTCCGACGGGGACATGTTTTTCCCCATTTGATTCCCCACGGGGATTACATCGCTACCATCCCCGTCCCTTAATAGGTGAATTCCCCGCAGGGAATCGGGGATCGGGTCCCGTTGCCATCCTTAGTCTGACACAGCGGCGGCGAGCCTGAGCTAGCTTCGGTACGGGGAGCAGCTCCTGCGCTGCCTCACCGGACTGCAACCAGGGTTCGCCGGTCGTACTCTTATGCGCCGTCGGGAGATGCCGAGGTAGCTTCGCTCCCCGCTGCCGCGCTCCATCTCCTAGTCGCATTCCCGCACGCTGCCGCGCTCCATCTCCCGCATCACCACATGCCGAGGTCATGCCATCAGGGATTGACCTCCTGCACACCGCCGGCCGCATCGTCGCACACCTGATTCGCCCCACCATGCTTCGCCTCCCACGATTCGGTGTTCGTAGCTCGCACCGCCTCACCTCTCCACTCACTCTCGCTACTGGCTGGCCGTGTTTCTCAAGGGGATCACTGAGCGGTGGCGTGTGTCGAGGTAGGAGGCGACGAGCGAGTGGCTGGTACGGCGAGATAAGGTTGGACTTTCTTTATTCCTTTGGAAGGTACTCCCTCCGTTCCAAAATAGATGTCATTCTCGCTTCCCGAGAAGTCAACGTTTTCAAAATGTCGGCAATTATATTTTAAAATATATAAATATTTATGTTAAGTAATTAGTATCATCGGGAAGATCTTTAAGTCTAGTTTTTTAACAAATTTATTAGAAAATATAAATGTTGCACGTTTTTTCTATAAATTTAGTCAAAATTGAAAAAGTTTGACCGGCACGCTTCCCATAACGTCATCCTTTTTGGAACGGAGGGAGTAGTGGGTACGGTGGCTTTGGAGCTAGATAGAGTGCCTGCAAGTCTGTATCCTCCGGTCTGCAAGTTATGATCTGCTAAGACCGTGCATAGGTAATGTGTGGGGCCCTTCGGCTTGTTAGCTCGCGAGCAGCTAGAGCGAGCTCATTATAAATAACGAGCTAAAATGTCTGCTCGAGCGTGCTCGTTAGTCAACGAGCCGAGCCGAGCAGGCAACGAGCCGAGCGAGCTACCGAGTTATGAGCATTTTGTCCAGCCCGAGGCGTTAGGTTTGTCTCTGCCACGTAGTGTGTTCAATATATTTGGGAGTTGGCTATGGGGTCTTTAAAAAAAAATAAAACCGCTTGTTCTGCTTGGAGCGGCCGCAAAATGTTGGTCATTATGGCTATGCAGAAATAATGTTTTTTCAGAAAAAATATAACTCTATGCTATTGCATGTTATCTACTTGATTATATACTGGTTTCATAGAATTTGGTTGTTGTGGCATAGCTATGTTTGGCGCAGGTGGCTAAGTAATTCTTTAGCCAGGCACATGGGTGTCGGTCTAGTCTATTAATTAATTGTCGGTAGAGTGTCTCGGCTTTCTTTGTTTTCATTAGGTCGTGTGCATTACGTTATGTGGAGATCGAAAGTTGTATCAACTCAATGTAATCATTTTAAAATTTAATAAAACTTTTTTATTAAAAAAATTGACCAAACAAGGGACTACTAAATTTATCCTTGTTGCTTATGAAGTGATTCGCAAAATTTTAAAAGATGTGTCACCTTGTTTGAACCGTCACTTTTTATCGGAGGAAGACCGTATGATGATCACTTTAACCAAGAAGTTGTGTTGGTCCATATAACTACAAGACCAACTTCAACAGCGACATACAACGAGTAGTACTGACATGCACAAAGGAATTGTCTTTGTCCTTAACGACCATACAAGGCATCAGTAAACTATCAATATGGAAGTTCTTTGGTTGCACTTAAAAAGGCAATTTGTACGTACCGGCAGCATCGGCTAGGTAGCCGTTGGCCCACGTCTCCGGCGGCGCGTCCGTGGCGCCGGTGGCCGCCATGAGCGGCAGCAGGTAGCTGGCGGCGATGAGCACCACCGCCACCGCCAGCGCCCGCGGGAACGTCCGCTCCGGCCGCTCGACCTCGCCGGCCATGGTGCTGGCGCTGTCCCAGTAGTTGAGGTTCCAGAACAGCGTGTTGAAGAAGAGCCGCCAGTCCTTCCTCCCGCTCACCGGCGCCGCCCACCGCCGCGGCCGCACCTTGGGCGCCGCGATCCCGGTCATGAGCACGAACGGCGCGAGGGACACGAAGCCCAGCGCCACGGCGCCCCACCCGACGATGCTCAGGCCGGTGTAGTTGACGAAGGACAGCGCCACTGTCATGCTGACCACCGTGCCGGTGCGCGCCCTGCCGGCGCCGGCGACGGCGGGGATGACCTTGCCGAGGTAGTCGGCGACGAGGGTCGGGTACGCGGCGATGTTGATGACGCAGCTGAGGTACTTCCACGTGCCGAGGAGCGAGCCGGCGAGCGGGCCGAAGGCGCGGTCGGCCCACCGGACGAAGCCGCCGTTGCCGGGGAGCGCGGCGGAGAGCTCGGCGGTGACGAGGGATTCCGGGACGCCCCACGCGAAGGGGAAGACGAGGAAGCCCAGGAGGGTGAAGAGTGGGCCCGCCGCGCGGACCGCGCGCTCGGAGCCGTACGGCCCGCCGGCGACTTCGAAGTAGATGAGGAAGATGAGCGGGAGGACCGTGAGTTTGCTCCGGCGGTGGTGGTGGCGACCGGCAGCACCGTGACTGCTTTGCTCAAGTTGTTGTTGCTGCTGCTGCTGGTCTTGTTGCGATGTGTGGTCTTGCACGGTGACACCATCTTCTGGCGGCTGTTCTTGTTGCGACAGCTGCTTGGTTAATTGGATTTCTTGGTTCATGGTGAAGGCCTAGCTAGACTGTATAGAGAGTGTGAAGCAAAGAATATATGCCGCCCGTTCATGTGATGTGAGCATAGTGCATTATGTAACTCGACGAGGTAAAGGCTACTACTGGTTAACTTGGAATATTACTATGTGTACACATATCTATCTATCTACTTGTACTATAACTCTTACACCTCGTACACCGTCCGATCAATTTTATAATGATCGAACGCTTTAGATTAATCTAAAGAGTTCATATTAATTACATCACTAATTTAAAACTATTACACTTTTGAGCCTACACCGTTAGATTTTACGGTGATCAAACACTCTAAATTAATCTGAAGAGTTCATATCGACCACATCTCTAATTTAATAAATTTTTTAAAACATGTGTTTTTGACATATGCCCGTCTGCTAGTGTATGTTGCAGTTAATAATGACAAGCAGTCAAGCACTACACTATCCCACGTACGTTACCGTATATGTCGCGCTGTTAACTTTTCAAGACTGTGATATGAGCTAGCGAGTGTTGTGTTTTTCTCTACCATCCGACTGCGAAGATATTTAAAATATAACAGTTTCAGTTAACTTTTCAAGACTGTGATATGAGCTAGCGAGTGTTGTGTTTTTCTCTACCATCCGACTGCGAAGATATTTAAAATATAACAGTTTCAGTTGAGAGAGAGGCGTCTATTAACCTTGTCTATTCACAAGTTACAACGGTATATTTAACTATACTATATATTCCAGTCACTCTATTTAAAAATATAGATCGTTATGATCTTAATTCTATCCTAAGTCAAACCTTTTTAATTTTGACTAAGTTTATATATAGACAGATACTACCAAATAAGTGTGCTATATATCAACAAATAATAGGTGAATTTCCTCCGCAAAAAAACAAATAAGGTAAATTTAATAAAAACTAATTTAATGTTGTAAATATATTAGTGCATCTGTTTATAAAAATTGGTTAAAGTTAAAAAGTTTGACTTAGGACAAAATTAAAAGAACCTACAGTTTAGGGGAGTATGTGTGTATATAATTAACAACTCAATGTAGCATTGTTTGCAATCGTAATTTTTCTCTCGTAAGGACGGGAGTAAGTAATACGTAGTATCTTAGAGATTATAGTAGACTACTTTGTCATAGGCAGGTTGCCAGGTTCAGAAAAGAAAAAAAAAGGACATTGTAATATGCATGGCACATTTGAAAGTGATTGTAGGGAAGAATAATATAGGAGAGGGGATATCAGTTTTGCCAATTGCACTTGGGAGTATAAAACATTTTTTTAGATAAGGGAATATATGTTAATATTCCATCCGGTGCATCGACCAATGCATGTAGTTGTTCATTATTACAAGTTTAACTAAAAGAACCACGAAATTAAGAAGACGAAATTTTGTAGGTTTAGACTGGAAACAACTCCCTCAAAAAGCATCATGAAAAACAAATCAAGGACCAATTCTATTTCTAAAGCTCCAGCCATGAGTGGTGAAAACTTCCATGGCGGCAGACTCAAGCATCCTGCAACCCATGGAGAATGTAAGGCGATTCTCCTCCTTCTGTAGTAGCGACCAAAATCGAGTCCAGTGCGTCCCCTTAAAGAGTACCTACAAGTATGAAGGCATGATGCCTTTATCAAAAACCACTTCATTTCGAGATAACCAAATTGCCCAGCATATTGCACTTGCCCCTATTAGTATCTGAGACTTAAGTTTCCTATTTACCCTCAGCAACCAGCCATTAAACATATGATCCATACTAGTTGGCGGAGGTAAATTAAAACAAACTTGAACAATTCTCCAGATAAACTTTGCAAAGTGACAATCAAAGAATAAATGCTGGATGATTTCTCTATGTGCACAAAACGAACAAGATATATCACCATGCCATTGTTTTCGTGCTAGATTATCTTTAGTTAATATAATCCCCTTAACTAAGTACCACATGGACACCTTTATTTTTAAATGAATCTTCAACTTCCATACTCTGTTATTATTTGGTAAAGCTTGTGTCAAAGAAAGGGTTTTGTACATAGAATGGACACTAAACACTCTATTTTGGTGTAAACCCAGATAAAATGATCTCTGATCTCTCTGATTAGATAATTGAACATTCATCACCATGGCCACTACTTGATGCCAGGTCTGCAAATTATCGCCCATAAAAGATCACCTAAAGGCTATGTTTAACGGTGTCGTGGATACGCACATGAGCCAAGAGATTGATGGGAGTTTGGGACGTACGTGCGAGATGTCGTCGTCGCGGCATAAGATCGGATCAGCACTCACTGTTTCGTGTTTTTGATAGTTATGTATGTTTCCTAAAATTCTAGCCTAGGTTTGCATGCATTGGCGATGGACTAATATATTAAATTTTTGAGACACACTTATCCTATATGTTGTATGATTATTTTGAGTGTGATTGCACACTGTGCTATATATGATGAAGACTCTACTCCCTCCGTTTCAAATTGTAAGTTATTTTTATATTTTTAAATTTATATTTTTTCATACATATCTACACATAATGTATTTATAGATGCAAAACAAAAAACCTTAAATTAAAAAAACAAAACGACCTGTATATAATTTGGAACTGAGGAGCAGCGCATTAATCTCCACCTACAAAGCATGTGAGTGAGGCCAGAACTACGATCCGAGCACCTGACGCTCGCCCGTCCATTTCCACTGCATTCCTCAGCGGCGCGTGAGGCCATCGAGACCGGCCCATCGCTACGACTACTAGTGGGTACCAGCACTACTATAGTAGCTAGCAACGCAAGTGACGCGCCCCGCCTCCATGGTCGGTGTTGGTTTTATGCGCTAGCTTCCGGCGTGCGTGTTCCTGGATGGTGACGAACGGGGGGCGGGGTGTCCTGTGCCTCCCGTACGACGTACGTCGCCGACGGCGTGCAATCCGTGCGTGAGCAGGCGGCCGCCTCAACTGCAACACTGTTGTGTACCCGCGCGTCGGCGAGAGAGGCGAGCACTAAGTAGGGAAAAGGGGCTTCAGTACCGGTCGGTAAGGCGCGTTTAGTACCGGTTGTGGAACCGGTACTAAACTTTTGAGACTAAAGTGTCTCGTCGTTTAGTACCGGTTTCACAAACCGGGAATAAAGTGACACATCATTTTAGTACCGATTGTAACACTAGCCGGTACTAAAACACCGGGACTAAATGAGTCTCCGAGGCTTTCAATGTTTGAAACCGATATTAAATGGGTCGGTGACCATTTTAGTACCGGATTTTAGACAACCGGGACTAAAAGACAAGGGACCAAAGACCATTTTTCTTGTAGTAGAGGGTGGCTCGCCGCCGTCGTCGGCGCGCACGTGACCGAGCGGCACGCAGGTCTAGCTATATATGGTAATGCTAAGCCCAGTCTTAGTGAGAGTTTCTGTGGGGGATATAGTACCCGGGTACCTCACGAGCGAGCCTGGCAGCCCAGTAAAAGGGAGCGGCCCAGCCCATCGTTCTGGACCTGAAGACGTGCGGGACAAGTCGGCGCACGGAGGAAGGATCTGAAAGGAAAAGTCCTAGTTGGAATAGGAATTATTGTAAAGAAAGAAAGGATTCTTAGAGATATGATCGGATACAAACCGACTTGTAACCCTGCCCCCGATATATAAGGCGGGCAGGGACCCCCTCAAAAACAACTCAAATCATCAGACAACAACTCAACATGCAATACAACACCCCAAAACAGGACGTAGGGTATTACGTCGAGTTGACGGCCCGAACCTGTATAAATCTCCGTGTCTGTCCATCCTAACCATCTTGCTTCCGATCTTTGCGATCTTCCCTGCATTACAAATCACTTCCGTGGGCTACCCCGTGGAAGACTGCCGGAGATAATATCACCGACAGTGGCGCGCCAGGTAGGGGATATCGCCGAGATCAATCTGGTAAGCTCGATGGATCGCGTCAAGATCTTGGACAGCTGCAACCTCCCGGACGTCGACGAAGTCGAGATCCAGTTCGGGGATGTCATTACCGCCGCCTTGGATACCCAAGCGGCAGGAGCTACGGTCGCCACGGAGGTTTCCTCTCTGGCGCCGACTTCGGCCATCACGGCCCAGTCCGGTCCGATCGCATCTGATCGTGCCGGATCTACCCCGCTGAGTCCATCGCAAAGCGCGAGGCCAGACCAGTCGGGAACAGATCTACAATCACTCGGTTCCGATCCGGCTCCTGAGAATCGCGTCGCCGAGTCATCACAGAGCGTAAACGCTCAACCCACACGCGTCCAGAGCCCTGAGGTCATTACTATCCAGACCCCTGGCTTTTGCGCGCTTGTTCAGAAGCAGAAGATGAAGGACATCGTCCAGGAGGATGATTACTTCTCTGGGAGCGACTCCTACAGGTTAGATCTACTGGGACCCTCAATCCTGGACGATCTGCCGGAAGGATACACAGTGTCCGATGCCTCTACAGAGCCGGAACTACTAGGATCACTCGGAGAATTGACTCCGAGTAGTTTGGAGCGTTATACGCCCACATCCGACTTCTCCGAGTCCGAGGAAGACTACCTCGCGCAAGAAGGAGTCCGATCATATTGCTACATGGTGGCGCCAGCAACGCCAACCAATCCTGTCTCAGAAGATGAGGTCACTCCCGCTGAGGAGACGACTGAAGCCAGGAACCAGCGTCGAGGACGCAACGCCAGTCGGGCGACTCGCAGAGCCGCACGACCGCACGGAGCCACCGCGTCAGGATCTGGCACTGCTCGACTCCAGGAGCCTCACTCTGAAGATCATCGTCGCCAACGGGATCAACACGACCGGAGGAGCACCCGGAACCTGATGCGTGACGGCATGTTCGAGTTCAACGGATACGACGTCTACGAGACACCGGTCCAGAACCTCGTTACTATCAACGAGGAAATCAATCGGCTGCCACCTAACACTCCGGGCCTGGAAAAGGTAAGGGCTCTCGTGCAGGCCGCCTCCGTCCAGGTTCACCAGATGCAAGGCAGAACGACCACGGACGCTCCTGAGCCCGGTCCATCTCGACACCGGGCCGGCGGCGGATCGGGTCGTGATGAAGACCTCCGCACCACGATCAACAGAGATCGAGATGCGAGGGACGTCATCACCAACAGCACCGAAGAGCGCCACCGTGAGGAGATCCGACGGCGCGAAGAGTACGATCGGGATCATGGAAATCCCCGTCGTAACCCCAACAGGAGCGGCTACTCGACGGAGTCAGACTACTCTGACCTCTCCGGTAGCCCAAGGCGCGGCAACAATGGCGGTCGCACTCCGCAACGAGGACGAGTGCTTCCACCACCCAGGCGACCGACTCCGCCGAGAGATCGAACTCCACCGCGCAGCAGGACCTACCGACGGGACCGAACTCCACCCAGGACTCGGAACTATCGGAGGACCCGTTCCCCGCCCAGGGACCGGGATCGCAGGAGGGACAGCACACCCCAAAGAGCAGCTGACGGATCGGGTCCGAGCGATTCCCGCCCTAGAGGTCGGATCGGCGGATTCCAGTCGTTCACCGAGCGCTTGAGAAGTGTGACGTGGCCCAGAGGCTTCAAACTGTCGGATATCGACAAGTACGACGGGAAATCTGACCCATCTCAATGGCTTCAGATCTACTACACCGCCGTACAAGCGGCCGGCGGCGACGAGGACGTGATGGCAAACTATCTCCCCATCATGCTCACCAAGGACTGCCGCAACTGGCTGGCAGGACTCCCGCAGGACGCAATTGACAACTGGGAGCAGCTTACCGAACTCTTCATCGGTAACTATCTCGGTACCTGGGAGAGGCCCGGGAGCAAGCGGCTCCTCGGCCAGATCAGGCAGCGCAAGAACGAGACCCTGCACGACTTCGTGCGCATGTTCTCAGAGAAGCGCAACTCCATCACAGACGTCACGGATCAGGAGGTGATGTCAGCTTTCCAACGCGGCATCTCCGACGGGAGACTGATTCATAAGTGGACTCGGAAGCCACCCGCGACTGTCAATGACATGTTCCGGGTCGCTAGCACGTGGGCGGACGCAGAGATCGCGGAAAAGGAACAACTCAGCGAGATCAGGAGTCGCTGGGAAGAAGAGAACAAGACGACTCGCAAGCGCGACCGCCGCGAGGACGAAGACCGACACGACGACCATCGACGCAGTGACAGCCAACCTCGCAAGAAGAAGAGCGAGGGAGATATGGTCGCCGCCCTGGACCGGTCCAGAGGCCGGGTAACTCCAGAGGACTTCCAGCGCATGCTCGATGAGCAATGCCCTTACCACAAGCACAAGCACTCGGCGCGAGAGTGCTACGGGCTCAAGCGAGCCTTCACCGGAGGCAACAGAGGCCCTCCATACAGAAAGAGGAACGATGGTTCCCCGCGAGACGACAGGCGGAACGACGAGCTCGGTGACGACTTCCAGGAAGCCAACCGAGTGGTGCGCATGATCTATGGCGGACCAGAGTTCGAGTCGAAGCGCCAGCAGAAGCTCACCCATCGCCAGGTCATGCACGCGAGGGAGCCACCGGTACCTGAGTACCTCAAGTGGTCGGAAGTTCCGATCACATTCACCCGGGAGGATCACCCAAACTTCATACCGAAGCCCGGGTCCCATGCCTTGGTAGTAGCCCCGACGATTCGCAACGTTCGGCTCACCAAGGTACTAGTCGACGGTGGCAGTGGCCTGAACATCCTTTTTGCTAACACATTGAAGGAGCTCGGCCTGACTACTCTCGACCTGAGTCCCCCCCAATCCGCGTTCTACGGTTTGATACCGGGGAGGGGGCAGAACCACTCGGGCACATCACACTGCCCGTTACCTTCGGAGACCGGAACAATTACCGGACCGAGCACATGCAGTTCACGGTGGCGAACTTTGAAACTGCATACCACGCCATCCTCGGGAGGCCGGCGCTCGCCAAGTTCATGGCGATTCCTCATTACGTCTACTTGCAGGTCAAAATGCCAGGACCTAAAGGCGTAATCACCGTCTTGGGAGACGTCCGAGTCGCATACACATGCGAGCAGGAAACTCTCAACGCGGCAGCCGCCTTGGACATGTCCAAGCGCATGGAACAAGTACTAGCTGCATCACAGGAGGTGGACAAGGACGCCCTAGAGATCCCCACCAAGAAGCCAGCAAGAGAAGCCATCGCGCCAAGCAAGGAGACGGAGCTGAAGAGGATCTCCCTGGACCTGGACGACCCAAAGAAGACGGCCATCATCGGGGCAGAGTTAGACCCTAAATAGGAAGAAGTGCTCGTCAAATTCCTAAGGGAAAACGCCGACATATTCGCGTGGAAACCATCCGATATGCCAGGTGTCCCAAGGGAACTTGCCGAGCACTCCTTGAAGGTCAATCCGACTGCCAAACCGATCAAGCAAAGGCTTCGTCAATTCGCGCAGGACCGCAAGGAGGCGATTAGGGCAGAGATTACAAAGCTGTTAGCGGCCGGGTTTATTCAGGAGGTGTTCCACCCCGACTGGTTAGCTAATCCAGTTCTTGTAAGAAAAAAGAATAATAATGATTTGAGAATGTGCGTTGATTATACAGATCTCAACAAAGCTTGCCCTAAAGACCCCTTCGTTCCCCCCCCCCCCCCCGCATCGATCAAGTCGTTGACTCCACGGCAGGCTCCGCCCTGCTCTGCTTTCTCGATTGTTACTCAGGCTATCACCAGATAGGCCTGAAGCTGGAAGACCAGATAAAGACCGCGTTCATCACGCCGTTTGGTGCTTTTTGTTATAACACAATGGCCTTCGGTCTGAAGAACGCAGGCGCAACCTATCAGAGGACGATTCAAGCATGTCTGGATCAATTGATCCCAGACATAGTAGAAGCCTACATCGACGATATCGTGGTCAAGATCATGAACCCCGAGGACATGATAGGGAACCTGACAAAGGTCTTCGAACGCTTGCGCGTATTCCGGTGGAAGCTCAACCCGGAAAAGTGTGTCTTCGGAGTACCTTCAGGTAAACTACTCGGCTTCATGGTCAGCAACCGCGGGATCGAGGCAAATCGCGAGAAGATCACGGCCATCACCAAGATGCTACCACCAACCTGTCAAAAGGATGTGCAGAAGCTTACTGGATGCATGGCAGCGCTCGGTCGTTTCATATCACGACTCGGCGTTCGCGGATTACCGTTTTTCAAACTGCTCAAGAAGCAGGACAAGTTCGTGTGGGATGACGAGGCGAAGCAATCTTTCCAGGAACTCAAAGATTACCTGCAGAGTCCGCCCATCCTCGTCCCACCTCAACCAAGAGAACAACTCTACCTCTACATCTCTGCTACTCCCCGAGTGGTTAGCACGGTACTAGTGGTCGAGCGTCCTGAGGAAGGACACGCATATGGAGTTCAGCGACCAGTCTACTTCGTCAGCGAGGTCCTGACCGTATCTAAGGTACGCTATCCCCATGTGCAGAAATTGCTCTACGGAGTTCTCATCTCAGCAAGAAAGCTGAAGCACTACTTCGAGGCCCATCCAATCTCGGTTGTGAGCGAAAATCCTTTAGGGGAAATTCTCCATAACCGAGACGCCAGCGGCCGAATCGTCAAGTGGTCAATAGAATTGGCTGCCCACCACATAACCTTTGTTCCACGTACTGCTATCAAGTCTCAGGTCTTGGCCGACTTCGTAGCAGACTGGACAGAAAACCAAGCTCCGGCTGACGACGAGGTAGTTGAGTACTGAGAGATGTACTTTGATGGCTCCCTCCAGATAAAAGGAGGCGGCGCAGGCATACTCCTGATCTCTCCAAGTGGACAGGAATTAAAATACGTCCTTCAAATCATGTTCCCAGTATCCAACAACGCAGCCGAGTACGAAGCAGCCTTGCACGGTCTCCGCATTGCAGTATCTTTGGGTATCAAACGCCTGATGGTACGCGGGGACTCTGCCCTGGTCATAAGCCAGGTAAACAAGGATTGGTCCAGGACCAACGAGAAGATGGACGCATACTGCGAAGAAATCAGGAAGCTGGAAGGGAAATTCTATGGCTTAGAGTTCCATCACGTGGTGCGCGACCATAACAAGGCAGCAGATGAGCTCGCTAAGATGGGGTCCACCCGTGAAGGCGTCCCACCCGGAGTTTTCATACAAGATCTTGTCAAACCATCTATCAAGATAAACTCGGATGGCACTGTCGCGGAGCAACAAGTCGGAGAATCCCCAGAGTCAGCCACATTAGTGGTAGACGAAGCGTTGGACTGGAGGACCCAGATCATCGACTATCTGGACAGCGGCATATTGCCCGCAGAGGTCGCGAAGACAAAGATCTAAACTCGCTCCACGAACAAATTGTGCGGCGCAGCAAAAGCTACGTCATCATCGGAGACAAGCTGTATCGTCGATCTGTAGCTTCCCAAATCCTCCAAAAGTGCGTAAGTCGCGCTGAGGGTATAGAGCTCTTGACAGACATACATAAAGGAATCTGTGGCAATCACGCCGGGGCTAGAACCATTGTTGGTAAAGCTTTCCGGTCTGGTTTCTACTGGCCGACTGCCGTAGCAGACTCAGAAAACATCGTGCGGCGCTGCAAAGGGTGTCAGTATTTTGCAAGGCAAATACACGCACCCGCACAACAGCTGCAAACCATACCAGCGTCTTGGCCCTTCGCTTGTTGGTGCTTGGATATGATTGGTCCATTCAAGAAGGCTCCTGGTGGTTTTGACCATGTCCTTGTAGCTATTGACAAGTTCACCAAGTGGATTGAGGTGAAACCAGTCAGAAAGCACACGACAGCCAAGACCATCGAGTTCTTCACCGACATCACCCACCGCTTCGGAGTCCCAAATCGTATCATCACAGATAATGGTACGAACTTCGTGGCGCAGGAGTTTAAAGACTGGTGCAGCGAGAGGAGCATCAAGCTGTGCCCTGCATCCGTGGCACACCCAAGGGCCAATGGCCAAGTCGAAAGAGCCAATGGCGAAATAATCAAGGCGCTCAGGGCCCGGATATTCAAGCAGCTGAAGCAACATGACGGACGATGGATCAAGGAGTTGCCAGCTGTAGTCTGGGGGCTGCGTACCCAGCCGAGTCGTGCCACGAAGCAAACTCCGTTCTTTTTGGTTTACGGCTCGGAAGCTATCCTACCAACGGATCTCACATACGGCTCCCCCCGAGTGGAGTTCTATGATGAATACGACGCGCAAGTGGCGCGCATTGAAGACCTCGACAGCATCGAGGAAAAGAGATTGGCTGCCCAGATCCAAGCCGCGCGTTACGCTCAGGTCCTGCGACGTTATCACGATCGATCAGTTAAGCAGAGGACCTTTGAAGCAGGCGATTTGGTTCTGAGGAGGAAGCAAGACACCAAGGGCGCGCACAAGCTTGCGTCCTCTTGGGAAGGGCCATATATCATCAAGTCAGTGAGTCGCCCAGGCTCGTATCGCCTCATGACGGAAGACGGCGTAGACATCCCAAATCCATGGAACATCGAGCACTTACAGCGTTTCTACGCCTGAATCAGTTATGTATTATCTTTTTATTTTAGATTTATTTTTTCCGAGTGATTTTGGAGGGTAGTCACCCCCAGTTAAGACTCGGCAGATTTATAATGAGTTATCAATAAAGTTGATTTCATCTTTCATCTATTTCTACTACTCGCATTTCCTCTTTCGCGTCACGCACATAAAGTATGAGTGGAACAAACCTTAAATCGAGAGGGAAAGTACTCGCCAAGTCAAAGCTCTAAACGTACGACAAAGACTCTGCGGCATGAGACTGAGACCAACGAGGCTAATCTACTCCGTAACAGGTCAACCACTCAGAAATTAAGGCCAGCGCAGAAAGAAAGGGAGTTGTAGACCAATAAAAACTTATATACAATAATGACAATTCAAACATTGTTCAAACAGTACTAGTTCAACCAAATACTACAAATATTTTATTTACATTGCAGGGTCACCAGCACCAGACGGGGCCGCTTCATCCGAGTCATCAACAACATCCTTGGACAGGACATTGGCGATGGGCTCGACTTCATGGAGCAGTCTGCCCACGTCGTCTTCGGAGGTGCCGGCAGCATACCCGCGGCCGAGTGGCTCCAGGTTTGACGCCGGGAACAGCGATTTGAGCACCGCCAGGACATGGCCACAGCTGGCCTGGCTGATGGAGCAGAGCTGCCGCCGAAAGTAGCGTGGGAGCGCCCGAACGCGGTCGAGGATGGAAGCCGAAGACGATGACGCCTCCGGCTCGATCTCCTCCGCCACCACTCGGATAGCGTCCTCCAGCGCTATCTTCTCGGTGCGCAGCGCCTCAGCTTCACCTTGCAGCCGGGCCACCTTGGCAGTGAGCTCTGCGAATTGGGATATAATCCGATATCGATAATCTATAGAAAGTTAGATCTGAATAATATATTCACGTCTGACAGAAAAACAAACAAGGAAGAACATACATCTGAGCTCGTGCACGGCCTGGGCCTCGTTGAGCTTAGCCTGCTCTACCTCCCCGCGTAAATCGCGAGTGGTATGCTGGGCTTCCTCCAACTCAGCCTAGCGCTCGACCGCAGCAGCCTCGAGCTCAGCCACTCGGGCCACCAAGGAGTCGGCCTTAGCGACTGCAGAAGTTAATTCTTGAATAACCAATGTTTTAGCCTCGGCATCAGCAGCTAAGTTCTGCAAAAACAAGTCAGATGACAATATGAATCAATATACCACTCGGTATTTGATATCAACAAGATAAGCAGTTCGGGAAGTACCTTGGCTATGTGGCCCATGCGACGATGAAGGGACAGAAACTCCTCCAGAGGAGTCAGGGGAGCACCACCACTCAGGACGCCGACCGCCGCAGAAGCTATCTCGACCGCCGCAGTCTGGGGCTCCTCCACTGCTGCAGTCGGTTCAACCGCAGGAGCATGCTGGGGGCTGCCTTGAGGAACTGGCGGAGGAATCGGCGACGCTGGTACAGGACTCGGCGGTGGCGGGGTTGGCTCCCGCTGCTACTCGGGTAGCGGACCCACAGGCTGATCGCTGAGAAGATCAGCCGAGTGGATCGGCACCTCTGGAGTTTGGATTGTTGGGGCTTCGGTCTCAACCGCCGACTGAGGCGGAGGACCCGAGAAGGGGACCTCAGACGGCGTGCTACAAGATAAAGCATATATGGATCACTAACAAAAAAGCATAAAGGAAATCAAGAGATGATAAGAATACTTACAGAGTAGAAATGCGCATTCTCAGGCGCTTTCCTCTCCGAGTAGGGGAAGGGAGGTCCCTCGGACTTGCAGCACTCAGAGGCATTACTGCAAGGGGAGACTGCTCCGAGCTCGTGATTGGCGGGTGGAGTGACGACTCGGCGATGCCAGCTTCATCTTTCTCCGAGTCAGACGACTCAGAGATAAGGAGTTGCCGGCGGCTGGCACGATCCCAGTGGAGATTTTCCGTTTCTTCAGAGCAGGAGCAGCCTTCCCACCACTCGGAGATTGCACATCGGGGGAAGGAGAGGATGACAGAGTGATATCCGAGTCGCGCAGATCACTCTACTTTCCCCGACTGCTTCTTCAGATCCAACGGCCCTGCGCTGACGAGGTTGATCCACTCCCTTTGGCATCTCAGGCAAAGGAGGGAGGGATACAAAGGCAACTCGACCCTGCAAAAATTGGGTTCAGTTCTGAGATTACACCCAATGGGTGGAATTGAAATAAAAACAAGAACAGACTGACTAAATACCTCAGGGCGTGGATTTCCCAAATTAAACGCTGGAGGACAGTCAGTGGTCCTCAGGGACGTTCCAGGTGCGAAGAATTTGCCAAGCCGAGCGGCGGCTTGGACTTTGTCGACGCGCTCGGGGGCTTCGCGCGTGTTGTCCCCCTCGGCGTAATACTCATACGCCGGGTGAGCCCGCTGCTTGAGCGGCTGAACCCGGCGCAGAACAAAGTTGGCTGCCACACCGACGGCAGACAGCCCATTGTCCTTCAACTGGGAAATAAGACCCAGGAGCTCCCGAACCTGGTCCATTTCACTCTCCTTGGGAAGAGCGGTCCAGGATTGGGAGGGGACAGGACGAGAATCAATTTCTGGAGAGATGGCAGGCGAGTGGTTTCCTACGTAAAACCACTCGGACTGCCACCCCTTATTGGAGGTAAGGAAAGGGATGTCAAAATACTCCCGAGTTCGACCCTCGCGGAGTTGGAGTCCGGCGCCCCCGACTACTTGTGGGCAGTCGGTTCGGGGATAAGGCTTAAGAAGAAAAAGATGAATGAAAAGATTGAAGTGAGGCTCTATCCCAAGATAGGCCTCACAGAGGTTGATGAAGATGGCGATGTGAAGGATGGAGTTGGGAATCTGTTTCTAACATACTTCCTAAGCACACCGTTTAACCTCTCGAAAGGAAACATGTTATGCAGGAACATTGGACCAATTGATTTTATCTGAGCAACAAGGTGAATAAGCAGATTCTCCGACATGTCAAAAAATGTTGGTGAAAAATGCATCTCGAGCCTGTTTATAGTACGGATCAGGTCTTCTTGAAGCTTGTCTAGCGTTGTTGGATCTATGACTTTGTGTGATATAGCATTGAAAAAAGAGCACAACTTTATGAGGGGATCCCTCACCTTCGGTGGTGTGGGGGATATAGTACCCGGGTGCCTCACGAGCAAGCCTGGGAGCCCACCAAAAGGGGGCGGCCCAGCCCACCGTTCTGGACCTGAAGACGTGCGGGACAAGTCGGCGCACGGAGGAAGGATCTGGAAGGAAAAGTCCTAGTTGGAATAGGAATTATTGTAAAAAAGGAAAGGATTCTTAGAGATAGGATCGGATACAAACCGACTTGTAACCCTGCCCCCCGATATATAAGGCGGGCAGGGACCCCCTCCAAAACAACTCAAGCCAACTCGATTAGCGAGATCTGAGCAACTACACCAAATCCAATTCACAATCTACGCAATACAACACCCCAAAACAGGACGTAGGGTATTACGTCGAGTCGACGGCCCGAACCTGTATAAACCCTTGTGTCTGTCCATCCTAACCATCTTGCTTCCGATCTTTGCGATCTTCCCTGCAATACAAATCACTTCCGTAGGCTACCTCGTGGAAAACTGCCGGAGATAATATCACCGACAGGTGGCAGCACACCCCTTAACGCAACAGGGAGAAGTTATGTCATGATAACGTGGCAGTCGTGGGCCTTCATGCAACTCATGTTGAATTTTGACTCCTGTATGTTGACCAGCCTCCTGATGTTGGCCGAGTATCCGGTGGGCACTTTCAACTCATGAAAGAATTTACAGATCTTCTTTTTCTCGTCTTTATTCACTGTCCATGAAGCAACTGGAAGCTTCTTTTTCCCATCAGGCTGTATGATAGGATGTAGTTCAGGCCTGACACCCCATTCTTGTAGGTCTTGACGGACTTCCTGTGAGTCCTTTCCCTTTTTTCATGGCCATTAATGTTCCGATGGTGCTCTCAGTCACATTTTTAGTTAGATGCATGCCATCGAGTGCGTGGCGAATAGTAAGGAATTCCCAATATTGAAGTCTAAAGAATATAGACTTCTTTTTCCATAAAGCGCCTGCTGGTGCGGGTACACTTCCTTTTCCCTTTCCAAATACCACATCAAGTTTGCTGACTATTTTAAAGATCTCGTGTCCATCGCGATAACTCGGAGCCGAGCGCTCCTCGGTTGTCCCATCAAATGATTTCTTGTTCCGCCGATATGGGTGATCTCTGCGAAGGAACCTACGATGGCCCATGTAGACCATCTTCTTGCTATTATTTAACCATCTAGCGTCGGTCTCGTCGACGCAAACCACACAACCATTATAGCCCTTTGTAGCCTGGCCAGATACAGTACCAAGGCCGGGGAGGTCCGTGATTGTTACGAATAACAATGCTTTCAACTTGAAGTGTTCTCTCTTGTACTCATCCCAAACATTGACACCATGATCCCACAAAGTCACAAGATCATCCACCAGTGGCTCCAGGTACACATCGATTTCATTTAATGGCTGCTTTGGCCCTTCGATCAGCAAAGGCATCATAATATACGTCTGCTTCATACAAAGCCAAGGCGGAAGGTTGTGTATGCAAAGAGTGACAGGCCAGGTGCTATGTTTGCTGCTAACCATGTTGAAAGGATTCATACCATCAGTACTCAATCCGAACCTTACGTTCCTTATTTCACTGGCAAATTTCTTCTTGAAATGATAATTGATAGCCCTCCACTGTGAACCGTCAGCCGGATGTCTAAGCTTTCCATCATTCAGACGCTCTTCTTCATGCCAACGCATAAGCTTTGCTGTCTTTGGGTTTGCAAATAAACGCTTCAATCGAGGAATCACGGGAAAGTACCAGACGACTTTGGCGGGTGGTCTTTTATTTCGATCACATGTCATATGTATAGCTGATACAGACTTGCACCTAGAAGCTTCACACACTGGGCATGCATCTAATTCTTTATAGTCACCACGATATAAGATGCAATCATTTGGGCATGCATGTATTTTTTGTACTTCTAGCCCAATCGGACATATCATTTGCTTTGCCTGGTATGTGTTCTTCGGCAACCCATTAGGGCTGGGAAGCATCTTCTCCAGAATATTCAGCAAAATGTCAAAGCCCGTGTCTGACACACCATTTGTTGCCTTCATCTCCAGTAGCAAGAGGTCAGCTTCAAGTTTCGACATGCTACAACCACTGTACAACGAAGTCTTTGCATCCTTTCTCATCTGCTCGAGATTTTTCAGATTCTTTGCATCCAAGCATTCTGGCTCCGCATCACGTATCATCTGGTCAAGACCGTCAACCACATCATCCGCAGTTAATGTCTCGGCGAAGGTTTCACCGATGTTTTCCATATATGTTTGTTCGACTGGTTCTGGCTCATTTTCAAGTTCCACTGCCTGTGTGGCCTGATGGTGTACTGTTTCCCTAATCTTCTCTCGGGTAGTTTGCTGCGTGGTTTCATTCTCACCTTCCTCACCATGCTTATTCCAAATCTTGTAGTTTGGCACGAACCCCCTAGACAACAAATGATACCGGATCTGCTTGACGTTACGAAACTGTTTCTGGTTTTTGCAGTCATAGCATGGACAATACACATATCCATCACTCATGTTGATGTAAGCCTTCGCAACCTTCACAAATGAATCAACGCCGTTGATATATATGACATCTCTTTTGGCCGCTGGCCTGTACATCCAGCCTCGATCGTTGTCCATCTAAAATTCATGCCAAAATTCAAAATCTAGTGAATGAAACATGCTCAAATTTGAAATGGTTGCTAGTTACCCACCTCAAATTAGGTTGATGGAGTGATTCTTCAAAGAAATCCCACTTTGTACATTGAAGGTTGGCAACAAATCCCCTCTAAAATGGAACAAAAGCCCCTCCATCAAATTCATGCCAAAATTCAAAATCTAGTGGATGAAACATGCTCAAATATAAAATGGTTGCTAGTTACCCACCTCAAATTAAGTTGATGGAGTGATTCTTCAAAGAAATCCCACTTTCTACATTGAAATTTGACAAGAAATTCCCTCTAAAATGGAACAAGAGAGCCCCTACATCAAATTCATGCCAAATTTCAAAATCTAGTGGATGAAACATGCTCAAATTTGAAATGGTTGCTAGTTACCCACCTCAAATTAAGTTGATGGAGTGATTCTTCAAAGAAATCCCACTTTCTACATTGAAATTTGACAAGAAATGCTCTCTAAAATGGAACAAATTTCCCTCCATCAAATTCATGCCAAATTTCAAAATGTAGTGGATGAAACATGCTCCAAATTGAAATGGTTGCGAGTTACCCACCTCAAAATAAGTTGATGGAGTGATTCTTCAAAAAAACCTAACCTTTAGAGAGCAATTTGGTGAAAATGGAGAGCAAAAAGGGTTGAGAGAGGGGTGGGCGTCGGGTTTAAGCATGGTACAAAATAGCGGGCTAAGGCATTTAGCGGTAGACCTCCAAAAACAGCTAATAGCGGGCTAAATGGAGCTATAGCGTCAAATAGCGGCTAAATTGCACGTAAAAGCAAATAGCGGCACCTCTTTAAAATCAGCTATAGCGGGAGATAGCGGAGCTATAGCCGGCTATTTTGTACTATGGGTTTAAGAAGAAGAGGAGGGGAGGAAAGAGGGTTTTGTACTGTACAGGCACATCACAACCGGTTTTAGTTACAAACCGGCTGTGAAAGGGGGCATCACAACCGGTTTGTAAGAAAAACCGGCTGTGATGTGCCCGGCGACTATCACAGCCGGTTTCTAACAAAAAACCGGTTGTGATAGTGGTCATCACAGCCGATTTTGACGTATGCTTGCCCCACCTAACTAAAAACCGGCTGTGATGCCCTATCACAACCGGTTTTGCCAAAACCGGTTGTGATAGCCCGTTTGAAAAAGTGGTTTGTGTAGTAATGGTGGGTCCGGGAGAATATATATTCAGGGTGCCAACTGCCAAGTGCCCCATAAAGCATACGCATACAGTTGTAGTACATGCTATCGCTAGCTAGCTGCTTCAATACCGTGACGCGTGCTGTGTGCAATTTGCTACCCCCTCTCGTCATCCGGCCTCAGTGTGCAGTGGATATGTACGTTTGCCGTCGGAGCTCGCTTGTTGGCTGATGAATTTGGATGAATTGTGATCGGGTATATTCACCGACGCCCCGTCACGCTCGCACCTACGATCGAGTGCCATATACTTTTCAATTCGTACGGTCGAAATAGTACGTCTAAACAGACAAAGGACCAGCAGAAATAAACTAAATGTCGACCATAACTTTGCATTCCAGGCGTTTAACTACTACTAGGGCTAGTGAATCAGGTGGAAATTAATAATAAAGAAAGCAACATATACTATTCTATATGAATAGTAGAAATCCCAAAAGGGCAGTGTAGGATAGTGTTTACGTCATATGACCATTCCCAAAAGGGCAGTGCAGGATAATGTTTAAAAGACCAAAAAAAAAACCCGCCAATCAGAGGTGATCGAAGCCAACTTGGAGGATCGAAGTGTGCAGTTACAAGTGACATAGCTAGCTACACACATGCAATATCCTAAGAGGGTGCTTGGATCCAAGGGACTAAAATTAGTCTGACTAAAATTAGTCTCTTTGAGAGGCTAAAGTTCCAAGCACCCCTGACTAAAGAGGGACTAAAACTAGTCTTGAGACTAAAATTCTTTAGTCAGGAGAACCCCTACTAAAATGTGGATCAGTCCTCTCTCCTCATTTAACTCCCCTCATTTAAAACAGACTATCCCCTCCTATTCGCTGGCGCATGTGGGAATGCGACCTGGGCCATAGAGGATTAGGGGAGAGGGAGGATAATAAATGCTCATTTAGTCTCTTTAGTATTTGGATCCAAGCATGGGTGAGGCTAGCAAGTTTTAGTCCCACTACTTTTAGTCATGGGACTAAAACGAATCCAAGCATTAATCATCATCTACTTTTGTCTATTTTTACGTCATAGTCTATATAGAACCGACACATCTCATACGGTTTCGAATTGTTTGTCCTTGGATGGTTCAATGTAAGAACATTGTGCAATTAGCATTTTAACTGGTCAGAAAGTCTCAAAGACAGCATGAGCGAATATTTATGAGAAAAGGCCATGAACTTGAATTGGACCCTGGTGGATCTAAGCATATACGTACTAACAAGCATGTTGCTGGTAAAGAGCAGAAGCACATGGGTTGCTGCGAGATAGGGCTGGGTTGAAAAAATGTGGCTGGTGCCCTACTCTATTTGGATCTATGCATTAAAGTCCATTAAAGCTGTTGAATTAAGACCAAATTACCTCTGCATGCACATGCAGGGGCCAGCGGGGGGTAGAGATTGTCTTTTGAGAAGTTTAGACCCTTTTAACTCCAGCAGCGTATGTATATTTAGATACCTAAAACCGCATTAACGTATAAGAGAGAAGAATTTAGGTACGGAGTATTTCAAAGTTGTGTTCTCTAGCAGCATATCTAAAACTGATTTGTGAATACCATGTTTTTAAAAGGGATAATCTGCAAAATCACTTATCTTATCTCCTTCCCCGCCGCCATCTCCACCACTTTCCCTGTCGGCCGCCTCTGGTCCTTGCTCCCGCCGCTCCGTCGCTCCTCCCCGCAACGCTCACCACGCTCTGCGTCGGTCCCTTCTCCACACTGCACGCTGTCACCCGCCCTCCCCACCCTGCGCACGTGCAGACTGCCGCTGCCCTCCCCACGCCGGTCCGCTCCTGCGCGTCCCCTCACGTCACCCGTTGCCGCTCCCCTTCATCCTGTTGCCGCTTCGAGGACTGTTGGTGCACGACAGGGCAAGGTGCGGGCGTAGCTCCTTTCCCCTTGTTGGTGATGGAATCGTCCAAATCAGATTAAAATCGCCAAATTAAGTTCCGAATCCAAGTTCTTCTTCGAGCAGCCCACAAAATCGGGCTTCACCTTCATTTAATCGATGAAAGATGGCTTCTTCTTCGTCTAATCGAAGTGGACGCCGGGTGAGGGCGGTTGGGGTGGACATATCGAGCGCATCCTCGCCGAGGTTGGGTAGGCGGCGCGACCCGTCCTCGCCAAGGTTGGGCGAGCAGCGCGGCCTACACGACGACGCTCGCCCGGGTCAGCTGTGTGTTGAGGCGGGACTAAGGGACGAGATACAAGGCGGGACAAGCGTGGTCCGCACTGTGAGGTACAGTGCTCAGTGCGGGGTAATGTGGTGGCGGCCGGCGGCGCCGACGATGCAGCCGGAGGCGCCGCGATTGGGGAAAAGAATGGCGACGGGATGGCATGGAAAGGTCCTGGCACTGGCGGTTGGGTTGTCCCACGTGGAGAGAAAAATTTGGGTATCCTCTCTTTGGATATGTATATTTAGGTTTTGGATATGTATATTTAGGTTTTGAAGCAAGTTTTTTTAATTAGCCGATTTTAAGTATTCCGGTAGTTTTTAGGTTCAGGTATTCACTTTAACTCATCTGCTAGAGTTGCTCTAACTACCCAAAATAACTAATGGATTAATCCATTAGACTCCTCTTTACACATCTGTTTGAACCTTTATAGAAACTAGATGAGACTAAAAAGGAGTTACTAAAATTTAGATCCATGGATCCAAACAGGATCCAAATAAATATCCCCCGAACCCAGAATAACCAGTAGGGGAATACCCCTTCTGTTTCTTAAAAAAACCCAATAACCAGAGTCCTTAGACCGAAAAAAAAAACAAAACAAAAAAATTCGGAAGAAACAAAAGGAACTATTGCTAGCGACGGCCATGTGTTACTCGGGGCGTTGGAAGGCCGTGCGTGCAGTGCTTCTCATCGATCGGCTGTCACCTTCCAATGGCGATCATATGATCATATGCATGATCGCCGGGTCAGGGTCGATATATGGAGACGCGGTACTCGCAATCCTAATATGATGCGTGCCTGCACGGACGCGTTCTCACGTGTGACGCTGCAGGCGCCAGCTGCCCCTAAGGCCTCACCATGTGCTCATTTTCTCCCGCATCCTGCCTCTCCGCCCATGCCCTCTCTCACCTAACGTTTTATTTTCTTTGCCCGCAGATCCAGACTACTCGTCGCTGGGGATGGAGGCACGCGCCACGGGAGCTCTGCCGCCGGGGAGATTCATCGCCAGCGAGCACTAGCCTCGGGGTTGCTGGGCCTCAGTGGAGCTCCGCCATTGGGGAGCTTTGTCGCCGGCGAGCACCAGCCTCAGGAGTGAGGCTTCCCGCACGGGGGATGGCGGTGCTGGGCTTCCGCATAGCTCTGTCGCCGGGGATGGCACTGCGCGGAGGCGCGGCCGCCGAGCGCTGCCCGACCGGGGCGCGGCAGGGCGGTAGGTCAAGTTTTTTTGGTACTTTTTAGAAAAATTTTCATAAAACCTCTTTTCTAATTTTTTTTAAAAGTTTTCTCAAAACTTTCTTCTTTTTAAAAAAAGTTTTCTGAAAACTTTCTTCTATTTTTATAAGAAGTTTTCTGAAAACTTTCTTCTATTTAAAAAAAAGTTTTTTGAATTTTTTCTTCTCTTTTCATTTTTATAAAAAAAATCTGCAAAGCGGCCCGCCCCGCCCACCCCACGTAAACTAGCGGTGCCCCGCGCTACTCGTCGTTGTCCGACAGATAGGCTGTCCGCTGGCAGTGAGCCGGCCGACGCTCCGCCACTCGGTACATGTGACGGCACATGATTTATCACTGTATGCAACCGGCCGGTCAATTCCGTAGGTTGGACGTTGGTGATATAGAATTCCAAATGGGCCAGGCCCGATCGACGGCCCGAGGCACGGCCCTAAAAAGCACGGCCCTAGCCCAGCCCGAGGCCCGATCCATAGTGCTTAGTGTCGGCCCGGCCCGATGGCTCAATAGTGCCTGGGCCGCCACCCCGGCCCATAGTGTCGGCCCTAAGCACGGCACGATGGTGGGCCGGCTCGATGGCGGCCCGGTGCTCCAACGGCCCATGAAGACCCCCCCCCCCAGCCTGCCTCCCCTCATCCCCCTTCCGACCGTTGGATCCAGCGCCTGAGGACCATTGGATCCGACTGTTGGGAGGGGGATATATAAGCCGGCCGGCCGGCCAGCGCCTCCTACTCCAAACCCTAGCGCTCATTTGCTTCGTCCCCTCTCGTCCCTCTGCCTCCGCCTGCCTCTCTTGCTCCCCCACTCCAAACCCTAGATCTTGAATCTCACCGGCCGCCGGGCGTCTCCCCCCTCTGCGGCGACGTCGAGCGGCTGCTCTTCGCCTCTCCGCCGTCCCAGGGACAAGGCATGGCACTTCTTCTCGCCATCTCGTCCGCTCCTCTGGCTCTCCCTTCCTCTGAATCTCTGTGTCTCTGAGATTCGTCATCTCCATCGCGAAGACATCTCCTCTGGACTCTGGTGCTTGGATTCTTGGTTCGCTGACCGTTCAGGTGCTCCGGCTTCGATTCAGGTAAACCCTAACCCTAGATCTCCTCAAACTCTCTGACTCTGATTGAATCTAACATGTTCTTCATGGTGCTCTTCATGTCTGCATGTTGTAGGTCGCCAAGTCGTTGGGGAACCAGAGCAGGGTCGGCTTGGAGCCTCGGATCCGTAGTTCACCGGCCTCAGTGGAGCTCCATCTTAGCAGGTGAGGGACTCTCCTCTCTTTCTTTTGCTCTGTCTCTCGCTCTCCTCTCTCTATCTCTCTCTCTCCTCTCTCTCCTCTCTGTCTCTGACTCTCCTCTCTTTCTTTTCGCACTTCAGCTAGATGGCGAGCGACGACGAGCTCCAAGGTCACTCGATCAATGAGGACTTTCGTCTTGCTGGCTTGCCTGGCGATGACGAGAGTGACCTTGAAGCCGATCGAGAGGAGTTTGTTTGGCTCTGATGCTGAAGGTGGTGCTGATGCCGCTACTGGTGGCGCTGATGGTGCCGCCGCCGCGTCTGGTGGCGGTGATGGTTCCGCTGCCGCTCCTGGTGGCGGTGATGGTGCCGCCGCTGGTGGCGGTACTTGTGCCCCTGCCATGGCTGGCGGGAAGAGGAAGCGCAAGCTTACCTCTGACGCCTGGAAGGACTTTGAGAAGTTGTACACGATCATCAACGGTAGGGAGGTAAGAACTGGTGCCAAGTGCTTTCATTGTGGACATGTTTATGCTGGTCGTAGCGCTATTGGTACTGGGCATCTTAATCGCCATGTTAAGTCTTATGCTGCGAGAAAGGCAAACCTTCGCCAATCTCAATCTTTGCTTTCGTTCAGTTGTGATGGTAGTATTCGTCACTGGGAGTACAGTGCTGATGTAGCTCGTACTCAGCTATGTCGTTTGATTGCTAGACTTGATCTTCCTCTCAGAATTGGTGCTGCTGCTGCTTTTGAGGAGTATATAAGGATTGCTCATAATCCTAGATTTACATTTGTCTCTCCTCAAACCACAGCTAGAGATTTGATGAAGTACTATTTTGGTTTGCGTGATACTCTAATGGCATCTCTAGTTGGTGTTTCATCTGTTTCTCTTACTTCTGATATTTGGTCTGGCAATGCTAAGGAGGACTACATTAGTGTTGTTGCTCACTATGTTAACCCTGATTGGCAATTAGAGAAGAGGATAATTGGCTTTATGCTGATTGATGAATCTCATTCTGGGGTGAACATAGCTGAGCGTATTTCTGCTGTCTTAGAGGAGTATGGGTTAACGGCAAAGGTTTTTTCTGTCACTTTGGACAATGCTTCTAATACCAAAGCCATTGAAGCCTTAGCTCCTGAGCTTTCTGTTTATGTTGACCATCTAGTTCCTAAGCTTTCTGGTTATGTTGGCACTCTTTTCTTGCATCAGCGTTGTGCTTGTCATATAATCAACCTTATGGTTAAGAGTGCATTGGATGTGATCAAGCAATATCTTGAGGACATTCGCTCTGCTGTGTATTTTTTGAATTCTTCTAACCAGCGCATTGCGAACTTTAAGAGGTTTTGTATTGCTGTTGATGTTCGCCCTAGAAAGTTTGGTTTGGATATGGATGTGAGGTGGAAATTCTACATATCTCATGCTTAAGCATTTGCTCCCTTACAAGCAGAATTTTACTGTGTTCATTAACAGCAACTATCCTAGAGCCGAGGATGAGCCTCGACTTTTATCAGATGATCATTGGATTATTGCTGAGAAGATGTTTGAATTCCTTGAACTGTTTTATAATGCTACTGTTGCACTTTCTGGTGTTTATTATCCGACTTCTCCTCTTATGTTGCATCATATGGTTTTGATCTGCAAGCACTTGAAAAGCCATGAGAATGATACATTGCTTAGGCCTGTGGTTACTCGCATGAAAGATGTTTACATTAAGTATTGGAAGGACATTCCTATGCTTTATTCTTTTGCTTTCATCTTGGATCCTAGAGCTAAATTGAAGGGTTTCAGTAAGCTTCTCAGGTTGCTAGGTAAGTTTCTTGGTGTTGATTATTCTTCTTACTTAACTGAGGTAAGGGCTGAACTTAATACCATCTTTAAGCGATATGATGACAAGTTTGGTGCAGCTAAGAGGAAAGCACCTACACAACCACCCAGTGCTGCTGGTAAGAAAAATAGTGCTTGGGATGACATTTTTGCAGATGATGATGATGATGCTGCTGCTGGTGGTGGCATTTTTGCAACTCCTGGTAACTCGTATGGTAGTACCCTTCTCTCTCTCTGTCTAGAAGAATTAGTGCTTCTGCCTTGCTGCAAGCAGCAAGCACTAGTTCATCACCTGGAGCTTGTCTGGTTGGTGTTGGTAATGAACTCTCTAACTACTTGGACAGTGACAATGTCTCTCTTGTTGATGATGGCTTTAGCATCATTAGCTGGTGGCATGAACACAAACTTTCATATCCTGTCCTATCAATCTTAGCTAGAGATGTTTTGACTGTACCTGTTTCTACCGTATCTTCAAATCTGCTTTTAGTACTACTGGCAGGATCCTAGAGGAGCAGCGGCGACAATTGAGCCCGGAGATGGTGGAGATCATCACCTGCACCAAGGATTGGGAGAATGCAGATGCAAGGCTTCAGCAACAGGTGGAGGACAAGTCACTTGAAGAAGAATGCTTCTCTGAGTTATATCTAGATGGTGATGCTTCTGTAGATGGTGCTGGTGCACCTGCTGAGTGGATTTTTGTAACTGAACATGGTCTGTAATAATTGCACTTGAACTATATTTGAATTTGATTGAGCTAGGTTGTACTCTCTTTTTTTTCCTATCTAGGGTTTTTCACGAGGTGTGAGTTTTACCTAGATAGGTTTTTAATGAGGCAGCCATTGCACCAGCTCAAACTTTTGAAAATTTTGTCTTGTCTTCTCTGAAATGTCATCTGGTGAATTGTGAATGTGATCAATACAATCTCATATTTGAATTGCTTGTGACTTGTGCTTTTGATGAAGTGGTTAATAGTGATTTGGCCTTAGGGCCTGATAGTGTCGTGCCTGTTTATCGTGCCCGTCGTGCCTAGTGCCGGCACGACACGAAAAAAACGGCCTTAGTGCCGTGTCTGGACTGCTAGTCAGCCACGGCGGCACGGCACGGCACGAAGATGGCATCGTGCCTGATAGTGCCGTGCCTGATAGTGCTAGGGCCGTGCTAGTGCCATGCCGCCCATTTGGAATTCTATAGTTGGTGACTCGACCGTTCGCATCCAATCCGTCGAGGCTTTCCCTGCACCGCCCGAAAGAAAGAACATCCTGTGCTCTCGTCCTGCGAAGAAAATGCAGGTGCATGGAAAATGATAGTAACAGTATCATGAGGTCTAGATACACGTACGATCATCCATTTTATGCAGGATTTAATATTTTGAACAAGAAGGCACAGTGCAAGGTTTTTTCTTTTTCTTTTTATTACTCTGCTGCCTCTCTAATTGGGCCGCTCTTATCCTCGTGTGCCCGGCCCAGAAAGGTGTTGCAGTAGCCACTAATTTCGCCATTTCGGCCCATTTAGCACTCATCTTCTTCATTCACTCTCAGGAGGCATCACGACGACACCACCCCACTCCCTCCTCCCTCTGGCCGGCCAAACTTGACGCACCCCCGGGCCCTGCAGAGCGCCATGGCGTAGTACACCGCCACTCCGACGACCGTGAACCCCGCGCTGGCGGCGCACACCTCCCACCCGGCGACGGCCATGACGGCCACTAGGAACGCCGCCGGCACGGCGCACACCGCCGCGGCGCCAGCCGTGCCCGTGCCCGTCGGCACGCGGTAGGGCCGCGGCATGTCCGGTCGCCTGGCGCGGAGCCAGAGGAAGGCGGCGAGCTCGAGTAGCATGCCCAGGCCGTACAAAAAGTTGGTCACCGCCACGATGCTGTCGAAGCTCAGGAACGACATGCCGAGAGCGACGGCGCCCGTGGCCGTGATGCTGGCCCAGGGCGTGCCGAACACGGGGGCCCGCGAGGAGAACAGGGACGGTATGTGGCCCAGCTCGGCCATGCCGGACAGGAGGTACGCCGCGCTGCTCACCGTAGCTGAGTAGAGGCCCACCGAGGAGACCGCCGCGCCGGCTTCGATCCAGTACTTGAGCCACTTCCCGGCGATCACACCTGCATGCACGCGGAAGCAAAGTTTCAGAGGACATGTGGCAGTAGGCATTATTCAGTAACATGTCACGGTCGTTGATCACTGTCCATGGAGAATTTGGGAGCCAGCCAGCCGGCCGGGCAAGTTTCCCAAGCTGTCCCTGTTGCTATTGCTACTTGTCACTTGTCTCCCTTGGTCTTTGGATTTAAGCCGTAGGAGTCCATGAATCTCATCCTGACGTGACTCACACGAGAAAAATCTAACACGAACATGTCACATGTGCCGTGCAGTGTTCTTGGCCACCAGTGGCCGAGAGAGCAAGACAAGCTAGGAGCGTCGTTGACGAGCTCACCTGCAGCGTCAGCGAAGTACCCGTCTCCCCATGCCTCCGGCGGCGCGTCGACGGCGCCGGTGGCCGCCAAGAGCGGCAGCAGGTACCCGAGCGACCCGATGCACACAGCGGAGACCAGCGCCGACGGTAACGTCCTCTCAGGCCGGTCCACCTCGCCGGCCATCGTGCTCACGCTGTCCCACCCGTTCAGGTTCCAGAACAGAGTGTTCAGCAGGAGCTTCCAGTCCCTCACCTTCGCCGTCGCGCCCCACCGCCGCGGCCGGATCTTCGGCGCCGCGGCGGCGACCATGACCGCGAACGGCGACAGCGCCGCGACGCCCAGCGCCACGGCAGTCCATCCAACGACGCCCAGCCCCGTGTAGCTCAGCAGCGTCAGTGCGACGTTGAACGTGACGATGGTCGCCGCGCGGCCGGCGCCGGAGCCCGACACGGCAGGGGAGGACACGCGTGAGGTAGTCGGAGAAGAGCGCCGGGAACGCGGCGGCGCCGGCGGCCGCGCAGGCGTACTTCCACGTGCCCATCAGGGAGGCGGCGAGTGGGCCGAAGGCGGTGTGCACCCAGAGGACGTAGCCGCCGTTGCCCGGCATCGCCGTGGACAGCTCGGCGGTGACCAGGGACTCCGGGACGGCCCATATGAAGGGGAACACCAGGAAGCCGAGGAGGGCGAGGAGGGGCCCGCCGGCCTGCACGGCCGGCTCGGCGCCGTATGGCCCGCCGGCGACCTCGAAGAAGATGAGGAAGGTGAGGGGGAGCAGGGTCAGCTTGTTGCGGCGGCCTCTTTCGTCTTGGCCGGCGGTGCTGCCGGGCGAAGCGGTGACTGGTAGGTGGGTTGCGTCGCCGGCGAGGGTTTCAGATTTGGCGGGAGACGCGTCGGAGTGAACTGGCGAGGAGGCCTTGTCGCTGGATTGGGTTCCTCCCTGCGTTGTCATCTTTGGCAAATCGGTGCTGGGACTGTGGGAGTAGGCCTGGACCTGGTTCCCTCTGCAGATGGGGTTTTACTTGTGCAGAACAAGGTTGACTAGTAAAGTGCACAGGGTGAGTGGGTGACTAGTAGTTCCATATAATCTATACATGCACCTCTTAAAGCTTAAAATTGTTTCACATACAAGAGGGAGAACTCAAATTACTCAATACGGTAATACAACAACAAAAATTAATTTTGAGCCCTATGGTTACTAAAAATGTGTTCTTGTTGCGTTGGTAAGTTTTTTTTACATAATAATATAAGTTGTCAGTGAACTATATATCACCAGGCGTCATCACCAACTCGGTTTACCTCAACAATGTTATCCTTCTTCTAACTATTTCTCCAATTCCCATCTAATATCAACCTAACGGAATAACGTCTCCAAATCGCCCTGTTCGTTTCGCTGGGCTAGTATTCTATAAAGAGAATAATCCGTTGGGCTGGGATGATAAGCAAGCGAACATGGCAGTGTAAGCATTTCTAATCCAAAGTGAAACAATTTCAAACTTGACACTTAGAATAGTATATTAGTATTATCGTTCTATTATTAAATACATTTCACGGTATACTTCTTTGAAGTGGTAGACGTCGACACTCTTAAATCTCCAAAAAAAAGTTTGACTCTTCAAGGAAAGTTGGAATGATTTATATTTTGGAACGGAGGGAGTATCAAATATATGATATTTATAACAAACTAAATAGTTCATTTTGCTAACTAACTTGTGTCGATAATGGAGGGAGTATAAATTTTCTTTTTAAATAGAGAAGAAGTAACATAAAATACAAACAAATAAAGTGTAGGTTGCCGTCAAATGATTGAGATTTAGTTTCTCTATGAGTCACCGCTACTAACTGTTGAATCTAAATCTAATAATCCAGATCACCACTTTTTATCTCCTTTCTTTTTCTTCTTCTTCCATCCACTCTGCCTTCAATAATTTTTCTCGTGACGTGGACATCACGACTTGATTCTCTCACGCCTCCATATGCTAACCCGGGCTAGCTACGTTGCGCACAGCCGCACGAGGCGCTCCGTAGTGCTCGGCGGGCCCCCGCACGCGACCCCCCGCCATGCACGCTCGGCAACCAACAACTTCGGTCCAACAGGTGGACCCATCAACAGGTGGGACCCACACTCCGAAAGAAACATTTGCAGCAAAAGTTTTGCAAAAAAATAGAAAAAAAGTTTTGCAAAAAAAGATTTTCAAAAAAAGTTTTTGAGAAAAAGATTTACAAAAAAGTTTTCAAAAAACGAAAAAGATTTTTAAAAAAGTGTTTTAGAAAAGTTTTGCAAAAAAGATGACGAAAGTTTTTCATACAAGTTTTGTCGAAAAAGTTTTCCAGAAAAATTTTACCAAAAAAGAAAAAAAAATTACCTGCGGCTCCCACGCTAGACCAGGGCCGGCACGCCGCCGCTCGGCTCGCCGGGGAGGCGACCCGCGCCGCTGCTCTCGCGCGCTCCCTCGCGCCCAGCCAGCCATCGTTGTCGGCTCATTGTTCTGGGATCTGAGTACTGAGTATGAGTACAGATACAGGCCGAGAAACAAAAATGAGGAATGGGCCCGAGAAAGAAGCGGGGGGAGGTTGGAGAGGCACGCGGCGCGCACACGTGGAGAGCGCGAGCACGAGTTCTCATCCGTGTGGCCAGAGGTAGATTTAGGATTCCACGCTAACCCCTCGGTGGCACACGCACCGCTACCACCTTTGCCCACCGGAGTTCCTCCATTGCCCGGCTCCAGCGGTGCCCTTGCCGCCTTCACTCCTCTGTTCTCTCTCTCCGACATGGACCACCAGAAGCTCAATCAACTGACAAAGAGTAAATTTGAATAGAAAAACACCCACATAGTGGATGCGACCGTGAACGTAAAGCATTGGTAGTGAATTAGCCCAACACTAGGATGTGCCATACTCTGGTGGCGGAGGTAGTTGAGGGGCCCAAGCCCCCTAACACACTTCAACCTCCACAAAAGAAAAAACAAAATCTAAAAAACTTAGTACTACCCCCTGGAAACAGGTACGCCACGCTACTCAGCGACGCTGGCCGAGTAAGAGCAACTCCAGCCCAGCTCTAAAATGGGTCTCCATAACTATTTTAGTCTCTCAAGTGAGAAAAAACAACTCCAGTCGGGCCCCTAAACGGGCTACTATTTTGTGGAGGCCTCTAAATTTTGATCCAGAGCCCCTAGAAATGGAGACCCTCTATTTCCACCCACTGTGGGCCCTACCTCATTTTCTTTCCTCTTCCTCTGTTCCGCCCCCTTGCCACGGTCGCCACCGCCGCTTGCCGGCTACTCGAGCGCGCGTAGGAGGCCCTCGGCGGGCGCGGTGGGCGCGCGGCGGCCGGCGCGGGGCGCAAGCGCGGGAGAGAGGGAGGAGGGAGGTGAGTGCGGCTGACAGGTGGGGCCCACGAGCTAGAATGGTTTATGGGCCTTCATTTAGTCGGGCTGGCTGGAGTAGGAAAAGAAATTAAGCCTCTAAACTTTTACAGGCCACTAAAAATACAAAATAGATGCTCATATTTAAGGGCTGGGCTAGAGTTGCTTTAAATCTGAGCATTTATCGGGCCGGGCCGATTAGAGGTCGATGGAGGAGAGCATGGCGTCGACCTGGATCCAATACTTGACCCACTTGCCAGCGATCAGACCGTATCTGCGTCATGTACCAATCATGGTGTGAACATGTCCATTGAATTTGGTAGCCAGAACAAGCTGTGAAGCTGTCCATTTTGCCGGCCAACTTGTCTCCTGATGTCGCCCTACTCAGTCCCTTGTGTCTCTTGGCCTGGGCACGGTGATCCCGGACATCAGCAGGAACGGCGGGCGAGAGCGACGCAGAGTCCCAGCGTCGTCGGCCGACCACCCGAAGATTAGGAAGGAAAGAGGGAACAGAATCAGCTTCCGAAGATTAGGAAGGAAAGAGGGAACAGAATCAGCTTCCGAAGATTAGGAAGGAAAGAGGGAACAGAATCAGCTTATTGCGTCCTCTCCATTGACCATTGGCCAGTGCCGCTATGGGTGACGTGTTGGCGGGAGACGCGCAACTGGTGGGGGGGCTGTGAGCAGGCCGGGTTCACTCGTACATGGTTCTGTATAAGAAGGCAGGACAAACTAGAATGTCAAGGATATGGGTACACCGCGAATTGGTCTGTAGTTCAATGGTAGGACGGTCTAGTGGGACGTTGTCCACCAGGGTTCAATCCTGGTGCAGATTGGTATAGTATGCAATCACAAAAGGCGTACTAATTCAATATCTAGCCACCATTCCCATGAGATTCGGCTCTGCAAGGGAGGCTAAAGGCATTGGCATCGGCACTCCCAACTGCGCCATGATCAGCATCTCCACCACGACATGCTATCCTCCACGCCTTCGGCATGCCAATGCGTGACCTGCCCTGTTGCCGTGTTGCGTCAAGCACGTCGCGGCCACTGCTTGTTCTGGCGCAAACACGGCCCAATCGTCGTAATACTAAGCATTCTGTCAGCAATGCCAGCCATACGCTAAAAAGGAAAGACCCTGCAAATTACTCTCATGCATTTTGCACAAGAACGAGGCCAGTACAAGCATTACAAGTTGCAGCACGCCAGAGCTGCATGCACCAAAAAGGCAAACATGTCAATACTATGTCTACCCATTATACATATCGTCAGACATCGCCGTTCCTGCCTCCTCCCTGGCTTTGGAACGCCGGCGGCTCCGCCCCCTCGTCACCACCGCCACCGTCGCTGAACCTGAGACACCCCCTGTCCTTGCAGAACCTCATGAGGTAGTACACGCCAACTCCGGCGGCCGTGAACGCGGCGCTGATGGCGTACACCTTCCACCCGGCGATGGCCATGACGAACACGAGGAACGCCGACGGCACGAGGCACAGCGCCACGGCGCCCGGGAGCCGCATGGGCACGCGGTAGGGGCGGGAGAGGTCGGGCCGCTTGATGCGGAGCCAGATGAAGGCGGCGAACTCGAGGAGCATGCCGAGGCTGTAGAGGAAGTTTGCGGCGGCCACGATGTTGTTGAAGCTGAAGAAGGACATGCCCAGGGTGATGGCGCTGGTGGCCAGGATGCTCACCCATGGCGTGTTGAAGACCGGGGCGCGCACCGCGAAGACGCGGGGCAGGAGGCCCAGGTCGGCCATGCCCAGCAGCTGGAACGCCGCGCTGCTCAGGGTCGCGGAGTAGAGGCCGATGGAGGACAGCACCGCGCCCACCTCGATCCAGTACTTGAGCCACCTGCCGGCGATCATGCCTGCATTGTTTTGTTACGTCGCAGCCAGTGAGTTTTTCAGCAATCATTGCAGCCTGGAGCATTTGAAATTGAGGCAGTAACTGAATATGAAAAATATGAAATTGAGGTGGATATAATATGCCCGTTTGGAACTGCTAAATTGTGTTGCAATGCACATATAGGCAGGTTGCATGTTGACCACGGAACTTTGACAAGCCTAGATTCAAACAGAAGTTACCACTTACCACCACTCCACAAAGAGAACACGTCACGAAAGCTTTCACAGTCCCCAGATTCTATGCAATTGCTAATTTCGAACTGTGCCTAGCCTAGTTCAAGCAGACACTAGCTCGAACGCTACTCCAAAAGAAGAAACTCCCAAACCCAAAAATTCTCCAGGTAGATGCCCTCTTGTCATTTTTAACATGAAACTCTGACTCTGACAGATATCATGGTCCCATCCCGTGCCTTGTTCTGATATCATGGATTCATGGCAGCATTTTTTTTTTTTTTTTTTTGGAGCAGGCAAGCAGAAGTGCAAATGCAGACCCTTTCCAGCTCAAGATATTCCTCCCAAAGGATAATTAATGTACTGAACTTTGTATCATTAAGTACACGGCGTGCGTGATGCCGGTACTATCAGTTGACTCTTTCTGCCAACGTGCCGTGGCAACTTGACCAACGCATCAAGCTCAAGGATTATCGGCGATATCAATATAGATACTTAGATGAAGAAAAGAATCAAAGGATATTGTTGTACGTTATCGCTCGGATGCCCGGCAATTTGGCAACGTAACGAGGCGATCAAGGATGGTGGGCGAACAAGATTCGGTCGGCAGTTGCAACAAGTGCTAGTAAAACGGACGGAGTCGCGTTGGTTAGATCGATCGATCGAAATGGAACTTTGACGCACCTGCAGCGTCGGCGAAGAATCCGTTCCCCCAGTCCTCGGGCGCGACGTCGATGGCTCCGGTGGCGGCCATGAGCGGCAGCAGGTAACCCAGCGAGGTCATGGACACGGCGGAGACGAGCGCCTTGGGGAGCGTCTTCCCCGGCCGCTCAACCTCCCCGGCCATGGTGCTGACGCTATCCCAGTAGTTGAGGTTCCAGAACAGCGTGTTGAAGAAGAGCTTCCAGTCCTTCTCCGCCGCGACGCCGCCCCACCGTCTCGGCCTGATCTTGGGCAGCGCGATCCCGGACATGAGCACGAACGGCGACAGCGACGCGAGCCCCAGGCCCACGGCGGTCCACCCGACGACGGCGAGCCCCGTGTAGTTGAGGACCGTGAGCACGACGTTGAAGACGACGATGGTGGCGACCCGTGGCCCGCCGTCGTCGGCGACGGCCGGCACGACGCGGCCGAGGTAGTCGGCGCAGAGAGCAGGGAAGGCGGCGCCGTTGATGGCCCCCGAGACGTACTTCCAGGTGCCCATTAGGGAGCCCGAGAAGGGCCCGAAGGCGCGGTCGGCCCACAGGACGAAGCCGCCGTTGCCCGGGAGCGCGGTGGAGAGCTCCGCGGTCACGAGGGACTCCGGGATCGCCCAGATGAAGGGGAAGATCAGGAAGCCTAGCAGCGCGTAGAGCGGGCCCGCTGACTGCACTGCGGGCTCCGCGCCGTAGGGACCGCCCGCCACCTCGAAGAAGATGAGGAAGATGAGCGGCACCAGGGAGAGCTTGTGCCCGCCGCCGGCCACGTTCGGCGCGGCGACCGCCACGGCGTCGGCATCGGCATCGGCGTTCTTGTCCTTGGCCGCCACGGCGTCGGCGCCGAGATGGGCCTCGCGGGCCATGCCGCCGCCGACGGCGATGGTGAGCCGCGAGGAAGACTCGAGGGCAGGGGGGGCAGGGGAGCAACTGCTCGTGGGGATGGATGGGAATGGAATGGATACGTGCGCCCCGAGCGGAGTCTGGGGGGGTGGTTGGTGTGGTGTATGTGAGACTTGAGAAGTGCTCTGCTCTCCTCTGAACCTGATGCGGGCCTTCTTGTACCCCTTCCGCGCCGCGCTAGTAGCATCCCTGGGAAAGGCTGCGCGGGGTTGGTGGTTGTGGTGCGGCGGCGGCGGCGGACACCGCTACTAGTACCGCTGCCATCTGTCAGTAACGTTGTGAATTGGCTCTCCACTTTTCCAGTTGCAGTTGCAGACTTGCAGTTGCAAGCGGAGAAGACGGGATTCCCTCCCCTTCCCATGGAAGCTGCCATCCAGCCCAGGGACTCGGGATTCTGTTCTGTTCTGTTCTGCAGCGGGCACCAACTGTCGATGGGATCTTTGGGGTGTCAATGTCATGATGAAGGTACATAATTGAACTAAAAAAATGCCCACTCATATCGCCTACGGTTGACCTCCAGCGTGCAGCTAGGATCATCGCTTGACTGATAGCACAATCTTTTATAAAATAAAATCTAGAAAAAGAAGGCAGATCACCAAGTACTACGTGCAACAGCTTCCAACGTACTAAATGCTTTTGTAAGATGGAATGGTTTATCATTAACTAGCTGCCGACTGAACAGTACTATCTATATCGCTGGGAGGTTTGGCCCTCCCAGCGATCGTGTACTGTAGCATTTTTTTCTTTTGTTTTTCTTTTATTTTTTATTTCTTTTGTTTTCTTTTATTTTTTTCTTTTCATATATGAGTACTACTTTAATTTTGTCTCTAGCAAAATAAGTACATCTATGTCATAAAAAAATGCCATCTATAGTTGGTACATCCTCGCTTGCCACGTGGTTCTAAACTTTCAATGTTGCGCTTTACGTGTTGCTTCTCGGCATTGTCTTCAGAAGAAATAGGTACATCCATGTCGCCGAAAGAAAGCGAGCAGTGGAGAGTCGGTGCATTCTCGCTTGCCACGTTGTTCCAGACTTCTAGCATTGCGTTATTACGCAATTGCTCAGTCGCCACGTATTAATATTTTGTATTCTTGGCAAATAAAATCGTGGTGCCACTTGCACATTAGAGAGCCGTCATTGCCTCCCTCACGAAGTTGAAAAGGTGACAGAAACATTGTGCTCCTCAGCTACTCACTCAATTTCTCTATCATGTGTCACAAATATTGTGCTCCTCGACTGCTCGCCCAATCTCTCGCATCACGTGTCAACTCGCCTCCTCTATCCCTTCTCTCGAGCCTCAGTTTGGATCAGAGGCTGGTGCCGCTGCCTCGGAGGGAGATACCATCCACCCCGGGCTCACCGGCCTCACATGTGAAACCCGCGACCACCATTTCTTTTCAGACGAGTTCGTCGAACCGTTCCCATCTGCAGATTCTCTTCTCTCCTCTCTTTATAATTTGTCGGCTAGCTAGCCAACAACATCACTTCGCGCCGCTCCAGTCCTCAGCTCCCACTACCTCTGATGTCGTAGTGGCAGAAGGCCCTCTTAGGTGCACACTCTATGTCAACACGGTCATGCTCTCCATGGTGAAGAACATCTGCCTTGCTGCCATCGAGTTTGCTTACGAGTCATGCCAGCATAATACTATCACTATCCATGATCTCTTACAAAGAAGAACTCATCTGGCGCGACGTTAGCGCGTCCCCTGCCTAGTTTCTTTACCTTGCCCGTATCTTTCATTAGTACTGTTTCTCAACAACAACAACACCAGCAGCAAAATAAAGAATCCATGGTTATATAATTCGATTGGTTTCAAGGTGTTTTCCCCGCCGTTACCATTAGTCTCTGAGTTCCAAACACGCCTCCCATGCTTAGTAATGGTCAAACAGTACTGTTGTCATCTTGTGACAAAATTGTCCTCTCATGCAATTTTCAGGCGCGGTGGGCCCATCAGCGTTGCTGTCTGCAAAGATCAGAAATATGCGACGATGCAACCTTTCAACATCAGGCTCTTAATTATGTCAAGTGGCCCTCAACTTGGACCATCTTGTATCACGGTATCATAATAAAGATATTTGCAGGCCTCTATCCCGAGCCTTATGATGAACGCAATTTGCAGGAAATCGGGGTGCAAAATAGTGGTAAATTAGAAGCCGAATGCGTATGCCAAATGGATTTGGTCCAATGCAGAGATCAATGACGCATCTTCGCTTGTTATTCCGTAGAGAGCTCCTTGTGAGACCAGTCTCAGTGTGAAGTGTCATGAGCATTAAATATCATGTCACATCAACAAAATTGTTGACATGGCAGTGCTATTTATGAGGGGAGTGTCATGAGATGAGGGAGTATGTCATGGTGATGACACTCCCACAACACAATTCTCAAAGTTTCCAGTCTTAACAACCGTGTGATGACACTCTCCACTGAGACTGGCCTGAGCATCACACACAGCAATGGCTCACTTGGATTTGAAAAGTATTCCAAAAGGAAGTACACCATATGCACCGCCTACCATTCCGTGTAATTTATTCCCCCCAATCCAGTGTCTTTTTCAGTGTGGCATGCGTTCCGCGTCAGGCCATATAAACATTTGTTCTACCGATTGGTGACGTTCCTTCAACGTTGTCCAGGTACGTACTCTCTTTTTGAGATGTGATTATTTCGTTTTTTCCTTAATAATTGATCCAACCCGGTTGTTCTGCCATTTGGTTCTGTTTGGGTATGTGTGATAGTTGTATTTTATTGCTCGAAAGTGAGCTTTTCTCGTTAAAAATGAAAAGCAAGTGAGAAAAGTGAGCCACCTGGTTTTTTTTTTTTTTTTTTTTTTTTTTTTGTAACTGCAGGCAAAGCGAATATGCAACACGTGATTAGAAAAAGGGTTCGGTGGCTCACCTTTTACCCTTTTCATCAGTCGCTGAAACAGATAAGAATAAGATAATCTGGTCTAACCGCGTCCGCCTTGCACAGTTAACTCGTGCCCAAAGCCTGAGCAAGTAAGCATAAAAAAATCAGCACCATGAGCATGAAGTACGAGCATCGGTGTCGGAAAGTTATATTACTTTTGCTTCAGGATCCAGGTTTTGATGCACTAACCAGATGCAACCAAATTCAGTCTCGCAGGACGCAGATGATGCTCTCTTTTGTTGATGGACCTGGTTGTGCTGGTAACTGGCTGGGACAGAATATCGCACAACATTTTACCAGAACTTTACGAGGGAGAAATAACATTGTTCACGAACAAAAAAAAGGAAAAGAAAAAACCTTGCGTCAAAAAGGGAAAAGAAAACCAAAACCTGGCGTATGCTTTTAACTTTACATATACTTCATTTGACCTAGTAGAAAAATAAAAGGCAGTAGTTCTCAGCTGTACTAGCATCTTTGTTCCTCCTGAAAATTTTTTTGGCCCGCTAAAACAATAGGGAATGTAACAGAATCTAAATGCTATGATAAAAGAATGAAATCATAGAAGCTTCTTTCTCTCGAAGAAATTCTTCAGATGCCACAACTGCAACCCAGCCACTGACAGGCAGATGGCGAGTGAAAGCAAACTGAGCCAAGCCATTCTTGCGTTCGTTCTCCGGTTCAATTCCTGCATTTCTTCTTCCCTGAAACAATGACATGTCAGTAACATGATCCGAACAAGATGTGCCGACTTCCCCCAAAAGAGAAGAGCAGTATTTGTTTATCAGGTAAAATGCATACCGTTCACGAAGGTAAAACATTTCTTCATGGATAGATTTGATGGTATCCTCCAGTTTCCTGAGCTCTAGCTCCATCGTCTACAACAAATCGTGGGAGATTAGAGCAACAGTTAACGAACCTTCTTTCTTTTATTCTTCACAAGGGACATGAAAACAACATTATAAAAAATGTTGGCACTTGCAGCTGTTCAGGTTGAGTAGCTGCTTTTAAATATTCACTTTATACTTTATCAACTTCAAATGTATTAATAGAAACATCGCTTGCAAAACTTCTGCTATGAAGATAGTGCAAAGTGAAAGAAGTCTTTACAAACTGGAGTAGCAATATACTCTGATTGTCATTTCGATCATAAATATAATGCAAAGTTTTAGTACCTTTGTAATACAATCACCTATGAAATGGAAAATATTGTAATAGACTTATTACAAGATGCTGAATTTTTTTTAATTTTTAACCTTTTTTTAATTTTATTTTAATACTAACCCCTACAGAACAATATTTTCAGATCTGACCCTTTTGGCCGCGCCGGTGGGCCCGACACGGCAGGATAACGTTGCCACGCCGCATGTGTCGGCGCGGCGGGCCTGCCAACGTGGCGCGGCCAGACGACGTGGAGGCCCTCGCCGCGCCCCCACGCCTGGCGCGGCAGGAGACTCCGCCTCCTATTCATCCACTTTAATCATCTAAATAAAATAGCGTTTGATCTTCGAATGCCACGAAACTTTGCGTGCACAATATTTAAGATCTAAATGATCCATTTTAGTAACAAGTACAAGTCTACGTGCTATATTTTTTGAAATATATAATTTCAAAGTAGCCTGTATATTATGCCTATATTTCTCTTCGGGCACAAGTTAAACTTACTCACTTTAGCTTATCTTAATAAAATAGTATTTAAATTTTAAATGTCTCGAAATTTGGCATGTACAATGTATGAGATGTAAATATTCCGTTTTAATAGGATCCACAAGGTCAAGTGCTACATATTTTGAAATTTATAATTTTAAAGTAGACTATGTATTATCCATTTATCCCTTTTTAAATAGTTTAAGTGTGAAACATAATATACTCTTGTCATACCAGCAGCATTTACAAGTGCATGACCCCGGCGGCCGGCCCTGACGGCGAAGGCAAGGGGCCACGGATCCGGTCCCTCCCCGATCGGATCTGGTGGTGGTGTGGCGGGGACTTGTGTGTGGCGGCAGGAGGTGGTGACCGGCGACATGGCTAGCGCAGATCTGGCGGCGGCGGCGGCCGGCCAAGGTGGCGAGGCTTCGCAGCGGCCTAGCCACGGCCGGCCACGGGCTGCAGCGGCCTGGCCTCGGCCGGCGACGTGCGGCAGCGGCCTGGCCACGGCCGCTCATGGGCTGCAGCGGCCTGGCCAAGGGCTGGCGCCGGCCGGCGGCTGGCTGCGGCTGGCTACAGCCGGCCAGGCGTGGCCACGGCTGTCCACGGCCGGCCAGGCGTGGCTACGGCTGGCCACGGGCTGCCAGGCGTGGCTACGGCCAGCTACGGCTGGCCACGGCCGGCGACGGCTGGCCACGGCCAGCCAGGCGCGGCCACGGCCGGCCAGGCGCAGCTACGGCTGGCTACGGCCTGCCAGGCGCGGCTACGGCTGGCCACGGCCGGCAAGGCGCGGCTACGCCTGGACACGGCCGGCTAGGAGCGGCTACGGCCGGCCACAGGCGGCCACGGCCGGCCAAGCGCGGCTACGGCTGGCCACGGCCGGCTACAGCTGGCCAGGCGCGGCCACTGCTGGCCACGGCCGGCCAGGCGCGGCTACGGCCGGCTACGTGTGGCAGGCATGTTGCGGATTCGGGCGAAAGCCCTCACTATTATGTTTCAACACTTAACCTATTTAAAAAGGGGACAAATGGATAATACATAGTCTACTTTAAAATTATAAATTTCAAAATATGTAGCACTTGACCTTGTGGGTGCTATTAAAACGAAATATTTACACATCATACATTCATACATTGTACATGCCAAACTTCGAGACATTTAAAATTTAAATACTATTTTATTAAGATAAGCTAAAGTGAGTAAGTTTAACTTGTGTCCGAAGAGAAATATAGGCATAATATATATGTTACATTGAAATTATATATTTTAAAATATATAACACGTAGACTTGTGCTTCTTACTAAAATGGATCGTTTAGATCTTAAATATTGTGCACGCAAAGTTTCGTGGTATTCGAAGATCAAACGCTATTTTATTTAGATGATTCAAAGTGGATGAATAGGAGGCGGGGTCTCCTGCCGCGCCAGGCGTGGGGGCGCGACGAGGCTCCTTTGCCGCGCCACATGCAGTGGCGCGGCAAGGGGCCTCCACGTCGTCTGGCCGCGCCACGTTGGCAGGCCCGCCGCGCCGACGCATGCGGCGCGACAACGTTATCCTGCCGCGCCGGGCCCACCGGCGCGGCCAAATCGGTCAGATGTGAAAATATTGTTCTGGAGGGGTTAGTATTAAAATAAAATTAAAGAAAGGTTAAAAATTAAAAAAATTCCAAGATGCTACACTAACCAGCTAGAATTGAAAAGTTTATAGTGCTATATGTTATTGTGATAACAAATAAAAAGACTTTGTTAACACTGTATTTACATCGAAATTTGAACTGGCGTTGCCAACTCCTCCATTAGCATTATCTTGAAAAGTGCATAAAGGGATAATTTAAGCAAGTGAATTGTATACGAGATCTTCTTTAAAATCAACCTTGTAGCCCTAAACAATTCTTGTACTGCTCTCATATAAATGTGGCATTCTACTAGTGGAGCTGAGAGATATAAACACACCCAACAGGTGGATGCAATGCAACTGCTGGCGAGAGGAGGAAGCATACTGTCTCAGCAAGCGGAGGAAAGGGAAGAGGCACTAAGCTGATGCCTGATGGAAGCAGATGGCAAGGGGGAAGGACCGAAGGAGAATTTCTCATAGCAGGATAATTGCCGATAAATACACGTGGGACGGTGCAGGACGGGACGGGACGATCTTATTTTTGAAGGTGTTTGGTTGCGGGACTGAGTAGGATGCTGCATTACTCTCAATGCTGTGGTCTTGGGTGACTCTGCAAGTTGTTCGTTTACTTATACCGGTGTTAAAGTTTGAGGGTTTACTCGGATGATAGTTTTTCCCTTTGAATCAAGTATCTAGTAACTTAACACAGTGATATACAGAAAAGAACTGGTAGCTACATAGGATTACAGAAGCAGGACCCATTTCCTAGAGCAAATTTCTGCAATCCTATGGAGCCAATGTCAAACAGTTAAAAGGTTATTCACTACGAAGTAATATCAGTTAGAACGAGAACTTTACTTTTGGTCAGCGTGAAAATAATAGACCTGCTATTTGGCATCGACACAAGCATTAAACAACAGTGATTGGATCCACTCCAAATCAAAGCAAGCCAGACATAGACCTACTGCAATAAGATGTTTAACAAATGTAGAATATACAGTGTGGAAAATCCAAAGACTGTTCATCAATTTCCGTCACAGATTAATATAACCATGTTAGATCAATTCAACTAAATCAACCTAGAACATAAGCTTCTGAATAACGTTTTGAACTAAACTTGACACCCATATTTACACACATGCCAAATGCCATATGCAATAAGTAATTCTGACCTTTCGTTGTGCTTGCACACGCCAGCACAAAGGATTCAACTGACAAAGATTTCCATAGGTAACCTACTAAACTCCATATATGTGGTCTATAGTAAGTGAAGTTTGTGATTTTATCTGACTATAGGTATCAATTACAACATCTAGAGTAACATCCTATTTTTTCAGTGTCTACCCGATAAAAGTATTGCCGTGTAGTGGGTTACTATAGGTATTTGACTTAAAGCAATCAGATTGGATCAATGAGAGGGAGGAGCAGAACTCACTTCGACCTGGCCCTTCTTGGCGACGGTGCTCCAGTCCCTGGCGGACACGCCGCTGCGCCAGTCGAACTCGAAGGCGACGATGACGGGCGGGCGGTGATCGGGCGCCCAGAAGCAGGCGAGGTAGTCGCCGGCCTCGGTGGCCGTGAAGGCGAAGTTCCCCGAGTGCACGTTCTCGGCGTAGTGCAGGCTGCTGCCGTAGGGCGATGTGACCCGCAGCGAGATGCGGTGCGAGTCCGGGAGCTGCTGCTGCTGCTGCTGCGACGACGACGACAGGGAAGGGGTGCCGTCGTCGGGGGCCACGATGTGGTACTTGCCGACGGCCATGGCGCCGACCTTGATCTCGTCGGAGATGCACTTGGTGTGGCCCGAATGCAGGTCGAAGCGGAGGGCGCCGGCGGGGAGTGCGACGGCGAGGACGAGGAGGAGGAGAGGGAGGAGGGACACGTGGACGCGTGCGGTCATGGCGGGTAGATCGTGGGAGCGCCTGCGCCGCGGTGTTCGATCCAGAAGGGGAACGGAAAAGAGGCGTCGACGCAACGGCCAACGGACTGTGCGTCTGAGGCTATGAGTCCCTTTTCCTTATGGGTTCTGCACTCCTGCTCCAAAAAGTTCTTGCAATTATAGTTTTATTTTATTTTCCTAACTCAAACCCTTTATAAGTTTTTGGTGGTCACATGGTCACGCACTTTATTACTCCGTATAAGCGAGGATTGTCCTTGTAGATCTTCATAACATAACTCGTTTAGTTCGTGTGCGAACTAGTAATATAGGATACGACGACATGTCACACCATAAATCAGGTTAAAGATCTAATCGTGTGCATCAGAGGAACTGTTTACTTTTAGCCTTTGGGCCTTGAGCGGTTGCGAATGAATTGACGGTTTCCTTTGATCAATTCAAAACTCGCCATGACAATTCACGCTGAAGTAAAAGTCTTGAGCCAGTGCTCTTGTTTTAACCAGGTGTAGAGCTGTCATGACTAACCTCTCACGTGTAAACCCGTGTTCTGGGAACCTCAGGGCCGGTCGAGGTTGGTTGAGTGCATGCGGTTTGAATCAAACAGCATGCAAGGATATCGCTGTCGTCAAATTCCCGAGATCCATTGGTGAGTCTTGTTCACCACTAATCGTCATAGTATTATCATTCCTCCATAGTAGCCCCCCTGTTTGATTATTGTTTGATGGACTTTATGCTCTGAATTTCACACTAATCGTCACAAAAGAAAAACACCAAGACGGCACATGGCTAAAGCAAACCTACAGGCACAGGAGACCAATGAACTGAAATTTGACAAGAACCAAGTTCAACACTGCATCATGCAACGACCACGAGACTACGGCAACATGAGGAACGGAAGAATAAAAAAACAAGAGGAAATTTTATTGGCAGTCATTCGCTCAAATATTCTCACAGATCTCTACGGGATCAGGACAACCATGATTTGATATATTTTGTTCCTGTGAACGAATCAGAGTGCTTAGACCTTCTCAAGGGCCTGGACAAGGTCGTTCTTCAGATCCTCGAAATCCTCCACTCCAATGCTGAACCTGATCAGGTTGTCCTTGATCCCGTAGATGTCCCTCTGCTCCTTTGAATCCCTGTTGATGAGCCAAAGATCAAAACTTAGCACAACTGCCCAGGCATATCATTTTATTTAAATGATTTGAGTATGATGAAGTCTTACCAGTAAGACATGATGGCAGGCTGATCAATAATGCTCTCACAGCCTCCAAAAGAAGGGGCATGATAGGGTATCTTAACAGAATCAATGAATCTCCTGGTACCATCAAAATCTCCAGCAACCTACACAAGAAAGGATATTAACAATAAACCATGTCGCATTCTCAAAAACACAATACAAGGTATATCTGGTTAACAGCAATAAATTACCTCAAAACTGACAACACCACCAAAGCCAGTCATTTGGGTCTTGGCAATGTGATATTCAGGGTGACTTGGCAAGCCAGGATAGTAGACACGTGCAATCTGTGACCAAGAGATAATATCTTCAGTTAAACAGCAGAAACATGGAAGGCAGTACTATGTAGCTTGAACTATGAATAGAAGGAAAGTCCACACCTTTGGATGATCCTCTAAAAATTGGGCCATCCGCAGAGCAGTGTTATTCTGACATTGCACACGGAGATGCAGTGTCTTCATGCCCCGAAGGATCAGGTAGGCAGCATTCTAATATCACCAAGAAATTTAGAGTTAGGAACTAGAGAACAAAACATACAATGCTCCATATACAACAAGAGACAGATATAAGAGGCAAGATAACAGTAAATTAATTAAAAAAGAAAGTAACAATGGCAACAAAGCTACAAACTAGGAATTTAGCAGAGCAAGCTTCAAAAGATATGGGGGTATTACTATAAAACTTGTGGACACAAAATACAACAGAACCATCTCATTTTGCCCCATGCGTTTCTTGGAAATATTTAGTAAAGTTTTAGATGAATTGTTGCATACAAATTGCAGTGCACAGAACATATTCTCTTTTTTCCCTATTACAGTTCAATTCACTTCATGTAAGTTTACAGAGCACTGTGTGCAGCTTGTAATACTCAGAACGGGTACAAGATTTTCTAAACTAAATAGATACCTTTAGTGAGAATTAACAAGTTTCTAACCATCACAAACAGAAGCTTGTAACAATAGAAAATCAGTTGATTCATAGAACCTGGCGAACAAAATGAAATAAATAGGTAAAAAATCACGAATCTAAACATACCGGGTTCAGAACACCACCAACTACATGGTGATAAATGCGGACTTTAGAGACTAACTCATCTCTGCCACTAACACAGCCTCCAATAACCTGAACATTTAAAATACTCTGTTAGCGAAAATATGTACTTTTAATGAGAGGATAGGGGGTTCAGTACATCAACTCACATCATTATGTCCAGCAATGTACTTTGTTGCAGAATGAATAACTAGGTCAGCACCTAAAGTTAGTGCCTTCTGATTGATAGGGGAGGCAAAAGTACTGTCAATGCAAAGCAGAGCTCCCTTGCTATGGCACATATTTGCGACAAGCTCGACATCAATGCATCTGAGAAATGGATTCGTAGGAGTCTCGGTGAAGAAAAGAGATACCTGAACATGACCATAAGATATGTTGTATTTGATAATAAATAATTGTTTTCCTAGAAATCAGGGATGAAGGAAATGGTAATGACCACACTCACATTATTATTGTCCAAAGCATTTTGGAGAGCATCCATGTCAGCAGGCCTAATAACAGTCATCTGTGCATAACAGTATCACAGAGTAAGCAAAACATGGTAAAAATCTGCATACAATACAAGTCAACAAGTATTTCGCTACAGTTCCACTGGCAGATGATGCGATCATGTAATATTCATAACAACTATGACAAAAGCTTGTGTTCATATGCAGTAGTTATGCTAAACCATACATTGGGCTCCTATTGGCTCTCACCAAACTAACTGGACTCTGCAGAGACTATGGAACTGTAAGTCCGTAACTGTATCTATATTCATACGGATGCAGAACCAATTGAGCATAATAATTAAAGAATTAACACAAGTTAGATTGGTAACCAAAGGGAAAAACGAACTTGGACTACGAAACGTCAATTGCGATCAGCAAGTAAAAATTATTAGCAACAAAAGAAATTGAAGAATATGGATACTCAAATAAATTATTTTAACTGTATAAGAACAAATTCGTTGTATGCCACACGCTACTGTAGCACAGTGACAAAGTCATATTCACACCAGAAATATTATAACAGCTTTCGCAGATGTCCTGATTTGTATCAATAAAACAAGAACTTGCTTAAAAGATAATCCAGTAGTATTACCGAAACTCCCCTCTTAGGGAGCTCATTTTCCATGTAAATCCTTGTCTTGCGGTAGCAATCAGTGGTGGTCACAATGTGCCCACCAGCTGGGACAAGTGCGCTGAGCATAGCCACAGCGGCATACATCCCCGACGCCACAAACACAGTGGACTCAGCTTTCTCCAGTGCGCTGCACCATCAGAACAATCAACTGTTAAGATTCCAACCCGGATGCAACCAACAAGGTGCTGACATTTCCACAGCCAAAGGAGCAGAGTAATAGATTTCACCTCATCTTCTTCTCCAATGCCTCTGTGGTCGGGTTCCCATATCTCCCATACTCGAAGCTAGCATGCCTCCCCTCCTGAGGAACAAAATAGATTTTAAAATTTCCGCATCAGATCCATCAAATTCGACAGGAGCAAACACGAATATTCCTTTAGAAAAGGGGGATTTGTCCAACCTTGAAATCGATTAGCTCTTGCGAGTTGTTGAACCAGTAGGCCGACGTGTTCACTACTGGCGTGGTGATCGCATCCGTGGCGATCCTTCTTCCCAGCCTCTCGCCTGTTTCAGATACGAAAAGCAGCAAAAGCGGCAAAGCAATCATAAAAAGGAAACAAATGAATCATCAAAATGAAAAGGCATAGATCCTAGATCTGGCATGGAAGAGCGAGCTAGGAGGATATGGTACCCGCGTGGACGGCAAGGCTGGCGTCGGAGCCGAGCAGGTTACGCTCGGCCTGTACGACGGCGGATGGCTGCGCAACCTTAGCGTTGGGGATTGCGCTAACCTCCGCCGCCGCAGAGGCGGCGGCGGCGGCCGATGCGGCCGCGGCGTGGGAGGAGGCCACGCCGCGGGCGCGGCCGCCGCCGCCGCCGGATTTGGGGCGGCCGGCGGGGCAGTCAGACCAAGCGGCGGCGACGATCTGCGCGACGCCGATGTTGCTGCAGTTGCGGCGGGCCTTGGTGCTGAGCTGGCGCACGAAGTTTGGCGGGAAGCGGAGGATGGTGGCGGAGGAGAGGGCGCCGCCTGACTCGGTGGAGAAGACCACCTGCGGCGTCAGCGAGACGGTGGCCATGGCGGAGGCGGGGAGCTAGGGTTTCGGCGGCGGCGCGGGGCGGGGGTCGGCTCGATCGGTCGCGGCGGCTTCGGGTTGGTGACCGGCTGGCGCTCGTGTGGCCTTTCGAAATGCGGTGCGGCTTATTTGTAGTGGAGTGCTGTGTTTGGTAAGAGCGTGCCTGCGTGTGTGGCCTTTTCGCTACATCCACCAAAGCAGAACGGAACGGAACGAATTCAAGCCAATCCAATGACGAATTTCACTTTGTTTCTTTGAGCGTCACAGTATCTAGAGTGCTTCTAAATTGGTGTGTCATTTTGTTATTTCATTTCTTTTTGGAAAGGCTTTTTCTTTGCTATTTCATTGACTGATCAGTTTCAAGAAGTTTTTTTAAAAAAAGTATACCTCTAATCAGTGTTATCCTAAACGCTAAACGGTAAACAGTCGATCACCCACCGTTTAGCTCATTATACGGACTAAACGGCCAATTAAACGGACATTAAACGGGCTAAACAGATGATTAAACGGACACAGTTAGGCACTGTGTAGCGTTTAAACGGTGTGTAAACAGGCTAAACGGCCGTTTAGGCGAACAGTGCCTCTAATTTCTCAGCAATTGTGCTTACTAAAATTGAGCGTATCACAATTTTAGTCATGAAGCCAAGTTTAGCTGGAGCTCTAACCAAGACTAGTAGAATCTAGATACATGACCAAATTTAGATTTTGTGTTTAGCCATCACCTCTAATTTTAGTATGAGACAGACCATTTTGACTTGTGCCTTAGCTTAACCCACTACGACAACGGAGACCAGCAAGTTGGCTGCAAACTTATGCTTTAGGAGCTCCACTAGGCATCATTTGATATGCAAGAATCAGTGAATCATACACGCTTCTGATGATGTTTACAGGTGATAATACATTAATACGATATGAGCCACCAGAATGGCCTGATGGTTGCTGGTATACGGTCACTCTATGCATTGGGTGCACATTCTTTTTTTCGTAGACTCTGCTTGGACTTATCAGCTCGCTCGACTTCTGGGCCCCGCACGTGCTTACGCATGCAAAGTCATCGCACACAGAAAGGCATGAAGTAGGCCAGCAGATGGCATGGCACCCTTTTTCTTGCAGAAGTTGTGATGACTTGGACTCTTGGACGGGATCATTTTGGTGTCTCTTGTTCCCGAATATTCCAAGCGGATGCCATACACACTGCCAGAACCGTATAAAGACTTGGAAATATACCTCATCACAGATTCATATTATCTTGTAAAATAGCATCGTACGCAAATATAGGTTAAGAGTTCAATTTTAGAAACCTGCCGTAAAAATGCCAATTATTTGCAGTACTCTAAAGCATGGAGATGGCGAGAATCGAGCATGAGATGCTCCAATCGACCATTCTGTTTTTTGGATAATGGAAATATTATTTAGCTTCAACCTTCTCATCAAGAAGGAATCAGTACACAAATTGTTACACGTAGTAGGCGGACGCTACACGTACACCACAACATTGTTAATTGGATGCACAATCATAAGCCGACGTCGCAAGCTGAGCACCAAGTGGTCGGATAAAGGGACCATGAATAATGCCGACATGAACAAACCACCGCGATGTTGATGCTGGTTACGGATGGCGCCGTGACCTTATCGACGAGTAGTAGTGCTATGCTAACCGAGGCCGTGTATTAGTGCTCGCCGCGTCGGCGTGCAGGATAGATGGCGACACCAAACCTGACGAGCAAGTGGCTGACAAAACAGCTAATGAATGGTTTGTTGATTTGTTTTAGCTGCGCCCCACAGTAAACATACGCGCCTATCCTGCTAAAGTTTAGCCAAGCTTTCTCCGGGCACCAGATCTTGCGCGCAAGCGATTAGATTCGTTGTGCGTGTCCCTGACTCCCTGTCGTGATACGGCGCGAGCGCCCCCCCTCCCTGCAGGCGTGTAGTAGCTGTGGCCCGGCCGGACTGGGCGGAGACTGTGCGGTGGCCGGTGGAGGCAGCAAAAGGGTAAAAAGGTTGCGTCCTGCCTGCCCCGCCTCGGATCGCACCAAACGACGAACGGGAACGGCTTCGCCTCGTCTCGTCTCTCCTTGAAAGCTCCCTTGTCGGATCGCATAAAGCCGACGCACGCCGACTGCGGTGTCTCCGTCAATCCCCACCGTCGGCGCTGCACGTCCGCCTCAGCCTCACGCAGCCACCGCCACTTGAGGTCGCCATGGCTCGGCTCAGCCTCCGTGCTCCCTGCTTCGCTGGCTAGCTCACCGCACCGTGCTTTCTGGCATACCAGTCCTGAAAGCTGCAGTGACCGATGGCCCCCAGGGCCACGGCCACGGCCAGCTGCAGCGATCTCAAAGATGCGGGTCAGCCGGTCACCATGTGCGTGTCGCGTAGCAGCGAAAACAAATGCCCCGCGGCGAAAGCGGGCGGAGGAGTGGGACGTGCCGAACCGTATGTGCACGGATCTTTCTCGGGAGACGTTTACAGCATCTGCTGTCGACGCCACGGATCAATCCTCACAACGGCTCACACTGTGCTATCATCACTGCCGGTTTACTATCTTACCATGTTTGCTCCCAAGAAGTGGCTGATCAAGAAGTTAGATAAAATTAGAAGAGGTTTCTTCTGGAAAGGCACTGAGACGGCAGCAGGAGGCCATTGTCTCGTGAAATGGGAGAATGTCAAAAGACCAAAGAATCTGGGGGGGCTAGGAGTACTCGATTTGGAGAAGTTTAGCCGGGCGCTCAGGTTGCGATGGCTTTGGTATCAATGGGTGGATCCAGAACGGCCATGGACAGGCTCTGAACTGCCTTGCAATGAGCTCGATAAGCAATTGTTCAGAGCCAGCACCCAAGTGATGGTCGGAAATGGTGAGAAGGCACTGTTTTGGGAAGCATCCTGGTTGCAAGGTAGGGCGCCAAGAGACATCGCGCCAAACCTTTACAGCCTAGCTTGGCGCAAGAAGAACACAGTGAAGAGTGACCTGCAGGATCAGCATTGGACGCGTGGAATTTGGCGTATGTCTACCACGCAGGAGTTGATGGAATTCGTCATATTGTCGGGGTTACTGCACGATGTCGAATTGAATGAGGAGCAGGACTCCATTAGGTGGAAATGGACCTCGAACGGGATATACTCCACTAAATCGGCTTACATGGTTCAGTTCAACGGAAGCTACTGCACGTTCAATTCTCAGTCCATATGGCAGGCAAGAGCAGAAGGGAAGCATCGTCTATTTGGCTGGCTACTGGTGCAAAGCAGATTGCTTACTGCAGATAGGTTGCTGACCAGGCACTGGCCTTGTGATCCAATATGTTGCCTGTGTGACCAAATGCAGGAAACGGCGGCTCATTTATGCTTGCATTGTGTCTACGCCCAAGAGGTGTGGCATTTGGTCTCCTGCTGGACAAATGGCCTGATCAAAGTGCCATCCCGCGACACGAACTTGGAAGAATGGTGGAACGGCTCCTTCCAAGGAGTTCGGAAGGGCGATCATCGTCAGGTGGCTGCAGTCCTGTTATACACGACATGGAACATTTGGAAGGAGAGGAACAGGAGGGTGTTCGACGATGTCACGGCGCTGCCTGTGAGGATCCTCGCTCTGATCAAGGACGAGATGAAGCTGCGAGAAGTAGCTTGCAGTAGAGAGGGGTTGTCTGTAGCTTAATTATGTTATTAAGTTTTATGAGGCGAGAGTTCATTCATATATGTAATACCAACTATGTAATCTCCGGCATGCTTCTTCTCCTTAAATGAATCGGCAGTGCTCCTGCCTTAGTTTCAAAAAAAAAACAACGGCTCACACCTCACAACGCAAGCAGCTTACGGCTGAGAAAAAAGAGGAATCAGGCAATCAGCAACTACGGACCAAGCCACCAGGCATTCTGTGGCCGCGCAGCTTCTGCTGATAATACGTACAGAGTTGAAGCTGTCGAAGCCAAAGACGTACCAGATCAGACACCACCAACTGCAGCCAATGTAGTACGCATAATCAACCATATACATGGGAACTTTAGAAGCTCAATATCGGTCAAAACCAAATCGTGCATCGTGGAGATACTACAGCTAACGATCCTGAAGAATACGGCTGGCTATCCTCTGATCCATATTTTGAGCTATGATAGATATCATTTCTGAATTCTGAGCATCTCAAGTGGAATTTCAGTATTGTCGCCTGGGAGGTTTCGACTCCGCTACCGTGACACGGATCTGTCTGCCATCCAAGTCCTGCAGGGCAATGATAGGCCGATTTAGCACTCGCAGATAGAAGACAAGTGTTTAAACTCTAAAGGCATGAGTGCCAGCAAACAGCTAGGACACAAAGAGAATGAGAACTCACAGCGCCATCAAGGTTCGATATTGCATTCTCCACCTCTTCAGAGGAGCCATAAGTGACGAAACCAAACCCTCTTGATCTCCCACTCTCCCTGTCGTAGATGATCCTGGCTTCCAGGACCTCACCTTGCTCGTTGAACAGGTTAGCAAGAGCAGAATTGTCAACACCCCATGAAAGGTTGCCCACATAGACCCTGTTAGCTTCGCCCCTTGGCCCTCTTGGTGAGGACTGATCCCTGGGTGGTGCTGGCCCTGAATTCACCTTCAAACTCCTTCCATCAAGCACCTAAGTTTCATAGATGATGTCAGCTAGATAACCAAAGGAATAGCTCTAGAACAGTTTGTAACACGATGTACCCGACCAAGAAAACGCGGGGGAAAACAGGTAATTTTTGGAAAGATAAAAGCAAGTAAATATTAGACTATCCGATGTCACAAGTGTACTTAATAAAGCACTTGGCTTAGTCAGTGCACGATCAGGTAGGAAACCAGTAGCATAAAAAATTCAATGAAATATACTGCAAAGATCATACCAGGTAGAGTATGGCATACATATACATGGCGAATGGTGTATGGCAGTAAAGTATGGTACTCGTATTCCCTCCCCATTCCAAAAGTAGTTTAGTTCCTAATTTGACCAAGTTCATAGACATATATTACATCTATAATAACAAATAAATGCATTATTGTGACCATGGATTCAGTAAAAACTTATTTGATGAGTAGATGTTGGTGTATTTTTCAATAAACTATTTGACTTATTACAAAATTAATAAGTGTGTTACATTTTTGGAATGGAGGCAGTAAGAATACAATTAACAGTGTGCAATGCTCTGGAAGAACAGAAGTGTACTCACATAGCCATTGAATTGCTTCAACAGCCGCCTCGACTTCTTCAACAGAAGACATTGTCACAAACCCAAATCCTCGGCTTCTTCCAGTCAATTTGTCATAGATGACCTGTAACAAATTGTAACCCCGTCAATTGGTGAAAGAAAGAATGCGTTGATATCTTATTGATAGAACCCAATGACCGGCCTAATTGCATTCGTAACCACCACTATTGCCTACCACAGTGAACAATACGACCATTCTGTTTCTGAGCAGTGAGCACTACTGCACTAGTAGTATCAGTTCATTTGCCGGCAAAATGAACACGAACAATTCTACCAATTTCAGGTAACTGGAACGACACGAAATGTGACCATCACTGTTTACTGATAGGAATAATAGGATGCGTATGCACACATACCTCGACCATCTCGACGGAGCCAGCCTGCTCGAAGAGCCCCGCGAGCTGGGCGCTGTCGACGCTGAAGGGCAGGTTGCCGACGAAGATCCTGAGATCCGCGGAGAACTCCTCCTTCCCCGCCGGCCTGCTCCTCCGCATCGAGCTCCTCCGCCAAGGCCGCGGCCGCGCGCACGGGCGCGAGCGGCCTCCAGCCCGCTGCTCCCGCGGCGGAGAGCGCGCGGAGCTGTGGCGGCCCCGCGGGGAAGGCAACGGACGGGGCTGCGGGGGTGGGCTTGGCGGAGAGGGAGAGGAACTGGGGCGAGAGCGAGGTGGAGAAGAGCGTGGCCGCCATGGCGAGAGGGGAGCAGAGGAGAGAGGGGTTCGATTGGAGGCTTTGGGTTGATAGGGTCTTGGGGATAAGATGTGGGGCAAGATTGCAAGAAAAGAAAGGTTTTTTTTTATTTAGAATTTGCAAGAAAAGAAAGGTGGGGCGAGTGTTCAAGCGTTTTGAGTTGAGCGAGGCCGATGCGATTGGCTTATGGGCTCGTTTTGTTCCAGTTGTAATGAATGGGCTGGCCGTAGACGGAAGATGGCCGGCGGCCCATAGGCTACATCTCTAGCACCGCCACCGGCCCGCTTAACTTGAACGGCCCAGATTCGCATGCTCTGGCCCAAATCTGCCGCTGGGTGGGCCTCCTCCCCTGCGCAGCTTCTTCTTTTCGATCGGCCTCCCAAATTCCCCAATCTCCAACGCTGTCGATGCTGATTTGTGATTTGATCATCATCTACTTACTCATCACGCGCCGACTGACCCAAACAGATGACACGATTTTTGTTCGAGTGGCGAGCGTGCCTATCCACAAGACCAGACCGTGCCCATTTTTTTTTTGAAATAAACAGACCGTGCCCATTGAGGTCGCATTTGGGTGCTCGATCGGCAAATAGAGACTGATCAAACAGTCGTTTCATAAAACTAGCATAAGGGCACATGTCGTAGACACGTGTTTTAAAAAAATTACTAATTTAGAGTTGTAGTTTACATGGACTCTTTAGATTAATCTAGAACGTTTGATCATCATAAAATCCGACGGCGTAGGCTTAAAGGTGAGATGTAGTCAACATGAACTCTTTAGATTAATCTAGAGCGTTCGATCATCATAAAATCCGACGGTGTAGAATATAGATGACGACGGACGAAACGAAAATTTCGTCGTCCTTTATAGTATAGATAATCTCCCGTAAACTAAAGGTGGCCACACGCGGATTTTCTATACGCCGCATGTGCGGTGGGACGGCCGTCCCCGCACCCTTCGGAAACAGCGCTTCGCGCATTCAATTCTGGTGGGCAGCAGCAGCTTGTCCGTGGGGGAGAGCAGGTGCGTAGCAGGTGGGCCGCGGTGGGCTTCAAGGCTGGCGGCCATAGCAGGCGGTTTCTCTAATTTTTTTCTATTTATTCTTCTTTTATATTTTCGTATTCCTCCTATTTTGCATTTCTTTATTCTTCTTTCGTGTTATTTCCTTTATTTTTCTAGTCACGTTTTCTTATTTTCTATTTTCCTTTTTGTTTTTTTCTTTCGCGTTTTTTATTTCTCTATTTTTTCTTTTGTTTATTTTGTTTCACGTGTTAAGATTTATGTTCTTTTCGTACGATATTTTGTTCCACGTGTTAAGATTTATGCTCCTTTAAACGAGCATTGTACCTATCTATTGAGCCATCTGACTTCTTCTTGATTTTATACACCCATTTGGAATCAATAATATTGTTACCTTGCTCAGGTGTCACAAGATGCCATGTTGAGTTTCTCTCTAAGGCTGCATACTCCTCTTCCATAGCTATTCTCCATCTAGAATCTCCTAATGCTTCTTCCAAAGTTTGTGGTTCTCCTGAGGAACTAAATAAACCATACCTGATCATGTCAGCAGGAACTTTCTTGGTCTTGACAATGCCGCTTTGCAGCCGAGTCCTTGGTCGTTCAGGCTCAGGAGGCAGTGGAGCGTGCAATACAGAAGAAGAAGGCGCCACTTCCACAGCAGATCCAGACGGCATAGAGGATCCACCGCTAGCTGTCGGAGATCCTGTCACAGGCGGATTGGAACACGGCGTCGTAGTTCGCGTAGCCCCCCCACGCGGCGGACACTGAGAGGATCCAGCGCCGGCAGACGCGGTCAAATGCGGATCGCCCTGGGATCCAGCGCCATCAGGTGGCAGTGGATCCTCCTGGGATCTGGTGTCCGGATCCCGTGCGGCTGGAGATCCTGAGAGATTGCCAGTGAGAGGTGTTTCTACACCGTTTGGCACCAGACTTTCTTCTGCAATTTCCTGCACATCACCACTAGGATCCACATCAGCAATATTAGAGTTAGCACAGTTTACATCCCCAGGAGGAAAACCAATCAGATGTGGAGGTAGAAGGAGGATCTCTTGGCGCAAGAGTGCACCGGCATTGGAATGGAGACTAGCAAAAGGAAAAACGTTCTCATCAAATACCACATCTCGGGAGATATAAAGACGACGAGTAGAGATGTCAAGGCATTTAAATCCTTTATGAAGGGCACTGTAGCCAAGGAATGCACACTTGGTTGACCGGAAAGCAAGCTTGCGATTGTTATAAGGCCTCAAATTGGGCCAGCACGCGCAGCCAAAAATGCGAAGGGAGCTATAATCAGGAGTTTCTTTGAGCAAAAGTTCAACTGGTGTGCGATAATTGATAACTCTACTGGGTAAAAGGTTGATGAGATATGTGGCAGTGAGAAAAGCTTCATCCCAATATTTAAGTGGCCTGGATGCATTTGCAAGGAGAGAGAGACCTACATCAACTATGTGTCGATGTTTTCTTTCCGCAGATCCGTTTTGTTGATGGGCATGGGTACAGGAGACACGATGAGTGATCCCTATGCGTTGAAAGAAGGAATTTAAACGCTCATATTCCCCTCCCCAGTCTGATTGTATAGCTAGAATTTTCTTGTCAAACTTTCGTTCTACAAGATTCTGAAAGTTTTGAAAAACTTGGAATACATCAGATTTTTTCCGAAGCAAGTAGATCCATGTATACTTGCTGAAATCATCAATAAAGCTAACGTAATAGGAATATCGCCCAACAGAGATAGGAGCCGGTCCCCATACATCGGAATAGATCAAATCGAGTGGACTTTTAGAGACGCTATCAGATTTAAAATAAGGGAACTGATGTAATTTATCCACTTGACAGGAATCGCAAATAAACTCACGATCTTCTCCATTAGAGCAAGGGAGATTATTTTTCCTAAGGACACGATTAACAATTGGAAAGGCAGGATGCCCTAAACGACTATGCCATCGCGTGGATGACGGTTTATTGACGACATAAGCTTGCTTGTGGGAACTAGCTTCTGAAGATGGCGTCTCTAGAGGGTAGAGTCCACCTTTGCATCTACCTTGATGAAGGATTTTCTTCGTGGCCTGATCCTTAATCAAGAAGAAGTTGAGATGAAATTCCATATAAACATCATTATCAGAGGTTAGCTTATGAACAGATAAGAGATCTTTGCTGGCAATAGGTACATGGAGGATATTTTTGAGATGCAATTTTTTATTTGGGGTATGCAAACCTGTGTAACCAATATTACTAATATGCATACCTGATCCATTGGCTGTATGGACTTGATCACGCCCATGATACTTGTCACGAACGGTCAGCTTGTCGAGGTTGCTGGTGACGTGGTCAGAGCATCCGCTGTCAACGTACCAGTTTGTGTCCTCGCCATAGCCAGTGGTCGCTGCTCCTGCAGTCTTAGTATTCTGCTGATCTTCGTCTTCATCATAGCGATACCAACAGATTGAAGCCTCGTGTCCAACCTTTTTACAGATTTGGCACACAGGCTTGGAGTTTTGCCCTCCTTGCTTGGGGACACCTCCATTGTGAGGGCTGTGATTTGTGTTTCCACCACGGCCCCCACATCCACGGCCACGGTTATTACCACGGCCACGGGGTGCTCCTTTCCCTCTTGACGCAGCATTGGCAGATGACTGATGTTGATTGCTGTTGTAAGTATCCTGGAGCATCTCAAGACGGGCATGAAAAGTCATCAACTGAGCATAAAGTTCGCTCAAGGAGATGGGGTCAGATTGCGCAAGAACAGAAGTAACAAGGGGATTGTAATCTTGATCCAAACCCGTCAGGATATGCCCAACCATATCTTCATCATCAATCACTTTTCCAGCAGCAGCAAGGTCATCTCTAATGGATCTCATCTTGTTGAAGAAGGTCGCCATAGTCATGCTTCCTTTCTTCAGGGTGGACAGCTGCATGCGAAGGTTGGTGGAGCGCGCGTGAGAATGTGCTGAGAACATAGTCTCAAGGGACGTCCATACCTCAGTAGCCGAGACCAGGGTGGCCACCGATGCCAGGACATCAGCGGTGAGCGAGTTGAGGAGGTAGCCAAGGAGTTGTTGATCCTTGGCCACCCATGCGTCGTACTCCGGGTTCGGGACGATCTCCTTCTTGGCGTCCTTCATGATCTCCATCGTCTTGGGTGGAGCTGGTGTAGATCCATCAAGGTAGCCCATGAGTTGGGCGCCCCTAATGGCCGGAAGGATCTGTGCCTTCCATAGGCTGTAATTGTCTCTTGTCAGCTTTTCTGAAACAGCTGGACCAAGGACAAGGGAAGCCGACGAGGAGGATGCCATTGATGAGATTTAGTGGATGTTAATAGGAGGAAGGGCTCTGATTACCATGAAAGAAAAGAAGGAACGTTGTTGCCTATCTTGGCTCGCCAAGGTTATGTGTTTATATAGGCCGGAATGCCTAGAGATAAGCACAGAGAGTTTACTTTGATTACATCTTGTTGTGCAAGCTAAACTATTCTATCTCTAAGCTATCTCCAACTCTACCAAGATTCATCTCGGTGAGTTTGTTACAACCGACCACAAGCACATCATCGTATGCTGGTTACAATATATTGTTTAACATGCCTCTCAACGAGATTTACGCAGTTACTCTGGGAGGTTATGCCGACTTCTTCGCGCACAATACGCGCTCTTGCCGACTGCTTTATAAGTCCGCATCCTCTTTGTCGCGCAGTCGACTCCTTATTTCGTTGATTTCTCTTAATGGTCATTATTCTTCTCGAGTAGCAAATGCCTTAATCCGTGAAACCTTGAGTTTTCAGTCAGGACCTAACCGACTCATACAAAACATGAGCGACTCATACAGAATTATGAGGTAAGGCTAGTACGAGACCAGGGTGATTAAACGTAACAGGTGGACTACTCAGGAGAATACATGGATCCTTTCAATAACAACGAAGACTACATGCATGAGATCATTCGTGGTGGCGGTGGCTCGTACGTACCTCCCGTTGAGAATGAAGAAGGACCTGAGGACGATGGCAGACAGTATTTGAACTTGAATTCTGATGTGGAGGGAGATAGTAATCAGGAGGAAGATAGTAATCATGAGCAAGGTAGTGATGAGGAGGAAAATCAAGAAAATGCTGAGGAAGTCGTGGTAATACAAATTTGATTCTATCTATGTACATACATTAAATATTATTTTTACATGTATTAATTAGTTGATATATATTTTTGCAGACAGCAAAATCAATGAAGAAAAAAACGGAAACGTGGATCTAAGAGGAAGATGGACGGTCATACGACCATCACGGCAGTGGCTGATAACGGCGAGCCGACACACCCTCCTGGCGTCAAGACAATGTTTGTAAATCAAGTGGGCGCTCTTGTGAGGGAAAATGTGCCCATAAAGTATAGGCTATGGAAGAGAACGAAATCAAGTGACAATGAAGAAGATATTGTTCCACTTTCGGAGAAAGCTATGTTATGGAAAGAGATAAAGGATCATTTCTTCTTTCCGGAGGGAAAAGAAGATAAAGTGATGAAATGGGCTTTTCAGAAGATGGCTATTCAATTTCAGACCTTCAAGAAGAAGTTGGTTCGAGAGTTTGTCAAAAAGGATCTTACTCCAGATTTCGAGAAACATTACAAGAAGCAACAACTCTGGTGGAATGAATTCGTGCAGAATAAGACGTCATCAGACAGCGAGGCACGATCACAACAAGCCAAACAAAATTCAAGCAAAAGGACAAGCAGCCATAATCTAGGGCCTGGCGGTTATGCGGTTGCGATTCCGAAATGGGAAAGGATGGAGGCACGATTAATTGAAAAAGGGATCGTACCGCAGACCTTGTGTTGGCCAAAACAAGCAAGATATTACTTCTATGCTCATGGAGGCACACTAGACCCGGATACTGGGTTGTTTGTGACTAGCGATGCACTACGAGAGGCTTCCCAAAGACTCTAAGAGGCAATGAGGCGTGTGGAAGATGGAACTTTCCGGCCAAACAGAGAGAAAGATGAGCTGACTTACGCTCTTGGAAATCCAGAACACACTGGACGAACCCGAGGTATGGGCGTAGTTCCATGGAAACATGCTTTGCTGAAGATCTTGAATCGTACCGAAGCAGATGCAGAAGCAAGGCAGCGGCGGCAGAGAATTTCCGTGCTCTAGAAGAGCGGATAGCTTCTCTTGAGGCAGTAGTAAGCCAACGCTCGGTACAACTAGCTCCTAACTTGGACATCAGTCCCGCCTCCCAGCGTCGTAGCAGTGTCGGTGACACAGAGCAACCACGTCTGTACCCCGTTGATTCCATCACGGTGAGTACCAAATGTGAGCTTCTGTATCCTGTTGGAAAAAGCTCAAAGTTTGTGTTGAGGGTTTAGCGGAACTACCTGTACAAGGGGAGATATTGCATTGCCGGCCGATTCCTGAAGGATACGCCAAAGTCCAGATTGATCGGTTGAAAGATGGCTGGGATGATGTGGAGCTCCCAATCCCTTTAGGTCCAGAAGAAACAGAGCTACAACATGCCGTAAGCACATGGGTCGCTTGGCCAAAACGTAATATAAGATTGGTGGAAGGCGCCACAGGTTCCGCTCAGAGCTCCAGACAAAGATCACCAACGCCAGCTGACAGAAATCAAAGCGGTGGTCCACCTTCTCCACTGGCTGCACGGGACCCCAGCATGGATCCGCCGTCACCAGCAGCACACAACGACCCAGCCCCGCCATCACCAGCAGCACACAGCGACCCAGCCCCGCCATCACCAGCATCGCACAGCGAGCCAACCCCGCCATCACAAGCCGCAGAACAACGAGAGAGGAAGGCACACACGATACCTTCGGGCCAGCCACCTTCTAAGCGGCAGAGCAAGAAGAAAGAGAAGGTTGTGGACGTGGAAGAGGAAGTGGACCCAGTTCGAGCCTTCTTCGATGCACAGAAGGAGAAGAGGATGGCTTTGAAAAAGAAGCTAGAAATAGATCCAGTTGGGAAAGCACACTTCATGAAAGAGACGACCACGCCAAGGGAGAAACAGAAAGAATCGGATTATGATCGGCAGATCAGAAAGTTCCATGCCAACCCTAAGAACCCAAAAAGAAATGCAAAACCGATTCCCCAGCTCAGAAAACAATCACAACAATCGATCGCTCCGTAGGTAGTGCGGAACGAGGAACGTCCAAATGAATCAACAGATCCGATGACCATGGCTGGGATGATAATTCTAACAGATTTGACAAAGGCTCAGTTGTTAGGGAATGCCGTACTAGAAACAAAAAGGTCAAAAGAAGTTTGTACTAGGTGAGCCTCTCATATGGCCAGAGTTATTACCTGTCGGTGGCAATCCCGAGGGGGCCCCTAATATAACGGAAATAACCAACTAAGCCGCAGGAACGAGTAAGCTTGGCAAGAGCTAGGCAAGGTAGCATCAAGCCCCCGTCGGGCTCGAGGGTGCCCGGCACCCCTCGAGCGAATCGGAACTCCGCCTCGCTCGAGGCCTGAGAGCCGCCCTCGACGACCCATCTCCGCCTCGCTTGAGGCCTCCCCTCGCTCGTGGGGCCCGCTGGTGGTTCACCTGCCCCCTGGACAAAAGCATTTAATGGCCTTGTACGACTTGGACTCAAAAGTCAAGCGACGAATCCTTCCCCCATCTCCGGTCATCTCCACCAACTCCTGACACCGTGCAGTCATCCTCGACGCTGCGTGCAGACCCGTGCAGTGTGACAGGCCTGTGCTGTCACGCTCCCCTGTTCCGCCAACTCCGGTACGGGAACCCCTCGAACGGGCATAGGGATCCCTCGAAAGGATGCACGGCCTGCTGCGCTTGATGATGCCGCACGACGCAAGCCCTCAAAACCAGGAGCACAGGGAGCACGCATCATGAACAGGGGACGCCGCGTCATGTACCAGAGCCCCATACGCCAGATCAAGTCGTGTAATCCGACAACGCACGCCAGGACAGGAGCCACGCCTGCGACCATACCCCGTCATACGCTGTCACTGTACCAAGCACTGTACTTTCCCTGTTTGTAACTGCCCCCCTTTGGACTATAAAAGGAGGAGACAGCCCCCTAGAAACGCACGACACACTCACTCGCTCATTCACCGCCAAGTTCGCCAGAACGCAACGCTCAACCTCCCACTCGTTCTAAGGGACTTGGAGACTCATCCTCCTCTCCCGCTAAGCTTGTAGCCCCCTACTACGAGCACCCCGGTGCAAGGCAATATAGTGCGCAAGCACACCCTGCTGGACGTACGATCGAAAGATCGGAACCAGGATAAACCTCGTGTCATCGTGTTGCCCTTGCATCGACCATCGAGAGACGGGACACAACGCATTTCTGTAGGTGTTTGGACCCCCTCTGGGTTCCGGCACCGACATTACCGTATCTACAAACGAGAATGGCCGCATTGCACAAGTGGTATATGGTCCATTCTAAAAACGGAATCTTGACGTTCCCAGCTCGGATAAGAGACGATCATTTTTGGCGGGGAAACGGCCAGGTACGGGTCGAGTTTGAGGCACTTTATGATTTGTACCATCAAGATGCCCTTCACAAGTGCCTCATTAGTGTATGGTGCATGTAAGTGTTTCTGCTCGTCTTATTATTTTATTTTTAATCGTTTCTTGTTTGTTGACTAATCCTTGATTTTGTGGTTTTATTTTTCCGTAGGCAAAAAATTAAAATTGTCCGCCAAAGAAACTTCCATAACATCGGTTTCCTGGACCCCGATGTTATACACGAGGAAACTGTCGCATCACGTTCTTGTCAAGTGGTCGACATTATATATAGAGGCCTGCGTAAGCAAATCATGTGTCCATTCATTCTGTTGCCATACAATCATCAGTGAGTCTTTCGTCACTTTTTCAATACCATCAGAATAATGCTAATTAATAACTATTATAATCAACATTAATTGGTTGGTTTTGTGAATGTATATGAACAGCTTTCACTGGATACTCTTTGCTATTGAGATTGAAACCCACACGGTCTGGATCTATGACTCGTTGAGGCAAGATAGATCCATATACCAAAACCTCATCAACCTGATCAACAAGGCGTGGGCTCGCTTTTTCGAAAAACACTTAAAAATAAAACTCGACCCTCTTCGATTTAGGAGTGACCAAACGGTATGAATAGATTCTTACCTCTTTTGTCATTTCAAATAAACATTTAATTATTCTATGCCATAACTCATTTCCCTATAGTGCATGAGACAGGAACAAGGTAACAACTTGTGTGGTTACTACGTATACGAGTGGATCGATAACTTTGTAAGTGAAAAGGGACAAATGTCGGCAGAAGCATTCGCGGTACGTGAGCACAATCAATTCTGCTAATTAATTTTAATTTATTATTGTTTTATTCTCACGTTTATATCTGGAAATGTTTAGAGTAATTTATTATTGTTTCATTCTAATGTTTATATGTAATTTTTTAAAATTATTTTTTTAAAATGTTACAGAAATGGTCCATGAAAGAAGATCTCATCGAAGAAGCTCGGGTCAGGGCAATTCAAAAATCTATCTGCGGATTCCTGCTCGATGAAGTCATCGATAAAAACGGAGAATTCTATGGCGATCCCTACGAAAGCGTCGCAACAGCTGATATCGAGGCTGGCATACAAGTGTAATTTGTAATATCTAGAATAAAACATGTATTTTGTTGGATCTTTCAAGTATTAGTAGTAAACTCTATAGATGTATGTATGTATATATATAATATTAATGCGATATCGTCGTAATATAAATACGTGCAATGCAGTAGTACAGGTACGTATAGTCGCATTCGGTATAAATACGCATAAAACCAAAACGAATAGAAAAGGAAACAGATAAACGAAAAAAAGAGGTTAGTACCGGCTGGTATTACCAGCCGGTACTAAACCGCCCGCCAGGCCCCGTGCGGGGTGTGGCGGGAGCCGGTACTAACCGGCGCACGTTAGTACCGGCTAGCTGCGACCGGTACTAACGTGCGCCACGTTAGTACCAGACCTTTAGTACCGGTCACAGCGACCGGTACTAAGCGGTCCTGTGACCGGTACTAAAGGCTAATTTTCTCGTAGTGAAAATTATTCATCCAGGACCAATCAAATTCCTTTCTTATATGCAGGCACCAAAACTCTTAGCTAGCAAAAATCGAGCTTCTTTCGGTTAAAAAAAAACAGGTCTTTTTTGGCTATTGAACAACACCATGCAATCTGCATGGCAGTGGATCTATCGCGCGCATTGAAAGACCTGCATGGTGTGCCCATTATTAGCAGATCCTTGCCTGTACGTGCTGTGCACGTCCTAATATACTACTCGGAGGAGACAAAGTTTTGCCACACTGCGCTGCAGCGCCTTTATTTTGGGGCCCCGACCCTCCTCATGATGCACAAAATAAATCAAAATCACTGCGCTGGTCCCTTCGCGTTGTCATCTAGACATCCAAAAGCTGACCTGCGTTTGAAAATAAGATTTGGTGCTGTATATATGTCTTCATTACATCAAAGTTTAATTTTCCCATCTATTTCTTTTAATTTACACCATGCTAGAAAAATCATAATCATGCACATGCATGTTCATGTGCTTATGTGTTATGTTTCATGCAACATATGCACCGAACAATAAAAACACACTAGGAACAACCTTTTTCTTTCGTACTAGACAGAAATAGGTGCAGCTTAACCACACGTATGGTCTCTATTACACAAATATAGTCTACAGTTGGGTAAACTTGGATCAGGCATTTGCCCCTCCTTACTCAATATTATGTCCATCTGATCCATGTCAAGACGAGGAATTTTTTGCTGAAGAAACTATGTCATGTATGTGACTATGGAGTGCATTCTGTCATACCCCTCGTTCTTCTTATATAATTTTTTTTCTCATGCAGAACATTTTTACTTCTGTACAAAACAAATAGATAAACTGCAATAGGCTCTATTTGATCTAGAACAATTATTCTTTTAGCAGGACACCGGCACAGCACATTTCTATAAAAATATATACTTCAGATAAAAGTATCATGGATTATGAAAGTTTTTTTTATGATGCATCTAATGACAATAACTATATATCTTGTCAATCTACATGATTTTTCATCTATTATTGGTGATCGAAACTATATATTTGAAGCGGCCGACAGTCCTGTATTGACAAATGAGGAAACTACAATAGTTTGAATTCTAAAATGACTTATACATACTTTGAATCTCGGTGGGAGCAGTACAAAGATAAAACATCCAAATTTGGTGAGAGCGGTCCATGCATGCATGCAAGCATATGATCCCCAACAGTCTGGTCGAATGATGGGCCACCTTGATATACTGGCACACAAAGGACCAGCCGCAATAATGACGATATGAGCGCGAGATACCCAACGCCTGGTCCCCGGCCGGCCGGACAACACGACGGCGACGGCGACACGGCGAGTGTGCTACTCGCGGCAGAAATTCTCTAAAGTATCTGGTTGCAACGTCGTGTCAGAAGCGCTGGCAGGGCAGGCCCGCCTTGCCATCTCTAAAGTGTTTACATTAGAGACTCTGATTATTTAGGTCTGCACATGACACCGGGCGCACTTGCAACATCATGACTGACGATCAAAAGATAGCAACATCAAAGTGAATATTCAAACCAGTGTAGTGGAACTGTTGGATTCCATCTTATTTTGGCCTTGTTTAGTCCAAAATCCAAAATGAATGTTTAGACACATGTATGGCGTACTAAGTGTAGGTAAAAAACAAATCGCAATATATAGATGAACTGGAATTTGCGAGACGAATCCAATGAGTCTAATTAGACCGTGATCAGACACTAAATTGCTACAGTAATTCTACAGTAACATGTGCTACCGACAGATTAATTAGGTTCATTAGGTTCGTCTCGCGAATTCCAAACGTAATCTGCAATTAGTTTTTTTAATTAGTCTATGTTTAATAGTTTAAATGTGAAAAGTTTTCCTTCCAAAATAATTTCACCGCAGAACTAAACACGGCCTTTATGACATTTTCTCGTGCCCCAGCCCGCATGTCATTATTTTGAAGGGATCGGAATCAATACTCTTCTTTTTTTTCCTGATAGAATCTTAACAAGATCAGTGCACTCTGGTCACACAACTTGGCTTGATATGAGTTCTTCGGGTCACCACATATCCCCCAAATTAAAGCACGTGCGCGCGGGAACACACACGCAACGCAAGCCACACCAGTTACGTTACGTCCCGAGCTGTATTAAAACTTAAACACTCGCTTAGTGACATGCATGCACAATAGTTTCTGTAGCAAACTAAGCTCCCACCACAGAGGCAGGCGTCACACAGAGACGTCCTACCATCAATAATAATGGAGAGGCCGGAGCAGGAGCTCAACCTTGAGCTCACCCTCCTCCACCCCGGCGGCGGCGCCTTGGCCGCAGCGCCGGAGGAGCCGCCGGGCTTCTTCGTCTGCACCTACTGCGACCGCAAGTTCTTCACCTCGCAGGCGCTCGGCGGCCACCAGAACGCCCACAAGTACGAGCGCACCCTCGCCAAGCGCCGCCGCGAGATCGCTGCTGCCATGCGCCTGCACGGGCGGTCCTCAGCGGCGGCGCCGGCGGGTGCCCAGGTCAACCATGCCGGCAGCACCGCTGGGAGCGCTGGAGTAATCGATCTGTCTGCAGGTGCAGGAGCGGAGCATGGGACGGCGAAGATGAACATACAGAAAGCTGCTCCGTCATTGGCCGGGCAGTCCGGCAGCCTGCTGCGCAACATAAGCAGCTCGCCGGAGCGTGCCGGCGAGCTGGACTTGTCCCTCAGGCTATGAGGCGACTGAGCCTATGGTTGGCTTTCATTTCCTGAACCTCGATCTGTACCTATTATTCTTTGTGTGGTTTTGCCTGTTTTGATTTTGTGAAGAAGATTGCTTGGTTTCTTTTCTCCTTCACCCCTCTACATCTCTATTTGTGGCTTTATTACAAACTCGGGCAGCTTTTCCTGCTCTCTAAAATGTTTGAATACTCCTAAGCCTGTAAATTCGAATTCGGCAGTGCCCCTTTCTCTCATGTAAGTTTGGCCAATTTTCTACTGGAATTTCATGTCAAGAATTGGGGGTCAGTTCCTCAAGCTTACCCAGAGAGCAATTATGAGGAGATTTGATGTAGGCTAGGTGCTTACTAGCTCTCAGTATTTTTCTAGATTTTTGTTCCCAGCTAACCACTTACTTTTCGCATGTTTTGGTTGCAGTATATAATTTTGGGAGATTCTTGAAGTGATTGAAAATTGTGAGATAATCTTCTGTGACAATTTTGAAAGACATATTGATCGAGTGGACGAAAGACATATTGTAGTACATGAACAATAACTACCGTTTCGAGGCACCATATATTGTGCCATTCTTAATGACAATCAAGATACATATTGGTACCAAATTTTATTATCAAAGAGCTGATCATCAGCCGATCAAAGATTTGGGGTGTGTATAGTCCATCACCTATTATAACAGTAAGCTTCGTCATTAATCTATTATACTCGAACCTCTGTATATATATGGCTTCAACTCCTCGATCTCCAACTCAAATATAGATGAACTTTTTATGCTTTGAAAGAAAATATGCTGAGTTCCTTCTACACATTTTTCATTAATTGTTTGCTAGGTCTTATTACCATGTTCTGAATTTATGATGCACGATGCATATATGTCCATACTTCGTCGCCAGAGCTTTGCACATGATCGCCACATACTCCAGCCGCTTTAAAATATATAAGATGTTTTAGTTTTTTACTAAGTTAAAATTTTCTAACTTTGACTAAATTTATAGAGAAATGCACTAATATTTATAAAATTATATAAGTTTCATTAAAAACACCATGAAATGCTATGTCTTTACAGTGCATTTATTTGGTATTATAGATACATATATTTTTCTCTACTACCTCCATTCTTAAATATATGACTAGCTATCTCCATCCTTAAATATATGATGCTTATGATAAGATAAATGCCATATATTTAAGAACGGGGAATATAAACTTAATCAAAATTAGAAAAAAATAAATTATGATAAAACTAAATCTCATACATTTTGAAACGAAGGCAGTAGTGCCACCCTATCTTGCTACTGATCTTGCTAGCTGCAATGTCACTGGTACAAAGAGAGGAAGAACAAACCAATACTTTCTTTGTTTAACGAACTTAAACAAATTATGCATCAAGACAGATTGGAAAAGTCTTCTTGTACTGTTGCCTTGATTTTGTTGGACCACTTCATCCTACACGTCCAGGATGTGTTTACCAATCCTTCCTTGCTTGATGGTGGATTGATCCTATTCTGAAGGTTGACTAAGTCATCATTAGCAAGTCTTAAGTGCAACTACTTGTTCCTCCATGGCAACAAAGTATACTTTTTCCATTTTGCCGCGTACCTTTACATATCCTAGCAAAAAAAAAAAAGTACCTCTACATATATATTTCTTGTATTTGCTAGACTAGAGCAGTAGTGATCATTTATATACGAGGGCCTCTTCCTCTATTCTCTCTCATACCAAATTTAAACATGAAAAACCATGGGATATATATACCTTTTCCATTTTCATTACTCCTACTGTCCTAATATCAGTGACATTCTCTAGGCATTAACGAGTTTGGATGGATTGCATGTGTGACAGCCCAGAGCTTAATAGGATTGATAGAATACTCATATCAACAAGTTGCAACTTATTTTTCGGAAGCTCATCTCGAAAGAACTCCGGTGTTAAGCGTGCTTGGCTCGGAGTAATTTCATGATGGGTGACCGACCGGGAACTTGTTCCTGGATGCGCATGAGTGATGACAAAGTGCGCAGAAAAAGACATGTGTTGGTCTGTGAGAATAGTCTTGAAATCCTAGAGAGCTGCCAGGTGTAAGCGGGCCTGTCCTCGGGGAGGCAGGACGTTACAATTGGTATCAGAGCCGACTCTCACGGTTTCACGGGCGCGTGGGGTCGCAGTTGCACAGGCATGGTGCGCATGGCTGGTGTGAGCCTAGAGTGGTCACACAGCATGGCACATGCGCTGGCACTTGGCACACGGACGTGGCCGGAGGGGACGTTCCTGGACTGGGGTTGACCGACGAGGGCGTCGGTCTCCTAAGGAGGTGATATTGTGATAGCCCAGGGCTTAATAGGATTGATAGAATACTCATATCAACAAGTTGTAACTTCTTTTCCGGAAGCTCATCTCGAAAGAACTCCGGAGTTAAGCGTGCTTGGCCCGAAGTAATTTCATGATGGGTGACCGGCCGAGAACTTGTTCCTGGGTGCGCATGAGTGAGGACAAAGGACAAAGTGCGTAGAAAAGACATGTGTTGGTCTGTAAGGATAGTCTTGAAGTCTTAGAGAGCTGCCAGGTGTAAGTGGGCCCGGCCTCGGGGAGGCGGGACGTTACAGTATGTTGATCTGTTACCTTGGCGTAGGACAGATGTACATGAGTTGGAACAAATTTTGAAAAACGCGAGCACCAATGCTTAGGTCTAGGCCTTGAATCCAGATGAATATAGGTTCCACAACAAAGAATCTAACCAGCCAGTTCGCAATTAATTAAACAAAAAATCTAGTTTACTTGAAAGTGACGGTTTTCAAAACAAGTAAATAATGACGCTAATAACTGTTCAGATTTGAGTTTTGGTATAATATTAGTATTCCTGAAATGAATTTATATAGCATGTGTCTTTCTACTCAAGTTAATAGTAACACCAATAAAAGTTATTTTTCAGCTTATATATTGTTACACAGCTTAATTTATAGTTACTCTGGGTATTGTGTGAGCGTGGCTGTGACATATTTATTTTGCATTCTGCAACTCAAGATTAACATTATTACGAACTTCATAACAATTAAAGCTTAACCTCGATAAGAGTTTTTCAATGTGGACATTATATTATTCATCTGATGTCTGATGCATGCGTCCTAAGGTTGATATTAACCATTTAAATTAAATATACTTGAGTATGTGTGCGATAGTGCATGCTTTTTTGGATAAAGGAGATGTCTCTGCCTCTGCGACCAAGAACCACGTTTTACATTTTTCTCAACAAGCTAAACACAAAAAATAAGGAACCAAGTACACAAAGATTATGAAAAATTCAAAAGCAAATTCTAGTATTGCTTCTCTATCTGTTTTTTGGCAAATATATCCAAAGCGACGATTTCCAGTGCTTTGCTTGCCGAATAGACAGTTTCCCTTGTGTCGTCACGCTGCAATAGGGACCAAAATCGTAGTTAGTATGCTCCCCCCCCCCCTGAAAATATGCAAAAACGAATTGAATTTTTTTCTCAAAGACCAAATCGTTACATGTACGCCATATAGCCACGTAAGAGCTGCTAACCCCCCCCCCCCCCCCCCACACACACACAAAGATTAATCTTCTATCTTTTTTTTGGCAATGCCAATTAACCAATTTTGAAGCATGTTGTTGATCTAGGTGGGGCTAACCCAGTAGCTATCTGAACAACCATCCAAATATCTTTATCATATTGACAATAAAAAAGGAGTTGTTTAATTGTTTCATTACAATCACAGAAACAACACTTTTGACTTCCAACCCAATTCCTCCTAACTAGATTATCCTTTGTTAAAATTACACCCCGCTGAAGGTACCAAAGCAAAATCTTCATCTTTAGAGGAATCTTTAGCTTCCATATGAATTTATTATTGAAGGGAACACCTTGGTTTAATATCTTATGTAGGAGATCACTTTTGTGTATCAACATAATCAGCACAATTTGGAACCTTTCCTAAGATTTTGGACTAATAGAATTCCTGGAATACTGAATCTGGTTTGCTATTTGTATTGCAGCTCGCAACTTGAAAATTCTGTGTGTCAGGGACTTCTTCCCTTATTAAAAGGCATGATGCAATTAATTAGTAAGATATATTGATAATATTACGTAGGCAAATTCATTCAAATATATGTTCAAGCTTGTAGGGCTAAACTAGAACTGTTCTGTCGCAGTTTTTGACGATAAAAGTTACTGTACAGCAAGCAGGGTAAGAGTCTATCATATCACATGATGACGAGACCTGCTTGCACTGCACGTGCCTATTACATTTTCTTATTTTCTTATGGAGTGCCAATCTGGCTTTATGAAATCAAGACACAGGGACCAACAGCAACATGTGCAGGTTCATAATGATTTTTGTTTGTTGGAATTGATGGAAAGGTCTGACGCAAGTTAGATAATATATAATTAGCTCTGCGGTGTTATCTGACTGGCAGGTGTATTAATAATGTATATGAAATCTGTTTTTCTAATATATATAAAAAACTGGGATTCTAATTCGGTATACGACTAGATGCACGACTTCGTTCTGTGATCTTGGCCGATTAGTCTCATATTATTGCCAACACGGGGTCGAAATTAGTTCTCGTTCTCATTTATTATTAGCAGCCTCTGTTCAATCATATATAGAGCTGCAGCCTGGCCGGACTGAATCTTTCTTGTATCAGAAGAGGACAAAGGGTCGGCAAAATACCCAACTTTGCACAGTGTCCAGGCTGCAGCAAGCTGCATGCTGTAAGATAGATCAAAGAAATTAATACTCTCTGACGAATGCACTCCTGTATCCTCCTGTGCTCGTAATCCCTTTTCATCAGCTAGAAGATGCCTCTCTCCTTTTTATGGCAACACAAGTGGACCACAGCCCAGCGTGGGTGCCTAGCTATAGATCCACTGCAATTAATCTTCAGCCTGCCCTGGTTAATTGTCGCATCTTGTGGTCGTGACTGTACGGATGGACTAGTTTCGTCTTGCATTAGCTACTTGCTTGCCCGAAGATGTACACGGTAGCCCTGGTTACAAGTGAACTGAAGTGAGCACATGCATGCCCTCCCTCTCGCCCACACGCACCACAAAAACCAGCCGGCGGCCCTCGTCATCACCGTCCTGGCCGGTGTGCGTGTGTCGTCGGTCGCCATGGTGCAACAGCTAGGTGAAAGGGGACAATCAGCGCTTGCGCACGAGGTGACGAGGGGCGCATCGGAGAATGGCCACGCAGATTGCTCGCATGGCTATAGCTGCAGCAAACCGCCGGCCGGCAAGCAGGTACAGAATAAAGCCAACATACACTACCTACGTACTGGCTCGACGTCGCTAGCGGCCGGCCGGCAGATCTCGTAGCTGCCCGGCCGGCAGCTGCTGCTGGCTGCAGCCTGCCGCTAGATCATGCATGGCACGCTGCAAGAGGCATGCATGCTTTCCCTGCACAAATCCGTGGATCGTCAACGAGAGCTCAGCAGCTGCGAGACGACTGCCATGCAGATTGCAGGGCCCATTTATTAATTTATTACGAGCCCCACCTGCATGTGCAGCGCCCTCCTCATTTGGGCTTATATCGTCCTAACCTAGTGGATTATTATTCTCTTTATAAAATGTTATTGAACCAGTCTAGCGGATTATTTTCCTCTCAGACAGCAGAAATGTTACTCGAATATACAGGAATACCAAATTGATTACAACCACATCGCGATGCTCGGTCAAACTGATACCGGCGGCCACCTCCAGTCATGCTTGACGTTTCATCCAACAGAAACAGGTTAAAAACAACTTCGATTTCTTTGTCTGAACGTTAAGTTTACCTGACTGGAAGGAGTGCATACATGATTTCTTATGCGATAAAAGACGCACTCGATTTCAAATGACACACCTATCCACGTGTCCCCTGTAAGTGCAAAATAAGGGAAAAGAACTGGTGGCTGCGCTGTATATTTGGCCTTTATATATCCTACAGGAACAAGAGCAAGATAAGATAGAACTTAGGTGGGAGTAGTTCCGATGATCCAAGCAATATGCTATGTGGTGGTGTTTTCAACAAAGTATGACACTGTCATGGTCTTTTAATCCACGGACCTGCTTTCAGCCCAGCGACCAAAGGAAGCCCGACAGCCCGTGTTCTGTTCATGTGTAAGAACGGGCATTCCTCAAAAAGAAAAAAAGTGTAAAAACGGGCAATGGTTTCGTTCTTGCACATTGCTTGAGTCTTCTAGAACAAACCATAATTGCAAATAAAATTATGGTTACTTGCACATTGAGTCTTCTAGAACAATCTATCTGATACTATTACTCGTTAGAAGTTTATTTTACTAAATGCATCTTATTATGGAATTTATTTTTACTGACAGATTGTTTTTCACAGTAAACTCTTTTTACTACATGCTTTGGCTTCCAATATTGCTGATAATCAAACTGTTACAAACAGAAATTACAATAACCTTGATTTTATAACAAAGTGAAGCCTCATGCAGTACATCGATCTGATCCTCCGTATGAAACTTAAGGTACACCATATGAAACTTACTTTTAAAAAATAAAGATCACATTGAAGGTATTAATTAAAAGTCAGGGTTCCTAGTTGCACCCATTTTTTCTTGCAGAGTCAAAACAGTAGAACTGTGGAATCTACTAGATTTACCAAAAATAAATGCTTTTACTGTATACTTAATAAAACATGTCAATATCGGTATTACTAACAAGTGCTAAGTGCATTGCTAGAAATATTTAACTAAAATTTTGACATGAAACACATCTCATATGAAAAATTGCAAAGCTCTTCAATGCCAATGTTTATATATCTCCCGCAGTATCTAGTTGGTATATATTTATATATTTGTGAATTTGTGGACATTGGCAGCAAAGATCAACTCAAAGCTCAAGTTGAATCAAAATTGGGATCCTAAGTTATGTATGACTAGGATAACAATTCTACTTTGAATCGGAATTAGAGTGGGATGACTCACATCAACATACATAGCCATAGGCACAAATAAGGATACAGTATGTAGCAACAAAGTTTGTACTGATTTATCATTTGGCTATCTCCAGTTCTCCACTCTTCTCCAGTTGTGTACTATCGTTAGTCTTTTAAAATAGATCAAGTAATAAACTGAACCCGCATGAATTTAATTATAAATCTTCAGCCTTAAAAAAATGGAACCCCCGCGTCGTCCCCGCGTGGGCGACACGGGCGGACCCCCTCTCCCGCCGCCGTCAGCTCTCCCTCCCGCTCCTCTCCGCCGCGCCGCCGCCCGAGCCGGCCGTCGGAAGCACGCGTGGCTAGCAAGGACGGCGGCGGCGGGGCGGCACCTTCTCCTTCGACCCCTGGTGAGCGCGGGCGCCAAGTAGTCGAAGTGAGGCGGCGGCCGGCGGCCGGCAACTGCAGCGGGGCCGGCGAGGCCAGATCCGGTGGTGACACCTCCGGATCCGGAGCCCCCGACGGCGGATCCATCGATTGCGGCGGCGGCGGCGACCTCTCCCGGCGTCGGCGCGGCGGCGGCCAGGCATGGAGACGGCCGGCGGCGCTGCTGGGCGTGATCGGCGGGGCGGCTCCGGCGCCTCCAGGGCTTGCCCTGCGCAGCCTCGGCGGCGGCGGGCCGCTGGAGGGCGTCCCACAGCGTCGCAGGCGGGGGCCGCGGCGGCGTCTTGGGGGGCCTAGAGGCCGGGTCTGGCTCCCCCTGGGCCACACGCGTGAGGAGGCGCGGGCGTCCGCCGCTGGGCATGGACAGGGTGCGCCGCCGGGCTGTGCTGTCATGCTCGACTTGTTGATGCGGCGCAGTGGAGATGGTTGTGCAAGGCGGCGGCGGATTCAACAACCGGAGATTTTCGATGCGCGGCAGGAGGCACGGCTGCTGCGGCGCAGCCCCTGTGTAGGCTCCCGTGGTTCTCGGGAATGTCTGGCTGAGTAGGTGCATTGGTTAGGGAAGATGCTCCGGGCGAAAGATTTTGCCGGCATTCTTGCTGGTAACGATGGCGGCGGCGCCTTAGGGCGTCGCTATCCCCGCTGGGGGCGTCATCTTTGGAGCTCCCTCTCTGTGGCACGAGGTTCTCTGGGTGAAAACCCTGTCCAGACTCTGGACGAGCGACGGCGGCACCTCTGGTGTCGTTCCCTCCTTGGAGGCGTTGTCTCTTGAGACCTCAACTCGGCCTTTAGCTTTCTGGGAATGACCATGGAGGCTATTACCAGTGGCAGCGCTAGGCGGCACAGTGCAGGACGGCGAGCTTCACGGGGGTTGCTAAGCTCACATGGTGGCGAGCATGACGTTGATGGAGGCCAGGGGTTGTTGCTTCTTGTCGGAGTGGCTGCTCGCAGCGGACTACGGCGTCTGGCATCGCAAGGCGACTGTCAGCGCGACGTGGTACAACGTCGAAAGACGGCGCTTGCGGCGACGACAGTTGGGGACAACTAGGCTTGCAGTGGACCGCGGCGGGTAGCACAGCCTCGCTAGGCTACTCCGGTGCGGTACATCGTCGGAAGATGGCGCAAGCGACTACCTTGGCTTGCTCACACGACGGTGGAAGCCCGTGCGTGGGTGGAGCAACGGGGCGATGTCAATCTTCAGTGGTGGTCTGGCTGTTGATGGAGTCCATAGGAAGCAGGGCAACACCACACACCGTTCTGATGGCGACCTTAGAAACAGATCTGTGACGTGGAGTGCTGAGGCGGACGTGGCGTGGCCCCCGCGTGCGGTGTTCTTCGAGGCGACGAGAGTGAGGAGTCCAGCGACGGGTGAGGCGTGGCCCCCGTGCGTTTGTGTTGTCGTGGTGGAGACTGCGAGGCAGCCTGCGAGAGGTCCGGGTCTGGTGTTATCATCCTGTCAGGTGGAGTGTGGTGTTGCAACGGTACCACGGCGACGAGCCCTGCATGGCGGCGACTTTCTTGGTGTGGTGCGGTCTGCTTTCCCTCTGGCCTTGTCGGCACGGGGCCAAGACGGGAGGTTCGGCGATTGATTGAGAGGGGGTACGTTGGTGGGCGCTGCATTTGAGTCTTCAAGCCGGTTTCTTTTTTGCTGCTTTGCAGAGTGGAGGTTTGCGGCCGTGTTGATGTCTCAATCCAACCAGTGGGTGTGTATAGTTACCCGTGTTGATGCCCCAATCCAACCGGGCGAGGCTTAGTTTTTAGGTTTCTTTTATTTTCCTGCCTATGGCCTCCCAGGGTCGTAGTCTTGTATTTTTTTCTGCTATATCAATGAAACACGCACTATCTTGTGCGGTTCGTTCAAAAATATATCTTCACATTGGTAGTTCAAAGACTACTCAAATCACAGCCAATCATTACTTTTGAGAGAGATATGACTAGGCGTTAGTTGTTCAAAGAAAGAGGATTATTTTAATTGAAAGAAATAAAGGATTTTCCTCCTGTACGTATCCCTTTTTTAATAAAAATAGAAAAAACAGTAGGGATTTTGGAAGACCTTTCATTTACTTCAAATGTCTCGCTCTTCTCCAAATTATAAAACTTTAAATGACTCTTAACTTTGCGACTAAAATACTATACATCTACTGTTATTAAAAATAACCCAAATTTACCCCCCCCCAACTCCGAATCTAAATTATGTACATATGTCATAATAAAAAAGTGTCATTATCTAGCTATTTCTGTTATTATTGATATAGAAAAAATAGCTTAAGTTATATATGCACAGCATGCAACTGCGAAGACCATGCATATGTATATGGATGAAGTGGTGAGAATAACAATTATCAAGTTCAACCGACAAACACATAAGAAGGTGCAATAATGCAAAATGAAGAAAAACTATGAACGTGTATAAAAACATATAAATATAATATGTAGCAAATAAGAGAGTCGCAAGGTAAACCATTTTGATTATTAGCTATGATCCTTAATTTTTGTGGAATTCTAATACTTATCCTCTCAAAATTATTTGTTGGAGCTAAGGTTGATGAACTAGTATGATATAACTCAAATCTCAATCAGATTGCAAACATGTTTGTCCACTACAGAAATTAATTGGCTGGTTTGGCATTTCAAACAATCAGATCTCTGTCAGGAAGGCTACACATGAAGAAAATTAGAATGATATATAATTACAGTTTCTAAATTCTTCGTCATGCACACACCTAGTTATCATATCTGTTTGTCTTTTCATCAACGACAATTGCAGCTAGATCAGAGTACACGCTAGGGTTTAGCTATATATATGTACTACTCCGTAGCATCCAATGAATCTGGACGTGTGCCAAGCTGCCAATCAATCTGTGACGTGCATTCGACCGTAGCAAAATTTTAGCAAGTAGTCGACCAACAATAATAGTGGCAAACAAACTGATCATGCATATATATTCCTCGAGGAAGCATGTAAACTTGTTTGATGCAAGATACATATTTATAACATTAGCAAAAGTAGTATTCGTCAAGCGATGTTAAATACGTGCATGCTCCTATTCAAGATTGTATGGTATGTTCAAATTACAGGTCATATCGACTTACCAAGCAAAAGCTCCGCATATAGAGGGCCGAGAAAGAAGTACTTGTCTATCCAGTGATATTCTGAAATGGAATGTGCACAATCTTTTTGGATCACATGGAGTCATGGAGAAGACGAAGATGCATGCTAAATTGGGAACAAATCATGAGAGAGAACAAACTGAAGCACTCTGGATAAATCGACAGACATATTGTCCTCTTGCACAGACTGACTGATCCATCAGAGATCAGTAGCAGAACGATAAACAATATATCATTTCCAAAAACAGGCAAGAAAAGTCACATAGATCAGGTAGCTTATAGGAAGGTGCAGGATCGGAGAGAAGCCAATCATAGCCTCAGTGTCAGATCCAGCTCGTCAGCGCGCTCGACGCTGTCCTGAAGGTCGCCCGGCTGCCAAGGCACCGCATGAGCAGGTTGCCCCGCAACGGCCAGCGGCCTCGCCCTCCTCTCGGCCTCGGGCTCCGCTCCAGCAACGCTCTCTCGGCCTCTAGGCCTGCCGTTCGCCTGGTTCGCGCGCATGGCGGCGGCGATCTCGCGGCGGCGCTTGGCGAGGGTGCGTTCGTACCTGTGCGCGTTCTGGTGGCCGCCGAGCGCCTGCGAGGTGAAGAACTTGCGGTCGCAGTAGGTGCAGAGAAAGAAGCCGACGGCCGGCTCAGGCGAGGGGGAGCGGTGGAGGAGGCTGAGCTCAAGGTCCAGCTCCTGCTCTAGCATCTTCATTACAGCTGCTAGCCTTGCTACAGAAAATCGTTAAGCCAAAGATTATTTAAATAGCTAGTACGGGTCATGGAGAAGAGGAGAGTGGATCGAGTCAGCGCGTGGACGGTGGTTGCCCGCACGTTTTTTTACTGTGGCAACGGAATAACTCGTGTATATCCGGCCGGTCAAGTTGTATATGGCACTATGGCGACGGTATCGATTCTCATAACCTATCAGGCAAAAGAGTTCCGACCACTCAAACAGACATGGTGCCTTCTTAGGAGTCGAATCTGGGAAGAAAAAGACTAGAGCAAAATCTCATAAAAATATGAGAAAACAATTATTTATATTTGATATATAACTCCACACGGTTTCCTATAGTAAACCATCAATATACATGCACTATTGTTGTCAATTGATTTCTCTTCTTGCACCTTGTGATGCAAGTGTTGGCGTTTTGTAAAACTATTTGAGTTTCCTCTACTTAATGCAATAATGCGTAGCTCTCCCACGTATTCGAAAAAAAGATATACATACACTATATAATAGTGCATGTGCGCGCAAGGCTTTATACAACAAAATGACATGTGTTTCATTTACTATTAGGTAGACTGTTAAAAACAATATGTAAAATCAACAAACTCATATAAAAGGAATATACAGTTGTATTATAAACAATAGCTAAGAGTCCCAAGTAAAACAGAAAAAGGCTTCTTGATGCTTCCAATAATATATATAGATAGCAATAGGATGCAACTATACGAACCCAGATTCCAAAAAAGCCGCCAAGTGGTGGTGGCTAGCACCACAATATGGTGGGCCACAAAAGTTTATTTTGCCCATATGATGTGGTCACCATATTGCAACGAGACGAAGAGATAATATTATCGGTTGCTCAGGCTCGTGTTGGGCGTCCGCAATCCCTTAGTCCCGATAGATAGGGACATTATCACATTATTTTGATTGCTTGAAGTGGCTGTACGTACGGTTATAATTTCAGAAAAGAAATAAAATACAAAATAGATGTATTTACCATTACGACCATTGTGCACACACAGACATCAGTACACTGTCATTGTACACCGGCCTTTCCCCAGCCATGTGACACTGCAGCACGCGCTCTGCCAGCGCTCAGCCGCCCGCCATAGGCCGTGTTTAGTTTCCGAAAAGATTTCGGTGAAAAGATTTCGGGTTTTGATTTTACCGATTTAGGAATAGTAAATATAAACGAAAAAGGTGGAAAGTTATATAGATAGGTTGGAAACCTCGATACGAATCTAACGACGGTAATTAGAGGGTAATTAATTCATAATTAGTGGATGGTTACTGTAGCATTACTATTGCAAATTATGGATTAAGTAGGCTCATTAGATTCGTCTCGCGATTTCCAGTCTATCTATGTAACTTTTCATCTTTTTTGCCTACATTTAATACTCCATGCATCTAAGATTCTCCTTTGATGTGATGGGTGAAAAGATTTCGTTTTGCAACTAACAAGCATAGTTACCTTCTACCCCGAGTTTCTGACGATGCAGATCATGTCCTCCCGTTTGTGAGGAATTAATAATGGTCCTCTTACACCGATCAATGCGTGTCATTAGGGGACCATGATTGTGTTTGATTTTTATGACACATCCGAAAATAAACAACTGAAAACATCCATGCGCATGTGCATACAGATCATATGCACTATGATTGAACTCAAGATGGGTGCAGTTGTAAACATTAATGTGTATATCCATAACTAAGAGCGCATCATTGTCCTGCAGTCATGTTCAGCAGTAGAATTCATGGAAGGGGGTCTGCCGGCTGCGCGTGTGAGAGAAATCATTAGGCACGACAACACCGTACGACTCCATTATATCTGTAGGGCCTGACCTTTTATCTTCATGCAGTACCGGTCATGCATGGGCCGCAAACAGTAAAGAGAATGCAACATATGTACCGAGGAAGAAAAAGAAACATGAGAAAAGCTGACATATAATTTGACAAAATGCACGCCGCGCCCCAGCTAATTGCATGAAAAATGTTAAATGCGGATAAAATGGAACAACATACGTCATGCATCGAATCATAGATACAACCACCACTTACTAGGATCGATGGGGCTTGCGCATAGCCCTGCCAACAGCAAGCACATATCCTCTGAGCTAAAGATAATTTATTTAGACTTTGAAAAAGTCTAAATGTAGCTATATTCTAGGACGGAGGGAGTATAGTGGTGTGATAACCAATCCGTTGTTGGCTAATCTTTGCAATCAATGGCCAGACAGAAGAGTTGCATCACGGTATGTGTGCTTTCAGTGCTATTACTACGTGCTTCTCTAATACAATTACGCCCTGCTCTTCTCTACATGTTCAAGAAAAAAAATCATGTTGTACATACAAAAAAAGAAGAAGTGTGATCAGAAATACATTATGTAAGGCGTTTTCTAAGGAGACGCGGGTTAAGACACATAGGAGACACGGTTTTTCCGTGTCTCCAAATTTACGTCTCCTTTTACATGACATGGGAGACGCGAAAAATCCGCGTCTCCTATAAGTTACATTGTTGGAGACGCTGCTAATCCGTGTCTCCTTAGCCTCTTAAACCGCGTCTCCTTTTCTTGCACCGGAGACGCTGGTAACCCGCGTCTCCTTTTCTTGAACCGGAGACGCGGTTTAAGAAACCGCGCCTCCTCTGGCTGATATTAATGGCGACACGGGTATCTTTACACGCGTCTCCTATAATGCAAGCCGGAGGAGACGCGGGTTCCTAAACCGCGTCTCCTCCGGATGTTATTCGTGGCGACGCGGGTTTGTTTACCAGCGTCTCCTCTAATGCAAGCCACAGGAGACGCGTGTAAAGAAACCCGCGTCTCCTCTAATGCAAGCTAGAGAAGACGCGAGTTTCCTAACCCGCGTCTCCTCTGGTTTATATTATAGGAGTCACTGGATTGGCAAGCCGCGTCTCAGATAACCTATGATAACATATAAAAGACGCGGTTTGCCACGTCTCCTTTTAAGCAGATCACAGATAAGGCTACAACCAGCATCAGGTTTTCAGCATTAGATCACAGATTCAATCGGCACAAACAACAGATCACAGATTTAAACATCCAAATATAACAGAATTCATACAAATCCAGTAACCATGTTTTACCAAAATACTCAACAGATTATCACAAGTACTGATGCAGTGGATACAGATACAGATCCAAATATAACAGAATTCACAAGTACTCGACAGATTATCACAAGTACTGATGCAGATACAGACATCCAAAATAGCCCTGGGTTGCTGCAGTGGAACTCAACAGAATTCAACAGATTATTACAAGTACTCAAACACATCCAAGAGACCAAATTTCACAAGTTTTCCAACATCATAGATCGAGACCTAAGCATATAGCCCTGGGTTGCTGCAGTGGAACCCTCCTTTCTCAGAGATCACCTGGTTCACGATGAAGGAGACAATGTTCTCGCGAATGCCATGCAACACATCAACGCTGAGGGGGGTTGTCATAACTTCAAATTCCTGGTTCGAAAAAAATGTAACAAAGTCAGGACACGATTGGGAACAAATGTAACAAATGAGTTCTAAGGAAGAAATGCAATCTATTTTGACACAGCCAAGAAGCCAGGACTGCCACAAGGAAGAAATGCAATCTATTTTGACACAACAGTTCCAGCAGTTGGGAAAATCCCAACTATCTAAAATAACAATAAAAGAACAGAAATAATCTACTTATTTCAAAATACAGGCCTAGTTATAAATTTTAGATCGAGTTACCATATATGCATGCTCATGCCATTTTCCACCATAACTTAAATTTCAGAGTTACCAGAGCACAATACAATACAAGCAGGAACATGCCATTTTAACTTGAATAGAGATTCATGTTATAAACATGCAGAGTTACCAGAGCTACTTGCTCATACCATTTTCTACCATAACTTGAATGCAGATTCACAGAATAAATAGCTAAACAATGTAGATTCAGAGTATATACCTCAGGATCAGCGTCCTTACTTAATAACTCCATTGCTTTCATCAAGTGATAGACGACATAAAAGCCACAAGCGTTACCGGGAGGTCGCTGATGGCACTGAAAAAACAAAGGACCAAAAACAGTGAGAAGACAAGCTACACAACTTGATTACCAGCTTTCACAGCAATGTATACATATCTGGAACTTTGTGACATGTTGCAAGCTTTCCCTGGTCACCTTCTTCAATGTGCAGCAATGTACACATACCTGCCTCGATATAGGGGAGACGCGGCTGCACAACCCGCGTCTCCTTTATATGAAAGGAGACGCTGGTTAAATCCGCGTCTCCTATAATGGTGTCTCCTTTGAAGCTTTCTTACATAGTGATAAGCAACCATATATAAAAATGGAAGTGCAAGAAATATATATAGACCCAAAGGATTATACGACTGTGTATAGTAGGACCTTAGGCTCTCTTTTTTTTTCATGTAAGAACCATGCTCTTAAACTTAAAATCTTGTCTCCGTTGCGCCCAAGGATCATGCATATGTATCAGATCTTTCAGTGCTCGCACATGATATTACATGTGTATGACATTTTTAGCCATGGGATTTGGCAAAATGTTTGATCACGATTTACAAATGAAAAGGAAATTAAAGAAATTATTTGATTTTAATTTGGAGGAAGTGAAATAATTGACATACAATGCAAGAATAAGTGAATAACTGATATCCTAAATGTATTCCAATATAGTCCATCCTATAAGTGAATCATAATTTTGTGTACCTAAAATTTTAAATTGTACCGGTTGTTCTTTATTTGATGGTTGCAAGTTCACAACTCTACCGGAGGCATATATATCCTGGTCTACATATTGGTCTGTTTCATTATTTGACCTCAAAATATGAAGACGTGTTGTGTGCATCTGTGCCAGCTTCTTGTGTGCTTTAGCTGACAGAAAGGTACTGGCCCTGTCCTGACTGATACATCGCTATCCAAGTGTGTTGTCGAGGCCTCTACGTACTCCAGGCGGCTGCTGGCTTTTCTCATCCAACATTTCATTTGGCGGCTACCAATCTACCATGGATACGATACGATGTGCGTATCCAATGCAAGCGAAAAAGCTCCGCGTTACCACTGTTAAACTAGAAACTGGTGGAGAGTACAATTAAGCGTTAAGGGTTCGCAGAGCTCGATCCCGGGCTGATTTCAGGAGGAGTTGGTATTTTATAAAATGATGATTGTAGCCTGATTGTATATATAAAGCGATTCTCTAAAATGAATCATTCAAATCACTTTCCGGACAGAATCACGTCCTCTTTAAAATTTAACCTAGATAATCACACATAATCACTTTCAGTCATACAGAATTATGATTAGGAGGAGCTCTACCAGAAATTTCCTATAAGAAAAGAAATAGATCAGGATGACATACATTGTGCCTAACTCGTTTTACTTCAATGCACATGCAACGTTTTCACCTTTTTATCTTCTAGGTCTATTGATCAAGCACATTCTTATCCACAAACATATTCGCGCTCGTGAAACATGTGCATAGCACATCTAGAGGTAATAAAGGTATATGGTTGATATGACACTGATCCATTGCACAATAGACTTTCAACTCTACGGTTTTATGCCAATGGCGACAGTTATTCGTCTTCTTAATATTTTTGTTTAAATAGCCAAGATTTTATTTCTAATTAATAATGCATTTCTCCATATTGTATTTTAAGTGGCCGACAGTGTTTTTATGAAATATCAGATGGCACTAATTATTTGTTGGATTTGTATTCACTTGAGGAGTTGACAAAAATAAACTACAAAATGATTTTCCACTTGAGGAAATTGTAATAAAAATGAAAACCTTCAACGATATTAAAAAAATACATTAAAATGTTAAATGTGTTGTAGTGTGTGACGAAGCGAAGAACAAGCTGTAAGTATATGCTCATATCACACATATTCACACCCTACTTGCAATTGACCACCTTTATCTCAGCCACGGGCATGCCACCACAAAACTGAGCGATTGAAAACCAAGAAGTCCACACACCATATGAAGTGTGTCACTGTGTCCCCTTACATGTGGAGGAGGCCAGGAGGGTTGCTAGGTGGAGGATGCCCACCACTGGCTTAGAAGGTGTGAGGCTGATCGACACACTGCCGACCGCTGGTGCGTGCAGGATATCCGGCGTGGGAGGAGACAAGGCAGGGGTGAAGGAGCCGGGTGGTTAGCATTGCAGATCCGGCAGCCGCTCGTGAAGGAAACGGAGGAAGAGAATATGCAGGAAGTGTCGGAGAAGGAACAAGCGGTAACATTTTTTTTTTTTTGATTGACTCCCAGCTGAAATAGATCGCCTGTGAGTTTGCAATTTGCATGCATGGCCCTTTCTTACGTCTCTTTACATGCATATAGGATGCAGTTCTAGTAATCGTTTAGACCAATGGTTCTGAATCGCGATTGCACTGGACTGAATGTGGCTTATTATCAAACGGCCATCAGAGCATGTAAAAAGCAACGAGTTATCGGGCAATTCAGTGACACATATTTATCCAGAAGGCACGAAGAACTATCTAAAAAAAAAGAAGGTACGAAGAACGAAAAACAATAACAAAACTGAAAACTGGCCCATGCAGGTCTCGAACCTGCAGACCTTCGCGTTATTAGCACGACGCTCTAACCAACTGAGCTAATAGGCCTTTGTTGCAGATCTGTAACTTTTACAGTTAATTAAACGTATGTTTAGTTGTAGTCTTTTCCAATTTGTTTGCTAACTTATGTTGGAGTCCACCGGTTAATTACTGAGACGGACAGTTTCTAGCACCTTGTTCTATCATCAGTACCTTCCATTTTTCTGTCCATGCTAGTTATATAATCACTTCGTCACCTACGTAGTGTTACCTCCAGGAACCTACTGACGGAGGCAAGGTTAGTTAAAAACCCGGTCAAAAGTTTTGACTGAGTGTAGTTCATTGCCATATTTGAAAGTTGTGCATGATTTTGAAAGCTCTGTTCTATGTCATTGTGTGCCGGAAGTTTTCAAAATTGATTCCGAAAGTTACGCATACAGACACTACAAGAGAATGAGCTATCTGTAGCCCCTTAAACAGCGGCCATTTTTGACCCGGTGCTAATGAGGCTTTAGCACCGGGTCTAACGGCTAGCAGCGCGCGACGCGTGTCGGTGGGGGGAAGGGGGGCATTTAGCACCGGTTGTTGCCAGCAACCGGTGCTAAATGCCCACCTTTAGCACCGGTTTTAGCCAGCAACCGGTGCTAAATCTCGCAGCACATTTAGCACCGGTTGCTGGCTAGAACCGGTGCTAAATGCCCAGAGTTAGCACTGCTTGCTGGCTGCAACCGGTGCTAATTATCTAGCTATTTAATCCCTTTTTCCTCCCCACACCCGAGCCAGTATGAACACTCCGAGTTGTGTTCATGGTGTGCTCGGGTTGAGGGGAGATTTTACCAAAAAAAATCAAAAATTGTGAAGCTTTTCCTCATTTGAAGGAGTCTATAAGGTACACAACTTCATCCTCTCATATTCTTGATTAGCTTCTATTGTTACTATATTTACAAATGTTGAAATTTGTGAAGAAAAAAGAGGAGAGAGAAAGAGCTATATATATGTGTGTGTTCATGGTGGTTTACAATTTTTTTGTTAGGTATTTATTAGAAAAATGTTTGTTAGAAATGTTGCTTTAGTATGTTTTTTAATATTTTATTTATAAATGGAATATAATGATTTATTTTTTTGAGAAATAAAAGCCTTGTGAGTATATCAATATGGCTACTGCTGGAGGGAGTGGGACCGGTGATAGTGATCGTGTTTCGTCTCGCGGGAAGGGCAAAACTCCAGTAGGACCTCATGATAAGTCAAAAAACCAGGAGCTTGGGTTAAAGCACAACTTCATTTTTTGATTAAAAAAACATGAAAAATGTGTTGCAAGGGGTGAGAAACCTGGTTTTGATCTTGAAGATCTGTTGCAGCGCTACGCTCCATCACCACCACATCCAGCTCCACCATCTTCTGCACCATCTTTCAAAGGAGAATTCCATTATGAAGATTCATGGGATCATCCGGACAACTCAAGTCGTCGTTCCTCCTCGCTCGTCCTAGTTCCTCTGTCGGTCCTATTGTTAGATCGTAATGCATGGATATTAAGTTATAATATAAACTAAACTCTTTTGACACTAAGATGTAATATATATGTCTTTTTCATGCTTATACGAGCCGTATACGAATACTAATGTAAGTACGACATCCGTATTAGAACAAATACGTAGGAAAAATACGTATACAAACTAATATGTGGCTAGCTGGAAAAGGAAAAATAAATCGTGATATTTAGCACCGGTTGATAAGACAAACCAGTGCTAAAGGGGCTCGCGCAGGCGGCACGTGCGCAGCCCCTTTAGCACTGGTTGAGGGCTAGACCCGGGGCTAAAGGGGTCCTTTAGCACCGGGTATTTGAGGGGCACCCCTTTAGCACCGAAAGATCTGCACCGGTTGAGAAACCGGTGCTGAAAGAGGTTTCCCAACCAGTGCAGACAGAGGTTCTGAGACTACACCGAAATCAAACCTTTTCCGTTCTTCAGGCTGAAAGTAATTATTACGTGATGTCGGGCATGAAACTATGAAAGCGTATATCAAACATATCATTGATTTGAGTCTTGAGATGCAAAGCTCCGTGAGCAACAGCAGTGACCGAAGGTGCCAAAGGCTGGCTGTCGAGGCAGATGCAGAGGAAAGAATGGGTGTTTGTTGGGTGGGTGACCCTCGGCGTTGCAGGAGAAAGTTGCTGCCACCGTACTGGGGTAGATGTGCGGACAGTCGGACACAGACAGGCGGACAGCGGACCTAAAGAGCGAGAGGCGAAGGCGGCCCTGCTGGCCTTGTCCCTTGCCGCCAACCGTCAGATAGCAACCCTCATGTATTGTCAATCTTAATGTAGACGCTGCATATACATTGCGAATGGTGATATGATTAACATTCCCATTGTCGATTTGCAAACAGCAACATATATAGCACAGTGGTTTGTTCAGGTAAATGCAATAAGCAAACTGATGTGCACACTGCACGTACACTTGCCATAACCCAGGTGATCAAGTTGAACGAAATCAGTAGTTAATTCTGACTAAAAGAACACGTTCTCAATTAAGGTTCTTTACTCATTCAGGTGGAAATTACATGCAGGTACCAATTAACAAGCTAGCTGGTAGTTTTCATGACACAATGACATCGTCAAAAGTTGTTTATTAAACTTTGAACATATATAAGCATGAGGTAGATTTCCGTACGTGAGAGTGTTGCAAACGCGCCGATCATAAGGATTACAGCTCGTAATTTAATTTGGAATGGAGCCAATTGTCTCATGTAATGTTTGCAGACAGAAACACACGTTGGGTGGCTTTCAAGTTGTTACCATTAGTAATGTGGCCTTTGGAAGTTTTGGGCTGCTTTCAAGTTGTTACTATTAGAGCATCTCCAAGAGTGTCTAAAAAGGAAAGCCTAAAAGTTATGGTTTTGGAAGTTTGCTAAAAATTATTGGGAGTTTACTCTAATGGAGTAATTTGAACCTTTTCCTTTATAATACACCAGTCTGGCAGGCCGAGGCCCACGTAACAGATCGTCTCGTGGTCGTGGTCGTGGCCAGGAGGGGCCCCTACTTCCCTCGCTCTCGCTCCTTGCTTTGCTTGAGCAGTGCGCTATGAGAAAACCGTTTAGTTGAAGCAGCTATGAAATTGAGGTTTGGTAAAAAAAATGCATGGGATGCCCTAAAGGCCTTGTATAAAAAATGATCGAAATTTGCCTCAATTCTTATCTTTTTTTTCCTTCGTCGTATCGGTCAAGCAATCGCAGCCAGTAAGAAGCAAGTCCTTGTACTACCGGATTCCGGGTGTTTGCCGTGTGTCAGGGGCACACGGCAAAGCCCTTTGCCGTGTGCTTTAGGCTTTGCCGTGTGTAAAATGGCACACGGCAAACCCTACGACGGTAAAGCCTTCTTTGTCGTGTGCCGTATCTCGGGCACACGGCAAAGCCTCGATCTGTCACACGACAAAGAGCGACACACGACAAAGTTTTGATCCCGAAAAACGCAAAATAAAATAGCAAAACATTTTATTTAATGGGGGAATCAAAATAAAATAGCAAAATAAAGTCGCAAGTCGCGCATTTTTCGCGGAAAAATCGCGCGCTACGCGGCCGGCGGGACTCGAACCCGCGCCCTCCCCTTCGCGCGTAGCCTCCTCTACCACTGCACCACTCATTGTTTATTTGAGGCCCTAAATGACTTCAAATAAAAAAATTGTGATCTATAAAGTTTCATAACTTTTCAAGATCTACAACTTTCGTTTTGGTCAAAAGTTCATCCGAGGTCGTTTATAGAATTCAAAATTTCAAATCTGACAACTTTGCCGTGTGCCCAGAAATGGGCACACGGCAAAGAGTTGTTTGCCATGTGCCGCCCCTGGGGCGCACGGCAAACATTTTCTGCCTAAAAAAAATTAAAAAATATCAAACGGATTAAAAAAATAACCAAATTTGGGCATGAACCTGTCTAAGGTGTATGTAGACTATACAAAATGAGTTTTGTTGTAAAACAAAATTTCAATTGTCACGTTGCTTTAAATCACAACATCTCTTTCACAACTCTTAGGATCTTCTCCCGAGAAGCTTCGGTTTGTAAAGAGGCAATGCGTCAACTTGCTCGAAACCTTCTACATTTTTTACCATAGCCTCTACGTATGAAAACATGACATCACGCCAAAATTTATAATTTTTTGACCTTTTTTGTATTTTATAAAATTTTTAAACGAACCGAGCCCAAATTCGGCACACGGTAAGCGAGTAATATATTCAAAATTTGATTCCATCTAATGGACATGGCATCATATTAGTCTTAAGAATCCGAATAACATTTTTCCAAACATTACATTACATTATTCGAAACACTTACAGTTCAAATTTGCCGTATCGACAAAATTAAAAATAATGATATAAAATGATTAAATATAGCAAACAGATCGGAAACACATGCACAAAACTAACATGGAATAATACATGGACAAAGAAGTTAGAAAAAAAAATTTAGAGGCAAAATTCAATTTTTTGCAGCCTGTTTGCCGTGTGCCGGACTGTTTGCCGTGTGCCTGTCTCGGGCCACCGTGTGCCACGGCTTTGCCGTGTACCCGCGAAGTAGCACACGGCAAAGCGTTGTGCACACGGTAAACACGAGATTTCCTGTAGTAACTGGGGTAGCCACGCGCGCCGGCAGGCAGCGTGCAGCGGTCGATATAAGCGAGCAGCTCGACGGCCGGCCAGCGGGTCAACGCAGGCAAGAAGCTCGGTGGGGAGGGAGGATATAGTGATCAACGTGCCACGCCACAAAGCAAACAGTGGCGGCGGGGTTGGAGCCGCAGCCATGGAGCTCGATTCTCAGGAGGAGAGGAACGGGGCCTAAGGGTGTCTCCCCCGTAATAGATAGCACTAGCTATTTGGCCCGAGAAAAAGGCACAACAACATTGAGTAGTGTCCTTGCGAGAGGGAAGTGTATCGGGCCGTGAGCGAGCTAGCGCGCGCTTGCCTCTGCGCTAGCAAGCACTATCCTACCACTGTTCACGGAGTAAAAAATCAAATCATCTAGCCAGCCGAATAGCCAGCCATAGAATGCCTAAGGGGCGGTCTGGCACATGGCGGAAGAGGGTAGAAGAGGTGCGGTGCCGCTTAGTCGCCGCCATGGCCGAGTTCAACATCCTGATCGGGTGTTCCGGATGAATTGAAGGTAGACTGAAAAAACTCTCTTTGGGTTTTAAAGGACGCTTAAACAATTTTGAGAGAAAACTCATAGTCAATGGTATCCTTGGTCACGCATACATAAAGGCGCGCTAGGTAAAATGGTTCCCGTGAATCTTCCATAATTTTGACCTTGAGTCAGATGTCTCGCATCTGTATCATATTTAATGTGTGATTGTAGTATGTAGAAATGTCGCGTCTGCCAAATAGGACGACACGCCGCGCAAATGTCATTGGCTCCTTTGCAGCAGAGAACTCCCCCAATGAGCTTCGACCAAAATGCATGGCTTTGGCCAACGATCGGCGTGCAGTGGCGCGGCAGGGCATCGCGATGAGACGGATGCTGTAGTGGTGTGCACACATCATCATGTGCAGCGCCAGCGTGCACGAGATAGGCCTGTTTGACACCGATTCTGGAGGCGATTCTTGCGAAATAAATCGAGCGAGGACATCAAACGGGGCGATTCTCGTCTGATTGTTGGGGCAGCGATTCCCTGCTCATCGGCAAAACAACCGAAAATGCAGACTAGCATGTACATGCTGGGTTGGTACTATCTCTATCCGTTGAATCCCGCCTGGAGATTCGTGCTACCTCTTTCTTTATTCACGTATTCAACCGGTATTCATCTTTTTCCACGGCAGTATTTCTTTGACATGGACCCACATGCCTGGCTCTCTCGCTGCTTCTCTCTCGCTCCTCACTCTCTCACGCTCTGCGTTTTCCTCTCTTGCGCCGCCGCCGCCGCCGCCGCGGCAAGTCCGGAGAGCCTTGCTCTTCTTCGGCGCCTGGTACCTCCTCCTCGACGTCGCCTCCGCATCATGCCCGAGTCCGCACGCCCTGCTCTTCTTCGGCTCCTGGTACTTCCTCCTCGAGTCTGCACCCGCACCCCCGCCGCCGCAGCTCCATCTTTCTCTCTCCCTCTCCATCCTCCTCTCTTGCGCAGCCGCCTCCTCCTCCTCCGCAGCGCCGTCTCCCGCGCTGCGCCGCCGCGTCCGCATCTTCGCCTCCCGCGCCGCCGCCGATGCCCGTCTTCGCGCCCGCGTTCTGCCACGCGACCGCCGCCGCCGCCGCGTCCTCATATCTGTCTGGGGCCGTCCATGGCTTGGATCCATATGCGTGGGGGTCTGGGGCCTTGATCCATTACCTTGGATGTACTACTTTCGCTCTGAATAATGGTTTATAGTTTTGTTTTTCCTCGTTCAGTTCATGGATCGACGTGAGGCCACTATGAGACATGGAGTTAGTTCATCCAGGAGGACCTACGTGCGACTCTACAGATTCCTCTGTACACTTTATTTTCAATTGCAACAATTGCAGAAATTTCTATTCTTTTCACATTCAGCCATGAGTAGCTTAGCATCCTCTCTTTTTCCAGTTTGACTGATCTGCAGAAGAACATGAACATGAAGTCTCATTTTTCCCCTTTGTCTCAAATTATTGACTTTGGTCCTTTCAACCTTTGCCATGAAGTTTCCCCCATGTGAAATATTTCTCCAATGATTTGATTATTTAGATGATTAAGCTAGTATATCTACGGATGGATTTAACTCACCTGGGTTCACTTTTTGCCACTTATTACATTGTCTCTTGACTCTTGAGAAGTCACACCAGTGTATGAAGCATCATGTCATTAATTTTTGTTCCCAGTTCATCAAGTTTTTGGCTAGTAAATAGCTACATGTTCTCATCATTTACATATTGTACTGCTAATATTCTGCCTTTGTACCAAACAAAAATTGAATTTGCTTAGTTGACCCATATTTCTTACAAAAATTGAATTTGCTTAGTTGACCCATATTTCTTACGAAATACACATACTTTGAAGTTTGAAGTCACTCAATAAATGTGTTTCAAAATTGTTAATTCATTATGTTTACTTCCAACACAGCAACCCGGTCCATGCATTAGTCATTAGATGAACCAGCCAAATGATCCAATGGAATTAGTACTGAACATGCTCATGGCTGAAATAATTAGCTGCCAGGTTGGAAGTATAGTTCTGAGCATGATCTCAGTGTTCTCTAGTCCAAATGACCAGTCTCCTGCAGATATTAAGGCACTTGTCAATGCATCTGACATGTTACTTTGTACTCATTTGATTTAGCATACCTTTAGTTGTGGCACTCTAAACTCTATTTGGTTAATGTTTTTGATCTACCAAAATATATATGTGATTCATAGCTTCAGTGAACATCTTGTGATATCTGGTGCAGCTGGACGAATAAAAATGGCAAGTGATCATGATAAAGATGTCTCCAAGTATATGATAAGATTAGTAAAAAATGGCAGAAATATAGCTTTCTCCACTCAGTGATAAGTGCTTATCCAGTTTTATTTATACAGCATGATCTGAGCACTGTCCATCGGATGCAAAAGCTGTCTCATGTGCATTCTCTTACCACTCTCCTTGGCGCTGCTGCAGGAACTCGTCGATGCCTGTCGGCGATTATCCCTCTTCCATCTCCGAACTGTCCCGGATGGTAATGGTGCCTACGATGAAGCCTGCATCTTGGTTCAACTAAAGGTATTTGCATTGTGCCATTTTCTTAGAAATTACTTTTTCTTAGAAGATGTCATTAGTTCACCTCTCATGTAGTTTACCTGTACTACTTCTGGATGCATGGATCTGGAAGTCACCAAATTAAAATTCTATTCCAAATAATTGATTGCATTATATGTAGCCTGGTTTATTTTGTTGTACATGTCGCCTGGGATTTGTTGGAGTTCAGATATGGAAGAAAGTATGACCGCCGACATGCCTCGATGAAGGGATGGCTCGATTTGAGCCCAAAAGGTCCAGATGCAGGTCCATAAATTTATCATGCAGGCAATTTTTGTTTGGATTACGATTTTGAGTTAATTTTCTTCATTATATATTACAATATACAAAAACATCATTTGTTTGGCGCCTTTCAGCAGGAGCAGATAACCAGAATGTTTAGGGATGCACTTGAGGTGTTTAAAAGTTTTTCAGAGTTCACGCATGGACCTTTTTTCTGAATTTTGCCACTATATACATGGTTGGCTTCTGTATATTTAGCTAGAACAAGCATACTTAGGAATGATGTGTATAAAAACTAATAAACTTCTGCTCTGATGAATATTCATCTTAGTTGCATAACCTTTGATTGCATAACTCTGCAGATCCGTGTAATTAATACAGGATATACTAATGTAGTATATTACTAAAGTAGTATATTAGATGCTCTTTGTTCCATGTAAATGATATTGGTGCAAAGTGAGCAGCACTATTTTGCTTCTGTTGGTAGGATATACCAATGTCGTATATTATTATAAGTAGTATATAGATGCTCCTTGTCCCATGTATGTGAATGAAATCGGTGCAAAGTGAGCAGCAGTTGGTGAGTACTACAGTATTTAATGGTTCACATGCTGGTGAGTATTGCACTGCTACACTAGTGTATGACAGGATATACTAAATGCTAGTGATTTTGTTGAATGCTAATGGGTCTTTTAGCTTTTCCTACATCTCTGTGCGTATCTTTTCTATGTGCCCAGCTGGTTTAAGTTCTCAAATGAAATGTGTGCAGTTGGCAAGTACAATGACTTTTCTAGCAGTTCACGAGAAACACGCACAACACATGGGGCATCCAAAGGATTGATGACATGAGAAAGAAATAGATGTGACAAAATAGCATGTCTCATACATGATAAATACATAGTGTTGAATGGTATACTAACTGGTATTATGACCCAGATGTGACAAATTGATGCACAAACAGTTTCTAATAGTTTAACTAACTTAGCTTTGTTCTGTTGGTCCCTTGTAGCCTTTTTAGTTTTGAGCATAGTGCTGTCCGTGGCTCATTTTACATCGATGTGGCCTAGTTAGCTAGTCCATATATCACTCATTTTAGAACAAATTTGTGATTGTGATTATGAAAAGAGAGCATTAAATCTGAGCTGACATTGTACCATCAAGTTCTTATCTGATTAGCACATTTCATTTTTGAGCAGGCTGAGATATTAGCAAAATTTAAACCAGAGTTGGATGAGCTGGATACGTCGAGTCTGATCGCAAATATCAGGAACATTGAAAAGGCTATCAGAGATTGCTTGGATCACTTCAAGAGTACACGACACATGATCCTCTATTACAAGGATATAATCAGCAATAGCAATGTACCGAACACATTTAAATGCTCTAATGTCGGATGAGCTAGTTCTCAGGTTATCTCATAGCATCTTTCTGTAACCATCAGTTACTTTCCCAGGTGCAGGAATTTCTGAGAGTTCCAGTGAGTCCGCTGATGAGCAGGCAGGTGAAAATTCACACGAGACCACTGCCAGACCATGTCGAGAACTGGAAGGACGTGAGCAGCAAACTGAATGGCACAGAGTTTAGACTACGGCAAGTGAGATATACAAATACATACTGACGGGGGCAGGCTGTTATTCGCATCTGGAGTTGTAGATGAAAACATGCTTAGGATTCTTTTTGTACAGATGCATTTGAAAAGAGCAAGGAATAAAATTAACATTTATTGATGATTTTAGATTAATAAAATCACTGCACAAGTAAAATATAAAGTATTAGTACGTACACATGAGTCCATAATTGCTTCATTAATTAATTGTATAAAAATAAATAAAACAATAACAAATATTTGATAAATATTTACATTTATCAATAATAAAAATGTTTAATCCATAAATAAAATAACATATAAAATTAATATTCACATAACTTTATTATTAAAATTAATTACATTGTTAGTTGAAATTAGAGATAACATTTAAATAGGTTTATGGATGCCATATTAGCAATATTAAAATTAACATCACAATAATTAAAATTCGGATATTTAGTCAATTTGGAAGATTTGAAGACAAGCTTACACTATTTTTCATATATTTCTTTACTGTTGGTTTTAGATTAACAAAATCGACTAAAGTGTTAGTACATAATAAGTGTAGACAAAGACCGCTCAATTATAATATCACATTCTTCCGTAATTACTTTGACAACTCATCATATAAAAATAAATTAAACAATACAAAAATATTTGATAAACATATCTACATTTATCAATGAATAATAAAAACTATAAAAATATTTTCATCAATAAAGAAAAACGTGAAACTAGAGTATACAAAATTAATTCATATAACTTTATTATTACAATTAATTACAACGGTGGTTAAAATCAAAGAAACTTTTAAATAGTTTTATTGATACAACATTAGCAACATTAAAATTAACTTCATAATAAATAGTCATGAAGATATGTTTTGACTAGTTTCAATTATACGATTGATATTCAAATAAACATCATTTGCCATTAGTTAAATAGATAAGTAACATTTTTATATGATAGGATATGGATAGTACAAAATATTGTCAAATATGAATATAAAACCGATTGAAAAATAAATTGAGATATATCCATTTTAGGCTATATTAAATTCGAGGTCGGATATGTACTCAATTTGGAAGTCAGGCTTACACTATTTTTCATATATTTCTTTACTAATGGTTTTAGATTAACAAAACCATTATACGCAAGTAAAGACTAAAGTATTAAGTACATAACAAGTGCAGACAAAGATCGATCCTTAATGATATCACATTCTCATATAAAAAATGAATAAAACAATACAAAAAATTGATAATTTATCTAATGAATAATAAAAACTATACAAAATATTTCATCAATAACTAAAAATAAGTAAAACTAGAGTATATAAAATTAATATTCATATATATTTATTATGAAAATTAATTATTATGATGTTAATTTTTTTATTGCTAATATTGTATCCATAAAACTAAGTTATCTCTAACTTAACGACCAATATATGGAACCGATAGAAAACGAATTGAGATATGTCCATTTTCAGTTTAGTGATATTAAATTCGAATTCGAATATTTGCTCATTTTGGAAGACGTCATTACTCTATTTTTCATATTTTCCTTTTTTTATGGTTTTAGTTTAATAAAATCTCTACCCAAGTAAAAAATAAAGTATTAGTATATACACATTTGATAAATACATCTACATTTATCAATGAATAATAAAAATTATTTTAATCCACAAATAAAAATAAGTAAAACAAGAGTGTATAAAATTAATATTCACATATATTTATTATTAAAATTATTACATTGGTCGTTAAAATTAGAGGTCCTAAAGTAACTTGTTGACATCAACTATGAAGACCTTGTCCATCCGTCCAAATTCAACGGACTTCAGTAGCTCCCGGTGCTGGCTTCCATAAGCAGTGAATCAGATTATAAAAAGCCTTCTACATTCTGATTTTGCTGCTTCACATCTGCACACGTGTGTTTTTAACATATCAATCAGCAGTGAATCAGATTATAAAAAGAACAACTACAAGTACATTATTATCTACTGGCTAGAAAACCAAACAGATCAATCAGATTATAAAAACCAAACAGATCAATCAGCTCCCGGTGCTAGCTTCCATAAGCAGTGAATCAGATTATAAAAAGCCTTCTACATTCTGATTTTGCTGCTTCACATCTGCACACGTGTGTTTTTAACCGATCAATCAGCAGTGAATCAGATTATAAAAAGAACAACTACAAGTACATTATTATCTGCTGGCTACAAAACCAAACATCGATTGATCAGACTATCAAACAATTTTTCTATAGCTATAGCTTTGAAGTGATACCTAGCTTCAGTTCAAAACATTAATGTATCCATGCTAATCATAGTGTTTGCGACCTGGTAAAAAGTCATGTTGCTTATGTAAGTCTTCTAAAATTTCATAACCACACCATATCAGAATGGGAAAAGCTCCATACCACTCCCCACAACCACAATATCCAATGATACATCATAGCACGCCGCCGCTGGCGCAGTTGCCTAGAGAAACCAGCAAGCATATCTATTAGTTTATTATTAAAAAAACACAAACAGGAATTTCAAGAGAAAACCAGCAAGCATATCAATGCATCCATCTTTTGGTAAAAATATATTTTCCTCTATGAGCAGTCCACTAAGTAACAAGATTAATTCACTAGACCCTGACCAGAAACAACTATCTGCATGTAAGTAGATGAAAGAGTAAACAAGTCACTAGGTCCATAAATGATTCTAGGACATTATCCAGCATACACATGGGAGTTTGGCGAAGTGCCAAATAAAAGGGATGGTTTTAAAACAAGCACAATGCAGATTATGGCCCGACAGGGGCAATTGATCAAGTATATACACATCATGTGCACCTATACAATGTTCCTAGGTATTAATCCATAGATAAAAGTCATAGTAAAGTCAACAGTGGACTATAAATGTTGTCCTGGCTTCTATTTCTCACACTAAGTCTTAATTTTCATCCAAGTTGACACTGTACTGAAAGCCAACATTGATTATGTTTGGTAAAAAAAATCTTTTCATTGGAAAACTGAAACAAAATTCTCTTGGAGCAGATCCAGGGCAGAACTCATCCCAACAATGATTCAACTAGTATTCTAAGCACAATGCTTAGGTATGCTGGTTGAACATATGATGAATTTGAAAACACCGAGAAAGAAAACTGAGCAAACAGATTAAGTAGGGAGAGTAAGATGACAAACACTTGAACATGCTTCTGTTAAAACAGTCTATGCTATTCTTTTCCATGTTTATGTTTCAAAGGGTTTTGATAATACACTATTTTTCTTCAAAGAACCATAATTATGCAGGTTACCTTGACAAGACAGTTGTTGGGACTTATAAAGCGATGCACTACGACAAGGATGTTAGCATACAGATTTGAAAGTGCAATGTATTTAGTAATTTCAAGACTAATTACTTACTTATGTGGGAGTTAATTGAAGTACTTAGACACTAGTGACTAGCAGTAAAATTCCTGGAACATCATAGTAATTAGTAAGGATATAGTTTCATTATTTATGCAAGTAGCAGTACGAGTGCTTAAACTGATCAGTTCATCATTTAATTAGCTCAATTGGTAAGCCTATCTGAATGTAAATACTACAAAGCTTAAGCTGATTATGTTCATTACAACAAATGCTAAATCGTGAGCTTTGAAAACATTCATTCAATTAGATCAATCAGTAAGCCTATCTGAATGTAAATGCTTCAACACCTAATATGAGTTACAGCTCAATCATGAGCACCAAAAGCAGCTTTGAAATGAACTATTAAAACTCTGGAAGTTCGGTAGCCAAGTTCAGCATCCCATATGTTCTGCAAATAGTAAATCAATGTGAGTAGCGTGATGAAGATTAAATATTCAAGCATTTGTTGATAATTAGATGTGTTTAACTATCCAGAATGACACATATAGATAATATAGTTGATAATTAGCAATTGTCCTATCATGATAAGTAAACTACAAACAAATAGATGGTAAAAGGTACTGCCACTGATCTGCATCTATAGAAGCTGAGAATTTGACAAGTTATGGTTAGTCACTAGTCATTATTAGATAATAAAGGTCCAACTTACATTTCAGTTGTTTGTAAGTTGTAATGTACTGAATATTCAGAGCTACTTGGTTGGGATGAGAGGAAGGAGACACATCATGGTATACTGGTGTACATGATTAGCATAAAATAAAAAAAAAGTCTAAAAATCGTCCATTGAAGAACAAGAATGCCTACAACAAGATGCTAGCAATCTCTAGGTAGTGGGGAATGGAGGACCAAGCGACACCATACCAGATCTACGAGGCGCTGGTGCCGGAGAGGAGCTGAAAGCCGGAGAGCTGCACTGACCTCCGAGGGGTCCACCAGGGAGAAGAGGAGAGGGAGGAGCGGCGACGACCAAGACGAGGGCGGCAAGGAGAGGAGCGAAGGTTGAGTGGCGGCAGCGGCGTAGGTCAGGGAGAACAGGAGAGGGACGAGCAGCATCGGCCTAGATGAGATCGGGAGCGGCTCAGGGAGCTCGGACATAAGATGCGACAGGTTGACGGCGACGATGAGCAGGGAGCGGAGGCAGGCGGAGGTTGAGGAGAAGTTGGTGGCGGAGACGAGCAAGGAGGGGGAGGCGAGCGCAAGCGAGAGGAAGCGGAGTAGAGCAGCGTCGTCGGCGAGGCGCAGATCCGTTGGTGGCGCCGCTGCGGCGGTTGCAACGGAGGTCGAGGAGAAGGCGGTGGCGGCGCTGAGCGAGGAGGCGAGCGCGAGAGAGAGGAGGCGGAGGCGAGTAGGGAGGAGGCAAGATAGCAGAAGGAAGGATACGTATGTGTCAGAGTATAGAGAAACGTATATGCGGAAACAAAAAATACCTAACCTGAACGAGTTCTGACAAAACTGACACATATGCATGATCTTGGCACGAATGAACGGTGAGGATAGACCTAGCTGAGTGTGTATGGGTCAAAATTTCGCTTTGGGGACGCGAGAATCAGCCGAAGGGGGTGCTCCTAGAAAAATCCCGCCGATTCTCTGTCCGTTCCCACCCTCCGCCTCGAGGTCGAGTCCCCATCTCAGCACATCCGCTCCCATTCTTCTTTTTCCCTTCCTCTCGACACATCTGCCATTTCTCTCCCCGCCGTCCCCTTCACCGGCTCTCCCCACGCCGCCGTCCCCTTCACCGGACCGGGACTGAGGGGGCAGCGCGGATCGCCTCCGCTGCCGACCGCACCCGCGCTGGCCCTCATGTAGGATCTAGGATACCGACTAGAGGGGGGTGAATAGGCGGTTTTAGCTAAAATCAAAGCACTAATAAAAATTATTAGTAACACAAGCGAAAACCTATTTCTACTAGATTCTAAGCTAGGTCAAGGTTTGCAACCTAGGGTGACAAGTATGATTCAATCTCTATGAATGTAAATGATCAAGACAAATAGCAAAATGTAAATGAGTGAAGGAATGATCAATCACACAAGAGACCGAAATTTTTCCCGTGGTGTCGATGACTTGCCGGTCACCCCTAATCCACATTGAGGTGGATTCAAAGCTTCAACCGCTTCTCTATCAAGTCACACTTGATGTATAAGCCGGCTTGAATGCAATGAACCTCTCCAAACCTCGATTCCACTAGAGTTGCCCTTTACCGCTCCGGTGAGGTGAGCACAAGACCTCTCACAATCTTCCAAGGCTTCTTCACAATCTTCTTGAAGAGCTCAATAGAAATCACACACCAAGCCGTCTAGGAGGCGGCAACCTCCAAGAGTAACAAGCCAATGACGCTTGCTTGATGTTCTCCTAGTGCCTCAATGCTCAATGCAATCCAAAGCAATGCACTAGAACTCTTCACACTCACAAGAATGCAATCCCTTAGCAAATGAGTGAGAGAGGAATGAGAGAGGGGACTCTTGGGTCAAGTGAGCTTTCAGAATGGCCAAGAGAGTGTCCCCAAACCTGTGGGATGAGTATATATACTTCCCACCTCTCCAACTAGCCGTTATGTGTAAAACACGTGAAAACAGAGCACTGGCGGACCGTCCGCCTAAGAGGGGGCGGACCGTCCGCCCGAGCCCAACGGCTACTATTTCAAAAAGTCAAACGTGTCAGAAGTGACCGTTACGGGGTTGGCGGACCGTCCGCCCAACAGGGGCGGACCGTCCGCCTCTTAGTTAGAAAATGATCACCACACGACTAAGGACTACGTTTCACAAAGGCAGACCGTCCGCCTTATAAAAGTGTCCTGGAACCTCCAGAAAACGTCTCTGCGTGAACGGTCCGCGAAAGGGTCCGCCTCATGCAAAAATAGCCCGCGGACCGTCCGCCTGAACCCGGCGGACCGTCCGCCTAAGAAAGACGGCAGGGCCTCTTAATCCAACACTTAGCCGATTTTCCTTCAACCAGATGTGAGGCAGACCGTCCGCCATACCAAGGGCGGACCGTCCGCCTAACCAAAATCAGCAAGGTTGAATTCCCTTTAACTTTTGAAAACGAAGTTAGCTCTCATGCATGCACTTATACTATTTGAGCAAGTTGGCACTAGAATCATAACAAGCAACCACAATTGACCCCTCTTAATAGTACGGCTATCTAGCCTATCAATCCGGTCAAATTCTCTTCTCTAAAACACCTTAGGACCGGTAAAAGAAGACAACCTATCTTTTACCTTTTCCTTTAGCATCCTCTTGCTTCAATATACGGCGATATATCGTAATCAATCATTGAAGCTCATCCATTCATCCGGACTAACCTAATCTCATCATCTCAATAGAATTGTTAGTCCATGATGATTGTCATTAATTACCAAAACACATTTAGGGGCCTAGATGCACTTTCAATCTCCCCCTTTTTGGTAATTGATGACAACCATTTTAAAGGAGTGATATGAGAGATTTTTGAGTTTTGAAAACACTTACTTATCTCAATAGAATCATGATAGAAGATTTAATAAGTGATCTCAAAATTTATTGTAGGAAATAACTCCCCCTACAGATATGCATATAATATTGAATTTTCGCTTCTCATATATGTATAGATAGAAATTTTGACGGAGTTTCCCCTACAAAAAGACAACCGAGGCTACATAAGATATATATGTTTATGCTTATAGAAAGATAACATTTGTAGATTAGCCTCAAGAAAACATAGGAACTAGAACAAATACCACAAAGAAATTTAACTAGAGCATAACAAGTTCAACCGGGTTCTAGTTCCACAACCACAAGCCACACAAGTGCTAGAGTTATTACAAGCCAACATAGTTCTTATCACAAATGCAATAATAAAACACACATGCATGCCATGCTAATAAACAATGCAAAGTTTCATGATCACTCCTCCAAGTGATTTCTCCCCCTTTGTCATCAAGAACCGAAAGAGGGGAGCTACTGCTCGGGCGGCGGCGGAGGAGGAAAATATGGCTGGTGGGGGTAGAACTCTGGCGGCGGTGCAGGTGCCGGGAAGTAAGAGTGAAAGTGACCCCGAAAAGCGTCGAAATCCTGCTGAAGGTGCTCCTGCCTCTCAATCACAGTCTGAAACTCTTCATGAGTTGTAATCCCATCAAACCTCTCGTTGAGTGCATCCAACGCACTATCGAGATTAGTGCTCATGGTAGTCATCCTGTTCATCATGGGAGTGTATACATTTTGCTGAAGATGAGTGCCAAACTGAGTGAGACGATCGTCAAGCTGCCTCTGAAAGCCTTGCTGCATGGTCTGAAGGGAGTTGTGCATCTGCTGCCCAAAAGCTTCAAAGTGGGATGTGTAACCAAGCTGCATCTTCTGAAACTGAGAAGTCATGGACTGCTGCAATGAAGCAAAGTATGGGTCAAAATACCCGGCAGGAGGTGCCCACTGATACTGCTGAGGCTGAGGAGGGGGTGGTGGAGGCATGGCTTGAGCATCTGCATTCTCTGCCTGTACATGCTCTGCACCCTCTGGGGCTGCTCCCTCTGCTGCTGCTGCTGCTCCAACTTCGGCATTAACATATGCCTCATTGTCATCTCCTGGAAGGTAAGGAGTCAATGGCCGTGTGAGAAAGACTGAGTCATTTCGAAAAGGCTTGTACACAAGATGACGTTCATTGCATTGCCCTTTGAACTTGGTCTTTGTGAGAATGAGAGCCATTATGTATGGAGCAAAGTACAAGTTATACTCAATGTTGGTCTTCTTCTCCAAGATCTGCCACATTATAAGATTAACGACATCCATCTTCTCATTGCTCATGACATGATGCACAATGTTGGGAGCCCATCCAATGAACTTTTCTTTGTATCCACTCTTTGGGAGAATAGTGGCACGGATGATCTTGTTGATGAGAGCGGGATGGTGCCTCAATCCTGTGATAGTGGTGTAGACTCTAGCAATCCCCGTTCTATTTGGCTCATAGAAACCGGTGATGTCATGAAGCTCAAAGAAATTTTCCTCAACCACATCATAGCTCGTGTTATCGGTGATAGACTCATAGTTGATCTCATTTGCGGCTGCAAACTCAGCAAATGTGGCTTGGTACCTCCTCTTGCCAGTCATCCATTCAAGAGACTTCTCAGTCATATCAATTTCAACTGTGGCATAAAACTGACGAATAATAGTTTCATTCCAATCACAATGATTTTCAAGGAAATCCCTTAGTTCTATATTCACAAAGTTGTTCACAACTCCAACCATCACGGGTTGTGTGGTCATATAGTTGAAGTCAATTTTCTGGTGCTTGAATACATTTTTCTTGAGTAGGTGACCAAAGAATGCATCTTCTTGCACACGAGTATGAAATAAAAGATTTGCGGTGTCACGAGGCAATGAGTACTGATAGGGTGCCCTGAGAGATGCAAAGGTAGTAGCATTCCACCTTCTACCTTGATGATTGATGGTCACATCAATAAGCTCATCCTCACTTTCTTCTTCCTCAACTTCCGTGTCACTTAGTGCTTGCATGGAGTCACTGAGTTCAAAATCCTCATCTGAATCAACAATTCATGCCCTCTTTGATGAGCTAGGCTTTGACATTCCCTTCTTGATCCGAGTGTTGCTGTCATGAATAAATGATATACATATAAGCAATAATCTTTGATAAAACTGAGATTAACCCAACCAACAATAGGCTACTGTCCTGTCCATAGTCGACAGTGAGCGGCGGACGGTCCGCCGGTAGGGCGCGGACGGTCCGCCGGTACACTGCGCCCACGAACAGGAACAGTAACTTCCCTCAAATCCATTGATCGATCTCAGTTTCTACCCCACCAAACTGCGTCAAATCACTACAATATGTTGCCCATGACTCTACCAACTCAATTCCAAAAGTATTTGCAAGAATCCATGGGTGAAATTGAAATCCCCATCTCAAACCCTAATCTAGTTCATGTGTGAAATCCAAGAAAACCAATGGATGAATCAATGAAATACCGAGAGGACATGGTGGAGGAGTTCTTGAGCAGTCCGGGGTTGATCACGGACGGTCCGCGAGTCACCAAATCCTCCCCCTAGATCAATGGCTTCTTCTTCCTTCTTCTCTTGAGAGAGACCGTGAGAGAGAGAGGGGTTGCGGTGCTCTGGTCGGGCGTGGGATGAGGAGGCTGGTGCCCTGGGAGATTAGATCCAAAAACCATGTGGGCCCGCCTTTTCTCGCCCGCCGCGGACGGTCCGCCTCTTACCCGCGGACGGTCCGCCTAAGACTTAGCCAGTTTCTCGGTTCCATTTTCGTCTCAGGTCGCGCGGACGGTCTGCCACTGCATCCGCGGACGGTCAGGCACCCGCGGACGGTCCGGCTCTTCACCCGCGGACGGTCCGCCGTACCATAAAATATTTCCTTGCATTTCTGTTTTTCTGCACTTCTTTCTTTGATTTCTTCTTGTATCTTTTAGCACTGATTCTTTTGGAAATTTTGAGACTTTTCAATTGTCCTTGAGTGATCATAGAGCCAAAAATCATGGAATGAATGCAATGATATGAATGTACTTATGAAAATGAGCAAGTAAATGCGTAATAAATTAGATATGATAAGAAAGCTAAGTTTCAAGCCACATTAGACAAGTCAATGACATTTAGTTCATTCCTTAGCTTGCAAAACCGTTGCTCATCTAATGGCTTGGTGAATATATCCGCCAATTGATCATTTGTACTAATTCCATCAATCTTAATATCTCCCTTGCTCACATGGTCTCTAAGAAAGTGATGTCGAATATCAATATGTTTTGTTCTTGAATGTTGAACCGGGTTATTTGCAATCTTCACGGCACTTTCATTATCACATAAGAGAGGCACTTCTTTGAAATTCACACCATAATCAAGAAGAGTTTGCTTCATCCATAACAATTGAGCACAACAACTTCCGGCCGAGATATATTCCGCTTCGGCGGGAGAAAGAGCCACCGAATTTTGTTTCTTTGAAGACCATGAAACAAGTGACCTTCCAAGAAATTGACAACCACCGGAAGTGCTCTTCCTATCAACCTTGCAACCGGCATAATCCGAGTCCGAATATCCAACTAACTCAAATTGAGCACCCTTGGGATACCAAAGACCAATATTGGGTGAGAATTTCAAATACCTCAATATACGTTTGACGGCAGTCAAATGACATTCTCTAGGTGAGGCTTGAAACCTAGCACACATGCATACACTAAACATGATATTGGGCCTAGATGCGGTAAGATAAAGCAAGCTACCTATCATAGATCTATAAAGCTTTAAATCTACCGGTTTACCTCCCTCATCAAGATCTAGATGTCCATTTGTAGCCATGGGTGTCTTGATTGGCTTAGCATCATCCATGCCAAATTTCTTCAATAAGTCCTTCACATATTTTGATTGGCAAACAAATGTGCCTTCCTTGAGTTGCTTGATTTGAAGACCGAGAAAGTAATTCAATTCCCCAATCATAGACATTTCGAACTCATTAGACATCATTTCTCCAAATTCTTCACAAAAATCTTGATTGGTTGATCCAAAGATGATATCATCCACATAGATTTGGCATACAAATAAGTCCTTGCCAATGCATTTAGTGAACAAGGTAGTATCAACTTTCCCAATCTTGAAGCCTTGTGAGATGAGGAAATCCCTTAGCCTCTCATACCATGCCCTAGGGGCTTGTTTAAGTCCATAGAGAGCCTTGGAAAGCTTGTACACATGATTCGGCTTCATTGGGTCCTCAAAACCGGGAGGTTGCTCAACATAGACAAGTTCACTAATTTTGCCATTCAAGAAAGCACTCTTCACATCCATTTGATAGAGCTTGATGTTGTGAGAGCAAGCATATGCTAATAGAATTCTAATAGCTTCCAATCTAGCTACCGGAGCAAATGTTTCACCAAAGTCCAACCCTTCAACTTGAGTATATCCTTGTGCAACCAATCTAGCCTTGTTTCTCACCACTACGCCATCTTCATTTTGTTTGTTTCTAAACACCCATTTAGTGCCTATCACATTGTAATTCTTGGGCCTTTCAACTAATTCCCAAACTTCATTCCGGGTGAAATTGTTTAATTCTTCATGCATAGCATTCACCCAATCCGGATCTTTAAGTGCTTCATCTATCTTATTTGGCTCAAGAAAAGATACAAATGAATAGTGTTCACAAAATGAAGCAACACGAGATCGAGTTTGAACACCTTTTCTTATATCTCCAACAATTTGATCAATGGGGTGATCCTTTGCAATGGCGTGTGGGACCCTTGTTTCAACTACCGGCTCTTGAGTTGATGTAGATGGAGATGTAATTGGTTCCGGTTGAGCAATATCATTTGTAGCATCTTCATGGCTAGGCTCAATTGATTGTTCAACTTGATCATTTTGTATAGATGTTGATGGGTTCACTCTAATAGAAATATTTGGATCCATATCCTCATCCTCATCTTCCTCTCTTGGTCTCACATCACCAATTGATATATTCTTGATAGCATCTCTTACATCACTTGATTTATCTAGTTCATCTTGATACTCACTTGATTCATCAAAGTTTACATCACATGTTTCCTCTACTATGCCATGAGTCTTGTTGTATACTCTATAAGCCTTGCTACAAGATGAATACCCAAGAAGAAATCATTCATCACATTTACTTTGAAATTTTGATAACCGTGAGCCTTTCCTAAGAATATAGCATTTACACCCAAAGACCCGAAAGTATGAAATATTTGGTTTTCTTCCAATGAGTAGCTCATATGGAGTCTTATTCAAGAATCGATGACAATAGAGTCTATTTGATGCATGACAAGCGGTGTTGATGGCTTCGGCCCAAAAAGAATCCGACACATTGTATTCCGAGAGCATTGACCTTGCCATATCAATCAAAGTTCTATTCTTTCTCTCCACAAGACCATTTTGTTCCGGAGTGTACTTGGATGAGAACTCATGTTTTACACCCTTTTCATAACAATATTCATCAATTCTTGTGTTTCTAAATTCACTACCATTGTCACTCCTCACTTTCTTCAATTTGAGCTCAAATTCATTTTCGGCCCTTGTCACAAATTTCTTGAAAATGTCGCACGTGTCGGCCTTGTCATGAAGAAAGAATACCCAAGTATATCTTGTAAAATCATCAACGATCACAAGACAATAGCAATTTCCACCAATACTTCTATATGTGGTTGGTCCAAACAAATCCATATGTAATAATTCCAATGCTCTTGAAGTAGACATGATACTCTTGGATGAGTGAGGGCTAGCAACTTGCTTTCCGGCTTGACAAGCACTACAAAGTTTATCCTTCTCAAACTTCACATCTTTCAATCCAACAACTAGATCATATTTCAATAATCGGTTGAGTTGTTTCATGCCAACATGAGCAAGCCTTCTATGCCACAACCAACCTTTTGATGACTTAGTGAAAAGACAAGAAACTAAATTTGCATGACTTGATGAGAAATCCACAAGATATAAATTTTCATGCCTAAAACCCTTGAAAATGCAATTCTTTCCATCAAGAGTGGTCAACTCAACACCATCACTAGTAAAGGTGCATTTGTAGCCAAGATCACAAAGTTGAGTAATAGACAAGAGATTATACTTGAGAGAGTTGACCAATAAGACATTTGAGAGAGTGTAATCATTTGAAATAGCAATTTTGCCTAATCCTTTCACTTCACCTTTACCATTATCACCAAATATGATATTATCATAACCGGCGGCTTCATCATCAATAGAAGTAAACATTTTAGCTTCTCCGGTCATATGTTGAGAGCAACCACTATCAAGTACCCAATGTCTTCCTCCGGACTTGTAATCCACCTACATAAGAAGATTACTAGTTTTTAGGTACCCAAACTTGCTTGGGTCCTTGCATGTTAGTAACCAAGACCTTAGGTACCCATATAGCTATCTTTCTAGTGTTATTCTTAGGATTACCAACAAACTTAGCAAATACTTTACCCTTAACATTTTTCTTAAGCACATATGAAGCATCAAAGGATACATCTTTCTTGCCCTTGCACTTGTGAGATGGCTCAACTCTAGTCTTGCAAGTTTGACAAAACTTGAATGAATTCTCCTCTTCATATCGTACATGAGCCTTGCCAAAGGTAGAGTTATTGGGAATGAAAGCCTTTTTCCCTTTCTTGGGAGAATAATCAATCCCATTCTTGTTGATTGGAACCTTTTGGGTTTCCACACACTTAGTGAAATCCGAGTGACTCTCAAACCATTTGGTGAATTTCTTGGTCAATTTATCAACTTCCTCCTTAAGCAATTTATTCTCAATCATAAGAGAGGCATCACATGTGGATCCATCATTCATGAAAGATGTATTGCTTGAGCTACAAGATGGGTTAGATGAACTAGGAGCACATGATCTATCATTCAAAATATCACAACCAACACCTATGCTCGCATGACTTTTGACTTCTTGTGCAAGAGAGATGTTGTGAGCTTCCTTAAGCTTCTCATGAGTTTCTTTTAGATTTTCATGAGTAGTCTTTAGCTCCTCATAGGAACTTTGAAGAGATGAGTATTTTCTCTCCAAATCCGTCAACTTTTTCTTCTCATTGCACATGTAGTCATTAGACTTGTTAAGCATTCTAACAAGATCATCATATGAAGGAATATCATCTAGTTCATCATCATCATCAAATATGTCGGTGATATTATCTCCGTCAGTCTTCCACGGGGTAGCCCACGGAAGTGATTTGTAATGTAGGGAAGATCGCAAAGATCGGAAGCAAGATGGTTAGGATGGACAGACACAAGGGTTTATACAGGTTCGGGCCGTCGACTCGACGTAATACCCTACGTCCTGTTTGGGGTGTTGTATTGCTTGTTGAGATGTGTTCAGATGTGTCGAGTTGCTTCGCTTGTTTTGGAGGGGGTCCCTGCCCGCCTTATATATCGGGGGGCAGGGTTACAAGTCGGTTTGTATCCGATCCTATCTCTAAGAATCCTTTCCTTCTTTACAATAATTCCTATTTCAACTAGAACTTCTCCTTCCAGATCCTTCCTCCGTGCGCCGACTTGTCCCACACGTCTTCAGGTCCAGAACGATGAGGTGGGCCGCCCCCCTTTTGGTGGGCTGCCAAGCTTGCTCGTGAGGTACCCAGGTATTATATCCCCCACAGTAGCCCCCGAGCACTTCTTGGCCGATCGTTGGCTGTAATTGTTCCATCTTTTCTTGCATGATTCGAATGCTCCAGGTCATCTAAGATCTCATTCGAGTGGTTTCGAAGAAGATCCGAGTGGTTTCAAGGAAGATCCGAGTGGTTTCTCAGACGTTCCTGAAAACAATTTTTCAATTTCAGTCAAAGTGAGGGGAAGGAGTGCTCTCTTTCACGACGCGACAGCGAAGTGAATACACTTAGCCCCCGGGCTTTGGGCAATTTTAGAATGAAATTGGCCAAAGGTCTTCAACTTTTATCCATCTGTATCTTGATTTTCAATGGTGTGCACCTCCAGGTGCACCCATTGGGTGTAGCCCCCGAGCCTTGAGTAGAATAGAATATTCTGGTCGAGGGTCAAAAATAAATATTATAAATCTCTTATTGAACTTAATCCATCAATGGTGTGCACCTCCAGGTGCACCCATTGGGTGTAGCCCCCGAGTCTTGTTACGACTCAGCATGATCGTGTCAAGACTCTGAAAGCCATGAATTCCGACTGATTTTTCAGCCCCCATGCCTCTGGACATGGATTTTAGATAATCTTTTCCCTCAGGGGCTTTTTTGTTTCCCCTTTATAAGGATTTTGTCCTCAAGTTCTTTGAACTCGGCATGACTCCCGAGTCGTGTCCCACGACTCAGCTTGACCATATGGTAAGCCATCTTCTCACAAGATTTATACTTGTCAGCATTTGACCCAGATTGCTGAGTCAATTTAGCGATAGTATCGCATGCCTTACGTAAAAATCAGTTGCGAGGTCGCAATATTAATTGCAAAATCAAGTCTGGTCGTCGACTAATTTTAGCCTCACGACCGAGTGGTTTCTGCCCCTGAACCCTAGCTCAGGAACCCACAGATTTATAATCGTAACAGAACCGAAAGGTCGTGCTATATTTCAGCCCGTTAGGCCCATTATTCCTAAAAGTCCGTTGCGTCCTTAACGGTCACCTTACGGAAGGCGAGATATCGCGAGATATCGCGATTCCCTATCGCCTCTTTGAATTCAAAGCGACGGGACGTGCCTGCGTCGGTTGAGTTCCCGAGACAAGCGCTGCGCCGCGCGCGGGAGGAACGGTTCCTTTCTTTATAAGCCATCCCCGCCGCATTCTTCTTCCTTTACTTGCCATTTGCCTTCCCCGACGCTCCAGTTTCCTTTGCGCCAGAGCAAAACCCTAGATCTGCTCCCGCACCCTTCTTCCTCGCTCTCCAGCACCAACCACAGCCATGGCGCCCAAGAGGAAGGAAGCCTCGAAGCGGAAGGAGAAGTCACCCGCGAGGGCCCGGTCGTCCAAGGGCAAGGCCGTCGCCGAGGTCGCCGTGGATCGGGCCGCCGAGTGGAGGGAGTCCATCACCTCCACCAGGCGCCTCGAGCAGCACGTCATGGATGGCGTCCTCCCCGATCAGCAAACCGCCGAGTGGCGCGCCGCCGCCGGTGAGTCTTTCCCCACCCCAAACTCCTCTGATTTGGTGGTGTTCGAATCTTTTTTTCTTCGTGGTCTTGGCTTGCCCGCGCATTCTTTCCTCCGCGGGCTGCTGCATTACTACGGGATCTGCCTCTGCGCATTGAATCCCAACTCTATCCTCCACATCGCCATCTTCATCAACCTCTGTGAGGCCTATCTTGGGATAGAGCCTCACTTCAATCTCTTCATTCATCTTTTTCTCCTTAAGCCTTATCCCCGAACCGACTGCCCACTAGTAGTCGGGGGCGCCGGACTCCAACTCCGCGAGGGTCGAACTCGGGAGTATTTTGACATCCCTTTCCTTACCTCTAATAAGGGGTGGCAGTCCGAGTGGTTTTACGTAGGAAACCACTCGCCTGCCATCTCTCCAGAAATCGATTCTCGTCCTGTCCCCTCCCAATCCTGGACCGCTCTTCCCAAGGAGAGTGAAATGGACCAGGTTCGGGAGCTCCTGGGTCTTATTACCCAGTTGAAGGACAGAGGGTTGTCTGCCGTCGGAGTGGCAGCCAACTTCGTTCTACGCCGAGTCCAGCCCCTCAAGCAGCGGGCTCACCCGGCGTATGAATATTACGCCGAGGGGGACAACACGCGCGAAGCCCCCGAGCGCGTCGACAAAGTCCAAGCCGCCGCTCGGCTTGGCAAATTCTTCGCACCTGGAACGTCGCTGAGGACTACTGACTGTCCTCCGGCGTTCAGCTTGGGAAATCCACGCCCTGAGGTATTTAGCCAGTTTGTTCTTGTTTTTATTTCAATTCCACCCATTGGGTGTAATCTCAAAACTGAATCCAATATTTGCAGGATCGAGTTGCCTTTGTATCCATCCCTCCTTTGCCTGAGATGCCAAAGGGAGTGGATCAGCCTCGTCGGCGCAGGGCCGTTGGATCTGAAGAAGCAGTCGGGGAAAGTGAGAGTGATCTGCATGACTCGGATATCACTCTGTCATCCTCTCCTTCCCCCGATGTGCAATCTCCGAGTGGTGGGAAGGCTGCTCCTGCTCTGAAGAAGCGGAAGATCTCCACAGGGATCGTGTTCAGGGATGCGCCCAGCCGCCGGCAGCTCCTTATATCTGAGTCGTCTGACTCGGAGAAGGATGAAGCTGGCATCGCCGAGCCGTCTCTCCAGCCGCCAATCACGAGCTCGGAGCAGTCTCCCCTTGCAGTGATGCCTCTGAGCGCTGCAAGTCCGAGGGACCTCCCTTCCCCAACTCGGAGAGGAAAGCGCCTGAGAATGCGCGTTTCTACTCTGTAAGTATTCTTGACTTGTCTTGACTTCCTTTATGCTTTTTGTTAGTGATCCATAAATGCTTTTTGTAGCACGCCGTCTGAGGTCCCCTTCTCGGGTCCTCCACCTCAGTCGGCGATTGAGACCGCAGCCCCAACAATCCAAACTCCAGAGGTGCCGATCCACTCGGCTGATCTTCTCAGCGATCAGCCTGTGGGTCCGCTACCCGAGTCGCAGCGGGAGCCAACCCCGCCACCGCCGAGTCCTGTACCAGCGTCACCGACTCCTCCGCCAGTCCCACAAGGCAGCCCCCAGCATGCTCCTGCAGTTGAACCGACTGCAGCAGTGGAGGAGCCCCGGACTGCGACGGTCGAGATAGCTTCTGCGGCGGTCGGCGTCCTAGGTGGTGGTGCTCCCTTGACTCCTCTGGAGGAGTTCCTGTCCATTCATCGTCGCATGGGCCACATAGCCAAGGTACTTCCCGAACTTCTTATCTTGTTGATATCAAATACCATTGGCATATTGATTCATATTGTCTTCTGACTTGTTTTTGCAGGACTTAGCTGCTGATGCTGAGGCTAAAGCCTTGGTTATCCAAGAATTAACTTCTGCAGTTGCTAAGGCCGACTCCTTGGTGGCCCGAGTGGCTGAGCTCGAAGCTGATGCAGTCGAGCGACAGGCTGAGTTGGAGGAAGCCCAGCGTACCACCCGCGATTTATGCGGGGAGGTAGAGCAGGCTAAGCTCAACGAAGCCCAGGCCGTGCACGAGCTCAGAGGTATGTTCTTCCTTATCTGTTTTTCTGTCAGACATGAAAATTTATTCAGATCTAACCTTTTTTAGATTATCGATATCGGACTATGTCCCAATTCGCAGAGCTCACTGCCAAGGTGGCCCGGCTGCAAGGCGAGGCTGAGGCGCTGCGCGCTGAGAAGACAGCGCTGGAAGATGCTATCCGAGTGGTGGCGGAGGAGATCGAGCCGGAGGCGTCATCGTCTTCAGCTTCCATCCTCGACCGCGTTCGGGCGCTCCCGCGCTACTTCCGGCGACAGCTCTGCTCCATCAGCCAAGCTAGCTGTGGCCATGTCCTGGCAGTGCTCAAGTCGCTGTTCCCGGCGTCAGACCTAGAGCCACTCGGCCATGGGTATGCTGCCGGTACCTCTGAGGACGACGTGGGCAGACTGCTCCATGAAGTCGAGCCCATCGCCAACGCCCTGTCCAAGGACGTTGTTGACGACTCGGATGAAGCGGCCCCGTCTGGTGCTGGTGACCCTGCAGAGTAAACAAAAATATTTGTAGTATGTGGTCGAACCAGTACTGTTTTTGAACAATGTATGAATTATCCTTCTTGTATATAAGTTTTTGTTGGTCTACAACTCCCTTTCTTTCTGCGCTAGCCTTAATTTCTGAGTGGTTGACCTGTTACGGAGTAGATTAGCCTCGTTGGTCTCAGTCTCATGCCGCAGAGTCTTTGTCGTACGTTTAGAGCTTTGACTTGGCGAGTACTTTCCCTCTCGATTTAAGGTTTATTCCCCTCATACTTTATGTGCGTGACGCGAAAGAGGAAATGCGAGTAGTAGAAATAGATGAAAGATGAAATCAACTTTATTGATAACTCATTGTAAACAAGCCGAGTCGTAACTGGGGGTGACTACCCTCCAAAATCACTCAGAAAAAATAAATCTAAAAATATAAAAAACAAATACATAACTGATTCAGGCGTAGAAGCGTTGCAAGTGCTCGATGTTCCATGGATTTGGGATGTCTACGCCGTCTTCGGTCATGAGTCGATATGAGCCTGGGCGACTGACTGACTTGATAATATATGGACCTTCCCAGGGGGACGCAAGCTTATGCGCGCCCTTGGTGTCTTGCTTCCTTCTCAGAACCAAGTCGCCTGCTTCAAAGGACCTTTGCTTAACTGATCGATCGTGATAGCGTCGCAAGACCTGAGCGTAACGCGCGGCTTGGATCTGGGCAGCCAATCTCTTCTCCTCGATGCTATCGAGGTCTTCAATGCGCGCCACTTGCGCGTCGTATTCATCATAGAACTCCACTCGGGGGGAGCCGTATGTGAGGTCCGTTGGTAGGATAGCTTCCGAGCCGTAAACCAGAAAGAACGGAGTTTGCTTCGTGGCACGACTCGGCTGTGTGCGCAGCCCCCAGACTACAGCCGGCAACTCCTTGATCCATCGTCCGTCATGTTGCTTCAGCTGCTTGAATATCCGGGCCCTGAGCGCTTTGATTATTTCGCCATTGGCTCTTTCGACTTGGCCATTGGCCCTTGGGTGTGCGACGGAAGCGGGACATAGCTTGATGCTCCGATCGCTGCACCAATCTTTAAACTCCTGCGCTACGAAGTTCGTACCATTATCTGTGATGATACGATTTGGGACTCCGAAGCGGTGGGTGATGTCGGTGAAGAACTCGATGGTCTTGGCTGCCGTGTGCTTTCTGACTGGTTTTACCTCAATCCATTTGGTAAACTTGTCGATAGCTACAAGGACATGGTCAAAACCACCAGGAGCCTTCTTAAACGGACCGATCATATCCAAGCACCAACAAGCGAAGGGCCAGGACGCTGGTATGGTTTGCAGCTGTTGTGCAGGTGCATGTATTTGCCTTGCAAAATACTGACACCCTTTGCAATGCCGCACGATATTCTCTGAGTCTGCTACAGCAGTCGGCCAGTAGAAACCAGACCGGAAAGCTTTACCAACAATGGTTCTAGCTCCGGCGTGATTTCCACAAATTCCTTTATGTATGTCGGTCAAGAGTTCTATACCCTCAGTGCGACTCACGCACTTTTGTAGGATTTGGGAAGCTCCAGATCGACGATACAACTTGTCTCCGATGATGACGTAGTTTTTGCTGCGCCGCACGATTTGTTCGTGGAGCGAGTTTAGATCTTTGTCTTCTGCGACCTCTGCAGGTAGTATGCCGCTGTCCAGATAATCGATGATCTGTGTCCTCCAGTCCAACGCTTCATCTGCTACTAATGTAGCTGACTCTGGGGATTCTCCGACTTGTTGCTCCGCGACAGTGCCATCCGGGTTTATCTTGATAGAAGGTTTGATAAGATCTTGTATAAAAACTCCGGGTGGGACGCCTTCACGGGTGGACCCCATCTTAGCGAGCTCATCTGCTGCCTTGTTATGGTCGCGCACCACGTGATGGAACTCTAAGCCATAGAATTTCCCTTCCAGCTTCCTAATTTCCTCGCAATATGCGTCCATCTTTTCGTTGGTCCTGGACCAGTCCTTGTTTACCTGGTTTATGACCAGGGCAGAGTCCCCGCGTACCATCAGGCGTTTGATACCCAGAGATACTGCGATGCGGAGACCGTGCAGGGCTGCTTCATACTCAGCTGCGTTGTTGGATACTGGAAACATGATTTGAAGGACGTATTTTAGTTCCTGTCCACTTGGGGAAATCAGGATTACGCCTGCGCCGCCTCCTTTTATCTGGAGGGAGCCATCAAAGTACATCTCCCAGTATTCAACTATCTCGTCGTCAGCCGGAGCTTGGTTTTCTGTCCAGTCTGCTACGAAGTCGGCCAAGACCTGAGACTTGATAGCAGTACGTGGAACAAAGTTTATGTGGTGAGCGGCCAATTCTATTGACCACTTGACAATTCGGCCGCTGGCATCTCGGTTATGAAGAATTTCCCCTAACGGATTTTCGCTCACCACCGAGATTGGATGGGCCTCAAAGTAGTGTTTCAGCTTTCTTGCTGAGATAAGAACTCCATATAATAATTTCTGCACATGGGGGTAGCGTACCTTAGATATGGTCAGAACCTCGCTGATGAAGTAGACTGGTCGCTGAACTCCATATGCGTGTCCTTCTTCAGGACGCTCGACCACTAGTACCGTGCTGACCACTCGGGGAGTAGCAGAGATGTAGAGGTAGAGCTGTTCTCTTGGTTGAGGTGGGACGAGGATGGGAGGATTCTGCAGGTAATCTTTGAGTTCCTGAAAAGATCGCTTCGCCTCTTCATCCCACACGAACTTGTCCTGCTTCTTGAGTAGTTTGAAAAACGGCAATCCACGAACGCCGAGTCGTGATATAAAACGACCAAGCGCTGCCATGCATCCAGTAAGCTTCTGCACATCCTTTTGACAGGTTGGTGGTAGCATTTTGGTGATGGCCGTGATCTTCTCGCGATTTGCCTCAATCCCGCGGTTGCTGACCATGAAGCCGAGTAGTTTACCTGAGGGTACTCCGAAGACACACTTTTCCGGGTTGAGCTTCCACCGGAATACGCGTAGGCGTTCGAAGACCCTTGTCAGATTCCCTATCATGTCCTCAGGGTTCATGATCTTGACCACGATGTCGTCGATATAAGCTTCTACTATGTCTGGGATCAATTGATCCAGACATGCTTGAATTGTCCTCTGGTAGGTTGCACCTGCGTTCTTCAGACCGAAGGCCATTGTGTTGTAACAAAAGGCACCGAACGGCGTGATGAACGCGGTTTTTATCTGGTCTTCCAGCTTCAGGCCTATCTGGTGATATCCTGAGTAGCAGTCGAGAAAGCAGAGCAGGGCGGAACCTGCCGTGGAATCAACGACTTGATCGATGCGGGGGGGAACGAAGGGGTCTTTAGGGCAAGCTTTGTTGAGATCTGTATAATCAACGCACATTCTCCAATCATTATTATTCTTTTTTCTTACAAGAACTGGATTAGCTAACCAGTCGGGGTGGAACACCTCCTGAATGAATCCGGCTGCTAACAGCTTCGTAATTTCTGCCCTAATCGCCTCCTTGCGGTCCTGCGCGAATCGACGAAGCCTTTGCTTGATCGGTTTGGCAGTCGGATTGACCTTCAAGGAGTGCTCGGCAAGTTCCCTTGGGACACCTGGCATATCGGATGGTTTCCACGCGAATATGTCGGCGTTTTCCCTTAGGAATTTGACGAGCACTTCTTCCTATTTGGGGTCCAACTCTGCCCCGATGACGGCCGTCTTCTTTGGGTCGTCCAGGTCCAGAGAGATCCTCTTCAGCTCCGTCTCCTTGCTCGGCGCGATGGCTTCTCTCGCTGGCTTCTTGGTGGGGATCTCTAGAGCGTCCTTGTCCACCTCCTGTGATGCAGCCAGTACTTGTTCCATGCGCTTAGACATGTCCAGGGCGGCTGCCGCGTTGAGAGTTTCCTGCTCGCATGTGTATGCGACTCGGACGTCTCCCAAGACGGTGATTACGCCTTTCGGTCCTGGCATCTTGACCTGCAGGTAGACGTAGTGAGGAATCGCCATGAACTTGGCGAGCGCCGGCCTCCCAAGGATGGCGTGGTATGCAGTTTCAAAGTTCGCCACCGTGAACTGCATGTGCTCGGTCCGGTAATTATTCCGGTCTCCGAAAGTGACGGGCAGCGTGATGTGCCCGAGTGGTTCTGCCCCCTCTCCCGGTATCAAACCATAGAATGCGGATTGGGGGGGACTCAGATCGAGAGTAGTCAGGCCGAGCTCCTTCAATGTGTTAGCAAAGAGGATGTTCAGGCCACTGCCACCGTCGACTAGTACCTTGGTGAGCCGAACGTTGCGGATCGTCGGGGCTACTACCAAGGCATGGGACCCGGGCTTCGGTATGAAGTTTGGATGATCCTCCCGGGTGAATGTGATCGGAACTTCCGACCACTTGAGGTACTCAGGTACCGGTGGCTCCCTCGCATGCATGACCTGGCGATGGGTGAGCTTCTGCTGGCGTCTTGACTCGAACTCTGGTCCGCCGTAAATCATGCGGACCACTCGGTCGGCTTCCTGAAAGTCATTATCAGGCTCGTCGTTTCGCCTGTCGTCTCGCGGGGAACCATCGTTCCTCTTTCTGTATGGGGGGCCTCTGTTGCCCCCTGTGAAGGCTCGCTTGAGCCCGTAGCACTCTCGCGCCGAGTGCTTGTGCTTGTGGTATGGGCATTGCTCATCGAGCATGCGCTGGAAGTCCTCTGGAGTTACCCGGCCTCTGGACCGGTCCAGGGCGGCGACCATATCTCCCTCGCTCTTCTTCTTGCGAGGTTGGTTGTCATTGCGTCGATGATCGTCGTGTCGTTCTTCGTCGTCACGGCGGTCGCGTTTGCGAGTCGTCTTATTCTCTTCTTCCCAGCGGCTTCTAATCTCGCTGAGTTGTTCTCTTTCCGCGATCTCGGCGTCCGCCCACGTGCTAGCGACCCGGAACATGTCATTGACAGTCGCGGGTGGCTTCCGAGTCCACTTATGGATCAATCTTCCAGTCGGAGATGCCACGCTGAAAGCTGACATCACCTCCTGATCCGTGACGTCCGTGATGGAGTTGCGCTTTTCCGAGAACCTGCGGACGAAGTCGTGCAGAGTCTCGTTTTTGCGCTGCCTGATCTGACCGAGGAGCCGCTTGCTCCCGGGCCTTTCCCAGGTACCGAGATAGTTACCGACGAAGAGTGCGGTAAGCTGATCCCAGTTGTCGATGGCGTCCTGCGGGAGCCCTGCCAGCCAGTTGCGGCAGTCCTTGGTGAGCATGATGGGAAGGTAGTTCGCCATCACGTCCTCGTCGCCGCCAGCCGCTTGTACGGCGGTGTAGTAGATCTGAAGCCATTGAGATGGATCAGATTTCCCGTCGTACTTGTCGATGTCCGACAGCTTGAAGCCTCTGGGCCATGTTACGCTTCTCAAGCGCTCGGTGAACGACTGGAATCCGCCGATCCGACCTCTAGGGCGGGAATCGCTCGGACCCGATCCGTCAGTTGTCCTTGGGGGAGTACTGTCCCTCCTGCGATCCCGATCCCTGGGCGGGGAACGGGTCCTCCGATAGTTCCGAGTCCTGGGTGGAGTTCGGTCCTGTCGGTAGGTTCTGCTGCGCGGTGGAGTCCGATTTCTTGGTGGAGTCGGCCGCCTGGGTGGCGGAAGCATTCGTTGTCGACCACCATTGTTGCCGCGCCTTGGGCTACCGGAGAGGTCAGAGTAGTCTGACTCTGTCGAGTAACCGCTTCTGTTGGGGTTATGACGGGGATTCCCATGATCCCGATCATACTCTTGGCGCCGTCGGAGTTCTTCGCGATGGCGCTCTTCAGCGCTATTGGTGATGATGTCCCTTGCATCTCGATCTCTGTTGATCGTGGTGCGGAGGTCTTCATCACGACCCGATCCGCCGCCGGCCCGGTGTCGAGATGAACCGGGTTCAGGAGCGTCGGTGGTCGTTCTGCCTTGCATCTGGTGAACCTGGACGGAGGCGGCCTGCACGAGAGCCCTTACCTTTTCCAAGCCCGGAGTGTTAGGCGGCAGCCGATTGATTTCCTCGTTGATAGTAACGAGGTTCTGGACCGGTGTCTCGTAGACCTCGTGTCCGTTGAACTCGAACGTGCCGTCGCGCATCAAGTTCCGGGCGCTCCTCCGCTCGTGTTGATCCCGTTGACGACGATGATCTTCAGAGCGAGGCTCCTGGAGTCGAGCAGTACCAGATCCTGACGCGGCGGCTCCGTGTGGTCGTGCGGCTCTGCGAGTCGCCCGACTGGCATTGCGTCCTCGACGCTGGTTCCTGGCTTCGGTCGTCTCCTCAGCAGGAGTGACCTCATCTTCTGAGACGGGATTGGTCGGCGTTGCTGGCGCCACCATGTAACAATATGATCCGACTCCTTCTTGCGCGAGGTAGTCTTCCTCGGACTCGGAGAAGTCGGATGTGGGCGTGTAACGCTCCAAACTACTCGGAGTCAATTCTCCGAGTGATCCTAGTAGTTCCGGCTCTGTAGAGGCATCGGACACCGTGTATCCTTCCGGCAGATCGTCTAGGATTGAGGGTCCCAGTAGATCTAGGCCGTAGGAGTCGTTCCCAGAGAAGTAATCATCCGACTGGACGATGTCCTTCATCTTTTGCTTCCGAGCAAGCGCGCAAAAGCCAGGGGTCTGAACAGCAATGACCTCAGGGCTCTGGACGCGTGTGGGTTGAGCGTTTACGCTCTGCGATGACTCGGCGACGCGACTCTCAGGAGTCGGATCGGAACCGAGTGATTGTAGATCTGTTCCCGACTGGTCTGGCCTCGCGTTTTGCGAAGGACTCAGCGGGGTAGATCCGGCACGATCAGAGGTGATTGGACCGGATTGGGCCGTGATGGCCGAAATCGGCGCCAGAGAGGAGACCTCCGTGGCGTCCGTCGCATCCGCCGCCTGGGTATCCAAGGCGGTGGTGGTGATGACGTCCCCGAACTGGATCTCGACTTCGTCGACGTCCGGGAGGTTGCAGCTGTCCAAGATCTTGACGCGATCCATCGAGCTTACCAGATTGATCTCGGCGATATCCCCTACCTGGCGCGCCACTGTCGGTGATATTATCTCCGTCAGTCTTCCACGGGGTAGCCCACGGAAGTGATTTGTAATGTAGGGAAGATCGCAAAGATCGGAAGCAAGATGGTTAGGATGGACAGACACAAGGGTTTATACAGGTTCGGGCCGTCGACTCGACGTAATACCCTACGTCCTGTTTGGGGTGTTGTATTGCTTGTTGAGATGTGTTCAGATTGTGTCGAGTTGCTTCGCTTGTTTTGGAGGGGGTCCCTGCCCGCCTTATATATCGGGGGGCAGGGTTACAAGTCGGTTTGTATCCGATCCTATCTCTAAGAATCCTTTCCTTCTTTACAATAATTCCTATTTCAACTAGAACTTCTCCTTCCAGATCCTTCCTCCGTGCGCCGACTTGTCCCGCACGTCTTCAGGTCCAGAACGATGAGGTGGGCCGCCCCCCTTTTGGTGGGCTGCCAAGCTTGCTCGTGAGGTACCCAGGTATTATATCCCCCACAAAATAAATCATCATCATCATCATTATATGATACCTTGGCTTCACCCTTTGCCATAAGACAAAAAGGAGAAGAGAAGAGTGATGGAGCCTTCTTGATGGCGATGCCCGCTACTCCCTTTGATGGCTTGTCATCCTCATCATCATCATCATCATCGGAGTCGGAGCTAGCATCGGAATCCCACTCAACATAGTAAGCTTGATCATTCTTCTTCTTCTTGAAGAATTTCTTTCTTTTCTTCTTCTTGTCATCATTTTTCTTGTACTTGTCTTTCTTGTTTGGACAATTTATGATGATGTGACCCATTTCACCACACTCATAGCATTTCTTGTCTTCAAATGGATTCTTGCTTGATGATTGCCCTTTCTTGCCATAGTTCTTGTTCTTCATGATTCGGTTTAGCTTTTTGACAATGAGGGCCATTTCTTCCATTGAACCTTCACCAATTTCATTTCCCTCATTACAATTGTCTTCCTTGGTAGTCTTTGCCTTGAGGGCTATGCTTTTCTTCTCATCATCATTTGCCAAACCACGAGCTTCTCGTTGTGACTTCTTGAATATGTCATGTGTTTGCACTTCACCGAGAACTTCACTTGGGGTGATCTTGCTCAACTCCTCCCTCACCAAGAGAGTCACAATAGTTTCATTCTTCTCCGGGAGACACCTAAGAAACTTGTGAGAGAAATCTTGATCCGGCACATCAAAGTTGAGAGACTTGAGCTCATTGACAATGTTGTTCAATCGATCAAACATTTCATCAACACTTTCATCTTTCTTCATAGCAAACTCACTAAATTTTCCTTTGTATACAAAGAGTTTTGCTCCCTTCACGGTGGTGGTTCCCTCATAAATTTCCTTGAATCTTTCCCAAACTTCAAAGGCCGTCTCGAGGTTCTTGATCCGATTGAACTCATTCACACTAAGACAACTATAGAGCAAATTCAATGCTTGATCATTTAGATTTTCTTTTTCACTGTCCAATGGGGAAGGATCTTTGGGATCAAGTATGACATATCCTTCCTCTATGATTTCCCACACCTTCTTGCTAGTTGACTTGATATAGACCATCATTCTAGTCTTCCAATAGTCATAATTGCTTCCATCAAAGAAGGGTGGTTTTCCCGCATGATTCTTGCTATCACTAGCCATTTATCCTACTCCGGGATGATTAAATCCTTGCAAATTGGAGACCACGGCTCTGATACCACTTGTAGGATCTAGGATACCGACTAGAGGGGGGGTGAATAGGCGGTTTTAGCTAAAATCAAAGCACTAATAAAAATTATTAGTAACACAAGCGAAAACCTATTTCTACTAGATTCTAAGCTAGGTCAAGGTTTGCAACCTAGGGTGACAAGTATGATTCAATCTCTATGAATGTAAATGATCAAGACAAATAGCAAAATGTAAATGAGTGAAGGAATGATCAATCACACAAGAGACCGAAATTTTTCCCGTGGTGTCGATGACTTGCCGGTCACCCCTAATCCACATTGAGGTGGATTCAAAGCTTCAACCGCTTCTCTATCAAGTCACACTTGATGTATAAGCCGGCTTGAATGCAATGAACCTCTCCAAACCTCGATTCCACTAGAGTTGCCCTTTACCGCTCCGGTGAGGTGAGCACAAGACCTCTCACAATCTTCCAAGGCTTCTTCACAATCTTCTTGAAGAGCTCAATAGAAATCACACACCAAGCCGTCTAGGAGGCGGCAACCTCCAAGAGTAACAAGCCAATGACGCTTGCTTGATGTTCTCCTAGTGCCTCAATGCTCAATGCAATCCAAAGCAATGCACTAGAACTCTTCACACTCACAAGAATGCAATCCCTTAGCAAATGAGTGAGAGAGGAATGAGAGAGGGGACTCTTGGGTCAAGTGAGCTTTCAGAATGGCCAAGAGAGTGTCCCCAAACCTGTGGGATGAGTATATATACTTCCCACCTCTCCAACTAGCCGTTATGTGTAAAACACGTGAAAACAGAGCACTGGCGGACCGTCCGCCTAAGAGGGGGCGGACCGTCCGCCCGAGCCCAACGGCTACTATTTCAAAAAGTCAAACGTGTCAGAAGTGACCGTTACGGGGTTGGCGGACCGTCCGCCCAACAGGGGCGGACCGTCCGCCTCTTAGTTAGAAAATGATCACCACACGACTAAGGACTACGTTTCACAAAGGCAGACCGTCCGCCTTATAAAAGTGTCCTGGAACCTCCAGAAAACGTCTCTGCGTGAACGGTCCGCGAAAGGGTCCGCCTCATGCAAAAATAGCCCGCGGACCGTCCGCCTGAACCCGGCGGACCGTCCGCCTAAGAAAGACGGCAGGGCCCCTTAATCCAACACTTAGCCGATTTTCCTTCAACCAGATGTGAGGCAGACCGTCCGCCATACCAAGAGCGGACCGTCCGCCTAACCAAAATCAGCAAGGTTGAATTCCCTTTAACTTTTGAAAACGAAGTTAGCTCTCATGCATGCACTTATACTATTTGAGCAAGTTGGCACTAGAATCATAACAAGCAACCACAATTGACCCCTCTTAATAGTACGGCTATCTAGCCTATCAATCCGGTAAAATTCTCTTCTCTAAAACACCTTAGGACCGGTAAAAGAAGACAACCTATCTTTTACCTTTTCCTTTAGCATCCTCTTGCTTCAATATACGGCGATATATCGTAATCAATCATTGAAGCTCATCCATTCATCCGGACTAACCTAATCTCATCATCTCAATAGAATTGTTAGTCCATGATGATTGTCATTAATTAGCAAAACACATTTAGGGGCCTAGATGCACTTTCACCTCACCGACGAGCTTCCTCATCCTGTCGTCCGCCCCCCCCCCCCCCCCCCGCGCCGACCCTCCCCGCGCCGCTCTACCCGCGCCGACCCTCTCGACGCCACTGGAGGTCTGACCAAGTTCCTCTCGCCGGGGATTTGAGTTCCCATGGCCGCCCGAGCTCCCCGCAGCCGACAAGCGTGCGGGTGGCGCGCGCGCCAGCACCAGGAACGGCAGGCCATGCGTGACCGCGACCGTGAGCAAGAGCAGGAGCCGCCGCGGTGGACATGGCCGTGTCCGGTCGCCGGCCAGAGAAGCAAGGGAAGCAAGGAGAGGATGGGGTTGCAGTTGCAGTAGGGAGGAGAGGTTGCTGTTCCGTGGACAATTGCTACGGCTAGAATCGAGATGCCAAACGCTTTGATTCTTTTGCCAGTTGATTCCGTGGCAATCAACTTCTTATGAAATCCAGATTTACACAGTCGCTTCTCGGAGTAAGGGTATCAAACAGGGCCATAATAATGTTGCCAGTAGACACACAGTAGCATGTACGACTGCCGCATGGACGTTACACGTACCTAGATGGACAATGTTCATCGCTGCACGGTGCCGAAATGTAATGCTGGCCCCAATGGTGTGACCATATCTACTACGGAGTACTCCATCCGTTTCAAAATACAAGTCGTTCTAACTTTTTATAGAGTCAAACTTTCTTAACTTTGATTAGATTTATAAAATAAAGTGCTAACATTTATGATATTAAATAAGTATCATTAAATTTTTTATTAGATATATTTTTATAGTATAGTTATTCAGTATCATAAATTGAAGTCATCTTTATGATTTTAATTAAATATAAAATAGTTTGACTTTTTAAAAAGTTAAAATGACTTATTATATTTTGAAACGGAAGAGGGGCACACGGGCGCTCTCTGGATCTACCTGACCGACAGTCTTATCAAACTGTACTACTACGTGACAGAAAAAACAGGCATGGGTCCCTGCACATTTACCACACCGGTACGACGTAGGATCCGGTGCAGATAAGATGGTCTCAGAAGAATCCAAATGGCATCTATCTATCTCAGCAAACTCTTCACGTGCTGGAGTGCTGTACAGTTTTCCCAACGATTTAATTAAACATAAATATTAGACACACACCATATGAAGGGTCTCTATTATTCAACGTTGTGTGTTGGCCTCGTCTTAGGATTTTATACGTGCATGCTCATGTCATCACGTCTAAGGCATATACAACGGCGAGCCGACTGCCGTGTATGTAAGTCTTTTTTTATGATCTTTTAAAAGGGAAGGACGTGCCTAGTAACTTAGTATGTGCAATTGAACTAAAGTGTATCAAGGTTTGGATTATACATGCTTATTTTAAGAGTTATGCGAGTTATTCTAATGTATTGTGCATTCACATGTATGCAATGAAGTGGCTAACAAGGATCAAGTATACACTAGATCACCATGATTTCCGTGTCAAAGGATGAACTAAACACCTTGCAGAGCTGTCTGTTTGTAAAAAAGACAGGAGTTGTCTGCATTGTTGTACTTGCCTTAACAAATACCGTCTCGTGATTTTTTTTAATTTGAACAATACACGGTCGCTAGCTAGCGAGCGTTCCAAAATACAAACCTCCAAATAAAAATGCTGCTGAGTGGTGAGTGTACGTGGTGGTCGGAAAACTATGGCCAGTGTATGGACGAACCAATGGCAATAGCAAATAGGGCACTGCTGCTGCTAGCGGCACGCCGGCACACAAGGGATCGAGTGTGGTCCATGTCGTCGCGTCCATCCTCGCTCGACGATCAGATCGAGCGCGACACGGCGACTGCCCTAGACACCGGCGCCTGACGGCTGGCCAACACGTCGACGGCGATGGCGACGGCTGCTTGTGCTACCTGACACGCGAGGGACTGCTCCTAGCTCATTGTCTGGTTGCAAAACGTACACAGTCCGCTGTTGCGACCCACCCGTGCGTATGCGTGGCAGAGAATGCAATCTCTAGAATAATGTTTTGATCTTTTTTTTTTTGGCTCCATTTGCTTGCTTGCTTTAAATGATCGATGCTTACACATACCAATATTGACCTTACGGATGGTATGCACACGAAAAATGAATAACAGCTTACTACTATGTGCGTGCATCAAATCTTTTTTTTTTTTGAAACGGTGCATCAAATCTATTACTCCCGCCCTTGTTCCATCTGATCTCAGCCACAAAACTTGGACGAACTGATAAATTCTATTTTCATTAAATCATAAATTACCTCTGACTTCCCTAATATTTCATGAGACTTTCTCTAAGGTAACCTTTAATTTCTCGAATTTTTTAAGAGAAGTGTCCCAGCTGACATTAATTGTTAATATTTTTGTTTAAAAAAATATTAATTTGCAATTGTGCGGACACTCTCGCCCTCGGTTGCGCACCACTTGTTCCATCTAATCACCTTAGTCATCTTCTTCCCTTGCACATCTCCTGTCGCACAAGAGGTCCCCCTCTCTCTTTCTCTCTGTCTCTATGATTGGTGGCTCATCCGGTGCTGATGGCTACCAGACAACAGCCACCTACATGATGGGTCCTTCTCCTCTTGGATTGAAGCATGGAAGGGTTAGAGCTTAGGGTTCCTAACTCGGGGTTAATGTTTGGGGTGGGTTTTAGGCCGGGTTGGGCAGAGGGGGTGGGGCTCCTTAGATATACAAACCAACAGTGGATCAGAGACGGTCAATGTGTCACCTCCTACCATGATGATAAAGGGAAGACGGTTGGACAGTTGAGACGGTTAGATCATTGAGATCAACGAAAGAATTCGTGTTTTAACTAACCTAAAATGTGCATGTCGATGACCAAAATCCTAGTACAGTTTGTAGTATCTCTAATTTGGAGCCTAATTAACACACACCTAGACTTTACCACTATGCATGACTTATGCATATACATATGACATCGCTTAGACTTGCCACTATATGCAACTTGATAATCGCGTTCTTACTAAGAATGGCTAGAGGCAAAATAAGAATGACTTTTGGACAACAAGGGTGGAGGGGCAGCAGTGGTGCACTCTAGTTTCATGAACCTAGACAATATAGTACTCCTTCATTTTAAATTATAGGTCATTTTGATATTTTTAAATGTATATAGTTTTTGTTATGCACTTAGATAACTACATCTGGGTGCGCAGCAAAAAATAAAACTCTTAATATGTCTATTAGGTGACACTTCTCTTCTGGTAGGACCAATGCACTACAGGAAAATTGACCTTTAGTACAGGTCACAGGACAGGTTAGTACCGGTCGCTGTGGCTGGTACTAAAGGTCCGGTACTAACGTGGCGCACGTTAGTACCGGTCGCAGCTAGCCGGTACTAACGTGCGCCTGTTAGTACCGGCTGGGTACTAACCCGCCACATCCCGCACGGGGCCTGGCGGGCGGTTTAGTACCGGCTGGTAATACCAACCGGTACTAACCTCTTTTTTTCGTTTATTTATTTTATTTTCTATTCTTTTTGGATTTATGCGTATTTGCATGCGTATTTATACCGAATCCGACTATACGTACATGTACTACTGCATTGCACGTATTTATATTACGCCGATATCGCATTAATATTATATACATATATATACATACATACATCTATAAAGTTTACTACTAATACTTGAAAGATCCAACAAAATACATGTTTTATTTTAGATATTACAAACTACACTTGTATGCTAGCGTCGACATCAGCTGCTGCGACGCTTTCGAAGGGATCGCCATAGAATTCTCCATTTTTATCGATGACTTCATCGAGCAGGAATCCGCACATAGATTCTTGAATTGCCCTGACCCGAGCGACTTCGATGAGATCTTCTTTCATGGACCATTTCTTCGATGGGATCTTCGATGGGTAGTACTGCAACATGAATATCTCTTTGCCAGGAACACGAGTTTCCTCAGCTTTTCTCCTTTGCCAGGAACATGAATATCTCTTCAAAAACCTTCATGACCAATTCAACGAGTAGGAATTTCAGATTGCCTATATGGCTATATCTGTGCTTCCCTTTGAACAACTTGTCACCCTGCAACAACAACTGATGGACCTCAATCTTAATGAACAAAATAATGACCAATGGAGTTACCTCTAGCGATCTCAGGTGGTTTACCTCAAAGAAAGCGTATGTTCAGTTAAGGGATACTTTACAAGCTTCTCTATTTAAATGGTTGTGGAAATCAAAGGTGCAAAACAAGCATAAAATTTTCTTTTGGCTCCTCCTCAGGTTAAACGCCAAAAACTTATTGAGAAGGAAGAACAATTTCTTTGAAAGCTACCTCTGTGCACAATGCATAGAACATGAGCAGGAATCTCAGAATCGCCTCTTCTTTGATTGCCCCTTTAGTCAAGCATGCTGGATTTTCCTTGAAATTAATTGGGATACCTCCTTAGGCACATTGGACATGTTCATTCAAGAACGGAAAATTTTTGAGAATATCATTATTAGGGAGGTGATCATTATTGCTTGCTGGGCCATTTGGTGTCACCGAAATGCTATCATTTTTTATGCCAGACACAATTGTAGAAACCATTAACTAAAGCGGCGCGAAAACCTCATCCACGCCGGCGCCGACGCCGCATCCCTTTTGCCGATGCCAATAACGGGGTCATCCTAAGCGGTTATTTAACCGCTTCCAATGACTACTTAAACGTGTCGGCTTGTTGCGCACCGCTTAGAATGACATATTATTCGAGCGTTTGACTACGTATACTCATCGGTTTGTTAAGCGTCGCGTAGTTTTATTAACCTATTGCTACCAGTTTAGCTAACGCCAGTTAGGATGATGGCACGAACATTTTAAAAAACTCGTTCATTTCAGTCATTTGATCTCGAATGAATACTAGCTAGTTATATATGGATCGTTATAAACGAATTGCACACACAATAGATTCACATTCAACAGAATGCGAACATGTATGTGCTAGACGTTCACAACAACACACAAGATATATATAGCTAGTACCACAGAAGATCATATATGAGAGTTGCAGATAAATTTAACTTAGAAGGAATGCAACATCACTTCAACACAGTTCATCACTAGCTACCCTATCACTTCAACACATTCATCACTAACCTCACTTCACTTAACATCACTTGACTAAACATCACACGAACAGATAATTAAACATCACAAACACCACTTCACTCTCAAATAAATGAAACAATTGAAGAACCAAACTTAGAAGAAATTAAACGACTAGCTAGTGGTAGCTGCAGGAATGATAGTGCCTAGATCTAAACGGACCAAAATGGCAGCAATTCATTCATAACAAAAGTATGTAATCCCACGTCGCTTACATCGCCGGATTACACTGCAACTGCAGCGGAGGTCGAAGGGGAGCAACCGTCGCCGCCATCACCTCGGCGAAGGTCATGCTCGATGGGGCGGCAGCGGCGCCTGCTGGCGAAGGCGCCGGCCAGATCCTCAAGCACGTGGGCTAGATTCGCAAGAGCCGAGGCCAGATCGGCGTGCCATCAGGCGAGGGAGGCGACCTGCTCCGCGGCGGCGAAAAAGGTGGAGGCCATCGCTTTTTGCGACTCCACCACGAATCCGGCCAACCCGCCCGCGGATTTGGTGGCGGCATCGGCGATGGAGCGGAGGAAGGCCTCCCACACCACCTTGGCCTCCGCCACGTGATTCACCTTGTCGTTGAGGCGCCTAACTGCCGGTGCCAGATATGTGGCCCCGACGTCGAGGGAGAATGCCATGCCGGACGAGGACGAGGACTGAGGGGCACGGCGGAGCTCTACTAGCACTCTAGAAGTGGACACGACAGGCCGGGGAGCTCGATCTACTGTGGTGGCGGCGGAGTGGGAGAGAAGAAAGAGTGGATATGGTTCGGTCAGAACGGTGCGACTTATTTTATAGCTGCACCTCATTCTAAGCGGCTCAGAAAGGGCCGCTTAGAATATGAGACTCATTCTAAGCGGTCCAGGCTACGATGCTTATAATGACAAATAAACATAAAAAATATATAAAAAGACCAAATCGAAAACATAAACACATAAACTGGCCAAATCGAAAAAACCCTAATCGAAAACATAAACACATAATTAAATAATTACACACAGATCGACATGATTAAACTATATTATTATTGAAGGCACACGATTAAATTGCTCATCATTATCATCATCACATAAAACAATTAAAAAAACTATTGTGGGCAGGTGTCCCTCGCCGTCAGATCCGGCGTCTCGTTGAGACGAAAGACTCGACGGAAGGTCACCCGCTCACTCAACCACCACTAGCCGTGGCCGTGGAACTTCTCCACCTCCTCTGCCGATGGCAGCCTCACGAAGTACTTGTTGTCGGTGTCGTCGGCGTATGAGAAGTTCGCCGCCCTCAAGTTCCCCAGCATGGAGTGCACCACGTTGGCGATGACGATGTTGCGAGGCATGCCGTTCTTGGTGACGAACGCCACCACCACCTGCGTCTGCTCCCCAGCATAGACGAAGAGCTCCCTCAGGACATGGTGGGAGACATCCTCTGCTTCCACCGCCGGGCATGGCCACAAGATGAGTTGGGTGTAGCAGTCGGGCAGCCTCGGTGTCCTAGTGATCTCCATCGTGCGTCGCTCCGCTTTCCTGCAAACTGCGAGTTTTGTGGAGAAAGTGGAAGAAGGATAGGAATGCGATTATATATATATATATATATATATATATATATATATATAGAAGGCCATCGAAGGGTCCAGGCTGCCGAAGGGCCATCGTCGTCGTCGAACCGCCATAACTGCACGCGCACAGACTCTGCGCGTGCGCTGCAACTTCCGATTGATGGTGGTTCAAATTCCCAGGTAAAGCGGTTTATTTCCGCACCGATTCAAAAAAGGAATATTCTAAGCGGCATATTTCACACCTATTAGAATGGATGATCGTTCTAACCGGTTGTTGTTTGGGCCGACGCGTTTACTTAAACGAGCTGGCCCAATACTAACACCGGTGCATTATTTAAGGCCCTTATCAGAGCTGGCAATTTTATAACCACTTCCATTGAATTAATTGAAGCGGGGTGTCTTGGCCCGGCGCGGATGGGCCGATGAGGTTAATGATTTCTGCATTAGTGGGAACTTGTTCGTTTGCTGCTCGGAGGAACATCTTTGAAAGGGAGATGAAGTTGGTCACTTTAACGGTTGGATCAACCATGAAAGATAGGATCAATTCTTGGATGAGTAATATCAAATAGCTCTTTATCCGTTTTTCTTTGGGTTTAAAGCTCCTGTAAAATCGCCCATACATATCCCACTTTTTTCATATACATACAATGAAAAAATAGAAGGCTCCTCTGCTGATTCCATAAAAAAACTATTAATCTATAAATAAATGCTAAAACAATCTATAATTTGGAGTGGAGGAAGTATATAGTACCGAGGAAGAAAAAGAAACATGAGAAAAGCTGACATATAATTTGACAAAATGCACGCCGCACCCCAGCTAATTGCATGAAAAATGTTAAATGCGGATAAAATGGAACAACATACGTCATGCATCGAATCATAGATACAACCACCACTTACTAGGATCGATGGGGCTTGCGCATAGCCCTGCCAACAGCAAGCACATATCCTCTGAGCTAAAGATAATTTATTTAGACTTTGAAAAAGTCTAAATGTAGCTATATTCTAGGACGGAGGGAGTATAGTGGTGTGATAACCAATCCGTTGTTGGCTAATCTTTGCAATCAATGGCCAGACAGAAGAGTTGCATCACGGTATGTGTGCTTTCAGTGCTATTACTACGTGCTTCTCTAATACAATGACGCCCTGCTCTTCTCTACATGTTCAAGAAAAAAAAATCATGTTGTACATGCAAAAAAAGAAGAAGTGTGATCAGAAATACACTATGTAAGGCGTCTTCTAAGGAGACGCGGGTTAAGACACATAGGAGACGCGGTTTTTCCATGTCTCCAAATACGTCTCCTTTTACATGACATGGGAGACGCGGAAAATCCGCGTCTCCTATAAGTTACATTGTTGGAGACGCTGCTAATCCGTGTCTCCTTAGCCTCTTAAACCGCGTCTCCTTTTCTTGCACCGGAGACGCTGGTAACCCGCGTCTCCTTAGCCACTTAAACCGTGTCTCCTTTTCTTGAACCGGAGACGCGGTTTAAGAAACCGTGCCTCCTCTGGCTGATATTAATGGCGACACGGGTATCCTTACACGTGTCTCCTATAATGCAAGCCGGAGGAGACGCGGGCTCCTAAACCGCGTCTCCTCCGAATGTTATTTGTGGCGACGCGGGTTTGTTTACCAGCGTCTCCTCTAATGCAAGCCACAGGAGACGCGTGTAAAGAAACCCGCGTCTCCTCTAATGCAAGCTAGAGAAGACGCGAGTTTCCTAATCCGCATCTCCTCTGGTTTATATTATAGGAGTCACTGGATTGGCAAGCTGCGTCTCAGATAACCTATGATAACATATAAAAGACGCGGTTTGCCACGTCTCCTTTTAAGCAGATCACAGATAAGGCTACAACCAGCATCAGGTTTTCAGCATTAGATCACAGATTCAATCGGCACAAACAACAGATCACAGATTCCAACATCCAAATATAACAGAATTCATACAAATCCAGTAACCATGTTTTACCAAAATACTCAACAGATTATCACAAGTACTGATGCAGTGGATACAGATACAGATACAGATCTAAATATAACAGAATTCACAAGTACTCGACAGATTATCACAAGTACTGATGCAGATACACACATCCAAAATAGCCTTGGGTTGCTGCAGTGGAACTCAACAGAATTCAACAGATTATTACAAGTACTCAAACACATCCAAGAGACCAAATTTCACAAGTTTTCCAACATCATAGATCGAGACCTAAGCATATAGCCCTGGGTTGCTGCAGTGGAACCCTCCTTTCTCAGATATCACCTGGTTCACGATGAAGGAGGCAATGTTCTCGCGAATGCCATGCAACACATCAACGTTGAGGGGGTTGTCATCACTTCAAATTCCTGGTTGGAAAAAAATGTAACAAAGTCAGGACACGATTGGGAACAAATGTAACAAATGAGTTCTAAGGAAGAAATGCAATCTATTTTGACACAGCCAAGAAGCCAGGACTGCCACAAGGAAGAAATGCAATCTATTTTGACACAACAGTTCCAGCAGTTGGGAAAATCCCAACTATCTAAAATAACAGTACAAGAACAGAAATAATCTACTTATTTCAAAATACAAGCCCAGTTATAAATTTTAGATCGAGTTACCATATATGCATGCTCATGCCATTTTCCACCATAACTTAAATTTCAGAGTTACCAGAGCACAATACAATACAAGCAGGAACATGCCATTTTAACTTGAATGGAGATTCATGTTATAAACATGCAGAGTTACCAGAGCTACTTGCTCATACCATTTCCTACCATAACTTGAATGCAGATTCACAGAATAAATAGCTAAACAATGTAGATTCAGAGTATATACCTCAGGATCAGCGTCCTTACTTAATAACTCCATTGCTTTCATCAAGTGATAGACGAAATAAAAGCCACAAGCGTTACCGGGAGGTCGCTGATGGCACTGAAAAAACAAAGGACCAAAAACAGTGAGAAGACAAGCTACACAACTTGATTACCAGCTTTCACAGCAATGTACACATATCTGAAACTTTGTGACATGTTGCAAGCTTTCCCTGGTCACCTTCTTCAATGTGCAGCAATGTACACATACCTGCCTCGATATAGGGGAGACGCGGCTGCACAACCCGCGTCTCCTTTCATAAATCCGCGTCTCCTATAATGGTGTCTCCTTTGAAGCTTTCTTACATAGTGATAAGCAACCATATATAAAAATGGAAGTGCAAGAAATATATATAGACCCAAAGGATTATACGACTGTGTATAGTAGGACCTTAGGCTCTCTTTTTTTTTTCATGTAAGAACCATGCTCTTAAACTTAAAATCTTGTCTCCGTTGCGCCCAAGGATCATGCATATGTATCAGATCTTTCAGTGCTCGCACATGATATTACATGTGTATGACATTTTTAGCCATGGGATTTGGCAAAATGTTTGATCACGATTTACAAATGAAAAGGAAATTAAAGAAATTATTTGATTTTAATTTGGAGGAAGTGAAATAATTGACATACAATGCAAGAATAAGTGAATAACTGATATCCTAAATGTATTCCAATATAGTCCATCCTATAAGTGAATCATAATTTTGTGTACCTAAAATTTTAAATTGTACCGGTTGTTCTTTATTTGATGGTTGCAAGTTCACAACTCTACCGGAGGCATATATATCCTGGTCTACATATTGGTCTGTTTCATTATTTGACCTCAAAATATGAAGACGTGTTGTGTGCATCTGTGCCAGCTTCTTGTGTGCTTTTGCTGACAGAAAGGTACTGGCCCTGTCCTGACTGATACATCGCTATCCAAGTGTGTTGTCGAGGCCTCTACGTACTCCAGGCGGCTGCTGGCTTTTCTCATCCAACATTTCATTTGGCGGCTACCAATCTACCATGGATACGATACGATGTGCGTATCCAATGCAAGCGAAAAAGCTCCGCGTTACCACTGTTAAACTAGAAACTGGTGGAGAGTACAATTAAGCGTTAAGGGTTCGCAGAGCTCGATCCCGGGCTGATTTCAGGAGGAGTTGGTATTTTATAAAATGATGATTGTAGCCTGATTGTATATATAAAGCGATTCTCTAAAATGAATCATTCAAATCACTTTCCGGACAGAATCACGTCCTCTTTAAAATTTAACCTAGATAATCACACATAATCACTTTCAGTCATACAGAATTATGATTAGGAGGAGCTCTACCAGAAATTTCCTATAAGAAAAGAAATAGATCAGGATGACATACATTGTGCCTAACTCGTTTTACTTCAATGCACATGCAACGTTTTCACCTTTTTATCTTCTAGGTCTATTGATCAAGCACATTCTTATCCACAAACATATTCGCGCTCGTGAAACATGTGCATAGCACATCTAGAGGTAATAAAGGTATATGGTTGATATGACACTGATCCATTGCACAATAGACTTTCAACTCTACGGTTTTATGCCAATGGCGACAGTTATTCGTCTTCTTTATATTTTTGTTTAAATAGCCAAGATTTTATTTCTAATTAATAATGCATTTCTCCATATTGTATTTTAAGTGGCCGACAGTGTTTTTATGAAATATCAGATGGCACTAATTATTTGTTGGATTTGTATTCACTTGAGGAGTTGACAAAAATAAACTACAAAATGATTTTCCACTTGAGGAAATTGTAATAAAAATGAAAACCTTCGACGATATTAAAAAAATACATTAAAATGTTAAATGTGTTGTAGTGTGTGACGAAGCGAAGAACAAGCTGTAAGTATATGCTCATATCACACATATTCACACCCTACTTGCAATTGACCACCTTTATCTCAGCCACGGGCATGCCACCACAAAACTGAGCGATTGAAAACCAAGAAGTCCACACACCATATGAAGTGTGTCACTGTGTCCCCTTACATGTGGAGGAGGCCAGGAGGGTTGCTAGGTGGAGGATGCGCACCACTGGCTTAGAAGGACACGTCTGCCGGCTGCGCGTGTGAGAGAAATCATTAGGCACGACAACACCGTACGACTCCATTATATCTGTAGGGCCTGACCTTTTATCTTCATGCAGTACTGGTCATGCATGGGCCGCAAACAGTAAAGAGAACGCAAGTATGACTTACGCTTATACACACTAACATTACACTGCACCCTCGACACGTACTCACCTAATAACGCAAACATCTAGAGACTTACCGTAATACCGCTACACACAACATGATAATCGTGACGAGAAGGGCCGAGAGGAGGGGCGCCGAAATGAGAATCACTCGTGGGGGGCCGAGCCCGGCCGCGTGAGACGCGGTGTGTGGACCCTGAGGTTCGAACGCCGTGTCCAGCTATCAGCTCCTTTTTCACCGGCAATCTTATCTTCTTTTCTCCCCGATCGGATCCGCTTGGGGGCCATGCAACCTGACCTGGCCGGTTATGAGTTCGTCGTCTTCTTCCGTTGCCCAGTTCAAACACGTGCGGAAACAGGTCCGCCACACCCGGCCGCTTCATCATACGCTCGCTTCTGTATTATTTAATCCGCGCTTAGCGAGCGCAACAGTTTCTAGCTGTAGCCTACTAGCCTGTAGCCAATTAAGCCCCCGCACAGTTGTCACTAGCAGCTAGCGTCACAGAGGCTAGCTAATAGCCGCTATAACGGTGCCTATAATGGAGAGGCTGGTGGCCGAGCAGGAGATTGACCTCGAGCTCAGCCTCCTCCACCCCTGCTCGGCCGGGGCTCAGGCGGCGGAGCCGCCGGGCTTCTTCCTCTGCACCTACTGCGGCCGCAAGTTCTACAGCTCGCAGGCGCTCGGTGGCCACCAGAACGCGCACAAGTACGAGCGCACCCTCGCCAAGCGCCGCCGCGAGATCGCCGCCGCCATGCGCGCGCACGGCGCCCGGGTCGACGCCGCCGGCGGTGGCAGAAGCAGGCCCGCCGGAGGAGGAGGAGGCGACGATGCAGGAGGTGAGGCTTTCATGGGGAGGCTGCTGGCCTTGCAGCAATCTGGCGGGCATCTGCGCAGTAAGAGCAGCTTGTTGGAGCACGGCGTCGAGCGCGCCGACGAGCTGGACTTGTCGCTCAGACTATAATTTGGGGTTATTGTTTGTTTCTATATTTTGCGCCTCCTGCTATGTATTATTTCTGCCCTTTGGCTTTGCCTGCTTTTTCTATACTAGTATGATGTTTTCCCAGCTCCATGCACATTTTAATTCATCAGTGTGTACCTCTTGCATATACTTGAGTTTGGCTGATTGGTATAATTTCTTCGCAAGGATAGCTTGCATTGACAACTTATGAATTATGATCCTAGAGGTTTTCATCAGTTGTGTTTCTCTTAATTTCTTCCCAATCCTACTGTTTAAACTTTTTTATGGTCATTGGAGGTACCGCCAAATTGTAACTACAATAGCTAATATAAAACTTGTATATCCATTTTGATATCTCCAAAGCTTCAGTTGACTAAACTTATGACATGCTACAGAATCTTAGCACAATATGCACCACCGGAATCCGGGTCTTTGCCGTATGGCAGGGGCACACAGCAAAGCCATAAAAGCACACGGCAAAGCCTTTGCCGTGTGCTTTAGGCTTTGCCGTGTGCAAAATGGCACACGGCAAACCCTACGACGGCAAAGCCATCTTTGCCGTGTGCCGTATCACGGGCACACGGCAAAACCCTGATCTGGCACACGACAAAGTTTTGTGTCCATATCACCACTGCACCACTCGAGTCTTTGTGTCCATATCCAATTTTGATTCCCCTCATATTAAACTTTTCCGAGTGTAAATTGTTTATTTGAGGTCTAAATGACTTCAAATAAAAAAGTTATGAACTACAAAGTTTCATAACGTTTCAAGATCTACAACTTTCGTTTTGGTCAAAAGTTCATCCGAGGTCTTTTATAGAATTTGAATTTTCAAATTTGAAAAATTCAAACTTAGTTTTCGTTGACAAGATGGTCAACTACAAAGTTTCATAACTTTTCGATCTAGACAACTTTCATTTTGGTCAAAAGTTCATCCGAGGTTGTTTACAAAATTTGAATTTCAAATTTGAGAAATACAAACTTAGTTTTTCGTTGACAAGATGATTTCAAATAAAAACGTTGTGAACTACAAAGTTTCATAACTTTTCGATCTAAACAACTTTTATCTTGGTCAAAAGTTCATACAACATACCGGTAGTAAGATTGTTCACAAATCTTATACATCTCTCTTCTTGTTTTAGGAAACTATACGAGAGGTGTATGATTTGTAAACACTTTTAGTACCACTTTGTTATATAAACAAATTATCAGAGTAAAAGTTGTAGATCTTTACAAATTATACAACTTTGTAGTTGAACACTTTTTAATTTGATTTCGTTTAGGGCTTCAAAACGTGTTTTAAAAATTCTCTATGCCGAGTGTTTTTAAAAAAACACACGGCAAAGAGTTCTTTGCCGTGTGTTTTTCTTTGACACACGGCAAAGAGGGGTCTTTGCCGTGTGCCAACTTTTGACGCACGGCAAAGAGGCCTCTTTGCCGTGTGCACGATATGCTGCACACGGCAAAGCGTGCCGCACACGGCAAACACAAATTTTCCCGTAGATGAAATCAAGTTCTTTCCGCACATTATCTCCAGATTCTTCAGTTGACTGAACTTATGACATGCTTGGGTCTAAATCAGTGTGTGTGATGGCTTCTTCTTTACTGTTTTTTTTTGCACACCCATATATATCAACTTTCAGGTGCCTGGAATTTTCAATTGTTTGAGATACCATACTCCATGTTACAATTGTGTTGTTTCCTGACGTTGCAGCGTTGCAGACATTGTTCTCGGGTGTGTGCGGACATGTTGCTCAGCGTTGCAGACATTGTTCTCGGGTGTGTGCGGACATGTTGCTCTTTGATGTTATACATGAATGAAACATAATGTACAGGTGTTTTTTTTTTGTTTCAGACGTTTACTTGATGTTGCAGACAAATTATTAAATTTCACATATAAAATGTAACAACTATCTTTTTGTTTGCTGCCGGGTTAGAGGAAGGCATTAGCCATGCATACAGGCTGTTGCGAAAAGAACTTGCACAAAGATCACTGATGCATGTTTCCAAAAGTACGAAGTTCAATTCTGAGTTCAAGACATATATAGTGGGCATAGAATAGAGTCTTTTTGTGTAAGTTCTTTCCCAACAGTCTGTGATATATTATCTGGCCGCTATAAGTCTGAAGGGAATCTTTATGTAGTATCCCAACGGTCCCACTACCCCGGCTGGGTCCGCGTGCAGGAAGCACGTATCGGATGATTCGGGAAAAAATGACAAAATAGCCAACATCATTCCTAAATTTTGCATAAAGGGTCAAGTTGGTCCTTAAACTTTTAAAAGAGTCAATGTAGCCTCTCAACTCTTGTTTTTGGCCAAACACGTCCCTTTGCTGATGTGGCGCCATGAGACGAAGGGGAAATGGCCCTTTTCCCCTTCGTACAAGGTTTATACTCATCTTCTTCCTCATGGATGCCGGCGGCCAACGCCTCGGAGTCGCTGCTCGGTCGGTTCCCACCGCCTCTCTGTCATCTCGGCCTTCGTACCCGGCCAACGACGAAGAGCAATGGGAACCGGCCGAGCAACGACTCAAAGATGTCGGCCGCCGGTGAAGAAGATGAGCAGTGTAACTCATGTACCATGGGCAGAAAGGACATTCCCCTTCGTCTCATAGCGTCACATCAGCACAAGGATGCGTTTGACGCAAAAATAAGAGTTAAAGGACTAGATTGACCTTTTTGAAAGTTTAAGTACCAATCTGACCTCTTGTGCAAAGTTTAGGGAGTACCAATCTGACCCCTTCGTCTCATAAATTTGTTGGCTATTTTGCCAAAAATTGGATAATCATCAATCGTGTAGGGAGTGTCTATAATGAATTCGGGCGTCTCCTAAAACTACAACACCCATGTATTTTTTTTCTAGGCAAAACACACTAATATTGCCCATCAATCGTGTATGACAGTTTTTACGATGTACACGGTCTGACCATATAATCAATCGTTTAAGAGCTTTTCATGTTAGTATAGCGTACCAATGATGAGTTTTTTTTTAAAAAAAAAAGAAATCTAGGCCTGACCGAGCGAGACTTAGGATGAAAGGAAACATAGTATGGGTAGTCTCAGGACTACCTAAATTCTTGGTGACCAAAGCAAAAGAGCACTGTTTATGCACTGTTGGGGTACTGTTGTTGTTCATGCATTGTGGTAACTATCCAAATACTCCACCCTATTGGGTTGTTTAGTTCCACCCGAAATCCAAAAAAATCCACCTAGTGAACTGTATCATTTCATTTTTTTTCTCTCTGTACACGCAACCCAATCCAGAAAATTTTCACCTTTTCGTGAACTAAACACCCTGTGTGTCCGCTTCTACCTGCACGTCGTTTATATCATTTCAGCAATGGAGAAGCCCCCAAACTTGAAAAGCTGGCCTTGCTGGCGGATAGTGTTGCATATATATAGCAGAATTTTGCTTGCCACACAATTCATCAATGACTTGTTCGTCATGTCTCCTATTCAAACTTGTTCATCTAGATATGTGATGTCGATTACGGGAGACATAGAGAAATACATGAGATCTATTGGGACCCCCCCCCCCCCCCCCCTCTCTTCCCTGTACTCTCGGACGGGTTGTCAATCTAAAATGATTATTATTTTGAAGCACAAATAAACTATGAGACTTCCTATTGTTGAGCTCAAAGAACAATGCCAATATCAATGGTCCTATTAGGGTCTGATTAAATTGACTAAAATTTTCACTCTCTCCATTAAAAAATGATAGGCATATCTTCATCTGGAAGAAATCAAGCTTTATAAACTTTGACCAACAATAGGTTAAGTTATAAGCATATTTAGTATATCAAATTTGTATCAATTTATTTATGCTCGAAATCTTTTTGAGACCGACATTATTAAGTCTTTAGCAATTAATATTATATTATATGAGAAATTAAGAGTCAAAATCTATTCTGAACAGAGGAAGTATTTTCTAGAGAATAAACCCATTTGTACCAAGTAAGTCTAATCTAATTTCCACATGTTGTTTTTGTTGGGCACTAAACCTATAGGTCATTGTAATGCAAACAAATGTGCTATTACATCAATGTATTCACGATTTCCTAGTGGATAAATTCTACTCCATCCATTCTAAATTATAAGTTGTTTTAGTTTTTGTCTTAAACAAAACTTTTCAACTTTTAACTAGGTTTTTGAAAAAAATGCACAAATATCTACAACATCAAACTATTTGATAGTCTATGAAATGTTCTTGATAGTGCATTTAATTGATATTGTAGATATATACTAATATTTTTATAAACTTAGTCAAAGTTAGACAAATTTGAGTTACAATAAAGCTAAAACAACTTATGATTGGAAAGGGGAGTCGTATATAGTTATGTATTGAAAAGATCAAAGTGCCGGGGGCGGGAGCGGCTTGAATTAGGTTTTTTTCAAAGTTTTCTTGCAAAAAATAAAACCTCACTCCATGTCTCTATATCTTAGAAAGTGTGGCTATCCTAGTCATTTCAAAGTTTAGCAACCTAGTTCCGACCCATACCAAACATGGAAATTTTAGAAACTGAAACTGTGAAAACTAAAGAGAGGGTTAAAATGTAGTTTTTTTCCTGAGGTATCGAAGAGTCGGCACTCTCCCCTAGTCCTTGTTGGAGCACCCCCCAGCAAGAGTATCATTGCCCCTCAATCCACACAATGATCAAGTGCTCTCCTAGTGGTAATCCATTGTCCAACTCTGAATCGGCGGATTCTAAACCGAACACAACCTTCTTGGGGCTTCTCATAATGAAATCCTTGAGAGCTCACCAAGAACCAACTCCATCATGCCATCTAAGTGATGTTGATCACTAGGAGTAACAAGCAAGAACCTTACTTGACCTACACAAGACAAAGATATAGGTGGATGCACACATGCTACTCTCCAAGCAATAATGATGTCTTTAATCTTTAATTTAAAAACTTGTAAATTACTTCTTGTGCTTTTCTTGCCCTTGAACACCAAATAACCCTATTAGCAATCCTAAATGGCAAGAGAGCTCAAAATGAACCAGCCCATGAGGTACTTAAAGAGCAACACAAGAAACATGAGGTATTTAAAGAGCAACACAAGAAACTATATGTTGGCCATTCGGGTTACAGAAAACCAGCACACCGAACAGTCCGATGTGGCATGGAAGCTCACACCGCACAATATATATTGTGTGTCCAGTGAGTTCAAACTCGAACGATCCCTAGTATCTAATGTACCAACTGCCCTTGACCAAACAATCTTGTGTACCAAGTTTAATTCAATCGAAACCTCCAAAGACGATTTTGAGTCGATCTCGAGAGCTGAGCTGGCTCACACCATGAACTGATGTACCCATTCGGACAATACCGTGTAACCAAACACATCCAAGACAGGAACTCATGACAATTGCACATAGGACAGTCTAGTGTGTGTCCTCGAACCACATTGGACAAGGCTATGCACATCGGACAATCCGGCAGTGTGGCACTGTCGTATTGTCTAGTGTGCCTTTAGCAACCAAAACTCGCTCAATTCAACTTCTTTGAGTTTTAGGTCTTCTCCAAAACTTTTCTAGACTCCATGTGAGCTATCTAGTGCCAAATTCACAAGTGTTCACCATATCTAATCTCTATGGCTCAACTAGATCAAGCTACTACTCCTTTTTCCCTTAATAGTGTGCTGCCAAAGGAAAATAAAGATCTAAACTATTTCAAGTTTCTCTCAACTCCAATCGACACTTTAAACTAGCTTATCCTTAGACTTCGCGCATATCCTTTGCACCGATACAATGAGAACCTCACATCATTTTGGAAATTCTGGTGCAAAATTGTGTCCAACAACAACAGTAAGAAAAGCGCTTATGTATGTGAAGATGATTGATATGAATTGTTTGAAACCGAGTCAGCCACTTGGGTGTGCAACCCCAAAGCATATTACGAAATGGGCTCCACCACTGCCCAATTTGGTTTATATTAATGTTGACGCAGCAATCTTTACCTCCTCTTCAAGTTCGGCTATTGGGGCGGTGTTTCGAAATCATTTGGGTATTTGTCTATTGGATTGTTGTAAGTCTTTTAATGGTATCACCTCACCTAGAAGTTGTGGAGGCTCTTGCTTTGTGTTGAGCTATTGTTCTCGAGGCTCGAAGAAGGTTTCCGCAGTGTGATATTGCAATATGATTGTCTTGCATTATTGGTTCTGAAGAAAAATGCACCTGGTAGAGGTAGAACCATAATAGCCTTCATAGTAGCTAATATCAAATCACTAGTGTGCAATTTTTCTTCTGTGTCTTTTGTTCATGTAACTCATAGTGCTAATGAGGCGGCTCACGTTCTGGCTCAATTGGGTGTGTCGGTGTTCTACCGTCGATCCTACCGAGGGGTATCCCGAGCTAGTAGATTTCAGGTGGGGTTTCGCCGAGATCAGGAACGCAATGGCTACACAACACAAGGTTTAGACAGGTTCGGGCCGCCAAGATAGCGTAATACCCTACGTCCTGTTTTGTAACATCCCGCAAATTTGCAGTCTGTTACTTGTATGAAAAATCGGGTTTTCAAAAATTTTTGATTGAATTGTTGTGAGCCATGAAATAGTTTGCAACTTAAGTTAATTGCTCTCTCTAATTTCCTAGTAATTAAATTGTGCATAAAATATTTCTCATGATCATGTGTGATTTGGATTTTATCCGGAGTTGTTGAATTCCATTTGGATTTGTTTGAATTTGTTGAGTGTAGTTTATATTTGAAATTCCATTTCAAATATAAACTAAAACCTAACTAAATCCCCTAACTCTAACTCAGCCTGGCCCAGCCCAACCTAAGTCTAAACCTAGCCCCTTAACTCTCTAACCCCCGGCCTTCTAACCCCAGCCCGGCCTACCAACCTAACCCAGGCCGCTAGGCCCGCTCGCCACGGGAGCCCACCAGCTCCTCACTCTTTTCCACCGCTTGGCCAGCTCCCTCAGCACGGCCCAGCAACCAGCCCGCCACCACCTAACACTGCCCTCTCCCTTCCTCTCGCTGACCAACCGGGCCCATTCGTCAGCCACCCTTTTCCCTTTCCCCTACCTCCGGCCGTACCAAGGCACGCGCGCTGCGCGTGAGCCCGCGATGGGACGCGCTCGCCGTTGCTACGCCACGCGTCCCCGTGCCCGAGCCACCCGTGACCAAGCCCCGCTCCTCTGCTTTTGCGCTGGAGCGTTCAGATGCCGTCCACTTCGCCTCGAGGCCGCCCAACATGCCTCAGCCGCCCGATGCACCACCGCAGCCACCTACCAACCTCAGCCGCCTTCAAAACCACAAGCTGCGGCGGCCACAAACCCTAGATGCCACTAGGGTTTCCCCCAGCCAGCCGCCACCAAGGGGGGAAAAAGAGAGGAGGAGGAGAAGAAGCGGAGGAAAGGCAGGAGCAGAGGAAGCAGAGGAGGAGTAGCCCGGCGCTGCAGTGGAGGAAGGAGTCAGATGGGAGCCGCACACCCCACAGTCACGCCGCCAAGCCGGGACGTCGTCGCCTTCAACAGGGACCGCGATCGAAGGTGAACCGCAAGCCCTGCTACATCTACGTCGAGCCGGAGCCGTGCACGAGAGCTGTCGTCGTCAACCAGGAGCGCCACCGTCGCTCGGTCCTCTCTGGCGCGTCACCACCGGTCTGCACTGCACCGCGTGGAGCCTGCACGGCCTTGCCTCACCACAGCCTCGCCGTCTTCCTGCGTCGCCTCTTTCCACGTCGAGCCTGCCGGTGAGCTCGGTGCCCAAGCCCTCGCCTTTACCCCTCTGTCTGTGAAATCGCCGAGCCGTCGTGCCGGCCATGTCGCTCGTGCACCACATCGCCTAGTCGTCGCTCAAACTGCCGCCTTTCTGCGTTCCGGCCGACGCACCGAGGTCCTTCTTGTGCAGGTACCCTCGGCGCGCTCGTGCTGCCCGCACCCCGTGTCGCCGCTGCCTTGATCCTGCTTTGCGTCGGCCTTGCCCCGCACGCGTTCGTGTCCACGCGCGCGCCTTACCCCAACGCCGCCGCCTAGCCGAAAGGCTCGGCCTTGACCACCGCGTCGTCGTGCGCGCTCGCCGCGCACACCACCGCCGCCGCCTGGTTCCTCGCCCGCGCGTCCGCTCGCACCCGCGTCGCGCCGCTCTGCCTTCGCCACGGCTGCCACCTTGCGCGCCCTCCGGCCAGTCGTCCCTCGCCGTCCCAAGCCGCCACCGTCTTCTCGTCCTGCTACCCGCGCGTGCCGCCTTGCTGCCTGCCGCTGTGCACGCCGCTCTTTCGAGCCCGCGCGCGAGACCGACCCGGAGGCCCAGCCTTGACTCCCCTTGCCACCGCGCCGCTCCGCCGCCGCGACATGAAGCTGGAGCTCCGCCGTCGACGAGCACCACCGGAGGACAACCGGACCAGCCGCCCTTGCCCTCGCCAGCCGCCACGAACGCCCTCAGCGGCGTTTCGTCGAAAGCTTTGCGCGCGAGCCCGCGTTCACCCCCTGGCGACCTTGGATCTGGCCACATGGTGCTTGGCCGCATTGGATCGCGCCGGCCACACGCAATCCCGAGCCCCAGCACCTGTCACCACCCGAACCAAACCACACCCGCGGCCACACGGTAGCCGGCCGCACCAGGATCCTTTGCGGCCACTGACGCAAGCACTGACGTCAGCCGGCCGCCGGCCGTTTTCCCGCCGAGTCCCTTCCTCGTTTGCAGAAACCCCCTCGGGCTTTCTTTTAATCACGAAACGGTCCTTCCACCTTTGGCCTTTTATGGAGAACCCCTGGCTGTCCCCTTTTCATCCAAGTCCCTGCAGTTTTGCAGATAGCCCCCTGTAATTCGGAGAAATAGCGAGAAGGCCCTTCGGCCTGACAGCTGGGACCCACGGGCTTGACCGTTGACTGGACAACATTGACCAAGTCAACGCTGACGTCATCTGGGCCCATGATGACGTCAGCGCAGGCCGGCCCCACTGCACTTCTGCAGTTAGGCTCCTAAACTTTTCTGAAATTACAAACAGGTCCCTAGGCTTTTACAATTAGGTCCTTCCACTTCTGTCTTTTTACAGAAAGGTCCCTGGTCGCCCCTTTTACCTTTTAAACCCTGGTTCTTTTGCATCTAGGCCCCTAATCTTTTCCTAGATTCGCAACCAGGCCCTTCCACCTTGGCAATCTTACAGGAAACCCCCTATAGTTTTAAGAAAAGAGTTTATTCCTCAATAAATTCCTTTTCTTAATATCTATAAAGGGTTGAACCATGGAAAATCCATATCTTTTCCGTCTTAGCTCCGATCGACGCGAGACCATGTTGCGTCAGGTTCCTAAATTCAAGCCCGTCGTTCCACACCTAGTCAAGTGGCGCCCGCGTCTTAGTCACGCGACCGCCACGTGGCTAACTCGTTAGTGTCTCGTCAGACAGCGGCTCCACTTGTGGGACCCACTGACTGATAGCCTGGACCCAACTGACAGATGGGCCCCGCATGTTGACATGTGGTACCCGATAGCAGTTAACCCGTCAGTCTTGCCCCGTTGACCCTAGTTTGACCCGTTGACCAAGGTCGTGACCCTCTACCCGTTGACTTAGTCAACTTTGACCAAGTCAATGATGACATCACCAGAGCCCGTGATGATGTCATCAACCCAGACCGTTGCCTCCGCCTGCTCGACTCACGGTCTAACCCCGAGTCGACGACTGACACCTCCGAGCTGCTAACTTGTGTCTAACTTTTTTCCTTTTACCGAAATGATTTATAAATCTCAAAAATAGATTTAAACTTTGAAAAATCATAATAAATCAACCGTAGCTTAGAAAAATATGAAACCAGTTTCAGTATTTTTCTAAAATCATGACGAACATGATATAATAGTGTTTGCTGTTATTTGGCTCTGTATTGGTTCTTATTTGGAGTTCATTGCTAGTAGTGATCGTTATTTATTTATGCGTCCAATAGGATCGACGGAGGACCCGGACTACTTCGACTACTTCGACGACGTCGACTACGCTGAAGCGAAGAGATAGAGGACCATGCTCCAGGTTCACGCCATCCTGAATCTTTGACCTATTAGGCATTGCTGAGTAGAATGCTAGCGCTTTGCTTATTACATGATGATGATGACTAAGCAATGCATAGCCTGTTTATATATCCTGTTTCCTTTATTGCCTACTACACTATATATATGATTGCTATGCTGCTGCTTGCATGTATATGGGATATTGTGGATTAGGATTCTTGGCGTGTGTGGGGATAAAACCGGCAGGAGAAGGTGTTTTTGGGAAACTTGGCGGGGGTGAGCATATTTTAACAAGCTCGGTCTTTGACCGAGGCGCCGGGAGGCCCCTGCTCTCGAGGGGGTCCCACACCGTACTTGTGGCGGGTACATGGATGGATAGGAGCATAGGAGTTGGCGGTGCTACCTATGATGGGTATTGCGACTTGCGTTCTTCTTCGGAGGATACGCCTTTGGAACGATGACGCTCACCCCGGTCTGAAACCGAGTGGGGTAATCACTCTTTGGGCCCCACGTACTTACCGCTTACCCATATGAATGGGTTCCAGCCTTCCTAGCTAGCGCGATGCCTGCACTGCGAGAAGATCAGGTGGATGGTGTACGGGAACGGGAGAGGTCGTTTCCCCGAAGGACTATGGCCCCGTCTGGCCCTACGAGGGAGAGTTCGACACAGCTTCGAAGCATTGGATTGCGAGCCGATAGGATCGAGACAGGAAGGGCAGGCGGGCATCGTTGCGGTTAGGGTCTGCGCTGTGGGTTGTGTCTCAGGTCGGTTCGCTACCGATCGCAGCCCGAGTGGGTCCAGTTGTACAAGCTCTGCAGAGTCTAGAATCTATACGTATAGCCGCGTCCTCGGTATGGACATTGCCCATTGCACTGTTACCTCTCATATTTTGGGATCTTCTACCTCCCCTTGATTTTAGCCAGATTTGAGAGTGATTAAGGTTCGCAGCTACGGACGGGGAGAAGGAAAGTTTGCTCCCTTCCCTTTCAGGATCCGGCCGTAGTTGGTGAGGTGCGAGGGGAGGGAGCTCTCGCATCGACTTAGACGAGTGTGGAGAAGGTGATGTGATGTGAGGTGGGATTTGGAATGGTTTGTGAAGATGATACCTTGATTATTATTGCTGCTATCGCATAGGAAACCCCAACCTTTCCTTGAATTACTTTTATACCTTTAGATGTTAGGCCACTTAAAGCTTGCATACAGATGGTGACGTGAACCTATCCCACTCCTTGGGGATAGTTTGTGAGCATGCAGGTTAGAACTGGATTTCAAGATCGATGCTTGAAGAAGGGTTGTGTGCTTCGCTCGAGTTGCCTGTGGTGTGATCGAAGATGAAGAATTGAAGCCTAGCTACCGCTACGCAGGATTTTCGCTTGTCGCTTAGCCCGACGGGCTTGTACTTTACCCTTATTTCCATAATGGTATGGATGTAAATCTCTTCTGTGTAATCTAGGTTCATTGTATGGATATGATATTATGCTGAGATGAGTTCTGTACGTGATAGCTACTGACCCAGGGACTATCACAAGGGTACAGAGATTCGGATTCTCGATTTTGAAAATCCGGGTCGTCACATGTTTGGTGGTTTGTATTGCGTATGGATGTAATTGTGTGTCTCTCTGTTGAGAGTTGGTCCTCTATGAGTTTTCTATGTTTTCTACCGATCTAGGCACCCCTGCCCTCCTTTATATATCCAGGGGGCGGGAACTAGTCGGTTACAATGTTGGAGTTCTAGTAAGATTACAGAGTAGAGTCCTAGACTCCTAGTAGGAATCCGACTTCTTTCTTCCTTATAGGTGCTTGGAGGTTCCACACCCAACAGGGTGCTCTCTGCTTACTCGGTCTTTCAGCATTGTATCTTTGGTTGCATCCAAGAAACTGTGTATTCTTAACTTATGAGTAAATGAAATAACCAACCTTAATCCCATCATTGCAGTAATGTTTAATTGCCGCTGAAAAACACCAGTTAATCGTAACGATTATGTTGTCATTAATTGTCAAAATCGAATTAGGGTTTTTGATGCTCTTCCACGTATAGTAATAGATATATTCTTTCAAATATATGAAATAGTTACAGTCTGGTTGCTAAAAGTAACTTTTTATATTCTACGGGTTGTGATGCGATTCTTCGAAAAGGTTGCAGTCACCGTACCGGACACATAACTGGGGTTGGTTGCGTTAGCATTGTTTAATTAATTGCCACCACAATTGTACCAAAAGCTAGCTAGTTGTCTCCTTCAGTCTTTGTCAGCAAAAATTATACCGTGGATCTAAGTAGTCCGGAAGCTACTTTTAAATAGATTTGTATGTGGCCGGTGAACTGGACTGAGACTGACAGTGATTTGTGTCGCGTGACGCCGTGACAGCATGAGTTAATTTCTTCGATAGTGACTTCTATTGAACTTGGCCAAAGTACATATCGCTATATATGTGTGTTTTGAGGGAAAAACTACACGTAATAATCGAAACTCGCTGTCACCCACCCCACTAGGAAAATAATCGAATGGTAGTTCTTGGAGCACCAAAAGGTACATATTGCTATATACTCCGTATATGTTTGAGGGATAAAACAACACGCAATAATCAAAACTCGCTCACACCACCAGGAAACCAAATATATAGTTCTTGGAGCTGTATGTGTATGTGTGTCCAATCATATAGAGCGTGGTCTTAATCTGTGCCCTTCATAAAGAGGCAATATAAATGGTGTTTGTCTATACTATATCCATCGAAATGGTTTCTATGCCGCTGCAAAAAAAAAAAAAAAAAAAAAAAAAAAAAAAAAAAAAAAAAAGAGAAGCTGTACCAACACTATACCACAGCTCCAATTAGCCGACTTTATTTATTATAGTCGGTATAAGTCATTGCAACGGATAATCATCAAGGCGTCTGCAACAAGGACGGCTATTTCGCCGGCAGACATGGACGAGAGATGAATGAAAAATAAAAAACAACGGAGTAGTAGAGCATAGAACTGCGAGCTCAGGGGCGGATCTGCCTTATGCCATAGGGGCCTTCAGACCCCGACGAAATTTTGTAAATCATGTGAAAACTACTGTTCATGAGCTACAATGCCCTCAGTGATTAATGGAGCAGGCCCCAGTGGCGATTTCGTCTGGCTTCGCCCTTGCGCGAGCTGTAGAGAGAGATTCGTTGGTTTAATTTCTGTGCGAGATTATCTGTTGTCCCCCCTGTTTACTCCGTTCCAAATTATAAGAGCATCTCCAAGAGCCTCTGTAAAACTTCTTGTTTAGCTAAATATAAATAGTATCATTAAAAAACTGAATCCAACAGACCAGGTATTTTTAATGGCTCGGTATCCCGGCTCCTTCGCTCTCCATTTGTTGCGAGCGTGCACGGCTCGCCATCGCCATCCTCCCGCGCGTGCCACTCGCCCTCTCCCTCCTCTCGCGCTCTGCGCCCCCTCTCTGTTCCATCAAGTCATCGCCCCAAGCCCCAAATCGACAGGCAGCAGGGACCAGACGACCGGCGGCCAGCGGCCACACATTCTGTCGCTAGGCGCCTAGCGGCCAGCCCACCTGTGGCAACACGTTCATCGGCCTGGCGGCAAGCCAGCAAACTTCGTTCCCGACGGTCGGGGAACCTCCAATTCCCGATGGAGCAGGTGCTGGACGGGGTGAGGAGGCTTCATGGATGGAGTGAAGCATGTGGCACAGCTCTGTGCGGTAGGGAACTAGGGATTGGGTAGAGATGGAATTGCACGGCGATGCCGATCTCAAGCTACCAGCGGCAATGGCGGCTGCAAGATCCGCGATTACTGCCGCGGGGAGTCTCATCTGCGACCATGGATTAATTGTGGATGGAGCTGGTGGTGTTGTGGTACCGTGGATGAGAGGAATCGGTCGGAGGTGGGATGTGGCCGGAGAATTTTGGCCGGAGACGTTGCCTGCTCACCTCGGTTCGGTTTCTCTCTGGAGAAAGAAGAAAGGGAGGGAGAGGGAGAGGAAGAAGAGGCCAGGCAGCTTGGGAGGATAAGGCACATGGTGTGGGTTAGAGCAGGCGCAGCCGTAGGGAGGAGATGGCGTCCGCCGTTCAGGTCCATCGTTCAAAAAGAAGAAACAGAGAAGGACCAAGCTCCCAACCTAGGCAGCACTCGGATCCCCACTCTCCATCATGCCTGAATCTCAGGTTCATCAGTCAGGTGTGAGCCGGCGCAGCTGGCTGGAGGAGGAGCAGTACGGCGAGGGCCTGACGTGTTGCAGGGAGACAGCGGTGGTGCCAGAGGTGTCAGTGAAAAAAGAGATCGGGCCTGCAGGTGGTGTCCTGCGGCGTCGAAGGAAAATAGAACGGCGGCGTCAGTACGGGGTGGAAGGGGAGGAGTCCGCATAAAATTGATGACGTGGACCCAATTTTAAATACAGAGGTTACGTTTTAGCTACTCTCTTGAATTAGCCCATTGAATTAGGAGGTTTTCTATTTTTATAAAGAGGGTATCATCTTCATATTTTGCTAACAAAATAGAGAGTCTCTTGGAGATGCTCTAAGTTATTCTAACTTTCAAGTTTGACCAAGTTTATATAATAAAGTACTAACATTTATGATATCAAATAAGTACAATTACATTCTTTATTAGATATATTTTCATAATACAACTATTTGGTATCATAAATCTTTATAATCATCTCTATAATTTTGGTTAAAGATAAAGTAGTTTAACCAAGAAAGTTGAAATAACTTATATTTTGAATTGAAAGGAAAAGAGTAATTGTTTTCCAGCACACTCTCTCTCTTCCATGTTCCCCTCGCTAGCTAGCTGTTTTCCAGCACACTCTCTCTCTTGACCTCTTCCATGTAAGCCGGCTAGGTCGCCGGTTGTTAGGCCAGTCTCAGTGGAAGTTTTATGGACATAATTATCTAGAGTGACACATCATCTAAAGGATGTTTGAAACTATGATAAACACCCTCTCTCAATGCAAAGTTTCATCTCTTGTTGTTCCCTAGGCTACATGCAAGACACAAGTTGTCTAGGTAACTGTGTAGAGAGGGTTTCATCACCATAAAACTCATTTCATCTCTCTCTTCATTAATACAGTGTCACATCATAAAAAATAGTGACATGACGGCCTATTTAATACTAATGAAACTCCTACTGAGACTGGCCTTGGCCTTAGAGGCCTTGTAAACTCTTCTGATTTCCTACTAGGAGGAGGATGAGATACAGCTCTCCCTTCTATGCATGCGTTAGTGCCTAGTACGTACGCCTTTTCGGTCGTCGTGCCTGCTAGCTCACTCTGCATCCCTGCTTGCATACTGCATAGTGTACTCCAGCTCAGTAGTGTCGGGCTCCACTCCGCTCCACCTATAGCAAGCTAGCAGTTGCAGCCCGCCTGCTGGTTCGATAGGGTGTGTTTAGATCGTGAAAAAGGGTGGAAAGTACGAAAAAGTACGGTTTCTGTGAAAGCGTACAATAGAGATAGAAATAAATTTTGACACGGTTCTCTAGATTGATATCTTTTCGTAAAAAAGGAGACCGCCTGGCCAGCATCGGCTACTGGCCGCATATGCCGATCGAGTACACCCATCCATTGCGAACCAAGTGGGACTGTGGGAGTAGCCAAGTGTGGCTTATCCCTGCGGCCGGTCGTGCATGGTCCCCGGCCGTCGTGCTGAAGATCCAACGCGTTGGCATGCATCATCACCGGCCAGCAGCTCGCTTTCTCTGCGCCAATGGGATGGATTGCCGGGCAGAACTCACCAGTGATTTACAGGCGTTCATTGATCATAGGTCGTATGCTGAGCTCCCAGCATACTTAATTGTAAAATCAAATTATGCTGAGCTCCCAGCATATACTTAATTGTAAAATCAAATTAATTAGCACCTCTAGTTATTGTGTGGTCTTTTTTTTCATAAATGTATAATGGGCACCCCTAGGAAAACGATGTTAGCCATTTACTGCACGTACTGATATACTGAGCTTTCCATCATGGATAAATTCAGGCCCTGTCGTCTTCTTCTTGCTCATTTCTCACTTCTTAGCAATATATAGCTACACTCTCACCTTTTATTTTTATGGCTGTGTTTTTTTCAAGGGAATTTTATGGGGTACTTTGACAGGTATTGGCACCAATGCGACATGCCTTTAACTTGTAATATCTTGTTAATCCCTCCATTTTCATTTATAAGGCGCGCATGCATGCATATCAAGATTGAAACATTACAAATCTTTGACCAATAATTTAGCCAACTGTTTTTTATTTTTATACTCCAAACTTAGAATGGTCGGATTTGTAACTACATATACTTGCTAAAGTTCATAAGTTAATTATAATCATAAATATAATATAATATAAAAAATAAATGGTCAAAGTATAATTTGGGAGAACTTGCAAGGTCACATCATGCCTTAAAAACAGAAACAGAAGGAGTATACATTATTATGAAGTTTTGGCCCTAAAATTAACTCCGTACAGTAAAACTATTTTCACTATAATACTAAGTTCGTCTGGTCTATTATATAAATTCTTAGACTAAATTAAATATTGATCAAAGACAAAAATTTGAATATCAGGCTTTGTGTGCGTCTCTAAGTAGCAGTCTTAGTTCCCTTAGAGTGATGACTTATTAAGCACATTCATGTTAAAAGAAGAATATAGATAGCAGAATCACTGTCCCTTTGCGTTGAACTTGTCCACAGTTGTCACTCAGGTAATAAAATTGTCACTGATCCATTGCCTCTCCTTCCGATAACAGTGGCACACAAGCCAGTTTCTTTTTTCCAGTACACCAGTAGGACTGAGACCACCAACCTCAAACTTGAGTTGACTATTGATTCTTCTCTGTTTGCTACTAGAGTTCACTCCCTCTAGCGGTCGATTCTTGAAGAATAATGAATCGGCCACTAAGAGATGGCCTTAATCGTTATGGCGAATGTGTTTTATTTGTCAGGCATGTTTGTGCACTCACATTAATTTGTTTATGCTATTCACGTCTAAATTTCTTAAGCGGGGGTCCCCGTTTTCACTAGACATATTATTAATTAAATAATCAATGGTACTGCAAGGAGTGCCAATCTTATTTGACAGTTATTTTATGAGTGGCCAACACAATTTTAGTAGTACATTTCTTATCTTTCCAACAGTTTTAATAAAATACCAACACGACAAGAAAAATGACCTTTGGTCCCTTGTCATTTAGTACCGGTTGTCTAAAACCCGGTACTAAAATGCTCACCAACCCATTTAGTACCGGTTTGTAACATTGGAAGCCTCGGAGACCCATTTAGTCCCGGTGTATAACACAAACCGGTACTAAATGGCGCGTTTTAGTACCGGCTAGTGTTACAATCCGGTACTAAAATGGCGTGTCACTTTAGTCCCGGTTTGTAACACTAGCCGGTACTAAAACGCGCCATTTAGTATCGGTTTGTGTTACAAACCGGGACTAAATGGGTCTCCACGGGTTACTTTAAAAGGAATGCATCTCCCACTCAATCACAAGTGATGCATAGGTGGGATGGTAAGGAAGCTACGCGCGAGGCCGAATGTCGTGGGTTCGAATCCTTGCGGCCGCGTTCGAGCATTTACGCGTGCAAAATTCGCGTGACTTGTGCGGGCCTCCCGGCACTTTAAAATATTTTTTTCCCTTTTTTTGGGCGTAAAGTCGTACTAAACTGCGCCGTTTAGTACCGGTTGTGGAACCGGTACTAAACGACGAGACACATTAGTCTCGTAAGTTTAGTACCGGTTCCACAACCGGTACTAAACTTGGCTTCCCAACCGGTACTGAAAGTCGTTTTTGTAGTAGTGCAATATCCGAACAAACATACTACCTGCACAGTTATGGTAGATAACTATCATAAGAACTACAAACTGTTGCCATTTTGAACACACACACTGTTGGCAAAGTATGTTACTTGTAATTGTGCAATGAGGGATTATATTTACTGTATGCTTTGAAGCCTGTGATGATCCACAACATTATGTTGGTAATACCTGAGACTCAATTCCCTATGGTATATCCAAATAGCCGGAGATTTTAATTAGATATCTGCATCTCATGTGTATCTCTAAAATTCTTCATCTATATAATACAACTAATTTTGACAAATCAACTAAATAGATATATAGCTAGTTGAAAGAAAAGCTTGAATTTCATCTAAAATCCTTGTTCTTGGATAGAATTGTAACAAGAAAAATGTACTTTAGTTTTAGTTCAAATAATACTCAACACATAAAGGAGATGATTTCTAGGAGTTGTAAGATTAGCCATTTTCTAACAAAGTGGATTTGGAATATGCATTTCCACTACATTTTGGAACATTTTCCCTATTTTCGAATCTAGCTAAATAGATTGTGTAATTGCACCACTACCTAGATTATGTTTGAAAGATACACGTGTATCCAGATGCAATCTGCATTGTCATCATTAATAAAGATGCACAAAAATTAAGTGGTGTAATTTTTCTATTTTATCTGAATTAATTTGAGAACTTATTATATGAATATCTTATTTGAAAAATCCTTGACTTAAATTTCTATGATGGTTCCATGAATGTCTTCATTTGTCTAAATGTGTGTGTATATCCTCTCAAGGTTCTTTACACTGAATGATAAAGGCTAAAAGTATTTATACCATAAAAAATTCATTTCTGCTTCATCTATGAATTATCATCTATATCTATCATCATGAGATAAGAACTGGAGCTCCACAAAACCATGAAATAACATAATATTAAGATATACAAACCGGGGGGGGGGGGGGGGGGGGGGTGTGACGGGGCGGGTAGGGACACAGGCCCAACATGATGGGACTAAATAGTCAGCATTTCAAGCAGTATTGTTTAACGCACTGCCCAGCCATATACACTTAAAGTTAAACTAGATAGATCCGAAAGCTAAAAATGATAGTATGTAATTAGTATTGTTGCTGCTTGAAGCTAAATTATAGAGAAAAAATTCAGAGTGATTGGTTATATATCTATATTTATATGAATTGGAGTGGTAATCTGTTGAGTTTTCTGTACATGTTATTGATCAATGATTTGGTTCCCTAGTGCAGCCTCTTGCCGTAACTTGGTTTGCATTTCAGAATGATTATTCATTAATAAGATGATATATTCTTAGCAGATGCACATAACTGACCTTTTCAGATTATAAATTCTTTACTTGAGCAACAAAATGAGAACAGGGAGAGCACAGTGGAATGAATCTTTATATGTGTTTCCATCAGCAACACTGCAGCTGCATCATGTAAACTCATTCTGACTTTCTCTCTTAAACATGAATCAGAATCATCTGGAAAATACGATAAATATACTAAACTTTTACTTATTTCAACACATCTAAAGAGCTTGCTCTATGGAGTTGGAAGAAATACTATTTGTTCATCAGGTGGGCAAAGACTCACATAGAATATGCAAAATCTTGAATCGGTGTAAGAAGACTCCATAAAGCAAAGAAAATGAAGCCCCCAAAATTATTCCAACTGAGCATGCAGGAATGCTGAAAAGAAAATTGCTACATTGAGAAGGACTAATAGAAAAAGATTGGAGCGCGTACCGTATATAAATCAACAAATTTCCCTTGCAAAAGAAATTTCATACGAATTCACCCGAGCAATCACGGGCAGCAAGAGGTACTGATTTATGTGACGAAGTGTGCAGGACAAAAAAGGAATTATATTTCAGTAAACAGGGTAAAAGCGAAGGAGAAGAGATACATGATGCATGCAGGAGAAGAAGCCAATCACAGCCTGAGCGACAAATCGAGTTCGTCGGCGCGGCCGACGTGGCGCAGCAGGCCGCCGCCAGGCCCTGGAGCAGCTTGCTGCTCCCCCATCGACCTCGCCTTCTCTACATCGGAATCTGCTCCAGCGGCCCCAGGGCTACCGCCGTCGCCGTCGCCGCCGACATCGACGACGACCGGGACAGCGGCCGCCGTCGTGCCAGAAGCAGCCCCGCCGTGCGCGCGCAAGGCGGCGGCGATCTCGCGGCGGCGCTTGGCGAGGGTGCGCTCGTACTTGTGCGCGTTCTGGTGGCCGCCGAGCGCCTGCGAGCTGTAGAACTTGCGGCGGCAGTAGGTGCAGAGGAAGAAGCCCGGCGGGTCGTCCGGCGCGGCCGAGGCGGAGGAGGGGTGGAAAAGTCTGAGCTCAAGGTCCAGCTCCTGCTGCGTCTCCATTATAGGCTATAGCTATACCCGACCAAATCCGAGCTGTTACGGGGATTATTCAGCAATAAGAGGACATTAAATAATGCTCGTATACTAGGGTACGTGCTGCAGCCTGTATAGGAGTGGGAGCAATGCAAGCTACAGTACTACAATAGTGGTATAGTGTGGAGAAGTCAGTGGACGGAGGTCGTGCACGTTTCTGAAACTGTAGAACGAAAGACCTCTTTTTTTTTAAAAAAAGAAGTAAATGATGAACGGAAGAACTCGGGCCACAGCAGGTTACGTCACATGGATCCTCCGTGTAATATATGGGTACAAGAATGTCACGCGGTGGGGATCAGAAAGGAAGAACCGGAAAGTCGTCTTCATGAAATAAGAGGAACCAAAGAGTCAGTCAGACATTTCAGCGTACGCCTGGCCATGTAATATACTTCCTCCGTTGTCGAATATATGTCGTTTAGTACAAACAAATTAGTTTATTTTTGAACTAAATTGCTTGTCCTAAACGACATATATTTAAGGACGGAGGGAGTATGTTGCGATTATATATGTGTGGGCCTTCCACGTAAATACAGAATTGTTTATCAATTTTTTTAGTGATATGTGTGATCAATCTGATTTTTGTCAAGAGGGGTGCTCGATCCATATTCGAACAGAAGCTAGTGTTGTCGGCCCCCATCCTGTCACGTTTTTTCTTTTGGTTTTTTTTCATGTATTATTAGGCTGAATAAAAAATATACATACATCTTATGGTCCTTCCTATCAAATTTTGTAGCATTGATCATAAATAAATAAGAAGTTATATAGACTGATAATGTGTGGCAGGTGTGTTATTAGATTTGCGAGTACTTTAAAATATTTAATCACATTCCTTTGAAGTGTAATATTTTTCTACAAAATTATTGATGAAAGTTTCATCTTATAGACATGTTCAAAATAACATAAATATGTATTGTGAAATAGAGGGTGTAATTGTTCGAAAAAAAATAGAGGGTGTATTCTTTTCGAAACACATGCATACTCCTGACTCATATATTGGGATTCCTAATTTCCATGGAAAATTGTGGGCAAGAAGATATATTGCGAAATGCAGAGAATACCAGAAGATCGAGATGAACCTATATATATAGGAGAGAAGCGGCTGTCACGAATGGTGACGTCGCAAACTCGCAAGCAACAAAGACGAAAGAGATAGCACTAGGCTCTCTCCATCCTGGGCCCCATTGCCAAATATACTGGTTGTTGGCCCTTGCCTACTCCAAGTGGCCAGCTATATATGCTCGGTTGTTTTGGAAATGCTAAGGACGCCTCGAGTTGCTCTTGTACAGTAACAAAAGGGTCCATTCTACAGATAATGTGGCAGTACTGCAACAAACCGAGGTTTGAAAACACGCTAAGCCTGTTTATATTCGGTGAAAAAGTGAAAAGTAGAGAAAACTTTTTGCATTGAGCCGCGTGCATAGAGAGAAAAATGACCTAACACGGTTCTCTAGATAAAAACTTTTTGCAAAGTTGCTAGAATTAAATAGGCCCCTACGTAGATTGAGACGCGTGCATGCTCTTGAAACTATTTCCAACAACCATACGACCTCGATCTAACACGATTTAGTAGTACTTCTTCTGTTCTAAATTGTAATTCATTTTCGTTTTTTAACTACATAGTACTCCCCTCGCCCATTCAATTTGTCCGTTTAACCCCCTAAGCAAAATTTAGTCTCAATTTACTCCCTCGAACTATTTTGAATGATCCAATCTACCCCCTAATGTGTTTTTGTATTATTTTTTTTGGTTTCTCTATGTACGAGTTGAATTTTAAGTTCAAACTTTGTGAGCAGGTACATAACATTACACTCTATGTTAAAAATTATTCTAATTCTTTCATGATTCTTTTCATATTTTAGGATATTTAAAATGAAATTGATCTTAAATACACAAAAAATGTATGAAAAGTAATCACGAAAAATTTCTAGTTTGCTTTCCTAACGTGGCGCATCATGTTATAAATCCTCTAATAAAATTTAGAATTAAAACTCAACTTGTACACAAAGAAATAAAAAAGAGAAATCTAATTAGGGGATAGATTGGACTAATTGAAATAGTTTGGTGGAGTAAAGTGAGCCTAAATTTTGTTTGGTGGGTTAGGCGGACAAATTGAATAGGTGAAGAGAGTAAATAGACTTTTTTTAGTTTTTTTACTATACATCGTGTATATATGTTATGTCTAGATATATAATTTTAAAAAATTAAAACAGCAATTTTTCAATGAAGGAGTAGTAAATTGTAAATTTTATTTGTCATGCTAGCTGTGTGTAGGATAGAATAGTAATCATGCATGTGTGAGTATGACGACGCTGCCAGCAACTCCTCCAACCCCACCCTAATTACCTCACCAGCAATTCCATCAGCCCCACCTCAGCTAGCTCGTACGTTTTGTGGTAATGTAGTGTCCTGGTCGTACACTCGTATCGTACATCAATGCAGATCACGATGCTAGGTCAGCAATTTCCGCATGTGAGCTTATCCGTTTGAGCTATCCGAGGCGCATATCTGTTCTGGTGTGCCCGCCCATCATTTCAAATTTCTAATGGATGAGCAAAGAAAAGATGGGAAATTAGCGCCACTCATTCGTGGAAGTTCATGTGATAGGCTGCTTCTCTGAGATAGTGTCACATTGCATGCCCGTGACATTTTTCTATATGGACTTTAAAAGTGGCAGAATATTCCATAAATTAAAGAAAAAAGTTCAAATTACTCCCCTAAAATATAGACAAAGTCCATATAAACCCCTAAAGTATGTTTTAGTTCAGTTTACCTCTTAAACTATGAAATTTGGTTCAATTTATGCCCTAATACAATTTGTCTTTTTTGTTTCTCCATACATAAGTTAAATTTATGTGCATGGAGAAATAAAAAAGACAAGTTGTATTAAGAGGTAAATTGAACCAGATGACATGATGCTTATTAACAATGGTTATAAAATGTTTCAACAATGGTCATATATTTTGATGTCACCACTTGAAGAGGTATCTTAACTCTTCTATAAAATGAGTTCTGCTATATGTGCAGCCTATTTGTACAATTGCAATGAGAACATCAGAGGATTTAAATAACTTCTTGAATGCTGGTTCATTTTTGGGCCTCTCAAGTCTCTAGGGGTGTTATGAAGGCCCAAAAAAAAGATTTTTTAACCATTGATCTGAGTCATCCAACGGCCCCCGCATTCTTCTCCAACCAGCCACTCGCGAATAGCAAATTTTCTGTTCACGCTAGCTGCTGCATGCCACCACCAGCACCCAACATCGTTCGTCTCTCATGCCCCTAGCACCAGAGAGCAAGTCCAGCGAGCTCAAAAGTCATGTACCGCCGCCGTTTAGTGTATCATATTTGTACGCTAACACGAATTCGTGAGGCTATCACTATGACGCATTGTGATAGCCTCGAGTCCTCGACCCATTGTGACCCAACTAACCTCCATCCTTACTATCTGGCCAACAGCCGACTCGTCTCGGGGGCAAAACCTCTCACTCCCAAATCCCAAATCCTAACTAGTTCGCCGGAGTTAGCAAAGAGGACACAGAGGAGTAATTGCACAAGTCAATAAAAATTGAGTGTTACCGAGCTCCAAAACACTTGAGTGAGTGTTGCTTTTCCGTTTATTTTATTAAATCAAGTGGCCAAAAACACCTAATTGTAACAGAGTTTACAAAAGGAACATATGTAAAAAAAAGAGCACCTTAATTTTATTGTTATTATCATTATTATTAATTAGCAAGGTTTGTAGGCCACATGCACGCATGTGCTTCCATTATATATTAAACTGAAATAGGTTGTATGTGAATAGGACTACTTCCAGCCTCCATAGTCAATAATACACCCCTTTCGTTCTATAGGTATATTGGAATTTTAAAACCTTAAACTTCACTGATGTGACTAACAATTAATCAAATTATAGCACTAGATGCGTATTCCACACCTCTTTTAATACAACAATAAACTTCTAAATATTTTTCCCAATCCAAATTTGCCTTATAAAAGGAAATATAAAGAGTACGTAATAAGCACAGTTAATAAAGCTCATTTGCCAGCTCCGATTTAGAGGATTCGATTAAGGTACACGGCTTTTAAATTTTTCTTTTTTATTAGTCGTGTAATCTTCATTAAGTGAAAATCAGTAGTTTCACTTTTTTTGCTAGCGAAAAATAATGAACCATTTTTCTGTGAATATATGTTTTGATTACAATTTGTTCTTTGCTATACTATTCTAGGTCGATCAGTTCCATTTGTCCTCTCTACGGCGTGTTTAGATGGGAGGGTGAAAAGTTTTCGAGATGTCACATAAAAGAAAATTTATCATTTAGGAGTAGTAAATGTAAACTATTGGTAAAACTAATTACAGATCTAGCCAGCAAATCGCGAGACAAATCTAATGACAGGTAATTAGAGGGTAATTAATTAACATTTAGCGGACGATTACTGTAGCATTACTGTTGCAAATCTTGGATTAAGTAGGCTCGTTAGATTCGTCTCGCGACATACACTCCATCCATGTAATGAATTATTTTTTTCGTCTACATTTAGTGCTTCATGCATATAAGATTCTCTTTTAAAAATTTTGCAACTAAACACGGCCTAGTCTCTTCTCTGTTGCTATTTAAGATTTGAGACCCTGTACATGCCAGCTTCTTGCTGTGTCGCTTTTGCTGACAGAAAGGTACGTGGCCTGTGTCCTGATTCAGACGTCGCTATCCATATGTGTTGTCGAAGCCACGACGCGAGTCGGCTGCTAAAAGAGTACTCCTTCCAAAATAGATGACGTTATGGGATGCGTGCCGGTCAAACTTTCTCAACTTTGACTAGATTTGTAGAAAAAAAGTGCAACATTTTCATCTCCAAATAATTTTGTTAAAAAACTAGACTTAAAGATCTTTCCAATGATACTAATTACTTAGCATAAATATTTATATATTTTAATATATAATTGTCGGTATTTTAAAAATGTTGACTTCTCGGGAAGCGAGAATGACATCTATTTTGGAACGGAGGGAGTACTACCTTTGGGTTTTTCTCTTTCGCCCGTGTTTAGTTTCCGACCAAAATTTTTTCACCCATCACATTAAAAGAGAATTTTAGATGCATAAAATATTAAATGTAGACAAAAAAAGTGAAAAGTTACATGGATAGGCTGTAAATCACGAGACGAATCTAACGAGCCTACTTAATCCATGATTTGTAACAGTAATGCTACAGTGACTATCCGCTAATTATAGATTAATTACCCTCTAATTACCATCGTTAGATTCGTCTCGAGATTTCTAGTCTATTCATATAACTTTTCACCTTTTTTATCTACATTTACTACTCCTAAATCGGTAAAATCAAAACCTAAAATCTTTTCACGAAAAGATTTCGGAAACTAAACAAGACGGTTTAGGGCTTATAAACTATGCATGTCCAAGTGTAGAAGCTACACTATTTGTACTGTTTATAAGGCTCAAAATCAGTCCTGAACACCTGTAATTAGAACAGGCCAGGATGCCACTAGAGGAAAAAGATAAAAGGTTTAACCCTTTCTAAAGATGCGTATGGCCCCACTGGAGAGAAAAGTCTTTGATTTTGATTCTTTAATTGACGTGCCCAGCGTTCTTCGCCCTGTAAAAATACGGCTATAGTATGTGGAATCCAGAACCAGAAGCCACACATATTTGCCTCGTGAAACAGATGCAGTAAATAAGTCATTATCTACGCTAGTCCAGTTGTTGTACGAACGAGTGAGATCGATATACAGGAGAAAGCACCACCATATCTATGACACTTGAAAGGCGTAAAAGGAGTAGCGTGGCATCACTAAGTTCATATGTTTCAGTAACCTCGTGCCACACGTTCCCATCCGAGGCCCCATGTATCGTCTCAATCGTTTTTGCTTGTTTTGCTAAAAAAAACATTTTTGCTTGTTTGATATACTCCATCCGCTATTGTGCTTTAAATTTTAGATTGTTTTTATTTTTCTAATGCACAGTGGAGAAATGGACGATCATTTCCGTTCGTTGGTGTGGCTGTGATCAAAACCGGGCGCGTGGAAAGCATAATAAGTGTAATAATAACACTTAAAAAAATAGGTGCGTGTGCGACAAAATATAAAAACACGTGGCCCATGCAGGTCTCGAACCTACGACCTTCGCGTCATTACCACGACGCTCTAACAAACCGAGCTAATAGGCCTTTGTTGGTTTACGTTTCTGTTATTTATTAAAATATCTATCTTCTTCTGTTCTATAGTTAATTACATTTTGCCGAATCTATTAGCTTACCCGTGCGTGGTCTCTACAAACACACGCAATCTCGATTTTGAGCACGTGGTGTTTATCCTTATGGGAACGACGCTGCGGCTGCGCTTGTTCCTACTTTTGGGTTTTCTCTTGGCTGTATTTCTCATCATGAGTCATGACTAGGACGGTTGTAGCGCGCCGTATAATAAGTAATAAGTACATTCATAGGCCAGAAGAAATTGGAGCGATAGCAGAGACTCTCCCGTTTTTAACGTATCAGCACATGACGCATGTACTGCTACCTATTTTTAACTGCCTTCTCGTCCAGGCCTACTTCAGTCCTGCTGTTGGGCCTAATCTTATTCCACATAAGCCTGCGTTCATCCTGGGCTGCCGGTCGCCTGGTCCTCCTGCTCGGCTGTAGGCCTTGGGCCACCGTGTGCGTCCATGTGTACTCAAGATTTTGCGATCAATTTGTTGACCCAACCAAGCGTATGTCCATGATTTTTTAGGCTTTTATGCAATCGCCGCCGCTGCAAAGCTGGTCCTTCCTCTCAGATCTCAGTTGTGTTAGCTGTTGCTTCAATCGTTTGGAGATTCCTTCGTTGCCTATATGTATACAGATGGACTTAGTTATTTGAGCCCCCAAATTATTATTACGTAGCACCTGTTTACAGATCTTCGTTGCTGAATGAATCGCTTGCTATTTGCTTTACCTGCTCCTTCGTATACTCGCTTCTACTTGCAGGGACAGTACAGTACATCCCAACTCAAATTTGGCCAGCCTAACGCATCGTAACTCCTAACGTACACCGACACACCGTAAAAATGTTTGCATAATCAACATCCTTCGGCCGTCCGCTATCTACGGGCGCGGCGAAGCGTGCCGCTCTTCCTAGTACTTAGATGTCTGGCTGCTTTTAGTTTTTTTTCTGGGCAGTCCTGCGGATCACTTGCTATAGCTAATAACAAAACATCGGAGAACGCTATATAATGATATGCAGGTTTCTGCAATCATATATTACGCAGTTTAGTATTTATTACAAATATAATCACAAAATGGTAAAACACTGCAAGGAAAAAAACATGTAGAACACTTCAATCAGTACTACATGAGACCAATCTATATATGTACTGAATGAAGGAGTACATTGTTAAATATATATATAACCCAACTGGATCTCACATCCTTCAGACCCCTAGACCCGATAACCCACGTCCACCATATCCAACCCGATCCCCCCGTCCTCCCTTTCTCAGGATATTTAAGTATTTGCCACTCTTGCAAATGGCGCTCCTTGAGATGCCAGTTTTATTTTTGTTTCTACGTATTTGCCACCGTGCCACTGAAAAACGTAATATTTTTGCCACTATGTCCTACGTGGCAACACACGTCCGCAGTTCAGCGCATCGTTGACGTGGAAAAAAATGAGAAAAGACTCATATACCCCGGCCTCCCACGCATTAGTCATCCCCTCGCCATCTCCCCTGCCACTGGTTGTGTGGGACCTACAGGTCAGGATCGTCGTCTACCACTTCGCCGCCTCCTTTTCTCTCCTCCTGCCACTCGACACTTGCGAAATCCATGACCGTGCCCATCTGTCATGGGGCAGAGCAGAGAGGGAATGGAGGCGATCGCAGGCCGGTGATGAACCAGCTCTGGCGTGCGACGCCACACTCCTGGCCCCACGCAGCACCGGCTGTCGGAGGTACGACCATGGGCCCACAGGACGCATGGATTGTCTCCGGACAGAGTCGTACCAGGCGTGAAGAACACGAGTAGAGTACTGCAATGACTCTTCTCGTTATGGAAACCAGTCGTATGACTTGTGAACTACTCGGATTGCCTTGTAGAGTAATCTCCGAGTAGTAATTGGTTAGGATTCTATCCGAAACCGACCTTGTAACCCTGCCCGCCGTGAATATAAGGCTGGGCAGGGACCCTCTCAAGAGGAAGGGAAGTCTCTCAACAGAGAAGACAATCTCATCAATACCAATCACCACACAGGACATAGGGTATTACGCCTTCTAAGCGGCCCGAACCTGTCTAAAATCCTGAGTCTCTTTGCCTTTGCGTTCCTGATCTCGGTGAAACCCACCTGAAACTCTACTACCTCGGGATATCCCTCGGTAGGATCGACGGTAGAACACCGACATCTGGCGCGCCTGGTAGGGGTTTTCCTCGAAGATCCCGTGGAGAACGCAATGGTGACCTACATTCAAGCTGAAGCGCCTCAGGAGGGCACAACGTTCCGCTTTGGCTCGTGGGTCTACGTCGCCGACGGCTCGGGTGGCTTCTACAGCTACTACGAGACACCTGTCGAGTTGAAGCAGGAGCAAGCGCCCATCGTGGAAGATTTGGCCAAACAACTCGGCGAGATCACACTCGCGGACCTCATCCGCGGGCAAGAGTCCGTCAAAGACTCGAAGCAGGACGTCCCAGTCCGAGTCATGGCAGGACACGCCAACTCTTTGAGCCAAGCGGTCCCCAAATGCCACTCGGACTCGGACGAGTCGATCACGACTACGGAGAAGAAGACAACCCTCCCACCCCAATTCCCGTTTGGACTCCGTAATTCGACCCACGCATACTGTGAGGCGTTACGGAGCCAGTTCGAGTCCGCAAAGGACTCGAGGCGGGATGTCCCAGTCCGAGTCATGGCAGGACACGCCAACTCTCTGAGCCAAGCGGTCCCCGAATGCCACTCGGACTCGGACGAGGAGACACTACAAGACGATGGCGAACACAACATTGTGATCTACGCCACGACTGAAGGAAGATCAGAGTACCAAAGAGACAGGATCCCACGGGACGTCTACGAGTCCCGCCAGATCTTTGTACTCTTTGGGCCTGAAGCTACTGACGACCTGCCGTTCCAGTACGGCACACCACTGCTGCCAGAAGAGGAAAGCTCTACAGAGCTCATCACTCCAAGCTCCAGCGACTCTATCGAGCCCAATCGACAAGTCTTCATGGCTGGCGCAGCAGCAACTGGCGACGTCGACAACGACCCGCACTACGCTTTCGAGCTAGAAGGAGATATCTCCACAAATGAGGATGCACCCGCTGGTGAATCCACTCAAGCGGCCACAGACAGAGAAATCCGGAACAACAAGAGGGCTCAGCGCCGCCTAAACGCTCACAATCGCGTCATGGCTGGGCGCAACCTCGCTCAAGAGTTCGCGCGAGTGGCACGCTATGACTCTCCTATGGCTAACGCCATGGAGATTGCTATCACATCCGCAGTCTGCCAAGAACCCCAGAGACGGCAGCTGCACTCGAACGGATCAACGGCATGGTCCGCACTCTCGACAAGGCCATCGCGCCGCACCATCGCGCAACTGGCCGAGCAGCTCTAACTCTCTAAGCGAAGAAGTCGAGAGCAGCGGACGCCAACCTCCCCGCGACAAGAATTGCCCCCTAAACCCCAGCCGAGTGGTAATTTCAAATCTTTGAGTACTTATTTGAAAGTACTACAGAGTCTACTCGGCAAGAAGAGTAGTGACTTCAAATCTCTGAGTACTCATTTGAAAGTACTACAGAGTCTACTCCACAAGGCGAGTAGTAACTTCAAATCTTTGAGTACTTATTTGAAAGTACTACAGAGTCTACTCGGCAAGAAGAGTAGTGACTTCAAATCTCTGAGTACTTATTTGAAAGTACTACAGAGTCTACTCCACAAGGCGAGTAGTAACTTCAAATCTCTGAGTACTCATTTGAAAGTATTACAGAGTCTACACAGTCGCAACTCTGGAGACTGGCATACGAAGCCAAAAGAAGAACTACCCCGGCAAGAGTGACGTTGAGAAGATCATGGACGGGCCGTGCCCAATGCACCCGAAGCACAAGCACACCATGGGCCAATGCTACGATCTCCAACGCATATACGCCGAGAAGGATCAAGAGAACAAGGCCAAGAAGAAGATGGCAAGGGAACCACTCGATCCTGAAGCCAAGAACAAGGAAAGGACCGACGACGAAGATGACGAAGACGAGGAGGACCCGACGAACAAGTTCCAGAAGCCCAAGAATGTACTCATGGTCATCATGGGGGGGCGACTATGGTTTCCCCACTCGGAGGAAGCATAAGCTCGCTCTACGGCACATAATGGCAATTGAGCCAGCCGTCTCCAGATACCTAAAGTACTCGGAGGTTCCAATTACCTTCTCCAGGGCAGACCAATGGAACAGCTACGACGAATCAGGGCAATTGCCACTCGTCCTGGACCCTACGGTGGCAGAATCACAACTCACCAAGGTGCTCATCGACGGCAGGGCAGGGCTGAACGTGCTATTCTCTGGCACCCTGAAGTGGATGGGACTCGACATTGAAAAAATGTTGACTTCCATCAATTCCCCATTCTATGGCATTGTCCCTTGTAATGGCAGTCTTCCCCTCAGCCAAGTCACATTACCATACAACTGCGACAGAGAAGCTGTGGAGTTTGCGGCTACCACTCAGGGTACCCAACACCATGGCCCAACTCTTCACGGCAGCTCAGAAGCTGAAGCAGTCAGAGTACGAGATCCCCAGCAAGGAACTCGGACCAAACAAGGCGGCTATTCCTGAAGACGTGGCAACCAAGGACGCACCACTACTGGAAGGAGACCAGTCGAACACCACCAAGATCGGGGCCGGCTTAACCCCGAAATAAGAAGGCGATCTCGTCAGGATTTTGCAAGCCAACCGCAACATCTTTGCATGGAAACCTGCAGATATGCCAGGAGTGCCAAGGAACCTGATCGAGCATAGCCTTAACGTCGATTCCAAAGCTACACCCAAGAAGGCGACAAGCGAGAGGCGATCAAGACGGAGCTGGCGAAACTACTCGTCGCAAGATTCATCAAGGAAGTCTTCCACCCGACTGGTTGGCAAATCCAGTCTTGGTGAGAAAGAAGAACAACAACGAGTGCCGCATGTGCGTTGACTACACTCGTGTAGAAGTTCCGGAGTTCCCTTTGATACTTGTTGATTCAACAAAGTATACATCGGTCAAAATCCGAAGAGTAGATCACATGACTACTTTCCAGGATCCCTGAGTACTTAGATGTAACTAAGACCAGGCTGAACACCTGTAGAGGCCAGCTAGCCTTATAAAGCAACTACCCGCGAGTGGTAATTTCAAATCTTTGAGTACTTATTTAAAAGTACTACAGAGTCTACTCAGGAAGAAGAGTAGTAACTTCAAATCTCTGAGTACTCATTTGAAAGTACTACAGAGTCTACTCGGCAAGAAGAGTAGTAACTTCAAATCTTTGAGTACTAATTTGAAAGTACTACAGAGTCTACTCGGCAAGAAGAGTAGTAACTTCAAATCTCTGAGTACTCATTTGAAAGTACTACAGAGTCTACTCCACAAGGCGAGTAGTAACTTCAAATCTCTGAGTACTCATTTGAAAGTACTATAGAGTCTACTCGGCAAGAAGAGTAGTGATTTCGAATCTCTGAGTACTTATTTGAAAGTACTATAGAGTCTACTCCACAATATGAGTAGTGATCAATGGGGCCAGGAGTGTGGCGTCGCACGCCAGAGCTGGTTCATCACCGGCCGCGATCGCCTCCATTCCCTCTCTGCTCTGCCCCACGACAGACGGGCACGGTCACGGATTTCGCGAGTGTCGAGTGGCGGAGGAGAGAAAAGGAGGCGGCGAGAGGTAGACGACGATCCTGACCTGTAGGTCCCACACAACCTGTGGCAGGGGAGATGGCGAGGGGATGACTAAGGCGTGGGAGGCCGGGGTATATGAGTCTTTTCTCATTTTTTTCCACGTCAACGATGCATTGAACTGCGGACGTGCGTTGCCACGTAGGACATAGTGGCAAAAATATTACGTTTTTCAGTGGCACGGTGGCAAATATGTAGAGACAAAAATAAAACTGGCATCTCAAGGAGCGCCATTTGTAAGAGTGGCAAATACTTAAATATCCCGAGAAAGGGAGGACGGGGGGATCGGGTTGGATATGGTGGACGTGGGTTATCGGGTCTGGGGGTCTGAAGGACGTGGGATCCAGTTGGGTTATATATATGTTTAACAGTGTACTCCTTCATTCAGTACATATATAGATTGGTCTCATGTAATACATACATACATACATATATATATATAGGGTCCTACTAAATCCAACCTAGGGAGGAAATAGCTATTTCCCATCCTAGCCAGCCCACCGACCGAGCCTGCCTGCACCACGAGCCAACCTCCGACCCAGGGGCGCCCCTCCCACTGCCCGCGCTCTGCGCTCCCGGGGCTTCTGGCGCCCGGTTTTTTTTCGTGGGCGCAACCGCTGCGTGACCCATATTTCGGTTGCTAGCTAGCGTTTCTTCGTCATGCGGTTTTTCACGATCACGTTAGATGAAGTGGTCCAGGTTTTCTTTTTAAATGTCAAGACAAGCCATGACCCGAATCGTAGGCTTGAAAATTGATTCGTTAGGGAATAATGGAACTGTGATACGACTCCTCTCAGATTTAGTTGCTTTTTGCTGCCCTATCCAAACAAATCTCGATACTTGAAAAATTGTTCATTACTTTTGAATTAGAACGTATTGTGACAAGAGTTACACATATTTTATACAGAACATATTGGATGCACGGTACAATTTTTTAAAGACGAGTTGTAAACTTTTAATCGAAAAAACTTCCCAGGATTCCCTTTTGACAAAAACAAATACAGATATCTAAACACAAATAATATACCATTTGTGCCCAAAAGTTAAACTGGCCTAATCAATTTTACTTTAGACAGAATAGTAACACTTGCACATTTAGTTGAAAATATTGCAACAAATGAAACTTTGGGTTATTAACCAAACTCCACCAGGAAATTACAATTGTACAAGAATCAGAGCACGTAATAAACGGTACATGGTACAAAAAGAGATAGCATATCCTGCACTTGCAAAAGCTGCACCGTGCAAGCCACCGGGAAAACAAGCTTCTGATTCTTTCATACCTCACTCCAGGATCCCAATTGCCTCGACGCCACAAAGCCCCCAAAAAAAATGCCTCAGCTGTAGCGTTTGATAGAGTATGCTACTGCTTGTGCCTAATTCTTGCGCAAGCCTTCAGTCCCTCTATATTGTCACCTGTGAGATAGCCAACATATTAATACTACAACAACAACATAGCTTTTTTCCCAAGCAAGTTAGGGTAGGCTAGAGATGAAACCCAGAAGATAGCCAAAATTAATCATCAAAGGAAAAACAAGGTTTTGTAAACAAATCAATAAAAAAATACAAGCATGCCAGAATATCATTTTTTTAGAAAAAAAGGCATATTGATCTGTCAAACTATCGTGAACCACAATGTTCTAAAGACTACAGGTACTCTCATCTTCACTCTTCACAAATATAAGTCATCAATTCGTGTTTATAATTATAAATACATGGTGTTTCATAAAGAAACACAAACATGAGATCATATTGATAAATTTAGCCTTTCTCCCTCTCAATTACCTTTTCAGAAACACAGACATCAAGAATATAACTAAAGCAGCAATTCAAAAGGCCATGACATACCTCCAGCATTTCCAAGGCAGGAGGCCTATGCAGGCCTATGCATCAGGCAAAATTGGCAATGTTAATCAACTCATCACATGAAAACAATTGAATGTACTAAGGAAGAAGTTATAATCAGCACATAGCTAGTGCTTCTGCCCATTATCAGAAGATAGATACAGTCCTAGTCACCAGCAGCAAGCATTACAAATATGCCTACAAATATCCTCTTTTGTAGCATGTGAACTGAAGAGCCTAGTCTATGACCATAGCAGGGTAATTGTTATGTCTTGGTTATACAACAGATAAAAACTGAAGTTTTTGGATAGACTGTGCATCGGATTGATCCACCAAAACCTATAGCTAATTGCGCACTATTTAGTTGCATGGATCCAACATAACCAGACAGAAATCATCATATCCTATTCACTACAAAGACAATAGCTGCGTTAAGGAGCCTGGTAGCAGTTACCATTTCCAGAAATTATCTAAAATAAGAACAAACTTAAGGTTCAACAAGCCTAAAGAGCTCAAAACTGCACATAACCTTGTCAAAAAATAAGAAGCGAAAGGTAAAGGACACAAATATTTTGACTGAACTAAAAGGCCACGGTAAGTTAATTTTTATATCTGTGTTATATAACTGATGAAACCTGAAGCTTTTAGATAAATTATGCACCTAATTTGGATCTCTTATGGACAACTTCTATTTGGATTACTAACTTGCATAATACTAACTTTCCACCTTCAGGCCATGGAATATCAAATGAAAAATCAATGAGCAAAACTTTATTCAATGTAGTTACATCCACATATGCTAGCAGCCTAGCATTGAGCTCCATTTCACCAAACAAGTATCAGATTTATCCCAGTGACAACAAATTCCTGCCAAGCTCATTGATCAGTATGAGCCGTTTTGTTCTAATCAAAGGACTCCAGGTATGGTTTTCTCTGTATTCCATTTATTATCATTTTTTTGTAACCAAATGATTTTTGCCGAACAGCTCCACAAAACCGTTATATGACAAAAGATTGGATCATCAAACATATACACTCAACTGGCAGGGAACAACATTAGTCAATTCCTTTATCAATACCGGCTCTCTACACTCATAGGTTATTGAACAATGGGCATTTGCTCAAATACAGAGTGTGCACCATCATCATCATCATCTAGTTTATTGGTCAAAACAGACATACACAGCAGGCAAGAAATGGTGGTGATAGGAGCAGTCACCTGGCAGCCTCATCTACTGCACTACAACTAACTGGATTAGTCATAGCTGGCCTTCTAATTTTCTGCAGTGCTGGTGTGCAAGGACTCATGCAAGTTCTTCTCAGAGGTACAAGGTCCAGCAAGGATATAACACTGATTCATGGTCTTCGGCCTGGAAAATATTAGGCCTGGGCATCAGCACTCTGTTATGGATTCCACAGGATTTCAAAAAACTAAACAAAGGCTAATTCATATAGCAACAATGGAATCGACACTGATACACCATGACGCTTCATGCATATCTTATATGCCATGGTCCAGGAAACAATGCAGTAGTTCAGTAACAAATAATTTGGACACTTGCTGATATAATATTTATTCTTTGTGGTCTAGAAAATAATTAAAGGTTAGCTGAATATACTCAACTTTCAATTGCCTAGCCTAATCCCTGTTGACCAGGTACAGCTGAAACACTGCAACTATCACTAGAAGAGAATGAGGCATCCGCACCGGTTGGGAAACCCCCTTCAGCAGCGGTTTCCCAACCGGTGCGGATCTTTCGGTGCTAAAGGGGTACACCTTTAGCACCGGGTCAGTTACCCGGTGCTAAAGGCCCCCTTTAGCACCGGGTCTCGAAACCAACCGGTGCTAAAAGGGGCCGCGCACATGGCCCCTGCGCGAGCCCCTTTAGCACCGGTTTGTGGCTAGAACCGGTGCTAAAGGGGGACCATATAATTTTCCCTTTTCCAGCCTTCATATTTATTTGTTTGTATACGTATTTTGCCAACGTATTTCGTCTACGTATTTGTTCTAATACGGATGTCGTACTACACTGCACTAGTATTTCTATAAGGCTCGTATAAACATAAAAAAGACATATATTACATATCTTAGTGCCAAAAGAGTTACATCATCTCATAGTGCTAAAAGAGTTAAGTTTTCTAACTTAGTATCCATAAATTACAATCCTGCACTTGGACGAGCTGATGATGAACTAGGACGAGCAGAGGATCTAGGACCAGCGATGGAGGAACGAAGACTTGAGGTGTCCGTATTGTCCCATGCATCATCATAATGAAATTCTCCATTCACATTGATGATCTCGTCCCAAATAAATCCAACGAGTTGTTCTGCAACTGCGTCGATCTTATGCTGCTCTAGGCTTTTACTAGAGATGGACATCATCTACGAATTGCAAACAATTAAAATTAAAGTATAATAATGGTGAAGTTGAATTAGAAACTTGTAAATAGATATTGCGTACCATAATATCATGGTTAGTACCAAACCGCATAATTTTGCATGAAACCATGGGTCATCAGATGGAAGTGAAGAACCCCTCTTGATTTGTACGATTTCTGATTTTTACATTGCCCACACGGACAAAACATGTCACCTGACGGCGACTTGTTGTTCTCCACCACATCGAGAAAAGCATGCATGCCATCAACCCACTCCTGACTGCGTCGGTCCGCCAAGTGCATCCATTGCCTATTCATCTACATTTAGCAAAGTGATCTAATTAATTCATACACATTTCAAAATTATCGAAATATCCAACACGACCAAGGTTCATAATTTATTCATATATTACAAAGTGATATAATTGAAAATAAAATTGTATTTCTCAAAGTCATAATGAAACACGACCAATGTTCATAATTTATTCAAGATGTCGTACATAAATTTCTCCACATCCAACATGCAACATGACCTATATCTTTAACCATCCTTCGGTGGGAAAGTAGGATGCTCTGATATATTTTTTCCTGGTGCAGAAGATGGTGGAGCTGGACCGTAGCGCCGCAACAGATCTTGAAGATCAAAACCAGGTTCCTCACCCCTTGCAACACATTCTTCATGTGTTTTAATCAAAAATTTAAGTTGTGCTTTCACCCAAGGTCCTGGTTTTTTCGACTTATCATGAGGTGGTACTGTAGTTTTGCCCTTCCCGCGAGACGAACCACGATCACTATCACCGGTCCCACTTCCTCCAGCAGTAGCCATATCGATATATCCACAAGGCTTTTATTTCTCAAAAAACAATAAATGTTATTGAAAAAATACTCATTACAACATACGAACTTCTGTCAAAATAAACTAACCAATTTCACATATCTCCAATTAATATAAAAAATTACATATCACATTTTAAAAATCATTATATTTCATTTATAAATAAAATACTAAAAAGCATACTCAAAAAAGATTTCTAACAAAATTTCTCCAATACAAACCTAACATTAAATTTAAAACACTATGAACACACATATATAACCCTTTCTCTCTCTTCTCCTTTTTCCTTCACAAATTTCATATTTATAAAGTATAATAACAATAGAAACTAAACAAGAACATGAGAGGATGAAATTGTGTACCTCGTAGAATGCTTCAAAAGAAGGAAAGCTTCACAATTTTTGAAAAAAAATTTGGCAAAATCTCCCCTCAACCCGAGCACACCATGAACACAGCTCGGAGTGTTCATGCTGGCTCGGGCGTGGGGAGGAAGGAGGGAATATATAGGTAGATAATCAGCAACGGTTGCTGGCTGCAACCGGTGCTAACATCGGGGATTTAGCACCGGTTCATAGCTAGAACCGGTGCTAAATGTTGCTCCAGAATTAGCACCGGTTGCAGGCAGCAACCGGTGCTAAAGGGGCAGATTTAGCACCGGTTGCTGGATGCAACCGGTGCTAAAGGTTCCCCCCCCCCCCCCCCCCCCCCACCACCACCACCCACCAACGCGCGCCGCGCGCGCCTGCGCGCGGCTGCTAGCCGTTGGACCCGGTGCTAATACTCCATTAGCACCGGGGCCAAAAATGGCCGTTGTTTATGTCGTCCGCGGATGCCTCATTCTCTTCTAGTGTATGCCATGAGGAATGGGACAGCAACATGGTCATAGTCACCATAGCCACCAGCTGCTGCAGTTGCTCCGCAAGCCTACATAGAGCTTTAAATGGCACTCTTACAGAACGCGGTATGAGCAACACCATCGACTGAGCTTACATGGACACTAGATGTTCTTGGCAAATCTATCCTAGCGGAGAAAACAATTGCTTAATGAAACATCTTCTTGCATGTGTTAGCGTCTAGACATTTCAGGAAACAATTTTGGCAGTAGCAAGAGAACATCGGGGCAAGCTCCAAGTTAAACAAACACACATACTGAGAGATTAAGCATATGCCCCCACCTCTATGCTGCTCGGTCCTTTGAATCACAAGAAAAGGAATAGCTTTTGTGAGGAAATGCGTGCGAAATTCAAACATATCAGCATGCAGGAGACTAAAGTTAAGCTCGTGGCAGAGCAACCATCTGCAAACATACTGATTAATTCCCACACGGAAAGGATGTCACAGGTATAGAATCATGAATTAATTCTTAGAAAAACAAAACCAGAGTCTGGAGTGGACACACCCTATCGCAGGAATTAGCAGCCGATTCATCTTCAGAGGCATTTCATCAAACACATTACCTGCATGAACATGGAAGCATGGAGAACTGCACCGCCACCGGTCTGCGGAAGCCAAGCCATTGTCATGGGAGCAGCTGCTGGCCCCAATCGCCTGGAGGGGGGCGCTCAGCCGCAAGGCATCCGATCGAGCCATGCCGCCGCTGGCCCTTCACATCTCCACCACCGGGCCATGACGCCACGTAGCCGCCTGGGGAAGCTGCAGCCACGCCGCCCACGCCGTGCCTGTGGGCTCTGCCGAGGGGATGCCGTCGAGACTAGAGGAGCAGGTGCTTGGGAAGATGTGGTCGCGTCGTCGTGCGTCACCCTCGAGGAAGCTCCAACCACCATGACCAACACGGTGAAGGATGCCGGCTGGTTGTCGTGGAAGACCCGTGCAGGGAGTTGCGCAGCCGTCCGCAGGGCGAGGGGCGGCGGGATGCAGCTCCGCAGGGGCGAGGGCGGCGGCGCGCCGAGGAACTGGAGCGGGGGCGGCGTGGGATCACGGGGAGCGGGCGGAGGTGGGAACTGACGGGGCCTAGTTAGATGGGGAGGTGAAAATCGTGGGGGAAATTAAAACCGGAAAAGAAAAACCGGGCTCGGGGGAGGCAGTTGCCGCGCGAGACGGGCTCGGTGAGGTTGGGCTCGGGAACGGAGAAGTCGGAAGTCGGGTGCGACGCTGGCTCGTTTGTTGGCTCGGATAGGAAATAGTTATTTCCAATCTAGGTATAGAATATAAGTAATACTATATATATATATATATATTAACGGTCTGATTGAAGTGTTCTACATGTTTTTTTTCCTTGCAGTGTTTTACCATTTTGTGATTATATTTGTAATAAATACTAAACTGCGTAATATATGATTGCAGAAACCTGCATATCATTATATAGCGTTCTCTGATGTTTTGTTATTAGCAATAGCAAGTGATCCGCAGGACTGCCCAGAAAAAAAAAACTAAAAGCAGCCAGACATCTAAGTACTAGAAAGAGCGGCGCGCTTCGCCGCGCCCGTAGATAGCGGACGGCCGAAGGGTGCTGATTATGCAAACATTTGTACGGTGTGTCGGTGTACGTGAGGAGTTACGATGCCTTAGGCTGGCCAAATTTGAGTTGGGATGTACTGTACTGTCCCTGCAAGTAGAAGCGAGTATACGAAGGAGCAGGTAAAGCAAATAGCAAGTGATTCATTCAGCAAAGAATAGAAAATTGAAGATCTGTAAACAGGTGCTACGTAATAATAATTTGGGGGCTCAAATCACTAAGTCCATCTGTATACAGATAGGCAATGAAGGAATCTCCAAACGATTGAAGCAGCAGCTAACACAACTGAGATCTGAGAGGAAGGACCAGCTTTGCAGCGGCGGCGATTGCATAAAAGACTAAGAAATCATGGACATACGCTTGGTTGGGTCAACAAATTGATCGCAAAATCTTGAGTACACACGGACGCACACGGTGGCCCAAGGCCTACAGCCGAGCAGGAGGACCAGGCGACCAGCAGCCCAGGATGAACGCAGGCTTCTGTGGAATAAGATTAGGCCCAACAGCAGGACTGAAGTAGGCCTGGGCGAGCAGGCAGTTAAATATGGGGCCTGGGCGAGCAGACAGTTAAAAATGGGCAGCGGTACACGCGTCATGTGCTGATACCAATGTTTTAAATAGCTGGCTAAACCTCTTAGCTGTTGCTATTCTAAAAGGCTAAGGGCAGCTATATCCTAGCTATAGCCGCGGCTAAATCATTTAGCCGCAGCTAAAAGTCATACACTACAAGTTTATAAAATAATAGACCATTACTTTGTTAGACCACCACCAAGGCACAACAACACAGTTCATCAGACCACCACCACCAATAACACAATACACAAGAATACATCCCAACCTACAAGACACAAAGTTATTAGAACATGACTCTAGTCCAAGACACAAAGTTACTAGAACATAGAATTCGGAGAGCCCGCACTTGATTTTGACTCGCGGATTGATTTAGCCGCGGCTAAAAGGAGGGCCGTTTAGCGGATATACCCGGCTAATAGCGGCTATTAGCCCTAAAGCTAAGGATGTGGCTAAGAGTGTGATATCTTAGCTACAATGCTTCAGAAACAGCTATATCCGGCTATAGCTGTAGGTTTAGCCAGCTATTTAAAACATTGGCCGATACGCTAAAAACGCTCCTTTCGCTCCAAATTCTTCTGGCCTATGAATGTACTTATTATTAAAAGACTCGTAAATTACTGAATGCTTGCTTGGATGCGTAAATTACTAAATGCTTGCTTGGATGCTAGGATTGACTGCTGACATGATGTGGATTACTAAATACATGTGTTCTTAACACGTGGATTACTTCATGTTTTGACGCTGGGAATGGCTACTGACATGACACATAGACAAGCTATCAAAGAAGGTAACAGGAAAAAGGAAAATACTAAAAAAATACAAATGAAATAAATTTACTGAAGTGAAATGTACTGCAGAAGGTACAATGGTAGTGAAGAAAAAGGCACATGCACTAAAAAGTAGCCCAAACCACATGGATGGTTTTGTCAAACCACTTGAACTATGGATTACTGAGCTCCAAGTTACTAATACTATTTGTGTCAAATTACTGAGCTCAAATCATTTGGTCTATGCAATCATGTAACTTTGGATTACTGAGCCAAATTACTAGATGATGAAAAAATACTGAGCCCAAAATACTGAACAGCGGGTGATTGCAGGAGTGCCAGACACGCCAGACACATTTTGACTGAACGAAAAGGTTTTACAGAGCATATGCAGCGGCAATACTGAACAGCGGGTGATTGCAGGAGTGCCAAAAAAAACTGGATACAAGCTTTGATAGACATGATAAATTGTTTGATTACTGATGAATAAGCAAATATTACTGAGTCCACTGCAGAGGATTACTGACACAGGGCTTATTTAATTGAACGTGAAATGAAGTGCTCAACGGAGAGTTACCGAACAGATGATTACTTAACGGAGGACAATATATGTACAGCCAACCAAAATAATGTAATGCAAAAAAAAAATAGACACAATTTTGCACACGCCCATGTTTGTCTTGTTCTTCACTTGTTGGAGCCGTCTCCACCACAAAGTTCAGTGCCTGCACCTTCGTGCAACAGGGGGGTTTAGGCGATTCTTCATCAAGCACCTTGTTGTTCTGGACATACACAAAATCAAATTACTAAGTAGCTTGATAATACTAGATAGGTTGGTATTACTAAACAAAAAAGTTATTTATTTCTAAACAAATACATACTGCAGGTCTATTGAGGCAAAGCACCTAGATGTTAATTGGGCATACAAAAAAGCAATCTTGAACAGAAATATTAAATTACTGAACTAAGTAATGCCTCATTACCGACTGGTATACTAACTACTGAAGATGACCAAAATACTGGAGAACATAGGCTTAACTACCAATAAGAGAGAAAATACTAAAGAAAATCGAGTTAGAAAATACTAAAGACCGACTGCTAAACTACTGAAGGGAAAAAGAGAAACACTGAATGTCAGGGCGGCCAACTGATAGATTGCTTGTATGGCCGACCAGCTAGCGGCCGTGACACTGACAGGAATGAAGTTATTGAGTGAAGAAAATACTGACCAAATATCTACTGTTGAAGTTACTGAACTATTAGTGTTTTTCTCAATTATAATAGGCAACATCTTTCAGTAGACTTGTTTCTTTTAGTAACTGGTATTTCCCTTAGTAATATGCCATATAATCTTCTCCACCGCTGGTTATGTCCTTTTGTGGCCAGTGAAACATTTCATCACTAGGCAGTCAAATGACATCTTTTTGTTCCTAGCATGGTGGAGCTCTCAGAGGTCACGACCCTCCAACAGCTGTGCCATAGGCTGCAAGGTGCACACAGTAAATCCAATTACTGAAGTTACTAAAAAGAAAATGCTAAATAAAAATAAAATACTGATGATAAGAAAGATCTACAAAAAAAAGTACTGAAAAAAGAGCTACTGAATAAAACAGAGATACATGTGGAAAAGGGAAACACAGAAAAATAAATTAGTGAATAAAAGGAAAAATACCAACAAGCATTGGTATATGATTCGAATCTAATGATGAACCCAAGTGTGCTACTGGAGAGAATTAAAATACTTAAGAAAACATGCATGAAGGTTACATCTTGGAGGGGATAAACAGGAAGGCTTGTGTTAGTAGTAGTCTTATTCAGTAGTATTCACACTCATTCTGGGGATAGAGTATTCACACTCATTCCAGTAATTAGCATCAGTAGCATAGAGTAACCAATGAATAATCTAAAGTACGATTTTCATCAGTAGTATTCTCATTCGCTAGTCTGATGGGATGGGCTATCATAAGCTTGGCCGTGTGGCAGCAAAGTACAGAGGTTGGGAGAGAGTTTCAGAGAAGATGTAGCTTCCACCATCAATCTCGTTGAGCTTGTGGAAAAAGTATACAGAGCAAACTGCATCTATTATTGAACTAGCATTTGACCAAATCCTCACATAAAAATTACTGATTAGAATTTACTAAACATTATTCGTCAGTTGAGCCACATTTCCTGCTGCAACCACATGCACCACAACCCAGAGGATGAAGAAATACAGAGCAAATCCGTGAACGGCATGCCCACACGACATCGCTGGAGGGAGGAATTGGAGGAATCAGGAGAGAGAGGGGTGTGTAAGGGTTGGCACGGTTTGAGAAACCTCACCTCAATCTCTTTGCACAGCTCTAATCAGAAAAAAAAAAACACCAAGCGATTAAGAGGGGACGATGCATAGGCATGAGACACTCACTGGAGCGTCGTTCAGCCACTCGAGGGAGTGGCGCTTCCCCTGTCCTTGACTTCCCTGCAATGCCGCTCGCGCTTCACCTCCGCTCCCTTCCGGCGAGAACTCGCCAGATCCGCCCGGCGCCGCTAGGGGCGAAGCTGCGATGGATTCACTTGTTATGGAGACGGGGACGGGGTTCCTCGTATCCATCCCAGCCTGATGCAGTCGGAGACCCATCGGCCGCCGCCGGTGCCAGCGACCCGCTGCCGCCGTCGCAGGAATCGCCCGCTGCGGCGCTGCGCTTGGGTGAGAAAGCCGTGGGGGAATGGGACGCCGGACGCGGGTGCGGGTGGCCCTGACGGGCGCGGGGGACGGGTCGGGGCGGGGGTGTGCGTGGGCCGCGTTCGGATGTTTGTCGAAAAAAATCGAGCACACATTTGAAGTATTAAATATAGACTAATTACAAAACTAATTACAGATTCTAAATCGCAAGACGAACCTAATGAGTCTGATTAATCCGTCATTATCACATGATTACTGTAGCAATTTATTGTCTAATCACGACCTAACTAGGCTCATTAGATTCGTCTCGCGAAGTACACTCCATCCATATAATGGGTTATTTTTTTACTACATTTAATATGACATGCATGTGAGGGAACATACTCGAAAAAATTTTTGCGTTTCATCTAAACAGGGTCGTGGGTTGGGTTGGCTGGGGGTTGGATCGGTTGGCTGGTTTAGGCCCTACTCCGCCTAGGGCAGTACCAACCCAAGAAACTACTCGTAGTTTCTATAGCCTCTACATCATCAAGAAACTAGTACAAGACACTACACTCTCCATGCAAACACCACAATCCAATGTTTGAATTTAATACTACTCATCTCACATAATGTCTTGGATGGTGTGTAGAAACTAGGTCTCATGCAAGGCCCGGTTTACTTCTCTTTCATCATTCAATCTATTGCCACATCATTTTTAATCCTATGTGGCAGCTCATTTAATTCTATAGAAACTATCCCAGTCATTGGGTTGGGACTGCCCTTAATAATCTACACCTAGGGTGTAGAATAGCATGTACTCCCTCCGTCTCTAAATAAATGTCGTCGTTGGTGTGTGCCACAAGTTTGACTCGATTTGTATAAAATACGTACAACATTTAATCATTTATATGTTCAAATAAATTTGTTAACAAACTAGACGAAAAGATCTTTCCAATGATACTAATTATGTACCACAAATAATAATATTCTTTAATATAAAATTAAACAAAGTTTTTTCTCGTAAAGTGAGAAAGACAGTTATTTAGGGACGGACGAGAGAGAGCGGAGGCTCCCAGGTCTCTGTGTGCGTGAGTGTGGTGTATGCGAGAGTAGAGAGTCGAACCTCTTCTTAGGGGTGCCGCCTTTCCTTTTACAGTTCCAAGGAAAGGACGATTTTTCAAGGATAAAGAAAAGAGGATAAGGTAGAAGGTGGAGAACAAGTGGAGGGATGTCAGTCTGACCCTCCAAAAAGCACCACAGCCCACCTGTTTATCGTCGTCGGTGTCAGAGGTTGCTCATGATTTTGTAGCACTGTTGTGGCATTGTGGCTACAGAAGTTTGGGGGAGAAGTGAACACGTGGCCAGGGTGAAGAGCTGTCGTCTTTAGACCGTATCTAGTATTTACGGGAGGTGCCCTTGGGAAGAGTTGGCATGACGCTCAATCGTCACCTGGGCGGTTCATGGTCTCTAATGGCGCCACTTAGTGAGCCTTTTCCTAGACCATGTCTTGGCGGCCAAGGCCCAAACGTAGGCATACGTAGCCTGTGGTACAGGATTGTTGACTTCCTGTACCACAGAGTCTGTTCCTAGCTCCACCGCAGGGGTCCATGTGAAAGCGGAGAAGGAGGGCGGTCCACGCGTTCAGATCTCAACCCCATGGGGGTCGGCCGAGGCGGAGAATGTGCCACTCGCGCGTCTCTTCTGAGCCCTTCGGAGGGTCGGGCGAGGCGGAGTCGTTTTTGGGACGCGTGGCGAGCTCCGGTTATTTCGGATGGTCGAGCGAGTCGGATGTGCTCCGCCAGGCTTAAGTTGCTCCCCAGGGTCGGGCCAAGCGGACGTTGGGACTCAGTTTCGTACTGAGGGTCCCACCTTATCTTTCGTAGGATAATGACGTCGTTTTGTCTTATCGTTATTTTATCCGTTAATTTTGAGGCTCAATATTAACCCGACAATATTTCTATATACAATTAATCAATTGTACAATTATCAAAAGACAACATTAAAACAACCTATTATATGAAATATCTTAATTGTCTCTAGATTCTATTATGATATAGATACTAGCAAAATACTTGTATGTTGCTATAAGTAAAATATTAGTTAAATTTTTAAAACTTGTGTTTTTCTTATCTCTATTAACATATTACTATTGCACTCAGTAGTTATTAAATCAATAGAATTTTTACCTAATATACTTTCCTCATACTTCAATTATATGTAAGAAGTTCGCAGCAAAACAGACATTAATTGTTATGTATGTATATATACACATTTTTCTAAGCTAAGAATATACGTACCTGTTTATGATACGTAAGAAAAACATACACATACAGTCCCGTAAAAAAATTTATACATACAGTCATACAGAGGCCTCTAAAGAACAAGAAAGCAGTGAGTCCTCAGAAAACTCTTGTGTGCTTGCCGACCCCATCGTCGGAAGCACGGAAGCAGAACGACCCCCACGCGGAACCAGTCTACCCTGTCCCGCCGGATAGCCTTCCGCGGCTCCGCCCCAGTCCCCGCCCCCAGCGGCCAGCCCAGAACTCTCAAACCCTAGCTTCGTCTTCTCCGGCCTCACACTCCCCCATCAGCGGGCCACTCTACCCTGTCCCGCCGGCCAAGATGTCGTCGTCGGGCGGCGGTGGGGGCCAGCAGTTCCGCTACACGCAGACGCCGTCGAAGGTGCTCCACCTACGGAACCTGCCGTGGGAGTGCGCGGAGGAGGAGCTCGTCGAGCTCTGCAAGCCCTTCGGACGCATCGTCAACACCAAGAGCGGCGTCGGCGCCAACCGCAACCAGGCCTTCGTCGAGTTCGTAAGCCCTTCCCCCCGCCCCTCCCTCCCCCCCCCCCCCCCCCCCCCCCCCCTCTCGATTCTCGATCGTACCCCCTCAATCTCCACCCCGGTCCGGTCGGGAATTCGGGACGGACGCTGCTAGATGTCTTGTATGGTTTCGCATGTGCACGAATTTGATTGGATCAGCAGCTTAATTGTAGGAGAATCACAGGATCTAGCTAGGTTTAACCTGCACGATATTGAAATGTTGTCGGCGCTCTGAATTTGGATTAGATGTTGCCGGGATCAGCGAAATTTTCCGCTCATTCAGTTATACTGTTGACTCTAGATAATAGATCACATCTTGTTGGTTGATTTTGCATTCATTCAGGCATCCTTTGATTAAACCTGTTTGGGGAAACTGTGCAATTATGTTGGGTTGGATATATCAGGCCTGATGAGAGATTTGGGGATTCTCATGCCATTCTCACGTCTGCTTGCTCTTTTTGTTCAGTCAGAACGGCGATGAGAGTTCCTATGGAATTGTATTGGATTGATGTGCTGTTTATAGGTGGGAAATGCGCAAGATCAAACATTTGCTTTCTTATGATTGTAGATGAATTTTGTGGTGGGTGATTGGGCCGTTCCAGTTGGAGTTAAAAAAATGTACATGTGTCACTCCTATATTGTTTGATGTTAGGATGCTCTGCCAGTAATTTTGGATTGGATGGCAGGTAGAAAAGCATTTGTTTCATTTCAGAAAAGCATTAGCTGTAAATGGAGTAGTGAAAGTGGGGTTGTAGATTAGGTGCAACTGAGAAATTCTAGCTTCCTCAGAATCAAATCTGTGTACTGTACTTGGTTCTACTGCTCTAGAGCTGAATGCTCATGCCAGAATTACTTATGCGAAATTAATTTTCTTTGCAGACCGATGTTAATCAGGCAATCTCAATGGTTTCTTACTTTGCATCATCATCAGAACCAGCACAAATCCGTGGCAAAACTGTTTACATTCAGTATTCAAATAGGCAAGAAATAATTAACAACAAGAGCCCTGGAGAGACTGCTGGAAATGTGTTGCTTGTTACCATAGAGGGTGTTCAAGCTAGTGATGTCACCATTGATGTGATCCATATGGTGAGTTATAAAATTCTTTTTTTTTCCTGTAAAGTACTTAGATGATTGTGTTAGTATGGTAATGACAACCTCAAGTGTGCCTGTTACTTTCTTGATTGCCATTGAATGAAGGAATCGAAGGGAGTCTACCTGACCTGATCCTTGTAAATCAAAGATTTCACATAGCTGTTCATCTCGTAGTAACGTATTCTGCATGAATCAGCAGGACCATGTTAACACGGAGAAAATGTCGTTATCAACACCTGCAATTGGAGAGATACCATGTTTGTTTTGCTGCCTTCTATCTAGTACATTCAAAGTTCTTATGAACTCTCATGTTTCATCTTGAGGATGCAATCTAAGTATCCTCCATCAACGCGCTTATCTCCGGTGTAGGGCACCTCCCTGTTTATCCAAGTTACTGATGAAAGGTTAAATTCCAAACCTTTAGACCATAAGTATCTCTATGGTGCTTATTTTTAGATCATTGTTTGGTGGTGTTATATATTGCAGACAGTTTATTTAAAAGAACATTCAATTTTAATCATTTCTGATCTATTTCTGCCTTTGACGCTTCCCCGTTTTCAGTTTGGGTGAGGATGCTTTAAGAGTTTATATCATTTGTTTCGCAATGAGATTTATGCATAATTTCTCTGTAAAAATAATCATGTGTAACCACTTTGTGATGTACTGCAGATTTTTTCATGCGCCATGAGATTGTATGCATTGCCTAAACTATATGCCCTTGGGCTTCTATGTTTGATCCTTTTCTCTATCAATTTTCAGGTTTTCTCAGCATTTGGATACGTTCACAAAATAGCCACCTTTGAAAAGGCTGCGGGTTTTCAGGTCAGTTAAAGTTTCATGCTCTAGATACCTAATTATTTTTGTCTTTTGAATGATGAAAGGCAAGAGCCTCATCTATTGTCGCTGGCAGGCATTGATCCAGTACACTGATGCAGCCACTGCTTCAGCTGCCAGAGAAGCCTTAGATGGAAGGAGCATCCCAAGGTGACATTCTGCGGCCTTTCCTTGTATGTCTGTTATTAAACTTTCTTATGCTTCTTATAAACTGATGAATTGCTTTGGTTCTTTATAGTTACTTGCTTCCAGAGCACGTAACATCCTGCTGCTTGCGAATTTCTTTCTCTGCACATAAGGATTTGAATATCAAGTTCCAGTCAAACCGCAGCAGGTAAAACCTATAATTGATTTTTGTTGAGTTTTCTATCACTACTTCTGATATAGTATCCATCCTTATGCTCCATGTCCTCCCAAGTTATAATCATTCACACAGAATGTAGCAATGAACTTTGTTGCTTTGTTAATTCTTGATTGCGTTATTTACACGTTTGAAACCTTCTTAAATCAGTGTACATCCATTAAGTAATTTTTGCACAAAAAGTATTGCGCCGTACTGCCATGCTTTGTTGAGGAAAGTAAATTATATTTTAAAAAGTGGAGTAGTTTCTTACTTTCTTGGTTTCCTGTTTATTGTTGATGTACAGAACCATATGAAATGGCCTCAGTTTTTGACAATTAATAACCCAAGTAATCTTCGAACAGCGATCAAATATCTGGAGTCTACAAACTACTTCCAAATATGTTCCTGCAATTTTCTCAGCCAGTACCAAAAGAACTACCTGTCCACAATTCTTCTCTGAAATTGCTTGGCTTAGAGATTGTATCAGTTGTGAGCCCTATACATATTTCAGTAATTCATTTAGCACAAGTTTTTTTCTTATTGGATTGAAGCAAAAGTATTTGCTGGCGGCCAGCCTATGCTTCACATTGTAGGAAGAGCTGAAATTTGCGCTGTTTTTCCTCTATAGCTGGTGAAACTGAAAAGTGAGATTCTCATCGTCTGGGAATGAATATTGCTTTTCATACACAAATTATCACTTGGACCTGTATTTTTCTATGAAGTACGGGATCATTTGTCGAAGGCATTGCTTATATATTTGGACCCGTCTTGCTAGAAAGTAGATGTTAGGCATAGAATTTCAGCCGGTTGGCTAAAATGGCGTCAAGCTTCTGGCGTCCTCTGCGACAAGAGGGTGCCACAAAAGCTAAAAGGTAAGTTCTATAGGACGGTGATTCGCTCAGCAATGCTATACGGTGCGGAATGTTGGCCTACAAAAAGGCGACATGTCCAACAATTGAGTGTAGCAGAGACGCGTATGTTACGTTGGTCTTGTGGGCACACAAGAAGGGATAGAGTTCGGAACGAGGATATTCGGGATAGGGTCGGCGTAGCACCAATCGCAACATCGGTTGAGATGGTTTGGACATGTCCAAAGGAGGCCTCCTGAGGCGCCAGTGCGTAGTGGGGTTCTAGGAAGGGTAGATAATGTAAAGAGAGGTAGAGGTCGACCTAAACTGACTTGGGACGAGTCGGTCAAGAGGGATCTTAGAGAATGGAATATCTCCAAGGAATTAGCTATAGATAGCAATCAACGTGCCGGAACCGTGATCTTTGCTTCTTCTATTGTTTGCCCCTAACTTTATCTTTGATCTCGTGCCGTTTTATGTCTTTCTTTCCTTGTTTCTTTTGGGTTTCATCTCTAGCCTACCCCAACTTGCTTGGGACAAATGGCTATGTTGTTGTTGTATTCGTGCATGTATATACCAATTTAGATTGTATTTTGATGGAGACATCCTTTTGTTTCAGTACACTATTGTTTAAAGCTCATTTTTGGTGTTATATTGCAGGGACTATAACAATCCGTATCTTCCAATTAACTATTCTGCCATGGATGGTGCATTACAGGTATTTACTTTTGCAGGAGGCAACAGGCATTCTAATCTTTGAATTCTGCATGTTTTACCATTTTATATGACCTTACTGTATCTGCCTTTTGATGTACTGGCGTAGCCTGCTTTTGGTGCTGATGGAAGGAAATTGGAGGCTCAAGGCAATGTTCTTCTTGCATCAATTGAGAATATGCAATATGCTGTTACAGTAGATGTTCTTCATACTGTAAGTCAAATTGGGGAGACACTTCAAGAACATGCTTTAACCTTTATTATGTCTGTTTATTTGTGCTAACTATACTAATCAAATTCCAGGTGTTCTCAGCATTTGGTACAGTCCAAAAAATTGCTATTTTTGAGAAGAATGGGGGAACACAAGCATTGATTCAGTATCCTGGTAAGTTTTTCAGTTGAACTGGTTTTTACCTACTGCCTTGTTTACCTTCTAGATCTCTAGGAAACAATATTCTGAAGTATCATATGATGTTATGCCAAGAATCCAATGTGAACATCTTCCAGTGTTATAACCAGAAACAGAGGCTTTTGCATCTGTAGGAGTCATTACATTTGCTGTGACCTTGCATTCCTGAAGCCCTGCCATGCACATTTTCTGCCAGCTAAACATGCAACTAATTCCATTCATTCTTCCATGTGTTTTGTATATGAATTATTCATCAGTCTGATTAAATCTTCTGGTACACTTTAGATGTAACTACAGCTGCTGTTGCGAAGGAAGCATTGGAAGGGCATTGCATCTACGATGGTGGCTACTGTAAGCTTCACCTGTCATACTCTCGTCATACTGATCTGAATGTAAAGGTATAATAGGTGCATTTTGTTTAGTGTTATTTTTCACAAAACCATATAGATGGGTACATGTGTCCCTTCACAGAACCCTCTGTTTCACAATTGCCTATTTTCGTATATCTGCGGTATGAAGTCATGTTCCATTCATCTTTCAGGCACATGGTGACAAGAGCAGGGATTACACAATTCCACCTGGTGTAATCCAAGGGGTGCCACAACCACCAGGTGCAGCAACTACATCCACTGGGTGGCAAGGTAATATTCAAGGAGCCGGGGCATATGCCCCACCCGGTGTCCCTGCCCAAAGCCACAGCGCCAACGGACAAGTGCCTGAATTGGAATTCAGGCAATTCAGGGTATCCCCCAGCCCCAGGAGCATATTCAGGTCAGATGTACTCATCCCCGGCGCAGTACGCAGCACCAGGGGGCTTTCCTAATAACCCACCTGCTCCGCCACAGTATGCCGCGTCAGGGGGCTTCCCTACCCCTCCGGCTGCTCCACCGCACGCTTCGCAGCAGATGCAGCCTCAGCATGGAAATCAGTCTGGACCAGCAGGCACACCTGGAACCGGTCAACCACCACCACCACCATCATACTACCATTAAAGTTTATTCTTATTTTGTTAATGTACGCTGGTTATTTTCGTTGAGTTCAGCACATCAAATAGTACTGCAATACTGCCATCTGAGCCATACCGCTGACAGATATAAGCAACGAATACATGAATATTGGCTTTTCGTTCACTGTCAAAATCGGTCAGTGTCGGTGTCGTATTTTCATAGCGAGCACAGGTTAGCCTAGGAATCATGAGTCATTAAGCAGTGATGGATTCAGTAGCCAGTGGTGGTAGTGTTCTGAACAGCAGAGCTCAGTAGAGATGATGACCAACAATGTAACCGGCTTCTATGACACGGTACATCTGTTTACCGGTCACTCTTCATCCCATTCATCATTTTCTAAAGTAGAAAATGGAACCGATGCATCGTTTCTGAAGCCTGAACTAACAAAACCATTCCAAAGCAAACAGCTGGAGTGAACAATATCAGAGAACTGGACGCTCTCATCTCTCATTTTATCTCTCGCTGGAACCGCAAGGCCTGCTCATAGTCAATTTTTTCGGCGAGCAGGGCTCCATGGTAATGTGCGATCCATGCTGGCATACTGCTCTCCACCTCGTTGCGACTAGCCAAGCAATCGGGAAAGCTGCACGAACGCCACCAGCCTTATGACGGTGGATGTGTCTGAATTCGCGTCCTATAAAGTTTTTCTCTGTCTATACAACTATCACATGATTTGTCGCCTTAATTGAACTCATTAGAATTTTTGGGTATTTAGATCCAACACTGCGCATACCTTCAACCGTAGCCCAAACCCATCTTACTCTTAAACGCTTAACCCGTCTTCGGTCTTGGAACAAGTCACCCTACAACAAAAAAATGCTTACGGCACAAACACTTGGTTTTGGAACAGCAACGGCGACGGTCAGGAGCAAGCATTGCAGGATGAAACAAGCTTGGTGAGATTCCAATCTCTCCAATGATCACAAGAAGATCCTAAAAGGGCTGAGTGTACCAATTCGAGGTTGACGTTTTACCTGTCATCAAACTCATTTGGTCAAAGCTTTTCTCACTATATTTTCTACTCTCAGTAGTATCTGTTCTCCACACTCGGGCAGGCATCATGATGCAGTCAAGGAAATCTCAGCGTCTCCTGCTACTTTCTGAAAATGCCTTACCCTCCAGCTCCAGGGGATATTTCTTGACAATGCAGCGGTGGAGCGTGTAATGGAGAACAGGCTGTAGCGTTATCCTTCTTTCTCCCAGGACATATAAAATGAGAAAACAGTCGATCCTTATGCTGTAAAATATTCATTGAAATGATGATCACGAAGAATTGCAGGCTTCTCTAGTGAGCAGTGGATGAAGGAAACGATAAATGAGCAGGACAAGATAGAAAGCTGAGGTGGTTCCATTTCAAAAAAAGAAAAGAAAAAGAAAAAAGAAAAAAAAAGAGGCGGTTAGGCATTGGCGTGTAAAGTTAGCCTACAAAAATGTGATAAACTTGCTTGCACACGTTTGCTCAATAAAGAAAACAAAAGGACAAAATGTTTATCTGCTAATCTGTCCAAGTTTCTGAATTTATATATGTATATGAAAATGAACGTAAAGAGACGCGGAAAAAAGGGCTGGAGACTGACTTGAGGATTTGTCTCCTTGAGATTAACTTTCCACTGATCCTAGGTACTTTGTTTGTCTGGCATTGGTAAATATATTTGTCCTATTTTTGATGATGATGATTGGATTGGGCGTAGAGCTGCCAACAACAAACTTGTCTCCAAAATCATGCCCCAACAAGCTAAGTTCATCCTGTTTGTTCTGACCAGACAAGAAAATTGTTGACTCTGAAACAGCCGTGCCAATTACCATGATGCAATAGCAAAAGTGTACGTGGTGCATCTGAGATCCAGTACACAGCGACTCCATTGATGAAGACTGAAGATCCAGTCCAGTACATGAACACCGATGCTCTGTTCTTTGGTTTTAGAGTATGTGCACATCTAGATAGTATCATGTCTCTCTAGTAGGCGCCAACAAGCTGTACGCAGTCTGAGTCCGGATCCTCCATCAGCCCATGGACTATATACGCATGCCTTCCAATAAATATGCCTACAGATCATGGATTCATTTCACCCACCAAATTGTTGGTTACTGGTTGCAACCGACAACCAGATTTAGCCATGAACAGTTGCACTCCGCAACTATTCACACACTACTCTATCCATCTATGCTTGGTTCTTGCCCTTCCATTTCATTTCATTTCTGCATTTCCTTCTACACAAATGTCCTGTAAGAGGAAGGTGTGGTAGGCTGGTATGGTAGCACATGAACCTTTCTCTGAAAGAAAGGGAACTCATCTCATCCATCTCATTGCTGCTGGAGAAGAACGGGTGCTAGGCCATCCAGGTGAACTGGCAGACTGGACACAAATCTCAAACACAGGAGGGTGTTTCCTGCGATTTCAGAGCTCTGTCTGCAGATCTTGCCTGCACATTTAGTGCCCCCACATGCAGCCTCACATTTACATCTTTTTCTTTCTGCGAAGGTTCCTGCGATCTTGTTGGAGGAGTGATCTGGAGATCTCTGCACCATGTCATGGGATGCCGCTGCTGGTTCTATACTTCTATCCTTGTGACTATGCTGCTTTCAATTTTCTCTCACGCGTGCCAACACGGGGGAGCTGCCGCTGACTGGCTGTCAGCAATGTGGCACACATCCTCATGTCCTGCACCAATTATAAGAGTATCATTAATTCGCATGAATTCTGTAAATGTTATGAAAAAAGAATGCTCTAATCAGTTGTTAGTTTATTGAATGAACTCACTTGCGCTTCTTCTGTCAGCTGTCGGCGTCAGGCAAATGAAAAGCATTTTTAGTGTTATCACTATTGCAATTTGCAACCCACCTTTATTCAGACTCACTGAGTACAAATTACAATCATCCTGTTCTGTTTATCTGTTTTGTAAGAACGCGAAGAAAATAGACACAGATTGGGACGTATCTAGTGCCATAGGCTCCCGCGCTATGCAGGGTGTGGGGGCAGGTTGTTTAGCGCATAGCCTTTCCTGCACATAAATGTGCAAAGGCCGGGTCTTGAAGTCTTAACCCTGGACCTTCCGGTCACAGACGGTGAAGCTCTACCGCTGCACCAAAGGCCGCCCTTTTGCTAAAAAAAGCAAAAGAAATTGTTCAAAAATAGACACAGATTGAAAAAAAAATTGCTCAAAAAAAGAGATTGGAACCTAAAAGTGCTCTACTTTATTGGCACACACGAGGGTGTACACGCCGACGCGTTTTCCTTGTACCAACTGAGCTAGACTCCGCTACGGACTGAGCAGAGTGTTCTTCCTCTCAGTCTCAGGTCTCAGCCATGTATCCATGGCAGAGAAGTACACAGAAAGAGAGGTAGAGAGTGGCAACAACGTACGGCAGCCATCACTGACTAGCATTACAGTTCACAATAGCGTGTCGGTCCAAGCATCTCTCTATTTAAATCCCTTCACTTCTCTCCAGTCTCCAATTAGTTCAGAGGCTTCGCTAGCTTCGTCTGCACTTGCATTACACACCTGATGCACTGCACGCTGACAGAAAAGATGCCACCGGTCCAGGTCCTGCTGCTCTCTCTCGCCCTGCTCTCGCTGTCCTCTTCAGCTCAAGGCTATGGCGTCGGCCGCTGGATGAATGCGCGCGCCACCTTCTACGGCGGCGCCGACGCCTCCGGCACAATGGGTACGTCGTACAACACGCATGTCTGATCAATTCGGCGTGCGAGATCTTAATTTCTACTATTTAACCATTGTGTTTTTGATCAATCAATTAAATTAACTGACTCCGATTGATTAATGTGCTGTGCATCAACCTTGTCAGGCGGCGCGTGCGGGTACGGCGACCTGTACAGCCAGGGCTACGGCACGGAGACGACGGCGCTGAGCACGGCGCTGTTCGCCGGCGGTCAGACCTGCGGCGCCTGCTTCGAGCTCCGCTGCGCCGCCGCTGGCGGCCGCGGCGGCTCCTGCGTGCCGGGGGGTTCCGTGGTGGTGACGGCCACCAACTTCTGCCCGCCAAACTACGCGCTCCCCGCCGGCGGCGGCGGGTGGTGCAACCCGCCGCTACGGCACTTCGACCTGTCGCAGCCGGCGTTCCTCCGCATCGCCCGGTACCGCGCCGGCGTCGTGCCCGTCGCCTACCGCCGGGTGCCGTGCAGGCGCCGCGGCGGCATCAGGTTCGCCGTCAACGGGCACGCGTACTTCGTCCTGGTGCTCGTCAGCAACGTGGGCGGCGCCGGCGACGTGCGCGCCGTGGCGATGAGGGGCCGGAGGGGGCGGTGGCGCGGCATGGCGCGGAACTGGGGACAGAACTGGCAGAGCGGCGCGCGCCTCGACGGGCAGCCGCTCTCGTTCAGGGTCACCACCAGTGACCGACGCTCCGTCGTCTCCTACAACGTCGCGCCAGCCGGGTGGGCATTCGGACAGACGTTCACCGGCGGCCAGTTCCCGTAAGATCAGGCCAGATAATGCTGCAACACCTTTCGACGCATACAGATGGTACATGTACTGGGATTCTTAGAAGAAATATACGTAAGCATGATTATTAGTGGGTTCATCGCTTACATTTGTAACAAGATCCTGTACGATTCGTGCATTCCAAAGTCCAAACGAGGCTGCACTTCGTGACTGAGTGATACAAATGCAACAGCCAGAGTGGTGTCTGCTCGTGTTTTTGCTAGCATTAGCACACCTCTGCACGCACTTCAATGAATCACCTGAAATCGGCGCTTCTATCGGTAAACAGACCGAACTCTTACGGCGTGTTTGGTCCGAGGATTAGCTCCGTATGGCATGAGTTCGCCTGGGACGAAAACCATGTGGCCAGCAGTCAGCACTTAGCAAGATACAGCACCTGCGTCTCAAGTCCCTTTCTCCTACGTTTCGTCCATTCTTTTCTTTATTCTTTCTTGAACAATACGATTCTCCCATTTATCATGTATACAGATGGTCAAGTGCCAATGCAGTATACTTGGGTCTCAACTGCATTTATCAACACACATCAAACAGCAGTATACTGTACCAACAAGTGATGCAATCTTTCTGGTACTTAGATCGTCTGCATTCTAGTAATGCACGGAGTTTGAATCATGCTTAGATTAGATGGTCAGGGTTACGCGTACAGATGTACTAAGTTTAGTCTTCAATCTTCATTCGACTTGTATGTGACTTTCTGTATAGATTTTGTTGTGACACTGTACAGAGCACAAATCAGCACCATTCCTGAGGTAATCTTACGACACCTCAATTGTTTTCTGAATAAATTTGAATAAGAGAGAAGAATCACAGACCAAATAGAACAGAAAGAAAAAAGGCAAACAATTACACTGATTGCTTAGAAGCAGCAACAAGAAGTGTCAATGCAGTTGAGACCCAAAAGAAGAAAGGCTAATCCTTGCAGATAGAGATTTATGAAGTAGCTGGTCTTTCCATGGAAGACAAGGTTGTAGGAAGCACAGGTGAACAGGAACACTGAGAATCCAATTTCAGGTATGTTGACTCTGCAACAAACACACATGTTAGCTTTTATAACATGTTCAGTTACTACTTACACCAGTTTAGGTGCTTCTGTTTTCTGGAGTAGGGACCTACCTGTTTCTTAGTCCTTTTCTAGCTTTCTGAAGTAATGGAACCTCACAATTCTCCTCGGCGACATGGTTCCCTACTTTCTTCGTCACAATCCATTGATTAAATTCTGGGAGCTCGAGCAGACCGGCTACTGCAGCTTTTAGGCGATGCATGGACATGACACTCTCGAACAAAATCCACAGCGGCATGATATGCAGATTTCTGCATGGCAGGATATACAATACAAGGCAGTTAAACTTCAGTATCCATGGAAGAAAGCATTAGCAGCATATCAGAGATGTAATGCACAGGTGATGGGGGACTAACTCTGGATTTCTTATGGCGGTGACGACGGTGAGTGCTGTAGGAATGTAGGCGACACCCCAAACTGGTAGAAAGACTTCTGGGATCATGACGGACACAGGGATGATAATGTTGTAGAGAATAAAGGCGACAGCGGGGGCGACGACTCTCCGCACCAGGAAGAAGCTATAGATCATGTAGAACTTCTTTAAGGGCGAGACTTGCTGATGGAGCAACAATGGCGGTTACCATGTTAGATTTTTTTCTCTGTTCTTTCCCAAAGAGGAATAAGACTATAAGAGAGAGGTGCTGTAAAGTACCTTGCGAGCAGGACCTCCCATGTCATCTTCCGGAACAAGTTTGCGCTGCCACAGGCCCACCGGAATTGCTGCCGGCAGTAGGCTTCGTAAGTGGATGGAAGCTCACTCTTTACCTAAGAGACATATTCTATCAGATACTACCTTTGATCACTGAAAGCAGGGTATGCTATTGCATAGCTTCACGAAAAAAGAAAGAAAGAATTACTGTAGAGTTTGGTCGCTTTCTTACTTTAACATCTCCTACATATACAAATTTCCAACCCTTTAAGGTCGCTCGGACAGCCAAGTCCATGTCTTCAACAGTAGTCCGATCCTTCCAACCTCCCGCGTCATTGATAGCTTCTCTGCGCCATACACCAGCAGTTCCTAGGAGGAAAGCAAATGCTTCTTAGAAGTACATAATTAGAGTCATTCTGTTCTCTTGGTGATGTACATAATTTTGTTTTTTTTACTGAAAGTATTCCTTTTTCGTTAAGTGTTGTAGTACCATTGAAACTAAAGAAGGAAAATGTTGCTGATCCTGCTTCCTGCTCAACTTTGAAGTGGTAATCCAGGAATGTCTTCTGTATCCTTGTCAAAAGGCTTGCTCTGTCATTCACTGTAAAATTCTGTCAATTAAAAATTGGACAGATCAGAATAATAAAATGCACATGATAAATAAGTCAATATTGCTGCATGTATTTCAACTGATTTTTTAAAACCATTTGCTACAACTCCACAGAGCCATTTGGATCAATTCTATTTTTAAAGGATGATAGGCTTTATAAGAATTTTGACTGGCACTGGCTACTGCCTGAGACAAATAAACTGTGTAACATTGAAATGATGAGGTATTCGGTTTCAGAAAAGAAATCAGAAGATGAGGTCTTACCGAAAACCCACCGAGCTTGAACAAGGGCAACATTCGAATTGTGCGTGAGGAATGGAACAGTTCTGAGGAGAAAATCTGGTTCTGGCTGGTAATCAGCATCAAATAGGGCGATATATTCACATTGCTTGGCGTAGTCCCACTCCATTCCCTTCTTCAGGGCTCCTGCTTTGAACCCTTCGTGGCCAATTCTGGTGGCGTATTTGACGTTTACACCTTTGCTTGCCCAACTCTCACATTCCTTCTCAACCAAATTCTGGAGCACCAAATAAGCATGTCAATTTAATTTCGAAAATAAATGCCCAAACCGTCTTCTAGGACTTTTCACTATTTATTTCAAGAAAAATGGAACAAAAAAAAAAGGAATGAGGATGAATTGGATTGAGGATGGGAAGATTTGTTTGTCCTTTTTTTATTTGGGAAATGATACATATGAACGAAAGGTGACATATCAGCCAGTTCACTGCTGAGGTATCCTTCACCCACATACCTCAAAAGGTGCTTTAAAAACTAGACCTGATGGGGTGAAGAGCCCCATGTTTTTCATTAAGCAGAAGAAACTCTCCCGGGTCTAGAAAACTCCCCGAACCCCCGCAAGCCGGTGAGGGGATTTTTTTTAAACTAGCTCCATAAATTCGCTCCAACGAGGAATCGAACCTGGGTCTTACTGGTGCGACCATGCCTCAGCCCCTCTAACCAAGTAGGCTAGAGGACCTTTGGCTCAAAAGGTGCTTTACGCTGACTTTCCCCCCACACAAAAAGTTTAAACCCAACCAATCCACAGATCATTAAATCTAACTGAAGCCGCAAAGAAACATGGCGCAATATAGCCAATAGTAGCACGGTGTTCTGTGCAACTCAATTTTTTCAGAGGAATACTTGTTGGTTGGAGCCAAAATCCATACGGCAGATACAACAATGTATGGTGCTTCTTATGGTTTTCAAGAGATGCTGCTGAAAACACTGAATGGTGTATGTTTTGCGCGGTCCAAGCACACTATGATGCTCTCTATGATGAAGCATTGTTGATTTGTTCCTTTTTATTTAGATGATGATGTGTGATAGCGAAAGAATGCAGCCAAGAAAAACTGAAATGGATGCAGACTTAACAAAAAAAAAAAATGCAGAGACCAGAACCATTTAGAATAATATAGTGTAATTGTCTGGCTTGAAAATAATAAGTAATTAGAATTATAGAGCGCGGCTAAAGAGTTAGTCAACAACTTGGCGAATCATGGAAAATGGATTGCTACCTTGATGGAGGGATCCGTGGAATCATCTAGCACTTGAACTATCAACCTCTCCTTTGGCCACTTGAGCTCGCACGCTGCTCCAATCGACAGCTTGTACACCTGCACACCCAATCTCCAAAGCTCAGAGACAAGAAATTATCTCCAAGAATCAAGAGCAAAAAGATACAGTAGCTCAAAGTGTCGTTTTCCCTTCAAATTCTAATCCTCTCCAGTCTCAAATTCTTCTGTAAAATTCAGCAGTCCAGTATTCACCTCGAGCTCAGTTGTACATGGGTATCTGGACCATGACCATGGGGTAAGCAGCAGCAGCAGCAGCAGCCCCCTTCTCCTCGTCGCCTTCGTCGCCGGCGAGGGGCTCCCACTTGAACCGTCGCTCGGGCTTCCACCCCAGGAGCTTGACGCCGATGCTGACGGCGCAGTTGTAGGTGGCCTCCACCACCAGCATCACCGACATCACCATGCACGCCCACACCGCCGCCTGCATCGCCGGCGCCACCACACACGACCGCATCCACGCCAATGCTTCCCACCACCCGCCGCCGGAGGAGGTGGGTGACGGCCCGACGACGGAGCCGACTTGGGAACAGAGGAAATGATATAAGCATGTTCCGGCGGTAAGCACTAAGCAAGTACAGTAGCTGGTTTCAGAATTCAGAGCAAGGGGAAGTCATTGAGTTGGAGGTTTACCCGCGGCCGGGTAGGTGAAGTTGACGGCGCCGGTGGCGACGGCGGCGGCTACGGCTGCCGCGACGGCGAGGACGAAGAGCAGGGCGCCCGCTGCTTCTCCGGCCTCCATCTGGGCGGCGCCGCCCTGCTGCTTACGGTACGGGTAGGCAATTAACAAACAACTGGTGTGGCGCGGCGTGTGTTCTCCGGTGTGGACGTGAATTGGTAGGCTGGAGTATTAGCAGACAGGTGCGGGCGGTGCCATTTCTGTCGCCGGATTTTATCGAGGTTTCTGATGTCAGGAGCGGGGACGAATGGAAGGTTGGAGTCTTCGGAGCCGGGGGCACGTGGAAATGTGGGATCGTGGACGCGGGTGACCTGGCTCACCTGGCCTTGCAAATTGCAATCTCCGATAGTCGTGTGCTTTTGAACAAAACCACACGCGGAGGTAGTGCAATTGGACATGTTCTTGCTGCACTGCAATTCAGCATGTTCTTACAGTGATTATTGCAGAGGTGTGCAGATAATTTGAAAGCGTTTTTTTTCCTGTGTAAACTTGCAGAGGTGTGCAGGAAGGATGACTCATCAGACAGAGTGTTACGTGGCAGAGGGTTAATTGATTAACTCCGTGACGGCCTACCCATGATTGTTGCTACCGGAAACATGCTGCAAGAGGGCGTTGGGTCTGAACACCTGTCATCCAGAAGCATTAGCTTATATCAACCATCACCTAATCAGCACAATATAAATTAAACACTACACGTCATTACGGATACGGTACACTTCAAAATCTTATATTCTTATGTTTGCTTGCTTATCTTGCCTACCTTTCTCGTCGTTCCAGCTGCTTGGGTGCCCATCATCTATATAGATATATATAGGTCATCCATTCGTATTAGAATATGGAAACGCATTCTTCAGACACATAGTTAATTTAAAAGGCAGCGATTAAAGTACAATGGACCCAATGAGCAATGGGTGCAGCTCTAAATTCTACAATCATACGGGCACACGGATGAGCATACGAATGCGTGCTCCCAAATTTTCCATGTGAGAACTTAATATCTAACTTGATTTTCTATAATTAATTCTTAAAAATTATTTAGGAGGATATGCTCCCTATTTTAAAATAAAATATGACATTTAGCATAAGCTAATTAGTTAATTAATAAATGTTGGACTATCTCCATTCCAATTATAATTCGCTTGATCCTTTTGACGTCGAAGTTTGACCACTCGTCTTATTAAAAAAATTGTGCAAAATGTAATTTTTTTGTTGTAACTTGTTTTATTATAAAATATGTTCAAGAAATGACATAAATTTAACTATATTTGTATAATTTTTTTGAATAAGACAAACGGTCAAACTTAAGGTCAAAAAAGTCAAACAAATGATAATTTGAAACGGAGGTAGTACTATATTTTTAAACAGGGGAATAATACAATTGGGCATTGTCATGCTTGTATCGATGCATATGACCATGTGCATCGTTTAGTAGTCGCACCATTACGTTCATGAATGACTACCCAGTACCCACTGGATGACGACCATGGATCTCGCTCAATCAAACACATATGAATTCATAAGACCAACGAATAAACAACTAGGTCTGTCCTAGAAACGATATGGAATGGACACTAATGTGGATAGATAACCAAAGTCCTTAAGAATGGAGGTTTCTTTTTGAAGAGACAATATAAATGTAGAGGTGATAGATGGTAAATAATAGGAACAACCTTTCTTTTTTTAATCCAAGTAGACCATCTCATGGCGTGCCACCAGTTGAATGGTTGTTTTGTACAATCAAGCTAATGCTAATCTAAGTTGGTTATGTGTTATGCCTCTAAAAGCCACTTCAATTCTGGAGCATCCATATATAGTCCCATCTAGAAGCAGTGGTCGCTGTCATCACTCATGACGATTCCGTTGTAGAGATCGTCGAGTACATGCTCGATGACGAGGCTGATGGTGATGAAGAGATTGTAGCGATGCCGTCGCCTCCTCCTCACGAAGACAACGATGACGCCAATCTGAACTCCACCAAACACATAAAGTTTTTGGATCACCCGGTTGGGGACCAACTCGTGCCGGAGTGGCGGTGGAGGCCCTATAGGTAAGCCCGCCATCGCTCCCCCTTCAGCTAGATCGTCATTTTAGGAGAGTATTTTATAGGAAGAGTTGCAATTTGTCGTGCAAGATGAAGCAGATACATGATGGCTAAAAATATAACCGGGTAGTATATACTAATAAAAGTGCCAGCTTGAAATATAACCAATTAGTATAAATAATTATATGTGGTGGTCTCATTCTGCACTAGCACGTTTACTTAAACGTGTCGGCTTTAGTATCCATCGACATGTTTAATCGACATATATGCGTTGACACGTATGGAGCCGATGCAAATGACTTAAATGCACCAGTGCATTTTGGGCTGGCACATATGAATTGATGCAGAAATGTGCAGTAGTGAGCTCTGCACGTTTCTATCTCTTCCTTTTCCATTCAACTTCTTAGCCAATGATATTGGTGAAGCAAGATTCCATTTCATGCATGCTTCTCGCCATTGCCTCCCTTCCCCTCATTGGCACCATCCCTCCTCCTTGTGTGTTTGTCCTTTTTTTCTCCCATAATAGCTTGGAGTCTTCTTCTTTGAGTACGGTAACAGGAGTGCCACTCGCACCTCTCCCCTACAATTGCTGCCTTCCGACGCTAGCGTTATGGCATAACACTGCCTTTATGCCACCTAACACGAGCCACTCAAGGTGTTTTTGGTTGCTTGCATGAGTCCTGCTCGCACTGGTGAATCTGTATAAATTTGCAGATAAGAGTGTTTGGTTGTCTGCATAAGCAGATGTAGAAATGCGCCCTCAATGTCTATGCCCCAGCCTAAATGCCATATCCCGTTGCCTTGTTGCATTGTCTTGCTCGCTGCCTACCACCACTGTCAGCTAGTGAGTTCTACGATGAGTCAATGATCCCTATACAACCAGGCATCAAAGTAAGTTGTAATCCCTAAACCCCGAAACACTAGATTCGGCCCTAAACCTAAAATTCTCATAGCCTAACCAAATCATTATTTAGAAAATATGGCATTTCCTCCACTCAACAAAGAATACAATCCTAGCATTTTTAGATGATTATTATTGATGAGGAGAAATGACACTTGTGCCCCTCCTTAATCACGTTCGTTTTAATCAACCTACCTTGAAAAACATTAGTGACCTTTGGTTTGGACGATACAAATCTATGCGCCATGAATTATGCATGTCATCAAACCTAGACAAATTAATGTGCTTGAGCTGGTCATAAAATTGCATCTTTTAGAGGATATTTTCTTGAATGTTAGGATTGCATTGTTTATGGTACGGAGGATGTACAGGATTTCAGTCACTTTATTAAGTGAAAGAAAATTATTTTTTCTTATACGTTTTTTTAACAACAAAAATACGTAGTATCCGTTTGGGATAAGCCCCCTTTCTCTGCAGGGTGTTTAGATGAACAGACACAATGGTTTTGGTCGGTATTTCGGGGTAGGTTCAAACACACAGACGCGCGGCTGATGCAAAAAAGGGTAGTACGGGAAAAGCTCTCCAGGAAGTCTTTGACGGTGCGCAAAAATGTTTGCAAATCTGGCAAGATTTACAACGAGTAACGGCGCTTAAATCCTATCCATTTACACGGCGGATCTTTCAAAAGTTGCTGGCAAATTAAAAACTCGCCCCCGAAACACCAACAGAATGACGATCCATATATGCAAGCGCTAGCTGGAAGCAAGCAGTCTCCCTCTTGACTGGCCAGCAGGCAGCAGCACCCAGTCACCCAGGGATGAAATGGACTCGATCATGCCATCCGACCCCGAGGCAGCTAGGTGCCCGATCGAGCCAGGATTCGTTCCCATGCATGGAGATTGCGCCAGTAAAATCGCGACGCGCTTGGATGGCGGTTCGAATAATCCCGGCAGCATCCACCACACTTACCACATCGGGAATCTGGGTATCCCAGCAGATCTCCCCAGCCGTCAATGCTGAGATATACAGCTCAGTTTCCCGATCGAGGGAAATGGTGGATGGGCGCCGCCCCCGCCCGGTTATATAGCAACGACACGCCCGCGTCCGTCCGTACGGGGGAGGGCTAGAGATCGATGGGTGATGAGCGGCGGCTCGCAGCTGGGCGGCAGACAATCTCGGCGGCGATCATGGTGAGCGGCGGCGGCGGAGGAGGAGGAGGAGGGAACAGGGAGGCGGCCGCCGGGAAGAAGAGGAAGGCCTCCGCGGAGGCGGTGGCGGCGGCGGCGATGAGGCGGGAGCCGCGGCGCGGGCTGGGCGTGGCGGAGCTGGAGCGGATCAGGGTCGCGCTGGAGGTGGCCGAGCGCTGCTACGCCGTGCCGCCTCTGGCGGCGGCGGCGCCCCAGCCGCCGGCGGCGCTGCCTCCCGCTGCTGCTCTGGTCGTGCATGGCGGCGCCGGCGCCCTCGCAGCGGTACGCCACGCACGCCGCCAAGTAGTTTCACCGCGAGTAATTCTCTCAAATCACCATCAGCCATTGACGGGAGAAAAAAAAAATAATCCTGATCAATGTTCTGCAGGTCGGAAATGGAGGCATTCAGCTACAAATGCCGAGGGGATATTTCACTCCGTACTACGTCGCCGCGCAGCAGTATGAATCCTTGGCCAGGCAAGCAGTCGTACTAGTATATTGCATAATTACGTACATTTACCCCGTCGCCTCTGATGAACTAACAAAATAACTAGTCAACGATCGCTTGGAGATGAGAAAGCGGACGCCGAAGACCTGGCTTGCCTGGCACTCATTCTTAACGTAACGATCATTGCTGTTTGCATTGCGTCAGCAGGCTGTTTGCATCCAGCGGCCATCGGAACGGCCGTCAGGCCGATCAGATTCAGAGCGCCGTCACTGCACTTCCTGCCACGGGACAGGCTGCGTCATCTGAGGTATACTAGCACACTTTTGCATATTGATTGGTCAGTTCATTTTTAGAGTGACAAGAATTTCTCACCGTGTTAATTGCCCGGTCTGACCTGCAGAGCTCGTCGTCGGCGTACCAGCAGCGGCGGAGTCACCGTCGGGCGCAACCGCGGCAGCAGCAGCAGCCTGCCCAGACGGCAGGACCGGCGCCCCAGCAGGTCGCTTTCGTGGACCTCGTCGACTCCGATGACGATGACACCGGCGGCGATGTCGAGGAGCTGGACTTGGAGCTCAAACTATAGATCAGATTAAGTTTCCTGTCAAAACGTTAGGCTATCGATCCAACGCCCAAATTCTTTGTTCTTTTGCATAGAAGATGTCGAGAATTATTTGCTTCGTACCTGCACGATCTCTATAGTTTGGCGTAAGTAGATTCGTTGTGTAGTGTAGAGCAATGTTTATTACCCAGGATTATATCCGTATTAAATCAATAAAGTTTTTTTATTGGAAAAAAAGAATACAGTATATGCAAGTCTCAGGGAAGGAAGTCATGGAAAAATTGTAAAAACCACAAGTGGCGCACCGGCACTATGAGAACTTGAGAAGTACGTCTTCATGGTGCGTTGACGGAAGCATTGAGGCGCCTTCGTCTCCGCCTTCCAAGCGCCAACCCGTAACTATAAAAGCGCTCCTCCCACGCAATTTTAAAAAACCATTGTAATAAAATATATAATAAAAAAATAAAAGCTCGACGTCGTCGTCCCCTCTCGCGCCGTCGAGGAATCACGGCGGGCGACGGCGTCGGCGGCGGCCGGGGGTCCCGGCCGCTTACCACCATGCCAGACCCCACCACCAAACCCCCCTCCCCACGCCCGCGCCGCCGCCGCAGGCTCTGCGGCCTCTGCCTCGGCACCGCGCTCCTCGCCTTCCTCGTCTCCGCGCTCGTCCACGCCGTCTCCCCTCCGCCGCGCCGCGCCACCGCATCCGCGAGCTTCTCTGTCATCATAGATGGCGGCAGCACGGGCACCCGGGCGCACGTCTTCGCCACGGGGCCCGACGGCCGCCCGGATCTGGCGCGCAACGCCGTGATGCGCGTCACACCGGGCCTCTCGTCCTTCGCGGCCGACCCGGCGCGGGCCGGGGAGTCGCTGCGGCCGCTGATAGAATTCGCGAGGGAGAAGATTGGCAGCGCTGGGGGCGCCGCTGCGGAGGCTGAGGTGCGGCTGATGGCCACCGCCGGGCTGCGACTGCTCGAGGAGCATGCCCAGGAGGCGATCCTGGCGTCCTGCAGGGACGTGCTCCGAGCCGCTGGATTCCGGTTCGAGGACGCGTGGGCTAAGGTGATCCCAGGTACTGCCTCGACCCTTGCCATTTCCTTCCCCTGGAGAAGTGATTGCAGTTTAGCTCTAATGGTCAGCGGTTGATTGCATTGTGGATTGGGGACTGGGTGTTTAAAGGAAATGATGACTAGTACGATGAATTGGAAATGCTAAGTTTGTAGTTGAGAATGGAGATGCAGCTTGCTGCGGATGCCTGTGCTGAGCTGCGAGTACCTTCACTATGTCTATTTTCTTTTGCAGGCACACTATGTCTATTTGAGTGTTCTATTCAGTTCTGAAATAGGCTCCTTTGGAGGTTAGTAGGGTTACTAGATGAATTTTGTTGCTTGATTAATAGAAAATCAAAAAAATGAATCAAAACACTGGGAAGCAGCAATCTAAAACAGTGTAAACAGTTGGAATTAGTAAGCATAAAACTTGGTGAGGTATGGTATATATGAGCGCCCTTTATATCATTAGCTGAAATACTTTCCAACTTATATGCTTACACTTGATGTACCTCTTTTACAGGCTCTGATGAAGGCATATATGCCTGGGTTGCGGCAAATTATGCTCTTGGGAGACTTGGAGGGGATCCTAACAAAACAGTTGGAGTGATTGAACTTGGGGGCGCTTCAGCTCAGGTTCAGCGATGAGTGCATATACAGTTTTTGTGATCCTTTGCTTTCAGATCTTGTATCCTGTTTAACTACAGTGCATGCTAATGAGTTCCTAACAGTATAGTAAAATTCAAAAAGGATTCACATGCCTGAAATCTTGATTTCTGTACACATATTAAATGGCTTCTGTAATATAGAATGACAAAATTCCACTTATAGTTTCTTGATGTCAATACACACAATAGCTTGTTTTTATGGTCATATATTCCGAAAATATACTTTTTCTACCAAAATAACTGTTGTTGTTTTGTTTCAGCTGACCTTTGTTTCCGATGAAGTACTTCCTCCTGAACTGTCAAATAATTTTACTTTCGGTGAAACAACATACACTCTATATACCAACAGCTTTTTAAACTTTGGTCAAGTGAGTTATATCCACCGACTCTTTCTAGTTTGTATATTCTTCGGAATCCTGCAATAGATTAACCAGACTGCTCAAAATTTATTTACTTCCACAGAATGCAGCACAAGACTCTTTACATGAATTACTGAGGTCAAGAGGTATTTATTTGGATTTTAACCTTTTCGTATTCTACAGATGCAAGAATATAAACACTCTAGACTTGGTACTCATTGCAATTATGGTTTTTGAAGTGTTTGTGGCATTGGGGACATGCCTGTACACCTAGGTGACTCCTCAAAAACCATGCTTGAATGATAATTAGGAATTCAGTACCTGATGTACAATGAAAACTAAGTCTGAAATCTGAGTAGATGATTCATTCAGAAAACTAGATGCTACTTAATCATTCTGGTATGCTATGTAAGTAAAAGTGTACCTGTAGTCCTGGACCATAGTTCAAAATAACACAAGTCATTCTTGCAGTTTGGTGACAGTGAGTCAGTGACTACTTGATTCTATGTTTCTGAACTAGTTATTTTCCTAGTTCCATTGGCTTATTATATGCCTGGTAACTAAACAGAGTGTAAGATTTGTACAAAACAAGAAGGAATTAATAGATTCAGTTTTCTATAATTGCACTATATAGTCTATAAGGCTGCTGAGTATTAACCACCAAGCGAAGTATCTATGATTCTATTCAAGTTCATCACTGATGCAATTGCAGGCTCTTCCAAAAACATTACACTTGTTGATCCTTGTGCTCCTAGAGGATATTCACACAATGAAGAAGTAATGGTGAGGACAAGCGGTGCTTCAAGATCAACACTAGACAACCAATATGTTCATAGTGGGAATGGAAACTTTACAGAATGCATATCCTCTTCCCTGCTTTTACTGCAAAAAGGAAAGGGTGAGAAATATATGCCAAAACTGCAAACTGTGTTCAGTTGAAAAAAAATCTCCTAAACCCTAATGTTCTTAACTGATGCGTCCAGTATCTTTTGAAAAAATTACGCACTCCGAATAGTTTTGCTGAACTGTTTCTTAATTTTGACTGAACAAGCTCAATTGAGCAAGATATCTTAGAGATTAGTGCCACATGTATCTCGTAAATGCAGAAAATTGCAAGTATCAACAATGCCACCTGGGGTCTACGTTCGTACCTGAGCTGCGTGGATACTTCCTGGCAACTGAGAATTTCCATTTCACTTCAAAGGTGCATTACATGTTTCTTTTTCTCCTTTTGCATGTCAACCGTTTCTTCTGCCACTCCTAACTCATGTACATTCTTTGCAGTTCTTTGGACTTAAGAAGTCTTCATCATTATCTGATTTTTTGCTTGCTGGAGAACAATTTTGCAACCAGGATTTGTCCACACTTAGAAAAAGGTACCCTAATAGGTCAGATGAAGATTTCTCACGGTATTGCTTCTCATCGGCATACATTGTGGCTCTACTACATGACAGTCTTGGTGTACCGTTGGATGACAAGAGGCAAGCATATTGAGCACACCAATGTTCCTCATTGCAATTTACTCTGAAGCAATCTCATATGCTTATCTTACTTAATATTCGTCTTATCAGGATTGAGTATTCCAACCAGGCTGGAGACATTCAGGTTGAATGGGCCCTTGGAGCTTTCATCACATTGATGCACAATACAAGTTTAAAGCCATCACACACTGCTGCAGCATCAACCCATAGCAATACAGCATTGTTTGCTGCGGTGGGGATGTTTCTTTTATGTGGAGTATTTATGGTGTCAAGATGGAGGAAGCCCAAGACAAAAATTATATACGACTTAGAGAAAGGCCGATACATCATAACACGCATCAGCTGACACTGACCCTTGTGCAGAGGAACTATATTTACACGACAGGAATAGATGTGTTGTACAACAATGTACAAGTTCAATTCGTTGTGTTTGTGATCTTAGGTAGCAGGTGGGTGGAGCATGGAAGATAGTATTTGTGCGTACAGAAGAATGTGTAGAACAATTTGTCATGTGCTTATTGTATTCTTTTGACGAATAAATATAGTGGTTTTGGCTCATGCCATGTGCCCCCCGTACTGTTTTCAGCACGTATATATTGAGATACCGTCATACTTATAGTATGGACTCATAGTCTGTGGTGATCGGTATTCATGGAGATTAGACCCTTTGGTCATACGAAGCATGCTCGGTGAATTGTTTGATGGTACATGGCCTCCACTCCAAACTTATAATATTATTAGATTTATGTGGAAGGCAAAACAACAAGTCAAGATGGCCGAGTTGGTCTAAGGCGCCAGTTTCAGGTACTGGTCCGAAAGGGCATGGGTTCGAATCCCATTCTTGACATTGTTTTTAATTTGTGTTTTTTTGCTCGTGTCTAGTAAATCCGAGCTCGTGGCCAGCAAAGGAGTAACAAAACGTTACTGCTAACGTACTAGCATTTTCCTGGTGATCCGAAACTCCTGAAACACAATTAATTCGTTTATAAATTTGTTTATCACGACCAGCATCTTCGACCATTGCTGCTTTGCAGCCTCTGAGCCTCATATACTTACAACTCTCTTTGCTCTCTCTCTCTCTAAACAAACCTGGATCGATGCTCCGGTTTTCACTCTCCAGAACTCAAGATGGATCTTGGCTCAGAAGACAGATGATCATCATAGTACAAAATACAAACCTTCTTACAAGTCAGACAGTACACCCAAGTCCTTGACATGGGCTGAGAATAGACCTGGACTGATCCAAAATTGTGGGCCAGGGAATTAGGCCCTAAAGCCTTTTGGACTCAGATCTGGGCCACGACATGTGCGAATTAGAGATTTTTCGCTTCGGCTTCGAGCTTCCGAAATCAAGTCGCCAGGTCGCCGCTGCTCGCATCGCCGTCGGCCGCAGGCCACCGCTGCTGCCCGCCGTAGGCCATCTCTGAGGCCTTCCCAGCGATTCTCCTCGCCTCTATCGCCTCCACCCTCGCGCCTCTGGTGGAGTCTCAACGCCGATAATGGAGGGCAGCCTCCTCGACAAGTCCCTGAATCCGAACAAGCTCCTCAAGGAGCAGTAAGTTCAGCGTCCCAAGCCAAATTTGAGGCTGCGATCCCAGCCGCTTCCCTTCTCGCCTTTAACCCTTACCCTCCTCCGCCTTGGTGATGCAGATTCGTGAGCAACCTGACGGGGTCCTCCTTGTCAGAGATCGCGGCGCTCTCTACCATCGTGCCGGTGACCGATTCAATTCTCCTGCCAATTTTTCTGTATGCGCGCACGCGGAGCTGAGATTTGACTTCGTTTCTTCTTTTGGTGCGTAGGCATTGGTGGTTCTCAGGAAGTGGAGCAGCGGAGGTCAGTTCATTACTTCACTTGAAATGCTATGAATTCTGATATATATACTATTACATTGTAGTGTAAGGCTTAGCCGATTCAATAGCCTCGACAAAATCTGAAAGTGAGCTTCAATATTATAATTGGAAAATCAAATTACTACTAGGCTAGGCTGCAGTTTTGCAGATTTAGCTTGTGGATCTGTTTTTTTAAGTGAGATTTATCAATGGTCTTCAACTGTATCAGCATAGAATATAAATAAGTTTGAGCTTTTTTCTTAAAATGTCCACCATGTCTCCCTCCATTTTTTAGCTTGCTGGTAAGCATGACGACTCATGCTATCATTAAGCCATCCATGCCACCTATACTCTGCATCTTTTAAGTATGGCCCTTTAAATTTTCTCAGCATTAACAAATAAGTAGCTCATTTTTCTTGTTTTCCATGCATGGATTTCATAGTTTTAAATAACCAGCTATAGCACCACTATAGCTTTTTTAGAGGGTTGGGGCTACACTATTGTTAGTTTTTCCGCTATTGCCGCTCATGACGCTTTAGCGCTGCTAAACTCCGCTTTTGTACTGCTAAACACCGCTATTTGGCTTAGCCGCAAAAGTTTTTCAACATGGTTAATTATATTTTCTATCTATACGAGCTAATGCTATTTCATATTCATCACACTACATCCTAGAAGCTCATTGATCGCTACAAATATTTTGAAGCCTACCCCAACTTGCTGGACAAAGGCTATGTTGTTGTTGTTGTAGTAATAGACATGAAAACATGTCCTTCTATTGGTCTGGACATATATTTTGATATCTGTGTTCATATTGGATTTCATCTGATGGAGGACAATACTTCCATTGTCTCATCATGTTTAGATAATACTAGGAGGGATGCAGCGAAGAAAAATGATGATAAAGTTCTTCCTGTTCGTAAAGATTGGATGCAGTACTTCTCTACACTGGTTGTAGATTATCTCACTGTTGTATTGCCAGTTCTTTTGGTTTTCACAGTAAGTACCCATTCTCTGCATTTCAATTTGCTTAGATGCCAGCATTTCTGAACTCAAAGGGATCAAAGAGCTCGTAGAGAAAAAAAAAGGGAGCTTTAAAGTACAGGGCATGTGTTAAACATTTTTTAGATAGAAGCAAAGTAAAATAGTGATCCCTGGGTTATTCCTTGTTTTCTCGCAGGTCTTAGCTGAATGGGCTTATACATGTGCTATTTCTCTAGTAATCCCGATAGCTCTCTACATCATGTTTAGAAGGTATTGGATATGAGCTATAACGCATAATTTTGTTGAAAGCCATTTTAGATTCTTCCATTCTAAAGTTCATTTTGGTATTTCCTTCTTGCAACACCAGCCAATGATGTTCTAGAATTGATGTAATCCTGTGCTCTCAGGTCTCAGTCTCGCCTTAAAGCTGGACTAAGTCAACTGCCTTCACTCAGGGCAGATATATCTTCTTACCGAGTGTCAGTGGTGTGCAAAAGTTTATTAATTATTAATCCTTCAGTACTGGAGATGTAGGAGCACTATTGACGTATCAAAACTGATTACATGATCTGTAGGTTCTAGTGACATGTTTGTGCATATTAGCAGTGGACTTCAAAATCTTTCCAAGACGCTATGCCAAAGCCGAAACATATGGTAGTGGCATTGTAAGTCATTCTTCAGCCTATTTTTTTATTTCCTTTCTCTTTTTCTTCTTATCTTGATCTCATTCATCG